>AP018151.1:12840362-14294112 GCA_003052745.1 Caenorhabditis inopinata | reverse complement strand
ACAAATATTTATTTTATTGGTTCCACCTGATACAGTACGCTATTTACAGTACCGCACTTGTCTACTTCTTCATAAATCATATAGAAAAACGTGTGGAGAGTACTTGAGATGACATGCACTTCTTCTTATCAAACGTTTGATGGGGGGGGGAAAGGAAGCTCGGCGGTGTCGGGTTACTGTTTGCCAAACGGTTTTCGTTAGGAAATATTCCGTATATGTATCCAAAGGATTACTGTAGATGAGAAGTAGGTATTGGTGAGGATTAAAAGATTTTGACAATATGTGCATGCTTCCGGATGCTCCAGATTTTAAGTGGGATTTGTGCAATCGTCTCGTTTTTTTTTCTGTGATCCGCCGTTCTGATCGGTTATTGGACGTTGCCACGAGGAATTTCATTCTTCCTTTGTTGAGTATTAAACATCATATTTCGGTTATCGAGTGTTATTTTCCACGTTTTAATTGGAAGAATAAGTTTGTTTGACTCATTTTAAGACTCTCTAATCGCGTCGTGCCCTTTCCGAAGTTCGCGAGAAATGTGAGTGGCGTGGCTCACGCCTTCACTGCTTATCTTGATTCGAATTTCGAATAACTCCAACTCGAATTTGCCCCATGGTGCTATTTAATTCCTTGCGCACTATCTCTCCGTTCAATCTGGAGTTGTCTGAATCGTCCGACGAGCTCGTAGAAATTCGCGTTCCCCCCCCCCCCTGGCCAACCCGTGTGGCCCATCGAAATGTTAATTTGTGAGGGCTATCGCATTCCCGCTATAGCCCTCCTTGAATAAATTTATAGTGTCCACCTAACTTTGCAAGGAAAAGGTTGACGCTTGATTAATGGAAGCCGCGCCCGCCCACTGGTATTCTCAGCTGGAGGGGTGCCCAGCAAAGAAGGGCGGAATTCCGGATTCCGCTTTTTCTTTCATTCCGTCTTCCGGATTCCAGATTTCGTGAAAAAATATTTTTCCGTTTTCCGCATTCCGGATTCCGCGATATGGCGTTTTTATTCCGTTTTAATTCTTTATTCTCAATTGTTGTGAAAAGTATACTTTTTTGAATTCCCGTAAAAATTTTTGCGAAGGGAGCGCATTTACATCATAAATATTCCCTCATTAACGGATAAAATTCCGTTTTCCGCATTCCGGATTCTGACGTTTTTTACATTCCGTTTTCCGGATTCCAGATTTCGTGAAAAAATATTTTTTTCCGTTTTCCGGATTCCAGATTCCGTGAAAAAATTTTTTTTCCGTTTTCCGTATTCCGAGTTCTCAAAATCCAATTCCGCCCTACTCTGGTGCCCAGTGTAAAAGCGGAATGGAATGCGTCAGCTCCGATACCAAAGCTAAAAACTAAAAAACGTCCTCGGCTCCTCCATGATTTTTGTTTCTGGCCTTCTGAAACGGCTGCTCGCAAACTTTTTCTTTGTCGCGGTACGTGCCACAACGGTTAAGAAGAAGAAATCATCGGAGAGTTGGTCAGCACAGGGGACGGGTGTCTGCGATCTAATACAACACATGTGGTCGAGTGTTCACCCCTTCTCTCTTTCCTCCCCACAATTTATTCATTGCACCGCCCGTTTTGTTTTCTGCACGATTCTTAGTTTCTCACTTTTGCGTCAGGATTCTCAAGTTTTCGAAAACGGCGTCAAATGATTCTGTCTTTTTCCATATGGCTTTAGGTACATTAAAAATCCAAACCTCTTCTGCATTTTGAATTTTTTCTTCTGGTGACTTCTTCGCCATCGCGCCAATTTTCCATTTCATTTTGTCGTATTTTCCCTTCCTGGATGTTCCGGAATTCAGCTATTCTTCGCGGAGACAGGATCTAGACAAAGTGTAAATATCAGAGTAGGGCGGAATTGGATTTTGGGTACTCGGAACCCGGAAAACGGAAAACGGAAAAAAATGTTTTTCACGGAATCTGGAATCCGGAAGACGGATTGAAAAAAACGGCGGTATTCGGAATTCCGCCCTTCTCTGGTAAATACACCGAGTTTCATACTGTATTCGTTGCGGGAGTTTCATTCGAAGCCATGCAAGAGCGCGCCAAAAAAAAAACTCACAGTGGCAGGGAAATGCAAAAGTGCAAAAATCGCTTTTCAAACCGCATTACTATGTATAATTTGAGCTAGGAAGCCGACAACCGTACGCCCTCCATTTTTTTTTGGAATCATGCCAAAATACTCTGCTGCCAGAGTCGTTTACTATATCTCTCCTTTACCCATTATGGCAGCTGTTTTGTTGTCATTTGTCTTTACATAAACACAGATCAGATCTCTTCTGCCTTCTCCAATTTTCTTGTCAAAAGTTCCCGTCTTATAGATGGAAAGGGTGGAGCGGGGGGGGGGGAGGGGGTGTAACATATTACCCATAATAGGGAGGGTTTCTGGTAATTAGCGGCTCTTTGTGGTTGTTACAGACCGAATTAGATTAGCGAATCCCTTCTGGGAGATAACGCTCACTATCAGTCAGTTTTGACTTTTTCAAAAATAAAGGAACTGTGAGCCTATAAAAGCGTTTCTACTCGCGCTATAATTTTCAGCTATGATTTTTGATAAGCTTCCATTAAGCACGTCTACAAAATAAGACATAGTTTGAAGCCGTTGAGCAATTTCACAGCACTTTGCGTCTCAAAAAAAGCGCAAAAAGTTTAACGGGAAATGCGGCGCTCTGCGTCTCATATCTCTACTGCGTGACCGTAGAGCGCATCTTCATTCCTTAATTATCATTTTTTCCAGAAATAAAGAAAGACGTCGCTTAAAGAGCTCTCAAAAGTTTTTCAAGAATATGTTTTTTTAAAGAAAATATTGAAAAAAGTTAATATTTTCTTTTAAAAAGAGGTTTTTCTTTAAGAGATGCTTGTCTATCAAATCCAAAATTCAAGTTTAGACACGGTGAGAATCGGAGGCAAAATTCTCTGAATCGTGAAAGCAAGGTCACGCTAGACAGCTTTAATTCATAAAAAGAAAGGAACAATGACTACTAATTGCGGACATTCTTTTAGAGTCTCAAAACAATTTCCATGACCTGCAAATAAGACATTTTGCGCATTTTAAGAGATTAGTGGCGAAAGTTTTAATACAGTACTTAATAGACAAGAATTAAGATTTTTCTCGAGAATCTGAAAAATGGAGCTTTTTTTGCTTTTTGTATAACTTTAAAGAGCAGTATGGGGGAAATTGATGGGAAATTAACACAGCTATTTCACCTTCTGCAGCACGAAATGAGCCGAAATTTAAAAGTCGCTGAAAATTCCGAAAAATTCAGCGATTTAAGAATGAAAGAAAAGCCCGTTACACAGCTTTTTAGCAAAGTAAATTAGCTGAGCTATTTGGGCTTGAAGTTCTGAAATTTTTTTTGAATTAATTTTTAAGCGAGAAATCATGCGAGCGGAAGATGGTGCGAGACGAAAAAAGGAAATTGCTTGCGCATGTCTGGTGCAAAGCTTTATGAGTTCTAGCCGTCCTGTAGTCATATAAAAAGAGAATAAGAGCGCGGTGTAGTAGACCATCCAGCCCAATGGCAATTCTCAAGACACTCCATTACTGTTGTGTAGAGGCACTTAAAACGAACCATTTTCTCCCCAGGCCATTCCAAAAACCACTGTCTAGAACAAAGAAAACGGCCGCCAGAAGACACACCTTCTCGAGACAGGTATTAGAGGAAAAAGAAGGGCGGGCGGGCAGTTGCCACGTTGGTCCGGCTCGAAGCTTCCCCACTTGACCTGATTTGCGCATATACGCAATACAAGGAGTGCTCTATTCTGGTTAGCCTCCTATTCGATACAGTTCCCAACAGAAATGCGCATATACATCCAATTTATAATATACTCCTTTTATCGCGGTATTTAAAGCTTTTTAAAATTCAAATTTGTTACTCTTTACCTGGGGCACTCACCAAAGCATGGCGCCCAAATGTCGTATTATAATAGATTCGGTTCTTCTCTTTCCTACGGTAGTCATAATAGATCTGAATGATTAAATATCTCACCTCTTCTCCCAATTATCTTGTCATCTCGCTCTAAAGTTGGCATAACGGATGGTAATCCTATAATTAGGCTATCGGAGCTTCGCGGTACTCCTTCATGATGACCACAGTTTTGTGCAGGTTTCCCGGAGTACCATTAGCACCCCGACTTGTTATGTCCTAAGACAAGAGTCGGCGCTAATCTCTCCATTCCGCTAGAGTTTCTACCAATTTTGAAAGACTGGGAAGGTAGCTAGCTCGTATCAGTATCAGGCGTTCTAGCGTCTCGAGCAGTGTGTCGTTTCGAAAAATGCGTTTTTCGAAAAATTTCCGAAAAATTCTCGAGAAATTTTTCTCGTTGATTTCTCGAGAATTTTCGAAATTTTTCGAGAATTTCTCGAAACATTTTTCGGAAATTTCTCGAAAAATTTCACGAGGAATCGCGAAAAATGATTTACGATAAACAACGAAATACGATAAACAACGCGCTTTGCGTTATTTCGGAGTGTCGTTCGAACGAGAATTTTTCGGAAAATTTTCTCGAAAAATTTCTCGAAATGCTTTCGAAACGACACAGTGGTCTCGAGCAGATCTATTCGTCTTCATTGAATTGCTATTTTCCTGGTACCAAAAGCTGTGCCCCATGAACTGCAAACCGGATAACCGATAGTCAGCCGGCATCCCGAAAGATGCAAGGTGTCGTCGGAGCCAGCTTAGACGACATGTATCCATTAACGCATTGTGCACACATTGACACTGTGCCTGTGCGCATACACACATTCATACCGTGTACAACAAAACAACTGTGCACCCGTTGAGAGTCGCACCTTTTCCCCTTTTAACTCGCGCCGCCCTGGGTGGTCCGAATCTCCAGTAGGCTCCGCCCATGTTGCCCGATGCGGCAACATTATTTTTGGCGCCCGCCGGCTCGTCGAGCAGCCATGGAATATTCCATTAGTGTTGGATACGCTTCACTTCATTTTGATTCTATTTATTTGGAGGGTCCCTTCCCCCCGTTTTGCAAGAAGGCAACTTTTTTGGTGCGCAGAGCAACCAGCATTTCTCCTGAAAGTTCACTTTCCACTGACACATTTTTCATTGTACCGTTTTTTGCTACCTTCCTGCGTCCCAGCGGGTTCTAAGTGTAACCAGATGGTGTGCTAAATGAAGTGGAAGGAATGGGGCTCATCTCTGAAGTCCGCGTTTTTTAAGCGTCGGATTCATTTGCATACAATTACTCCAAACCGAATAATGGGGGACGCCACTCTACGAATTGGTTGAGCCCAGCTCATAGCAACCTTTTTTCCAGATTATGTAGCTGCTCGCTCATTAGATTGGCGATTGGCCAGCCCGCAACGGGATCACTGACCGCTGCGCATCTCGACAACTTTTCAGCCGCTTCACCACCCCTAAATGGTGCTTTCTGGGCCCATCAGAGAATGGTGTTGTCTGCTCTCGACGAATTGCGCAACTGCCATGGTAATCTGTACCCTCAATTGTGTTCTGTTCGTTACACCTATAAAATAAGGTGGTCAAACAAATCGTAAAATCTGGGTCATGAGATGGTCTCGGGAGGAGTCCGTTAATTGGAAGAGTGCCGTCATTCTAGTGCTCTTCAGCCAATTAGTTGGTGTTGCTCTCTGACTTTTTACCTCTCTCTCCCTCTTTCTCTCGCAGTCTAAGTCTCTTCCTCTCTTTCATATATTTCTCTGCGCTCTTTTGAAATGCGTAAATTAATAATGTAATTACATTAAAAAGAGACGATTTTTATTTTATTTTATACAGAAATACAAACTTACAGACTGCGCTGAAATAAGTTTACTTGGGCTGACAAATATCTTTTTTTCAAATTTTTATTTTCAAATTTCTTTTTTATATTAAAATTAAATTTAAAAATCTATTGGAATAAAAATGTTTTTTTTAAATTTATTTTTAAAGGAAAGTACGGTAAGCATCGTACCTTGCACGGTGTTTACACACAACCCTTGAAAAAAATTTTTTTTTCGTTTTTTAGCGTTTTCTTTTTTGTTACCTGGAAATAATGGCTGCCCGACTGCCTCTTTTGATTTGGTACGAGCTTTTTTCAGTTTCTTGCTGCTCACCGAAAAAGTTAAAGTCCATCCATCTATGCTAATTTTTCTTCTTCAAAATATCAAAATGATGGACTCCACAATTAAGAATTAATATTTCTGAAATTAATATATTAAAAAATATTTTCATTTTGTTTTCTCTATCTAAATTTTGTAAATGAATATGCTTTTTTAAAATTTACTCAAAAGCACATAAACTGTGTTTGAAATATTTTTAAAAACTGAAAACATTTTTTTGTTTTTTGTTTCTAAGAATATTTTTAAAAAATTTTGTGGTATCCTTGATTGGCCAGAAAGCAGGAGGTCTTGCAATTTGTGAATAAGCTAAATCGAAGCACGCGTTCTAAAAAGTCTACATTTTCTAACGTCCTGGATCCATTTCAAGAGTGTATCATTTAATCACTTGACGGCTATCACTAGAACATAATTTCTTTAAAATCTTCAAAATCTTATCAACTTTTTTTTGCTTTTCACTCTATTTTTCAAATTTGAAAATGAAATCAGTGGATGGTCCCGGAGGAGTTGGTTACATTGAACAGTTCCCGGTGTTG
The DNA here is from genome assembly GCA_003052745.1 of Caenorhabditis inopinata. Taxonomy (NCBI): domain Eukaryota; kingdom Metazoa; phylum Nematoda; class Chromadorea; order Rhabditida; family Rhabditidae; genus Caenorhabditis; species Caenorhabditis inopinata. Next base: position 14,287,510 of record AP018151.1, on the reverse strand, counting down.
TGCTCCGGCTCTTGATCTGTCTCAATCATCTCTTCCATTTTTTGTGATGTTTTTAATGTCAAAATGATAGCTGATTTGATAAGAAATGGTTTTCTTAATTTCCAAATACCTAACATTTCTTTTCAAGGGCGCAGAGCAGGAAGCTGTCTTTGTTTTGAGCATTTCAAAATGCACACTCCAATTTTCTTTTAATAACGGATTTTTGAACGTTTTGTGCCACGATTCAAAATCTGTTTGGCTGTTTCCACGCTGTCGTTTTTTATTCCGCTAAAATGTGTTGAAACGGGCGGAGCGAACGGACCAAGCGGACAAATAATGTGCCACTCACTCATAAAGTGGCGAACAATTTGAGTGGATTGCATCTGACACCACACGTCCGATAATCGCTTCGTGTCTTTCTTGTCATCATCGTCTTGTTGTCTCGTCGGTTTTTCATCATCAAAACGACTACTTCCGACGTGTGTGTGTGTGTGTCAAGTAGTAAACGCTGTCCACGTCGTCGGAAAGTAGCCGTCGTGCATGTGCTAATTCGCATTGTCTTGTTAATCACGCATTGATAACAATCGACCCACGAAGACGGCTAGGTCGGGACCACTATAGATCTCCTCTTATGTTGTTTTCCGGTTACGTTTGATTGGCACACTTGCATGTTTGGCGGTGTTAAAAGTTGCTCTTTTGCGTAGCTTTGAATAAGAAAATAATTCATTCTGGAGTATCTTTTTTTGGTTATATTTTTTGAAGTTATCGTTTTTAGAATTTGACCTACCTTCCCAGTTATAAACTAATTAGAGAGAGAGAGAGCAGGCCAAATTTTCTGATCCGCTCTTCAGATGTTTTGAACAACTTTACGAAAGAATACTCTGGCTTTTTTTTGACTCATTCGTGCCCCTCCCTTCCCTCCTTTCTTACGCACTTTAAACTCCGCCCACTCACTGTTGGCGACCTCCCTCCCCTTCTGTTTCCCTCGAGGGTGGTAGCCACCACCCGGACACCTCCTGCCCTACACCACCTGATCCGTTCCATTTCATTATAATATTCGCGTACCCGTCTGCCACTCAAAACATAACAGTTGTCATCGTTTCACATGTTCCGGTTGTACATAGTTTTTGTGGTTCGGACGATTTGTATTTCAAGTAGCTTTTTTTTCCCCATTATTTGATTGTTTGCTTCATTTCTTCGTGACAGAAGGATAATGTGGTGGTTTTACCTACGTAATACTAGCAATAACCGTAGGGAAACGTGTTTTTTTTAATCGTTTTGACAGAGGACTTTGCGAAAAACGAAATTTTTGAAAAATTAACATTTCGCGCCCAGGCCTACTAGGCCTATTTCGCACGTTCCTTCGAAAAGTGCAGTACTCCTATATATTTTTTTGTAATTATATAACTATTTTCCTGATTCAACAATAAGATGAATTTCTCCCGGGATTTCTTTCCTTGTTTCCCATACATTTTCTTCTAAATTTTCCTTTCTCGCCAATATTCTCCCATTTCCTGCTTGTTTTCCACCTGCTGATAACTACATTTTTCACATTTTCTCGTTCTTTTAAAAACGTATAGCAAGTGCAAACGGCTAGTAAATTAACACCCCGTTTTTCGTGCCCTTTAATTACATTTTCTGCTCTTTTCTCCGCTATTCTGCCCATTTTTACCTCATCCTCTTACATTTTCAGATCACATGAAAACTACGCAATAATGAGGAGGAAACCGTTGTTTTTATTATTGTTAGCACTATTTTGTCGGTCGGCATACGCCGGAGAAGCACCCACAGAAGAATGCCCGAAATTGTATGTTTTTGTTTGATACATTTGCGGAAATAATGTGTAATACACATTTTTACAGTTGTAAATGCGCTCCGGACCCCGTTCAGCCGACGTCTAAACTATTATTATGTGATTATTCGTCGAATTCGACAATTATATCTATTGCGTCGAATTATAATCAAGCTGCTAATATTAGGTGAGTTTTAACTTTAAAATTTGGAAAATTGTTTCTTTTAAAGAAATTATGTAACTTTCAAAAATATACAAAACGCATAAAATAATTCGATCTCTATAGATAAATGAAAAAAAAATCAAAATTTCTATATAAATATCTATGACAGTTTGCGCAGATTTACTTATCTAGTAGCTCGAAAACGTTTTAATACTTCCCTAATTGTAATTCTTTTTTTCTGCAGATCACTATTCATAACATGCAATGGTCATTTCCGTTTTCCGGATTCCTACTTTAAGTCGTTGACGGCGTTGCATCATCTGCTGATTATGGTAAGTTTATCATGTTCAGCTGTCCCCTTGCAACATCTGCCTGTTCTCAGTTTATACTCTCTGAAGCAACACTGCCTTTTTGACGTTCGCCTTTCGACTAGATTTGTTTTATGCAAAATGACCCGGGAAAGTGTCTGTATCCTTCTTTTCATCATAGCCCTAATTCTTAAGAGAACGGCTCTCGGATGTCTCTAATTAGGCACGAATGTTGCGTCATTTTGTCATTTGTGAGAAGAAAAGGGGATGGGGCGGGGTGACTTATGGGTAAGGGTTCAATATCAACAGATTCAAAACAAATAAATGGGAATGGGAAGGAATTGTCTTCAACGTAGTAAAACGCGGGAAGAATGTTTAATCAGATAAAAAGCAAAGATGTAGAATGGAGCTATCAAAACATTGCGTTGAAATCTCGTATATGCTAATTTTATGTTTCAATGAAGGTCTTTTTAGTGTAAAATATTTCTGAAATCTAAATATCAAATCCATTTTCTATGTAATGTTTTACCCTTTTCACGCAACCCAAATCTAACATTGAATGGGCACCTCCGGTTTTCCATGGAAGAACATGTGTTGGGCGTGAAGAGAGGTTAAGCCGATTAGCCATGTAATATTCAATACTTGAGCACAGCACTCTGAATCACAGATGTATAAAGTGGTTTTGGAGTAGTAGTAGAAGTAGGGCTTCACAACAGACGTGTTAATCAATAGATAGTATCGAGAAAAGACTGGATAAAGGAAAAATGCCAAACACCCTTATAATTTTTCAGGGATGCGAGACGATCCACTTCTCTGTTAAGCTCTTCGAAGATTTGGCAGCACTGAGAACGTTGGAGCTAGATCAGATCTCATCTGAATCCACGTCATTCGAAATGACAGAAGACGTTCTTATGCCCTTGGCGCGGCTCGAGAAGTTTTCATTAACACGATCACGCAACATCGAGCTTCCAGATCGGCTTTTGTGCTCATTGCCGCATTTGCAGGTAAATTTTATTATGGATTTACTTGTGGAAGTTCTGGAAATATAATTGATTTAACTCGCAATTTTTCTAACTAATTGCCAAAAATTTCAAGAAATTTCCAGGAAAGCATTGCTATTCCATCATTATCAATTTTAATTTCAACGCTCTCTTTCGACCAAAGGGAATTAGTTGTTTATTAGTTTCCCAGAGGGTGGGTATTGGGGCTTTAAAGCTTACTCTCTGTTTCTGTTACTCCTCCCTTTACTTCTTTTCGCCAACTATGACGTTCAACCATCTGGCTGACTAGGCGGCAATTGAAATGAGAACAAAAGGAATAAAGGACTTTAAAAGGAGGGGAAAACAAGGGGGAGGTCAAATATCACGAACGGAAGTTGTTGTGACTAACAATCAGAAGTAACAAAAAGGAAAACGAAATTTCCATGCTGCTTCGTAGAGGAAAACGGGATTTTACTTAATTTCTAGTTTCTGGAGGAGCGGTGTTTAGTCTTTATTCCAATTTAAAGCATTATCATTTTAATTTTAGAGCACCAGAAAGTTAAAAATAATTTCTGAGTTTAGGAGTAAACGAAGTTAATTTTTATGATTGTAATAGTAATTTCACTCTGGAAAAATCAAGGGTTTCCAACCTTCACCCTTCAATAATACGAAGCTTATAAATAATTTCCACCGCTTCTTCATTCACTAATTAGAGGTATATATTGTGACTGTTGGTGTGCTGCTTTTTACGAATAATGTCACGCATCATTTGGCTAATGATTCTTCGGGAACTCGGTCTCCCCCATTCGCTTCTTCCGCTAGAAGACACCGATCCGTTTGACGGTAAAGGTAACTACCCGCCGATTGTGATGGTACCATCAACATACGAAAACAAGCCATTCATATGTAAAGTGGTTTGGAGACTTTTTAATGTTCGGACCCGATTTTCTAAATGCATCTGAACGTATACATCCATCATCGTTGAGAATTTCGGAGGAACGAGGTAACATAACATTATTCTTGATGGACGACGAAGACGCACTTATAAAGTCGGAGCACAACACGACGTCTCCAGGACATCATAATAGGACATAAAGCAGCCATTATTATTAATAGATACACAAAATGAGCTCAAAAACGGTGTGAATATGAGAAAAGTTATTGTGAAGAAGGCTTAGGATATTTAGAGTTCGATGTAGTTTCCATAAAAATAGTATCTGAAATTTGTGCTTATGTGTGGATGTTCCCCTTTGAAAGCTTTAATCAAGTTTCCATCTCCTTCTTTGTGCGCAATATGCCCAATAATTCATCAATCTCTTCTCCTTTTGAAATGTTTCAATTCATTCCGTTCATCTGGTTGTAAACAGTTGAGCTGACTCTCTCTCTTCAAGAGACACTGGCACTCTATGAAGAACACAAGAGGAATTAATAAATATGAGATCATTAGCTCCTCTTCTCGTGACTACTAATTAGCATGCAGAGAAGGAGAGCTCAGTGGCTTTGGAACATCAATAGAACCCCGCCATTGGTTTCGGTGTCTCTTTCTCCTCACTAACAACCGTATCCGATATGTGTAAGAGAGGGTGACATGTGTATTAGAAGATACGTACACTTAAAAGATGCCGACGCAATGTTTTTGCATGGATATTTGAGTTAGTTGATACGAGCCATTCGGGAAAACGGAAATCATCATAAATATTCGTCTGGTGTACAGAAATCCCACTGTTGAGATGTTGGATAAATAAATATTTGGTTTTTTCGAACATTAGAAAAACTGAAATAATAAAAATAAAAATTATAATCATATAATTAAAAGAAATAACTTGATATTTTGAACTTCCAGGTCCTCAACCTTTCCTCTAATCTGCTTCCGTCACTCCGCAGGGAAGAATCCTGCATTGCTCAACAGCTTCTAATTGTCGATTTGTCTAATAATAAATTGAGCAGCATTGAGTGAGTTTTAAAGCTTTCCGAGCTTGACGAAAAATCATTTAATGCCTGTTCTTTTCAGACAGTTTCTCCGCGGAATACCGGCAACCCGTCAAATTTCGATTGCCCATAACTCAATTTATCAACTTGATTTATCTACGACAACGCCATTTCTACAACAATTGGATGCCGAAAGTAATCAAATTTCTGATTTGGAATCGATTCCTGAGACTGTTGTTCATGTGAATTTGGCTGAAAATTTGCTGAAAAGAATTCCTGACTCGGTTTCGTCTCTTCCTCATTTAGTGGCGTTAAATGTGTCGAGAAACGAGATTGAGGCTGGTAACTCGTCGGTATTGGGTGAGTTAAAAAAAACCATTTCTCTGTTTTTTTTTTTTGAGAATAAAATTTTTCAGCCTCCCCTGAAGTAGAAATGCTCGATGCCTCTTACAACTCTCTAGATACTCTTCCATTAGAATGGTTTCAAAAATGCGAAAAACGACTTGCACACCTTCATCTGGAGCATAATCGAATCGAACAGTTGCCGGTTGGGGTTCTTATCAATGCCATTAACTTACAAACGGTGAGATTTCTAAAAAAAAATAATGATTCCTCAAAATTTTGAAAATGTTTCATTACTATTAAAAAAATGCATTGTCGTTTAAAGCTATACTAGATGAGTTTTATGAGATCGCGTGACTAAAGGCAAACATTCCATTGTACTTCTTTAGAGGTTAAGTATAAGATCATTGAGGCTTTTCACAGGTGTCATTTTCTGTGTCATGTATAATGAAAGTGGGTAGTTCGTAGTTGGGTTTCAAGACTTATTCAGAAGAATTTCTAAGGGGAGATATGCCTTATATTGTTTTACTGAGATGTGGTCATTATCCTTTTTTTCATATATTTCTTCCCATTTTCCTTTTGGCAACTGACCTTTCTTGAGTGTCTCATTTCGTGGTTATTTATGCCCATTCCAAGCCAATACTTACCATCTTCCCCCCCCCCCCAACCACTTCACAGGTGGTGCCATCATTTTCTTAAATAGAGGGTTAAGTTCTATAATTGTTGGTTTTACAATACGTATCGTGTTATTGTTGCCATTCAGTGTGTTGGTGCGCGTGTGGGATAATAATATTATCGTCTTCTTCTAACAGAATGGTGGCAGAAGGTGTCAGAAAAGTGTAATAGGTCGTTCGGGTGCATATCAGTGAATAGAAAGGTGTGACCGGGAATATGAGAAAAGGATAAGTGACAGCTGAGGGAGAATATGAGGGTAACCACGAAAGACGTATATCTATGCGCTTATAAGGGACCAAGTTTTTTCGTTATGTGCTCTGGTCTTCATAATTGTGTTAAAACTGTTAGAAGTGGTCTTGTCGTTCAGTAATAGAACTCGAATCAATTACTCATTGGCCCATTCTCCACTGTATTCATTGGCTCACTTCCAATTACCATCTAATCGTTCTCATCCTGACAATCCTTATAGACCATTCGTCTTCTAAAATAAATTGGTAAATTGCATCAATTTCTCTATTTTTAGACAAATCGAATTGTCCCCTAGGAAGAAAACTGACGAGTGGTCAATAAGCCAATTGGTTTTAGTGGTGACTCTTCAAATCGTCAAAAACATTTGGTTGCACCTGTCTGATCTAGGTTCTCTCCAAGCAATTTGACATCCGGCTTCCCTAGGGATTTACTGTCTTAGAGGGTATCGAAGGCTTTTGCCCGTCAATTATTAGTCTATGTGGTTTTCTGATGATGGGAGAAATAAGGAGAAGTAGTAAAAAACGAGGGAAAAAAACGTAATTCTCAATTCACACGATTTTTTGATGACTAGAATGTGTAACTTTAATAATACATTAATGTTGTTGCAATGATGCAATTCAGTCTCACCATAGAAATTTCACAATCGCTCAATAAAATGCTACGCAACTAATTAGTGAAGTACCAACCAAATAGCTAGTAATACTGTTGGCGATTGATACTCAAACACTCAATATGTTAATCCAATTAAAGATGGCCTAGAGCTAATCCAAATATACCTCCCAGGATTGTAACAGGCGCGTTACAAATCTACAAACCCGTATTATGCTACGGTTTTTTTAATTTAGTGAATCCATAATGCGTGTATCTCCTAATCATTTTTGCTTTCTTTTTGTGTTCATTAAAAATATTCATCTGAAAAACGACTGTATAAAAATCTATTATGCTTATTTTAGGGGTTCACATTCCTGTAATGAGAAAATACATGTACCATGCATAGAATTCTCTATCGTTGTTTACCAAAAACACTTGTAGTGTTATTATAATATACACACACCTATGCATACTTTTGACACCGTCCTCCATCACACCATACCTCTATGAGATTAATATTTGCATATATCTGTCTTAACTGCAGCACTAGAAATAGACATGTGTTCGTGGGCACCATAGGCACTTGAAGGGTCAAGGAAATCTTATGGATACATATAATAATAGAAATTTGTTTATTTGTTTCAGTTGGATTTGTCATCGAATCGATTTCGAGTGTTTGGCGGCAATGTATTTCCAGAGAACTCAAAAATCGGAAGCTTACGACTCTCCAATAACTCATTGGAAGTGCTGGAACCGCTGAGTTTAGAGGGATTGAAATTGGAATTTCTCGATCTATCCAGAAACCAATTCGCCGAGGTACCTGCAGCAATCGGGAAAGTTGAACAGCTGAAAAAGGTTGATCTGAGTAATAATAAGATTGGAAAGGTCTATCAATATGTGTTTAACAAAATCAAACAATTGCACACTGTGGATTTGTCTGATAATCGGTTGCAAAGCGTGAGTTTCCTTTTCTGTTGTTTTAAAAATTATTCAATCTGTGTTTTCTATACATTCTATATTACCTCATTACGAAGTTTCTATTTTTAGATCGGCCCATACATCTTCTCGGACAGTGCTGAACTTCATTCCTTAGATTTTTCGAATAATGAAATTTCTCTTTTGTTCAAGGATGCGTTTGCAAGATGCCCAAAACTCAAGAAAATTTCTATAAAAAACAATAAAATTAGTGAGTGAATAGAAATTCATTTAAAAAAAAGAAAATGAAATCTTCAGAATCTCTCGATGAAGGTGTGACTGAAGCCACCGGTCTCCGCCGCCTCGACGTCTCTCACAATCAGATTGTTGTTCTCAAATGGTCTGCTTTGCCGGAGAACCTCGAAATCCTCAATGCCGATAACAATGAGATCAATCTTTTAACTGCTTCTCTCACCCGAACCAATCTCAAGAGTGTTTCCTTGTATAACAATGGGATTACCGTACTGAATGCAGAGCAGATTCCTAACTCTCTTGAGTCCTTCGATGTTTCTCACAATCGTGTGGCGCGACTCGGAAAATCTGCTCTTTCGGGCAAGTCTCAATTAAAGAGGTTGAATCTGAAAGGAAATCGATTGTCTGTGGTGCCAACTGAATCGATGCAAATTGCCGAAGCTGTACAACCGTTGAAAGTTGAAATCGCACAAAATCCGTTAGTCTGTAATTGCCAGATGGGATGGCTTCTTGGCTCTAAATCGGAACAATCGAAAAATTCCCATCATACAAAAATTCAAATTCTCGATTCTGAAGCTGCCAAGTGTTCGCATCCAGTCGATGGGCACCTCATTTCACTTCATAATTTACACAAACAGGATCTCCTCTGCCCATATCAAAGCATCTGTGAGCCCGAATGTATCTGTTGTCAATACGGAAATTGCGATTGCAAATCAGTGTGTCCCTCGAATTGTCGATGCTTCAGAGATGATCACTTCAATATTAATATTGTTAGATGTCAAGGAAATTCCTCAATCGTACCCAAGCGTGAATTTGTTGTCTCCGAGTTGCCCGTTTCTGCCACCGAAATCGTTTTAAGTGGAGTGACTCTTCCACAACTCAGAACTCACAGCTTTATTGGAAGATTGCGACTCCAGAAGCTTCATATCAACGGAACAGGACTTCGGTCCATCCAGCCAAAAGCATTCCACACATTACCATCATTGAAAACTTTGGACTTATCGGATAATTCACTTATTTCTTTAAACGGAGATGTGTTCCTGAAATGCCCAGAAATTTCTCAACTCTTCTTAAACGGAAATAGATTTTCAACTCTGTCACGTGGAATCTTTGAGAAACTTCCCAATTTGAAATTTCTCACCCTACATAACAACTCATTTGAAGATATTCCACAAGTGCTCTCCTCAACTACTCTTTCCTCGATCTCTTTATCTTCTAATCCGTTAAGATGTGACTGTTCTGCTTCCTCTGCTGCTTATCATAGAAACAGAGACCCGAAATCGCATTCGTTTTGGGAGCACAACGCCGCTGAATGGTTTGCTTTACACCGACATTTAGTCGCGGATTTTGGAAAAGTGGAGTGTTGGGAGAATGTTACGAAGGCCTTCTTGACTAATGACACTACAGTGCTTTCGGCATATCCTCCGAATGTTGGAAATGATGTTTTTGTAATGCCAATTGGAGGTATTTTTAATTCAAGCTTTAAGTAATGATTTTTGCATTTTTTTTCAGAATTCCTTCGGGATTACAATAACACCATATGTGTTCCATTTTCTTCCGGATTCTTTGGACAAGATCCACAAAACAGTATTCTCTTTGTAATTATCACTGTTTCCATCGCAGTCCTTCTTTGCATTCTGGTGGTTCTAGCAGTTTCATTTGCTCGAAGATCACACGATGCAATCAACCAGAGGAGGTACAAAGCATCGTCTCTGAACTGCTCAACATCTGCCGGATCTTCACCTCTCCCGATCCCTCTTCTCAGTTATCATGCATTCGTTAGTTACTCGAAAAAAGACGAAAAGATGGTGACTGATCAGTTGTGTCGGCCACTGGAGGATGAGGACTATCAATTGTGTCTGCTACATCGGGATGGTCCCACTTATAACTCGAATTTGCACGCGATTTCGGATGAGCTGATAGGCCTAATGGATTCATCGCAATGTCTCATTTTGGTGCTGACGAAGCATTTCTTAGAAAATGAATGGAAGACGGTGCAGATTAAGGTAAGAGTCATGGATGAAAGTTATGATTGAAACGAAAATTCAGATGAACCAGCAAAAATGTAACATTTAGTTAAAAATAATCCTAAATTTGTTTTATAAAATTTTTATATTTTTTGAAACACCGACGATATATTTTTTTTAATGTTATTGAATATCAACAATTCTCACTACTTTAGACTTCCCATCAATTGTTCGCCAAAAATCGGGCAAAACGGGTCATTGCCGTGCTGGGTGACGGAGTCGACGCCAATCTGCTAGATGACGAGCTTGGTCAAATTCTTCGGAAGCACACACGAATCGAAATGAAAAGTCATTTATTCTGGACACTCCTTCACTCGTCCCTTCCATCACGTCTTCCATTGCCACCGAACGATGATTCGTCTCAACTGTATTCGGATATCTACGGAATCGTGCCTTCTGATGTTGTTTAACGTCTCATTATGCCTCCTGTTTCATTTTGCCGAGTAGCATTTCGTTGTTTTTCCTCCCGTTTTAGGACACCTTTGATAGTCGTTTTTCATGTACGAGTTTTTAAATTTTACGAGGTTTTTTTTTTCTGTGCACAAATTGCCATTTTTGGATCAGTTTCATACCGGTAGATTTTTTTTGTTCCTGACACCTTCATTTTTCCTGTATCCTATCATTTTTCTTATTCAAAAAAAGAGAGAAGAACAAATAGACGTTTAGTATTGTTGTGTAATAATTGCTTATTTCGTCTGTTCGATTTTGTCCCCTCTTGCAACTTTTCTCCTAATCTCCTCGCCTTCCTGTGTGATTTCTTTGTACTATAATAATCGTTTTTTATGATAATTTTGTGTCAGTCGGAAGCTTATAAAGCTTGTATAATATTTGTTCGTGTTTATAAATGAATCTTTTAATCTTCTATCTGAAATTTCTAAAATAAATTAAATCGCGTCTAAAAACCGATAAAAGCTTGTTTAAACTTTTCTTGAGTTTTATCGGTCAATTTCAGGTAGTATGATGCCTGAGTTAGTGGAGACACTCCGTATCATACTAAAAACGAACCTATTTTCTCATTGAATTTCAACGCAGAAATACAACGAGAAAATGGAAAAATTTAACTTTCCGCTAATATTGCCGTAACCGAACATTGAAAGTCTTAGGTCACGCCGTTTGTACTCCTCTCGGATAATGTAGAGTTATTTTTTTTTTGTAGATTTTTGTCCTATTTCTTTTCGCATTATTTTTGCAAAAAACCGATTACACATTACCCAATTACTACCAAATTTTAGATATAATAAACTACGAATTATTAAGTTTTATTTATGAACAAATTTGTTTAGTTTAATTAGAATCCTTAAGTTGTATTTTTAATTGTTTTTAATCCTATTGTTAAAAGAACTTACCGCCTATTGATTCAATTTTTGAGGTTTTTCCAGAAAATGGGAAAGTTCCGTAATCAGAAAAAGAATCTATTGCGAAACAAGGTGGCAATTTCGGTCGGGAAAGTCAAACAAATGAAGGCTGCTGCTCGGAATGCTAAAAAAGACGGTGAGGAAGATGTTCAAATGGGAGAAAACGTTACAAGAGTACGAGGACTCGCTGTCTCTTCATTGGTACGGGAATAGTATTAAAATAATTGGAAATATAAAGCTTTATTTTATTCAGAAGAAGCTGGCTTCCGGAGAGCTGAAAAACATACCGAGGGTGAACGAAAAGAAGATCATTCGCAAAACAGAGCTCCCAGTCAGAGAAAAGTAACTTTATAAAAAAGAAAGCTCTTATTATTTTAATGTTTAAGTAAGAAGATTCTGGACGCACCAACAGGTAAACGCGGCACGACGGCTCAATTCATCACAAAGAAAAAGGCAAAGAAGATGTACAAAAAGATGACACACGAGGCACGTGACAATTTCAGAAAGATTCAAGCGGAATTGGCTCTACAAGGAGGAGAGGATGATGAGGAAATCGATGCTGCCGATGTGCAAATGGAGGAATGATTCTTATTTTTAAATTTTCTAATTGTTTCTTTGTTGATTTTTTGTTTTTTTTTAAATAAACCATTAAAATATTGATCACAATAATCGCAAGATGATCTCAATGAAAATTATAATATAGTATTTGTTCAACGATTTATAGAAACTTTTGAACGATTTGTTCAGCTGAACGAGCCAACTGTCTGCCGCGAGTCAAGATCCGATGCATCCACCCGTTCGGCTCTTCAGGCGCATGTTTTGGTGCCTGCAGTTGTTTGAGCATAATGGTCCAAAGATCCGAAATATTCATTGAATACTGCGCAGAGACTTCGGCATAGTTGCATTCGTGGAGTTTAGCGAGACAGGCGCACTCTAAAAAAATATTATTCAGCCAGAAAACTAAGAAAAGGTGTTTCCCACTAACCCATTTTAGAGACCACTGTATTCCTTTTAAGATCAATTTTATTTCCAACCAGAATTATATTGGATCCATGTGCAATTTTTCGTTGGAGAAGCCGATCGACAAGATCTGTGGCGGCTACGAACGATTCCCGATTGTCCACGTTATATACCACTGCGTACATTGTCAAACATGAAACGAATGGGGAGTTCTGTAAGAAGAATCGTATTTTTCGGAAATTGCGGGCAAATGGCAAAGCTCACCTCCAATTTAGCCTCTAACAACATTTCCAGCTCAAACTGCTCATTATTCAGAAGAAAATTCAAGGTCTTCGAAGAATTATCATCTTCCTCGTTGGGTTCATTGTTATACTGAGTAACAAGTTTTGTGGCAAATTGGTTGATAGAATTCAACAATGTCTTTTTTCCACTATTTTTTGATCCATATATACGTAGTACAATATGTTGCATTGGAACGTTTGATTTTTCTTGAAAAAGCCATACTTCAGGGCAAGTCGCACGACGGTCTTCTGGAACATTTCGAATTTTATTGCTCCAATGTGAAAAATAAGATTAATAATCTTAAAACAGACCAAATTCAGAGTGACAAAATGAAAAAGAAATATATCTCTCGGATTGGGATAGTTTATTTTAAGCAAATCACTTATGTGTAGGACTACTTGCGCGAAAATTTCTTTTTAGAAAACAATGCTAAGCGCGCTAACAAATATTTTTGGCGTTTTAAGCGTAGGAAATCAGATTTTGTTGGATTTCAACTCAAAACTTTCAATTTTTGTATTTACTTCGTAATTTAGTAATATAATATATTGATAATTAATTAAATTATAATTTTTAGAAAATTTAATTTTTTTTTCGAATAAAAAATACCACAAAAATTGTTAAACAACAGACAATGCGATAGTTCGGACTGTTGTTGTTGCATTTTTTGAATTTTTACGATCAAATCTTTTTAACGCTTGTTTCTTTCCACATTTTTTCCTATTTTCGACTTTATTTTCCGATTTTTCTAATAGATTAGTTTTTTGCTTCACTGATCCTATAATTCCTATATATTAAAAAACCCCCCTCCGTTCCTTCTCTCCAATACACAACGCCTATCAGTTTATTTCAGGTTTTAGAACAATTCATACACGATGTTTGCATCGAGTTTTGTGAAGCTGTGAAAACATCATTTCGATGTCTGCAAATTTTGCAAAAAACGCCGAACACGAATATGTTACAAAAGTGAAATGCCTCGAATGCTCCCGATAATTGACTTATAGTGGAACAACTATAACTAAAAGAAATAATGCGTTAGTTCTTCATCGAGAATTTTTTAAACGAGTGCTAGCAGAAGGAAGTCTTTTATTTCGCTATTATGCAAAGGGGAAATAAACGGTTTCAGGATGACAGTAAAAACTGGTTCGATTTCACAAAAGCAAAACGCAAAGTTAGGGATTAAATGACGGTAAAAGGTGGATGAGCGTCTTAACAGGTCAACTAAATACCAGAGTACCAAATGAATACGAAACATGTACTAAAAGCTACAGTAGTCCGATTTTGTTCCAAATGAGTACCAGTTTTCATCAGTGTACACTGACTATACCGGAATAATGCCGCGGAATATCCAAAAACCGCAAATTTAAAAGATCTGTCAAAAAGATCTTTCTAATCATTTAGTTAAAAACTGAAACAAAATACTGGGTAGAGAATAAATATATAGCGCCGAATTTAAGACGGTGTAATAACTTCAAATCGAAATATTTTTTTCTGAAAATCAATTAAAACGTTTATTTAACATCAACAAAAATTATAGCATTAACAGTTTCCGAATCTTCCTCCTTTCGCTTTGATGACTGCCTGAAGTCTCTTCGGGCAAGATTCGACGACGGCACGGAGGTTGTCAACGTCTAAATTGTTCCATGCAGCTGTCAGAGCTATCTTCAGGGCTCCCAAATTGTATAATTTTTCGTGGATACTTGTTCGGTCACATATCGCCCCACAGCAAAATGCATTGGATTGAGGTCTGGGCTCGAAGTTGGCCATTGGTCCTTAGTGTTAAAATCGGGGAAATTGGCTTCGCACCACTGCTGAGTGAATTTTGTGGAGTGTATGTCCAATCGCTACCCATGAAGTGGGATTTGGACCACGGCAACACCTCCTCAAGAATCTTTTCGATATAGTATTCCCTGACGGAGCCAAAGTGAGCGCTGACAACCTCCGTGCCGTCGTCGACTCGTACCCGAAGAGGCTTCGGGCAGTCATCAAAGCGGAAGGAGGAAGATTCGAAAACTGTTAATTCTATAATTTTTGTTGTTGTTTAATAAAAATTTTGGAAGATTTTCAGAAAAAAAATCCTTCGATTTGAAGTTATTACACCGTTTTGAATGCGGCGTTATATTTATTCCCCACCCTGTAAATATAATTGTTAACAATGAATATCAAAAATCAAGCTACAGCTCGTTCAAAATCTCCTTCGACAAGAGTTTCGACAGGTAAGCTGTGATAGGCGCACCAGATGCGTTCGGTTTTTCGACTATATTAGAAAGCAATACTATCTAATTTTTAGTTAAAATCTGGTAACTTTTATCATTTAGTTAACAGACTAGCTAAGCTTTTATAATCTATGAAGTAATTCTTCAGCAAGAATAATTAAAAACAATCTGAATGCGGTTCCCCGTGCAAAAGAACTAGCCGTCCCGTTTCACAATTATTACAATGTACCGTCAATCAAGCGAGAAATTGTCTGGGCGATGATAGGAAAAAGGAGAAAGGAGTCAATTATGGGTGTTCTTCCATTCAGTACGACATGTATTATTAGTTGAAATTTATCTTGGTGAGTCTACAAACTTTCATTCTCTTCTAAAAACAGAATTTCCAGTGTTTAAGCTTTCCTCTTTGAAGAAGATGACGCCACTTCTTTTAAACATGCAGAAAAGGTATTTTAAAAATAGGAAAGCTCACTGCAAACACGGTGCACCGTTTGCTGGTTCGAAAGGCTACTCATCTGCTTGTACCCATTATCAGTGACGTGTCCATTCTTAATGGCGAAGCTGCGAAGACTTCCCTCCGGCTGCTTCTCCTCGACGTTCTCTGCATTACCCTGCTGCATTTGAAGAGAGTATTGATATCTGGAAACGAAAGGGAAAAACTTCGAAGAGCAAGAAGCAAACAAGTGAAGAACCTTGGCGGTGGGCGACGCTTTTTCACACGACGAGGCGAATTTTCCGAACTGAAACAAATTTGAAATTGAAATTGATATCCTTTGCCTCCACTTTTCAAAATATTTTTTTGAAACAATTCAGTTCTAAAAAAAGTGTTATTTTCTAGAAATAATCGATTTTTTTCTAAAGTGAAAAGTTATTTCTCCAGAATGAAGCACAGAAAGCCATTTTTGTGTGGCTCGGGGCGCTGATTGGCATTTTCTGCCGATGAAGATGATACCGAAAAAACTAAAAGAACAGGATTAATTGGAAAAAGAGAGGTGCTCTTCTAGTGATAGTTTTCTACTAATGGGGTTATTCATGAAAAGCACAATTGCATTTTAATGCAAAAAATGTCGCTTTAATGTTATTCATGATTGCATTTTAATGCAAAAAAATGCATTTTTTTGCATTAAAATGCTTTTCGTGCTTTTCATGAATAACGGCATAACCCCATAAAGGCATTCTTCTATGCAGTGGTTTACAGCATTTCCTGAGAACAAATTACGAAATTATCCTGAAACACAGGATACTTCACGAAAAAAAGTATGCGAGCCTAATGCCAATTATAAATTTCAATCAAAAATAATTTAGAAAGCTAAATCTCTGAAAATGTGTGAATTCCGAATACAGTTGAATCTGTAATAAGTTACCTGGAAGTACTAGTGCTGGCAAAGTGCTCATCGACATCCGGAAGCAGATTATTCTGACGTCTCGGGGACAAGGTACGCGGAGTTGACGGAAGACTTCGGCGGCAGATTGGAGATGTTGGAAGGGATCTGTCAAATTCCGTGAATGTCGAGATTATTTTTTGTTCATTATGAATAAATTCCCTTTCTAAGCTTCTATACTTTAGAACAATTAAAATTCGGAATGGGAATCGGGAAAGTCGAAAAAAACGCGGGTAGACCACGGGGCAGCTCTTTTATGTATCGAACACGGCGAGGAGAGGGCGCGGAGCTCCGGATTTTCAGATCGAAATATCTCGATTTCCGGAAATTTGCGCAGATAGCCACCATGTGTACTGAATTTCCTCGTAGTCGAAAGTACCTGTGGTCGAATTTTTAGAAAAAGTTAAGAAGATTTCTATTCGAGGTTCCTTAGTAATAATAAAAAATCCAATAAAATCGAGGACATCCCGATGATTTAGATTTGAGGTAAAGGCCAATAAAATTCCGAAGCCGAACCAATTCCGCTAATATGTTAGTTCACCCTGGCAGTCGCTAGTTCGACTGAACCTTGGGGGCAACTGTCCATTTCCTCCGTAGCTCCCCCCACTCGCTTCCTGCTCTGCGTTATGTAAGCGCACTTTTTTAAATAATAAGAAAATCGAATTTGAAACAATTTTTGAGCAAAGAAAAGAGTCATGTTCAAATATTCAAACGGAGAAAAGGAGATTAGAGACGACAAAAAAAGCGTTTCCAGTGGCCTTCAGAGAAACCGGACACTAAGTTAAGTGAGTTCTCCGGAAATTCAATAAAACTCGTTGAACAGATTGGTAATTCGAATTAGACGAGCCACTGGAACCCCTCCTTTTGCACTTTACTAAACAAGGAAAGGCTTGAGGAAGAAGAGCCGCAACAGATGAAATTGGATCAAGAGATCGAGTGGACGGAAAATGTTTTCATTGCTATTTCTCTCGGTTTACAATAAATCAATATGATAGATCAATTAAATTTCACTATTCATTTTTAGCTGAAATTTTAGATATTCAAAGCGATAAGCACGATTGTGAATACTTTTGACTTGGGAACCAGACGAATGCCTGCCCAGATTTCATCTTCAAGAATGCGAAAAATACTGGAGATCTTTGCTAAACCGGGTCAACTGCGAAGCTGATTTATAGCTTTCTTCCAAATGAAGAATCGGGCTGGAAAAAAAGCTATAATTTACAGATCTCGGTGTATTCAAATCAAGAAAGTGTTGAACAATAATACAAGTGGGCGCCGGGCTAACAGAATTTTAACGGAAACATTAAACTTGTCGGCGGGCCATTTTCCTAATCTTCACTGTTGATATGCGGTCCTTTCTCCTTTAGGGCGCGGAAACGTGAGTCTGTTTCATCAAATTAATGTTTTTTTTTCAAGACAATGCTATAAAACAAGCTCTGCTTTTTTTGGCATTGTCAAAGTACATATAGAGCATTCGAAAAAAATACAAAAAAATACAAAAGAAATTGACCCGGTTTAGCAAAGATCTTCAAAAAAAAATTCAGCCTGCTTGTGCTTATAGCTCTAACTCCCGATTTCTGATTATGATCGTGGGTGACGGCCCGGCTGTATCGTGCAATAGAATGTACAAAGACGAATTTTTCAGTGGAAAAGGTCGAACTTTGAGATGAATTAAATTAGTTATTAAAAGCAGAAATGCTCAAAAATCTCTTAAAAGAACTCTACATATGATTCCAGTTGACGTTGCTCAATGAAGTGAACGCTACAAAAAAAAGCGCTCTTCAAAAAGTTAAAAAAAAAGTTCATCTACAGAAATAGTTTTAGGCGTGAAAATTGTATACAAATAATTTCCGAGAATTTCAGCTTCTACAAACTATTTCAGACATTCTTTAAGTTGGCGGCAGGCTTATTGTACAATGAAACTACGAATGTAGATAAATTTAGCATATAAGAAACAGACTAGCAGCTGGAAGATTTAAATCGGATCCCGTTTGCCTGCATTATCGATTTAATTTCGAAGCTTCAGTACTAATCTAGCTGAGTGCCGCGTAGGCACCCGGCATTTCTGAAAAAATGGCGTCATTCACTCAAGCTGTTTTGCCATTTTGACGGGGTGTTTTTCCGGAGACCGCCGGTTAAAGTTTTGCGTCATAGGTGTCTGCTGACGTCTTGTGAGTGCCTTGTGCGCAAGCAAATTCAAATATTCCATTTCAATTGAAACTCTTCTTCGTTAAATTTCCGATCTTTTTTCCTCATTTTGCAAATATTTTCTTTTCTTTATTGTGAAAACTAAACAATTTGGTTCAATTTTTACTCAATAATTTTTTGAAAAAAGCTATGATCACCACTGCCGTTTGAAGCGCCGAGGAACAGCAATCTTGTGAGGCTGGGGCTGTCACCGTGAGGTAATCTTATCCTTTCAAGTTGTAATTATTTCATTTTGCATGACTTGATACAAATTTATTCTAGATATAAATGAAAAATCGTTACAGAGTGACATATATCGTGTATTTGCTTCTGGAAACCCGAACTCTCACGTGCTTGATCTATGGAATTTCTCGTCGCTCACCTTCTATTGGCCGCCGGAGACGTGGGAGTTGGTGGCGATAGGCGAGATGGGAACTGTGGAGGGATAGCGAGTGCCACTGGAAGAGATACGCGTCGGTTTGTCATTATTGCCTGCAACACGTTATCTCGATTGAAGTTATTAATCAGCGGAGCGAAATATGCATAGTAATAAAACAGTATATCAGTTCTATGCACAAGTAAATAAATAAAAGTCTGATTGCACCGGCGCTTCCAAGTGGGAGTGTGTGAAGTCCGTGGCTGCGCCACTCGAATTTATTTTTGAATTTCACGAAGTACAGAGACAAAGATAGAAGTTAAATCAAACGCTTTTATCATTTACAGATTACAAAAAGACGAAATAAGAATTATCCCGAAAAAGATTCCAAGAAGAGAATAAAATTAGTGACAATTGGAACTTTCTGTCCGAAAAAAAACAGATCTGATTACAAAAAACAGTTAGACCAAAACTCAAGCAGGTAAATTCCTAAAATGGAGAAACACAAACGTGACATATAAAACTAGGACGGGTTCAGCAATAAAAGAAGATTTAGCCGCCGAATACCGTCGAACATTTATTAATAATCAAATGCATTGACAACGCTGATCGATAACCGGTGGCTTATCCATCGATAAGAGGACTTAAACAGTAGAGATGTGCACCGTCAGATTATCTTTCGGATTTGACGTTATTCGAGTCTTTCAGTTCTTTTGAGGGGCAGAAATACATGCTATAGAGCTGACAAAAAGCCAACTGATAACATTCGGATGGGGAGAAGTACTAGCAATAACAGAGTGATAGAAAGTTAGAAATATGGCGAAATTAAGGCTGAAACAAGGTAAGGTAATTATAAAGCACATTATTCCTCATGCTATTAAAGAATTCTGGAATTTTTTATTGTTATTACATGTTAGAAATTCTCTCATAGCAATGACGATTGCATACAATGGCTATGTTCCTTGAATATTTCTAACCTAAAAAAAAAGAGTAAAAAAATTTGACAATTTTCGACTCCGAAATGACATGTTTTTAGATTTTTAGTGTTGCGCGTTTGATTTTCAATCTCATGATATAGCTGCTGGAAAAGCATTTGTGAAGAAAATCGCTATTTTCCATTTTAATTGGATTATAAGTGCGTTTTTCACCCAATAGCTGATTTTGGTTTTGCTTATTTTATTTGGTTAAAGTGCAATCAAATCATTCCAATTAGTCATCGGAAAAGTGCATCGAAATGAAATGATATATTCGAAATTCGATAAACTTTGAGCCAAATAAATATAAGCTATTTTTTGTTCTTTTATGACTTTCTTCCTCTGAATGGCTTTCGAAACAAGACTATGTCTGTTTTTCAGTTAAATGTGAGGAATGAAAGAGCGTAGGCATGCTCCAGTTCGTAGAAGATTCTGAAACTCAGAAGCTTGCAAGGCTTACTCAGTTTATTTCAAATCTTCCATTTTTAAACTGTAAAGCATCGCTTCGATGATTATTTACTGCATTACAAGAAAATCAATCATTAAATGTAATTTTGCCATCTTTTTTTTAGAAATAGTCAATTTATTCTGGAAATGAACCAAGCTATTATTAACAGATTGATAATCAATGGGAAATCTGGCTTCCTTTTTTAGATGGCGACCCGAAACGCTTGTAGTACTCATCCACCGGCACACTGCGAACGGAAGTATCCACGCATCGAGGAAAAGGCGCTTCGGAAAACTTACGGAAGTATAGATGGAAAAGTCTCGTTCCTTTTTCCATGCCAACACGGGGAAGTTGTTTGACAATTTATTCTCATGAACACAAGGCGGCTGGGGAGTCTCGGAAATTGGAAAAAGTATAAGGAAGGCAACATTTGTTCTGCTTCTAATCGCGACCAAAAAAAGCGCGTGTCCATGTGAATTTGGAAACGCGCGGCATGATAAAGCTCAACTTGTATTTTGCAAGCGCATATTCTGGTTGAACTGTTCGCGTTACTGAGGCTGACTGATTGAGGGTCGACGCGATATATCGAGTGAAATCTGATTCAAAAAATTTCGAAAATTTTGCTGCGTCCCACACTGATCCGTTACCGGAGACGCTCTCATTTTGAGGTACTCCCTCAGTCCTATAATGGCCAGCGGGTTTTAACGGGTTCAAGCGAAAATATAGACAAAAACGACGAAAGACTCGATTATAAAAAGACAATGTTTCAACGTTTTCCAAAAATCAAATTTTGAGCAACCCTGTCCGACGCGATAAATCATAAGTGATATTATCGGTTCGCGAGTACGTGCTTTGTCGTATAGAGGCGGGTTTTGGGTCTCGTTAGGGGATAGCGCGTTTTAACGCGCCAATTTAAAAATTGTAAGGAAGCGCACACACTGCGTTTGTGATTTCTTTTCGAAAATTGAGGCGAATATAGGAATTTTTTCTATTTATATTTTGCTTCGAAAATCATGTTTTTTAAAATTAATTTTTATTGTCAAATTTCGCTTCAATTTTCGAAAAGAAATCACATACGCAGTGTGTGCGCTTCCGTACAATTTTTAAATTGGCGCGTTAAAACGCGCTATCCCCTAACGAGACCCAAAACCCGCCTCTATACGACAAACCACGTACTCGCGATCCGATAATACGTATGTATTTCCCCCGTCGACACTCAGCTAACGCAACGCGAGTAAACCGAGAAACGTGGGGAATTCAAACAAATGTTTCGCTTTTCCAAAGCGCTGAAAATCTATATTAATCTCTTCCTTTCAAAATTGTTTCCTTGTCAACGACACTCTGGCATAACGCACGGCTACTTTTTACTATAATATTTGCGACATTTGCGACATTTCTCTTTTTATAATATAATATAGTGGTTTCCTTTATTTATTTTTTATCGAAAATTCATAAATAGCTTATTTTTGCAGTATTAAAACCCCGCAGAAAACATTTTCAGACACGAGTTGCGACGATGTTCGAGACTTGCAGAAAAATTGTGAGAATGTGAAAATAGTAAGTTCTTCTTTGCAAAGGTTCAGCAGCATTCATGCTCCTGCGGCTCCTTAAAAGATCAGTTGCAAGTAAATATTAATCAGAAATCAAACATAATACATTGTGAGATAAGAAAAAATTAACAAAACGGCAATTGTACTAAAAATTACCGTCCGGAATATGAGCCTAGCCTTTCTTTAGCACAATTTCTGGGGCATATTTTCGGTACAGCGTAACTCTTATTCTTTCTTCACCACCGAACGTTTTAAAACAAAAATATTCCGAATTGTAATGGAAGATTCTGTTTATATTTCGGGGCGTTCCGGGCCATCTGATGTGCTCCACAAAAAATAATACATAATTCCAACACGAAAATTCAGTGAAAAAGTCTTTTTCCGATTACTTTGAAAACCACATGGCAAAGGAAAATGGCACGGAACCATAATTTTGATTAAAGAAATAATTGAAATTTTGAAATGTTGAGCAGTGCAAAAAATTCATTGCGATGTTTCACACGGTATAGGCCGTTTAATCGATTTTAGCTATCGAATTGTTTCTAATCCAGAAGTTTATGGAACGAGGAAATCGAAATGCCAGTCAAGCATCATTTCTGGTCGAGCTCCAAACTTTGTCGTGACCTGCTCACAAATCAATAACCACCTCGAACTCGACTGCCAAAACGACGCGGAGTGTTTTGGGCAAGACAGGAATACCAGCTTTAAATAGGTAAGGCTTGCGGTAGTTCACACTCGATAAACTTTCGAATTCCAGATAATTTTCTTGGGCCTCAAAATGTTTAATATTGACGGACCTGATGGATATCGCTGCTGTAGGCACAATTTGAATCTCCAAAAAGCGGCAGTGTAATAGTATGGCAGCCATTGGCAAGCAATCAGCTCAATCAGTTCTGTGAGCAGGCACATTGTATCGAAGAAAATGAACGGTTTCGCTACGTGATCGCCCGAAATTTTACTGCCGCAACTGGAGCGAGGGCTTCACATTCCTAAAGAATGTAGCTCCATGTTACGTGAAATTCCGTTGAGAGATTGCCTTTTTCTATAAACTTAATTTTGTGCTGTCAAAACGGTTAATAAATTAATTACCAGAGTCTATCGCTAAATTAGCACGAACTCTATTATTTTTAAACCAAATTCAAAAAATGCGAATTTTTTTGAGATTTTTCGAAATATCGTGTTGGCTCTATTAAATTGTGGAGCACTGCGCATTCGTGTTTTTCTTAGGACTCCACCCCCTCCCCTTTCCCCGTAGCATTTTGGTTCTGCCCGTTTTGTCCTTCATAAGAATAAATAGTTCGGTTTCTTTGCTATAAATACCCTATAAATGTATTCGATTTCACACAAAGATAAGAAAGTACAAACGTACGAAAAGAAGAAAGATGTCTCGCGGGATTGGCGAATGGAGCACTGTTCTGCAAAAAAGGGAATAGAATGAACACTGCTCGACGCTCGAAAGATGTGCTTTCCGTTATTTAGGAGGGCGAGTTCCTGCCCATTTTAATTTAATCACCTTTTTGCTAAAGCACTTTTATATTCGGCTTGCATATTATCGGATCGCGAGTACGTGGTTTGTCGTATAGTGGCGGTGTTTGGGTCTCGTCAGGGGATAGCGCGTTTTAACGCGCCAATTTAAAAATTGTAAGGAAGCGCACACACTGCGTTTGTGATTTCTTTTCGAAAATTTAAGCGAATATTGGAATTTTTTCTATTTATATTTTTCTTCGAAAATCATGTTTTTTTAAATTAATTTTTATTGTCAAATTTCTCTTCCATTTTCGAAAAGAAATCACATACGCAGTGTGTGCGCTTCCTTACAATTTTTAAATTGGCGCGTTAAAACGCGCTATCCCCTAATGAGACCCAAACCCCGTCTCTATACGACAAACCACGTACTCGCGATCTGATAATATGTCTGAGAAACCTGAGAAAATAAATTCCGCGTTACTTGTAGGGTTACGTTACTCGCGTTCAACAATGCATTTTTGCGAATCCACATAATGATACGTCAGATCATCAAAAGCGAATAAACAGAAAAGAAAATGTCTAATGAAGTATCACTTCTACATATCCGGAGGATATCGTCACCCCTGTAGTCTCAAGCGGCTACTAAGTACACCATGTCAGGGTCGGACCATACTCATTGAGACCTGCCAGCTCTAACTCTGGCTTAGCCGGTCATAGTAGTTTATACTAAAGACAGCAAAGATTGCTACAAACAGTAAGCCAAACTGCTTCAGTTTTCCAAGACATTATTAGACTATCGGAAACGTAACGAGCAGCAGCAGAGCACACAATCCATCAAGACGACACCTGAGTTTTCTTAGGATCTCGGAGCAGTAAGTCCGTGTCAGGACTCTTCGACACCATCGTTCTTCCCGCGCTCACAAGCGGATCTGAAGCCATGATCCTTACACAGGACCTCGCAGAAAGAATCCGGGTGACGCATGCATCACTAGAAAAAAGATTAATAGGAATGAATCTCACGGAACAACGCCAACGAGACTTACACCGCGAAGACATTCGAAAGAACTCCCAAGTCACGGACCCAAATAACTACATCAAAAATTAGGATTAGCCGGGCACATCATGCGAAGAACAGACAGAAGATGGACGAAATTGATGCAAGAATGGATTCTTCCAGACCAAAAAGCGACCTGTTGGACGACCCCCATTAGATGCTCCTACTCAAGGCGAATACATCAAGGATATCGACTGATTACTTCATCGTCCAAGATCACAAGGCAACTGTATTCCGTGCTCACTCAAGCGAATGCCGGATCGACTAAGTAACTAAGTAAGTAACCTCTTCCCCCGGTTTTGAGGCGAATCTGTTATTATTGCGCTTCCTGAGTGTCTACCAGAGAAGGGCGGAATTCCGGATTCCGCATTCCGGATTTAGCCGTTTTTTTCATTCCGTCTTCCGGATTCCAAATTCCGTGAAAATTTTTTTTTCCGTTTTCCGTTTTCCGGATTCCGAGTTCCCAAAATCCAATTCCGCCCTACTCTGGTGTCTACACTATGAATGGTGTGAGACACGAATAGATCTGCACCTCTTAAGATTTATCGCGTCGATGCTCAGCCTACGCCAAGTGCCAGATGGCGGCCAAAATGCGTCTGCTCAGCCAGTGCATTAAGATCAAAATAAAATTTTCGGAATTTAAGAACGAAAAATGTATTGAGTAATCTTTGATTATTCAGATAGTAGATTAAAATAACGGAAAAATCGTTGAAAACAATTAGTTGGTTACCAATAAATTCGTTTTTTGTTTAATTTCTGTTTTTTCGCTTCATCTGACTTTGAAATGGAATGGAAACGAATGAGTTTAATGCATTTGTAAATAGGACAAGATGCTGAAACTGAGAAATATTCATTATATTCGCCCAACTGGCGTCTAAAAGCACAACGCAACGGAGAGATTTTCATGAAATGGAATTTGTTATTCGCAGCATAGCGTGTATTGGAGAAATAGCCATTTACATCGGTTGCGCGCAGAAAAATCCAGAATACTGATCAGGCTGAACTTGTACTTTCTCAATCAAGTAGGTATGCCACGCTGAAAAGTGCGTTTACGTGTAACTCGAAACTGGAAAGATAAGCGCCGCCTATTTTAATGATAAATATTTAAAACCAAGAATCGATGTCTCGAAAACTTGGCTAGAAATCAAGAATATAGCCTCTAACACACTGGCAAATTAGGTAGGAACACGTATTATCTATCCGCGAGTACGTGATTTTTCGTTTAAAGGCGCTGTTTGGGTCTCGTTAGGGGATAGCACGTTTTAACGCGCTAATTTAAAAATAGTAATGGGGTTATTCATGAAAAGCACAATTGCATTTTAATGCAAAAAATGCCACTTTAATGTTATTCACGATTGCATTTTAATGCAAAAAATGCATTAAAATGCTTTTCGTGCTTTTCATGAATAACCCCATAAGAAAGCGCACACACTGCGTTTGTGATTTCTTTTCGAAAATTGAAGCGAATATTGGAATTTTTTCTATATTTTGCTTCGAAAATCATGTTTTTTAAATTAATTTTTATGGTCAAATTTCTTAAACTGTTTATTAAACTGAATAAATCACAAACGCAGTGTGTGCGCTTTCTTATAATTTTTAAATTAGCGCGTTAAAACGCGCTATCCCCTAACGAGGCCCAAACAGCGCCTTTAAACGAAAAATCACGTACTCGCGGGTAGATAATATTTGCGCTCGCTGAAACGATAAAGAAAAAAAATGAAAGAAAACCGTCGGAAACTGAAAATCTGGTGGATAGATTTCGGAACTGAAAAAACGAACGAATCATATTATCTATTGAAGCGTGTGCAACTCACAGTTGCAGCCGGCAAAACGTCCTACTTTTAGATCTAGAATCCTGGATGGATTCAGAATCAGAATCCCTGGTCGCTGTCAATCATCATCAAGCTTAAGCTTAAGAAATGGTAAATTCTACTCGCTTTCTACTTAAAAAAAGAAAAATCTGAAATCTGCAAGTGCATAATTTCAGAAAATTTTGTGACCTTGGTTAAATGTACCCCTCAATTATAACGGAAAAATGAGGAAATTTCCGTTTTCCCATTTTTGTTTCCAGAAGATTTCCACGTCGTCGTCAAGGACCACTATATTATTCACTTATGTGCAATTTTTAAGAGAATTCAGTTCTTGAATTCCTGAATGTTGAGGTACCGTTTTCAATTTATGTTTATTTTGAATTGCTCCTGTGATGCGAAATCGGCGTGTTGGTGGAAGTGGGCGAATTCAAAATTCCTAGAAAATTCACTCTCTGGAATTCACCGCCGAAAATATTTCAATGAACGCCTTGAAGCTCTTCATTGAAAACTTTAGAAATTCTGAACAGAAACGGAAGCTTTTACGAAAAACATTTTTTAACGCTGCTACATTGAATTTACAGGCTAAATATTGTATTCAATGCGCGCATTATCCGTTTTTACAAAAATAAAGAGCCGGATAATATGTATAAAACCATACAAAACCCCATGAGCTCTTTGCAAATTTCTAATTAAAAAAAAAACTGTTTTTCGCTTATTTCGGCGAATTTTTTTACAGTTTTTTTTCTCAGAATAGTCTCGCTTGCATTTTTAACAATTTTTAGGAGCAAAATTGAAAAGCAGTACGTAAAATAATGCCGTAACATTTGAAAGGAATAAGATGTAAGAACGTACTCTTCAAAAATCCAACCTTGCAGCTCTCTCTTATAGAGCTCAAACATCGCTTCAACACTATAAAACATGTTAGTAACAATAAAACGCGGTTTAAAAACAAAAACATTTTTGAAAATCGAGAAAAGCGAGTGCCCCCCCCCCCAACTATCATAGCGAGCGCCGAATACACCATCATAACTGAACCAACAAAAAATTCTGCGGGCCTCAGCATTTTTCGGTGGGACAGCTTTCCTGACCATACAATAAATATCAAAATTAGTGCCGTGCGAATAGAAAAATCCTCTGATGCTTCATAATCGGATTGTATTGTAAAAAGTATATGAAGTTCATCGGCAAAATTCGAAAACAACGTGAATCTCGCAACGCTAACGTAAATAGCCGACTCTATTTGGGAGAATGCAAACGCGACCTACCAAACTTGCAAAAAAAAGCGGGGATTTAAATTATTAAAATTATCCAATCGTTTTTCTTTGTTTTTCAATGAGTTTTCATCTAGAAAACATGTTTTAATTTTTAAAAAAGACGCTATGGTATTTCGTGGGAGTAAATGGTTTTTAGTCATTTTTGGAGCTTTATTCTTGATTTTTTTTTTCTGAAAATGTTATTAGATATAAGTTATGATTAACTAATAAGCGATAAAAAATCCTTTAAAAATCCAGAAAAATTGCAAAAATTGCTCATCGTTGAAGCGCGCCACGCGTGAAAAAACAACTTACAAATATTTTAACAATAGCAACAAACATTTTCAAAAAAAATTAAGAAAAAAGCTCCAAAAATGACAAAAAACCATTGACCCCCCTCAACTACCATAGCGCCTAAATAAAATTTTATTTCAAAAATAACAACAAAACCCGAAAAAAAAATTAAAAGTAGTCAAAATTAATCGGAATTTTCATCTGAATCAATTTCGATTTCGTAATTGTCTGGATAAAGTGTAAATTAAGAATTCGGGGAACATTTGCATTGCTTATTACTCAAAATACACGAAAACATCCAAAAGTTAATGGAAGGTTGCACAAAACAACTGTGCACAAATAGAACAGCGTCAAATTTTTTTTTCGGGATCAAAATAGAATTGGAAGCGTTGATAGTCTGTCTTCCACTATATTACGTTTTTCTAAAAATAGTTTATTCAATAATAAAGCAGTGAAAAATTGAACCTCGTGCAAATGATAATCACAAAAAACTTTATAAGGAAAATAAAGCAATCTTCCAATGGCTCTACGAAAAATCACTATTTATATTTCCGAAAAAGAGGATCTAAATTATGTTCTAATCGAGCCGCGAAAAATTCTCGTATCATGATTTTTCATGCATTTGAAAAATTCTGAAAATGCATAATAATACGTATTCTTTCCATATTAACTCGAATTTTCATCGTTTCTTTTTAAATCTGTCTTTTCTGTGACAAAGACGTTTCATTTCCGATCCAAATGAAAAATTTCATAATTTAAATAGACTTTTTTTGCAAGTTCGGTAGGGCGCGTTCGCATTCTCCCAAATAGTGTCGGCTATTTACGTTAGCGTAATCTCGCATGATGATCATGAATTTTCCCTATTTTTATATTATACTTTTTTTCATGTTTCGGTTATCGACTTTGGCAATTTTGGAAAAGCCATCGGACTAGAAATGAATCGCTGCAAAACAGAAGTCATTAGAAATAGTTGGACAACGGTGGATCCTATCACTGTCGGAGGAATCCCATTTCCGTATGTCGGCAAATACATCTATCTGGGAAGATTGGTATCCATGGGCAACAATCTCAAAGCAGAAATAAGACGAAGAAGAAGCTCAGAATGGGCTACCATGGGCAGTATCAAAAAAGCTACCCAACTCATATTCAGCAAAAAGATAAGGGACGAACTATTCGATTTGACGGTTCTCCCAGCGCTTTGCTTCGAATCTGAGATCTGGGCCGATAACAAGACTAGTTCTATGATTTTCACAAGAACTCAAAAGCCTTGGAAAGATCATTATGGGGACCTAATCGAAGAGAACAACGAAAGCAGAATCTAAGAAGCACCGATCTACGGCAACATCCGGTAAATCCGAGACGCTGTGGAATACACAGCCACCGCGAAGAAGCAATGGGCAGGCCACGTCGTACGAAGACAAGACTAAGGCTTCTATGAAAGACTAAACATGTGTACCAACATAATGTCTATCTCTGCGCCAAACGAATTCTAGACGATGACGAAGACGAGACGAGACAGTCTTATTTCATCAGCCTCAGACAATACAATAGATGGGCAAACCGAATCAATTTCTGATATCCAAGGGACATTAAAAGAACATTGGGCCGTCCCACAACAAGATGGTCCGATGCACTGAAAAAAATGTAATACTCCCGACGGCAACTGGTCCCAAGCCGCACAGGATCGAAACAAATGGAAAAAAAACGAGTGCCCGGCGCTGAGAACATCTCCAGCCGACCGCCGGGCTTCCAATTAACCAACTAAGTAAGTTTTTCATGAGAAATCTTCGTCACGTCACTTATATTTTTCGATTTTCGTATGCGAATTCTTGGTGAGAATTTGAAATTCCTGTTTTAAAATTCAGCAGAACTTAGTACTATGGTTTTAAAAACATGACGACGAATTAGGTTCTTTCGGTTTGCCAAGCGTTGTGTTGTCAAAAATTCTCACAGAAAAAAAAGAAAGAAAAAATAAAATAAAGTAAAGAAATCCTTCAATGGTTGTCGCTTGGTTACGCCGAATTAGAGACCGCCCATCTCATGTTTACATTTTTTGAAAACAACAAAGTTAAGAATCATTATATTATCTATCCGCGAGTACGTGGTTTTTCGTTTAAAGGCGCTGTTTGGGTCTCGTTAGGGGATAGTGCGTTTTAATGCGCCAATTTAAAAATTGTAAGAAAGCTTTTTAAAAATTGAAGCGAATATTGGTGTTAATTAAAAAAACATGGTTTTCGAAGCAAAATATAGAAAAAATTCCAATATTCGCTTCAATTTTCGAAAAGAAATCACAAACGCAGTGTGTGCGCTTTCTTACAATTTTTAAATTGGCGCGTTAAAATGCGCTATCCCCTAACGAGACCCAAACAGCGCCTTTAAACGAAGAACCACGTACTCGCGGATAGATAATATGTATATCAGCTGTGTTGAAGGCATTTTAGTAAAATTTTTGTATTGAAAACGGCATGGGAAATCATAGAATCTGTAATGAACGAATGAGATCAAAATCTATTTTAGACGTCAATCTGCGAAATTTGAGCTTGAAGATCGTCTAACGACATAGTGTCTTCTGCGGCAATCTCTTGTTTTCCTTTAAGTGAAGAGCACACTTTTTTGTGAATTGGCCAATCAAACTTTTGACATTCTTGAGAGCAATAGGCAAGCTGAAAAATTATTAATTTTAACAAGTGCGATACTGATTTTTTGCAGGTATTTATGAAGAAAATGAATAATAAAATGCAAAAAATATAATACAACGCTTACCTTACACTGCGGACACCTCTTCTTTGCTCCAGGGTGACCACAAACAGAACAGAATTGACAGACAGCAGCGATTCGTTGCCCAAAAAGTGACTGAATTATATACTCATAGGCACTGGGCCTCTGCCCAATTGGCGTCTTTTTCAATGCTTTTAGCAATGTGTCATGAAGCAGCGAATGTTTGTATGGGAATGAGGCTACCGCATTCCTCAAAAGAACATCCAACGCTCGTCTGATCTCATCTCCTTCTTGCCAAATTGAAATTATTTTAGCATATTGCAATGATGCGTCTTCCGGAGACTTGTCTTTATGGGATTCCACGTATTTCGAAGTTTCCCTCATGAAGAATAAAATTAGCCACAGTTTTAGCGACATTATTTCATTGCTCTCTTTGCACCGGAGTTGACGCTCGAAAACACGATCAATGACGTAGAGGATCTTTTTCTTATACTTGATCGAATCGGGATATTTGCTGAATCGGAAGATGATTTTCACAGGATGAATTTCGTGTGAGCCACATAGAGAATGAATGAATTCGAGTAATTCATCGGGATAGACTTCTTCTCCAGCATACTCTCCATTGACTTTCGGTCTCAAAAACTCTTCTACCAAATCTATTGAAATGTGATTGTTGATGATTGCAACACATTCATGATGACCTACGAATGCAGCTAATTCCGAAGCAGTTTTTCCAATCCCGTTAACACAGTACATTCGAGCACCTGAGTCCATAAGGAAACGACACACTTCTTGTTTGCCTGGAAATTAATAATTGGAATACAATTGAACTGAATATTCATGAAACTAGTACCAGACAAGGCCGCGAACATTAGTGGTGTGTAGAGAGTATCTTCCGTTTTGTCATTAACGTCACATCCTAACTCGACAGCTTTTTCCGCTATGGTGAGGTTTCCTCTGGAAGAAAACTTGTATGTTACACTATACATGCTCCGAAATTCTAGCGATTAAGGTATTATCCATCCGCGAGGACGTGATCTTTCGTTTAAAGGCGCTGTTTGTGTCTCGTTAAGGGATAGCGCCTTTAAAAGAAAGATCACGTCCTCGCGGATGGATAATAATATTTTTAAAAAATCAGGTTTTGTACAATTTCAGAATTCTATTTTATTGATTACTGAAAATAAGTTATACTCTATAATACTTCTCATTATTTTCAATAATTGTGTTTGAAGAACTAAAAATACCTGTAACACGCTGCTGCCAGTACGCTCATTCCAGACGGATCTCTTTGATGTGCTTGATCCCTGGTTTTCAGTAGTTCTAACGCGGTTTCAGTTTCATTTTTGTCGATTGCTTCGAATAGAGGGTGTTTCGGAACTTCGGATGGCGCCGCCATTTCTATGAAAATACGACTAGTATAGCTTTAAAAATGCTTTAAAAACTTTAAAAATTGAATGAAAAGCGGGAAATGGGAAAAATTTTGAAAAGCTATATATAACCCAGATACGTCGCATTTCAAATATTTTCAATACAATATTCTTCAGTCTATTAAACAACGCTTCTAATGTAAATTCTAGAAAAGGAATTTCAGAAGAATGAATTTTAAGAGCTCGAAACATGAAAAAAAAAAATAAAACGTATACTAATTTTTCTTATGAAGCTCTACTCTTTACCTTATCGAAATATGATCAGGCGAAAGCCGACTCAGTATCTCATAAATGCGAGAGCTGTTTGACTCATGACAGACCGGATGAGCACGCATTGCGTGTTATTCAAATGATGGGATTTGGAAGAGACGAGGGATAGAGGAACAGGAGGGAGGGGACGCCATGGTAACCATTTACTCCAGAATGTTCACTAGTTGATGATAAATTTCCGCATAATAGTTATGCAGGAAAAGTGTTAATACGTAACTGCGTGAAGCTAGTTTCAAGAGCTAGCAAATTACAAATTCTGCTCGAGTGTACAAGGGATATCTGCTACTACGCTGGGCATTTACACGGTATATTAAGAAACGTTCCCCAAAACCTACAGAACGAGCTCAAAATTATCTCAAATGCTCAGAAAATGAGGAAATGACAAAAGAAACGGTTCAGAGAACTCTGAAATTTAATTAGCATCCATTTCATTATTAGTTATTTTTAAGAACAACTAATTTGAAGATGAAATTTCAGAATTTCAGATATTTACTAGTCAAAACTATTTTCAATCAATTTTCAAGGCTTCTTTCATATTATTCTTTATCACCCACAGCCAAAAAATATCGAACGAGGTCAACGCTATTTGGTGAGACCTTAGTTTTGAATATAAGATTTATATTAGATAGATTTAAAAAACAATAACGAGGGCAAAAGCAAGAAAAAACACAAAATAACTAGAAAAAATTGATTTTGTCGCTTTAATTCTAGCACGATCATTAGATTTGACATTGGACATTTGTTTTCTGGCAAAGAAGGCAGTATCCTTTCTATGTTCCTCAATGGCTCCTCTCATCTCGTTTTTCAAGTTCTTCATCAGCTTCTTTTTCTCATTTATGCGGTCGCTCTGGGTCGAAGTCCCATTCAAATCGGGGTTCTAACATCTTTAGCATACTCTTTTTCGTTTTCACCAACGACAAATGAACTAAT
The DNA here is from genome assembly GCA_003052745.1 of Caenorhabditis inopinata. NCBI lineage: Eukaryota > Metazoa > Nematoda > Chromadorea > Rhabditida > Rhabditidae > Caenorhabditis > Caenorhabditis inopinata. The sequence continues at coordinate 14,254,360 of AP018151.1, read as the reverse complement.
CGGCACTTGGCTCCGATTATTTAATCAATAGAAACATTTCCATTTTGTCCTGAACTTTCTAGTCGTCTTAGTCATCGACTTTATCGTTCGTAGTCATAGACGTCTTTTTAAAGTAAAATCGACGGCTGCAGTTTTCCCATCAACGTCTTCAATTTTTCAATCCAAAGAATCTGTCACTAATTCTAACTCATCTTTCTGTTGTTGCTTCTAATGTCTTGCGAGTACAGTTTTTCCCTTGTGGGCGGGACCTGCAAAAAATATCGTAATGCACAAAAACTTCCATATTCGTAACGCACTGCCTCAGTTTTGCCGAAATTATCGTTTAATTAAACTTTAATGCTTTTTTGTGGCTATTGACTTTTTATTCCTAGAATCCTATCGCTCTTTTTTTCTGATTTTCGTTATTTTCTTTCTAATATTTTATCTACTGATTTCGTTTTTCCGGTCATACTCTACACCCAACGTTTTCTGACGTTGACTTTAATTAGAAATATATATTTCATTGATTATATTAGAAAAACAAAACTAAAGACTCACGTCATACTTTGATTTGTTGAACTTCAATTCAAAAGGGTTGATGTTCTTTTGTTTTAACGAAGTTGTATTATTACTGAATCCCATATTTTATTCTAAAAAAGCAAATAGGAGAATTTATTAAGCTTTCGACTTTAATAAATTCCGACAAAAAAATAATAAAAGGCGTAGAGAGTTTATGCGTCTGATTAAATGCAGAGTACGCAAACACTAGCAGTTCAGAGTTAGTAAATTTCCGCTTTTGAAAAAAAATTTCCCTTAAACCCAGCCGCGAAAATGTTCGTATTTCTCTTTTTTCCGCTTTTCGTTTGTTAAAACTGGAAATCTTCAATTTTTTTAATTCTAAACCTTCAAATAAAAATTCTTGCAGTTGCATAAGTTCTTGATACTTAAACTGCTAATTTTCTTCTTAACTATGAGCACTTGAGCACATGTATTTTATCGTATTTCTTGTTTTATAATGTCACTTGAGAATTCTTCGTTAACTGTAACAAGTTTTTAAGCAAAAAATTTCCAATTTATAGATGGAACAAATTGGAGCGGCTCTTCAAGAAACACTCGAGCCAAACGCCGAAATTCGCAAGCGTGGCGAGGAGTCTTTGCGATCTTTGCAGTCGAATCCTGGGTATATTATCCAGATTCTACAGCTTGTTGTTAGTGAGCAACAACAAATTGCTCCGCAGATCAGAATGGCCGCCGCTGTGGCTTTGAAGAACTTTGTGAAAAGGAACTGGGTACGGTATTGTATACAACGAGACGAAGAACTGTTCGACTAAATGAAAATGAGAATTTAGTTTTATGGCAATAAAAACCTAGAACAAATTGACAATACTGGTCAGTCACCGCGGGGAAGAAGCGAGAAATTTGGAATTTTTTTCATTTTTTGCTTTTGGATGATACGAATAAATATTTTTCTTCTTTAAACAAATTATTTTCAGGGTCCCGCCCCAGAAGTAGAGATGAATCAAGAGGATGAAGAGCAGTTCCGAAATATGCTTCTCGAAGCTATGTTCAACACAAAAGCAAACGTGCAGGATATTCTTTCCAACGCACTTTACCTCATCGCTCAGCGAGATTTTCCCGAAAAATGGCCCGAATTAGTACCATATTTATCGAGATTTTTAACTGGCTCCGATTTGAATCATTTGGTGGCTTCGCTGACTTCAATGGATCAGATTTTCCGAAAGTTTAGATACCAGTCCAAGACGACAGAATTGTGGAAAGAGCTTGCCAAGTGCTTACAATGTGTAAGTGGCTTAAATTTCTAAAATCTTCCGAAAATAAAAAAAATTAAGACTCAAGAACCACTCACCCTTCTTCTCCGAAACATGATGGAAGTGTGCCAACAGAAAGATCGCCTTGGGCCCGAAGAAGTTGCACAATGGTTAAAGGTGCTCAACTTGATCTCAAAAGTGTATCATTCGCTTTGCTCTCAAGACATTCCAGAGTATTTCGAGGTTGGAAAGTCATTCCTTCGTCATCAAACCAATTGTGACGTTTTCAGGACCATTTGAATGATTGGATGCCACATTTTCTACAACTAGTTCAAATCGAAATCTTTTCACAGACGTCTTCTTCAGGAGAACCCACTACTCTTGATGAGCTGAAACATGAAATCTGCGAAATCTTCACTCTTTATTCGCAGCGATACGAAGAAGAGATTGCTCCATTTGTACCGGATATCATCTCCGCCGTCTGGAGGCTTCTGGAAACGACCGGACCGGATACTCGCTATGACACTATGGTGTGTGCGGCACTTGAGTTCTTATCGATGGTTAGCCAACGCCAGTATTACGAAAGTCACTTCACCGGAGAGGGAGTTTTAAAGACACTAGCTGAGAACGTTTGTGTGCAGAATCTTCTTCTTCGTCAACAAGATATGGAATTGTTCGAGGATGAACCATTAGATTTCATGAAGAGAGACATTGAGGGAACCGATGTGGGAACCAGAAGACGTGGAGCTATTGATTTGGCCAGAGGGTTGTGCAGACGGTTTGAGGACAAAATGCTCCCATGCCTGGGAGAAATTGTGCAGACGTTGTTGGCCAGTGGAGATTGGATTAAAATTGATATTGTGTATTCGCTGATTACCGCTATAGCTGTTAAAACTGAAACAGCAAAGAATGGAGTTACAGCTACAAATCCTCTCATTGACATAAATGACTTTTTTATTGGACAAGTAGCAACTCATTTGAACAGCGACGTGAACCAAACTCCTATTTTAAAAGCTGATGCACTGAAGTTTGCAGTGACATTTCGAAAACAACTGGCCCCGGAACACCTGATGACAGCGATGAAAGCTTCAGATGCGCTTCTCAATTCGAACATTCCTATTCTTCATAAATACGCTGCTTATGCAATTGAAAAAATTCTCTTGTCAGATTCAAGCAAAACCTTTTCTGCGCATAACCTTCCAGTAGCCTCGATTCTTCAAAATCTCGTGTCTGCTTTCGACAAGGATCAAAAAGCCCAAAATTCACCGTATTTGATCAGAGCAATTCTGAGAATCATAGTAATTTTGGACGATGAAACCATACGGCATGCTGATGCAATTGCGACGAAACTCGCTCAACTTATTGAGTCTGCAACGAAGAATCCAGCAGATTCTGTGCACACACACTTCCTGTTCGAAACAATTTGCGTGCTAGTTACCAAGGTTTATTATGGTTTTATTTTCAATATTGGTTATAATTTCAGTTCAATTTCAATTTCAGAAGAGATTTAACGCTCTATAATATAATTACATTCTAATTATTGTTTTTAGACAAGAACAATTGGAGCTTCGCTGGACGCTCAACTCCTTCCGCTTATCGAAGTAATCTTTCGTGAAGACCTCGAAGATCTCATTCCATACGCTCTCCAAATTACGGGAGTCCTCGTTTCTTCTGGAATTGCTCGGAATGCCTCAATTGATCAATTTTCCGCATTCCTCCCGTTCCTGCTATCCGAAAGACTTTGGGGAAGAACGGCAAACGTTCCGGCTGCTCTTTCAGTGCTTGAAGTTATTCTATCTGTTAACGCGCAGAGAGTTGTCTCGGAAAATTCTGGACTGATCCTAAACCATCTATCGAGGCTACTGAGTTCAAAGACTTTAGATCAATATGGGTTTCAACTGGCTGCCGCGATTCTCCAATCAATTGATCATTTCGAAGGAAGCGCGATGACATTTGTGTTGAATACCATGTTCCGAAGAGTGCAGTCAGCAAAGACACCCAAGTTTATGAAGCTCTTCATCGTTTTTCTCTGCAAATACACTATTCTGAGAAGTGCACAGGACTTGGTGCAATCCTGTGAAAATATCCAGCAGGGAATGTTTGGGATGTTGATAGAGAAAGTGGTGTGCATAGAGTTACCAGCTCTCAAGCAGACTACAACTGCTCCTGAGAAGAGGATCATAGCAATCGGAATGGCAAATATGTTGGCAGAAGTTACTCATCAGCTTGTGTAAGTTCACATGTCTTTTTTCATAATAAAAATTATATTTTTTTTTTACATATTGGGTGAGCGAGCGTTACCCTTCTCCGTGAGAAGGCTATCTCTCCCCCGTAGTTGGACATGTAGCTTCTAATTAACAAATTTGCACACACCCCAAAACAAACATCTCTCTTCTCTTTAATTTTCCTTCAATTTTTTCAGTGGTCAATATGGGATATTGTCATATGAAGTGGCCATGCTCCTCGAAGCAGCTTCCGCATCGGATCGTGCAGTTCTGTCACCGGAAGAGGAACAAGAATCAATGTATAACGCTGAGGGAGAGTTTGTGAATCCTTTCTGTCGTCTGAGCTATGCCCCCAAACAGCCACCAGTGGCTGCCAACATCACCAATCACAAGGCATACTTCGCCCAAGCTGTGCTGACTCGTGGCCCCGCAAATGTTCCAGAGACGGCTCGTGTTGTTCCGCCGGAGATAGTTAGCTACTTGAAAGGAATTCAGCAATAGTTTGACTGCTCTTATTTTTCTCTTATTTCATTCAGTTGACTTTTTAAATATATTTTACCTTGCTTCTATTTAATTATCTTATTTACATGTTTTCTTAACTGTTTAACTTTGTGAATTACTTTTCTTCACAGTTGTATTGAATTTTGCTCTTGGATTTCCTCCCATTTCCCTCTCTCATCTCCTATTAGTATACGGTTGTTGAAGCCACGCTTCTGCCCATCTCGCTTTTCGAGTTATCTGTTATTTTTTGTTATTGTTCCTCATCGTTCCTCCCATCCGAAGCGCCTTCTCATTTTTCAAAGATTTACACCGAGTAAAAAAATTGAATTTTTGCCTGCTACTGTGCCCACTTTTAAAAAATTCCTTCAGAAAATAATTTCTGTTAAAGCTTGATAGATAGAGAAAACAGAAAAAAACATTTCGTGTAGAACAATAGAGTTTCTCTGGGGGCGCTTGACGATATAGCAGGTTAGCTTGTTAGGACTGTCCCTTGACATCTGTAATCACATTGCTTTTCAAGTAAAGGGACAAGCGTATTTTTCGAATAATATTTATTTTAAGAATAAGAATAACCCATATCTACCGGTGACTGAAGTGGAATACGTGTCTAGGAGAAACCAGTTTTGATTGAACAGCGGCGAAAAGAAAACCACTGAACATTTTTTGAGGAAACGAGGACGAATTCGCAGAGAAACGGCGGAGCGGGTTGTTTCCTCAAGAAGTCCCCAAAAGTTTCCATGGTGGACATTGCTAAGCAGTACAAATTGTCGGGAATTGGCGATTTGCACAAGTGAAAATGTGGATGATATCAGGAGAAAACAGCTTCGCTAAAGCAGTAGCGAAGTTTCTGTTCTAAACTGTCTCAAATGCTCAGATTTACGTGCATTACGAAAATTTCGAATATTGATTATTTAAAATTACTTTCGCACAATTTTTAAGGACAGCTTCATAATTTTTTAATCAAAATATCTCTAAATTAGGCTAATCAGATTAATATATCGAACGAGATCAACGCTATGTGGCGAGGGCTTAGTTGTGAATAAAAGATTTATATTTGATAGGTTTAAAAAAACAATAACGAGGGAAAAAACAAGAAAAAAAAACAAAATAACCAGAAAAAAACAATTGATGCGACTGTAAAAAACTAATCAATTAAAACTTAAAACTTCAACATTTTCCAAAGATTCAAGAACAGAAATTAACGAAGTTCAACAACAAAATAATGCAAAAAACTATTTCTTATCCTTCTTCTTCTCAACCTCATTCGTTCTCTTCTCCTTATTCCACTCACCCTGTTGTTGCATAAGACCGCCCATGACCCGTTTAGTCGCCTTAATTCTAGCACGATCACTAGATTTGACATTGGACATTTGTTTTCTGGCAAGGAAAGCAGTATCCTTTCTGAGTTCCTTAATAGCTCCTCTCATCTCGTTCTTCAAGTTCTTCGTCAGCTTCTTCTTCTCATTCTTCGGACCCTTATGTGGTCGCTCTGGGTCGAAGTCCCATTCGAATCGGGGTTCTAGCATCTTCAGCATACTCTTTTCCGTCTTCACCAAAGACAAATGAACCAATCGGCACTTGGCTCCGATTTCAGCTTTCATTGAATCAATTAGTGTTTCCAACTCGTCTTGTACTTCTTTTGGAAAATTTTCAGCTTGAATTTTTTCTAGAATCCGGAGAAATGGCTTGAAAATTATGTTGTAAGACTCATTTTGATTAGAGTACATTACACGGAGATGTTGAACCAGTGAAACAAGAGCTCGGAATACTGTAACTTTCATGCTTGAGTTATCTTCATTGAAGGTGGGAGTTTCGTTGAACAAGGAGCTAAGTGATATCGGAGTCAAGGATCCAGTGAACTTCTCATTGATGCACAGCATTTCCGAGTGCGGGCGGGAAATTGGAAATCCATTTGTTGCGAATTTGTACGGTTTTTCTTTTTCAATCACCGCTAGAAGAAGGGCGCTTCTCGCAAAGGCGACCAACTCTGGCACGTATCTGAAAAATATATATTCCTTTTTTAATTAAACATGTTCTTTTTTGAAATAGTTAAATACCTTTTTGACTCTGCCACGTACTCCACAATCGCATTGGCTAATTGGATCTGCCTAGTCAACGCGTTGAGACTCGAAATTTTTGCAGTACAAAGAGCCTCTGTAGCCAAAAAGAAAGCAGGAACAACGACTGGATGCCATGAATCGGCAACTGGGAAGAGCCCAGATACAAGGCGAATCGCAGATACTAGTCCGAATGATGCAGGAGCGCTCCTTTCTTTTTCCTGGCGTCCCTTCCAGTGTTGACGAATCAGGGCGCGCACACAGCGGACTCCGTACTGAATGTCGAACTGAAAAATTGGACTGCACAAATTCAAATAATAAATGAGGATTAATATATCTAAATTTTGAAAATTAAAGAACATTTTTCTAATGCTTTAAGACTGATAATATTAACATCTCATCACCATGATTTTTTTTAGAACACGAAATTTCTCAAATTTCTTCAGTTAAAAATTGCTATTAAAAATTACCTTTATCAAAGTGTGCAGAGTGGTCTGCGCCAAGTTCATCTCTTTAATAGTGTTAGTAGTGAATTCCTCTTTTGTCATATCATCAAACCATCTCAGGCACATCAGAAATAGTTTGTTGAGTCTTTTTTTATTTCCTTCTTTCAAACTTGGATGATGACATTTCACAAGTCTCTCGAGTACTAGGTCCATTGACGTTGAGTATTTTTCTAGTATTGCACAGAAACTTTTATAGTTTTTAGGCATCTCGAATACAAATGGAACGGTGTTATTTTCAATTTCATTAGACTCTACCACTGGGGTTTCAGACTTTTTAGACAATTTCTTGGGGGTTGGATGTTCATCTTCCTCGTCATCTTCATCAGAATTTTCTAACTCGTCTTCATCTTCTAATAGATCGTCTAAATCTTCTTCCTCATCCTCAAATTCATCTTCCATTTCTGCATCATCCTCATCATCGGAATCATTACGCTTCTTCAAAATCCTTGATTTCTCCACTGACGTCTCATCAATCAGCCCTCCTTTATCGTCAAATTTTACCTCAAATCTCGCGCTTTTTGCTTTTAACTTTCGTGCATCCGCCTTAAGACCTGCGTCTACATCCACATCAGCATCGGCAGATAAATGAGATTTTGAATTCAGGTACGCGTTGGTCTTTGAAATTCGAGCAGCTTCCAATGTCTCTAGGCGTTCTTTTTCCTTTATTGCTTCTTCTTCTTCAGTGAGTTTTCTATCGGCAGGGGTTGCTCGGGAGTCTGCTTCTGTTTTTAAGGTGATCGCCTAAAAATATTTAGAAAAAGACGTTTTGCGGGAATCAGAAAAAAGCCTCACCAACTTATCGTAGTCGTCTTTTTCAACATTCTGCCTTCCAACAGGTCTGAAGGATGATTGCAGTTTTCCCATCAACGACTTCAATTTTTCATCCAAAGAATCTGTCATTAATTCTAACTCATCTTTCTGTTGTTGCTTCTCATGTCTTGCCAGTTTCGATTTCGCAATAAGGTTTGAAATCATATCTTCTCGGCTGATTTTCTCTTTTACATGCTCTTCAGCAGTCTTCTCTCCACCCCCGAAGTGCGCCACTTTGACCATTTGTGAACCTAAATTTCCTGGCTCGTCTTCCTCATCTGAGTCGGAAATCATCGATTTATCGTATTTCTCAATGTCCGACAGCGCTTTTCCTTTGTGGGTGAGAACTGCAAAACATATCGTAATGCATAAAAGCTTTTATATTCGTTACCCTCTTCCTCAACTTCGCCAAAATCATCGGTCAGATTAAACTTCGATGCTTTTTTGTAATTCTTGACTCTTTCCTCTGTAAACCTCATCGCTCCTTTTTCTTCCTCAGTTTTTCCTTCTTTCTCTCCCAATCTTTTATCCACAATTTTACTGATTTTGTTTTTTCGGTCATACTCGACACCCAAAGTTTTCTCTCGTTGCTCGTGAGCCCGCTTTCTGGAAGCTGTAGGGGCTCCAACTTGTGCTCCTTTTTTCCGTCCCAAAATCTTTAAAAACTCATGATTGGAAAAATATATTTAATTTATTCAGTTTGAAAAAAAAAACTAAAAGCTCACCTCATATTTTGATTTGTTGAATTTTAATTCAAACGGGTTGATCTTCTTCTGTTTTACTGCATTTTTCTTTTTGCCGATTCCCATATTTTCTGAAAAAAATAAGAAATAGGAGAATTCATTAAGTTTTCGACTTTAATGAGTTCCGACAAAAAAATAGAAAGGCGTAGAGAATTTATGCGTCCGATTACATGCAGAGTACGCAAACACTAGCAGTTTAGATTTCGTAAATTTCGGCTTTCGGAAAAAAATATTTTCTATTTAACACAACTGCGTAAATGTCCGTATTCCTTCTTATTCCACTTTTCGTTTGTTAAAACTGAAAATCGTCGCATATTTGTCTGAAAAAATAAAAACTTTTCATAAAATCACAATATGTTTAATAAAAAATGTTCACAAATTCACACACATCTTTGCTCCTAATACACATTTTTGAAGACGTTAACTGTATTTGTTCCTGAATGATTCTTAATGTGTAATGTCTTTCGTTCAAAATTCTTCCATCGGAAACGTGGAACACCGTAAATGACAGAACGGAGGACACGTTTCGGTTGGAAACTTTAAGAGAAGAATCTGTCAATAAGCAGAATTTGATGGAGTTTGGTACCCAGGCATAGAATTCCGACTACACAGATGCTGGAAACATTTCAGAGCTGAGCATACCTACATATTAAACCATGGAATGGGGTATTCGGGCGATGCCTGATGGCAATTACTGGAGAAAATGTCTCATCGAATTCTACCGATTAAATCAATAGAGCATTTTGGGGTCTGATACTTTCTTTAAGATCTGTTACGGTGGGCACCAAGGAGAAGAATTTCTTTGTGAGTTTCAAATTTATAGGTTTCAAGTCGTAGACCATGGCATCAGCAACATGGTGGCCGCTACTGTATAGGGCTTTCGTGTGTGCCGACTCATAAATTCCACCATAATCAAAATGAAGTGTTCTCGAAAAAGGTGGAAAGTGAAAAAGTTATCCAAACATCTAAAACAGGTATAACTTCAGAACTAAAAAAAAACGAAAACGATTGAAATTTAATAGGAGTTTTATTAAAACAATAGAGAATAATTATCGATTAAAAATGTCCGAACCCAATGTGGTTTCTTGTAGTGATTTTAGATTCAGGAAACAAGATGCTTCTCCAGAATCTCCTCCATGTAGTCGTTTTTGGAGCACCTTTTCTGACAGCATTTCCCATTTTCCAGATTTTCAGATTACTTCTTTTACAATACTTAACAAATATTTATATTAATACTTGAAACTTAAATTAGATTTCATACCCGAAATACTTAGTTTCGCTTTGATCTTCGTTGACACTCATTTATCGTTTTTCAATATTTCCCGGGGATCCCGCAACGCCTCTCTACAAAAAAGTACAATTAAATCTAAAAAGATTCAGGGATCAATGTGCTTCTCCAGAATCTCCTCCATGTAGTCGTTTTTGCTTATCTGGGCATATTTTGCCAGAAGAAATTTGACATTTTGATATAGTGTGTTGAGTTCTGCCTCCACGGTGCATAGCTTCTCATCTGTGAAAACAGTTACCAAGTGCTCGCGTTTGCTCAGGAAATCTTACCTTATTGACTGCCGATGGAATACGTTGTATCCAGGTATTCGACATCTTCATCTCGATAGCCATCGTTCGGAGGCTGCGATGAGGAATTCAGCAGATCTCATTCCGGACGGCATGGATGATTGACGGAGTCGTAAAAATCGATCTTCTTTTTCTTCCCGATCTATCCTGATGTGTGTCAGCCTTTTCGTAAGGATCCAATCCATCATAGAATGTGCTTTTGAGCACTCCGAAACCCTTGAAGATCGTAATGAACGATGAAGGAAGTATGATAAATATTAGGCGGTGTCATTTCTCTAAATATGCCGAATTACGACTGATTTGTTATTTTTCACCTAATACTTCCAGCCGCCAAATGTATTTCAATTTTTACCACTGCAAAAAGACAAAACCCTTCTTTTTTGAAGCAGAGAATACCAAATCTGTAATTTCTGTATGTAGACCATCTTTGTGCATTTGACCTCTATTGGGTACTATGGGCACCACGTACGCATCGAGCAGAGACGCAAATTCTCCCCAGGGATCTTTTACGTGCCCCCTAGTCTTGCCGTACTGTGCAAATTCCAGTCGAGACAATGGGAGACATGAGAGACGAGAGGCACTTGGCAGGTGTGCTGTAGTATGTAATATTTAAGAGAAGACGTCGTGTTCTAGTCTCCGCCTTGTTGCTCTTTCATACAGAGTAGGTCATTGTCCATCACTTTCCACTGTGCATTGCTACTCGCTTCGTCGGTTCACTTACCTTGTCAGACAGTCCACAGCTCTGTAGAAAACACAAAATTCCAGATTTCTTTTCCAATTTCACTAAGATCGTTTTTCAAGTAATTCCCACAGTAATCCAGTAATTTCTGGAATATTTCCAGTGTTTTCTACTGACATCATACTTTCCCGTTGCTCTCCTCTTCTCCGTCGTTCGTAGAATCCGCTGCTGTTACTAACAATTATCGTCCTATACGGAACCTTCACCGCTTACCCCGTGTCCTTTTCCTATTTAATTTTAATACATTTCTTCTGAAGCTGTAATTACCAAAACGTTTTCAGAACAGAACACTACCTGTCGAAATGGTTTCAAGATGCTACGCAGCCGTCGTCGGTAGAAGCCTACCACCAGTGTCGAACAGCGCACCGGAGGCTCCAGGATGCCCCAAGTACCCAACGATGCAACAGAAGACGTTGGATATTCAAAACCAGCCCGGGACAAGCACAGATAACGTCTTCAAAAAAGTGTGTTTTGAGCATAAGGTGAGAAACATTGAACATGAACCCAACTTTTATAAATTTGATAAGATTCAGATCAGACAAGAGTTCGATTGGCTGTCGATCTCGGATCACCAGGCTGATCTTGCGAGGACATCTGCCCGCTTCAGAAATGTAATGAAACGGCATTTCCCTGGTGAGTACTGACACCGCTTTAACTTTTTTTTGATTACACCCTTTGCAGGATCAAAGTGCTGGATAACCGGATCGTTTGCAGCCGGGCTGGATATCTACTCGTCAGACGTCGACTTTACAGTCGAGGTTCCATCACTTTCAGAAGACCGCAAAATCATGAAGCTGAGCAAACTGGAGGGTGTTTTCATGAGACTGAAAGAATACGAGAGCGTATATATGCAGCGAGGAGCGGTGAGTATTTTCCTATAATGAACTGTTATTATGTGCTTGCTGAAGTAACGTTAGGCAACTTGCCGTCCGTTTGGCGAGCAGTCACGATTGCGCTAATTCTCTAATTGCCCTGGCAATAAACCGGCGTGCCGTAGAACTAGAAACGTCTATCCGAAATGAGTAGTCTGAAAGCAATTTGCAGACGCCTATTCTAAAACTGGTGGACATGGAAACAAAAGTTCTAATCGATGTGTCAATCGACAACTCCGATGCGAAAAGGAACACGCAGATTCTGAATTATTATGCACAGAGTAAGCGAATAACGAGAGTGATGCACTCGATGCACAATCGTATTTATTTACAGTGGACTCGCGATTTCCTCTTCTGTGCAAAGCCGTCAAACTGTGGGCGTCGAAATGCGGAGTGGAAGGAGCTAAAAATGGAAGGCTAAACAGCTTTTCACTGTGCCTCATGGTTGTGCACTATCTGCAAGGTACCCTTCACATTTCAAATGAACCCTTCTTAGACTTTTTCAAATATATTTTTATAAAGATAAATCTTTGTTAACTAATTATCAACATGTATCATTTCCAGTGATCCAACCAGTAGTTCTTCCCAATCTGCAGGAGCTGTTCCCTGAGCTGAATGGGGATTTAATAGTGGAAGACGATGAATATCAAAGGCGAAATTTGAAAAAAGAAATCGAGGATAACAGATCCTTCGATTTCAATCAAAATCGATCGAATGTGGCAGTGTTGTTCATGGATCTGCTGAAATATTATTCCAATTTCGAGTGAGTTTCTTCAAATAAATGAAAAATTATAAATGACTGATTCATTTTCAGCTTTGTTAATAAGTGGATCTCGGTAAAGCGCGGAAGAGCGATAGAAAAAAGATGGAACAATGGAAATAAGCGCGAACCATTAGACGGGATGCCAATATGTTCTCGCTTCATTGTTGTTGAGGATCCATTCCTAGTGAAACCGCGAAACTGCGCCGTCTCGGTAGGACAACTCGACTACGTGGAGAGGATTCAGTTGGAATTCCGCTTGGAATACGAAAGAATTCTCCAGAAGCACACGATATTCAATCTGCACGAAAGCCCGTTGAGTAGACGGATAACGAATGAAGGGAAGAAAAGAGATCTTCAGTTGATTGAATGGAAGCAGTGTGCACTGGAAACTCAGACTGCGCAGGTTGAAAGGAGATTTCCATGGGAATGGCAGCGTCGCTTAAATGTGCCGGCGCCGAGGCCACGTCCCGAGAGTTATTGGGAATTGGATTCCACACAGAAATGGAAGCTGAATCTGAAGGCAGAACCGTGTCCATGGCCAGCTCTGAAGGAGATATACTACTGTGGTTTCTAGTTCGATTTTGAATTTGGATCCATATATTTCTTGCTTCTTATTGCTTCTTTCTTGCCTTCCTAGGATCTAATAAATGTTTCGTTCACTCCTTCTTTTCCTGCGAAACTGGAATTTAAGAATTTTTTAAGGGAAAAAATCGATATTTAAGAAGAATATTATTTCGAATTGAATTGATGTCGAGTGAGAAAATTTTCCTCGTTTCTGTTGCCACTGGAGCACCTTTTCTGACAGCAATTCCCATTTTCCAGATTTTCAGATTACTTCTTTTATTACAATACTTAAAAATATTTATATTAATACTTGAAACTTAAATTAGGTTTCAGACCCGAAATACTTTCGTTTCGAAATTTCGAAAAAACGAAAAGTTTCGTTTTGATCTTCGTTGACACTCATTTATCGTTGTTCAATATTTCCCGGGGATCCCACAACGCCTCTCTACGAAAAAGTACAATTAAGTCTTTTTTTCAGTAACTTAGAGATCTCAGCTAATTTATTTTATATTCCTGATAATTTTACAATGCGATTTTAATGTTTTGTTGTTCAGCCAGCAGCTCGCATAAAACGCTGTCTGAAATATGTTTAAAAGAAATTTCCGGTGTATCTCTGTCTTCTCGTCGTCTCTGCAAAGAGTATTATTTTATTACGCCTAATGAGCACAAAATTTTAAATGGAAAGTCGTCTTCGCTACTGCTTGGCAGGACTCGAATACATTAGAAGAAAGTTTTGCAATAAAACCCCACCGATAGTTTTTCATATACTTTTCTTCTAGCATCGCGAATTTTCGATTGACTACCTGCTATTTTTTCCGCAATCAATTATGTTATCTGGGCTTGCCAATGAACCGTTGTAAAAACCACCAAAAACACGCAGAAACCATGAAAAAATCGTGAAAATCACGTGAACTTTCGAATTTGAACCTCCCGCCGTCAATTGCGTAAAGTGCATGAGGCACATCAAATGCGCTCCATGGAGAACCGCGTTGCAAAATGCACTTCAGTTTTTGTCCCAAAATTCGATTAATGTGGCCTATTTTGCAATCCTCGTAACTAAATTTTGAAGCAGCCTTGCGATTTTTTTAATGCTGAATACGCTAATTTTCAAATGTTAAGCTTTTGCCATAAACGTTTTGCAAAATTCTAACTCCTCACTGAAAGAAACTAGCTATTCTTTAAAAATGTGTATATTTCTGAAATGAATATAATTTATCTCAATAGAATCTCGGGTTTCAAAATTCAAAATCAAAATTTCAAGATATTTCAAACAGAATAACCATCTGGATAAATTTTATATCTGTTTTGTAAAATTTGGGTTTCTTGTTTCACCACATTTCGCAATATTTCTATATACAACTACAGGCGTTATTTTTAAATCAGTCACCTTCTTTTGAATATATAAAATACATATTTGAAATTGTAGATTTTTATAAACTTTTCTTCTATCTATATCTAAGAGTTTAAATTGCACCGAATTTATTTTTCTTGTTATCTTGAATCACTTGTTAATTAGCCTTTTCGTAAGCACTTTGAGTGCACTATTACAATCATTTTTTACCTCACTTCTTTGCTTTTTTTTACGTCTTCTATTTTTATCCTTTCAGGGTACCCAAAATGGACGTCAATCAATTCACTGAACTTATCACAAAACTCCAATCTTCAGACAACGATATTCGCAAAAAAGCTGAAGAACACTATGAGCAGATTGATGGACCAACGAAAGTGGCAGCCCTTTTTGAAGCGTACAACCATCACTCTACCAATAATGATGTTAATTTTATAGTTTATATTTTTTCATTTATTTGGATTTTTATAGGTCAGATCAACAGTGCTTGTGTTCCTGAGAAGAGTACTTTCTAGAGATTGGGATGCCATTTGGGAGAATTTGAACGACGAAAACAAACAAAGAATTCTTGCCAAAGTTCTTGAAATGATAGTTCACGAGACTGAGATATCGATCAAGAAAAAGATAGCTGATTTGATTGCCGAGATTGCTTCGAACCTTATTGATGATTCTGGAAATATGTCCTGGCAAGGAGTACTTGAGTTGATGGATCACTGCTTGAAGAGTGAAGATCTCACCGCCAACTACATTGCTCTCCTCATTCTTCGCGGATGTCCAATAATCTTTGGAAACAAGCTTCCACACTTCTATTCAAGTCTCAAAAGAGTTTTGGAAAAGTGCATGGCCACTCCAGATTTGCAGATAAAGGCCACGGCCGTTCGTGCAGTTATCGCTTTTGCTGTTGATAACGATGAGGAGAAGGATGTCATCAGACTTATGACCACTCTTATTCCAAATGTTCTCCAAGTTTGTAACGAGACCAGCGATGAAGACGATTCCGATGGTCCACTTGGAGAATTTGCCGAGCTTGCCTCATCTCTTCCAAAGTGTCTAAATTCACACATGGCTCATGTTCTTCAAGTCACGCTTGCAGTGAGTTCCTACAATTAAAATTGCATTTGGATTTTATTAATTGTTCGAAAGTTTAGCTAGCTGGGAACAAGGACAAAAATGAGATGGTCCGTCAAAATGCCATTGAGGTAATTTGCTCCTACATGGAGTCAGCACCAAAGGGGCTTAAAAAATATGCTCCTGGTGCTCTCGGGCCAATCCTAGAGACACTGCTCTCGTGCATGACCGAGTTGGATGATGATGTGCTTCAAGAGTGGCTCAACGAAATCGAAGAAGAGGAAGATTACGAAGAGTAGGTGTTGTCCTATTGTTTTTGTTTTGCAAAACTTTTAAAGTTTTAGCGTTCCCATTATTGCCGAGAGTGCCATCGATCGTGTTGCCTGCTGCATTAATGGAAAAGTGATGCTTCCAGTGTTCCTTCCACTTGTCGAAAAACTTCTAACCAGTGAGGATTGGAAGATGAAGCATGCGGCTCTTCGTGCCTTCTCCGCTGTTGGTGAAGGATGCCAAAGATCCATGGAACCACACATAGAGCAAATCATGGTTCATATTACTAAATATGTGAACGACGCTCACCCGAGAGTTCAATACGCTGCATGCAATGCCATTGGACAAATGTCTTCGGACTTTGCTCCAACTCTCCAGAAAAAATGCCACGGGGCTGTTATTCCTGCTCTTCTTGAATCTCTCGATAGGACTGATGTTCCACGTGTATGTGCTCATGCTGCCTCTGCTCTTGTCAACTTTGCAGAGGAATGCCCAAAAAGCATCATTGGGCAATACCTTCCTTATATTCTCCAAAAGCTGGAGAGTGTCTTGTCTGCTGTTTTCAATCGTCTTGCCGACAAAAGATACCAGGTTGTTGTCGAGAACATCGTCACTGCTATCGCTTCCGTTGCTGAAGCCGCCGAGGAACTTTTCAAGGAGCATCACGCACGTCTTATCCCTAACCTCGTTCACATATTGCAAAACGTCGGAGAGTTAAAAGAGCTGAGAGGAAAAACCATCGAATGCATTTCTCTAATTGGATACGCAGTTGGAAAAGAGCAGTTTCATTCTACTGCTATCGAGATTCTCAATCTTCTCGGAGATGGAATGAAAGATTTGGCAATCGATGATCCACAATACAGCTACATGATCAGCTCGTGGACTCGATTCTGCTCCATTCTTGGAGCTGATTTTGCCCCGTTTCTTCCAGTTGTTATGGACCCGGTTCTTCGAGCAGCTCGTTACCGCCCGGATTTCAATATATTCAACAGTGAGTTACATGAAATGAAATCTAGTTTGAAACACCAACGACAATGCAAATTTTAGATGAGGATATACAAGAAACTGAAGATGGTGTCGAGTACCACGGAATTGGAGGAGAAAAAACCGTCGGAATACGCACCAGTGGTCTTGAAGAAAAGGCCACTGCTTGCGATATGCTTGTCGCTTTCGCCAAAGAAATGAAAGAGGCTTTCATGCCTTACGTTCTCGATGTCTACGAGCTCGCCATCAAAAATCTCGACTTTGGGCTTCATGATGGAGTTCGCACCGCTTCTGCGGAAATCATGCCATGCTTGTTGGGTTGTGTTGAACAGCAAGGATTGGCTGATAAACGTCGTCTGTGGTGCGATTTTCTGAAGGCGTTGACCACCTCGATGGAAGAAGAGGACGATGTGGAGATTCTTGCCTCGTTCATGTCAGCTATCGGATCATGCATTGAAGTGATGAAGACTGAGGGAATCGCAGAAGAAGAAGTCAAGCTAATAATCTCTGTTCTTCTCAAACAGCTGGAGAATTACGGAAAGAGAATGAGCGATCGACCAGCTGAAGACGAAGAAGATGATGATGCTGACGCCAAAGAGGAACTCGATTATTTCATGGAGTTGGAGGCTTCATGCCTCGGAGCTATTTCCGACTTGACTCACTCCCTCATGAAGGAGTTCAAGGGATCCATTTTCGAAGGAATGCTCAACGTTTTCGATTGCGCCATTCAGCTGATTGAAGGATCCAAACAATACTTTGAAAGGCAATGGGGGATGTGTCTTCTTGATGACGCTATCGAGTTCGGTGTTGGACATTTGCCAACGCGCTTCCCAAAACTTATTCCTATCATGTACAAACTGTTAGGTGATGAGTACCCAGAAGTCAGACAAGCCGCAAGTTACGGGTTCGGAGTCATGGCCATCAGATATCATCAAGTTAACGACTACAGGAATGAAATTCTGAGCTGTTTAGAACCGTTGGCTGCTATGATTCAAAGAGAAGACGCTCGTTCCACAGAAGAGAGCACTGTTGCCACGGAAAATGCCATTTCTGCATTTGCAAAGATTATCGTTAATGTGCCTCTCCCCGAGGAAGCGTACGGAAAGGTTTGTAAATTCTCCAAAGTAAATCTCGACAAATGTACTTGTAGGTTGTCGAAATGTTCCTGAGCTGGTTACCTACGTATTCCGACACAGAAGAGAGTCCATATATCTACACATGCCTTGCCGAGTTGTTTAATAAGCAAGATCCTTCTCTCTTTGGACCAGAAAACCAGAACCTCTCCAGAATCTTCCTTGTTTGTGAGTTTGAGATCAACTCCAATACTAAATGAATTGGTTTTTTTTTTAAATTTAAGGCCTGCTCTCTATTGCCAATGAAGCCTTTAATGACGACGAGCACGGCAACCATGCCAAGCTGAGAGTTACTACAATTCTGAAGCAAATCTACACATCGTTCCCACAATTTGCTCAACAGGATGGAATAGATGAACACTTGCAGGGTGTTCTCCAGAAGGTGCTCAGTGGACAATAAGAACTTTTTTTCTGTTTTCTTTATTTTTCAATGAATGAATCTTGTTCACGTTAACCGCTTGTTTCCCATCTTCCTTATCATCATCAGTTATTTTTCTTCCCCATCATCCGATGCCACTTATATTCAATGTTATCGATCGATTTTGTTGTGTTGATATTGTCATTATGTTTCAAATCAGTCAGTTGTTATAGTTAAGTCTGAAAAATGATTACGGCCATACTACCTGCGACTAATTTTTTTTAAAATTCTCCATTCGACGCTATTTTCTGTAGTCCCCTTTCAATCACCATTCTATTCTTCTAAACCTGAAGACCCTCCTGAAATATAAAGTGAACTACTGACGATTGATACCTGTTGCCTCGTAGTTGCACAATTTCTACAACAAATGGCGACAGTACGCTACCCTTATCTATTAGACGAAAAGATGCTACGCAATTCTTATCACGGAATTATCAATTTAGTCCTATTCGTCTTAAATTTTCTCTTCCAGAATTGAAGCTAATTTTCTGCGTGTTGAAAGCCCCACGAAACTTGCAACATGAGTCCCGAAGGACCTTCAAGGTGAGATACGAAACTTCAGTAAAATAATGGCAAGAGACATTGTCAATTGCTTGAGTAGTCTTTAGAATAACGGGAACTGAAATAGATTAAGAAGCCCAGTTGTATTGCCTTCTTCATTCACCTTGTTGGTTTCAAACTAAAAAAAGGGGGGGAGGAACAATGAAAATGAAAATGAAAAAGTGATCCTGTTTAGTTCTTATCGATAAAATGAAAAAATCCAAAAAAAAATCGATTTTTAACAAAAACCGGTTTTCTGCGATTCATGAGAAAAACGACTTGTAAATGTATGGATAAAAACAGCTTACGCGCATAGGGAAGCACGCATAGAATGATTTCCGATTTTTCTTATTTTTCAAATAAATATTTTTTAATCGATAAAAACTTAACTGGATCATCTCACTGGCTCATTTTGCAAGGTTTCCACAGTTGATCTCCAGCTTCTAGCTCTTCCAAAAAAGGAGGTATATGTCGCAAAAAGCGATATGCTTGAAGAAGATACCGGAAGGGTCATTGATGTTCAATTCTTATGATCCCGAAACTATTTAAACCCTACGCGTTCAAAATAATATATGGAAACATTTCTGATCACAAAATCAGCATAAAAGGGATCACCTCAACCTCTTCGCCAAGCAATTTGTATTGCTAAGTACTATCTCGTTTCCATGTCGTTTCCATATCCAGCAAGAAGATATGGGTCGAGCTGTTCGATTCGAATGGTTTTCACTGCGCTCTGTTACGGATTTTAGACCTAGGCCGATAACAAGACTACTTCTATGATTCTCACAAGAACTCAAGGAGCCCTAGAAAGATTATTATTGGGAACTAATCGGAGAGAACAACGAGAGCAGATTCTAAGAAGCACCGATATACAGCGAAATCCGGTATCCGGGACGCTGTGGAATACACAGCCACCGCAAAGTACCGATGGGCAGGCCACGTCGTTAGAAGAAAAGACGATAGATGTACAAACCGAATCACCTTCTGGTATCCAAAAAGAATTAAAAGAACATTGGGCCGTTCCGCAACAAGATGGTCCGATGCAATGAAGAAATTCAATACTCCCGACGGCAACTAGTCCCAAGCCGCACAGGAACGAAACAAATGGAAAGAGACGTGTGCCCGGACGTCCAAATAACCAACTAAGTAAGTACTATCTCGTAGAGTAGAAAAGCTGTCCGATGAAAACGAGAGTAATGAGAAGGTCGCAACGTTCGATGCCAAGGAGCTGATGGATTTCCAAAGGCAAGAAAGTGTAGGCTGAAATGGATAAAATCCTAGGCAACGAAGATAAATGGAATCAGATGATCCGTACACATAGATGCAAATGAAGTAGCAGAGACGGCCACGTATATTCGCAAGTGTGGAAACCATTTGTCCACTCTATGGTTTTCGAGCATAACTAGTTTTCGAGTACCGATATAGAGCCAAAATTTTTCGCAGCTATTTCTAAGAATGTTTGACGGATTGTGGCCCAATTTCATAAAGAAATATAAAACAAATAAACATTTTAAGTGAAAAAATCGAATTTTCGAAAAAAAAATCAAATGTTGACCTTAATTTTTCAAAAAATCATAACTTTCGAAAAACTCTTTTATTCAACACATAACATCTAAAAACTAACAAATTGGGTTTAGTACTTTGTTGCAAAGCCACGAGAATTCGAAAGTTATGATTTTTTGATAAATTTAGACCAAAATTAGATTTTTTTTCGAAAATTCGATTTTTACACCTAAAAATTTTATTTGTTTTATATTTCTTTATGAAATTGGGCCACAATCCGTCCCGTCAAACCTTCTTAGAAATAGCTGCTAAAAATTGTGGCTCCATATCGGTACTCGAAAAATAGTTATGCTCGAAAACCACAGAGTGGACAACCTTTTGCACGGTACTGTATATAAAGTCAGGTGAAGCTGGACACCGACAAATGGAGTATCTGGAAACCGTATACCAAAGAGCATGGGATCGTCCACACAAAATGAATTAATAAAAGGCGGAAGAAGTATTCAAGCCCGACCGAAGAACTATTCGAAGTGATGGGAAAAAAGGCAGAAGCTGCTCCGACGTCTCATTCAGTGCAGGAAAGCACAGAGAGGGAGAGAGAGGAAGTTCTCTGCAAATCAAGTAAATGAATGGATCAATACGAAGCAGACAATTGTGCAGGCTGCGGAGTATCCTGCGAAAATCAACTGTGAGACGGTGAGGCTATAATGGTGGAACGCCGAGATCCAGAAGTGCAAGTGTCAAATGTTGATGTGGGGATATTCGATATTCGTAGTTTCCATCGACGACTTTTCATCCTCAATCGGACACTCCACGGGCAACATCTACAACAGGATGACCAACTTTCTGGGTACAGCAGTACTGATGGGAAGTGCAATCGCGGTTGTCAATTTCGGGTTGCAGTTCTACTTTTTATTTCCTCTTTTCGAGGACAGTGACGCAAAATGCAATATGTTTGGAGAAGATGCAGGAAGGATCATTGATGTTTCATTCCTATGACCGCGAAACTATTTAAACCCCTACGCGTTCAATATAATATATGGATGATGATGACAAAATAAGCATAAAAGGGATCACCTTTGTCCATTTTACTCACTTTTTACTGCATTCTACCAGCTGTAATATTTTGCACCGTGAATAACCCATCTATTATTATAATAACCATCTTCCAAGCCTTAGCTGAAAAACCAAATGAGAATATTTCAGTGGCCACAATTCCATGTATGTTCTATGATTAATTTTCTTTTTTTCAAACAGCGATAAAACACTGATACGCTCATCTGCAGAATACAAGGAAGCAGGAAGAAAAAGCAATGTAATTGCAACGCGCCGCGGTCAAAAGGGTCGAATGCAGGTTCCAAAGAGCGGAATAAGAAGAGGAAGCGCAAAGTTGCCAGTTCGCTGTGCCGTATGTAGGCACACCTGCGCAGTAAGGTGCATGAAAAGAGATTATTTCAATGAGAATGCCTAGTTTTTTGATGTAGACATTTAAAAAAATGTTTAAGATGTAGTTTTCACACTTAAAGCTTTTCTTTTCTGTATTTGAGCGTCGTTTTGTTTCAAATTTTTTCAAATTTACAGCAGAAATACGCGTTTTTCTCAACAGCGTTAGCTTCATTGAGTTACTGCCCATAATGGTAAGTTTTTACGGATTTATTTAGGGCTCCAGGAATAAGTAATAGACTTGCAACATCTACGGTACACAAAGTGCACGGTTACGAAAAATTGCGTACATGGAAGTTACATTATTTATTTTTGTAAAAGCTGTTCCACTTTTCAATTTTTATTTTCATTTTACCGCTTCTTTGTTATTTTAAACTTTAAAAGTTTTGTTCTTGGTGAATTTTTATTTAAAAAATTAGCTATGTCCTTCGGAAGAAAATTATCTCTTAAGGAAACCGTAAGGCCATCACCATTAGTCCCAAAAGAGGAAGCTCCAGGGATATTTTGGTAAGTCAGTTCACCTGCTGCAAACCAAACGAGCTACTGAAAAAATGTGAAAGTCGTATCCTGCTTGCTGAATTACATAGATGACGACTAGCTAAGAAATGCTCGATCAACAAACAGAAGCTCGCACGCATTTCATGATGGGCCAGATACCAACTCTACTGGCGCCGTCTGGAATGAACCAATCTTGTTTTTATCGACGAACCCATTCGCCGCAGGAACTCCTCGTAGCGCATCAATAACTGGCTCTGACGTCGCCGTGCGGACATCTCCTTGTGAACCGTTTTTTTTTCAAAATTTTGAAATTGCGACTATTTTAAATTGTCAATTAATTTTTTTAACCGTATAAGTCTTCGGCGAAATGTTTCATCATTATCCCATAAGTTTTAAAACAACTAGTTCCTTCTTCCCCGGTAATTCTCATCACTCTTTTATGGAGACTGTAGAAATAATCTACTAACTACAAAAATGGAAAAATTTACAAAGGATGGAACCTGTGTAGAACTCCGTTTTGACGGAATATATCATGGCTCTCAAAAGTGATTATGTTGCCAATTATTAAATCTTATTTCATGATGTTTTTCACCGTTTTTCCGCAAAAACTTTTAATTTTCAGCAGTGATGCAGCTCAATACTACAACACATTCCCAGACGACGACAATTTGCCTCCCGAGTACGGTCCTTTTGATGAAGTTGAACCGCTGATTGAGCCGGAACAACCAGTAAAAATTAGTACAATGGTTACTGCAGTAGGACTTACTGTACTGGTGTTCACTCTTTTGATCTCCACAGTAGCATTTGCATCTCTTTATTTCCATTTACTCATACAGGTAGGAAATACACAGCAGCTGCTAATGACAATTCGCTATTTCTTTAAAAATTGATTTGTCTGGCTTTTTTCTAAAATACTAGCTTGCTGTCGTGACATTAAGGATGCTTGAGGATGAAACCATGGCAATCTTAAAGTTTAAAAAATTTTAGATTAGAAAAGGTGTTTTCCGTAATATAATTGCATTGCCAGCCCTTGAACATTTTTGGATATAAAGTCATACGAAAATCCAGGACTGACTAGGGAAGGTTGTTAACTTACCATGGAGTTTCCATACGAGACCTATGTGAATCGATAGATTAGAACACACTGATAAAGAATCCGTTTTCCGAATTTGCTGAACGCTTCAGCGAACCGAGTTATTTCGATCTGAAATTCCAGCACTAAACTACTGTTGTTAACCATCTTTAGTTCCTCCGCGATATCACAACCAATTTTTAGTGAGATGAACCGTGGCAAGTTGGCAGAGTGGTAAGAGGCGGGAACAGTAGGAGGAAAGTCTGGGGTTCGATCTCTGCTGGGGTCAACTATTTTTCAATTTTATTTTTTCGCTTTTTTCAAATCTTAAAATTCCTTTTTTATAAGTTTTTTTGAATTTTTTTGTCAATTTTTTTCAATATGGTGGCATTTCACACATAAATACACAAGTTCTGATAACTTTTAGAAGTTTGAAAAATTACAGATTTTCCAAAGTTTTCCATGTGCTACCCTCCATCAAAAAAAATTCACATCACAAATATCACAAGATATCATATGCTCTTACTGTTCTTTTTGTAGGAAATTCATTTTTACTATAAAAATGGATTTATTAAACTTTGACACACAAAAAACTCAAGTATAAGATTTCATTGTTTCTTTGAGATATCAAGAAGCTTGCATGAAATTTGAAAAAATAGGAGATGAACTTTTTGAGGAAGTTCTGAAATTTGAATGATTTCAAATTATCAAATTTTTTTGTCCTGTATACCTAATAAGGTCCGTTCCAATGGTGATCCAAAGGTTGAATGAGGGAAGTCGTATGTGGTGAACTTCCATGTTCGGCACGTTCGGAATCGGGCGAGTTGGCGGGAACTGACCGGTGGTTTCCGAAAGAATCACGAAAGCGTTCGGTCCCAGAGTACCGTCCATGAAAAGTATCGGCAAGAAGTGATCTCCCTACTCTATCATCAAGTCTCTGCTCGTTACTTCCACCCTTTCCTACAGTACTCCTGGGACAAAACTGGTTATATGGACCATTCTTCACCATTCCTAACTCCCTCACAGTATTGTTTTGGACAAGTTGGGAATGACTCTTGCTACGACACCGGCTGCATGAAAGATGCGTTTATAAAATGCTCCAGATGTGAAGAATTCATTTGCTTTGACCAAATAATTGTTACCAACAAGCACATGTGCCCTTATATGTAATTGAGTTTTTTGTGTGTCAAAGTTTAATAAATCCATTTTTATAGTAAAAATGAATTTCCTACAAAAAGAACAGTAAGAGCATATGATATCTTGTGATATCAGTTGTCAAATTTTTTTTGATGGAGAGTAGCACATGGAAAACTTTGGAAAATCTGTAATTTTTCAAACTTCTAAAAGTTATCAGAACTTGTGTATTTATGTGTGAAATGCCACCATATTGAAAAAAATTGACAAAAAAATTCAAAAAAACTTATAAAAAAGGAATTTTAAGATTTGAAAAAAGCGAAAAAATAAAATTGAAAAATAGTTGACCCCAGCAGAGATCGAACCCCAGACTTTCCTCCTACTGTTCCCGCCTCTTACCACTCTGCCAACTTGCCACGGTTCATCTTACTAAAAATTGGTTGTGATATCGCGGAGGAACTAAAGATGGTTAACAACAGTAGTTTAGTGCTGGAATTTCAGATCGAAATAACTCGGTTCGCTGAAGCGTTCAGCAAATTCGGAAAACGGATTCTTTATCAGCGTTTTCTAATCTATCGATTCACATAGGTCTGGTATGGAAACTCCATGGTAAGTTAACAACCTTCCCTAGTGAGGCAAACAGACGTACTCACCGATTTCAGGACAATTCCCGTTTACCACGTTGGCCAGTTCCCTCGCTTTCTCCGCTTGGAAAATACTCGAAGGCCGCTGTTGCAGCGGACAATGAAATTTGTTCTGAAATCGGCCGAAACATTTTACTGAAAGGAGGAAATGCAGTGGATTCTGCAATCGCTGCACTTTTCTGCATTGGAGTTATGGATACCCATTCTGCAGGCCTTGGTGGCGGTCATTTCATGACTATTTATAATGCGTAAGTGTTAGTTTTCGGCTAGAAAATCCGTGACGCACCCATTCTGAACATCTACAGAACAACAAAACAATGTACCGTGATAGATGCTCGGGAGGTGGCTCCTTTGGCAGCAACCGAAGATATGTACAAAGACAAATGGAACCAATCAAGAATTGGATGGAAAGCCATTGCCGTTCCTGGCGAGTTGCACGGGTTACGGACGGAATTTGAGAGATTTGGAAGTGGATCTGTGCAGTGGACGCAGTTGTTACAACCAACAATTGAGCTGCTTGCAGAGGGTAAGTATTTTACATCGGCAAGTAGAATTAGCTAGTATAAGTAATATTCATAGAGTAGTGAATATTCTGAAACGCTTTAATATTACTTTACAAAGCTTAATTCTTGTCCGAATCAATTGAAATATTGGTAGTACTGTAACCAGATTCCTTTTTATTTTCCAGAACTCCTGATTTAATGTTAAAATGCACCAAGGCAAAAACAATATTGGGCTAAAAACTTTTAGGCCAATGATGAATGGCTACTGGTTTTTTGGCTACCTGATTTATGGCTACCTAAGGATTAATGTCTACTCTTAGATTTTTGGCTACTTTTTCTTGATAGATTTTTGGCTACTTGCGGATTAATGGCTACTCCTAGATTTTTGGCTACTTTTCACCATTGGATTTTTGGCTACCTGAGAGTTTTAGCTACCCGAGAACTTTAGAGTAAGGAGAAGCCTTTTTTTTTGTTTCAAAAAAATACTTTTTAAACTAGTTAACAAAAAAAGACATGTGCAACCTGATTTCTGTAACTGTGCTCTTTTGTTTATTATCCATTGGTGTGGAAGAGGCCAATGGCGTACTCAGTGAAGCAATTGAAGACACAAATTCGTTCGTTCCATTGGATAGATTTACGAATGTTGTTGAATTATTTTCAATGCTACGAGACGATGAATCGAACGATATCTTAACCATCTCAACTAGAGGCGGTAACAAATCATCAGAATCGATCGATTCTCGCATTTCTGAGTTATTTCGACGATTTTCGAAAAACAGGTTATTATCAGAAGTCTCATTGTAACGTGATACTTCGTTTTGAACACAATGCTCAATTCCAGTTCTATCGAAAAGTGAATCATTCAGAGGTTTTTCTTTTAACTCTCCGGTAGCCAAAAATCCAATGGTGAAAAGTTGCCAAAAATCTAGGAGTAGCCATTAATCCGCAAGTAGCCAAAAATCTATCAAGAAAAAGTAGCCAAAAATCTAGGAGTAGACATTAATCTTTAGGTAGCCATAAATCAGGTAGCCAAAAAACCGGTAGCCATTCATCATTGGCCAAACTTTTATCATGAATACTATTTACCAAAAACGAAATATATGCGACAACGATTCCATTTTCGAAAGAAATCCTGCTTTGAACCACACCCATTATTGCAACTGCCGTACACGCATTTAGCAACCATGGTGCACGCGATTAGGAATAAACAATTTATACATTTTCATATATTTCAAAAGAAAATATCGTAATAAATGAGTGGTTTCATTGATTTCTGCTTATTAGCTCCCATGAACAACGCTAGTGTTATTTGTGATATTTCGCATTTTCCCATAGATACCGCAGCGCCAATTTTCCGCCAGAAAATGCCGAAAATTCGAATGAAAATCCATTTCTTTTTTAATTTTCAGAAAATAACAGCCTAAGATTTTGAAAAAGTGATCGGCGCCGAAGTCACTGAAATTTAGAATGGACATTGCGAAGTCTCATCACGAAAAAAGTGAAGAACGGATAAATGGGAAAAACCTAATCGCTTGTGCGACGTCTGCAAAAAGCACGTTATTGAAAAGTTCATAATGCGCAATCCCCGATGTTGAAAGCAATTTATTCTGACTATTTTGAGTCTAACATTTTGAGAATTGTGCACGGCGTTTTGTGAACTTAGAACAACGTTGGACCTCCGTTTGTGAGCATAACTGCCACCAAATTTCTTCTGTGCACATTTCATACGCCTGATTCTTCCTCAAAACTGTCAAACTGTCATAGTTCTTTCTAACCTCTTTTAAAATACATTTTTTTCGTTCTATATTGAAGTCGAAATTCTTCCTATTGAGTGTTTATTATGTTAATATTGTACTGAATTTGTTGAATTATTTCGACCTTAAGATTTCGCGTTCCAGGATATCCAACATCCCATGCTCTTGCCAAGGCTCTCAATCAGAACGAAGCGCAAATTCGTATGGAATCCACGATGAAAAATTTTATAAACCCGGACACAAATCGAGTTTTTCAACCAGGAGAACAAATTAAAACACGGAAAAACTTACTGGATACTCTGCAACTTCTAGCTAATTCTTCGGATCCCATCAAAGAATTTTACGACGGATCTATCTCTGAAAAACTGGCTAGAGAGTTTGAAGCCAACGGGGGAATAATCAAACTTCAAGATTTCAAAAACTATAAATCGATAGTGCATCCTCCTGAAAATGTGATCAGCACTTCCTTAAAAAACGGAAGGGTGGTCTGTGGTCCACCTCCACCATCTGGTTCGGCAGTAGCACAGGCAATTCTGAATGTAATGGACGGATTTGAATACAATATGAAATCATTTTCCGATATTGCAACTCTTTATCATCATTTTTTGGAATCAAGCAAATTCAGCTATGCCGCGAGAAGCTGGATGGGAGACTCTAGATTTGTGGCAAATGCCACTGAAATTGCAAGAAATATTACATCAAAAAAATGGGCAGACTGGGTCAGAACAAAAATAACCGATGAAACACATCCAGATGATTATTATGGAGGATCATTTGAAGCCCCACCAGTTGATCATGGAACCACACATATCTCTATTATTGATGCACACGGAAATGCGGTTTCTGTGACTTCAACTATAAACCTTTAGTGAGTTTTTGCGAGTGCTATTGTTCGGAGAATTTAAAATAAGTCCCGATGGTGAAGTCAATACCTGTAGTAGAACGGGACGCCGTTTCATTTTTTGGAAGAGGTTTTTAGGTGAGGTTTCCTTTTTTTAAGAATTTAAAAAATCCCTCGCGTATCTAAAGACTACTATGGTGCGAAATTTGGTTAATTAAAAAATATTTCAGCATTATGTAATTTAGTTTTGCAAATCTCGTGTCACCATAGCCAGTAAGTAGTAAGGCTTTCATTTGGGGGAAATTTCGGCCGTCTCGTATCGTCTTCGTCTTGGTCTTGAATTCGTCTGACTTGCGTAAGCCTTGCATTTGCGCAAGACGAATGCAAGGCGAACTGAAAGGCGAACGAAGACGAAGAGACGAACGACGAGAGGAAAGACGTATTTTTGTCTTCGTCTTTCGTGGAAGCCTTAGTCAGTAGATACGTGACGGTCTCGTCACGGCAGGCAAAAAAAAACACTTAAAAATCGAAGCAAATTTGCCGTCACATTGAACGCCAATGCAGGCGTTGCGGTTATTATATCATGGGTGTAAAAGGTGACTAATAAAGAAATCTATAAAAGTTGATCATAGACTGATTTGTAACGTTTTAAAAAGAACGATTTATGTTTGTCTACGGATCCAAATATGGAAGTTTTTAAATTTGTTTCATATTGACCAACTATTTGTATATCAATAAAAGTTCAGTTGATTTGAAAATATCAAGAATTTTCCGTTTTCCGAGCTTTCAGAAACCGAAATTTCTAGAACTATGAACTGAAACCAGTTTTTAGCCTCGGTGCTCTTGTCTCATCCGAATCCACCGGCATCCTCTGGAATAACGAAATGGACGACTTCTCCACCCCAGGACATCCAAATTTCTTCGGTTTCCCACCGTCACCGGCCAATTTTATACGGCCTGGAAAACGACCAATGAGCAGTCAAAGCCCATTAATCATTTTCAACACAAATGGAACTGAACTGATGGCGGTTGGAGGTGCAGGTGGATCTACAATTATATCTGGAGTAGCTGGAGTTGCTCTGCATGCTCTTTGGCTCAAGGCAAACGTTAAACAGGCAGTAGACGCTCCGAGAATGCATAATCAGTTGCAGGTACGAAATTTGGAGTTTTCTTTAAAATTACGGTAGAAACCGAAAAGAACGTTTAGCAGCTCTAAAATAGATGTGTTATTCAGATTAACCGGAGATTTAGCAGTGAAGCCAAATTTGAAAGTTATCGTAATTATTGAATATTAGAAAAACAGTAATAGAAAAAAAGCATAGACAGAACTATTCGTTTAGTAATAAGTAGATTGCTTTTCATTTAGAACGACGAAGAAAGCCAAAAAAAGCTGAAAATATTTGTTTTCATTATGAAAAAAAAAACATTTTGTAGTTCTGCTCTTATTTTTAAATTTGTTGTGCAATGCCTATTTCATTTCTTTTTAACCCAAAGTTGTGAATTATTTGATTTTCTTACTATGACATTCAAATTTCTCGGCTTTCAGCCAAACTATACTTGGTACGAGCCCAACTTCCCAAAGGCCTACGTGAAATCTCTCATCAGCCGTGGCCATTTGATGAAAGCAGTGAGCAATTTGACAGTGGTCACTGCAGCAGAACGCACGAATGACGGTCTGATTTATGCGAACAGCGATTTTCGAAAAGGCGAAGAGTCCGCTCCTGCTGGCTATTAACATTTCTTTCTTCTGGGAAGCTCCGGTCTCATCTATCGTTTGTTAGTAATGTTTAATTTGTTTATTTTCATGTTGAATTTCACAATGTTTCAAGTCAATCAGCAATCGTTTTGAGTTTTTTGTCGAATTTTACAAAAACCCGTAACAATAAAAGAGGTACAAATGAGAGAATTTGATTGATAAACAAATAGAGCATGAAAAATGGTACAGAAAAATGAAATAGAACATTGGAACCCATAATGAATGCGATGATGAATTATGAGAGGAGATTAAGCTTCGTAAGCATTAAGCTCTATGCATGAAGGTAAGTAATTATGAGCAATTGAGAAAAAAAGACGAATACAATTGTAAAACCCTAAATAGGCTCAAAGCCAACTAACAATACAAAGAGCACCGGGAGTTTTAAGACACTCGGGATTTATAAATAATAATGAAAGAAAAGAGACATGTAAAGGAGAGTAACCGGTATGAACGGCGAGTTTAAATCACACATCCGGGAGATTCCATGACCACGCTAACCTTAACTCATTGAGTCTTGTGGTGATATTTCGACCCGTATCTCGACATGCTACCAGATACTTATTGTTTTTGGACCATTGATTGGCGAACAGTTTGTTGACCAGTTTATCGCAAAAGACCTGAAAAACGAGATATTTTTTGCGTATTACAAATTGCAAACACACTATCTTTTTTGCAAACCGATAAATTGACAAATTAAACAAA
Organism: Caenorhabditis inopinata; assembly: GCA_003052745.1. Taxonomy (NCBI): domain Eukaryota; kingdom Metazoa; phylum Nematoda; class Chromadorea; order Rhabditida; family Rhabditidae; genus Caenorhabditis; species Caenorhabditis inopinata. The sequence goes on along the minus strand of AP018151.1, from coordinate 14,223,646 downwards.
AATAATAACTGCTTTCATCACTTTATTCAGTTGCCGAGCCAGTGAGAGCGTTCGCCCTTCGGTATATTTAGCTTTTAGAAGTTAACCCAATTCCCCCCCCCTTGAAAAAATGGAGTCCCCCGCTATTTTCTATAGCTGCGTGGAGTTGGACCGTTCAAAACTAGACTCAAGATCAAATGAGGTGCTGTGAGACAGTAAACGTCTTCTAATACAATTTACTTTCATGCCTTCATGGAACCAGGAATGTTGCTGCAATCGTGGCCAGCAAGGACTGGCGACAATTATGAATTAAAGTATGTAGAAGAGACAAGTGGAGTGTCTGTGAGGAAAATCAATTGAAAAATCGAGAATTGTCGGTTTTCCTACAAATATCTCATACATCTTATTGCACTTGTCTACTTTTTTCAATTTTGGGTCACGAGTCATGAATTGCTTCCAGTATGGGTCTTACATCGGTAAACTGCGATCGTTCACACATCAAGAGTGCCGGTATTAGCGGAAAACAGTGCTCAAGTATCAATGTTCAACATTTTAAACAATGTGAACCTAAATCGGGCCTCTTTCTTATTAAATTCCTTCCAATCCAATATTTCTTATGGGATTGATCATGAAAAGCACAAATGCATTTTAATACAAAAAATACCACTTTAATGTTATTCACGATTGCAATTTAATGCAAAAAAATGCAATTGTGCTTTTCATGAATAACCCCATTATCAACCAAATCAATCAACCTTTTATCCATTCTTTCCCAGCAACCACTCTGGTTGATTAAATTTATTGTAACATTGCTCCAAGCAATCACACATTCTCATATATATAAAAGTATAAATGAGCTTCAGTAGAGCTTCTACCGTATTATTTTATAATTTTCTTTAATTGTTACATACTGTTAACTTTTCTGATTGCTTAAATAAATGGTTTAATTACCCAAGCTTGAGGTATTATCACACATTCAATCCCAAGGGAACTACTCACATCCCGAGAAGTCTCCAATTTACAATTATTGCGTATTCGCTCTTCTCACAATACAAAAATTGTAAAATAAGAACTTGTGGATCTGTGACACCAAGCATATCTCTTCAAAACACCAAAAAAAAATTTAAAAATGCTCACCTCCAAATTACCATTTTTTCTTGACGAACACACCATGTTGGCCGTGCATCGGGCTTCACAATCCCCGATTTTACAGTCATCGTCAGTTTCACACGGACGTCCTTTTAACAGGGAATCCAGTCGTGATTTTGTGTACACCATGTCACCATCCATTAAAACGAATCTGAAATAAAAATTTATGTGTAGATGAACTGAACGTACGAATATTTCCAGCAACATTGATATCGTGCTGCTTGAATTTATTGCGCTCATAAAAAAATTTACCTTTTGGGATAGTCTGCCGATAATCCCAAATTGTCAAACCGGACATCACACCATTGAAGTGGTTCATCAAGAAATTCGTACAACAGTTTCAGTGTGCCCATTACATGCACTAAGATTTTTGCCTGGAAATTGGAATATTTCAGCGATCATCATCATCACTTTTTAAAAGTATTCTTAATTTATTATTTCTTTTTCTAAGTCTAAGTTTTAAGTCAGTTTTAAGTTTTACGATGGAAAAGAATCCAAAAAAGAGCGATTTGGAAACATTTTAATTTATGGGGCTCATCGATGACAGCAACTTTCTTTTCTTTTTTCCCTTATGTTTTTTTTGAGGTTTTTCAGAGATGTTCATGACCATACTGAAAAAAAGAAACCATTCATCCCAAAAAACAGGCCTACACTTCAAACAACGTTTTTTAAAAATTTCTTCTCGACAAGTCTTTTTTTTCTTCGTTTGATGACGGGCTAAGAAAACGGTTTTTTCCGTACTTTAATAACCCCATTAGAAAAAAATTACGGCGATTATGAATTAGGAATCTTAAATCTGAGAAATTATATACTGTCAGACGGACCGTTTTTTCTTCAATATTCAAGTAATAACAACAATGGACAACAAAAGGAATCTTTGAACGTCGAATGCCTACCTTCAAATTAGTATAGTACCCCTTCATCTTGAACGCTACCAACGATTCCGTTTGATACATGTGTCCGCAAGTTCCAATAACCTTCGGAGTAACACGTGTCAGCGGTAGTACCCGAAATAAAATGAATTCAGGCTGCTTGAGAAGTGCCCAAAGAGATCTTCTGTCTGCCCTTGACATCGCCTCTCCTTTAGTTCTCAAAAGCGTCGGCCATACAGTTTCCATCAAGTGCCTACTGTAATGTTTGGGCCATCCCAATCGCAGCTCATCGTTCACCACATCCACCACTTGATCCGAGAACTGCGCGTCAGTCAGGTGATCTTTTGGCTCTTCGAATTGCTCCATAAATGGCTGTGTACTTTTGTAGACTGCCGTTTGTCCACCGTCTTTCACTATGACGACCGTTTTGTGGCCCTCGAAAAAGTCGGTGACGAGCCAATTTCTGTCATAGCACAGTCGGTTGCATGAGTCACCAGATACGTCACCACGTTCATATGCATTACAGAGAGCACTGAGAACTTGGTTAGCTCTGGAAAAAATTCAATTCAGAACTTTGATTATAAATCTAATTGAATCGAAACTTATTTCTTTTTGTTTAATGGTTAAGTATCTCAATTTATACGCTCTTTATAATATTATACAAAGCGTTGCTTCCAATTTGCAATTTCCTAAAAATTGTACTAGTCAGACTCTGTCGCACCTCTTAAGAATTTCAAAAGAAATATGTATCTCAGTTGCTAGCCACAGCAAAAGCGAATCAGGACTCAGCATATAATATGGGCAAACCTATTTTTACGGTCGGGAAGAAGCATCTTCTCAGTAATATCACAAATTTCAGACGCTTTTCTAATATTCTCTTTTTGAGAGAAGAATTTGTTTTAAAATGATTTTTGACAATAATTTTAGTAATGGTAACATTAAATGGGTTTCGGCGTCACTCCAACTGGTTCCTAGGATTGGAAAAGAAAGAGACACAACTGCACGATCATTGTTAACTTTAACCGACTTCTTCTCGTGGAAATGTGATCGGAATTCGACTAAAACGTTCATGATACATTCTGTAATCATCAAAAATCGTTGTAAAACTTTTTTCTTTTAACAAAAAACTATTGATATTCTTTCCAACCCAAAATTTGCTTTGTTCGCATTGTTTAATTGTTTGTTTCCATATATTGGTGATTTTGGGAAGAAAAAATATTCTATCAAAATTTAATTTAATTTAATTTAATTTATTTGCAAGACTGGTGGAAGAAGCATTATGAGTAAGACTTTTAACAAACGACTCTGTACAATGATCCTTACGATCACTCACAGTCCGGTTGATCAGGCGGGAGGTATTACAGAATCAAGGAAAATAACACCCACGCGTACTGCGAAAGCCGGGGGTTTTGGTCCCTTTGTCCAATAGAGTGACACATGTAACTTATGAAGCTACCGTGTCGAAGGTCCAAGATATTCAGCTAACGTGGGAAATTAGTATTGGCATGCTAATATTTTTAGAAACGTGAGAAGACCGGAAGGAAGTCGATTATTTAAGCTAGATTTCCAGCGAAACTGTGCCAATCTATCATTGAAATATAAAAATGAGATGATACATCGTTTAAGTTTTGATCGGAGGTTCAGAATACTACAAAATGGCGGGGCCAAACACCTCCCTTTCGAGGGATTGGCTCTTTCACTTTTTGATATGTTGAAAAATCTCCAATAATCTTGGTTATTCATAGCATCGTTCAGAAGCTTGAAAATCAGTAGTACACCAAAATGTGGTGATAAATTGTGTTACCTTGTTAAATTGATGCCGGGCCTTGGCGCATAGGGGTCAGTTTTGTGTGCGCTTTCGATCGGCGTCAAAGCTGATATAATAAGGTAGAGGGCGACGATTGACATGACGATTAGGGCGATCTTTCCGACTCTTGAGCAGCAAGCGATTCGCCAGGCCTCCTCGCCACACTCCTGTTCGCACCTGAAACTGGAAATAAACACTAGTGGACAAAGCAGTTTGAACTGAAGTGTTTCGAAGAATATTTTTGAAATTTAAGAAATTCTAGCAGCCTGACATTTCAACTTTACTGAGCATTTTTGAAAAAATGGATAAAAATGCGTGTCGGGATGGAACAATACATATCTGACGAGGATACGTCGACGTTCGACGAAGCGGAAAGCGAAAACAAGAGCGAAATGCTTGAGTAAAAGTGCAGAAAATAAGGTTGTTGTAGAGGAAGTGAGAACTTTTGAATAGGAGAACACGCCTGTTTAGCACTAATTGTTGGTTCGGAAATAGAGAAAAACTATGGTATAAAGTACTTCTATAGGAACCCGGAAATAAAACATTGGATTCTTGTTTCTCACACGTGATCTGTCAGTGATATTTTTTTCAGAACGATATTTTAGTTGCTTGTTTCAACACGGTTTTCAGTAATAGACGAGTCGTTATTCCAAGAGAAAAAATCGCATAGTGTTTCTACAAAAAAAAAAATGAAATTCGTGTTTTTCAATGACAATTGGAATTTTAAAACGGGTTTAAATAATGCAAAAAAAAAAACATTATTTTTGTTCCAGCGAAAAGCAGACAACGAAACGAATGGTATCAATATACGCCTTTTGTCGTTTTACACCTCGCTGATTCGCCTAGAAAGTATCGGTATTATAGATTTGTTCAATGTGGTGCCTTTGCAAGAAACTGCGTCTAACAAGCTAGCTTCAATGTCGTCTAAAAATCTAGGAAGTAGTGATGGAATGGTTAGCACGTTGTCGCATGAAAAAAGAGAATAGATACACCACAGGTTGTTAGATGATTGAATTGCGTTTTATTATATGAGACTAACTAAGAAAAAAAAAACCAAAAACACTATCGACCGTTCTTCTCTTCTTCTCCCTATAACTCTTATGAACGATGTTTATACGCGTCCCATTAAGCGATGTCTGGTATAGAAGACGTTTAGAATATAATTTCTTAGAATTTCTCTGATGAGATCGAGATTTGTTAAAAAGTATTTTTAATGTTTGCATGCCAGGAATGCACTACGAATAGTCGAATTTATTCCAAGAATGGTTGAGGTGGTGCGACAGCAAAGTTGGCTATGGAATGAATGCGGTTAGATAATGGTAGTAAGCCTTAAAATACATAAAGGCTCGTTTTGCTTCTTCTTATTCCAGAAATGTATCGTTTTTGAGAAAAACCAGGTATCTTTGCAATCAGCTCAAGAAATTTGAAGCAAATTTTAGTCCCTGTTCAATTTTTGAAAATACCAAATTGAAAATAAGGGTAATTATTTTGAATGGCATCCGAAAATCAAATGTGCAATAACGACGAGTATGATTATAGGTTGACGAAGTCTTCTAGAAAAAACCAACGTGAAATGATTCGGGAAGTAATTTTTGCAGGGCGTTTGGTGCGTCTATACAATCTTTGCATCAGAAAACTGTTTTAAGGAGTGACGAATGTTTGCTCCTAGAATACGGTGGATTCTTTAAATAAATTGCGTTCTTCGACAATCAAATTTCTAGTTCTCAGGTATGCCCTTAATTTGTTCCAAGAGAATAATTATTCAAATCGTGGAATAGGATACTGTACCTTTACAAAACACGGATTTTCGAACAAATTATTGTTTGGAACTGAAGCAGAGAAACTCCAAAAACGAAACAGTTTCAGATAATTTATGCAATTTTCTGATTCTATTCGCCGACAAGTTTCATGCATTCTAAACATATGAAATCACATCCACCCCTTCTGACATCAGCTTCCTTTATAACACCTGTTTGACCGACCAGTGTAATCACACATTATTCGTTCAAATACACCTCTTTTCTATTGTGTTGCACTACTCAATGGGTGGTAGTTATCCACGGTTTCAGAATGTTTCTTTAAGTAGAATTTCCGCGAGAGAAAAAGAGAGGGAGAGAGAGAAAAAGAGAGGGAGAGAGAGAGAGAGAGAGAGAGAGAGAGAGAGAGAGAGAGAGAGAGAGAGATACGCAGGCAAAAACAATTATGGCTTTCCAACGCGTTGTCGAGAAGGGGTACGGAAAAACCCGGTGGGAGGCAGGAGAGAAGTGGTGGAAAAGCGACATGAGAATGAATGACAATGCTGTGGCAAAACAAGAAAAATATCCAGTTCACTTACAGTAAAATGTCTGATATTAACACTTTCAGATATTTCCAATGTTTTATAGAGAACTATTTACAATCTTTGAAATAAAACAAAAAGAAAACACATACAGTAAAATAAAATTAGTCGTATTAATTAAGTTATCAATTTAGGCTAACCAGGTCGGGCGAAACTGTGTTAGATTTAATGTTCAAAGATCGGCCGATAATATGAAGTTTAACCGAACGGAAAAAGACAAGACTATGATACACAGTTTTAAGAACCCCATATTCTGCATTGAAAACTATTTTCCAGGCGCCGAAAAGTCTAGTTATTGGAGATCGACGGGTGAAACCCACGCGGAACTCTACTCTATCACCTGCTCTTAACGTTTTGGAGCATCTCATTGGGCGGAGGTTTGAAATATACAAATCATGGTGTTTACGTAAACTATTTTCTAGTCAGAGAGGAAGACGTGAGTGAAAATCATCGTGGAGGTCTTACTTTTTCCCTTTTTTTGGGCATTTCAACTATAGAAAAAAAAATCAGTGGAATGTGAGAAAGAGATAGAAGAACGACTGACTGAGATCTATAGAAGGTGTAGACGACGATGCGAATTCTGGTGGTCGGAAGAAAAAAAGAGGAAGGAGAATAATTCGATGGGATGATATATAAAAAGGAGAAAATAAAAGTTATCGCTGAACGGGGTGTTTTTCTCATAATTATGCTTTTTTTTTAAATTCTTTTCACAACTGTGTGTCATGTTCCTTCAAACGACAGAAAGGGGAGGGATGGCGAGTTTTTTTCGAGTCATCAGAACAATTTCACAAGAACAGTTGCGAGAGAACTGGAATGAAAAAAGAAAACATACTCAGAGAAGGCAAAAAAGGCGCGCATTGCCACGAGAGGAAGACGTAGGTAACAGATATTCTCGAAAAAATAAAGATCTATGTTCAATTTTTTATATGTCAAATTGCAAAAAGTCAAACTTCAATTTCATCTAATTTAAAATGCAAAAACCCCACTCATTTAATTCAAGAAAAGAACGAGAGCATCTCTAGGAGCCGCATACAAAGAGGTGGCTGAGAAAAATGTGAAAATAAGGAGAAACCTAATCAAATACTCGGGCGGAGAGCGGAACAAAACATAAATATTGTCTTCCCCTTGTTGTCGTTTTCGCCGCGGACGTCTTCTTTCCTCCTTCCAGAATTTCTGACATATAAGATGAGATGACGGGAAAAGTAGTAAAAGACATTGGCTGTTCCTGGGGGAATTGAAACGGAAATTGAGACGCTGGAATCTCAAAGCAAGATAGGCATTGCCCACGCTTAAATAGTCGTCGAGAATATTGGCATTGATTCAAATTAGAATACGAAGGCACTTCAACTTTTTTCAAATTGTGTTGGGTTTTGCTGTAATAACCACACTGGGCATATTGTTTTTGCTTTGGACATCGCAGAAACCCTACGAATGATTGATTCAAAGTGCCATGTACCCCATGCCGGGAAGATGGAGCCCTTTGTCTTCGGGCGGATTTTCCAAGGGATTAGTGCCATATTAATAGATTGAGTAGACTGGAGCGTTCCCCGAAAGGGTCCGGGAAAGCTTGCATAATTTATTACATAACGTAAACAAACTTTGTTTTAAATTACGATAAAATGAAAGAGAAAGAAAAAGTGTTAAGAATTATTTATTACAATTTTACAGTTTCTTCCGAGCCAAATTAAAAATTATTAATTTCTTATGTAGCCGATCCGTTATTCGCTTTTCGGATCACAGATGAACTATTTTTTAATAATTATTTTTAAAATTGGTTCGTATGAAGCAGTAAAAAATATATTTTTTAATCAGAAACTATAAAAAACCAAGACTAACCTAGTTTTATAGGCAAAAAAAAATACTTCATAATAAAGGCAATTAGGAAAATCTGGTTATAGAGAATACTTAGCCGTGCGGTATTCCTGAAACCCCATTTTCATATGAATGGAAACGCACTAAACTACACATATTACCATCGATGTCAAGAGGATTTCAAGTTTCACTAGTTTGATCAATAGACCATACTAGTCTATTCGCCTAGCTATGAGTTTTCTGCTATAATATAACGAAAAACATGGGGGTTTCTTAATTAAAAAAAGAGGATGGAATCAACTTTGCATCATCGCATTTTAAAAATTAGCTGAGAACAAAAATAGCACGTTTCTTCAATTACCACAACATTCCAGGCTGCTTCAAAATGCACTAATCCCTACAATGAATATTTTATAGGGTAGGTCATGTGAAGAAGAGAAAAAGATGGGGATCATTAGGGAAACAGGTGAATGAATAATGCATTGAGCTTGCTCCCTACACTCAACTTTACGATGGGCGTCACATTTCCATGGGAACACGAAAACACCCAGAACAGCACTAATATCAGGAGGACTACCAATTCAGAAGAATGTAGTCGATTAAGAAACCGAATTTCTTTTTCTTGATTAACAAAAACTACGTTTTGAGCGAAAATAGAGTTGCTCTATTAGAACAACGCGTATTTCAGTGGCTATCAAGAGTTTTTCTTGAAATTAGGTTAGATTAGTTTTTCGAAATTTCGTCTTCACAGAAACTGGAAAAAGTGCGAGGCCTAGATATTATCGCCGTAAAAAAGTTCCGACATTTTTTCGAGCCCGCGAAAATCGGGATTTGAATTTAGAGGCTCCTTATTTTTTCTTCTGAATTTTCAGAATTAAACTGGATTAAAAGAACGAAATAGTATTTATCGTGAATTTTTTTACACGTTTCTTCGAATGTTTAAATATATCAATTTGCGTCATTTATTTTTTTTTTCGTTTCTTCTGATAAAAATATATCGCGCATAGCAAATGCGCTGATGAAATGGGCGGAGCCTCTAAATTCAAATCCCGATTTTCGCGGGCTCGAAAAAATGTCGGAACTTTTTTACGGCGATAATATGTAGTCGTGAATCCGAATAACAACTTAAAAAGCAAAAAAAATGGATAGCGATACTAGAAAAAGCATACCACATCCTCCACCTACCCCCCCCTTCCTCTGAACTACTCCTGGCTCGCGTCTAGTTTACAAAGGCAGGTCAAACCACTGAAAGAGTACTGTGATATGTGGACACGCAGACTGATAAATCCAGGCAGCAGCTGGTGCTTCTCTGGCCTGATTTATGTGTTTTTTGTGGGGAGAGATAGGTTCAGATAAAAGGAAAAAGGAGCAATGGAGGATCATAGTGGAGAAAGAGAGGGGTGGTGCAAAAGGAACGCCAAACGATAATCTTGCAAAAGTGTAATCTCGTTTGATGCTTTTTTTAAATTGTCTGTTTTCAAAAGTCGATTCAGAAGCGTAGAGCAGGAACAACGAACCTGTCATAACATTCATCGTAGTCTTGACCAGCGTAGTCGGTGGCGGTGCGACCGTGAGCCTGAAATGATGGAGTGTTCATTAGAAATCCGAATCAAATTCAGCAGATGTGAATTATTTCGCTATATTCCTCTTATTTCTACGAATCTAGAAACCACTAAATTAGAAAATCAAACCATTTTGAGTGGTACGAGTCGCCTGAATGGTCGTCGTGACATATTGGAATACATGGCACTTCTGCTCGTTTTCTAACGACACGCCGTACCTACGAATTTTTTTGTGAACGAGGAAAAAGGGCTAAGAAAGAAGTGGAGCGGAAGTAGGTTGTAAACGTGGTTATAGAAGTATAAGGAGTAGGTGTAATAAAGCAACAAATCAACGAATATCCACGATGTATTTGTCGTACCTTCAATTAGTTTTATAATTAAAAACAAATTTTATTTTGAATGTCAGGGTTATAAAATTTTATATATTTTTTTAATTTTTCAAAGAATTTTCATACCAATGGAATTCCGGGGAATCGGGAAATCGCGAAGATCTAGCATTACCTATAAATTAAAGAAACGATGCTATTTTCTTGAACAACGCGAAGATTATTGTGCTAAACTTTATTAGCTGATACTTTTTCTTACTAAATACAAGCAACGGCCCCCGGAACAGTAGGTGATGGAAAACTCAAGTTGGATGGCTGGGTTTTTTAATTTTTTCTAGATAGAAGGACTTATCATCATCATGACAATTGGGATGATAACAATTCGAAAATTCCCTAATTCAAACTATTGTTTTTACTTTTAAAAAAACTAAGCTTCAGTTACAAAATCAAAGAAATGCCACAATTTTCCTCTTCTTTCTTCAAATTTTTTTTTCAAAAAGCATTTCAAAAATCTAAAGCAAACAAAAGAAAAATAAACGCTTGATGAAGATCTTAGCCAAACGCAAACAGAAGCAACAGTTAAGGAGGAGAGTCAGTATCAATGATATGGCAATTAGCAATGGAACAAATATCGAATAAGGACGACAGTGACGTTTTTTTCCAAAATGGTTGAAAGCGCTTTGTTCCGTTAACAACTGTGAGAAAATGGGAAAACGGGAGAAAGAGAAAGAAAGAATGAAAAGGAGAACAAATTTGAAATGCAACTTCCAGTTCATTAGAGGTGGGAAAATGATTTAAATATGTTTTCAAAAAAGAAAAGACTTTTGTACGAAAAAGACAAAATGCAGACACTAAAATTACGTACAGAAAAATTAGGTGTCCATCAAAATGCATTTTTGTACAACAAATATTGACAAAAGAGGGAAATTTAATGAACATATTAATTGCTCCTTTTAACTAAGCGCCATTACTTAATTATCCAAAAAAAGTTCCCAACTCGCGAAACATCTTCTTTAAAAAAGATATATCAGAAATCATTAATACATAGGAAAAAATATGCGAATTAAAGCTTTTTTAAGAGCTCAACCCATTTAACTTGGGTTTTTCAATAACTTTAGAAACCAGGAAATCAATGTTGCCTTCATTACACTGTGGAAGTAAGCAGTCTTCGCGAACTTTCCGCAAAAATAAATTTTATGTGTTTTAGCGAGCTTCTGAAAGCTGGACATGAAAGAGAAGCCAAAATATTCTAATCAATTCGAACTAAATAGTTCTCCAAACCCGCAATTAACGAAACCATTAATTATCCCTTGATCCAATAGTTCTTTTCCATTGCATGAATCTCTCTAATTTTACGAGATTTCATTTTTATTAATAAAACACTAGCGAAAAAACTGTTACAAATGCCTATCTTTACATTATGAAAACATTACGTTAAAGTGAGCCACCTCGTACAGCTTGGAGGCGGTGAGCCAGGTGGCACTCGGATGGGCAGGCGACAGGAGTTCGTCTCTCTGAGCATCTCCCGTCAGCTTTTTGAAGGATTTATTTCTTCTGTGCTCGTTTTTCTCCACCTTTAGTTCAGTAGGTAGGTGAGCAGGACGTCACCATTCTTCGAATTATGAACTTTCTAAAATGTTGCCTATCTTTTACATTCGTCCGATCCGGACCGGCCGGATAGGTGGTGTGTGTTCACTTTATAGAAAACTGAGCTCTGGGGCATGGAAAAAAGGGATTCATGATATGGGCAATAAGATTAACAAGGAATGTCTCCGAAATGCTGCAAATCCGAATTGATCTGGTATTAAAGGCACCGAAGTCAATAATGTAGGAACAGCCATTAAGGGATTTATCACTTAACATACAACTAAACGAAATCTTAGGTGTTCTTTCATTTCTGGCGAATTAGTAAGCATTTTGTATAGAGCACAAGACAATCTTCTGTGAATTCAGTTTCCCAGAATCGATTAATTTCAAGATCTTTGATATTTTTCTCAATTTTTTCGGTTATAGCTTCATTTTATATATGCGGAAGGGAAAATCTCACGTAAATCATTTCCTCCTAGCCTTAACCTCCACAACATTATTAGATGATATTAGAAAATAAAATTTAAGTTTATGTCACTATGTTCAATGTTTGCCAGCATTTCCAAACGTTTTTTTACAGCTTGAAAAAAGAATAAACTTTGCTCTTCTATACGTTTGAGAAACAAAAGTCTCAGCACCTTGACGCAAGTCAAAAACCAACATTTTCGTTGTTAAGAAATGTATAGAAAGTTAAATTGCTCTGACTTTCCACTGGAATCTACTTATTATTAAGCGAGTAGTTCCGTCTGTGTTTCTGTCTGTCTGTCCAGGACGTTTTATTGAATAACTCAAAAGAACCAGGGCTTTTTCCTTTGATATACGGGAGAGTCATGGCCACTCGAGCGCTTCGCAACCATATCTTTAGGAGGTCGCAGGGTACTCTGGATACTGTAGAGCTATACACACAAAATCTAAAAAAAACTGTCTTAACGATAAAAACAGTCAACATTTTGCTGATATAGCAATTTGGATGCCCGTGTATCACATGTAAAAAATCAGCTTCATATGTACAAAACTACAACTTTAATAGACATTGTCTTCCAATGTTTCTAAAACATTCCAGAATGTTCCAGAAAGTTCTAAACCATTCCAGAACATTCCAGATTTTTCGACGATTGTTTATACAGTAGTAAAAAAAAACGTTGCCGAATGGCAGCGTAAACCGCCTCGTACAGATTAGTGAGAAACACGACATGTTTTAGTGATCTATTGTTATGCAAAAACGATTGAGCGCAATATGTCTTTAATAAGTTTTTTTTTAGTAATGTTGGAATGTGTTTCCGTGAAACAACTTGAAGAAAACTGCGTTCTAGGAGAAAAAAATATATATAAATAGGAATCACTCTGTCCCTATTAATTTATTTTTCGTAAGAAACATTCCATTGGGACGGTTTTATTGGAAAACACCTAAGACTAGAAATTCATTTTTTTTAATGATAACAGATATTTTTACATCGCACCAAAGAACCTACCTAACGTAACAAAGTTTAGCCAAATAACGCTTGTCAACAGATTATATTACTGAAGTGGAATTAAAAGCAGTTACAGACCGGCCAGAGTGACGAGAGAGCCGAAAATTTACGTTTCATGTTTCGCAGTAGTGGTCAAAAATCCCTTCACACTTAGTTCAAAGTGAAATTGTTTAGGATAGATGAAACAACTGTTATATTTTTGGCAAAAAATACATATATATCAAATTAAATGAATTTTTATTTACGCAATAAGACAAAACTAACGAGCATAATGAACGAAGAAAGCAAATAAAATAGAAATTTAACAAATCGTTTCAAACTCATAGTCTTGGTCCAGTCTCAAATAAAATAGTAACCTGATATCTTAAGAGACTAGTCTACCGATAGGGTCCCCAAGTGTTTTCCTCCAACATACCTCCAAAGAATTCAAATTTGTACTTCAAGATTCCTTTCATACTTTTATTCGGTGAACTTGAACTTCATTTGGTACTTTATGGAATAGTTTGTGAAAAAAAGTGTTTACAAGTATCTGCTAGTTGAGTCGCAGAACGTTATTTGCTTTCGATATGGCAAAACACGTCTATTTTTGGGATATTTAACTTCATAGCGTTGGAAGGATAAATTCAAACTATGTATATTGAATAATAGAACTAAACATACTTTAAAAGTCTTAGAATTCACAGTATTCTTAATTTTTCTCAAGATATTTTATTTCATAATTTATTTCTCTGAATTGTTTCTTTGAAGACAGAATCGGAGCAGCTGAAACTAGTGTGTCATGTCGATTCAAAAATCGATCAACTTTGATTCGATTTGTTGAACGGGCAAATCGAATTGAATCGAATCGATTTAATTCGATTCGATTCGATTCAATTCGATTTGATTCAATTTTTTTTCCATCGCGATTCGAATCAAGTTGAATCGATTCAATCGATTCAAAAGTTGTCGATCCAATTCGATTCGATCGATCAATTCCGAAATCGACACGACACACTAGCTGAAACACGTGTTAGCATTCGCAAATATCTTGATTATTTATTATTTATTCTCATAATTGTTTAAATTTAAAGAAAAACTAAGGAAAAAAGAAAAATAATAAAGTAAAATCTAAAATTTAATAGTTTACTTCAAGTGATTGCTCTGCTGCGCTGGCTATCGTCGTCATTGACATAGGATTTCTTTTTTTCTCTGATTCTTTCCTTTACTGATTTTACATCGAGCCATTTCACTTTTTCTGCTGATCGGTTTTTCGGTATGTTCGAAAAGTTACATAAAGCGATGATTTTTCACAATATTTACGAAATTTTAGCATAGAATCATTTAGAAACTAGACTTTTCTATATTTTATAGTAGAAAAACTGGAGCTAAATTTGGTTAAATTCGTGGTTAAATGCTCAAATCAACATTGAAAAGCAATGAAAAGATAGGCAAAAATCTATTTTGAATAAATGCGGGTTTTCAGAAGCCAGTCATGGCGAAACCAGTTTTCATTTCAGCAGGTGCGCGTTCACATTATGTTCACACTAATATTCAGAGAGAAAGGCCAAATAATCATGTGTTTTCTGAGTTTTATAAATAATTCGGAAAAAAATTATAGGAGAAAGGACGTAGGAAAATTTTTCAACACAGAATTCTACTTTTATTCTGGTAGATCGGAAAGGTTGAAAAATGAATGCAGAAATTCGTAATATTTATTTTTATAAACAAAAATATCTAAAGAACGGATACTGAAAAAAAACATTCCGAAAAAAAAGACGCAAGTAATTAATTCTTTAACGGCTAAAAACGCGACTGATATGAATCCAGTCTCCGAGACGTGTATTTGCTCTAAATCACCCGGGTTTTATTTTATATTTTAAGCGCAAATTGTGCAAAATGCGGATACATTTTGTAATGATAACTAGATATCATAGGAAAATAAATGAAAACTGCGTGAAACAGGGAAAATTATGAGTCAGCCGAAAGCGGCGCACAAATAAAAACGAATAATTGGAACGTATTTGTACTCCAATCTAGTATAAAAAGCCCTCCCTAATTATCCTATATTTCCTCGCTATATCATTACAATTAGAGAATGAGCAAAGGAAAAACGACGGTTTAGTTTGGCATGCCACATTTTTATTTCATTTTATGCGAACCACATGTCATTTTTCACTTTTTTTTGTTGGAAAGTTGTTATTTTTGGGTTTTTTTCTCTAGCGCTATCGGAAAATTATTTACTAATCCCCTATGAAGACCTTGAGAAACTTTTTTTCTATTGTAACCACAGATTGTGGAAGAATTGTTCAACTACAATCATTTTCTTTTGCAGTAAACGACTTCTTGAGCAAAACTGATTTGCGAAATTTAACTCGAAATATCTGATTTAGAAACTTGGAAACAAGAGGCAAAGCAAGCAATGTTTCAAATATTTTGTTCACACTTAGCTTTCCGGGACATTGAATACATTTGTTTCTGAATCATATTGTTTTAAAGCAAACTTTCGCAACGAATACAGTATTAAATTTTAGCTTACTCAGATCTTCTACGCTGACAAATTGCAAACCGCTAAGCAAAAAATGCTTTATATGGAAATTTAATTATATGGAAATTTAATTCGAAATCGAGAAATGGAAAATATGTCGCGAGCAAATCACAATGGACAAGTCCGAGCGGAGGCAGGCGCATGAAAAGCATTGCTACAGTATTTCTGCGTGCCCTTCAAACCTTTCGTAAATCTGTCTTTTTTCTCGAGTTTCAAATATTTTTGGATTGAATGCCAGAACTTATACAAGAAAATGACACAAATCTCCACAATTCTCACAGATATGTTTGAAATTCGAGGACTTCCATATTACGTACTACTCACGACTGCTTTTGTGTCAATTTTGTACCAAAATTTGGACCAATTTTCCTGTGATTTTAGGGAAAATATTTTAGAAGTCTATATTTAATGCTCACTTCTTCATTTTCGTCATCGTACAGTCCGATTTGTGCTCCGTAGTGCAGGGGAATTATCTCCATTACAACATCGGGATGGTGTGGTGGAGTCTGGAATAATCTTGATATTGAAACCATCCGGAAGACAGGATTAAATGAACGTTTCAAGAGGAATAGGTGTACATTGCATAGCCTCACTATAAATGCAATAGTGAATTCATACGGTAATAATGACAGACCGTTTTTTTCTCCGAATAATAGAGTATTATATTTCATTTGAAGGCCAACCACGAAAAGTGGAACAATTCCGCTTTCGTATTGCCAACAAATCGTTCATTTTTGAATGATAGAAGAAGAGAATATGGAAAAAGAAATCTATGGATAATTTCAATGACAATTTAAAGCTTTATCCAAAATATCACTATTATTAAGAATGCGGAGCAGAATAGTTTAATGAGAATACAAATGTGTGGTTGTCCACTCTTGGTTCGCAAATACAAATCGATTTATTTTGATTCATAACAAGTAGCAACATAACCGAAAAATAAAACGGATGTAAACAATAGTTCTTGTGTTGTAAAGAATGGGTGGAAAAAGGGATACCGGGCGAAATCGGGTGACCAAATAGAACAGACTACACTTTAGTTGGAGGAGGAGAGAGAACGTATTTCGCATAATTAATAGCCGTACAATTTCTATGATAATATTTATTTGCAATTTAATAATAATTTACAGTAAGGTTCGAAGCATTATGAACAATTTACCTAGCTAACAATTGAGTAAAATAATCATTTGGACCAGCTACAGCCCGGTTTATCGAGTGGGAGGTATTAAGGTATCAACTGTTATAGAATCTAAGCGCATTGTAAAGGCCTGAGGTGACAATTTCTCTATTCCATAGTGACAATTTTTCATGTTCATGTAAGAAGCAATCAGAAGACGGACCACATACATTTAACATATAAGGATAACGTAGCGAGTAGGAAGGCCTTAGACATTCAGCTAAAGTGGGAAAGTGGTAATGGTACTATTTTTTAGAAAGTGCGAAGAATGAAAAGAATTTTTTTGTGGAAGTAAGGTTTTTGGTTGAATTGTATGAAATGAATGAGATGTTACACCATTGAAGAGTAAAACCTAAGAGGTTGTTCTAATTTCTTGGCAAGAGTAATAGAAGATGCACTAAAAAGTTCGCAACCGTATTCAAGAAACTGCCTAATATGGACTTAGTCTAAAGTAGAATTTAGGATTTTTAAAGTTTAACGCTTTTAAAATCTGGCGACATTTTAAGAGAGCATTATGCGGAATCTGTTGTGCTTATCGAATTTTAGATGTTCGTCCACGATAATGCCAAGATCTCTTACTGACTTTTTGGTTTTATCGGAATACCATTCAAATAATATTCTGTATGGGGATTTTTCATTCCGAAATGAGTATATGACTGTTGTTTTGTTTTCTGCAAGAGTGAGCCTACATTTTACACTCCATTCGACGACAAGGTTGGCACTTTTCTGAACCCGATAATTTTCAAGTCATCGGCAAAGGCGTAGACATGGACGATCTCGTGGGAAAATCTTACGCAAGTCATTTATATAAGTTAAGAACAAGAACGGACATGAGACTGATCCTTGCGGAACTCCAGAAAGAACTTGGAAGGAAGTATCTGGCACAAAACTATTTAATTTGACTTTAGAAACTCTATTATGAAGAAGAAAGAGAAGGCAATCGCACAATTATGTATCAAATCCAAAGTTAGCGAGCTTAGATATCGTGAGGGTTTAGGTGGGTTTAGGTGGTTTGGGTTTAGGAGGTAGGTGGGTTTAGATATCGTATATCATAAGGGACATCGTCAAATGATTTTCTAAAGTCAAAGTAGATAGCATCCACGCAGATATTTTTGATTGAAAGTAGTTTGCGAATTTTAGAGATCGATTCAAGGACGACGAGTGCGCGTGAGTGTGAAAAGAAACGTATTTCGCATTATTAATAGTCGTAGAAACGTGCTTTAAGTGGAAATGCTATGAAAGAGTTAAAATTACTTAAAGACCGAAACGCGGCTAAGGAAAATAATAAAATGCATCACAATCGGCTAATCTCTTTCAGTGTCCTATAACAGAAAAATAGCAAATTCCTGAAATAATTCGCAAAAATGCTTGTAGTGGCTTTGCAGTTCTTGACATTTTCCGAAACCTTTCAATAGTACTGATTTTCTAATGGTCATCACGTGCAAGTTTTCATTTCTTTCATCGGAGATTTATCAAAGAGAAAATGTCAACGGAGACATTTTTCGTGAAAACAAAACAGAAAGGAGGAAGCCGGACATTTTTGATTAAAAAAAATCACAACTGTTTTGTTAACAAAAATTTCAGAAATCGGAGAGCTTTTCTAAAAACATTTAAAAATTATTACAATGACTTTTATAGTGCAATAAATCACTGGTTCTTAAAACATTTTTCGGACATTGAACTGTATTGTTTTATATTTCGGTTGTAAATTTGCTTATATTAATAAAGAAAACAGTTATTCTTTGGAAAAATTGTTATGTCTCAAGTAAAAAAAACCGAAGCAAATCTTTGGTTTTTTTTTTCGAAGCCGGAAAACCGATTGAAAGATTATTTTCGGGCACTAGCAGGAAGCTATTTTACAATATGGGCGGAGATAAAAAAGAAATTTCAGAACTGATGCAAAATCTCATAGAAGAGTGAGATGAAATCGAAGAGTTTGACGAGGAAACGAATTCGATCGGATGAATAAAACGAAGCAGCTACACTATGCAATTTACGAGAAATATAATATTGAAAATGAATAAAAAGTGTTTCGAAATCAACACTCGTAGTGAATAGGCAGTGTGTTCGACGAAAAAAACTAAGTTAGCTTCAGAAAAATAGAAACATATTGAAGGAAAGAATTCCTTATAACTTGTGCTCTAGGAACCAGAGATGGAGGATGTTCGACTGCGAAATATTTCCCCTCTAAAAGTCGAACACGCACTATTTCCCTCTATTATTCCCTACAATCAGTTTCTCTAATGGGGTTATTCATGATGCATTTTAATGCAAAAAATGCCACTTTAATCTTATTCACGATTGCATTTTAATGCAAAAAAATGCATTTTAATTCAGTACTATTTTGAATTAAAATGCAAGGTGGTGTCGGATACCGTCACCGAGAAAGTCTATGCGCCGTTAATTTATTTTTGGCTTTCAAATAAATAATTTTACTATTTTCTCACCATTGCCATAGTAATTTTACGCTTTTTCGCCTCCTCATCGTTTATTTTTGGCAGTAAAATATTATTTTTATCAAATTAATTAAAATTTTTTTCGAAAATGTGAATTTTTCGCACAATAGGAGTTCTTCTTCAAAAAATTGAAGGCCTCGTAAATCGACACATTAAAGGCGCACAGACTTTCTCGGTGACGGTATCCGACACCACCTTGCATTTTAACTGAACATAGCACTGAACTTAGATGCATTTTTTTCAATTAAAATGGTATCGTGAATAAGATTACAGTGGCATTTTTTGCATAAAAATGCATCATGAATAACCCCATAAAGTATCGATTTCAATGCGAGAGAACAGTATTTTTATCCCGGTCAAGCAAGTGAAGAAAGAGCTGACGATTATCGAGATCACTGGTTAAGAAACACCCAATTCTTTTGGCATTGTGTTTTGGCTTAGTCTACTAAGTCATATTATTTTGTCAGCGGCAGAAACATAGCACGAGTTGACCATTAGTTGTGCACTGTTGAAACAAGAGCTATGCCAGAAACTAGCTGGTGTTTTCCAGCAAAAAGCGCTCACCTCGGCCGCTTTGTTATTTTCTTCCTTAGCAGTGATTAAATCGCTCTTCAAAGATGTTCGAAAATGCTAACAATACAAATTTAGCTGGATTTTGCCTTTTCGGAGAGTTATCACTGAATAGAATACGATAGGCAACAGTTATTGTAGCGGAATTTGAAGCTTGAAGGAAGTTTCGGTTTTGGAATACTTGAGGGTTGCCATGTGTTGGTTTCACACCAGTATTTTGGTTACCCAGAACGGGTACGCTTTTTTAGTCAGACTAACCTGAAATAGTTTTTAAAATAATATGTTATGACTACGTAACTCAAGTATAAAAAAAAGAAACTTTTAAGCGCCGTACATCAAAGCTAAGGCTCCATAACGTTTCCCAGTGAGTTAGTAGCTGTAGGCGAAAATACAGAAAAGAACGATTGAGACTCTTTTTACCTGATTTATCCCAGGGTTCATGTTTCGACACGAGCGATTTCTCTGTGCACGAAACGGCATTTTTGGAACTAATTAATGGGAAAAGCTATGCAAATAAACTGTTTTTGTTACATGAATAGCTCAATCGCCCGAAAAGCAGAAATGTTTGAAAAAGGCAATAAAATATGGTGAGAAAAGAGTAAACTTTACAATAATTTCGTCTCTATTATGCCAAATACATACAGCAGATGGCAAGAGAATTTCAGAATTATATTTCTAGTTGGCTAATCAAAAACCAAAGAAATTAAAAATTACATTTTTAAGCTGTAATCTTGACGAACCAAAAATTAAGAGCGAGGGGAGAAAATGAAAATTTGAAATAAAATTATATTAATTGTTATTTTTTACCGATTTTACATTTTGGTTAACCAGAATTTCCATTTTCTGGGCACAGACACAGTGAATAAAAAGCAAATATAGTTTTATGTTGACTTCTCATTAGAAACATAAGGAAAACTAGTCTTAGATGAGAATGGTCGATAATCGGGAAAAGGAAAATGATTTTTTCTTCGATATACATCTTTTTTAGAAGAGCAGATCATGAGAAAATTTAGATTCTTGCCACGAGATTTGTAGATAAAAAATGTGTTTCGCATTATACCAAGACTACGGTAGAAATTTGTGATGAATCTTTCTAAAAAATATTCGAACGATTAGCGAGATAAATAGAGTTTCGGCAATTTCTGATTTTTTTTTTCGTCTTTTGGGCAATTTTCTTTATTTTCGATCTGGCTGAATAGACTGTTTAACTAGGAAAAATGGCTGAGAAATATTAATTAGAAAAACAAGTTTTTAACGGAAAGCAGCTTTAAGGGAATATCATGGCGCAACTCGTGAGGTAAAAGAGAATATTTATTTTGAGAAAACTTTAGGAAAGCAATCTTTTCAAATGATTACAGAAAACTGGCTGCCTTTTTCATAATTTTTTTTGCAGAAAATAAAAAAAATGGAAAAATGTCCGCAATTTGTCGTCACAGCGTCGACTATTTTTTGAGTGCACACAAAACACCGAATTGTACGACGAGTTGGCATCGATTTTGTGTGTAAATATTGCTGGGTTTTCACTGGTCTTACTCCAGAAGACAACACAAAATGTGCGACTTTATGGAAAATGAAGAATTTCAAAATTTCATGAAAGCTACCAGTTTTATTCAAGAGTTCACTAAGCGATTACTGGAAAGAAGTACGAGAAATGTAAGTTCAACAAAGCGAGGGAGGAATTCTTTTAAGGTAAAATTAAATTATTTAGATTAAAAGTAATAATGCTCGCCCACAGTTTATCAAAAGCAAAAAAAAATTAATAAATGAAATTAATGAATTTCCGATTTTTTTCAGATAAATAAAATACCGGACAATCTATCGAATGTGAATCAACTCTCTTGTATAGTAAAGCAGTTTTTAAGGGAACAACAGGAATTAGCAGCAAAAGTAGAAAAGGTTCACGATATGCAGAAGAATTTAAATGATTTAGTAATGGAAAAGTTAGAGGTGGGTTTTGATAAATAACTGTCTCATTAATGGAGAATAGCTGTAAAACTTTGTTACATTTTTTGCAAGCAGAAAACATCGAGAAAAAAGCAATCACAACATTTTTTCAGAAATGCCATTGCAATGTGCAACTAGAAGTAAGAAATTTGTTAACGAAGGATATCAAATTAGACGATGTAAAACAAGGCGATGGAATGGTGCGTTGGGTTATTCTAATATGTCATTGTTCTGTTTTACGCCGTTTTTTTGTATTTTCAAATGGTTATAATTTTCCGTATTTCCAGGATTTCACGCTAAAAATACCAACGACCTCGTCCATCGACTACACAGCCTCCCTTAACCGAACGATGGATGCCGATGCGCAACAACGAATAGATCTTCAATTGTTAAAAATGTTCGGTGGTGCGAATCTCCCTCCAATGACAGTTTCCCACAACGATTTCTACAATAATCAACATCATCATCATCAGTTGCCTCACACCTCATGTACTCAAGAAAATGGTTCAATAATGCAAGACCTCAAACAGGAAACTCCATACTTTGATCCCACTTTTTTTCCTGAAAAACTAATGAAGACTCCCGCGTCCAATCCGAAATCAGCGAAAAAAAGGTCGAATGACAATCCGGCAGGTGGACCATATAAATGCCGAGATTGTGATAAAACATTCCGACAAAAGCACGGACTCAATCAACATTTGCTGACTCATGAAACGAATGGAGCGTTTGAATGTGATGGTTGTGGAAAGAGATATTCACGACAAGAGAGTGTTTATAGACACCGGAGAGTGAGTATTCTTGATTGCTAAAAACAATTAAAATGCTGAAGGTAACAAAAAAACTGTTTTTAAGCTTTCAACTTATAAACTGCATTTTCCATTTTTGCGAAAAGAAATTTTCAATTTTCAAAAAGTAATTTCAATATGTTAAAAATTACCCTTTTCTTAAAAGCTAGGAAAAAGTGAACATGATTCAAGCGCCTACAACTTATTCAATTTATTTTTTAGAAATAAAGCTAGCACTCCTTTCTAATAGGGTTCCCGTTTCAACGAATTTTCTTTGGATGTCTTTTCAGTAGTTTTATTTACGTAAAATCAAATAGCAAAAGCACCGAACATTTTTTTCAACTTTAAAAACTTGTATAAACACGGAGCAATATCCCATATTTTCAGAGCACCCAATGTACAAAATACCTGAATCTGGCCGATGCTCAACACGGTAACGGCATCGCTGGACCGTCATCACAATCCAAAACGTTAATGGGGCCATTACTATTCGGATAGAAATTGTTTTAATTTTTTCCTACTTGCCTACACCGAATTTCTGCAAACAGGTCATTTATCATTTCTCTACATTTCAAGATTGTACGTGTCGTAGTTTGTATACATTGATTTAGTTCTTATTATTGTTTAAATTTTAATAATAAAGCAATTATCGTATATTTAACGTTTTGATTTTTAAAAAAATTAGAAATTTCCATGAGATTCCAGCGAAAATTCAATACTTTTCGATTTATTAATGAAGATTGTTTTTCAGAAACGATCCCGAAATGGCTCATCGTCGTCTTCAGAAGCTCTCCCCCTCAGCAGATCCTCCTCTAACATTATCAGCTTCTGATATGTGCATTAACGTGTCTCCATAGCTCATTCTCAAATAATTACATTCCCATAATTTCAGCTCCATTTCTTTCCGACTGATTTCATCCGGGTTACTATTTTTTTCTAATTTCTTGCTTTTTTTAATGTTCAAAACGCGCTGTAATGTGTGTACACGGGTGAACTCTCAAATTCTCATTGGAGCGCGTTCATATTTCAACTTTAATGTGCATATTATCCGATTCCACCTCTCCCCTCTCTACCACCTCGAAAATGTTCGAATCTCAGGAATCTTAAAACGTGCCTCTTTTCCATTTCAAATAATTCTTTAAAATCAAAACGTTAAATATTTCACAAATGCTTTATTTATTGTTAAAATTAAAACAATAATAAGAACTAAATCAATGTACACAAACTACGACACGTGTAATCTTGAAATGTAGAGAAATGATAAATGACCTGTTTGCAGAAATTCAGTGGAGGCCAGTAGGAAAAAATTAAAACATTTTCTATCCGAATAGTAATGGCCCCATTAACGTTTTGGATTGTGATGACGGTCCAGCGATGCCGTTACCGTGTTGAGCATTGGCCAGATTCAGGTATTTTGAGCATTGGGTGCTCTGAAAATATGGGATATTGTTTATTCAAGTCTTTAAAGCTGAAAAAATGTTCGGTGCTTTTGTTATATGATTTGCTCGATTTTAATAAAACTACTGAAAAAGATAACCAAAGAAAATTCGCTGTTTCATCAATGTTTCGTTAGTTGGCGGGTCCCATGGACTACTCTGACCAGTTCGACTACCATTTAACAGAGCCAGCGAGAGATATTTTGAACATTGCGAGTTGCTCTGAAATTATTGAGAAATTCAGAGAGAAATTAGGCTGTACAACTATGGTGTCTTTTTTAAAATAAAAATTATAAAAGCTTTATTAAAACTATCAAAACTTTATCAACACGGGGACCATATTAGAAAAGAGTGCTAGCTTTGTTTCTAACAAATGAATTGTACAAGTTGTTGGCGCTTGAATCATGTTCACTTTCTTCTAGCTTTTAAGAAAAAGGCAATTTTTAAAATTAAACATTTCTTCCGAACAACTCGCAAAATAGAAAGTTCTACCCTTACAATACAGTTTGTAAGTCGAAAGCTTGAATACAGTTTTTTGTTAACTTCAACATTTTTCTTTTATTTAGTTTTAGCAATCAACAATACTTACTCTCCGGTGTCTATAAACACTCTCTTGTCGTGAATATCTCTTTCCACAACCATCACATTCAAACGCTCCATTCGTTTCATGAGTCAGCAAATGTTGATTGAGTCCGTGCTTTTGTCGGAATGTTTTATCACAATCTCGGCATTTATAAGGGCCAGTTGCCGAATTGTCATTCGGCCTTTTCTTCGCTGATTTGGTATTGGACGCGGAAATTTTCATTAGTTTTTCAGGAGAAAAAGTGGGATCAAAGTATGGAGTTTCCTGTTTGAGGTCTTGCATTATTGAACCATTTTCTTGAGTACATGAGGTATGAGGCACCTGATGGGGATGATGTTGATTGTGGTAGAAATCGTTGTGGGAAACGGTCAGTGGAGGGAGATTCGCACCACCGAACATTTTTAACAATTGAAGATCTATTAGTTGTTGCGCATCGGCATCCATCGTTCGGTTAAGGGAGGCAGTGTAGTCGATGGACGAGGTCGTTGGTATTTTTAGCGTGAAATCCTGGAAATGCGGAAAATTATAATCATTTGAAAATACAACAAAACGGTGTAAAACAGAACAATGACATATTAGAATAACCCAACGCACCATTCCATCGCCTTGTTTTACATCGTCTAATTTGATATCCTTCGTTAACAAATTTCTTACTTCTAGTTGCACATTGCAATGGCACTTCTGAAAAAATGTTGTAATTGCTTTTTTGCCGATGTTTTCTGCTTGCAAAAAATGTAACAAAGTTTTACAGCTATTCTCCATTAATGAGACAGTTATTTATCAAAACCCACCTCTAACTTTTCCTTTACTAAATCATTTAAATTCTTCTGCATATCGTGAACCTTTTCTACTTTTGCTGCTAATTCCTGTTGTTCCCTTAAAAACTGCTTCACTATACAAGAGAGTTGATTCACATTCGATAGATTGTCCGGTATTTTATTTATCTGAAAAAATCGAAAATTTATTAATTAATTTTTTTGCTTTTGATTAACTGTGGGCGAGCATTATTACTTTTAATCCAAATAATTTCTTTTCACCTTAAAAGAATTCCTCCCTCGCTTTGTTGAACTTACATTTCTCGTACTTCTCTCCAGTAATCGCCTAGTGAACTCTTGAATAAAACTGGTAGCTTTCATGAAATTTTGAAATTCTTCATTTTCCAGAAAGTCGCACATTTTGTGTTGTCTTCTGGAGTAAGACCAGTGAAAACCCAGCAATATTTACACACAAAATCGATGCCAACTCGTCGTACAATTCGGCGTTTTGTGTGCACTGCGACGACAAATTGCAGACATTTTTCCTTTTTTTTATTTTCTGCGAAAAAAATTATGAAAAAGGTAGTTTTCTCTTTCATTTGAAAGGTATTGATTTTCTTAAGCTTTCTTAAAATAATAATTGTTTTTTACTTCACCAGTTTTTTCATGATATTCCCTTAAAGCTGTTTTCGCTTAAAAACTTGTTTACCGAATTCGTAGAGACTTCTAATCCATCATCAGCAAACCGTTGGAATTCTGTAGCGTGACATATCGTTTCATGCCATTCGAAATGATCTTTGAGTGTTGAATACGCTCCCCTCTCATCCGTAATTTCTGTTGAAGAAGGGTTGATGTGCTCACGAACGATTGGAATAAGCTCTTTAGCCGTTCTTGAATATACACGTTTCACAAGCCTGGTTTCGGCTTCCTTTTTCAACCACTAAAGCATTTTCAATGTACAGTCTTTAAAAAAAACTACCAACTACCTATAATTCCAATTTGCTCTCCGTGAGTTGCACCTCGACCATATTTACGAACGTGGATGCAAGATTCCCCGATTTCTACAACATCCCCGCGTCCTCCGATTCTCGGATAAGTTTCAGCTATACTAAAACTGAAGACATAGTATTCTTATCCTCGATCTGAACTCACTTATTACATAACTCTCTCTCTTAGAAAGTTCATTCATTTCGGAACAAATTTTTGGAAATGATTACATTTCCCCGGGTTTCAATCAGAAACCACGTCTCTGCAACGTGGATGACTCTCCCTCGAAACTGGTTGCATATGAGGTCGTTTCGACGTGATTTTTGGATGAATAAAATAAAAATGGGGAGGGGGGGGGCGATTCCGGTTTATTCCAGTGGAGGGAATTACAGTTACAACACCAAAGTTCGCTTTAAAGCAATATGATTCAGAAACAAATGTATTCAATGTCCCGGAAAGCTAAGTGTGAAGAAAATATTTGAAACATTGCTGGCTTTACCTCTTGTTTCCAAGTTTCAAAATCAAATATTTCGAGTAAAAATTCGCATATCAGTTTTGCTCCAGAAGCCGTTTACTGCAAAAGAAAACGAGTGTAGTTGAACGATTCTGCCACAATTTGTGGTTAAAATAGAAAGGAAAAGTTTCTCAAGGTCTTCATAGGGGATTAGTAAATAATTTTCCGATAGCGCTAGAGAAAAAAACCCAGAAAATAACAACTTTCCAACAACAAAAAAAAATGAAAAATGACATGTGGTTCGCATAAAATGCAATAAAAATGTGGCATTCCAAGCTAAACCGTCGTTTTTCCTTTGCTCATTCTCTAATTGTAATGCTATAGCGAGGATATATAGGATAATTAGGGAGGGCTTTTTATAATAGATTGGAGTACAAATACGTTCCAATTATTCGTTGTTATTTGTGCGCCGCTTTCGGCTGACTCGTAATTTTCCCAGTTTCACGCCGTATTCATTTATTTTCCTATGATATCTAGTTATCATTGCTAAATCTATCCGTATTTTGCACAATTTGCTCTTAAAATATGAAGTAAAAAAGGGCGATTCAGAACAAATACGCGTCTCGGACTCTGGATTCATATCAGCCGCGTTTTTAGCCTCTAAAGAATCAATTACTTGCGTCATTTTTTTCGGAATTTTTTTTAGGGTCCGTTTTTTAGATATTCTTGTTTATAAAAATAAATATTACGAATTTCTGCATTCATTTTTCAACTTTTCCGATCTACCAGAAAAAAAATAGAAATTTGTGTTGAAAAATGATTTACGTAGGATTTTCCCGGTTCCCCAATGAAATGGAGCTATAACTGAAAAGTATCAAAAATGGTGAAATAATTCGATTCTGGATAACTGAATTCTTGTGCTTTATACGAAATTTTTATTAATTCGTGAGAAATTAGAAAACTTTCGTTTAGTTGGAAACCGATTATTTATCCCTCTTTGAGTAATTACACCTTTTCTGATTTTCAGAATTCCCCTTTTAAGACTGGGTTAATTAGGTCGAAAATCACGAAAAGAAGAATTAAAAAAAGAAATATAAAGTTTTATACATAGCCATAAATCCCTTAATGGATGTTCCTACATTATTGACTTCGATGCCTTTAATACCAGATCAATTCGGATTTGTAGCATTTCGGAGATATTCCTTGTTAATCTTATTGCCAATATCATGAATCCCTTTTTTCCATGCCCCAGAGCTCAGTTTTCTATAAAGTGAACACACACCACCTATCCGGCCGGTCCGGATCGGACGAATGTAAAAGATAGGCAACATTTTAGAAAGTTCATAATTCGAAGAATGGTGACGTCCTGCTCACCTACCTACTGAACGAAAGGTGGAGAAAAACGAGCACAGAAGAAATAAATCCTTCAAAAAGCTGACGGGAGATGCTCGGGGAGATGAACTCATGTCACCTGCCCATCCGAGTGCCACCCGGTTCACCGCCTCCAAGCTGTACGAGGTGGCTCACTTTAACGTAATGTTTTCATAATGTAAAGATAGGCATTCGTAAGAGTTAACTTAAATTTTCTGTACGTAATGTTAGTGTCGATAACCGGTCACTTATGAAACATTTTAACATTTTTCTAGCTCTTCTCCTTCCGACCAAAAAATTGAATTTTCGGAAAAAAATTGTTTCATTTCCGTATTGTGGAAAAAAAAATATATTACCGGAAGTGAGATCTCATTAGAACTTTATACTTCAGAGTATGGGTTACAAGAATTCATAACTGGTTGGCCGCGGTTTGGGTGCACTAGTCATTTTTTTTCACGATTTTTATCATTTTTCTACTGTTTTGGTACCATTTTTCCCATTTTTTGAAAAAAAAGTTGTTTCAATTGGTCTGATTTTTTTATATAATGAGTACTTGTGATGCCCTAAGTACAAAACCGTATTCAGAATTAGGCTCCGCCCCCTTCGAGTTGAGATACGGTATGGGTTTTTCGAAAAAAAAATTGTTTCTTTTTTGAGATAACCTCCATTTCTTTTCTGGAATCGATAACCGGTCACTTATGAAGCATTTTTGTAGTGGAAAACATTTTTCTAGCTCTTTTCCTTCCGACCAAAAAATTGAATTTTCGGAAAAAAATGGTTTCATTTCCGTATTGTGGAAAAAAAATGTATTACGGCACGTGACTTCTCATCAGAATTTTATACTTCTGGATATGGGTTTCAAGAATTCATAACTGGTTGGCCGCGGTTCAGCCGCCTTTTTTCCAAAAAATGGGAAAAAGGTACCAAAACAGTAGAAAAATGACAAAAATCGTGAAAAAAATGACTAGAGCACCCAAACCGCGGCCAACCAGTTATGAATTCTTGTAACCCATACTCTGAAGTATAAAGCTCTGATGAGATCTCACTTCCGGTAATATATTTTTTTTCCACAATACGGAAATGAAACTATTTTTTTCCGAAAATTCAATTTTTTGGTCGGAAGGAGAAGAGCTAGAAAAATGTTCTTCACTACAAAAATGCTTCATAAGTGACCGGTTATCGATTCCAGAAAAGAAATCGAAGTTATCTCAAAAAAGAAAAAACAATTTTTTCGAAACACCCCTACCGTATCTCAACTCGAAGGGGGCGGAGCCTAATTCTGAATACGGTTTTGTAAGTACCTATTATATAAAAAATCAGATCAATTGAAACAAATTTTGTTAGACTGTGACTACTGGTGGTCGACCCCCTCAGACATTGTCTCTTAAATCTTTTTTCCCACCTCTAATGAACTGGAAGTTGCATTTCAAATTTGTTCTCCTTTTCATTCTTTCTTTCTCTTTCTCCCGTTTTCCCATTTTCTCACAGTTGTTTTTGTAACTGAAGCTTAGTTTGTTTTTTTAGTAAAAACAATAGCTTGAATTAGGGAATTTTCGAATTGTTATCATCCCAATTGTCATAAAGATGACAAGTCTTTCTACCAAGAAAAAGTTCATAAATCCAGCCACCTAACTTGAATTTTTCACCACCTACTGTTCCGGGGGGCCGTTGCCTGTATTTAGTAAGAAAAAGTATCAGCTAATAAAGTTTAGAACAATAATCTTCACGTTGTTCAAGAAAATAGCATCGTTTCTTTGATTCATAGGTAATGCTAGATCTTCGCAATTTCCCGATTCCCTGGAACTTCATTGGTATGAAAATTCATCGAAAAATTAAAAAAATATGTAAAATTTTATAACCCTGACTTTCAAAAATTAAATTTTTTTAAATTTCGAAACTAATTGAAGGTATGGCAAATACATCGTGGATATTCTCTGATTTGTTGCTTTATTACACCTACTCCTTATACTTCTATAACCACGTTTACTCCCTACTTCCGCCCCACTTCCTTCTTAGCCCTTTCTCCTCGTTCACCAGAAAATTTGTAGGTACGGCGCGTCGTTAGAAAACGAGCAGAGGTGCCATGTATTCCAATATGTCACGACGACCATTCAGACGACTCGCACCTCTCAAAATGGTTTGATTTTCAAATTTAGTGGTTTCTAAATTCGTAGAAAAATGAGGAATATAGCGAAATAATTCACATCTGCTGAATTTGATTCGGATTTCTAATGATTACTCCATCATTTCAGGCTCACGGACGCACCGCCACCGACTACGCTGGTCATGACCACGATGAATGTTATGACAGGTTCGTTGTTCCTGCTCTACGCTTCTGAATCGACTTTTGAAAACAGACAATTTAAAAAAAGCATGAAACGAGATTACACTTTTGCAAGATTATCGTTTGGCGTTCCTTTTTCACATCCCTCTCTCTTTCTCCACTATGATCCTCCATTGCTCCTTTTTCCTTTTATCTGAACCTATGCCTCCTCACAGAAAAACGCATAAATCAGTAGTCCTCCTGATATTAGTGCTGTTCTGGGTGTTTTCGTGTTCCCATGGAAATGTGACGCCGATCGTAAAGTTGAGTGTAGGGAGCAAGCTCAATGCATTATTCATTCACCTGTTTCCCTAATGATCCTCATCTTTTTCTCTTCTTCACATGAACTACCCTATAAAATATTCATTGTAGGGATTAGTGCATTTTGAAGCAGCCTGGAACGTTGTGGCAATTGAAGAAACGTGCTATTTTTGTTCTCAGCTAATTTTTAAAATGAGATGGTGCAAAGTTGATTCCATCCTCTTTTTTTTAATTAGGAAACCCCCATGTTTTTCGTTATATTATAACAGAAAACTCATAGCTAGGCGAATAGACTAGTATGGTCTATTGATCAAACTAGTGAAACTTGAAATCCTCTTGACATCGATGGTAATATGTGTAGTTTAGTGCGTTTCCATTCATATGGAAATAGGGTTTCAGGAATACCGCACGGCTAACTAGCTAGCTAAGTATTCTCTATAACCAGATTTTCCTCATTGCCACTATTATGAAGTGTTTTTTTGTCTAAAAAACTAGGTTATCCCTGGTTTTTTAGTTTTTGATTAAAACAATATTTTTTACTGCTTTATAAGAACTAATTTTAAAAATAGTTATTTACTTAGTAGTCGATTCGTGAGCGCTCCGTGATCGCAAGTATGGTTATTTGTCATCCAAAAAGCGAATAATGGATCGGCTACATGAGGAATTAATAATTTTTAAATTGGATCGAAAGAAACTGTAAAATTGTAATAAATAATTCGTAATACTTTTGCTTTCTCTTTCATTTTATCGTAATTTAAAACAAAGTTTGTTTACGTTATGTAATAAATTATGCAAGCTTTCCCTGGCCCTTTCGGGGAACACTTCAGTCTACTTAATCTATTAATATCGCACTAATTCCTTGGAAAAGTCGCACGAAGACAAAGAGAAACCCGACACCATTTTGTTTCCTTTTTGAAAAAAGTTGATGTGCCTTCGTATTCTAATTTGAATCAATGCCAATATTCCCGACGACTATTTAAGCGTGGGCAATGCCTATCTTGCTTTGAGATTCCAGCGTCTCAATTTCCGTTTCAATTCCCCCAGGAACAGCCATTGTCTTTTACTACTTCTCCCGTCTAAAAATACAAAAATAACAACTTTTTTGGTAATAAAAAATTCAGAAATCGGAGAACTTTTCTAGAAACACTTTAAAATTATTACAATGAATTCTATAGTGCAATAAATCGAATATTACACTGGTTCTTAAACATTCTTCGGACATATTGTTTGTTTAGTATTTCGGTTGTAAATTTGCTTATATTAACTTTTTAAAAAGTATGTAGTTACAGAAATCTGGCTTCCTTTTTTGTAATTTTTTTTGCAGAAAATAACAGCAATGGAAAAATGCCCGCAATTTGTCGTGGCAGCGTCGATTGATTTTTGAGTGCACACAAAACGCCGAATTGTACGACGAGTTGCCATCGATTTTGTGTGTAAATATTGCTGGGTTTTCACTGGTCTTACTCCAGAAGACAACACAAAATGTGCGACTTTATGGAAAATGAAGAATTTCAAAATTTCATGAAAGCTACCAGTTTTATTCAAGAGTTCACTAGGCGATTACTGGAAAGAAGTACGAGAAATGTAAGTTCAACAAAGCGAGGGAGGAATTCTTTTAAGGTAAAAATAAATTATTTAGATTAAAAGTAATAATGCTCGCCCACAGTTTATCAAAAGCAAAAAAAAATTAATAAATGAAATTAATGAATTTCCGATTTTTTTCAGATAAATAAAATACCGGACAATCTATCGAATGTGAATCAACTCTCTTGTATAGTGAAGCAGTTTTTAAGGGAACAACAGGAATTAGCAGCAAAAGTTGAAAAGGTTCACGATATGCAGAAGAATTTAAATGATTTAGTAAAGGAAAAGTTAGAGGTGGGTTTTGATAAATAACTTTCTTATTAATGGAGAATACCTGTAAAACTTTGTTACAATTTTTTGCTAGCAGAAAACATCGGGAAAAAAGCAATCACAGCATTTTTTCAGACATGCCATTGCAATGTGCAACTAGAAGTAAGAAATTTGTTAACGAAGGATATCAAATTAGACGATGTAAAACAAGGCGATGGAATGGTGCGTTGGGTTATTCTAATGAATTATTTTTCTTGTTTTACGCCGTTTTTTTGTATTTTCTAATGATTATAATTTTCGGTATTTCCAGGATTTCACGCTAAAAATACCAACGACCTCGTCCATCGACTACACTGCCTCCCTTAACCGAACGATGGATGCCGATGCGCAACAACGAATAGATCTTCAATTGTTAAAAATGTTCGGTGGTGCGAATCTCCCTCCAATGACAGTTTCCCACAACGATTTCTACAACAATCAACATCATCATCATCAGTTGCCTCACACCTCATGTACTCAAGAAAATGGTTCAATAATGCAAGACCTCAAACAGGAAACTCCATACTTTGATCCCACTTTTTCTCCTGAAAAATTAATGAAAATTCCCGCATCCACTACCAAATCTGCGAAGAAAAGGTCGAATGACAATTCGGCAACTGGTCCTTATAAATGCCGAGATTGTGATAAAACGTTCCGACAAAAGCACGGACTCAATCAACATTTGCTGACTCATGAAACGAATGGAGCGTTTGAATGTGATGGTTGTGGAAAGAGATATTCACGACAAGAGAGTGTTTATAGACACCGGAGAGTGAGTATTCTTGATTGCTAAAAATATATAAAAGAAAAATGTTGAAGTTAACAAAAAAACTGTTTTTTAAGCTTTCAACTTACAAACTGTATTGTAAGGGTAGAACTTTCTATTTTGCGAGTTGTTCGGAAGAAATTTTCGATTTTCAAAAAGTAATTTGAAAATGTAAGAAATTGCCCTTTTCTTAAAAGCTAGGAGGGAGTGAACATGATTCAAGCGCCAACAATTTATTCAATTTATTTTTTAGAAACAAAGCTAGCACTCTTTTCTAATATGGTCCCCGTTTTAATAAATGTAATCTCCCGGTACAGCTTTTATTATTTTTATTTGAAAAAAGACACCATAGTTGCACAGTCTAATTTCTCTCTGAATTTCTAAATAATTTCAGAGCAACTCGCAATGTTC
Organism: Caenorhabditis inopinata; assembly: GCA_003052745.1. Lineage (NCBI taxonomy): Eukaryota > Metazoa > Nematoda > Chromadorea > Rhabditida > Rhabditidae > Caenorhabditis > Caenorhabditis inopinata. The sequence goes on along the minus strand of AP018151.1, from coordinate 14,190,046 downwards.
AAAATATCTCTCGCTGGCTCTGTTAAATGGTAGTCGAACTGGTCAGAGTAGTCCATGGGACCCGCCAACTAATGAAACATTGATGAAACAGCGAATTTTCTTTGGTTATCTTTTTCAGTAGTTTTATTAAAATCGAGCAAATCAAATAACAAAAGCACCGAACTTTTTTTCAGCTTTAAAGACTTGAATAAACAATATCCCATATTTTCAGAGCACCCAATGCTCAAAATACCTGAATCTGGCCAATGCTCAACACGGTAACGGCATTGCTGGACCGTCATCACAATCCAAAACGTTAATGGGGCCATTACTATTCGGATAGAAAATGTTTTAATTTTTTCCTACTGCCCTCCACCGAATTTCTGCAAACAGGTCATTTATCATTTCTCTACATTTCAAGATTACACGTGTCGTAGTTTGTGTACATTGATTTAGTTCTTATTATTGTTTTAATTTTAACAATAAATAAAGCATTTGTAAAATATTTAACGTTTTGATTTAAAAAAAAATTTGAAATGGAAAAGAGGCACGTTTTAAGATTCCTGAGATTCGAACATTTTCGAGGTGGTAGAGAGGGGGGAGAGGTGGAATCGGATAATATGCACATTAAAGTTGAAATATGAACGCGCTCCAATGAGATTTTGAGAGTTCACCCGTGTACACACATTACAGCGCGTTTTGAACATTAAAAAAAGCAAGAAATTAGAAGAAAAATAGTAACCCGGATGAAATCAGTCGGAAAGAAATGGAGCTGAAATTATGGGAATGTAATTATTTGAGAATGAGCTATGGAGACACGTTAATGCACATATCAGAAGCTGATAATGTTAGAGGAGGATCTGCTGAGGGGGAGAGCTTCTGAAGACGACGATGAGCCATTTCGGGATCGTTTCTGAAAAACAATCTTTATTAACAAATCGAAAAGTATTGTCAATTACTGCAGCAGTTTTGACTTATAGCTTTTGACTCACTAATCCGTTTCGGTTAATACTTAGACTATGGACATGAGTCCCCCAGCGCTCCAACAGTGCAGGTTGGAGATCTGGGTATCGCAGGATTACGGTAGAAAATGTAACCCTTCATTTTCAAATATAACTTCAAAAGGCGTATGGATCGAGCTAAGAAAACTACATTCAAAAACCCATCGTTCACGAAAGTGCATTTAGAAACTCCAGAATTTTCGCTGGAATCTTATGGAACATTCTGGAACCTTCTAGAAACTTGTGGAGTATTCTGAATCCTTTTAGAATGTAAGTTTTATAGTTTTTTAGACCTTACGAGAACTTTGAAAAACTTTCTGGATATTTCAGAAAACTTCTGGAGAATTCTTCAACTTTCTGGAATGTCGCAAGGGTTAGACCGTTGAAACTCACTTGATATCATAATTTTTTATCATCCAGTTCTTATTGATGACGAAAAATCGAAAAATACATCGGAACACTGTTGACTCTGCTCTGAAAAATGATTGATTGCAAAAATAATTTAAAATATATTAGCGAGACTTGGCATTCTCCCGAATTAGTTATCAGCCTCAAAACCGCATACATTATGGAACGAATATCATAATCTACTTTCGGGCCTGTTCTTAATTGGCACAGTGCACCTCGGTGCATCACTCCGCCAAGAGCAATGCATTTTGGCTAATTCAAACATTTTTAAAATCTAATCTATCTGTTCTACGGCTCTATGAACCGCCGTTTCAACAGAGTCAAATCGTATTGGAACCCAACTTGTACCCATTTCGGCGAAACGGCGGCGGATAGAAATGCATTATTTTTAATTTTTAAATCTTGTAAATTGAATTACTTTTTATTTAATGCTTGGAAAATATGTTATCTCTATATAAACTTTCAAACTATTGATACGAAATTATCAAAACTTAAAAAAAGAAGACGTAAATCAGCGAGGAAAAGGAACTTTCAGATTACGGTAGAACTCGTTTTCTACGGGCTTCGCGTCGATTTCGCACATTGTTGATTAGAACATCTTTTTGAAAGATCCGAGAGTAATTTACAAGAGTGTCACCTACTCGGAAGGGTATAAGTTGAAGTGCAAGTATCTTCGATTGTGCTAGCTTTTGATATTTTAATGACTAATTTTAAGCTTTAATTTCAAATCTCACAAAAGTTTTGCAACTTTTCGTAAATTTAACAGTGAAGAAAATAATTTTTTAAAATAAAGTTTACTGTTTTTGAAACAGTTTTAATATTATTGCTAAAACGGTGTCTGTACAATTTTAAATTAATATTTCTACATTATTGTTACCGATTGGGCATTCAGGCCAACATATCGGGATTACGATAAGTACGCCACAGAACGAAAAGAAACACATATCCGCATGATAATTTTTTTCAGCTACTGATACCATCTTTGTAAAAACATACTTATACTGCGTAAAGAGGGCCAAAATGAAGGAGATCAAAAACATGCTGGCGCACAGAACCACTTTTATATCGAAAAGTGATGAGACCGGAGTCCTTGCGAAGTATCCATCAGATCCTTCTGCCTCTCCATTGTTTCCACCGTTGCCACTGAAATAGCCACGTCGTTTCCACATGTACGCCGTATTTGTGGAGCTGTGTGCAAATAATCTGGAAATATGCAACATTAAGAGGATACAATCTAGATGAACGTTATTTTCGATTCAGTTAACTGTAATAAAGTGGGTTTGATTTTAAGATATATAAAAGTTGTGGATTTTTATCGATGTGCGTGGAAGCGGACCGGGCATTTCAAATACCGAATTTTATATTATATTTTTTTATTTATATTTTATTTTAGCTTACCTCCTTTTCAAAAGCGCATTTTCCTGAATGAACTGAACCGTGAAATAGCCACAAAACATCATTATAAAAACAGTAATAAGGAATAAAGTGTTGAGTAGACACGACGTCCTATCCACATGTGGTACATGTAACGATTTCATCTGGAATATATTTCCACGCCTGTAATCGTATCCGCACAGTTCACATCGCGGAGAGGGAACCATTTTTCTAGTAGACATTTCTAGCCATCTCTGGAAATATCCACGGTTTTTAAAACTCCACTGCACTTTGCTCTAGATCTCTTTCTAAAGGAACAAACTTACCACAACACACGCCTTATGCACAAAGAGCAATGTTCCAGAGCATCGGCAAGGTGAGATCAGAGGATTTGAGCGCGTCGCCGTAGAGGTATGGCAGATTCTGCACATATTACCAGAAGCTGATTGAAGGGATACTGAATTTATCATTAATTTTGAATAGCTGACGAATACTAAAAGAGGAAAATTGGGGATTCATGACTGGCAGTTCACAGCGGGAGTTTTGAATTTTCATTTCAATGCATGCAAAAGCGCAAAAAATGATGGAAAAGGTCTTCGAAGAAACTAGATTTTTATGTGATTCAGTCAATTCTCCGAATGCTTAAAGGTCGGGTATTGCAGTTAAATTGCATATTTAACTGCTAAGCTAGGCAAAATAGAGCTTACAAACTAGAGAAGCTTTAAGAAAGCCCGGAACACCATTCATGCTACCTCACCAAATATAGGTAAGAGATCGTTTCTAAACTCCTCCAAATAAACATAGGTTCATCCACATTTTTTGAACTATCTGAATTTAGGTGAATTTTAAAGAAGGTTTTGGCATTAAAAAAGTTTGATTTTGAATAAATGTTGACACACATAAATAAACTTCTGAAAAAAAAGTTGAAAAAAAAACCGCTGTTTATTTGAAAAACACATTGAAGATATAAAAAAAAGATAGGTTCACCTCAATTTTTTTTCCTGTTTTTTAAATATTTTTTGTAATAAACAACTGCTGACAATGTTTTCGAGAGCATTATAATCATGGGTGCAGGAAAACTGCTGACAGATTACGAACAAGAGGTCATAGGCACCAATTGTGCTCCGTCGAGCCGGCATATTGCGGCTGTTATTCGCAGATCTCCTAACGTCGTCAGCAATTATCTTAAGGATCCGCTTTATTATGACATAAAGAAGCCTCTTGGACGACCATCTTAGTTGTTAGACAGAGATAAACGAAATACCGTCCTCAGAGCGTCGAATGACGTCCCTTTCAGTGCCAAAATGAGGAGTGGGTTGGACTTAACCGATTCCATTGAATCAGTGAGACTTCTACTGAAGAACAGCAAATTCATCAAACACAGGAAGATGAAAGGTACCGTTTCTGACCGCGGAAAATCGAAAAAAAAAACGCCTAGAGTTTGTCAGAAAGAACTCACGGACCGACTGGAGAAAGTTGAGGATTACTTTTCCTATTCTAAACAAGATTTTGCCAGTTCGGTTTTCCGACGAAGCTTCAAGCCATCAGCTCTGTGGGACGAGTCAAACTCTACTTTGTTTCGAAGCGAATGGACGCAGCTGAGTACAGACTTTGTTTGAGGCGAAGTTTTACTCGCTTTTGGCTTCGAATTCGAAACAAAACTTCACATTCTCCGAGCTCGTCGCACAATCAAGTGATTGGAAGAGGGAAGAACTGGCCAGTCTGTTCTCTTGATATCTTGATTTCCTTGACATTACCGAAAACGTGTGGGGATACATGGTTAACAAAATTTACGAAGGAAATACAGATTGTTGTGGCGTGGATGACCGTGGACCAAAAACTCATTGACAACCTTCACCTTTTGCTCGACTCTTATTTTTGAACTGACTATCAACCAGGGGGGTCATAAACGCTATTAAGCAACATTTTATTCCATGTTTCTCTCTGCTAATGCTGTTTTCTGTTCTTTTTTTCCGGATGAACCTATCTTTCTATGGAATGTTTTCAAAGTGTTTTTTAAATAAATACCGGTATTTTTTTTTCTGAAGTACACATCTGTGAATCAAAACGTCCAATCCAATTTTTTTTTCATTAGCAAAACCAATTTTTAACTTAGGTTAAAACGATATAATTTAAAAAATGTTGGTGAACGTATGTTTATTTGGAGGAGTATATAATGGCTGAAAACTCACACTTGCTCGAGCACAGTCCAGATGCTTTTAGGAATTCACAGCCCTTCCAGTAAGTTGTTCTTGCTTCATCAATCTTATCATTCCCTTCGTCAATTAATGGCTCTTTTTCCAGTCTGGATGGCTGAAATTGCTCACTGATGTCTTAAAATCGTTTGTAATAAATCGAAAAAAAAACGAAAGGGCCATGTCGCGAATGTCGGATACTCGACCACGGCTACCTGGTTCTAGTGAGCTAGCGGTTTCCGCTAATATGGATATGGGACACTATGCCAATTACAACTATGACAACACTATGACAACTGCTCTTTTCGCCTCTTTTGATACATATAATGAATGATACGCCAGGCGCAAAAAGCTTCAAGTGATATGAATTTTGAGTATCTTGAAAAAATAATTAAATTTAACGTTGCTATTAAAAAAGAAAAACGCTTAATTATATTGAATAATCAATAAATTTGTAACTAACTAACTAACACAACTCCCTTAGATTGATGAATTGTTTAATAAAACTGACATATAACCTAATTAGACACATTTAAGGTACGCACACCGTGCTTTCAAGCTGAACGGTTAATTGGAAAGTTTTCGCTTTCGTGAATCTACTCGAGAGACTTGCTGAGTTGTTGGCTTTTATTACGAATTGATGAAACGGAGATCGTGCCAAATGAAATCGGAGTCCTTAGCAAGTTATGTTACAAAAGGTCAATTTAGAAAGGAAGAAATTAGATGCGTATATTAGATTAGATTGGATATTACTTGCCACTAATTTGAAGCGAAATAACACACACAAAAATTGGCAAAAAGTAAAAAAAAGAACCCTAGTTTAGAACAAAATGACGTTACGTTGTCGAAGTCGCATTGGTATCCCGGTGGGTTTCCCCGAGGAACTGATATAATTGCATGTTATTCGTGATTTACTAGATAAATAATAATTAATTAAGCCCACAAAACTCAGTTGAAATTTAAAAAATAATGAGAAACCATCGAATTTGAAGGAAGAAACCGTTGCATTTTGTGAAAAAATGAAAAAAAAAACAACGAAAACAATTTTAAAGGGACACGACCTAAAAATGCCGTTTTGTCTCGCAGTTATATTCTACAGTAGCTGTCAAATGACTAAAAAAAAACGAAATTATCTGATGGCTACAATGATTTTCCATTATTTTTCCGTTTTGATAGGTGATAATTTAAAAAAAATTCCAATACCTGGCCTACAGAAGTGTGAGTCTCTTGTGGAGCAGGTGAAGGGAGGACGCCGACGAACGTGTGACGATTTTCCTGCTCCCCATTTTGAATCATCTGAAATGAACACTTGAGAACGTTTTCTTTTCCAGAGAAAGTTGAAAAAAATGCGAGTTACAGCAGGAACCGCGAATTTTTATGAACTAATTTTCCTGTCAACAATAGTGTGTCGGCCGTTCTTTTCAAAGAAAAATCCAGGTAAACAAAAATAGTGTGCTGAACTGAGAGACGCGGAGAGAGCACAGAGAAGGGTGAGAAGAGTAAAAAAGTTCAGAAACGGCGACAAGAGCCGCTACATGAATTTTGTTTTTTCCGTCGGTTGGAAAGAAAAAAAAACGTGAAGACCTAGACGTCTTCCAGAACTTTGCTTTTATATAATGCTAGAAAGGAAGGAGACGGGAGTGCCAAAATATGACGGTGTGGTCATTTCCAATTCGGAAATGCACGGGGGCAAAAACAGCGGTGAATTGTGGTGAAGGGATACGGTGGTCGTCGAATAATTGGGGAATAGACTGCACAATTGGTGAGGCGAAGCAGAGACGAGACAGTCTTTTTTGCCCTTGATGATCGTACGGCTCTCATTAATTTTGAAGTCATATTGGCCAGCTCCTTTGAGCTGTTATTATGAGCATACATGTCAAGCGGAATTAGTGTTTTCTCTAGCGCAAGGCTTAGCCTTCAGACGGAGGCCCGCCTACTGGAGGGCGCTAGAGAAAATGAAGCTGAAATTATCTAAACGCTTCTTTTCTTGACAATAGAACCAATCCGCGGAGATGTACAGTTCACCCGAATTACCCAAAATATCACTTCGGTTCTGAATTTCGGCGACCGTCCCTACCGTAAGCAGCCTACACATCAATTGATTTTCACTGAATAAAAAAAGCAGTTTAAATAAATTGATGTGCAGGCTGATTACGGTAGACATAGTAGCCACCAGAGTAGGGCGGAATTGGATTTTGGGAACTTTTTTTGGGAAAACGGAAAAAAGTTTTTTCATGGAATCTGGAATCCGGAAGACGGAATGAAAAAACGGCGAAATCCGGAATTCCGCACTTCTCTGCAAAGTAGGGCGGAATTGGATTTTGGGAACTCGGAATCGGGAATCCGGAAGACGGAATGAAAAAACGGCGGAATAAGGAATCCGGAATTTCGCCCTTCTCTGGTAGCCACTTTGGGCATCGTGCTCTTGTGGTTTTCCGAATTTTAATCTGTATAGGTCGCAGGAACAAAGCGAAGGAAGTAATGGCCAAATCCGTCGCAAGGCCCGCCCGTCGAAAGTCAGTGCTACCGTAATTGGTGTGCGCCTTTAAACCGGCTTCAACGAACCTATCTGGCGCGAATATTAATCTCACATCGTCGAATGGGCGCCATTTTTAAAATATACAGTTTTGCAAAACGACACTTCGCAATTCCCCTCCCACAGCTTGGACGCGCTAATTTTCAGATTGACCGGACTAATGCTGCAATACTTCTCGATAGGCGTACTCTCATTGCAGCGGAATTCTTCTTCAAAATGACGCCAGCGGATAACCACCGGCTAACTGCCATTTACAGCACGATCGAGAAGCTGAAAACCCCGGGTGTAAGACTCTGGAAAAGTAGCAATCAAAGACGAAAATGAGATGCATCCAGACGACGAGCGAAGAGGTGCGAAGTGGATGAATCACGGAGAGCAAGAGGAGGGGGGGGGAGTGAGAGAGAGAGAAACATGGAGAAGAAGGTGTGCAACAAGTAGAGGAATAGCAAGTAGGCGAGCTCAAAAACGCGTCAGAATATTCAGAAGCGAAACAAAAGACAACAACGATGGGAAGAAGCAGCAACAGAAGAAGATGAAGAAAAAGAAGAAGAAGAAGCACATCAGGATACATAGACGATGGAAAAAATGATTGCGAGTGACAGAGAAAAAAAGAGAGAGAAAACAAAAAACACATTATGAAAAGATAGGTGAAAGAGACGTCTGTCTGTGTGTCTGGCCATCAGGATTTCCAAAAAAAATCAGAAAGCGGAGACGTCTGTCTGTGTGTCTGGCTATCAGGATTTCCAAAAAAATCAGAAAGCGGAGACGTCTGTCTGTGTGTCTAGCGATCAGGATTTCCAAAAAAAAATCAGAAAGCGGAGACGTCTGTCTGTGTGTCTAGCGATCAGGATTTCCAAAAAATCAGAAAGCGGAGACGTCTGTCTGTGTGTCTGGCCATCAGGATTTCCAAAAAAAAATCAGAAAGCGGAGACGTCTGTCTGTGTGTCTGGCCATCAGGATTTCCAAAAAAATCAGAAAGCGGAGACGTCTGTCTGTGTGTCTGGCTATCAGGATTTCCAAAAAAATCAGAAAACGGAGACGTCTGTCTGTGTGTATGGCTATCAGGATTTCCAAAAAAATCAGAAAGCGGAGACGTCTGTCTGTGTGTCTGGCGATCAAGATTTCCAAAAAAATCAGAAAGCGGAGACGTCTGTCTGTGTGTCTAGCGATCAGAATTTCCAAAAAATCAGAAAGCGGAGACGTCTGTCTGTGTGTCTGGCCATCAGAATTTCCAAAAAATCAGAAAGCGGAGACGTCTGTCTGTGTGTCTGGCTATCAGGATTTCCAAAAAAATCAGAAAACGGAGACGTCTGTCTGTGTGTATGGCTATCAGGATTTCCAAAAAAATCAGAAAACGGAGACGTCTGTCTGTGTGTATGGCTATCAGGATTTCCAAAAAAATCAGAAAGCGGAGACGTCTGTCTGTGTGTCTAGCGATCAGAATTTCCAAAAAATCAGAAAGCGGAGACGTCTGTCTGTGTGTCTGGCCATCAGAATTTCCAAAAAATCAGAAAGCGGAGACGTCTGTCTGTGTGTCTGGCTATCAGGATTTCCAAAAAAATCAGAAAACGGAGACGTCTGTCTGTGTGTATGGCTATCAGGATTTCCAAAAAAATCAGAAAGCGGAGACGTCTGTCTGTGTGTCTGGCGATCAAGATTTCCAAAAAAATCAGAAAGCGGAGACGTCTGTCTGTGTGTCTAGCGATCAGAATTTCCAAAAAATCAGAAAGCGGAGACGTCTGTCTGTGTGTCTGGCCATCAGAATTTCCAAAAAATCAGAAAGCGGAGACGTCTGTCTGTGTGTCTAGCGATCAGGATTTCCAAAAAAATCAGAAAGCGGAGACGTCTGTCTGTGTGTCTGGCCATCAGAATTTCCAAAAAATCAGAAAGCGGAGACGTCTGTCTGTGTGTCTGGCCATCAGAATTTCCAAAAAATCAGAAAGCGGAGACGTCTGTCTGTGTGTCTGGCCATCAGAATTTCCAAAAAATCAGAAAGCGGAGACGTCTGTCTGTGTGTCTAGCGATCAGGATTTCCAAAAAATCAGAAAGCGGAGACGTCTGTCTGTGTGTCTGGCCATCAGAATTTCCAAAAAATCAGAAAGCGGAGACGTCTGTCTGTGTGTCTGGCCATCAGAATTTCCAAAAAATCAGAAAGCGGAGACGTCTGTCTGTGTGTCTAGCGATCAGGATTTCCAAAAAAATCAGAAAGCGGAGACGTCTGTCTGTGTGTCTGGCGATCAAGATTTCCAAAAAAATCAGAAAGCGGAGACGTCTGTCTGTGTGTCTAGCGATCAGAATTTCCAAAAAATCAGAAAGCGGAGACGTCTGTCTGTGTGTCTGGCCATCAGAATTTCCAAAAAATCAGAAAGCGGAGACGTCTGTCTGTGTGTCTAGCGATCAGGATTTCCAAAAAAATCAGAAAGCGGAGACGTCTGTCTGTGTGTCTGGCCATCAGAATTTCCAAAAAATCAGAAAGCGGAGACGTCTGTCTGTGTGTCTGGCCATCAGAATTTCCAAAAAATCAGAAAGCGGAGACGTCTGTCTGTGTGTCTGGCTATCAGGATTTCCAAAAAAATCAGAAAACGGAGACGTCTGTCTGTGTGTATGGCTATCAGGATTTCCAAAAAAATCAGAAAGCGGAGACGTCTGTCTGTGTGTCTGGCGATCAAGATTTCCAAAAAAATCAGAAAGCGGAGACGTCTGTCTGTGTGTCTAGCGATCAGAATTTCCAAAAAATCAGAAAGCGGAGACGTCTGTCTGTGTGTCTGGCCATCAGAATTTCCAAAAAATCAGAAAGCGGAGACGTCTGTCTGTGTGTCTAGCGATCAGGATTTCCAAAAAAATCAGAAAGCGGAGACGTCTGTCTGTGTGTCTGGCCATCAGAATTTCCAAAAAATCAGAAAGCGGAGACGTCTGTCTGTGTGTCTGGCCATCAGAATTTCCAAAAAATCAGAAAGCGGAGACGTCTGTCTGTGTGTCTGGCCATCAGAATTTCCAAAAAATCAGAAAGCGGAGACGTCTGTCTGTGTGTCTAGCGATCAGGATTTCCAAAAAATCAGAAAGCGGAGACGTCTGTCTGTGTGTCTGGCCATCAGAATTTCCAAAAAATCAGAAAGCGGAGACGTCTGTCTGTGTGTCTGGCCATCAGAATTTCCAAAAAATCAGAAAGCGGAGACGTCTGTCTGTGTGTCTAGCGATCAGGATTTCCAAAAAAATCAGAAAGCGGAGACGTCTGTCTGTGTGTCTGGCCATCAGAATTTCCAAAAAATCAGAAAGCGGAGACGTCTGTCTGTGTGTCTAGCGATCAGGATTTCCAAAAAATCAGAAAGCGGAGACGTCTGTCTGTGTGTCTAGCGATCAGGATTTCCAAAAAAAAAAATCAGAAAGCGGAGACGTCTATCTGCATCGTTTTTTCGAGCCGTAGTTTCCATTTTGAAGAAATTTAAACGGCGCCAAAATCCCTATTTCAAACACAAACGAAAATACGCATTCTCTCAATTACAGCTCACATAAATAACAGGCAAGATGCCAAGAGCAAGGACAAGCTGCCCAAGCGCTGGCCGTGTCCGCCCACTCTCCGCCTCGCTGAATTCTACCATTTTACGAGAAAAATTACTACTAAAGACTGAAGACTCCAGAGTAGGGTGGAATTGGATTTTGGGAACTCGGAATTCGGAAAACGGAAAACGGAAAAACATTTTTTTCACGGAATCTGGAATCCGGAAGACGGAATTCCGCCCTTCTCTGGAAGACTCCCTATCTCGCATACGGTACTGTACGAGTCCAGATCTCCAAATGCCTTTGTCTCTTAAGCGCGGGGGGGGGGGTGGAGGGTCTAACAATGAGGAGTCATCTCTATGCTTCCTGCTCTCACAGCCACCTAGTCTCCATTAAAGTGGCCTCCCTCACCGCGCCCTCTGAAACAGAGCAATACTTATAAAATATGGAAAATACTCTCACGCATACATCCGTGTGCACTCTTCATGTTGCTCCTACATCTCGCGGCAAAAATGGAAAAAAATGAATAAAACAGAAGGGGAGAGGGAGGGGGGGGGGGGGACAGTCGTGTATGTGTGCCATCCTTGTTTTGTGAGAAAACGGCTAACGATCTCTCGAAAAGAGACGGAGGACACGGTGCCAATTAGAGGAGCAAAAAATGAAGATGGTCGGTGAGTGCTGGAAAGAAGCAAGGATCTGATATCGACACCACCACGGAAGTTATGGCGCACTATCGAAACAGGCGCTCGGCACAACTTCACGTCATCAGATTCAGCTTTTAGGTCAACGTCACTTTGCTTTTGAGGGGCAAGATTCTTTAGAAAAAGGGAAAAAGGAAAACGTGGAAAATATGGAAAATATTCTAGATTTCCGATTTCCCAAAAATCAATTTTCGGGCTCTAATTCAATAGAAAAGAACATTCGACTGCTCACTTCCGTCTACACACTTTCAGATACATTGAATAATGAGCCTTTCAGCCGTGCGTTTGACGTGCAACTCTTCTCGGAAATAGCTGGTGTTTTTCGCCTTGCAATCTGAAGGGCAGGCAGCAAAAAAAGTCAGCGTGCTGCCTGCTTTTTACACATAGTTTTATACAAATATGCATCATTTGTACGACAAAGAGTACGTCACTCCGCCATCCCCTCTCTCTACAAAAAAACTAAAAAAAAAAAAAGAGACAAAAACAAAACACTGTTGCATACTTTTATTTATTCTTCTATACAGTCTGCAAACGGGAGAGAAAATGGAGGAGAACTATATGAAAGAAGGGGGGAGGGGAGATGGCGGAAGCACATTTCTTTATTTGAGGGAAGGCGGGCGCCCTCGCCCATCCGTTCATCCATTGTTAAATTGTTAATCAATTTAAATTCATTAAGACCTCTGTCCTTCAAGAAAAAAGTGAAAAAGTGATAAAGATGAGATTAACGGCGTGCTACCCCGTTAACGCTGCGCTCACCTAATAAGGGAACCATGTTTAGCCATCATCTCATCAGAATTTTTTCTAAATTTGCTCATTTATAGTTTCGAATACGGGCTTTCTTGTGGTGTATTCGGTTTTCTGCACGAAATTCTAGAAGTCGAGAAAATTCCATCTGAAAATATGCTTTTCTCGACTTCTAGAAATTTGTGCAGAAAACCGAATACACCGCGAGAAAGCCCGTATTTGAAACTATTAGGTTGATGAAAAAGTTATTGCGTTTTCATGTTGTTTACTTTTGTGAAAGATTTTTGAATAAAATGTTTGGTTAACAGTGGTCGTGTTATATATCATTTTAAAGAGCGGAATTCGTTCTATCTACTCGTCTTATTGATTTTTCCTTGAAATAATTATGTCACTTTTTATAGCACTTCAAAAAAACATGGATAAAAGGCAAATTCGAACGACTTTCTTGTTCCAGTTCAAACTAGGCCGAAATGCTGTCGAGACAACTCGCGATATACAAAGCATATTTTCAGATGAAGCAAATTTAGAAAAATTTCTGAGATGATGGCTAAACATGGTTCCCTTGTAAGTCCATACTGCAGAGTAGTGTGCTTCACCGTTAGAATTTCCACGGTTAAATGAGTTTTCGGTTAATTAATCGGTGAATTAACCGTTAAAAATTCACCGCTTTTCACGGGTAATTAACCGAGTAAACAAATTTTAACCGGTTAATTAACCGGTTAACCGCAGGTGAAACGGTTAACCGATGAGAAGTTTTGCTAAACAACGCGCGCGCGTATATTTGGAGTGTCGTTGTTGTTGTTTTTTTTCTTTTTTCAATATTTTTGTTGGTTTTTCCGGAATTCACTTTATGGCCTAAACTTTGATTTTGGATGAAGTGCTCTCTCGGTTAACCGAAGGTGAATTTCCCGGTTAATTCCCCGGTTAATTAACCGGGTAATTAACCGATCGATTAACCGGTCAAAGCATTTTTCACCGGTTAATTCACCGGTTAATTCCCCGGTTAACCGTCGGTTAATTTAACCGATTAAATGTTCGATTAAAAAATAAAATTCACTCGTTAGCCGTCGGTTAATTAACCGGTCAATTAGCGTTTAGCTTTCACCCCTTAATCGCGAAATTTTTAGCCGGTGAAGCACACTGCTGCAGAGTAATGGGCGCCAGGGGCAGAGTAGGGCGGAATTGGATTTTGGGAACTCGGAATCCGGAATCCGGAAAACGAAAAAAATTTTTTTCACGGAATCTGGAGTCCGGAAAACGGAATGAAAAAAAACGGCGGAATCCAGAATTCCGCCCTTCTCTGGCCAGGGGGGGGGAGGGCGGACCTTTGTTTCCGGGGAACCCTTCAAAATGACCACTCCCCCACCCGCCGTAAATACTAAATACTTAAAATGTGGCCCTTCTTAACGATCAAAGATAGGTAGTAGAACCCCCCCCCCCCCACCCCGTCCCCTTCAGTACAACCGGTGCAAAGAAGAGAGGGGGGGTCCCAACTGTGAGCAATAAAGGGCCTGATTTTCAATCATGATTCTGATGAAATACCGTTTTGTACCCCGGAGGCTTATTTTAATGAAATCAATTCAATGAGGGGAGGAATGGAGGGGGGGGGGAGTGTAGGCTCCTTTCTCCATTTATATGAATTATACCCATTACTTCAATAGTGATATGTGTTTGAAAACTAAACTTTTTTTTTGATGGTCGCTAGTCGAAAACGGGATTCTAGACTGCGATGGCTGGCGTCCAAGGTCGGGTCAATTAAACAATTTTGTGGCGCAAAAAAAAAACAGTTTTAAAAATGTGTATCTCTCCTCATAGAGTTAGAATCTGTCCGAAAATCAACGTCGAAGTTATTCGGAAACATTCCCAAATAGCAATTTTCAGAAAAACCGATGAGATTCTATGTAAATGTCTTTTTGACCTCCATTTCAATATCCCCCCCCCCCCCCACCACCGCCGTTGAAATTTGAGAAAGTTCGAAGAAGGGGGGCCTAATTGGAATGAAATATATCCCCCCACCGTTGATTTGGGGGTGTATATTGAAATACCTGGAAATTTTTCAATTAGCTCCCCCCCCCCCCCGACAGATTTCATTCCGGTCCCCCACTGTATGGTAGCTAGAATAGCCCCCCACCTAGGAGGTCATCTTAATATAGTGGGGGGGTCTAATTCAAATGATAAGCTCATTTTCAGGTGGGGGAGGTTATCCGGTATTTATAATTGGGGGGGGGTTTATTGAAAAATTGGATTTTGGGAACTCGGAATCCGGAAAACGGAAAAAAGTTTTTTAAAGGAATCTGGAATCGGAATGAAAAACGGCAGAATCCGGAATGCGGAATCCCCGTTTCTCCCGAATCAGGAAAATCCATCTGAGAGTCAAGGAAAAGAAGCCAATTTGATAGGTAGCTCTGCGCAAATGAATATGCTAAGCTAGCTCCCTTCCACTCTAACCGCCCGGCTTATCCCTATAAGATATCAAGGAAACATGGAACATGTGGAACGTGTAGCTTGTGGGCAATGAGAGGAATTAAATTACGGGAAGAAGGAGAGGGAGAGAGAGAAAGGATCAGAGAAAGAGATGTCTTCTTGAAAAGCTGAGCTCCATCTGAGAGAAGGTAGAGGTGGTTCGTAGTCCATACAACTCCTTCGTCTCAAGTGGAACTAATAAGTTAAAGAAGTGAAATACTCACTTTTGCGTGAGAAATTCTAACCATTCTCTTCTTGGCTGTAATGAAGAGCGCTGTGAGTGTTTGTCGCCCGGCTATTCAGCTATTCAGTTTATTCAGTGGTTCCCACTGACCAAAACTGGAAGGGAAGAAAAGCATTTTTCAGTTATTTATTACAGATGGAGAAAAATTCGCAGAATACGATTTCGAAGCCGCAAGAGCTCTTTATGTGGCTCACATAATGAGCTTGCAAAGCATCTAGGCATCTGACCGTTAAGTTAAGTGAGAGGTATGCGGGGACCCTTTCCGGCCCGTGTCGCAAGCCAATTTCTTCAATTCCAATAATATTTTTCGGACACAATTGCAAATGCTTCAAGAAGCTTCGAGAACACCTCTGCTTGGACAGTCAGATTCACAGAAAACAGACCGTGCCGCCCATCAAGGCCTGCGCGGGATGCAGATGAATTGAAAATAGTATTTTCCAAGTCGATGTCTTAAAACACACCGATGAACTGAAATTGAGAGAAAATATAGCAGTGAGCCCGGATTTCGGCTCACCGGCAACCGCTATCCCCGTTTTTAATAGGTTTTTAAAAAACCTGACTTTGAGATAAGGAAAATTTGTTAGAAAAAGCGGAAACTTTCAGAAACTCCACATTTAAAGCTGAATTTTTTACGAATTTTTTTGTCAACGGTTTCTACAGTTTCAGCCAAGACAGCTATAGCTCCATGAAACCCTAATTTCACCGTCGCTTCATTGAGCACTTGCATTCTTGGCTGAAACCGTAGAAAAATGTTGTCAAATACCAAAACCGCAGTATTAGGTGCGACGGCTTCACACAAGCCTTTTCAGAACTTTCCAGCTTTCTTACTAGGGAAGGTTGTTAACTCACCGTGGAGTTTCCATACCAGACCTATGTGAATCGATAGATTAGAACATGTTGATAAAGAATTCGTTTTCCGAATTTGCTGAACGCTTCAGGAACGCGGTTAATCACAGTGGTCAGTGCTGGAATTTCAGATCGAAATAACTCGGCTCACTGAAGCGTTCAGCAAATTCGGAAGACGGATTCTTTATCAGTGTGCTCTAATCTATCGATTCACGTAGGTCTGGTATGGAAATTCCACGGTGAGAGAACAACCTTCCCTAGTTAGCTATTTCAGTTGCAGAGCTTCAATGTTAAACATTTTCCACTAAAACATCACGAAGGCATGTGAGCTTGCAGAACACCGGCCTGCTTGAAGACCACTGATGAGATGTCCGAATTCGTTAAGGAGGGAAGTATCAATCCGGCATAGAAACAATCTTATCAACTTTTGGACCACAAGAAGGACTGGAGCGCTGTGGTATGCACTCATGCAAAGTGAATGAAGAACGGAGCAACCAACCGCGCCCATTTTATCAGCCACGCCTGCGATCTGCCGTGGATGATCTAGAAATGAAAAAAAAATCCCAAAATGCAAAATCTAGATTTCCGCTTGTCTCCTCTATTAGAAACGTTTACTGAAAGCAGCAGTTTAGATCGGCTGCATAACAGAGCGACGCTTCTTTCTTCCGGCTAATGCGCGAATTATTGCGAACAACAAGGTTCAGCGAACCGTACATGATGGCAACAAGTTTTTCGTTTTTGGAATGAAAGAATTGCGAAGCTTTTCTATTATTAATCGCCGATGAATGAAACGACGGCTTCGAAATCGCAATGCAGGCCGGAAAGACAGATTTGAGTCGTCGTTTTGCTTAAAATGGAAATAGAGAGAGAATCATTTTTTACTGAATTTTTTTTATTGAAGCTGAGGAAGTTTATTGAAAAAATTTTGATAAAAATTATATTTAATTGTGAATTTAAGATATCTTAATTCGAAACGCGCATGGATATTAATGCTACAGTCTCAATTTTGAATATTTCAAGACGAATTGATTTAAAAATAAACCCTAACAGAGCGTCGAGATATATTCTTTAATAAGTTCAGCGCACTTGATGAATTTTAGAGTTTTTGAAGGCACTTAGCGAATGTGAGCCACTTTAGGTAATGCAATTGAAATTCCCAATAAAACGTGGGGGGGGGGGGAGGAACGCGATTCAGAGCGGAGAGGACGAAGGGAAGACGGACAACTTTTGGAATAAAGAGAAAAAGTGCATAGAAATGGGCGGAGAAAGAGACGAAGTAGTTGCTTGTCCCAATTGAAAGGGTCTCCCTTTCCAGAGCACAAAAGAATATCAAAGGCGAGCGTGAAAAGGGAAAGGGAGACGCTCGAATTCTAAATGAGACAAGACCACTTTCAGACAGATACTGTTCCTTAGTGAAAGAGCAGCTTTGGGGGGGGGGGGGCACTAATGAGATTTCTTCTAGACAAGAGTGGGTTCAAAGAGTCCATTGAATTCGTCGAAATTTGGAAATAAGAATTGCCTGAAAATATTTCCAGTCATTTCTATAAGATTCTTGAAAAAAAAGGAAAATTTTTCAGGTTATCCTGAAAATTGATGATAGGTCTGAGGTCTGAGCTACCGGCACTAGTTTCTTACATCCCAACAATTAAAGCTGAAATGAAAAAAGAATCAACTGATATCAGGATTCTGTCTTCTCTGAATTCAGCTTTCTTCTGAAAACGTATTTTGTTAAACATGGTGCATGGCTTAAAGCTTTGAAGAAGCGTTGGCGCTAAGGTAGTTGGGGGGGGGTCAATGGTTTTTAGTCATTTTTGGAGCTTTTTTCTAGATTTTTTTTCTGAAAATGTTATTAGGTACACTCGAATAACACTAGAAATTTTTAGAACAATTTTATTGGCAGACAACAAAAAATCCGCACAAAAAAGAAAATGACTAGGTGACTGGATATTTCTTGACGATTCCGGCCCATATCTCGTAAAATTTCGCGTCGAGAAGTGCATCAGCTGCGGTACTATATCTATGATTAACTAAGTTATTATTAACTAATAAGCGAAAAAAAATATCTAAAAAAATTGCAAAAATTGCAAAACATCGTTGAAGCGCGCCACTTGTGAAAAAAAGTGGAATCGCAGTTTTCGTGCCAAGAGTAAGCGTCACGCATGAAAAAAACTACTTACAAATATTTTAAAAATAGCAACAAACATTTTCAGAAAAAAAATCAAGAAAAAAGCTCCAAAAATGACTAAAAACCATTGACCCCCCCCCCCCCCCCAACTACCTTAGCGCCGAAGCGTTCATAGTCTGAAAACGCGGAATTTTTCATTTGGATCGGAAATGAAACGTCTTTGTCACAGAAAAGACAGATTTAAAAAGAAACGATGAAAATTCGAGTTAATATGGAAAGAATACTTATTATTATGCATTTTCAGAATTTTTCAAATGCATTAACAATCATGATACGAGAATTTTTCGCGGCTCGATTAGAACATAATTTAGATCCTCTTTTTCGGAAATATAAGTAGTGATTTTTCGTAGAGCCATTGGAAGATTTCTTTATTTTCCTTATAAAGTTTTTTGCGATTATCATTTGCACGAGGTTCAATTTCTCACTGCTTTATTATTGAATAAATTATTTTTAGAAAAACGTATTATAGTGGAGGACAGCCTATCAACGCTTCCAATTCTATTTTGATCCCAAAAAGAAAAATTGGACGCTGTTGTATTTGTGCACAGGTAGAGAACCTTCAATTAACTTTTGGGTGCACTAAAGTTTTAGGAAGATCCGCCACTTCCTCCAGATCCCCACCCATTAGAATTTGAAAGCCTTACGACGGAATGGAAGCGCTGTGTTTTATGAAAACAAGCAGCCCAATTTTCGTGTATTTTGAGTAACAAGCGATGAAAATGTACCCCGAATTCTTATTTTACACTTAATCCAGACAATTACGAAATTGAAATTGATTCAAATGAAAATTTCTATTAATTTTGACTACTTTTAATTTTTTTTCGGGTTTTTAGTCATATTTGGAGCTTTTTTTTTGAAAATGTTTGTTGCTATTGTTAAAATATTTGTAAGTTGTTTTTTTCACGCGTGGCGCGCTTCAACGATAAGCAATTTTTGCAATTTTTTTTTCGCTTATTAGTTAATCATAACTTATATCTAATAACATTTTCAGAAAAAAAAAATCAAGAATAAAGCTCCAAAAATGACTAAAAACTATTAACTCCCACCAACTACTATAGCGCCTTTTTTTAAATTAAAATATGTTTTCTAGAAGAAAACTCATTGAAAAACCAAGAAAAACGATTGGATAATTTTAATAATTTAAACCCCCCGCTTTTTTTCTGCAAGTTCGGTAGGGCGCGTTTGCATTCTCCGAAATAGTGTCGGCTATTTACGTTAGCGTAAAACGCGGGCATAATATTTATCGGAATGATATTTTTCCTGACTTTTTAACTGAAAACGTTTTTGGGGAGTTTTCTGAACGTTAAATTCGTAATCTTACTTATGAGACACACGGCTTTAAAGACAACTATCGCAGTAAATGCCGAGCGGAATTTGTTGTTTACTGCGGCCTTTTTATTCCTAGAAATTGCCCTCGTAGCGCCGCATAATGCATCAAGGAGATTTGCGGCGATCACGTTGAGAAAAATACGCCACTGAAATTTTAAACTAGCGCCAAATAGAAAAATCTTAAAAATTCGTCCCGAAAAAACCACCGTGCGCTCTAAACATTGGAAGCGGAAAGCGAAATTGCAATAATCACGCGAAATGCGCCAAGATCTTGAAACGCGCCAGCAAGTTAATTTGCACAGAAATTAAAATTCAAATTGCCCTATTATTTCTGTCGATTTTTACTCTTAAATTAAGATTTCCATTCAAATCATTTTTCGCGATTTCTCGAGAAATTTTTCGAAAAACGCATTTTTCGAGAAATTATTTTTCGAAACGACGCACTGCTCTTAATGACCTTAAAAGTTGTCAAATTTCACATTTTTTATTTGAAATAAATAAGTTCAATCTCATATTTTCATTTTCCTGTGCTTCTTAACGGTTTTGAAAAAAGAAAAAAAGCGATATTGCAACTATACTATTTCAGACATTTCAGACTGTAGCAACACTCTCAATTTTTGTGGAAAACTCAAGGAATAACGCGAAAAATGCTCCTCTTCATCAATTCCAAAAATTATAAAACGAAAAAACTCTGAATGGTTCAAAAAATAGTGAGTTTTTCTGTTAAAAATCACTACACTCTACCCGCTAAAAGTGCTTGCTGACCCTTTTCGAGATCACTTTAAACCTCAATTTTTAGCTTTAACGGTATTCTAATATTTGTAGCTAGCGCCGACATATAGGTGAGGAAAAAATTGATTAAATTAATTCCATTTCCAGGTGAGCATGCGAAATGATAGTAGAAACTCTGAGCTGCTGGCACTAGTTTGTTATATTACCATAGTTTGTGCTGAAATTAAAAAAATAATAATTGATTTTAGTAGTAAAACAGAAGAAAAAACTCCAATCTACATGAAAATACTTGAAAATTTTAAAGTTTAGCATCAGAAAAAGCGATTTTGCACGTCAAAAACAGTGTTTCTTCCGGTTTTTGCCTCTTTTGAACCAGGTATGCCGTTTTTTAAACATATTTTTGGCTTGTCGAACTTTTCACACCTCAGATCAAAAAATTAAAATTAAAAATCTCTTAGAAAAATAAGAAAACTTTAAAAACATTTTAAAAGAAAGCGCGGTGAGTACCTTGTTCGCACGGTGTTTGAACATTTTTTTAGTGTTGCGCCTCTGTTCCTAACCCGGCTTTGTTTTGAAACCATTCATCGTTTTTTTTTCCAGAAGCTCACATAATTCAGAGCAGTGAGTGATCATGGAATGGGCAAAATGCGAAGGAGCCTGGCAGCTAGCGCCACCGCAAAGATGAGCACTTACTGGGCCAGATGGTCAGTGTTTCCGCAGTTGGCGCTCACATTCGGCATAAGGCCTTTGAATTAGGTGGGAGAATATTCATGTTATAGTGAGAGGAGCTTAAAAGTCGCCTCATAAACGGCTGAAAGACAAAATTGATTTGTTTAGTACTAGATAGATAGATTATGTAGTTATCAACTTAAGCCACTAAGAAAACCTTTTTTTTGCTTTGTTTTTAAGTCCGAGGTTGCAAGAGTATTGATCATCTGAGAAGTCTCGAGTCATTGAAATTTACAGTTTGCAGTTTTAAAAACTTCTTTAATAGAAAAAGTTTTAAAATCATAAATTGTTAAAAACAGACCATTCACTGATCCTTCAAAGGCAATGACCAAAAGAAAAATAAAATTAAAATATTTGAAAGGAATTTCCATTGGAACAGTCGCTCATTGTCTTTTATTGTCCACCTAGCGCACTACTATTACTGCTACTACTATTGCGTATTACACAGGAGCAACAAAACTTTCGTCGGAGCATTAAAAAAGACGACAGAAGCCATTTATGAAAAATAACGAGGGACGTATAGCTGTGTTGATGTAGCAGTTCGCTTCTTCGTTCATTACTCTGCTCGGGAGGCAGAGACGGAAGGAAAGAGGGGCGGAGAGAGGGCGGGAGACGACAATGCGTTTAGTTTCGCAAGGGGTGTGGAGAGCGGGGGGGGGGGGTGGAACGGCCAGTGAACATAGATAATTGAAATGTGGACATTGTGACGATGAAAACCCCAATGACCACTGTGTGCTATTCAATATCACATTTGGGAGATTTTTGATTGGAAGGAAACCGACGTATTCACAGAAGTGGCACATTTTTAGTGCGAAGAAAAATAACAAATATCTGATTTTGTGATCTAAAATCTCTAATGAAATCTTTAAGGTCACTTCGTCACCTCATTTTTCTATGTATTTAACAAAATTCACTAGTGATCACATCTCCTAATTCAAATGCTGCGTTCGAAGTGAATTTTGCACAAAAATAGGTGCTCGAAGAGTTGAAACATTTTCTTTGCTTCTTGCATTGTTCTTTTCTGGCTTCGTGGCGAGAGCCTAGGATATCTAAGAACTACGGTGGTGTGATATTTGCTAAATTTGAAAAAAAAATAAAAATTTTCGAAATAACCTTCAAATTCAAATGTTACACATCGCGCAACTGTAGTCGTTAGATACGAGAGGGTCTCGCTACGACAGACATGAATAATATAAATAGAGAAACACATTTTTCAACATTTCGACCATCTTTCTTTGCGCGAAGTTTACTTCGAACACAGTATAAAGTAGTAAAAGAGCCATATATAAATGAGAAATGTGCCATTAAACTAACAAAATTAAAAAGGGCTGGTAACTTCCACGAAAGACGAAATAAGACCGTCTCGTCTCGTCTTCGTCGTTGTCTAGAATTTGTCTGACCCCGAGATAGACGAATGCAAGGCGAACTGAAAGACGAACGAAGACGAGACAAAAAGCTTTCACGTAAGACGACTGATTTGTTTCGTCTTTCGTGGAAGCGCTACCTAGAAGTATTATAGAAACTTTTAAAGTCGAGGTAGAATTTTTCAAAGTCCTTTGTCTTACAACCATTTTGAGGAAAAATTCTGATTTTTGATCGAAGAATCTCTTATACTGCAGATCTTAGTGCATATATATTAAACATGTAAAATTATAATTAGTGAAGAAACCAACGTTGAGAAAAAAGCAGTTAAATGTATAGATCGGGCGATCATATATCTAAAAATTCTGCACCCGCGGAAAAAAAAATTCATGGAGGTTACGGTAGTTTCAAAGACGCAGCACTAACCTAGGTAACTGGTCTTGCAGTAACTTGTCAAATGGCAGTACTTTTGAATTAATCTTATTTTCTTTCTCGTTCGATGGATTACGAAATTTGCCCCTTTCTCACATTTTTCTCGTGAATTCAAATGGATTTTGTCGGTCCCTTCATTTTGCTGAGGTGAGTGTAATGGCGATAATTCCATGAAGCCAACCAATAGTTTAATTTTAAAGGAAGGATTCATCCGCACATTGGTGGTCCGGAATCGAGTCGGGTTGCAATGCTGCAGTCGCGAGCTGAGGAAAGAGTTTGGGACAAAGTTTTGTACTAAGAGAAGCATTAATTACCATATAAATATTATGTACTATAAAAAACGGAGTATTTCAAATCTTTAGGACTTTTCATTGCCAAAAAATGAATTAAAGTAAGAATTGTAGTTTTTGACCATGCTCCCGCGAATTTTAGCCGGATTTCAGCTGGGTACTGATCCTCGAACCTTCTTATAGAGAATCCTCCTCCCATTTTTTTGTGAAGTTTTACAAAAAAACAGGAAATACTAATTGAAGTGTCTTTCAGAATGAATCCGTTCCCTCTTCTATTTCTTCGACTATCGGAAGACGATGTGACGTGCCCCATAAAATTGTGAGTAAGAACAGCGAACAGCTGTCCCCTCTCTCAATGTATACATATGTGCACTTTTCATTCAATGCTCATATGTGCATGACTCTGTTGGTATCGAACCCTCTGCGTCCTCTTCATTTTGCAACTAAATTGAGGGAGGAGGAGGCGAAGGCGTAGGGTAGACGGAAGCAGAGTTCAGCAGATATAATTTCCGATTTCTGGTGGTTGCAATGATAATTGCGACGTCAGGGAGTAAGAGGCGGCGGAAGTGAAACAGAAATGGAAATGAGCAATGGGAAAAGGCAAAAGGAAGGATTTAATTTATGGGAAGCAGACTTTGTGCTAATTTTTGGAAACATCTTCGAAAATTTCGCCTATTTGGGGGGGATTTAACACACATTTCTTACATAGATATGGCCTATTTTATACTTAATAATCTGCGGGAAATGAATTTAGATGAAACAGAGATTGTTCGAAGTGTTATGGGGTTATTCATGAAAAGCACAAAAAGCATTTTAATGCAAAAAAAAATGCATTTTTTTGCATTAAAATGCAATTGTGCTTTTCATGAATAACCCCATTAGAAAATGTCAGTCTGTCGTGGCGAGACCTTTAAATTTCTAACTACTACGATGGCACAGAAGTTCTGTCAATAAATAAAAGTTATTGTTGAAGATTATTTCGAGAATTTCTTTTTTTCTTTTACAAATTTCGTGTCACTGTAGCTTTTAGATACTCGACGGTCTCGCCACGACAGATAAGAATAGTGCAAGCAAATTCGATGCCACTTTGGACCAGAGTAGGGCGGAATTGGATTTTGGGACCTCGGAAACCGGAAAACGGAAAATTTTTTTTCACGGAATCCGGAAGACGGAATGAAAAAAACGGCGGAATCCGGAATGCGGAATGCGGAATTCCGCCCTTCTCTGCTTTGAACACCTCTTGCAGCGACTACAGTATGCAATTACATTTTCCACACGAGCGTCGAAAGAAACAGTGTTCGCATCACCGCCGATTGCATTATCTGGGACATGCGGCAGGCACACAGCGAAAAATGTGGACCTAAAACTTGACCTTGGCTCGGAACCAAAAACAGCAAGCGAAAAAGAGATACGTTGCGTTCAAAGAATACCAAAAAGAAGTAGAAATTCAGAATCCTGGTCTTCTAAACATAGAATACGAGTCAGTTTCAAGCTCGCAATGCTAGATTTTTTGCTGGATTTTGCCATTTCAAAGGGACGATCATCAGTTCGGTCCAAATATTGCGCTAACGAACAAAGCAACTTTGGAATTCGCAAAACTTTGGAATGGGCCCCCTTTTCTCTACTCGTTAAAACTACGACCCCCGTCCCCTCCCCTCCCTTCCCCCATGCGTCCAGAGTTCATCGGGCGAGTCTCCCGTCGAAGACACGCACCCAATTTGAACACTTTCCATTCGGACAGACCATTTGGCTGTTCCTAAATGTCCTTTCACTGCGCTCTTTTGCGTCGAAATATATTGAAAAGAAAAGTTCAATGAAAAGGAGTTAGCGGGAGAGAAGGGAAGTACACCTTCGTTTCGCTTTCACACCAATTTGCGCGGAACAGGCAAAATGTCGTCTGAAATCAGAAAACAATGTGGCATCCTTTGAATTTTGCATTTGAACTAAGCCTGCATTCTAGTAAGGCTTCCACGAAAGACGAAATAAGACCGTTTCGTTTCGTCTTCGTCGTCATCGTCTGGAATTCGTCTGACGCAGAGATAGACATTGTGTTGGTACACATGAACGCAAGACGAACTGAAAGACGAGACGACACGATCGTTTCGTCTTTCGTGGAAGCCTTAAACAGAGCACTTATTCATAAGCCTGGATGGCAATATAATGTAGCTGCCATACACTTTATTGGTCATACGTGGTGAACCCCAAGTGCTCCTGTGTAGGCCTTGTCTCCTATATACCAGAGTAAGGCGGAATTGGATTTTGGGAACTCGGAATCCGGAATCCGGAAAACGGAAAAAAACATTTTCACGGAATCTGGAATCCGGAAAACGGAAAAAAATTTTTTCACGGAATCTGGAATCCGGAAAACGGAATGAAAAAAACGGCGGAATCCGGAATGCGGAAAACGGAATTTTAACCCTTATTGAGAGAATCAAATGATGTAAATGCGCTCTGTTCGCAAAAAATTTTGTGCGGGAGTTCAAAAAAGTATACTTTTCACAATAATTGAGAATAAAGTATTAAAACTCATAGTTGGGCGGAATCGTATTTTGGAAACTCGGAATCCGGAAAACGGAATGAAAAAAAACGGCGGAATCCGGAATCCGGAATTCCGCCCTTCTCTGCTATATACCCCATCTTGTTTTTTGTACAGTAAGAAAGATGCGCAAAAGGTTAACCCCCTCCCACCCCCCTCTCTCTTTGACTTTTGCAGACTACATATTGCCCTTTCTTAAACTAATTAGTCTGCCACAATAATATGTTTCTCGCCCCTCCCCCCCCCCCAGAAAAGAACCTTAGCAAATAATTGATTAATCAATTGCAGCGAGGAATCTAATGAAACAACTGAAGGGCGGGAACGGGCGGCATTTCAAATTCGCCCGTTGTTCAGTTTAAAATGCCGATCGAGACTTTGCCACTGTGGCATTGAGTTGATAAAATTTGAAAATCTCTGAAATTTGTTTGGTGAAACAACCCCCCCCCCCTACTTTTTAGAAATCCGGTATGATCCCCCACCCCCCCCCCTCCGCAGTTCAAAATCACAACAAAAATCCGAGCATTCGATGAAAACAACAGTGGGGGCTTAGCGCCCTTGACAAGGGGACACCTAAAAACAAAAGGGCATGGAAGCATTAAAAATCGGGGATTAAAATAGGCGGTGGGGCTCCCTTTTTGGATAGCGTGCCGGGGGGGGGGGCGATGGGTTTGTATTATAGTATGCTTATTCTAGTACAATCCCCCTAACAATCTCTCTACATCGCTTGGGAAATTTAAAAACAGCGGTGGGGTGGGGGGAGGGGGACTGGGAGCAATTGGTTGGATTTGTGGTGGGTGGTAATGCTGATGTAGGAAGGGGGGGGGGCGGAGAGGAAGATAGGATTCTAGAATTTAACCGTGAAATCATTGCACCTATCACTGCATTCTATTTTAGTTGAACACATTTCTCTACAGCACATACCAAGACGGGACGCCCATTTTCGCACGCTGCTCTTTCGAGAGAGCTCACTTCATTGAGCAACAATAGCAGTCCTGGCTGAAGCTGTAGAAAAATGTAGTCAACTAAGAGAATGCAGATTTCGGTGTGAAGATTTCTCCGAAAATTTCAGCTCTTGATTGTGAAGTAATTTAGTCCATCTCAAAGCTGAACGTTTTCAACTGAAAAATCTCTTTAAAATACAATTTTTTTTCTCAAAATTCATAAATGCAATCGCTGGAAAATGGGGAAAATGGTCATCACAAGCTCTCTAGAAGGCGTCCGTCCACCGGGCCGACAGATTCCACAGATTCCAGACTTGTTGTCGGCCCGGCCACTTGAACAACCTTCCTGGAAACCCACATTTCTGCTGGAAATCCTGGAATCGCAGTGCTGGATAATGGTTTCGTATTCAGGGAGCTCACACCAATATAATTTTGATTTTAAAGGGAACTAGGAAAGAGTATTCCACGGGAGATGAACAGGAGATTCAAATTCTTTTAGAACGGAATTTTAAATAAGAAAATTGAAGGAAACATCGAGGGAAAGGAATGCTGAAAATGACAAGATCAGGATCAGCCGATGGTCGATTCAAGTTAAACGCTTAAAATGCGATTCACATTTACTAGTCGAAAAGGAGTGGCGGGAAGGTCGGAGAAATGGTCGCGATGGCGCTAATCCGTTGAGACGGGCAGCAGAAGAGGGACTAAAGAAGAGAGAAATGAGCCATCAAGTGGGTGAGCCACCATTTCGAAATCCAATTAGATACCACCGAGGTTTTAGGCGCATTCGCTTTCTGATGGGGGGGGGGGGGGGAGGGGGGAAGGGGAAGAGGATGGGTGGGGCCCGTGAGGGCGGGAGAGAGTACTTCAGAGAGTGAGGAAATGCGGCATGAAAATACTGATAAGCTACAACTGATAATCAGTGAAAAGAAATGAGCACTGTGTGGTGGTAAAAGTACAGCTCCACAGTGTCATTTGATAATATTAAAAGATGAAATATATACTATTAAAACTATAATAAACTCAAACAGATTCCCTTAGACATTACAATAAATATACTTGTGATGCGGGCAAACCACGGGCGGGCTCCTAACTAAAATAATAAAACATACACTACATACTACATACTACACACTACATACTATTATCGCCGTAAAAAAGTTCCGACATTTTTTCGAGCCCGCGAAAATCGGGATTTGAATTTAGAGGCTCCGCCCATTTCATCATCAGAGCGCATTTGCTATGCGCGATATATTTTTATCAGAAGAAACGAAAAAAAAATAAATGACGCAAATTGATATATTTAAACATTCGAAGAAACGTGTAAAAAAATTCACGATTAATACAATTTCGTTCTTTTAATCCAGTTTAATTCTGAAAATTCAGAAGAAAAAATAAAAATTCAAAAAATATATCGCGCATAGCAAATGCGCTCTGATGATGAAATGGGCGGAGCCTCTAAATTCAAATCCCGATTTTTGCGGGCTCGAAAAAATGTCGGAACTTTTTTACGGCGATAATACATACTACACAAGCTACACACAACTACAACTACAACTACATACTACATTCTACATACAAACATACTAAAATAAAATAAATTAAAATAATGGTTTGTAAAAGGCTATAAGTGGTAAATCTCAAAGAATTCCCTGAGAAACGCTTTGAATTATGACTATGCAACAAGTGGCAAAATTGCACTAAGAGAGTCCTTAAGCCGCCGGGCCGACTTCGCCGCCCGCCCACTATAATAGCTCAGTTTCAAAACGGTATCCTCCACTGTGATTTCCTATTGATATGAGCCAGCTGAAATCTCCGAGATCCACGTACAGTACTGGCCATAACGAATGTCCGCGCGCTTTTTTTTTCGGGATAACTTCGCAAGTTGCCGTGAGGGTGTTCCGCAGCTACAGTAGAATTTTCACAACAAAATATTTGTTTTCAGCGTGGTTATCCGGGTAACTTATCCCAAAAAAAAAAGCCCGCGGACATTCTTTATGGCCAGTACTGTATATAGATTTTTAGAACAGGTAACATGGGCGTGGGTGAAATCCGGGCGGGCATCATATGGGGTCACATTCGTCTGGAGCAGCACTTTGAAAAAATGGTAAGTGACCGGGACCGGTGACTGACGTTTAGAGGAAAATTTCAGAGAATTCCACTTAAGGGACTTGTTGAGCGCTAGCTGACGTGCCCCAGCATTGCCAGCAAGATCAACGGATCCGGAATCGAAAGCACTCTAATTGATTGAAGATTGTCGGTTTGTGAATTTGGAATAATAATTTGGAAGGATTTTAGAGTACATCATTTGACTATTCCAGCAGTATCTACACGGGCCCTCCGGTATTCTCATAGCCCTGCCTCCCCATGTAATCTTCACGACTGGAGTCCAGAGAAGGGCGGAATTCCGGATTCCGGATTCCGCCGTTTTTTTCATTCCGTTTTCCGGATTCCGTGAAAAATTTTTTTTTCCGGATTTCGAGTTCCCAAAATCTAATTCCGCCCTACTCTGCTGGAGTCCCTCCTAACAAGGGATAACCAGAACCGCTTGGAAGTCTTCGGGAGAGAAGAACATGTCTTCCTATTCTTGTTGGCTCTCATCCCCGTGCTCAGAAATGGAAAAACACACAGAGGCCGAGTCCAATCCAATTTGAAGAGCCGAAAGGAGCAATTTCATAAGACGATTCGGTTATTCAATTCATTTCTCTCTCATTTTTTCTCCAGATTCCCTGCGCCTGCTTACGGAATCATCCGGAGACCAGTTGAATATGATACCGAATGAAAGACGATGTGGCAGAGCGGGAAGGAGAGCAATAATTCGTTTATTAAAGCACACGCGCGCACACATATTGCACTCATTCAAGGATAATCATAAGAGGCAGCCGGTTGGTACTGAACGACATAAATGAGGAAAAGAGAGGAGGAAGGTCGGATGAGCAAGAAGTGAAGTGCTCCACAATTCATCGAGCCGTCGAACAATTTGGGAGCGATACAGACTTGTTAAGCGAGGCTGCAAGGTATTATCCATCCGCGAGGACGTGAGCCTTCGTTTAAAGGCGCAACGAATTAACTGTTTCGGTCTCGTTAGGCGATAGCGCGTTACATTGTAAGAAAGCGCACACACTATCCGCTATTTAACGCGCTACCCCCTAACGAGACCCAAACAGTTAATTCGTTGCGCCTTTAAACGAAGGCTCACGTCCTCGCGAATGGATAATAGCAAGCAATCACGAAGATGCAAATTTTGCAGACTGATCGATCGCCGATGGGTCTTCACCAGCTTCCCGCTTCGCTGTCTGGCCTCTTCTTAAACCGTTCGGGTTTCGAAAAATGGTGCAGGCCAGCTCACTTCGTTGACGCATTTGAGATTGCTTTTCAACGTGGCAGCTTGCTCATCCGACACCCGCAACCAGTGTGTCGTTTCGAAAGCATTTCGAGAAAATTTTCCAGAAATTTTTCCGAAAAATTCTCGAGAAATTTTTCTCGTTGATTTTTCGAAAAATTTCTCGAGAAATCAACGAGAAAAATTTTTAAAAATTTCGAAAATTCTCGAAAAAAAAAACATTTTTGATAAAAAATAATAATAAACTAGTTCGAACGACACTCCGAAATAACGCAAAGCGCGTTGTTTATCGTATTTCCATTCAAATCATTTTTAGCGATTTCTCGAGAAATTTTTTGAGAAATTCTCGAGAAATTTCGAGAATTCTTGAAAAATTCTCGAGAAATCAACGAGAAAAATTTCTCGAGAACTTTTCGGAAATTTTTCGAAAAACGCATTTTTCGAGAAATCATTTTTCGAAACGACACACTGCCCGCAACTTGTCATTCTTGCAGACCGTCTACGATGTCATTATGCCGTTTCAGCGAGCCAAAGACCAACCGGAGAACCCCTGCCCCCCCCCCTTGAAATAAGAATCCACCACTTGCTATTTTCTTGCTGAACAAAAACTGAAAATCAACAAAAAGAAGTAGGCATCGGAGATTTTCGAGAAGCATCGAGTCACTCAATCGGAGCTCGGAAGAAGGCGCTTGCCAAGGAACGGTAGAGTTTGTCAGTCGAATAGCGACGACGATCGTCAGAAGCGGAGGAGCGCATGGAGAAGAAAAAAACTGGTAAATATTGTTAATGGGCCAGACTTCTGACTTCTGACTTCAGAATTAGACGACGTCACTTTTGCAACTAGTATTTGAGTGAAGGCGGAACCGCAATTCCTAATTATATAATTGGCGACGGAAGTTCGATTAGACAAAATAATATGGAAGAGTTGTGGAAGATTCTAGTCCCCACGCTATTCTCGGGCTGTAGAAGGGATTCAGAATCGAAAAACGGTGCCTTCGATTAAAGATTCCCCAAGAATATTTTCACAACGGTTTCCCAGTACGTCTAGAAATTCCTGTAAAAACGGAATGGGCTTGTGAGCAGCGCCTGGGGGGGGGGGTGACAGAGAAATTGGGTATTTTCCGAGGCGAATCACCCATTTCCCGTTCAAAATTCACTAATGGGGTTTTTCATGAAAAGCACAAAAATCATTTTTATGCAAAAAATGCCACTTTAATGTTATTCACGATTGCATTTTAATGCAAAAAAAAATGCATTTTTTTGCATTAAAATGCTTTTCGTGCTTCTCATGAATAACCCCATAAAAGATGCCGAATATTGTCGTGCTCCGCACTTTGTCGTGATGGTGTTTGCGTACTTTAGAAATTACAGTGCTAGGAAAGGAAAACCAAGTTTCTGACTCTGTAACATCAGGAATAAGAAGAATGCTCAATGAAAAAAGGAAGTAAAAATAGCTGAAATCTTGGATGAAGCTTCGTTCTGATTTTCAGATGAAACACTCGAAACTTCACGTTCAATGTGGGCCAAATTAAAGTATTCCGAAAAGCAGTGATGTAGTGATTCAAGGTGCATACAGTAGCGGAAAAAAGGGGTTTTCAGCAGAGTAGGGCGGAATTGGATTTTGGGAACTCGGAATCCGGAAAACGGAAAAATAATTTTTCACGGAATCTGGAATCCGGAAGACGGAATGAAAAAAACTGCGGAATCCAGAACTCCGCCCTTCTCTGGTTTTCAGCTGAGAAACACTCATTCTTGTGGTTTGGCATAGGGCCAAGAACTTCTTGAGTGAATTCATTTTTGTAGTTGAGCATTTTTTTTGTGCAACCTTCTTCTACCGGTTTAGAGCTCTCACAACAAGATGAACATTGTCTCCTACAAAAATGAGGTTCCCTTTTTTCAGAGTAATAAAGAGCTCGTTACTCTGAAAATTTTGGAAGGATATGATGAAATGTGCGTACCCAAGAGGCTGTATGTCTTCAAAGCGCCACTACGCATTCTGGATCCTTCTTCAGAATTTTTCTAAGAGAAATCGGCGAGTTCTCACATTTCGGACGGAGCGGCGCAGACGTGAGTCGAGCCCGAGAGCTAAAAACTCGAGCATTAGTATTCCAAGTGAGCATTCATTCCGCTTTTCAGTTTTTGGTGGCCAGTCAAAATGCACAAAGTGCATGTCTAACGAAGGGAGTTCATACATTTTCGAGGATGTCGATGAGCACTTTTCGACGAGCAATTGCGCGCTTTCAGTGAAAAGGCAAGATGGGCAGAATACTGTAATGGAAATGCACAATATTCAGAATTGCGAACAACCTTTTACAGTACTGGCCATAAAGAATGTCCGCGGGCTTTTTTTTTGGGATAAGTTACCCGGATAACTACGCTGAAAACATATTTTGTTGTGAAAATTCTAATGTAGCTGCGGAACACCCTCACGGAAACTTGCAGAAAATGAAATTGTACCATTGCAAAAGTTTTTAATTTTTTTCAATTTTTTTTCGTTTTTTTTCCATTTTTTCGTTTTTTAAAATTCATTTTCAGTTTTTGATTCAGAAATCTTATAAATCAGCGAGTATAATTCTCTATTTTTTTTTCTAGAAATGACCAGACCTATTGGAAGGAAATCGCTCACTGTAGACCTACGAGAAGCCATCAATGTCGGCTGGAAACGAGGTGATTCTACAGTTGAATTGGCTCACCTTAATTTCGAAAACAGAGCTCTCTTTGCAACACTTTCAGATTCCCAAGAACAAACTTCAGAAACCACCCAAGAGAGCATCTGATCGGGGCGTCGCTTACGCTTAGAACTCTGGAGAGTCCGTTTGCTGGGGAAGGGAGAGAGAGGGGGGGGGGGAGGTGCTGGACAACTGACAAATGTCGTAAGGGCAGAGGCGAGACGAACGCGCATCCTCGTGTGCCAGTTTGTGCATATCAGCGGTAGTCATCTAACTTTCTTCTGATGGCGCAGCTTGTCATCTTCTCAAATGACACATTGAATAGCATTTGCATTAATGCAATTTCAGTGTCTGGGGAGGGGACGGGTGCGGCGTGGGAGAGGGGGGGGGGGACAATTCAAGATTCATTGATTCACTTCAATATTTTCTTTAATCAAATTCGTTTACTTACTTACTTGGACGCCCGGTAGTCGGCTGGGGGTGTTCTCAGCGCCGGGCACACGTCTCCCCCGCAAAACCTACTTGGTGCCTCAACGCGGCGCGGGGGTGAACGGCTCTCGTCACCTGCCTGCCAAACCAGGAGGTCTTCTACTCAAAGGGCTAGCAACCCGAGTAGGGCGGAATTGGATTTTGGGAACTCGGAATCCGGAAAACGGAAAGCGGAATGTAAAAAAACAGCAGAATCCGTTATGCGGAATGCGGAAAACAGAATTTTAACCATTAATGAGGGAATCAAATGATGTAAATGCGCTCTGTTCGCAAAAATTTTTGCGGGAGTTCAAAAAAGTATACTTTTCACAACAATTGAGAATAAAGTATTAAAACTCATAGTTGGGCGGAATTGGATTTTGGGAACTCGGAATCCGAAAAACGGAAAACGGAAAAAAAATTTTTCACGGAATCCGGAAAACGGAAAACGGAAAAAAAATGTTTGTCACGGAATCCGGAAAACGGAAAACGGAAAAAAAATGTTTGTCACGGAATCCGGAAAACGGAAAACGGAAAAAAATGTTTGTCACGGAATCCGGAAAACGGAAAACGGAATGAAAAAAACAGCGGAATCCGGAATTCCGCCCTTCTCTTCTAGCAACCCGAGGATGACGCCCAACCCTCAGCTCTCACACGTACGAAAAAGAGGGTCCGGAGCGGCACAGATGGAAGCACGAGCTCTAAGTGCGTGCACCGGAGAAACCGGCGACCTGAAGGGACCTGCAGATCAAATTCAATGAGGTCTAAAAAATCGAAAATTTGCGTGCTTTCCACCCCGTTCCCTTCGTTTCGTGGAGAGATACGGATCGACTCGTCAGTCACCCGCGAGCATTCCGCTGCTCGGCAACAGATATTCGGTGTTTAACCGCTATTTCTCCCTGGTGCGCAGCGAGAAAATCGCAAATTTTGGAGATTTTCAGTCGGATTTTGCGGAAAAAAATGTCTTAAATGAGTTGCAAGGGACAAAGATTCCCAAAATCAGAGTAATGAAAGGCAAGTTTCGTTTCATGTTGAAGTATAGCCTTATTTTCAGACGAATTCCGTCTATAACTGACAAGAAAAACGATCGATATCTATCGATAAACTTTAATCAATCGAACCGCCCACTTTCAGAAATTGGCGGCACAGAGAGAGCGCAGAGAAGTCAGAGAGCTCTGGCTTCTCTGCGCTTAAAGCACACGTGAAAGGAGAGAAAAGAATAGAACAAATGCGGCATTTTTGAATGCTGAAAATACAGATTTTTCACGCTTCAAACTATAGATTCTGAAAAAAGGGGTGGAGCCGTCTACACCTTTACAGAATCTGAAAATGTCAGATGTTGTCAAAATCAAATTGGCAAATCCGCTGCGCAGAAGCAATGAGGGGGGGGGGGAGGCGAATGCATATATCTAGATTAAAATATTAATGAAACACAGAAGGCCGAGACGGAGAGAGAATGAAAATCGGTGCGCGGTGACAGTCAGCTGTTGCGCAGAGACACCAACCATCTCGTTTTTTATTCTGACAGACGCCCCCCCCCCCTACTCCCTTCCCCCCCCCCCACCCCCTCCCATGGCTTCAGACACCTTCTGACCTGATTGATTAGTGCAGAGTTTTGGCATTGAAGACACTTTGTTAAGTGAAGAAGACACCGGTTTTTAGAAGGAAAATTGATGGGGGGGGGCGGAGTTTTTGAAGAATCATGAACAGCAAATCGTTTTTTTAGGATGTTACCCAAAATAGCTATTGATTGCCAGAGTTTTCACGACATTATCGCAGAATCCCGATTCTTCCAATTCGCTATTTCAAGGCATTCTCTAATACAGCCCTCCAAATAAACTTAGGTTCACTCATGATCCTGGAACAGGAAGTGACGGCATTCGACGCTTTGCGGACGGTATTTCGCTTATCTTTGTCTGACAATTAAAATGGTCGTTCAGAAGGCTTCTTTATGTCATAATAAAGCGGATACTTAAAATAATTGTCGACGACGTTAGGAGATCTGCGAATAATAACAGCCGCAATTTGCCGGTTCGACAGTGCAGAATTAGCGTCGATGACCGATTCTTGCTCGTAATTTGTCAGCGGGTTTCATCTGCTCATGGCTATAAAACAATCAAAAACGTTATCAGCAGCTGTTTATTACAAAAAAAATGCATATACAATTTAAAAAACAATAAAAAATAAAAAATAGAGATGAGCCTATCTTTTTTTGGAATTTTTTCAGCGTTTTTTTTCAAATAAGTACCGGATTTTATTTGCAAACATTTTTTTCATTATGTTCATTTAGATGTATCAAAATGTATTTAAAATGGGGCTATTTTCAGCGGGAAAAACTTTTTAAAACTTGTTGAGTTCTAGCGTCTTTTTGGAATAATTACTTTATTCCAAAAAAAAAAAATCAAAAAATTTGAGTGAACCTATGTTTATTTGGAGAAATGAACCAACAATTTCACTTTTTCAAATCTGAAAATCACAGAATCCCGCTTTTAGCGTTCTGAAGAAAGATCAGTGGCGAGAAGACAAAATAGTTAAGACGCAGTTCAATCAGCTCTTCCGGACAACGTGTGAATGCGTCTTCTGTCTTCGGAAATGAGCGACACTCGAGAAAGTGGAGAAACGGGTCCGGTTACGCGGCAGGGGGACGATGCGCACAAGAAAAACAGAGAGCAACAGTTTAAACATGAGCTCAGAGAGCGTCTGCCCAGCAGTTGCCATGCTCTATGCATACTGTACCTGGGTCTGTTTCGGTAATCAAGGCTCCGAGAGACTAACTTTCTTTCTTCAAAATGAAAATTACTGTTTAAAAAAGGTCGGAAATGAAGGATCTCATCGAGTTCTGTGATCTTATTTTCATATAAAAGCTTTCAAATAGCACAGTTCCGAAATCGGTTCGATGCAGGTTGGGCTAACAACGAATCGATGCATAACTCTCTTCGAAATGAACATTATTGCTTAAAAAGGACCGTAAATTGAAGATCTTTACGAGTTCTCTGAAAGTGCGTTTGGCTGAAAGCGATCAAGTGGCACACCTCTCAAATAGGGTCGACAAAGTGAGCATGCCCGATGAAATGAGCCCGTCAACTTGACGATCTCTTATACAGTGCTCCACATAATTTTTCGTTCACCCCAAAAATGTTCGAAATCTCGAAAACTGGCTTTTCAACCAAAATGCTTCCTATTGAAGAAATATGGCCTTTTAGTAGGTGTTTCATGATAGAAACTTAAAATAGCCTTAAAATTCACACATCAGAAAAAAACCAACGTTTTATGAAAAATGGGTAAAAAATTTGCCACAAAATAATACGCTCGCTTGCTCAAAACTGTAAAAAAAAAGAGAAAATAACAGACAAATGATGATTAATAATCGATGGGACGACCATTCTGTCGAGCAACTTCAAAAATTCGGTCATCCATAGACTGTACTATTTGATGGAAAGGGAGCGGGGGGGGGGGGGGGGAAGGGTAACGTTAAGCGAATATAATGCGACCTGTCAAATTCATAGCCTACGGTATAAACGTTTTTTCAGAACTGCGATTCGGGCAGACCAACGGGCCAGCGGAGACATAACTCTCTTCAAAAGGAAGATGATATCCTAAAAATGGTTGCAAATTAAAGATCTCTGCGAGTTCTGTAAATGTGCAGATCCAAACCGATTTAATAACTTTAAACATTGAAAAATCTGTGACCCGCCCCGCCCCGCCCCGCCCGCAATACGCAACAGAGAAGGGCGGAATTCCGGATTCCAGATTCCGTGAAAAAATTTTTTCCGTTTTCCGTTTTCCGGATTCCGAGTTCCCAAAATCCAATTCCGCCCTACTCTGATACGCAAACACCAATTTTGAGGCACTGTGCATAACACAATTTTCGGAGACACCTCTCAGGACACTCCGCTTGAACCGAGAAAACCCGTCAAAAAAGGAAACTTGAAAGCCGAATCAAATCCCTGCTAAAGCCACTTTTTAGCCGATTTTGCGACAACCTGTTGCACACAAAGATTGCATGAAACAGACGGGAAAATGGAGAGCTCAAAACAGCGATGCGAGCGCTGAATTCCTGGAAAAGTAGCTTACAGGGTGCGCCAAAATTACAGCGCCGCTATTTTGCGTAAGCTCTGGCGCATGCGG
Organism: Caenorhabditis inopinata; assembly: GCA_003052745.1. Lineage (NCBI taxonomy): Eukaryota > Metazoa > Nematoda > Chromadorea > Rhabditida > Rhabditidae > Caenorhabditis > Caenorhabditis inopinata. Next base: position 14,152,916 of record AP018151.1, on the reverse strand, counting down.
AACGCTTTTTGTAGCGCACAGTATTATTTTTTTAATTAATTATTTCGTTTTTAACTATTCCTGAAAATTTCAGCCAATTATATTATCTTTGAAGGTAATGGTGGCTGCTTCTCCATTCCGATCTGCAATTGTAGAGTGTGCGAAGAAAGGATTGACTTCCTCGGAGATTGTTGAAAAGCTAGGAGGAGTCGGCGAATCGGTGTATGATAGAGTATGATAGATACAGCCTGAGTACAGCCTGAACGAGACTGGGGCAATGGTGGCCTAGAAAACGCGGTGCTATGAGCCACATAGTCCAGCGCAGCGGAGAGGGCATGCGCAGTTTGCACCGCTTTTGGGCAGTGTTGGCCCTTAAATGAGGTGATCTTTCGCATTTTTCTTTAAGAAGATTTATTACAGAATTGGTGCAAAATTATGGAAAAACTGATGAGAAATGATGAAAATCGAAGTAAATTAACTAGGTAATATAAGTTTGCACGCGTTCGTTTAAAGGCGCACGTATTACTGTAGCATACATTCTGAGAAATGTTCGACGTCAAAAAAGGCATTAAACGTGGCGGTATTGGTCTAAAGCTATACAAAAGTTCCCCAAAAATGAGAGAAAACATTCGAAGTATCTTCGAGCTGATTTAAAGGCGCATGAATTACGGTAGAGCTGGTATCACCGCAGAGTAGGGCGGAATTGGTTTTTGGGAACTCGGAATCCGGTAAACGGAAAACGGAAAAAATAAATTTTTCACGGAATATGGAATCCGGAAGACGGAATGAAAAAAACGGCGGAATCCGGAATTCCGCCCTTCTCTGATAAAAACGCCATATCGTGGAATCTGGAATCCGGAAGACGGAATCAAAAAAACGGCGGAATATGGAATGCGGAATCCGGAATCCGGAATTCCGCCCTTCTCTGTAGCATCGCACTCTTTATCAATTTTTCTTCACAGCAATTTCATTTTTCGACAAAAACCGCCAGTGAGAATATCTATAAAAGTGGGCGTGTCTCGTCCTTTCGAAAGTACGCAAACACCAATGGCAAATGGCGCAAACACGTAACTCTCTTCAAAATGAGAATGGCGGTTGAAAAAGAGCGAAAATTGATGTGACGTTTGCGGGCAACTGCGTTACCCCGCTCGCGAACTCGGCTCGAATTGCGAGCAGGACGTTGCCATGTGGAAATGTTCCACGAGACGGCGGCAGGGCTGTAAATTCCGCCCCCCGACAAGCCCGCATGGAGTGCTCTCGAAGCTCCCATGAGTCGTAGCAAATCGAAACAGTGTTGATGTTCTTGAAGCGAAAAGCCGTCTCCACGCACACCTTCCCCGTTCCGCTGACCACTTTATGTTTGTTTTGTATTATATAGTAATATACACGTTTCAATCGGCAAACATATGCTCAAACGCGAGAATCGGAAGAGGGGGGGGGGCGTTGAGGATTGGAGGAAAGGACGATGGAAACGAATACACATCAGGGGACAGGACGGGTGAAGGGGATCGGGGAACTGCAAAATTGAGATTGGAAAACATCTGAAAAACGTTTAAAAGATGAGAGAAAATGACAACGATCGGCAAGTGAAACTCGGAAGACTTCTGGAATTCGTCGGCTATTCGACGCATGAACTCTCGCTTCAATTCTCATAGACGAAATAAGACCGTCTCGTCTCGTCTTCCTCATCGTCTAGAATTCGTCTGACTTAACGACGCAAGACGTACACAAGACAAACTGAAAGACGAACGAAGACGAGACGAAAGGATAGAAAGTGGAAGCCTTACTCATACGCAATTACATAGCTGCCCGAGCAGAAATTTTCCGAACCACTTCGCACTATTTGCCGCATTCTAAAAGCGATAATTTTGATTTTGAAGAGAGCTATAATCTCGCCCGTATTCTGCCCGCATTAGCCCAGAATTTGCCCTATTCTACCCCTGAAGGTATGCCCTGTTGCCGTTTATCGTCACGGGTGGGTTAAGGAGATTCTGGGCACATGTGCCCAGAAATGTTCTCAGATTGTGACTATAATCTCTAGTTTGCAACCTCTCTATTATTTCGGAATATCGAGTTTATAGAACTCACCGAAAAATTTAAAATTTGCGGTTTTTTTTTTTGCAATAATTTTGAATTTGAAGAGAGTTAGGATCTGCCCGCATTGGCTCAGATCTTGCCCGTATTCTACCCGCATTGGTCCAGATCTTGTCCGTGTTCTGTCAGCAATGTCTGAGAACTTATCCGGATTCTGCATGCATTGGCCAAAACTTGGGCCCTATTCTTCCCGAATTGACCCAGATCTTGCCCATATTCTGCCCGTATTGCACAGATCTTTCCCGTATTCTGCCCACCTTGGCCCGGAACACGAATATGATTTTCCTAAGCGTGGACGATGGAATTCCACAGTTTTGTGTTCATGATTACTTCTTAATCAGATGGCAGATGGGTCCGGCCCGTAACCTGTATCAAAATTGAAATTATGAACTCAATCTTAGCACATTTCTGATCACATGGACCCAGAATTTCCTCAAAATTCCCTTTCGAAGCATGCTTGGTCATGACAGGGACAGGACACATTTGCCGCACCGTTCGTATCCGGTATAATGTATAATCTTCAAATTTTCAATTTCTTTTTTTTTTTTTAATTTTTTCAATTTATTCAAATTTTCAAATCTTCAATAGATCTTCAAATTTCGCCCTTTTCGAAGTCATAATTTTCCTTTTTGGAGAATGTGGTAAATCAGCCCGTTTTGGTTGCCATCGTTAGTAGACAGAAGCTTTCTGAAGTTTAGATTTTATGTTATTCACCGGCGCACCGTCAAAAAATTAGTGTTCTATCGTCTACTTGGGATCTGGGCTAATGCGGGCAGAATACGGGCAAGATCATAACTCTATTCAAGATCAAAGTTATCGCTTTTAGAACGCGGCAAATTGTGCTCAGTGGTTGTGAAAACTCTGCTCGGGCAGCTAATTGCGTATGAATAAGGCTTCCACGAAAGACGAAACAAGTCGGTCGTCTTTCGTGGAATACGGGTCAGATCATAACTCTCTTCAAAATCAAAATCATAAAATCAAAATCATTTTGTTCATAAAATTAAAGATCTATGCGATACTTTCAATGATTTCCCAAAAATCTTTTTTTTTCAAAAAGATTCAATGCTTCTCAACCGGCCGACGTTAGTTGCTCACTTCACGAATGGCGTTCTATTACAGGCTTGCACCGATGCGCTGCATCGAGTTAATCAATCGAACTGCCCACAACTTTCAGAAATTGGCGGCACGGAGAGAACGCAGAGAAGTCAGAGAGCTCTGGCTTCTCTGTCTTAAAACGCACGTGAAGGGAGAGAAAAGAATAGCACAAATGCGATATTTTCGAATGCTGAAAATACAGATTTTTCACGCTTCAAACTATAGATTCGGGATTTGAATTTAGAGGCTCCTTATTTTTTCTTCTGAATTTTCAGAATTAAACTGGATTAAAAGAACGAAATTGTATTAATCGTGAATTTTTTAACACGTTTCTTCGAATGTTTAAATATATCAATTTGCGTCATTTATTTTTTTTTCGTTTCTTCTGATAAAAATATATCGCGAGCCCGCGAAAATCGTGATTTGAATTTAGAGGCTCCGCCCATTTCATCAGCGCATTTGCTATATTTTTATCAGAAGAAACGAAAAAAAAAATAAATGACGCAAATTGATATATTTAAACATTCGAAGAAACGTGTTAAAAAATTCACGATTAATACAATTTCGTTCTTTTAATCCAGTTTAATTCTGAAAATTCAGAAGAAAAAATAAAGAGCCTCTAAATTCAAATCCCGATTTTCGCGGGCTCGTAAAAATGTCGGAACTTTTTTACGGCGATAATAGTTCGAACGACACTCCGAAATAACGCAAAGCGCGTTGTTTATCGTATTTCCATTCAAATTATTTTTCGCGATATCTCGAAAAATCAACGAGAAAAAATTCTCGAGAATTTTTCGGAATTTTTTCGAAAAACGCATTTTTCGAGAAATCATTTTTCGAAACGACACACTAGTTTACGCCTGCATAATTTGAAATATTTAATGCCGGTCGCGAAAGTCGCTAAAAATGATATTTGACAACTCTATTGAAAGTTAGATTCCAGTTGAAAAAGGATTTCGTGGGTAAGGCTTCCACTTTAAAGACGAAACAAATCGGTCGTCTTTTGTCTCGTCTTCGTTCGTCTTTCAGGTCTTGCACCAGATTCCGGATTCCGCCGTTTTTTTCATTCCGTCTTCCGGATTCCAGATTCCGTGAAAAAAATTTTTTCCGTTTTCCGGATTCCGAGTTCCCAAAATCCAATTCCGCCCTACTCTTGCTTGCACCGATGCCGAATTAATTTCAGACATGTAACGTCGAAACGACGAATTAAAAGTTCCGCTTCCGAAGCACTGTGTCCCTCTAACATTTCTCGCTTCATGAAACCTGATGTCGTCTGATTTTCAGTCGTTCTTCCCACCAAATTGGATTTAACGACTCCGCAAGGACGCAACCGTCGAAATGAAAATTGTCGAAACAGGCAAAACTGTAAAGAAAACAGTAGCCTGGCGCTGATTTCGATTCGGCAATTCCGATAAGATCGCTGCCATCTTTCTGCCGTTTCCTTGTTTTTCTCACTTCGCCACACCTTTCGCCCCCCCCCCACTTTCTTTCGTTTCGCAGTTTCCCGACAGTCATTTGACCGTTTTTCGTTGTTCATTGCATTTTGTGTCTGGCAGGACGGCGCGCTTTTTGGGTGCGCATCTCAAGTACAAAAGCCACTCCGATTCTTTTTTTCTTCCACTTCCCCCCCCCTCCCTTTAATCATTCAATGGGTTCAATGGGTATATTTCGTTTATTCAAAAAGGCAAAGTAAAATAATAGAGCAATAGTAAGGAGCAGTGAAAAAGGAAGTGAATAAGGACGTTGAATGAAAGGACAATCCCGCCGCTGCAAGAGATGTACATACCTAGCAGAGGGCGAAATGTATGTCTAGTTGGCTAAATAAAGTACATACAATGATCAATTAGAAGGAAGTATTATCCATCCGCGAGGACGTGAGACTTCGTTTAAAGGCGCAACGAATTAACTGTTTCGGTCTCGTTAGGGGATAGCGCGTTAAATTGTAAGAAAAATTGTTTTCTCAAATTGTTAAATTGTTTTCTTACAATTTAACAGTTAATTCGTTGCGCCTTTAAACGAAGTCTCACGTCCTCGCGGATGGAAAATAGATGAATCTAAATAATAGTAAATGAGCAAGGGCGGGGGGGGGGAGAGTAACGAGCCAAATGAGCTCCAAACTGGACTGGGACAACGCAGGCGAAAAAGGCATTGAAATACCATAGCTGGAAAAGGAAAGAAACTCCGCTAATCGTGCGGTTCATTACGGGCGGGTGCGGGGAATTTAAGGAGATTCTCGCCCATTCTGCCCGCATTGTCCCAGATCTTGCCCGTAGTCTACCCGAGTTGGCCCAGATCTTGCCCGTAGTCTACCCGAGTTGGCCCAGATCTTTCCCGTAGTCTACCCGAGTTGGCCCAGATCTTGCCCGTAGTCTACCCGAGTTGGCCCAGATCTTGCCCGTAGTCTACCCGAGTTGGCCCAGATCTTGCCCGTAGTCTACCCGAGTTGGCCCAGATCTTGCCCGTAGTCTACCCGAGTTGGCCCAGATCTTTCCCGTATTCTGCCACATCAGCCCAGATCTTGTCCGTGTTCTGCGCGCATTCACCGAAAAACACGAGTATGCTTCTCCTAAGCGTTGCCGAAAAAAAGTACCTGTGATTTGAGTCGTCGGTTTCTGATAGAACAGATTTCAAGTATTCCTAGGCGGTTTTCATACAAGAGGGGGGGGGGGCTTTTTTGGAGAAGCTCCCGAGGTGGTCTCTCTAATTTGTGAGCAAGTTTAGAGGAGAAAAAGTACAAAATAATAGCTGAAAGTTCAATTTGCACGTTGTTAAATAACTGAAAGCACACTTTGCCATGAATTTTCAGCCGAGTTATGACGAAACTTCAAAATCATGCTTTTTGTGCTCTTTTGAGCACAAAAAGTATGATTTTGAAGTTTATGAGCACATTTTGAATCAAGAATTCCAAATCGCTTCTAAAACATTTCGCATCACAAAAGGACTTTCAGAAAAAAAATTTGATTTTGGACTCTGGAGTCACCGTCACATCTGGAAATATTCTGAAAGCCCAAACGCTTACTGAGTTCCAAAAAACGTAATGTTCTCTTGCCGAAAAGTTTAGCCGTTCCTCCACCAAATTTTAGGTCATTTCGGCTCGGCTCGGCTCAGCAAAGTTATTAACGAAAGAGCAATGAGGTACTCACCCACTCTCTCTCTCTCTCTACTATAACGGAAGGGCTAATGATGTGGAACAGTGTTTCAGAGTGTAATGTTTTGCTAGAAGTGAGCTTCTGAAGGCTGCTTTCAATAATTCACGGTGCAAAAATTGGAAATCAGGAGGGAAACGTGAGTGACTAGTAGAATGACGACGATGTTTCAGATGCTTAATGGCCGAAGATAAGAGGAGTAATTCGAACTGAAAACTGTTGAAGAAGTGGAGAGAATTTCTGATTCCTCATGCAAGTGAAGGGATGGACGTGCCGGTCCTGAGCCTACTGTGAACCGGTTGTTATGCTCGGATAGCAGAGCTTTCTCAGAGAAGGGATTCGGCAACGTGGCTTGTAGAGCATCCAGGATACGTCGTTAATTGGAGTGGAGCTCTTCAGTAGGTTAAGGGAAGTACGGGAGACCAGTCTATTGAGGGGGGGGGCGTGGGGAATCGAGAAATTGAGGCAGCTCCATAGAAGAGCCGCTCCGCTATTCCGTCCCACTCTAGCTCCATCGGCTTGAGATTCGCAAAATGGCATAGACGAGAGTGAACAAGCTCCAGCGCCAAAATACACCTATCAAGCAGTTTCAGACGTTTTCAGCCAAAATTTTTTCAGTCACAATGAACAAAAAATGTGCAAAATGTGCCCTCTTTAATTTCAGACAATTTTTGCTTCTTTCGTGAACTTTTTGTACTCCGAGAGGAGAACTTCAATCGAAATAGAGGCGCGTCTTAAACTCGTTTCGACATCACTCTTTCAGAGTTTTTCTTCTGAAACTACTAGTTTCCAGGGTAAATCTACATTTTCAACATTTTTTTCATGATGTTGTCTGAAACTGCTAATTTTAAAGGCGCAAGGTGATTTCTTCGATAGCGTAGATGCTAGCTGAAAACCGCTCGGATTTAAGGTTTTTTGGATTCGCAGAAGACGCGGCGTCCAATCTTTACATCTGAAATTGCAGTTTTGTAGTTTGCAAGGTTCCGCTCTACGGTCAAGCCCACTAGTCAAGCCCAAGCCCACTCAAGCCCACTGACAAGCCCACTATGGCTCAGTGGAGTGAAGGAAGAACGATTTCCCGCTGAAACCCCATTTGCTCCCCACCTTCCCCCGCTGTATATAGCACACGCCCAGGCACAAAAAGCGCGGGAATCAAGCTTTTGCCCCGGCTCTTTTTCTTCTAAATTGGTGGGCAAGGTGTGCGATGTTTGCGGAGGAAACACCATGAATGACGGCATCCAACATTTTTATTTAAAACACCTTAAAATTCAGCTAAATTAATAGAAAAGCAATCGAAAATTGGCATTTCATTTCCCACTGAAACCGCATTCGCTCCGCCCCCCCCCCCCTGGTCCTGATGGTGGAAATGGTCAACGATTTCAAGATAAAGAAGAGCCAAGGTATAGCTTTTGAGAAAGCAACTGGAGAGCTTTCAGATGACGCCGAAAACACAGTTTATATATACAGAAACATGTTCATCCAGATGCCTTCTGAATTCATTACCCGCCCAGTCTCCCCCCCCCAAAACCCCCATCAAGGCGAAGAAGTAGTAGCTGCCCGTCCGCAAACACGGTGCGTAACTGCACCATTTAGCAAATGAGAAGAAGATGGGTGTGGGCAGAGAAGGGCGGAATTCCGGATTCCGCCGTTTTTTCATTCCGTCTTCCGGATTCCATATTCCGTGAAAAATGTTTTTTTCCGTTTTCCGTTTTCCGAATTCCGAGTTCTCAAAATCCAATTCCGCCCTACTCTGGGTGTGGGTGGGCGAAGGTAAGGGCGCCCTTTCTGCCCCACAAGTCGTTCTCCTGAAACCGTTGAAAATTAAAATTTGCTCTTTTGCTCTTTTGGACGTTTAATTCGAAATTCTGCCAGCATACCATAATTTAATTTTCTGAGAAATAATTCGTTTAAATCGTCATTTCGATAATCCCGTTATCAAGTTAGAACAGCACCATTTCTACGCGGAAATAGCTCAAAATGCCACCAATTTGAGAACAAAGTGTGCCCTAATAGTAAGATAAGAATTCCAGACGCATCTTCTCCTCATTTTCTCAGTTTATATGTACAGAAGCATGTTCATCCAGATGGCTTCCGAATTCAGTCCCCTCCCCCCAAAACTCCTATCAAGGCGAAGAAGTAGTAGCTGCCCATCGGCAATCACGGTGCGTAACTGCACCATTTAGCGAATGAGAAGAGGATGGGTGTGGGCACGGTGAAATGTTTTGTTACATTTTCAATCGCGCTCCATTGACACGAAAACTCAGCGTCTCTCAGCGAGAGAGTAGGACTACACGAGCCAATGCGCTGAGAGACGCTGAGTTTTCGTGTCAATGGAGCGCGATTGAAAAAGTAACAAAACATTTCACCGTGTGTGGGTGGGCGAAGGTGCGGGCGCCCTTTCTGCCCCATAAGTCGCTCTCCTGAAACCGTTGAAAATTGAACTTTGCTTTTTGGCTTTTTTGTCTTTTTTTTGGTCTTTTAATTCGAAATTCTCCCAGCAAACCATAATTTCATTTTCAGAGAAATAATTCGTTTAAATCGTCATTTCGATAATCCCGTTATCAAGTTAGAACAGCACCGTTTCTACGCGGAAATTGCTCAAAATGCCATCAATTTGAGAACAAAGTGTGCCCTAATAGTAAGATAAGAATTCCAGACGCATCTTCTCCTCATTTTCTTCCCCCCCCCCTCCTACTGCCGGCCTAGTATCCGAGGTTTGCATAACCGTGGGAAACCAGTCTTTGTTCGTGTTCCAATATGGCCGCCTTCCTCGCCCCTTCTGATTCACCTTTTTTTAGTTGTTCTTCTTTAATTCTTTGTCTGTTTTCTGATTCGTCTTCTCATTTTTGCCCGCCAAAAGTCATCGCGCGTGTGTGTTCCATCGGAAAACGGAAGACTTTTGGGGGAGGAGGAGAGGGAAGAAGGCGTGCCGAAAACGAAGGAGAGATGATTAAACGGACTGACACTTAATGCATCCGTCGTCATCCGCAGGCGTCTGCCATCAAAAGCACAATGTTGTCGGGAGGGAATCCCAACAGTTTTCCATGCCCTTTTCTTCATCTTCATCTGTGTGTGGCTGGTCACCATCAGAACAACCAGTTCTTCCCCCCCCCCCTCCAGCTTCGCCCTCTCTTTTCCCCCTTATGGCGCCACCATACCGTACTAATAATAATAATAATAATAACGATGATCATAGAAGAATTCGAGCGAAGATTCTCATGATGACACTTCTCTCTCTCTTCCTGATTTTCCAGAGAGACTTCTTCAGTCTCACCTACTTTATCTGTCCGATGGTGTTTTCCTAACTTGTTTTTCGGTTTCTGTTTCGGTTTATTTCACTATTACCATTCTATGTATTTCCTCTTGACGTTCTCTTGTTGGAGTATCTGAAACGCTTCGGAATTTCTTGGGGGGGGGGGGGTAAGCGCGCTCGCTGAAACTTGTCTGGTTTGTCTGTCTGCCGGCCTACGCTTTTCGCTGTCTCCTCCACCGGAAAGCTCTGAAATTGGTACATATCTTGCATTGATGTCTCTTTTGTCTAAAAACCGGGTGATAACCCGGAGCTCTTTCTTGAGCAAGAGCACGGATTACGGTTGCTATAATCGTCATTTTAGACTATTTTCATCGTGACTTTCAGACCCTTTCGGACTTGAATGTTACAGTTAGGAAGCATAACTTTGAGAATGTGTAAAACCGTTAGAAGACTTCAAAAAGTTCTGAAAATTTCTACGTGAATTCTTCGAACCTAAAACTCCATTTTTGTAGTTGATAACTTTCTTTTACAGTTTCAGCTAAGACTGAAATTTAAGTAAATCTAGAGTTGATGTCTTTTGTCTAAAACCGGGCGATAACCCGGAGCTCTTTCTTGAGCAATGCACTCTACATAATGCTCAAAAGAGCACAAATTACGGTTTGCTATAACCGTCATTTTAAACTATTTTCGTCGTGACTGCTGACTCCGCCCTTTTCAGACCCGCTCGGACTGGAATGTTTCAGCTGGGAAGCGTAACTTTGAGAATGTGTAAAAACGTTAGAAGACGTCAAAAACTTCTGAAAATTTCAGCGTGAAATCTTGGAACCTTAAACTCCATTTTTGTAGTTGACAACTTTCTTCTACAGTTTCAGCCAAGACTGAAATTTAAGTAAATCTAGAGTTGATGACTTTTGTCTAAAACCGAGCGATAACCCGGAGCTCTTTCTTGAGCAATGCACTCTACATAATGCTCAAAAGAGCACAAATTACGGTTTGCTATAACCGTCATTTTAAACTATTTTCGTCGTGACTGATGACTCCGCCCTTTTCAGACCAGCTGGAATGTTTCAGCTGGGAAGCGTAACTTTGAGAATGTGTAAAAACGTTAGAAGACGTCAAAAACTTCTGAAAATTTCAGCGTGAAATCTTGGAACCTTAAACTCCATTTTTGTAGTTGACAACTTTCTTCTACAGTTTCAGCCAAGACTGAATCGCCTTCTGAACGGCACTTGGTTTATAAGCGAAAGTGCCATTGAGCAAACCGTAAGCCGCGACAAGGTGAGAGTCTGAGAAGGGCGGAATTCGGGATTCCACCGTTTTTTCATTCCGTCTTCCGGATTCCAGATTTCGTGAAAAAATCTTTTTTCCGTTTTCCGGATTCCGGATTCCAGATTCCGTAAAAACATTTTTTTCCGTTTTCCGTTTTCCGGATTCCGAGTTCCCAAAATCTAATTCCGCCCTACTCTGGTGAGAGTAGTTATGTCGAGAATTGAGCGAACTTTTGACAAAGGAAACGCATTAGACATTCTAATCATTTTGCAAAATTGTCGACAAAAGCGTTCGTCGACCATTTTATTGACAATTGGTCGGAAATTGGTCGGCGATTGGTCAAGAGTTGCGCGCAAAACAGATGGAGAATTCACTTCATTCAATCTAGAAGTATTCTGAATTCGTCTTTCCAATTTCTTTTCATTTGTTTTGCAATTTTTTGCAATTCATAAACCGCCGAATGAACCCAGAAAGGTATAAAGATCATAGTACGCGTTCCTCGAAAAACCATTCGTTGATTCGTGCACTTTTTTCTTCGATATATCACTTTTAATCAGTGTTCCGATCAGTTTTTAGTTCGGTTATATTGATAGAATAGGAACCCAAATTTGGACAATGGAACCCCGAAAAATTTGTTTCACTTTACATGTACATGATGTCATGTTTTCTACGAAAGTGTTAATTGCTGAAATTCTGCAATCAATTACAGAAAAATTTTAAATTTCGCTTGTGTGTTTGTGTATCATAGTAGGACGGAATTGGATTTTGGGAACTCGGAATCCGGAATGCGGAAAACGGAAAAAAATTTTTTTCACGGAACGTAAAAAACGGCGGAATCCGGAATGCGGAATGCGGACAACGGAATTTTAGCCATTAATGAGGGAATCAAATGATGTAAATGCGCTCTGTTCGCAAAAATTTTTGCGAGAGTTCAAAACAGTATACTTTTCACAACAATTGAGAATAAAGTATTAAAACTCATAGTTGGGCGGAATTTGATTTTGGGAACTCGGAATCCCGAAAACGGAAAAAATACTTTTTTTCACGGAATCTGGAATCCGGAAAACGGAAAACGGAAAAACATTTTTTTCGCGGAATCTGGAATCCGCAAAACGGAATGAAAAAACGGCGGAATTCGGAATGCGGAATGCGGAATGTGAAATGCGGAATTCCCCCAATAATTCGAAACTTTTCAAAAATACGACTTGGCACCATTGTGTCGTTTCGAAAAATGATTTCTCAAAAAATTCGTTTTTCGAAAAATTTCCGAAAAATTCTCGAAAAATGATTTGAATGGAAATACGGTAAACAACGCGCTTTGCGTTATTTCGGAGTATCGTTTGAAGAATTTCTCGAAAAAATTATCGATAAATTTTTCTCGTTGATTTTTCGGAAATTTTTCGAGAAAGTTTTCTCGTTGATTTCTCGAGAATTTCTCGAAAAATTTCTCGAAATGCTTTCGAAACGACACACTGCTTGGCACGGTGCCAAGAGCCATGATAACAAGTGTCTCAATACTTTTCAGCCACCCTGTATTTGTGTGTGTGTGTGTGTGTGTGTGTGTGTGTGTGTGTGTGTGTGTGTGTGTGTGTGTGTGTGTGTGTGTGTATGCGAAACGGCCAGTTTTGAAACGGGCGGTGTGAATGTGACAATGGAAAATCTCCAAAAATGAAGAGAAATCAGATTTTCAAATGGATCAACGTCTCGTTTCTTTCTAGTCGCCTATTTAAAATTGAGAAGATTTTTTTTTCTCTGAAAAAATCCTTTTTTGCCAACCGCTTTTCTCGGCATTCAGTGAGAACACGGCGAGACCTATTGTGTAATTGCGTGCGCCTTTGATCATGGGGTAGATTTATGGGAAGCGAACAAATAGCGTTGTGAACGATGTACGATGTGGGCTTTTCTAAATTTCTGGTTGCTCAAGTGTTTTTGAGCACAAAAAAAAAGTTCGTAGAGCATCTTAACTGTTCCGGGTCATTGTGGTCACTTCAAACTTCCAAATATCGATTTCTACTTCTGAAGTTCTGAAGATCTGAAGATGTTCCAACAATTGTCATCCGAAACAAAAAATAAACAAACAATGCGAAAGTTGCAGCGACGTATGAAATACTAAACGACGATTCCGCCACTCAAAAGAACAGTCATCGTTCATTTTCTCTCGCTTCACATTCTGCCCGTCTTTCGCCTTCCCCCCCCCTCTTTAACCACTTAAAGCCTTAAAATGCGACGATCATCGCAAAAGGAGTAACCAGTTGGAAGAATGTCATTGGCAAATTGCCCATTGTCTTTTGACCTTACCTCATCTTCTTCCTTAACTTTTTTCTCTTTCAATTAGCACTTTTTTGCGTGGATCTCATTCTCATTGAGTTTTTGAGAAGTTTTCTGAAATCTTTTGAGATTGCTCTTTATTTGCAAATGCCCTTCTATAAAAGACTTTAAGGAATTTCTTAGGAATCTGTAAGATAACTCTCTGCAACTGCTTCATGGAGTAACGAGCAGTAGGCGATTCAAAATGGGATTTTTCAGCGGAAAATTTTCAGAAAGGCCCTCACGCCCTCAGAGCGATCACTTTATTGTGGTGCTCATTGAGCCGCTGCAGTTTGTCTTTGCAGAAAGTGTAGAAATGAAGAACAAAGTCGAGAATCAGAAGTCAGAAGTCAATTTCTCTAAATTTCAGTCTTGGTTGAAACTGTAGAAGAAAGTTGTCAACTAAAAAAATGGAGTATTAGGTTTGAAGATTTTATTCTAAAATTTTCAGAACTTTTTGACGTCTTCTAACGTTTTTACACATTCTCAAAGTTGTGCTTCCTAACTGAAACATTCCAGTCCGAGAGGGTCTGAAAAGGGCGGAGTCATCAGTCACGACGAAAATAGTTTAAAATGACGATTATAGCAAACCGTAATCCGTGCTTTTTTGAGCATTATGTAGAGTGCATTGCTCAAGAAAGAGCACCGGGTTACCGCGGGGTTTTTAGACAAAATACATCAACTCTAGATTTCCCTGAATTTCAGCTTTGGCTGAAACTATAGAAGAAAGTTGTCAACTACAAAAATGGAGTTTTAGGTTGGACGATTTCACACTGAAATTTTCAGAACTTTTCCACTTCTTCTAACGTTTTTACATATTCTCAAAGTTCAACGTAAAATGTTGAGAAACGCTAAAAATGAAACTTGAAGATTGTGCTCAAAGAGTTAATAAAACCCAAAATATTTTGAAAATGCTCAATTGAGATCCACTTTTTTAATACTTTTTCAATAAAGCCTGTGGTGGCTGAATGAGAATTTGAGGAGCTCATTGAGCCCCAGCGGTTTGCCTTTGCAGAAAGTGTAGACATGAAGAATAAAGTTGAAAATCAGAAGTCAGAATTTCTCTAAATTTCAGTCTTGGTTGAAACTGTAGAAGAAAGTTGTCAACTACAAAAATGGAGTTTTAGGTTCCAAGATTTTACTCTGAAATTTTGAGAACTTTTCAACATCTTCTAACGTTTTTACACATTCTCAAAGTTATGCTTCCTAACTGAAAAAATTGACAGTTGAGGTCTGAAAAGGGCGGAGTCAAGGCATAATCCGTTGAAAACAAAGAAGAGAGCCACCGTAATCTTCAAATTTTGAGCATTTTCCCAAAGCTCTCATTTTTCATCTAAAATTAAGCAAGAAATGAAGAAAAAACTCCAGAAAACCCTGAAAAAATGCTTAAAATTCGAGTTGTCACCTGAACGAAGCGCTACGAGAACAGTGATCCGTAAACTACCGTAACCTATGCGCCTTTAAACAAACTCAAAAATGGATTAATTTCTTTCAAATTTTCAGCATTTTTCAACTAGTTTCTGAAGAGTTTCTCCGCGAAACGTTCACTCATTGCAAATGGAGATTTCAGTGGGTGGGGCGCGGAAGAAAATCGAAAAAAAAAACTGATATTTGACCTTGAAATTTGTCAAAAGTTATGAAAATCTTGAGAAATCTCACGAAAAAAAAACGTTTAGAATTCGACGTAAATTGCGAAATCTCGAGAGGGTTTAAAGCAGAGAAGGGCGGAATTCCGCATTCCGCCGTTTTTTTTTCATTCCTTCTTCCGGATTCCAGATTCCATGAAAAACAATTTTTTCCGTTCTCCGCATTCCGGGTTCCGCGATATGGCGTTTTTATCAGAGAAGGGCGGAATTCCGGATTCCGCCGTTTTTTTTTCATTCCGTCTTCCGGATTCCAGATTCCGTGAAAGTTTTTTTTCCGTTTTCCGTTTTCCGGATTCCGAGTTCCCAAAATCCAATTCCGCCCTACTCTGGTTTAAAGGCGCACGGGTTACGGTAGTCCCTCGCTTACTTAGATCGGATTCCCATTCTTCCATATTGTCACAGTGTTCGCATGTCTGTAAGTTGGACAAGCCGAACATGTTGTTGTGTTTTGTGTATCCACGCCGCCCGTCGGGTAGTCCTGTCAGCCCTCGCTCCCCTCCCCCCCCCGCTCCAGTACTACCCATCCTATGCATATTTTCATGTTCCTGCATAGCGGGTAAGCTTTTTCAAGTATCTCTGGTCGCTGGTCAAGAGGGAGCCATTTAGCTATTTGGCTTATTTGTGTTCTCTTTCTCTCTCTTTCTCTATTTCTCTCTCTCTCTCTCTACAGAAAGGGAATTACGACGTTTCTCGGCTGAACACTTTTGTTTTCTTCAACGCGCAAAGATGCAGACAGTTCTCCTGTTTTTCTAGTCTTATTAACTGAAAACTTCAAGTGAAAACTGGAAGAATGAGAGAATTGCGGCAGCTTGCCCATTGACAGCGGCAACTTGCCCGTTCGCTCTAAGCCCTCGTTCTATGCTCACTGTCTTATACCGTAATTCGCCAATTGCACACCAAGTTGCCACATTCTTCCCCAATAATTCGGAGGTTTCTTGCGCCCCCTAATAGAAGAGCCTCGGATGGGAAAGACCTTGGAGTTTCAGCTGAGAATGATTAAAGTTTAGTGTGGAAAGCTCTATGAAAGTGTTGTGGAGCAGATCTAACTAGGGAAGGTTGTTAACTTACCATGGAGTTTCCATATGAGACCTATGTGAATCGATAGATTAGAACACGCTGATAAAGAATCCGTTTTCAGATTTTGCTGAACGCTTCAGCGAACCGAGTTATTTCGATCTGAAATTCCAGCACTAACCAGTTCTTCTGCGATATAACAGCCAATTTTTAGTGTGTAGAACCGTGGCAAGTTGGCAGATTGGTAAGAGGCGGGAACAGTAGGGGGAAGGTCTGGGGTTCGATCTCTTCACTATTTTTTAATTTTATTTTTTCGATTTTTTCAAATCTTAAAATTCCTTTTTTATAGGTTTTTTTGAATTTTTTTGTCAATTTTTTTCAATATGGTGGCATTTCACACATAAATAGGTAGGTTAACAACCTTCCCTAGTAAGAAAGAGCCTGAGAAACGCTAAATCTGTAAATTCGTTGAAAATACAGCTAGAATTTTGAAGTTGGTCCGCCCATGGCCCGTCCGCTTCAAGCGAATTCCAAGAATGCTGCTAGCAGGTTTACGACTTTCTATGAGCCCATATCTTAATTCGCTTCTAGTCCAAAGCCCATACACTGAGATCTACCATTAGCGATATAGGACGGAGGCCCGTGGGCGCCCCAGTTCCGCCCGGTAGTCGGCTGGGGATGTTCTGGGGCGCCGGGCACACGTCTCTTCCCATTTGTTTCGATCCTTTTCGGCTTGGAGGGGGGGGGGACAAGTTGCCGTCGGGAGTATTGAACTTCTTCAGTGCATCGGACCATCTTATTGCGGGACGGCCCAATGTTCTTTTAACGTCCCTTGCATAACAAGCCAGAATACCTTGGAACCCACCGCGATACGGTAGACATTTTCATTTCAGATTCTGAATATCCAAAGAACAAGTTTCGCTGCTTTCTCTTCACCCATTCACCTCCTCCATTCTTTGTCAATTCGCTGACGCGAACAAACTGAATTACAGTTAAAAACGAGAAGGATTTCAGCTGTTCGTCCGATGACTTTTTCTTCTTTTTTTTCTCTCTTTTCATCTCACTATTATTCCCTTACCTGACACGCCTATTGACTTATATATGTATATATATAGAGTAATATCCATTTCATTACTGCTTCTCCCCCCCCCCCCCGCCCCCCGCAATCTTTCTCTGTGAATTTCCATTTTTATTTTTGATTTAAAGGACTCTGAAAAGGAAAAAAAGTAAGATTTCCTTTGAAATTCGCTGTGTTTCAAACCCGCTTACTCCTTCCAAAACTTGAAAATCTACCGTAACCCGTGCGCCTTTAAACCCTCTCGAGATTTCGCAATTTATGTCGAATTCTAAACATTTTTTCGGGAGATTTCTCAAGATTTTCATAATTTTAGACAAATATCAAGGTCAAATCTCAGTTTTTTTTCGATTTTCTTCCGCGCCCCACCCACTGAAATCTCCATTTGCAATGAGTGAACGTTTCGCGGAGAAACTCTTCAGAAACTCGTTGAAAAATGCTGAAAATGCGAAAGAAATTAACCCATTTTTGAGCTGGGTGAAAGGCGCATCGGTTACGGTAGTTTACGGTATCACTGTTCTCGTAGCGCTTCGTTCAGGTGACAACTCGAATTTTAAGCATTTTTTCAGGGTTTTCTAGAGTTTTTTCTTCATTTCTTGCTTAATTTTAGATGAACAAGAAGAGCTCTGGAAAAATGCTCAAAATTTGAAGATTACGGTGGCTCTCTTCCTTGTTTTCAACCGATAATGCCTTGACTCCGCCCTTTTCAGACTCCAACTGTCAATTTCTTTTCAGTTGGGAAGCGTAACTTTGAGAATGTGTGAAAACGTTAGAAAAAGTCGAAAAGTTCTGAAAATTTCAGAGTAAAATCTTCGATCTTAAAACTCCATTTTTGTAGTTGACAACTTTCTTCTACAGTTTCAACAAAGACTGAAATTTAGAGAAATTGACTTCTGACTTCTGATTCTCGACTTTGTTCTTCATTTCTACACTTTCTGCAAAGGCAGACCCCTGGGGCTCAATGAGCTCCTCAAATTCTCATTGTGCCACCACAAGCTTTACTGGAAAAGTATTTAAAAAGTGAATCTCAATTGAGCATTTTTAAAATATTTTGAGATTTACTAGATCTTTGAGCACAATCTTCAATCTTCATTTTTAGCGTTTTTCAACATTTTACGTTGAACTTTGAGAATATGTAAAAACGTTAGAAGAAATCGAAAACTTCTGAAAATTTCAGGGTGAAATCTTGGAATCTAAAACTCCATTTTTTTAGTTCACAACTTTCTTCTATAGTTTCAGCCAAGACTGAAATTAAAGGAAGTTTATAGTTGACTCCCAAAAGCTCTAAAATTCACTTCATTGCTCAATGTGTTCGTCTTGCTTCGTCTGTCTTGTTGGTCTGAGACTACTGGAGAACGTTGTGAACAGCAAAATCACCAATTTTCAGCGCATTGTGCGAGGTTAGTTACGTCACAATCGTAAAATACTGCGCATTTTTAGCGGAAAAAAACCCGTTTAGCCCACGGGCCGGTTTATAACGGTTTTAAACTTTGAAATTATGGTTGGAAAGGAAAATTAAGTTGCGTAAGTTGCTGTATTTCACCAGAGAATAAAAATATTCCCTCCCATAACCCCCCCCCCCAAAGGGGGGGGGGTGGGTGTGAGGGGAGGGAAGGGTGCGCCGAGCCGAACTAAAGCCGTTATGAACCCGTGCATCGGTCTGCTTCTTGTCCAGAGCAGAACTGTCAGATTGACCCGAAATCTATGTAAAATTTATGAAATTAATAGGATTCGTCGATATCTACAATTTGCGACATTTTTCCAACCGCAATTCCCATTTTAAAGAATTTTATGAGCCGGCACGTGCTCCTTCCGGCAACGCCCACTTGCCGGCCGGAAGGAAAGCCTTGTACACAATTCATGTGAGCAAGTGAGACACTAGCAGCTCATTTTTCAAAAGAAAAAGTTTTCACCTCCAATATAAAGGCAGTTCGGTTATAACGAGCTCTGCGATAGCTGATTTACTAGTGCATTACTGTGTGAATAAAGTGAATCACTCCCAACCAGAGAAGGGCGGAATTCCGGATTCCGGATTACGCCGTTTTTTTTTCATTCCGTCTTTCGGATTCCAGATTTCGTGAAAAAACATTTTTTCCGTTTTCCGGATTCCAGATTCCATGAAAAAATATTTTTTTTCCGTTTTCCGCATTCCGGATTCCGCGATATGGCGTTTTTATTCCGTTTTAATTCTTTATTTTCAATTGTTATGAAAAGTATACTTTTTTGAACTCCCGCAGAAATTTTTGCAAACAGAGCGCATTTACATCATTTGATTCCCTCATTAATGGTTAAAATTCCGTTTTCCGCATTCCGCATTCCGGATTCCGCACTCCGGATTCCGCATTCCGCATTACACATTCCGCCGTTTTTTACATTCCGTATTCCGGATTCCAGATTCCGTGATATGGCGTTTTTATTCCGCTTTAATTCTTTATTCTCAATTGTTGTGAAAAGTATACTTTTTTGAACTTCCGTAAAAATTTTTGCGAACAGAGCGCATTTACATCATTTGATTCCCTCATTAATGGTTAAAATTCCATTTTCCGCATTCCGCATTCCGGATTCCGCCGTTTTTTTACATTCCGTATTCCGCATTCCGCATTCCGTGAAAAAAATTGTTTCCGTTTTCCGTTTTCCGGATTCCGAGTTCCCAAAATCCAATTCCGCCCTACTCTGAATCACTCCCCAACGCTTCCACAGTAACCTGTCTCTCGACTTGAGCGACTTCCGCCTTCCGCCAACACCACGTTCACTTCAATTGTTGTCGTTTCTTGAAATGAAAAGTCCCCCCTCCCCGTCCGCGCATTCGTCATTCCATTCGCTTAGCTGCCGACGGCGTCGTCGTCTGTTAGTTTCAAGTTTCAAGGTTAACCGAGTGGAATAGTCGGAAGAAGACAAGAAAAAAGAATTGGATTTGTGAAAAAAAAAAAAGAAAAAAAATTGGAATGACGACTACTGAATGACTGAATGAACGATGATGCAAAGTGTAGATAAGTGGCTATGAAAATCAAAAAAAGAAGGAAAAGCCAATTGACTGACGCCTTCTTTTTTTGTCATTTTCGAAAGTGAGAGGTCAAGAATAAATCAACAAAAAGAATCATCACGCTGGAATCTGGAGTCGTCGCACCTTGAGATAGTTGCAAAGAAGACAGCGTACATAGCAGAGTAGGGCGGAATTTTAACCATTAATGAGGGAATATTTATTCTGAGTGTGTCGTGTCGATTCGAAAAACGATCAATTTTGATTCGATTTGTTGAACGGGTAAATCGATTTGAATCGATTCGATTTCGCCAATAAATCAACTTGAATCGAATTGAATCGAATCAACAAAAATAGTGCAAATGCGCTCTACCGATCAATGCCTTCGGCGGCGGTTTGAAATCGTATTTTCCTTTGAAAAATGCAATTTACTAAAAAAAACAGTTTAAAAATACGATTTCAAACCGCCGCCGAAGGCATTGATCGGTAGAGCGCATTTTCTTTATTTTTGCATTTTTTGTTGATTCGATTTAATCGAATCGAATTGAATTGAATCGAATCGAACGATTCGATTTTTATTCAATCGCGATTCGAAACAATTACTGATAATGTTCACATTCCGCCGAAATTTCCGAAATAAAAAAATGAAAAAAAAAACCGTTTTCGCATCCTTCTAAAAATTAACAAATTGTACTTTTGAAAACTCAAGCTTGAGAAATTATGCGCGCAAAAACATGAACTGTTGGGAAAAATTTCGAAAAATTAAAAAATGATGTAAATGCGCTCTGTTCGCAACAATTTTTGCGGGAGTTCAAAAAAATATACTTTTCACAACAATTGAGAATAAAGAATTGAAACGGAATAAAAACGCCATATCGCGGAATCCGGAATGCGGAAAACGGAAAAATATTTTTTCACGGAATGCGGAATGAGGAATTCGGAATTCCGCCCTTCTCTGGTACATAGATGAGCGCAACTATACAGGGTAGAGGGCGGGCGGGGCAGAGTGCCGGTCTTTCTTTAAGGGTTTCAAGTTAGCTATAGTACCGGTCATAAAGGTATAATATTGTCGAAAAACCATAATATATACCTTTATGGCCAGCACTGTAATTAGCTCTTTGCATGCTTAACGTCACGCCAAATTCTTTGAACTTTTGCTATTTTCGCTGCGCACAGTCTTTCTTGCTCCAGGTGCATTTTCAGCTTTTTTTGATTACATTACCTTAAAATCCCCCATCCCGCAATGCCCTTCTTGCCGGTGCTCATCAGAGAAGGGCGGGATTCCGGGTTCCGCCGTCTTTTTATGCCGTTTTCCGGATTCCAGATTCCGTGAAAAAAATGTTTTTTCCGTTTTCCGTTTTCCGGATTCCGAGTTGCCAAAATCCAATTCCGCCCTACTCTGGTATTTACTTTCACGCTGGATTACGGTAGCCATGAGAGGTCGCAAACACTATGTTTATTCAAGAGAACTTTTCAGAAAAATTTCAGATTCCGCAAGCGTTACGGTACTGTTGATTCTGATTCTGTTTAATTGCGCCGAGAGCCCGTAAAAATGCAATACTCCGCAGCACACTGTACAGGACAAACAGGACGCTGGTCAACCGCGCTCTATTGCACAAAATAAAGACTGGAAAGGGCGGCGCGTCGGAAAATCAACCACGGCCAGCATGATCGTCTCTTTAAGACAAATTTTGTTAATTTTTATCAAAATTTCTCATTTTTTGTTTCGCTTCAAATGGAAAAAAACGAGAAATCTGACATTTTCTGCCAATTTTCAGCTATTCCTCTTTCCAATCGTCTTTTTGAAGTGAATCCACACTCTTTTATCTGCGCTTTACTCCAGTTTCGATTGATATTCGTCGACTTTCGTCATTTTTTCCGTCTGCTCTCTTGTTTTCAGAATTTTCAGCTATCCCTCGATTTGTATGCATTAATTGCCACGTTTTTTCATCTAAAATGAGTGAAAACGGGGGGAAATTCTTAAAATCAAATTCTGAAACTATGCATTCGACATGATTCTCTACCACAAGTTTTCATAGTGCTGCTGAGCCCTGTGCCCAATGAATTTTGATCTCACGGCTCCTTGTTGTTCTCTTTCACCGCCCCCCCCCCAACCTGTTCCCTCCACGCAACGCTTATTTTTCTGTTTCAATTGGTTTCGAAGCGAAATGTTCAGAATTTCCAAATATTCATCGATATTGGTGTTCTATTCATACAGTAGGCACGACGGCGGGGTTTCATTCAGAGAAGGGCGGAATTCCGGATTCCGCCGTTTTTTTCATTCCGTTTTCCGGATTCCAGATTCCGTGAAAATCGTTTTTTTCCGTTTTCCGTTTTCCGGATTCCGCGATATGGCGTTTTTATTCCGTTTTAATCCGTTATTCTCAATTGTTGTGAAAAATATACTTTTTTGAACTCCCGCAAAAATTTTTGCGAACAGAGCGCATTTACATTATTTGATTCCCTCATTAATGGTTAAATACCGTTTTCCGCATTCCGCATTCCGCATTCCGCCGTTTTTTACATTCCGTATTCCGGATTCCAGATTCCGTGAAAAATTTTTTTCCGTTTTCTGAATTCCGGATTCCGCGATATGGCGTTTTTATTCCGTTTTAATTCTTTATTCTCAATTGTTGTGAAAAGTATACTTTTTTGAACTCCCGCAAAAATTTTTGCGAACAGAGCGCATTTACATTATTTGATTCCCTCATTAATGGTTAAATACCGTTTTCCGCATTCCGCATTCCGCATTCCGCCGTTTTTTACATTCCGTATTCCGGATTCCAGATTCCGTGAAAAATTTTTTTCCGTTTTCTGAATTCCGGATTCCGCGATATGGCGTTTTTATTCCGTTTTAATTCTTTATTCTCAATTGTTGTGAAAAGTATACTTTTTTGAACTCCCGCAAAAATTTTTGCGAACAGAGCGCATTTACATCAATTGATTCCCTCATTAATGGTTAAAATTCCGTTTTCCGCATTCCGCATTCCGCATTCCGCCGTTATTTACATTCCGTACTCCGGATTCCAGATTCCCTGAAAAATTTTTTTTCCGTTTTCCGTTTTCCGGATTCCGAGTTCCCAAAATCCAATTCCGCCCGACTCTGATTTCATTTGTGCAACTTCCTGGCACAAGTTTTCGCAAAGCCGGCGCATTTGAGTTTTTCTTTTTGGATATTTAGTGAGAAATGAAATAACTTAAATAATTAGAAAATTTCAGACATTGTTTCACACTTCAAGCATGATTAACTCTGAAATTAGGAAAGCGGACAAACGGAAACTTAACAGAGAACTCAAAAATCTAAAAGAATTAGGCGACTTGGTCTTCATTGGCTTCTGGAGACGACGTGACTAGCTAGAGATGGTAGTGCAAAGGCTTGAAAAGTGCTCTGAAATTGTCTGAAACTCTTTGAAATGCTCAAAAGCTATATGTAATTGGCCAATCTTCTCTGCAATGCTCCAAAATGCTTGTCAATCTCTGAAATGCTCTAAAATTCTTCAAAATACTCTGAAATTCTCTGAAATTCTCTGAAACTCCCCGAAATCAAATAGTCAATGAGGTTGAAGTGCGGCGGGGGATGCTTCTTCTTGGTCTCACCAATCCTCAATGCGTTTTTCTGGGAGAGCAGGAGCAACGTTCTGTTGGAGCATTCTATGGCGCTGCTCCAAGTTGCTCGGCCTCTGCTTTGTGCTCCGCTATATGCCTTCAAGAGCCGCGTTTTATACGCTGCAATCTGAACTTCCCCGTCTTAGCTATGCATATCTCTGAATCTTTTTTTCCGATCTGCTGAAAGTGGGAGGGGCGTTGAGTCGAATGTTGCCGCTCCTCCCACTTTCAGCCGAAGAAATCGCTCGTTTTTCGCATTTTCTGACATTTCGGCGCTGGGGAGCTTCTACGATTTCTAGTCATCACGTTCCCTCGATGTTCCACAGAGCGTTCTTGCATAGAGCTGCTCGATTCTTCTTCCGTATTCCGTATACAGTGCTCCATGTTCCGTGGTCCGTATTCCATAGTCCGTATACCGTATTCCGTATTCCGTGTTTCGTGCAGAGAAGGGCGGAATTCCGGATTCCGTATTCAGTGCACCGTGTTCCGTATTCCGTATTCCGTGTTCCGCATTCCCTACTCCGTGTTTCGTATTCCGTATACCATATTCCGTTTTCCGCTCTTTTTTCATTCCGTCTTCCGGATTACAGATTCCGTGAAAATTTTTTTTTTCCATTTTCCGCATTCAGAGTTCCGCGATATGGCGTTTTTATTCCGTTTTAATTATTTATTTTCAATTGTTGTGAAAAATGTACTTTTTTGAACTCCCGCAAAAATTTTTGCGAACAGAGCGCATTTGCATCATTAATATTCCCTCATTAATGGTTAAAATTCCGTTTTCCGCACTCCGCATTCCGGATTCCGCCGTTTTTTACATTCCGCATTTCGGATTCCGTATTCCGTATACCGTATTTCGTATTCCGTATTCCGTATTTCGTATTCCGTATTCCGTATTCCGTATTTCGTATTCCGTATTCCGTATTCCGTATTCCGTATTCCGTGTTCCGTGTCCCGCATTCCGTGTTTTGTATTTCGTGTTCCGTATTCCGTATTCCGTATTCCGTATTTCGTATTCCGTATTCCGCACTCCGCATTCCGTATTCCGGATTTCATATTCCGTTTTCCGAGTTCCGTGTTCCGTATTCCGTAATCCGTATTTCGTATTCCGTATTCCGCACTCCGCATTCCGTATTCCGGATTTCATTTTCCGTTTTCCGCGTTCCGTATTCCGTATTCCGTAATCCGTATTTCGTATTCCGTATTCCGCACTCCGAATTCCGTATTCCGTATTTCGTATTCCGTGTTTAATCCGTATTTCGTATTCCGTATTCCGCACTCCAAATTCCGTATTCCGTATTTCGTATTCCGTATTCCGCACTCCGCATTCCGTATTCCGGATTTCATATTCCGTTTTCCGAGTTCCGTGTTCCGTATTCCGTAATCCGTATTTCGTATTCCGTATTCCGCACTCCGCATTCCGTATTCCGGATTTCATTTTCCGTTTTCCGCGTTCCGTATTCCGTATTCCGTAATCCGTATTTCGTATTCCGTATTCCGCACTCCGAATTCCGTATTCCGTATTTCGTATTCCGTGTTTAATCCGTATTTCGTATTCCGTATTCCGCACTCCAAATTCCGTATTCCGTATTTCGTATTCCGTGTTTCGTATTCCGAATTCCGCATTTCGTATTCCGGATTCCGTGTTTCGTATTTTGTATTTCGTAATTCGTATTCCGTATTCCGTATTCCGTATTCCGTATTCTGTGTTCCGTGTTCCCTATTCCGTATTCCGTATTCTGGGTGCCGTATTCCGTGTTCCCTATTCCGTATTCCGTATTCTGGGTGCCGTATTCCGCATTTCGTATACCGTATTCCTTGTTCCGTATACCGTATTCCCAATTCCGTATTTCGTGGTCCATATTTTGTGTTCCGCGTTCCGCACTCCGTATTGCGTGGTTCATATTCCGTATTCCGTGTTCCGTATTTTGTATTCCGAATTCCGCATTTCGTATTCCGGATTCCGTGTTTCGTATTTTGTATTTCTTAATTCGTATTCCGTATTCCGTATTCCGTATACCGTGGTTCGTTATCCGAGTTCTATGTTCTATATTCCGTATTCCGTATTCTGGGTGCCGTATTCCGCATTTCGTATTCCGTGTTCCGCATATCGTATACCGTATACCGTATTCCTTGTTCCGTATACCGTATTCCCAATTCCGTATTTCGTGGTCCATATTTTGTGTTCCGCGTTCCGCATTCCGTATTGCGTGGTTCATATTCCGTATTCCTTGTTCCGTATTTTGTATTCCGAATTCCGCATTTCGTATTCCGTGTTCCGTATTCCGTGTTCCGTATTCCGTGTACCGTATTCCGTAACTTACAATCCGGGTCGACGCACAAAATTTTTCAGAATGAAGATGATGTCTCTCTGACGCTGTGCCGCCACTTTTTCCAAAAACCGGACTGAAATTCATCTTTTTGGAATGTTAATCGTCTAACTCAAAAAAAAAAAAGAAAATCTAAGTCGGGTGAACCCTCACCCGCCCGTTTACGCCCGAAACTAGTGAAAATGGTGTGCGGAGGACTGGAAATTAGCAACCCGTTCCCGGTGCTTATTTCAAATCGACTAGAAAAGAAAAAGCGCTTATCTGCATTTGAAACACGCGTGTCACATTGTCGGAGGAACTATTTTACAATGTTTTTGTAATATTTTCATAAACTGGGACCCCACCCCAATGTAAATAAATCCGGCGCGCTTTTTTGTCAGTCACATTTTTCTGTCGTCAGCCGCCGTCGCCCATTTCTTCAGATTCCAATCTTTTTTTCGCGCCGAATTACGTTAAAATGCGCAAAAACGTAAAATATATCTGAGAATATCTCATTCACCGCCAAAATGATGATCGTATCTCTCCGGCGGTTGTTGAAAATCGAATTCATGTTTGTCGCTTCAAGACCAGCCGGCCTCCATTTCCTTTTGCCGCTTCTGAACCATTCCATTCAAACTTTTCGGAGCGTACAACTCTTCTGGCATCTTGCCAGATCTTCTCGTTCCTTTTGCTTTGGGTCCGAGCCCGCAAGCCTCTTTTGGCCTTCTTTTGACCACCTTTTGATCTCATTTTGGCCCCCTTTTGATCTCCTTTTGGCCTCCTTTTGGCCCCTTTTTGATCTCCTTTGGCCTCCTTTTGGTCCCTTTTTGATCTCCTTTTGGCCTCCTTTTGACCCCATTTTGATATCCTTTTGACCTTCTTTTGGCTCCCTTATGATCTAGTTTTGGCCTCCATCCTTTTGGCCCCCTTTTGATCTACTGTTGGCCTCCTTTTGGCCTTCTTTTGGTTCCCTTCTGACATCCTTTTGACCTTCTTTTGGCTCCCTTATAATTTAGTTTTGGCCTTCATCCTTTTGGCCCCCTTTTGATCTACCTTTGGTCTCCTTTTGGCCCCCTTTTGATCTTCTTTTGGTCTCCTTTTGGCCCCCCTTTGATTACTTTTTGGTCTTCTTTTGGCTCCCTTTTGATCTCCTTTAGGCGTCCTTTTGGCCCCCTTCTGACATCCTTTTTACCTTCTTTTGGCTCCCTTATAATTTAGTTTTGGCCTTCATCCTTTTGGCCCCCTTTTGATCTACCTTTGGTCTCCTTTTGGCGCCCTTTTGATCACATTTTGGCCTCCTTTGGCCCCTGTTGGTCTCCTTTTGGTGCACATTTTGACGAGCATATTCTACGGAAGTGACTCTAACTTTGGTTTTGCGGGTCTTCAAAGTGTTTTTCTCCCATTGTTAATTCTATACGCCCCCCCCCCCCGCCTAACCCATTGCGGGTCCCCATCGCATCAAAGGCAAAGCGAGAGGTCGGACAAAAGGGGCGTCTTTGTCTTCCCTTGTTAGTATGTGAGTGATGTGTTTTTTAATAATAATAACCGCGCTCCAGTTGACTCACCGCACTGTAACTTTTCTCAAAAAAAGAAGAAATAACTTCGCCGGAAGCACCGTATCCTATTCCCCCATATTTCAATATTTCAACGCTCCGAGAGCACATTCGAGACTATCATTTACACGCTCTTCTGTTTAGAAGAATTCACGACTCTTTAGGCCACTTTAGGCCAGTTTAGGCCAAACTTTGCAGGCTCACAAATCTAGCACAAAAGTTACCCAAGTGATTGAATTGTGGATCGCTCATTGTCACCAGAGAAGGGCGGAATTCCGGATTCCGCCGTTTTTTTCATTCCGTTTTCCGGATTCCAGATTCCGTGAAAAAATATTTTTTTCCGTTTTCCGCATTCCAGGTACAGCCAGAGAAAGGCGGAATTCCGAATTCCGCAGTTTTTTTCATTCCGTTTTTCGTTTTCCGGATTCCGAGCTCCCAAAATTCAATTCCACCCTACTCTGATTGTCACACTGCGAATCCAAGAATTAAGGTGATTATTTTGACAAAAATCACACTGGTATACAGAGAAGGGCGGAATTCCGCATTCCGCATTCCGCATTCCGGATTCCGCCGTTTTTTTCATTTCGTCTTCCGGATTCCAGATTCCGTGAAAAATTTTTTTCCGTTTTCTGCATTCCGCATTCCGCGATATGGCGTTTTTATTCCGTTTTAATTCTTTATTCTCAATTGTTGTGAAAAGTTTACTTTTTTGAACTCCCCCAAAAATTTTTGCAAACAGAGCGCATTTACATCATTTTTTCCATCGTTAATGATTAAAATTCCGTTTTCCGCATTCCGCATTCCGGATTCCGCCGTTTTTTTACATTACGTTTTCCGGATTCCAGATTCCGTGAAAAAATTTTTCCTTTTTCGTTTTCCGGATTCCGGATTTCGTAAAAAATTTTTTTTCCGTTTTCCGGATTCCGCATTCCGGATTCCGCCGTTTTTTACATTCGGTTTTCCGTATTCCAGATTCCGTGAAAAAATATTTTTTCCGTCTTCCGTTTTCCGGATTCCGAGTTCCCAAAATCCAATACCGGTGTGCCCCACAGCTGTGATTCGGGTGAAACGGGCGAAAAACGGGCGGGCGCATAACTTTCTTCAAAGTGAACATTATTGCTCAAAAATAATTGCAATTTGTAGATCTCGTTCCGTTTTATAAGAAAAGTGTAAGTGAAAGCCTATTGTGCAAATTGGCAGCAAATTCCGACCGGAATGTCAGAGCTATATCATTTTTAATTTCTCTACTATACAAATTGCTCAAAAATCTTTAATTTGAATTTTTTTTTTAATCATAAATCTCAATTTTCAAGAAAGTTATGCACCGCCCGTTTTCCGCCTCCCGGGTTGCACCGGGTTCGCGGCCATTTTATCACAGAAACCCGTCTTCTTCTCAAACTCAACAGTTCGTACTGTAATATGAATTTATGTGTTCTTTTGATATATTTAATTTCACTATCGACAACAATGCTGTGTGTTAACAGTGCCGGAAAAAGAAACGCAAAAAAAAAAGAAAAAAGAGAGGCGTCCAACGTCACATCTACGTGTTTACAGCGTTTCCCTGGGTACTGTGGCATCATCTGCCTGCACATCAGAGAAGGGCGGAATTCCGGATTCCGGATTCCGCCGTTTTTTTTACTCCGTCTTTCGGATTCCAGATTCCGTAAAAAAATTTGTTTCCGTTTTCCGTTTTCCGGATTTATGAAAAAAAATTTGTTTCCGTTTTCCGTTTTCCGGATTCCGAGTTCCCAAATGCCAATTTCGCCCGACTATGAGTTTTAATACTTTATTCTCAACTGTTGTGAAAAGGATCATTTTTTGAACTCCCGCAAAAATTTTTGCGAACAGAGCGCGTTTACATCATTTGATTCCCTCATTAATGGTTAAAATTCCGTTTTCCGCATTCCGCATTTCGGATTCCGCCGTTTTTTTTCATTCCGTATTCCGGATTCCAGATTCCGTGAAAAAATTTGTTTCCGTTTTCCGTTTTCCGGATTCCGAGTTCCCAAATGCCAATTTCGCCCGACTATGAGTTTTAATACTTTATTCTCAACTGTTGTGAAAAGGATCATTTTTTGAACTCCCGCAAAAATTTTTGCGAACAGAGCGCGTTTACATCATTTGATTCCCTCATTAATGGTTAAAATTCCGTTTTCCGCATTCCGCATTTCGGATTCCGCCGTTTTTTTTCATTCCGTATTCCGGATTCCAGATTCCGTGAAAAAATTTGTTTCCGTTTTCCGTTTTCCGGATTCCGAGTTCCCAAATGCCAATTTCGCCCGACTATGAGTTTTAATACTTTATTCTCAACTGTTGTGAAAATGATCATTTTTTGAACTCCCGCAAAATATTTTGCGAACAGAGCGCGTTTACATCATTTGATTCCCTCATTAATGGTTAAAATTCCGTTTTCCGCATTCCGTTTTCCGGATTCCAGATTCCGAGAAAAATGTTTTTTTCCGTTTTCCGCATTCCGGATTCCGCGATATCGAACTCGCACAAATTCGACTTTAGACATCTCTTTTTCCTCTTTTTTTAAAGCATTTTTTCAAGGATTTTCACCTTTTATTTGGCTCTGTCTGACTCGGCTCGGGGGGGGGGAGGCGAAAGGGGGATGGAGCTTTACTATTGCAGATTTCAGCGATAATCAATATTTGCTCTCATCATGAAGATTTATTATTGAAAAAGAGCACAAATTAAAGATGTTAGTGTGCTCTGTAAATCAGAAAATTCGGAATTTCAGCTCCCCCCCCCATTTCTAAAATTGTGCTTCAGCACCTCATCGCTATCCATGAAAACGTTGTGAATCTGAAATTAAGCACCATTCCCCCCTCCCCCCCACGCCGGAGGATAATTTTCCCAAAATGGGCAAAAGTGCTCGCCGCCCCGGTTCCGCCCGCTTGCATAATAAGCCAGGATAACTTGGAACCTGCCGCGATACGGTAGGAATTTCAATTTCAGATTCTGAATATCGGAAGAACAAGTTTTCTCTTCACCCATGCCTCCATTCTTCGTTGACGCGAACCGGGGCGTCCTCGCCATCCGCCCGTACCGCCCGCCCGCCCGCCCGCTTGCCCGCTAAGTGAGTGCAGCCCTAGATAAGCCTAAGCCTCCGCCCGCCTATCGTTGCTTCCAACACTTTTTCCTTTTTTCCAAAACTGTTTCCACCAGCGATTGAAACAGGAAAAAGGGACGCGCAATGACCTCTTCTAGTTCCTCAAGGTTCACGTCTTCTTTTCCTTAATTGTAACCTTTTAATAGAAGAAGACAAAGGGTAATAACGTCTTTTTTTTGCCTCTGCAATCTCTTGAAATTTACGTTCTCATTTTTTCGAATTCTGACCGCTCTCTCCAGTACCCGCCCTTCTGAAAACGTCTTCTCTGATCATCATTCGCGCCTTGATATGATGTGGAAATCGAGGTTTTTGTTCTTCGAATTCGGCAAACTGACACACGTCTCATTATTATTCTGGAAGACAACTGGAAGTATTTCATTGTCGATTGCGCCTCCCGGTTTGTTTCCGGTTTGAAGCGGCCGGCGGCACCTTGCCACTTCGTCTTGTATTATGAATTCAGGTTCAGGTTCTCATGTAGACAATTGGTCTGAGATTGGCTTCATATAGGTCTCACTGTGCCATATGCTCAAATATTGCGCAAACTTCCGTCATCTGCAAAGATGCATGCCGCACCATCGCCCATACTATCTTAATTCTGCCTATACATTCCCTTTCGAACCCTTTGAATTTAGTATTTTAAGCATTTCATGCTGAAATATAACACGTGGCACTTGCTTGAAAATCGAAGGAAAACGGAAGAAAAAAACGTACCGAATGAAGGCTCAATAATGAAAGTGCCTAATGGAGTCATGGCTGGAATGACATGGCAGAGCTCTACAAGCTAAGGCTTCCACGAAAGACGAAAACAAAATGTCGTCTTTCGTCTCGTCTTCGTTCGTCTTTCAGTTCGTCTTGCATTCGTCTTACGCAATAAAAAAAGTTGTGTAATGTGTACAAAATGTATTTTACTTGACCAACGCAATGTCTATCTCTGTGCCAGACGAATTCAAAACGAAGACGAAGACGAGACGAAGTCGAAGACAAGGCGAAGACAGACAAAGACGAGACGAAGACGAAGACGAAAACGAGACAAAGACAAATTCGAGAAGAAAACGAAGACAAAGACGAAACGAAGAGGAAGACGAGACGTAGACGAGACGTAGACGAAGACAAAGACAAAAACGAGACAAAGACTAATTCAAGAAGAAAACGAAGACGGAGAAAGGACGAAGACGAAGACGAGACGAGAACGAAGAAGAGACGTAAACGAAGACGAATTCAAGACGAAGACAAAAACGAGACGAAGACGAATTCAAAACGAAGACAAAGACGAGACGAAGACCAATTGAAAGACGAACGAAGACAAAACGAAGACGAATTCAAGAAAAAGACGAAGACGAAGACGATCCCCAATTTTGTAGGTAGCAACAAAAGAAGACCGCCGACAACTACTACGCCTAGCTCAGAGCCACCAGTCTCATTAGACCCGACGGCAGACGGCAACCCATAATGCTAAAAATAAGCTAAGACTGGTGTTGCTCAATGAAGCAAAAACGCCCAAAATTCACAAACATTTCTTCCGGTTGCCTTCTCCTTATTAAAAATTAGACTCTAGGCTTAAGCCCGGATTACGAGCCGGGTAGAGCCGCGTCTTCTAAGTTCTTGCTCGGCCGCCAATTCTCAATTAGACCAAGATTTCATAGAATAACTTTCAGCACTTCTCAGTTTTTCCCAACTGGCTTTCACAACCTCAACAGTTGGAATTTCACACTTAAAAGGGTCCTCTCGGAATCAATGCGGGCGGGCAACGGGCGGGTTCATAACTTACCTCAAAATCGAAATTATGGCTCGAGAAATGATGTACATTATAGACATCGGTGTGTTTTACTAGAACAACTTTGAATATAATAACTGGAGCCAGTGGCCGAGGAATCAGAAGTTCTTCAACGACAAGACTGAAGGATTCCAGACCACTTTTCTGTTTTTACTGAAAATTGCATTTTCTGAATTATTTTCGATTTATTTGACATTGAAGAACTCATTGAGATCTATGATTTGAGATATTTCTCGATTCATAATTTCCATTTTGAAGAAAGTTATGAGCTGGCTCGTAGTCAACCCTGAACACTGCATGGTACTTTATGGATTAGAAAGCTCTTGCGCGAAATACGTGCAGGTTCTTAGTCCTTGTTATCAGTCTGGTTATAATTTTCAAATTCTGGAATAAGAGAGCACATTTCGATAACTGAGCACAGCTCAGCAAAACTTTAAATACTCGTACAGAGCATGGCACTGTACAGGGTGGGTGATAAATAGTGTTACGCAGCTTTGCGTTGAAGCTGGCGCATCAACACAACTCGCTACCGTATGAATTTTATTTTTTATTGATTATTACATATTTATTACTATGTTTTTCAATTTTCTGATCGCAACTTCCATTTTTAAGGTGATGACGGCTGCTTCACGGGGGAAATGAATGCCAACTACCTGCGTGCCGTGGTGGACGCTTACCCGAAGAGGTGAAGAGCGGTGGTGAAGGCCAAAGGAGGGCGATTTGAAAACTATTGTTAACACTTGCTTTTGTATCATTTCAATAAACTTCTGTCCAATTTTGGTGAAAATTGAACTTGTTTGAAGACATTTATAACGTTTCTAACATGTAACACTATTTATCATCCACCCTGTATAGTTGTGCCTGCTCCTGCTCCTGCTCTTCCGCTTTCTGAGAGTGGAAAAGAATCTGATGCACTGCGGCGCTCGGCGCTTCAACTTTTGAAGAATTCCAAAGTGTCCATGAGTGGGGGGGGGGAGTCATACTGGCGGGTACTATACAGTTCTCCATGCTCGTCTCGTTTGAATTTCACGACGCATCGGAATGCATAATTCCGTCGTAGTGCCGTCCCCTCCGGATAATCCGTTTCAAGAGCTGTGCAGTCATTCAGAGAGTGAGAGTGAGAGAGACAGAGGGAAAATGTGTAAATAATGAGAATACAAGCTACAACACAAAACAATCACTTGCGACAACTCGCGCATTCGTTCGCTTCCATCTCTCTTTGTTTTGACTCGCGGGCTTGCCACCTTTTCCTTGTTTTCATACAGATTACATCATTGTCCTTCGCATTTCGCATGACACTTTTTCAACTCTCATTTCTTTTTTTTTTCTTTTTCTGTTTCTTTGCATCGAGCCGTGCTCCAAAGTTCGGATTTGATAGTGACTGGTAGCCAAAGATACGGTAGTCAATGCTCCCAATGCTGGGTAGGGATGCAGTTAAAGACGCCTATCGCTGAGATACTCTGAAATATTTTGTGTCTGAAATCTTCAAACTACACTTTTGTAATCTCCCTGTACAGTATCCGCCAAGACAACGTGCATCAGAGAAGGGCGGAATTCCGGATTCCGCCTTCCGGATTCCAGATTCCGTGAAAAAAATATTTTTTCCGTTTTCCGTTTTCCGGATTCCAAGTTCCCCTACTCTGACGTGCATGCATAGAAGTGATGACGATGGGGCATTTGTCCAGTTCCTTTCTCCTCTTCTCCACTGTAACTTGCAGCCTTGCAGTTTGAGGTTTCACTAACAAATTTTCAAGAAATTTTCAAAAAAATCTCATTGGCAAGTATACTTGCAGAACGGGCAAACACGGGCCGATGCGGGCGGGTGAATAACATTGTGAAAATTCAGAAATACTGCTAGAAATAGGTGGAAAATAGTAGAAAACGGTCCGCTTTCTGAGAAAAGTCGAAATATTATACAATTCGATTGAAGAAATTGGCTTCCGACCAGAAAAGAAGACGGGTGGACGCTATTTGGTTTTTTAGTGGTTAAAGTTTACTTTCACCCCCATGCCCGTATGATGTTTCCCCCCCCACCTGTAGAGTAGGAAATCTACCCCCCCCCCTGCATCTGAACTTATGGGGGGGGGGCTCAGTTCACTATTGGCCCCCATTAAGTCTGTGGGGGGCCATAGTAACCTCCACAACTAAAAAAAAACAAAAATATCATTTTCGCGATTAAAATACAGGGCAATGGTATGCGGGGTTCCTTGGGGGGCCCTTTCCCACTTTGGGGGGTGATACTGTAGTGGGGGGTGATTCCATACTTATACTTATACGTTTTTTTAGTTAACTGCTATGGCAACGCGAGCAAATTAAAGGTTTGCGAAGCATACCGAGCAGAGCAGCCCGAGCACTTTCAAAGCGAGTAGAGCAGAGCTGATCGAGCAAAGCGGACAGAGCAGTTTTGCGCTAACTAGTCTGGAGAAGACGGTACTCTTAGCTGTACCCAGAATAGGGCGGAATTGGATTTTGGGAACTCGGAATCCGGAAGACGGAATGAAAAAAACGGCGGAATCCGGAATTCCGCCCTTCTCAATATAGTCCACGGAACCCTAAGTAGAGTACATAGAATAGATCCCCCCCCACCTCTCAAGAAGTCAGGGGGGGGGGTGGTTTCCAGCACCGCGGTATCTAATATTGGTCGCCATCATCTATGGCGACCAATATTAGAACTTGAAGCAGCATTGGTGAGCATCCCAATTACAGTCACTTTTGGAGTCCATGCCACGCTGTTATCGATGCAAAAGGGTACCCAACGAAGTATTAAACATTTTAAAACCGTATTTTGGTTTAGATATTTTGAAGTTTTCTTGTTTCCTAACATTGTTTTTAAAAGTTTCAAAAAAGTGAATTTTTCGCGATTTTCTCCAATTTCGGATTTTTTCCAAAACTATCTATATTTTCATGCTACAACTTACTTAATATGTTACTCAGGCCAGTTTTAACACTGTCAAAAAATTTAGATCGATCGGAGCAGTGCCAGCGAAGTTATCCCAAAAAAAAGCCCGCGGGCATTCTTTATGGCCAGTACTGTAGTTCCAGTCCACGCATTGTGCTGCACAGCAGAGTAGGGCGGAATTTGATTTTGGGAACTTGGAATCCGGAAAACGGAAAAAAACAATTTTTCACGGAATCTGGAATCCGGAAGACGGAATTCCGCCCTTTTCTGATAAAAGCGCCAAATCGCGGAATCCAATGACTTTTGATCTCACGGAATGCGGAATGCTGAATGCGGAATCCGGAATTCCGCCCTTCTCTGCTGCACAATGGGATGTTCCAAGTGTTGCGTAACTTTGAAACTGCAGATTCAGAACAAGTAGGTCACTGCGGGAAACGCGTCCCACTCAATGATCAGAAATGAATGTAGCGAGATACGGCCATTATCGGCAGTCTTTATTTATCACCGGTTTGTGTAATGTTTGCGCTTCTTTTGCACGCCTCCCACCAACAATTTTCAACGTCATTTCTAGCCATCGAACATGGCAAAATTGAGCTATTCTTGCTATTTTTCGAAATTCCCCCAACAATCCCCCCCCCCAGCAGCATCCCACTGCTGCACATCTATTATTCTTATTCAGTGATTTTCTTCTTCTTCATTCCTCTTTCCCTATATGCCTTTCTTCTAGGAGTCGTACAAACTGTAAAACTATAACAAAATTTTCAGCGATGCGACCACAGATTGCAGTCTTCGTGATGGCTGCATTCGCAGCGACCAGTGAGTGGAAATTTGATGAAATGCTTCTTGTATTCCCGTCGGGTTCTGATTCTCTCACATTTTTCAAAAATTACGGAATTCACAGAATTCAATTCGCAGTATTTTCCGCGGAGATTTGAATGAATGATATGGGCGAAACGGGCAAACTGAATTAGATAAAATCCAGAGTTGCAAGTACGCTCTTTTGGATTCAAAATTTTATTTTTGCGGTTTTTAGCGTAGCTTCTCTGATTTTTGAAACACCAAATGGATTGTTGGCTCATTCAAAACGACAATAGATGGACAGAAGCTCAATATAATTCTAGTTAGATTCGCAGAGATAAAGAATTTTTTAAAAGAGATTTTCAGCCAATTTTCAGAGCGCTATTTTGAAGATTACATTAACTAAACAGTATTCCAAAAATTTCGAATTTTTCTTTCATTTTTGGAAGATAGGAAGGAGTATTCCGAAACATAAAATTTCGAAAAAAAAAGAAATTTGAATTACGGTATTTATTAAAGGCGCATTCCTCAATTTTGTATTGCGTCTTGGGAGGCTTTTAGAAAAAAGGTTTTTTTTTCGGCGTGAATTTCTCTTTCTTTTTCTGAAAAATGGAATGTTTTTTTTCAGATTTTTTTTGGAAAAATTTATAAAAAATTTTAAATTTCCGTTCTATTCCGACAGTCCATGACATGACAGTCCAAACAATTCACGTCTGATTAAACTTTGGGGGAAAATAGAAAAATTGCCGGCTTGCTCAGCTTTCGATGGCTCTTGCAAAGTCTGCAAATCTGAAATACTCGTTTGCTCACTTGCAATCCGAACCGAAACGGGCTGCTCGTCGCTCAAAGCATATAGAAAAAGATGTAGCAAAAGAGTGAGCCCGTAGAAAGTCGTTAAAGCCGAAAGTCAATTATCCCTATCGCTTTACTTCAAAGAACTCGCCGAGCTCTTCAATTTCCAGCTTTTTTCCAGCTTTAATTCTCATTTTGAAGAATGTTATGAGTGAGCCCGTGCCAAGCAATGTCATTTCATTATTCGTCGTTCTGAATGAGCCGACAGCCGGACCAATTTCGTGCCGTAACTCGGGAAACGCCCACGCCCAAGTTTTGAACAAAACTCGCTCAATTATTATGCAAAACCGGTGCAATCTTTGCGTAAAGCGGTTGCCCAGCGTATTATCTGAACTCTGGGATAGATATTCCGTAGACCTTGCGCTAGTCTTCCTTTATCTATTGCAAGACAGCTCATGATTTGCACAAGCTTTGCACACGTTTTGTACGGGCGAAGTTGGGCGAAATGTTACAGCTCAGAATTCCATTCAAATCACCGTCGGATACCCCAAGCGGTTTTCTTCGTAATCATTTCTGTTTGTTTTGCTTGAACCTTCTGCTGAATTCGATAAGAACACCGGTTTTTTGAGCGAATCAAATTATCAATTTTAATGATTCAAAACTCAAAAATCACGAAGATCTTTGATTTGTTCAGAATGTTTGGCGCAAGACGAGAATTCCGAAGACGTGTTCGACAAACCACCTGCAAAAGATGTCAAAACGCCAGTTGACCTGATGCTAGACGACGAAATGCCAATGGCTGTTCCCAAAGAGGAATTGATGAATGAAGGGTGAGAATGTTTACAATTGTGGACGGGCGCCAACTGGCGCCGTCACAACGGTCCTTGTAGATCTTTGGGTGTTTTCTGGCATTCGTTTGGATATAAATCAAAGGGACTTATCAGATGATTCACGCTTGCCGCCGTGAGCGTGAGTCATACGGCCTAGGTCCACGCTTTTTGTACGGCGTCTAGTGTGAATCGGATGAAATTGATATCCCTTTTTCCAAGTCAATGTCAACACACGCAAAGACGCAACAGTTTGCCGCTTAAAACTAAAC
The DNA here is from genome assembly GCA_003052745.1 of Caenorhabditis inopinata. Taxonomy (NCBI): domain Eukaryota; kingdom Metazoa; phylum Nematoda; class Chromadorea; order Rhabditida; family Rhabditidae; genus Caenorhabditis; species Caenorhabditis inopinata. The sequence goes on along the minus strand of AP018151.1, from coordinate 14,115,116 downwards.
AAACGAGCCCTGGAAGCGTGGCTAACACTTGAGCACGCCTACGATGACTATAAGACATGAGTTCATGAGTTCAGGAGACCCCAATTTTGTAGGTAACGTCAAAAATGCCCTTCAAAAACCACTTTTCTTAAAGAAATCCTAGAATGATCTGCTGTAATTCGCCGGCTAGCTCTGGCAACTCGATTCGCTTCTAATTAGTCAGAAGCAAATCATAATGTGGTATACATTGCTCAGACACAGACACCAGGCTCATTAGAGTCGATGGTTGACGGCAACCCCAGTAGAGCCGTGCGGAGTGTCGTAGTGCTCATTGCTCCCGTTTGTCTACTTGGCTAGTGATCCGGACAAACGCGGAGCTGTCACATGTTCTGAAAATTGCAATGTGAATTGCTCATATCAAAATATTGAAGGCCGCGTCCGGGTTTTCTCCACAATTTTCGACCTGTGTGCCGGATTGCGCGGAAATTGGTCGAGCAAATTTGCGATATATTGAAAAAATGTTTACGGAAGCAATACATTTCGATTTCGAAAAAAATCCGTTCAAAATGGTACCGAAAGCCTAAGCACGGCTTATGAGCCGGGTTAGGGCCGCGTCTTCCAAGTTTTTGCTCGGCCACGCTTCGCCGACAAATCTCAGTTAGGCCAAGATTTCATAGAAGAATCTTCAGCACTTTTTAGCTTTTCCCAACTGATTTTCACCATCTCAACACTTGAAATTTCACACTTAAAAGGGTCCTTTCGGAATTCTTGCGGGCGGGTAACGGGCGGGCTCATAACTTTCTTCAAAATCGAAATTATGGCTCGAGAAATGATGTACATTATAGACATCGGTGTGTTTTACTAGAACAGCTTTGAATATTATAACTGGAGCTGGTGGCCGAGGAATCAGAAGTTCTTCAACGACAAGACTGAAGAATTCCAGACCACTTTTTTGTTCTTACTGAAAATTGTATTTTCTGAATGATTTTCGATTTATCTGACATCAAAGAACTCATTGAGATCTATGATGTGCGATATTTCTCGATTCATAATTTCCAATTTGAAGAAAGTTATGAGCCGGCCCGTAATCCGCCAGTATCACTGCACTGTACTGTATAGCTTTAAAAGCTCTTTCGCGAAGTATGTGCAGGTCCTTAGTCCTTGTTATCAGTCTGGTTATAATGTTCAAATTCTGGAATAAAAGAGCACATTTCGATAATTGAGCACAGCTCAGCAAAACTCCAAACACACTGTTGAGCAAATCCGCATTTTCAAAGTGGATCTTTGGCAGTGAAACATTAAAAAGTTCATCACGTTTTTCACGATGCTTAAATTATATAGAGTATGACATCATCGCTTATGTTAAAGACGTTTCCTTCTGAAAAAAAATTCGTATTCAGTAGAAAATGTGTAAAATTAAGGTGTCTCCACTTTTCTGAGCGATAGCAGCGCTACCGGAGACCGTACAAAAAACGGTCAACTACGGAAGTGTAGTTCTAGGTGTGATAAGTTCAGACAACAATTTTCAGAGTATTTCATATTCTGCTAACTTTTTTACATCATCTCAAAATACAGCGATTTCTATTGAAATATGTCTATATAATTTGTGTATCTGACTACTCAAAACTACAGTATTTTTGAAGAATTATATAACAAAAACTTTTTTAAAATCCCGAATTGCTCTTCGTGTTTTAATGATCCTTTCTTTCCAGCGCCGATTCTTTCGAAACCAGCACCGAAATGATCGAGATCTCTCCAAATGATACTTCACTCGAAGTGAACCCAATTCAAAAAACAGCTGTATTCTCTCCAATTAATCAATTGGACGGAGGGCTTTTCAACTTCTCAAAAGCGACAATTGAAGAGGACAGTGCGGAGGATAGCGATGAATTACCGGAAAAGACAACTGTAAAGAGCACGGTTATGGTAGCAGACAAAGCGGTAACTAAGACATCGGAGCGTCCAGCAACTCAAGTTGTCACCACCTCAACCCTTGAAGTGATTACATTTAGCTCACTTCCGATTGAAGTTGATGAGGTGGCTGATAGAAGAGTGCTCAAGGAGAAGGAGCTGGCCACACACACTACGCCTGGTGAGCTATATGGCTTTTTGTTAATTATTTAAAATGGAGAAATTCGATTCTTTTCACAATCTTTCAACAAAAGCGTTTTGCATATCTTTCGACGTTTTGTAAAACCTATTGAGCATGCTCGCTGACTCTGATGATACTGAGACAAACTTCACTCGGCGCCGCTGTTGATTCAGAATAGTAACAACAATATGCTTTCAACTTATAGAGAATTTTTTAAAATCCGTTTGCGAGTCTATGCTTTTTTCCTACAAAATGAAAAATATTATTCAAAATGAAAAAAGAAAAAACACTACAAAATGAAAAGTTTAAGCCATAATATTTAAGCCATCACTAGAAAAGAAACACGCGCATTCTGTTCTCGCTTTATGCATTTTTTTTTTCTGTCTGCGTCTCTCATTTTCCCGTGATGTTTTCTTGACTTACTCGATGGAGCGCATTTACTGATGCACCACGGCCAAAAATCGCGGAATTCTACAACCGGTTTCAGCAAATTCAAGTGGTGAAACAGCGGCGAAAGGGGTGTTTTGGAGAAATATAAAAGGAGCGCTTTTCTAAAACCACATTTTGTCTCGAAATCACCGTTTTAGCAAAACGAAAAGTGTTTCCATTGCGTCGATTTAAAATAATCTAGCTTCCGTCAGCCTACAATTAAGAAGAAATCAGTATGGTAAATATAGAATTTTAAAGCCACTTTTCTGCAAAAATTTATTTTTTCAAAAAAATATTTTCTGAAACTTCTTACATTCAAAATGTTGAATTTCAGTAACAACAACTCAAACTACCGTTGCCGTCAGCGATCCATCAGAATCGGTAGATGTAGGAGAAACCCCATTTGATCAAAGTGCTCTTGAAGGACTTTTTGAACAGGACGGAAGTGTCATCGATTCTTCACTGAGCACTGACCAAACTCCAACCTTTCCAATTCTGAAAATGACTGAAGAAGACTCCAAAATACTCACAAATGTTCCAAAAACAATTGTCTCATCTACCTCAAAACACACAACGACCACTGAAAAATCATCGGAAGCTCCAACTACAGAGACTACGGCTATAACAGAGCCATCTCCAACTACTGAGACTGTCGCTGAGACCACTACCGAAGAAAATGTATCAGTAACAGCTACATCCACCACTCTGTCCACCGAATCTATAAATTCCACGGAATCTGAAGAAGAAGAAACCACAGCTTCATCAGAAGAATCGACTACTTCTGAAGACCTTTCCACAATTCCAGCTCTCCAGAACTCCTCAAAAGTGTTCCTTCCTGCCAAATCCATCAAAACTCCGATAACCTTCCGCATTGTTTCTCTGGATTTTACGCAAGAATTTAGTGACATTCAAAGTGGTCCATCAAAGAAATTAGCAAAGGATTTAGTACCATCGGTGAGTTCTAAAAAATAAAAAATAAAACAATTTTGCATTAACAACGTGAAAATAATCAAAAATAGTAATGTTTCTAGCGGCTATGTAAAGCTAAAAAAAACAACGCCAGTTGAATACAATTTTTTAAATATTACATATAAAATGCTTTTCATCCTAAATTTTTTGTTAAGTTTTGAATGGCACGGGATCGTCAGAAGCCACCTCTACCCTTACTTCTCTCTTCTCTTCCCGGGCCATGAGTTTCTGAAAACGAAATTCGAAGATGGCGATTTTCATATATACATATACAAAAACTTTCGTTTTTTCAAAAAAAATTTGGAGCTTTGTGAAGTTTGGTGGAAAGCGGTAATTTTGCATTGAATTCAGCTTCCGAAAATCGCTGCTCTCCTCACCAGGCAAAGTTTTCAGACAAAAGCAAGAAAAAATTGTAGATAATGCTAAAAAGACAAAAAACAGAGAGCATCATAATTTCACGCTTGTTGCATAATCGCCACAATTTTAAGAGTCTTAAAACCCCAAGAGTTAATTTTTAGTTTAACAGGCGACACGCCACTATGCAGCTCTAGAGGGAAGATCCGCCAAATTACGCGAAGAAGCGAGAATACGCGTTGTCTGCGCCGCGAACCGCCGCTATAAGTTGCGGCACGCGATTTGGATACCGCGCACTCCCAAATAAATGCTCAATCGCCGCCTGGAACTCTAGACGTCAGAACTCGCTACAATTCTTATTCAGATCGCCGAGTTCATCAACTCAATTTCTGGACAGAGCAATTTTGTAAACGCTGAAATCAAGTCGCTAACCAAAGGTTCAGTGATCGTTCGGGCCGATGTACTCACCAAAAAACCACTTGGAGATCCTCAAATGGCTGTAAATTTGTAAGTTGATCTTGTGAGTCATTAAAATTAAGTTTAGACATTGTTCGGCAGAATATTTGTGCTGAAATTTATATGTGCGACATTCTTTCTATTTCAGGTAGAAATGAGAATTCAAGAAAATTTCCATTTTAAGACTTTCTCAGTGCATCTCAAGTCAACTTGTTCTCAAATTGAGTAAACGTTTAACTGAAAACTCTGAAAATATTCGCAGGGAACTTTAAAACTTTAATTAATTAACTTTTTACTAATTTGAATTCTCCATTTAAACAGTCAATTCTCATTCTATGATATTTTAATTTCGAGAAGTATTCGTTCTTTCCGACAAATCTTTAATTGTATTTATTTTAATTCAGATTGGAAGCCGCATTCTCTAGAAACAATTCCATGATCGCTCACTATCAAATTGACACATTGAGTGTTACTGTTGACGGTAATTCAGCATTAAAAACTGGAATATTTCAAAAATTCAATATTTTTCAGGAATTACATCTCAGGCTTACATCGACTCGATTTCCACCCAGACCACCTCATATTCCTTATCTTCTCTCATGATTGTTATCATCGCGTTCGCCTTGGTATTCATTATCGGAATAGCATTGTTTGTTATTATGGTAAGCTAAGAATTACGGTTTATCACAATAATTTTTAAAAAAGTATCCGATATTATTATTCATCGATTGGTCAAAAAAGCGTTTTTCACGGGGGTTCAATGATTCCGAACTAATCGAAATCGGCCTATCCCTTTTTCGAACTCGGTGCAGCATCGTAAGTAAAATATTTGAGATCACAACAAAGCGAAGACGTCAATCAACAATAAAATTGAATATGGATGACACTATCAGAAGCAACACGCCAGATTCTGATGACACTCCACACAATGTGCATCTGTGAGTTTTTGTGGGCCTGTTGTCATACTAAACGGCAAATCATAAAAAGTCCGATATCTGGAGATTCGGAAATACCAAATCCCAAAATTAAGATAAAGATATTTAAAAGAAAGCTTTATGTGTTTTAAATAGATGAAAAACATTTACATTCTATACACCTTAACTCGACTTTTTAAAAAACTACAGAACCTTTAGTTGGTGAAGCTATGAGCTCTCACACAAATAAAAGGAGAGTCAGATATAGCAAGGGTGTACAGAATGGATTTTTCCGAAAGCTTTCAGAATTTTATAACATCGGAATATTTCGAACTAAATTTAATTTTATCTGCTCGTGTATCTCCTAGGCGAAGAAAGTAAGAAAGCAGGGAGAATAATCATCATATTATTGTATATAAAAACACAATATGGAGCAAAAATACCACTTTTGGCTATTTTTTACTGCAGCCCCACGTCTAATCTGAAATTGAAGCACTCCAAGCTAAGACATACTCAATTTATAGTATTTTGTTGAATGGAACGTTTTGAAATGTTGGACGTAGACGTTTGAATTTCTATTCTACTGATTATTGAAAGTACTGTCATTCAGGTTTTCAATTATTGCAGTTAAGGCTTCCACGAAAGACGAAATAAGACGGTCTCGTCTCGTCTTCGTCATCGTCTAGAATTCGTCTGACGCAGAGATAGGCATTGTCTTGGTACACATGTATTTTAATTGACGACGTAAGACAAAATAAAAGACAAACGAAGACGAGACGAAAGGATTCCACGAAAGACAACCGATTTGTTTCGTCTTTCGTGGAAGCCTTAATTGCAGTAGTGCGAATTAAAACGGTGTTTTATACCAGTAATAACGCCTGCTATTATATCTAAAAAGTATCTAATTTTCCTATCGTGATAAGACGATAGAGAAAAACTCGAAAGAGATGTGCAAAAAGAAATTGAGAAATAATCACTAGTCGAAACGATGTGGATCATAAATTATCGGGAAAGATCTCGCAGACATCATGACATAATGACGCGTTACGTATTGCGACCACCATAAATTCCCTTTTCTTTGCCATTTTCATAAGTCTGACTTTAAGTAAAAACATATTTGGGAATCCGAAATGTTCTCATTCTTCATTTTCAGAATGTCCTTCGGAACTACACCTCGAACATCTCAAAAGCCTGGACCGATTAAAAAAATAACAATCGATGAAACAAATTCCCCTATGTACTAACTCCCAATTGTTTTCCGCGAAATTTAAATCCACATCATCTCATGTTCTAGGTTACCTCTTTTTCTGAAAAATGTTTTTGAGCCAAGCTCCGCCCCATTACGCAGGTGAGCTCTGTTTTGTAAATAATCACTCACTTCTTCATCCTTCACTTGCCATATCATTTTCACAGCGACAACACTATGGATGCATATTTATTTGTTCCGAAAAAAGTATTGGTTGCGAAATAAATACAGACTAAGGTTTTTAAAAGTCATACTCAAAATTGAAGCGGTGATTTACAGTAACACTATTTTCATTCAATTTTCGCTTACTTTTTCCATGTTTTGTTCAATAATTTCGATAAATATCGATTTAACAAGTGTTCTTTTTAATTAGCGAGTAAATGGAATTACTTTTTGAAGCCGATGATGGATGCGATGGAAGAAAATTATTTCAATTGTGCTCCGCTCAGTTTTCCAATACAGACAAACGTGTACAGACAGATAACAAAAATGTTTACAAACACATATTTTTAAGAAAATCCGGTTTATTTAGAAAAATTTTGTGAGTCATCACTGTGTTCCAGATACAGATTTCACAAAAAGCTAGGAAAAGAGGAAAGTTGCGAGGAAGTTGTTGAAGCTCCGATGAAAGAACCAAAGTCTATCGTTGAATGCTTTCCGGAATCCAGAGCTTAAGAACTTCTCGAACAATTCTTCAATTTGACGATCGAATTGGCCTATTCAAATTACAGAGAAAACTTTTGAGCCTGATGGATTTAGAATCTAGGATTGTGTCCCCTTCGTGCCGCAACCTGTACTACGGCGAGCGAAATTATGATTTCCGTTCGATTAAAATGCGTTTTAATCGATTTTTCAAACAATATTCAATGTAATTTTACTTATTTGATCTCGTCCAACACTTTACTTTTTCACCTCTCTGTTAAATTCATATTCGTGACCCTATGATCAGCGATCTCCTTTTTCAAGCTAAATTGTTGCTTTTTCTATGAAGATCTTCTCGATATTTCCTGTTTTTTTGCTTGATTTTAACACCGATACACGATTTTTTGATAGCATTTTCTAGTAAACCAGACATTTAAAAACCTGTTGGAATCACGGGAAGACTGTACCCAAATAGAAGAAAATCGAAGTAATACATTTGAATTATCCTCCGTAGTAGATAAGGACTATTCAAAATGGTTTCCTCGACGGTTGCCCGCTCTATAGAATCCAGAGTGCTGTGTGGAGTACGGTGTTGGAGACTTCCATCTGCAAAATCTGGTTACCAGTTTTTATTATAATATAATATAGTAACCATAATGTAATTATAATTACGTTCCAAGTATTATAAGTATATGAAATATTAAAACGCGATACCCTAGAAGAAAACCTGAATCTTTTTAAAAATGGAACAAATCAGCCAATATTCTGAAAGCAATAGTTGACAGGGGAGAGGAAAACTTAGTTCGACCAGGGTGAACGCCGTAAAGTAGGTAGCGCTAGTCAGACCGCCTTGCGTGAACCTGATGAATTCAATACTTTTTCAGTCAATATCATGAACTCATGGAAATCTGCAATTTGCGAGTTGGGCCGGGTAATAATATTGAATTTCTAGGAAGATAGTATAGGGGCCGGAATGAACCCCCGCCGGCAACTACATTGAAAATTGATGCTCAACATAGGAAAGTGAGCATCCTCCTTCCTCAGAACGGGTGTTTTTTTTTGTTTCGAAACAGCTATGAAGCTTCAAATTGAACGGCTCGTTTTGACTCACATAATTTATAATAGGGGTGAGACGTGAAATGGGCACAGAAGGTGTATCAGAATTTAAGAGAACCGTTTTTTTTTCGGTAAAAACATTTTTCAACAAATGAGTTATTCAGCAACAGTGAATACCTTTCCTGGCTAGAAGGGGTTCACTAGTAAAATTATTTTTCGGAAAAATATAGCACCCAGAACGTCAGACAGGGACGCGTGAGGAATCCTCATTCTATTTGGACGTTGCTTAACCGCTTTCGGGGGGCTGTGCACCGTGTGCCAGCAGCGGCAAGCTTTCAATTGTTATTGGATTCAGTGCTACTGCCGATTTTCACGGGTAATAATTTTGTTTCTCTCATTTTTCAGATATCACTAGGGTTGTTGGCTCATTTTAAGGGCTCGCTCGCCATAATTTTGCACAGGAATTTAAATTGGACACTTTGATCAATAGGAGCATGGGGCGTAGATGGCGATGCTCGTTTCTTCCGTGCAAATAGTACAAAACAAGTTTTCGTTCAATTCAAAACTATACAATGTCCTGCTGCAGCGCTCAGTCATTTTTTTTCAAAAATAGTTTTTAAAATCTTACTGATAAATTGAATCCCTTCTTTTGTAACGCCCCGCTCCGACAACATCTGGAGAAGTTGACTCGTGAAATTTGATCCATCTAATTGAAAAACTTGATACCTGACCAAGTTAGACGAAAATTCGCATCTCCTGAAAATTTAGGCACCTTGAAAAATGATCAATTCTTTTAAAAAACAATACCACGATTGCGGAAAAAAGTGACTATCATCAAAATCCACTCCTTTATATGGATTTCGAGCGTATCGCTTCATTCTATCGTACATTTTGTCCACGAAGCAGGTGACATTCTGCAAAGGTCTGTCTATTAAATTATTGACAATATTCCACTTACTCTCTTACACCCTCCGCATCTGGTTCTAAACTTCTGCCACACTTTTTCTCTCAGACATTTATCTGTAAATCCTGACACAAATCGGTCGATCGGATTCCTGACAACTGTGATTATTGACATTTTCTGCCAATTTTCTATCTTTCTCAACTCAGTGAACTCGTTTTTTTCTTTGCATAATCTGAAATTATAAGGAACACAATGATATTTGAATATTTCTCTATTTTATGTAGTTTGCGCCGAATTAAACAGAGCTGTTAGTAGTTTTAAACACGCGCAAAACGAATGCAATTTATAATGGGGTTATTCATGAAAAGCACGAAAAGCATTTTAATGCAAAAAAAATGCATCTTTTTTTGCATTAAAATGCATTCGTGAATAACATTAAAGTGGCATTTTTTGCATTAAAATGCAATTGTGCTTTTCATGAATAACCCCATAAGATCGCTTTTAATTACAGAGACAACTTTGAGATGTAATATTATCGGTTCGCGAGTACGCAAGAAACCGCTTAGAGATGGGGTTTGGGTCTCGTTAGGAAATTGGCGCGTTAAAACGCGCCAATTTAAAAATTGAAAGAAAGCGCACACACTGCGTTTGTTTTTCTTTTCGAAAATTGAAATCGAATATTGAAATTTTTTTCTATTTATATTTTGCTTCGAAAATCATGTTTTTTTTTTAAATTAATTTTTATTGTCAATTTTCTTAAACTGCTTATTAAACTGAATAAAGTATTATTTACCGGAATTTAAATGTTTTTTTTTTCAATATTAGAAGTTTATATTCTTCAAATTAGTATCTTTTCACTTGCAGCTAATTGTTTCAACAGAAGTGATGAAGTTTATGGTAAGGAATACCTGTCAAATAAAATGTATAAATATTAATTTTCAGGTTTTTCGTGAGAAGAGGTTTTACAATAAAAATTAATTTAAAAAAAACATGATTTTCGAAGCAAAATATAAATAGAAAAAAATTCCAATATTCGATTTCAATTTTCGAAAAGAAAAACAAACGCAGTGTGTGCGCTTTCTTTCAATTTTTAAATTGGCGCGTTTTAACGCGCCAATTTCCTAACGAGACCCAAACCCCATCTCTAAGCGGTTTCTTGCGTACTCGCGAACCGATAATAACTCGTTAAGTACTAAATGAAAAGAGCTGAAAATCAACAGAGAATTTATTTGGAAGCAAAAATTAATAAGAATTATTACATTCGGCCTTCTCTGGCGTCGATGACATCCTGACGGCGACGGAGAAGGCAACGACGGTGGCACGCAGATATTCGGTGGAACGAAGGCCCCATTCCTTGAGAGGCATGTTCTACAGAGCTGCCAAACTCGGTTCTGCGCAGACCGTTTTATGGAACACCCCTTTAATGGAACATTCGAATGTTAAGATCGGGTGGAGAGGCTGGCAATACCTGTTTTGGAATAAAGAGGGGGGGGGGGTGGGGAGTTGCTTCTGCATTACTCTTGACAGAGTTCGGGTCTGTAAGAGCAGGCGCACCGTTCCGCTGGAAAACCCAATGTTGTTGTCCGAAGTGTGTGTGGGTCTAGGGAACGACGTGCTTTGTCAAGATTTCATTTATATAGATTTCCTTGGTGATTCTCTCCTTCTGTTTCTCAAAAACGAGGGGCACTTTCCATCTGCCCAAATCGCCCCGAACACTATCACTCCAGCTGGTATTTCGATCCAGCTTGAAAAAGAGATAGTTTTGAGAAGTGAACTGTCACCGGATGGTATCCTTGCTGCTTGCCGAGCAACAAGGATTTTTTCTTGATTTTTTTCCGAGAGAATTGCGGTTTTCGTCCCTTGATATATATTCAGTTTCAGATTTTTCTTGACAGTATTTGTCATTGGAAAAAGGGAAATTTTCATTTCAGTTTCCGGTTCGATTTATGCGAATCTCTTCGGACTCTCTCTTTCGAACAACTTTGGCCTTTTGTGGTATAGAGACAGAAATTGGTTTTCCTCTCCCAACGGAGCCCTTAGGCGTTACAGCCTCTTTGTATTGACTAGAAGCATTGGAGACAGTTTTCATCAAGGTTTCGAGTCGTTTTCAGATGCTTTTTTCTCTATGAATCTTCTTATGGAGTTCTACAATTGCGGCGCGGTGCACGATAGAAGCCGTCATTACCCTGAAACCCAATTGATCTAGATGAAATGAAATTTGGTGAATACAAAGAAAGTGAATCAATAAATCAATAAACAGAAAATTGACGCACCGGAAATGCGTTAGTCGCCAACACCATTGCGTCAAAAATATGTCTCCGTCGTGTAATTATAAAGTCGCCTCATTTCGAATAAAATTTTAGCAGCGAGTGCGTCAACAATTAATTCATTAATTCTTTTGAATTAATTATTCGAGTTTTTAAGATAATGCTTTAAAATAGAAAAACTTAATTGGCGAGAACGAATTGGAGAAAATAGTGGTAGGCATCTTTCACAATGTCCTCCATTCACCGATTATGTTTTTTTTAATAGCATATTTTTCAAAACAAAAAGAAAATTTCAATTTTAGACAAATTTTACAATAGAAAATATGAAAACCATTGTAAATCTCATTAAGTTTCAGCTTTCCGGATAAAAATTAACTATTAAAATTCCATTTGAAAAGCGCGCGGGAACTTGGCGTTATGCTCCGCCCACTTTCCCCTTCATTTTGTCGCAATTTGGGGCTTCCACCCTTTCACTTGATCTTAAATCGTTGTATTTTTTTAACCAAATATTTTAATTCTATGGATTCCTCGGTAATTAGTGAAGTTTCAACAATTCTCTGTACAAAAGCTTCGATGCGTTTCTGCTTTTGTCGTCCCCTATTTTTCAGCCTTCAATCGCGGATGCAAATTAATTTTTCATTGTCTTTACAGATTGGTTGATTGATTACGGCATTTTTGTCTCTTCTTCAGACGCTAGGGACACTTTGATGTCAATCGATCTGGCTGCCGCTACTTTATGAGTTTTATGAGTTATGAGTTTCTAATGCAGTTTTTCATTGAATGTGAATGTGGGAATACAACCGTCGTCGTAACATCCCGACCGCCAATGAAGCAGAGGCCTTTCTGGTAAGCTACTTTTCATTGCATTTGAAATATGTTGTGTTCAGGACTTAAATATATTCAATATTTATAAAATAAATATTTTTTAACTGGCAAGATATGAATAATATTAAAATGTTTTTTAATAAACACATTTTTATAATAATTAATTCAAACTTTTTTGTATACGATAGCCATTGATACGCAAACACCGCAGCGTGCAAACTACACATTCTCAGTTTTGCATTGTTTTGGGATTTTATCTTTTTTAAGAGACAATGTCTGAGAGATTCGACCACCAGTAGTCACAGTTTGAAAAAGTTGATTCAATTGGTCTGATTTTTTATATAATGGGTATTTATGATGCCCTAAGTACAAAACCGTATTCAGAATTAAGATCCGCCCCCTTCGCGTTGAGATACGGTAGGGGTGTTTCGAAAAAATTTTTTTTCTTTTTCGAGATAACCTCGATTTCTTTTCTGGAATCGATAACCGTTCACTTATGAAGCATTTTTGTAGTGGAGAACATTTTTCTAGTTTTTCTCCTTCCGACAAAAAAAATTGAATTTTCGGAAAAAAATGGTTTCATATCCGTATTGTGGAAAAAAAATATATTACCGGAAGTGAGATCTCATCAGAACTTTATACTTCAGGATATGGGTTAGAAGAATTCATAACTGGTTGGCCGCGGTTCTGCTGCCTCCAGTCATTTTTTTCACGATTTTTGTCATTTTTCTACTGTTTTGGGACTTTATTCCCATTTTTTGGAAAAAAGGCAGCAGAACCGCGGCCAAGCAGTTATAAATTCTTGTAACCCATACACTGAAATATAAAATTCTGATGAGATCTCACTTCCCGTAATATATATTTTTTCCACAATACGGAAATGAAACCATTTTTTTTGAAAATTCAATTTTTTTGGTCGGAAGGAGAAAAGCTAGAAAAATGTTCTCCACTACAAAAATGGTTCATAAGTGACCGGTTATCGATTCCAGAAAAGAAATCGAGATTATCTCAAAAAAAATTTTTTTTTTCGAAACACCCCTACCGTATCTCAACTCGAAGGGGGCGGATCTTAATTCTGAATACGGTTTTGTACTTAGGGCATCATAAATACCAGAGTTGGGCGGAATAGGATTTTGGGAACTCGGAATCCGGAATCCGGAATACGGAAAAAATATTTTTTCACGGAATCCGGAATCCGGAATACGGAAAAAATATTCTTTCACGGAATCCGGAATTCGGAATACGGAAAAAATTTTTTTCACGGAATCCGGAATCCGGAAAACGGAATGAAAAAAACGGCGGAATCCGGAATGCGGAATGCGGAATCCGGAATTTTAACCATTAATAAGGGAATATTTATAATAAAAAATGATGTAAGTGCGCTCTGTTCGCAAAAATTTTTGCGGGGGTTCAAAAAAGTATACATTTCACAACAATTGAGAATAAAAAATTAAAACGGAATAAAAAAGCCATATCGCGGAATCCGGAATCCGGAATACGGAAAAAATATTCTTTCACGGAATCCGGAATCCGGAAAAATATTTTTTCACGGAATCCGGAATCCGGAAAACGGAATGAAAAAAACGGCGGAATCCGGAATCCGGAATTCCGCCCAACTCTGATAAATACCCATTATATAAAAAATCAGACCAATTGAATCAACTTTTTCAAACTGTGACTACTGGTGGTCGAATCTCTCAGACATTGTCTCTTAAGAAGTTTTTTATGCTTATGCATATGGAAATTTTAGAGAAATGACAGGCTCTGCCAATAAAATTTAAAAAAAATATATATATTGGTATGTCGATATGAGTACATGTGGCTCAGAGGCAGGCTTTCTGCCTGCTCCATTTGCCCATGCCTTCGAACTTAGTATTCTCACGACTGATTAGGATAAATACGCAAACTAATTTTTACCGAGTTCCATAAATATCCGAATCCAAAGACCTATTACTGGCTTTATATGCTTTCGGGTCGTGTAGATAGCACATGATTGCAGTGAGAAATGTCGAAAATGTTTTTTCAATAACGCAAGCAATCAAGTTATTTGATTTTGAAGTCTGAAAGTTTATCTTTATTCTATCTGCGATTTTGTCTAAATAGCCTCTACCTTACCCTATACAACTGATTAAAATTGATTAACGGTGAGATACAGTTTTTGAGACCATCGCCACGACACAACTCCAACGAATCTGAGACATCGCTCAGCCGGATTATGGGTTGCTCCGCAGTCTTTATGCTCTCCGTTACGTCAACTGAACTAAAATTACAATACCCATGGAACTCCGATCTGTTGAACATGTTGATGTAGATAATTACGCATCCCGAAAGTATCAAAGCAGGTAATATTTTTCCAAATCGATTCATTGGTAGAACAATGAAATGTTTGAGATAAACTTATGTTGAGTGTGTACAGAGTGTGCGGATTACTGACGAGAGATTCAGTCGTTGGTTTCAATGGCATGTTTTGTACACTTCTGTTGAAGAATATCATTATTTTTAGGGTTTTAATATTTTTTCTATGCTTTGAGTAAAATTATGCTCGATTATAGTCACTCGCCTATTGTCCAAGTATTGTTTCACACCGTGGAAACTGGTTTTATTATTGTGACTGCTCCTTCTGTTAAAAATAATCTATTAAAATCATATTATTAATATTCTAAACACAGTAACAAGGTCTAAATTAAACAAAAACAGATCACCTCAAAACACTCGTAGATTGGGAGAGTAGGAAAATTAGCTATAATTCTAGACGAAAACAAATTCTATAGGCTAGAAAATAAACATATGACAGCAAGGCACGAATAAAATGTACAGCAGCTCTTTGAAAGTTAAAGGTTAGCAAAGGAAATTCATAAATAAGGCATCCATCCACAGAACATTCTCGATAGATTGTCAGGGTTTGTTGCTTCTCTCAGAAGACGCCTAATTTGCAGATTTGAGGATTGAACAGACACCGTCTCATCTGTTCCTCGCAATTTTTCCCTGAGTCGTCCGATAGCCATTTCGGAAATGTATGACGGCCGATCATAAGCTTGCTCTGCCTCTCGAAAATTTGCCATCGTCTCGCGAAGAAGTGCGGAGGCAACACCTAATATAACCTAGAAAATACAAAATTAGTTAGATAACAATTTCGGTGAAATTACTCGTAACGAACCTTTTGATTTTCTTTTAGCTTTTCCATAATCTCAGTACACTCTTCAGCAAGTTGGCCATTTTCGATTCCTTCGATCAGAATAGCATCAAGTAGATCTCGACTGATACGAAATGGTACTTGTTCTGGGACGGGAAGTGTTCGTTTACTGTATTCCAGAATCATTCCAAGATCAATGTGTACAAAAGTACAGTTCTCTTGGTCGAAAAGAATGTTCGAGGCATGGCGATCTCCGAGTCCAACAATATAACAGACTGAAAACACGATTTATTTGGTATCACTAACATTTTTTAGGTGTTATAACCGGTTTGCAGTTTTGAAACTGGTCAAAAAACCAAGATAATTTTACCTGAATTCACACACCTTATATACTGTGCGCGTTAAAATTATAGCCCCCCCCCCCTGGAGTTTATCGTTTCCAGAATTCCGGTACCCGATTGTGATAACTGAATGATTCTACACGATCAGGCGTCACTCAACTCAGAAGGCACTACGAAACAGTATCGTTATTTACAAAGACCTCTGGACGAACTCAACGATCGGGAAGGACAAAAAAACTGTCTTTTCGTCGACACCGAACCGTCCAACGTGAAGTATCCAATCGTCCAAATTCGCGAACAACATCAAGCCAGAATTCCAGCTCTTACTACTTCATGGACCCCCATCGCCCAAGATCGCAAGGCATGGTTAGCTGTGATCCGCGCGTATCAAACCTGAGCACAAAGCCAATAGAATACAGTTCGCGAAAACTAGCATGATCACTGATTGGAATAAGGTATGCCCCTGTTGGTAGCCGCCCTGTGAAAAACACTTCCAGGTTATGTTCTCGATGAGAAGAAATTAAATTCCGACGGCCCAGATGGGAAAAATTACAACTGGGTAAATTTGCGTAGGGACCAACTAATTTTCCCGAAAAAAACATTAGCAAAGATCTGTGATGTGCTGGGCTGCATTCAACGCCACAAAGAAGCTCCAACTGGCGTCTATATGTACTCGGAAAGATTCCAGCAAGACAATGCCCCCTGTCACCTCGCCAACTCGACAAGGGAATGGTTTCATGCCAAAAATCTCATAAGACGTCTATCATGTCCTCGCACGAACCGTTTATACAGATAGGAAGGACACAGTTCAGTCCACAAAAGACGATTCGAAAAGAATGGGACAACATCTGCAGTCAACACTTCGAGAACCAAACCAAGTCAAACCGTGTTTAACACCTAATTGCTCGTCAAGGACTCTTCATTGAATACGCGCTATACTTTTGCCGCTATCAATTTTTAAGATTCATGTTTTACGTCAAGTCAAAGTTGACCGATCTGCCGAAAAATCTATTTTTGTAAGTTTTTCGACACGTCTGATCGTATGATGTCATTCACTTCTCACTATCTAGTACTGGAATTCTGGAAACGCTGAGAGAAGGGGAGGACTATACTTTTGACGCGAATAGTATAAAATAGGCGAGGGTAATTTCCAAGAATCGCCCCCCACCCTACAACCACCCCCCACCATCGATAATAGCCCCCCAACCAGCGTTATTCATTATCAAAATTGATGTAGGGGATAATTACTGTAGGGGGCTTCTATACGAAGTCGTTATCCAATATTAATCCCCCGCCAGTTGAAATGGGGGGGGGGGCGGAACATTTGAACTCTAGGTAATCTCCAATAATCAACCCCCAACAAACAGTACTAATCCCCCCGACCAGAAGATCCAGGAATCATCCCCCCCTTCCAATATTTCCATGAGATTCAGACGAAATGAAATGAAGAAATGAAAATGAAACTAGTTCATGATGCCACGTAAAAATCGAAAATAATTATGAAAATTGTAAAAATTGGTGGAAAAAAACTGACGTTAGGGGAAGGGGTGGGGGGTCATTCCACAGTCTTCCATCGGGGGGTCACTCTTATATTAAACTGGGGAGAGTTATTGTATTATACCAACGCGAGAATTCAGGTTAATTAATCCGGTTTATTCTGACTAGTTACAAAACTGAAAACCTTTTGACGCGCACTGTAGAATGGCAAAAAATTCCTACCAACACTCCAAGTAGCCAAACTCTGTCTATAGCTGGCGATCTTCTCTCTCCAAATATGAGCAGTTGAGAAATTTTTGTAGAAAAAATGTCTTTAAAAAGATAAACATCAAAACACCTTTTCGGCAAAACAGGAAATACCTAAATACTGGTGAGTACTTCTTGCATATGTTCATGAACACCTCCCTCCTCTTCTCAGTTGACGCTCCCTGCACTTCTTTCATTTCCGATGACACTACAGTGGCTGGAACTTCATTCGGATTATACTCCTGATGAAGGCCTCCGTTTCGAGAAAGACCACATAGCAGTTCTTCTGAAAATAAAGAGTATTTAAAAAAGCGATTCGTCTGGAAATCCTATTTAACCGACTCAGGCTGACAGTTCCATCGCAAAACTCGATGACTCCACATTCCATGTCCAATGGAACCACGTTATAAGTTCTCAACATACGCTTCTCCAAAATATTATTGGTCACATTAAACATCTGTTCAACCAGAACATCTTGTCGAACATCATCTTTCTTCCACACTGTTTTGTACCATTTTTCATCACTTCCTTTAATTTCCCAAATTTTTGGGGTTGAAAGGCCATCAGCCATGGTGAAAGTCTGCTTGTATTCTCTCCACGTGATGATATTTTTTGTTGAGTAATCACCAGGATCGCCAATCTGCAAAAAGAAAAAGATTTTCTTTTTCAAATATACTTTATCGCGATTTTAGTAGTATTTTTTTAAAGAAAAATATACCATCTGTGTAATTGTTGGAACTGGCAGGTCTTTCAGCGCGCAACTGAAAACAATCAAGTCCGAAGGCCAGAGCAGCTTTGTTTTACCATTCTCTTGAACTCGTCGAATTCGGATGTTATCTTTAACATCGATTTTGGCAATCTCTCTGAAATGAAAATAACAGAGTTCTTCATCAGTTTCTCATTTCCAAACAAACCTGTAAGCCAAATGCGCCTTCCTCATATTATAAATAATCCGTTTCAATTCGTCCATTTTTGGAGCCGACGGCTCGGTATTTGGAAGGTTTTTCAGAAAGCTTAACACTTCGGATCCATTTTTTTCGTGCTCGTACATCAAAACTGTATGAAGTACATGGTAGGGATAGTCGATGATTAATGCACCCAATATTTTTGAAATGCACCGGTTGATTGATGACTTTGGAACCGAAAAACATTTTGAAGCAAGATGCGAAGCGGCACAAAGCCACAATTTCGATGGGAGTCTGTTTTTGACGAGCGCATTCAAAAGCGTAACTACTTCAAAATCCTTCTCGTATTTATAAATTACATCTATAAGTGGAAAGACAATGAGCGACGAGGCTCGCAGAACCTCTTCTTGATCTACAACTTGACTGATGCAGGCTGAAAATTGTGCGGTTATTTTTTCTCGTTTTAAACAATTCTTAATAACAATTAAGCTTACAAAGAACGTCGAACGCAGATTTAATTGCTTTTTTGGCCGCAAGAATTACTAATCTGTCCATTTTCTCGATGTCATTTTTTTCACACGTGTATTCTCTTCTTACACGGGTCATCGTTCTCTTCGAATTCTCATCGCCCGAATTTCCACGTGTCAACTGAGCCGAGTTTTGAATTTGCTTTTCCAGCGCTATTACCGCTTCTTGTTTCATTCGAAAGCCTTTAGTATCTCGATGTTCTTCCAGCTTAGATAGTTGTTCAATACAAACCGAATGATATCTCTGTAACAGTTTTAAGCGGACATCAACCGAGTCGGAATTATAAAGACGCTCCAACGCCAACTCCAAAATTCGAATTCCTTCGTCCGTATTATTTCGATATACAAATGTGATGTCACTCAAAACATGCGCCCACGCAGCAATAGCCGTATCGCTCATCATACCGACGCGTTTTTCCATAAAACGAAGATTGAGTTCTGCTCTCTGAGGATCACCGGATTGGCGAGTAACGTATTCCTTGCAGATTCTTATTAAGTCGATATCAACGATCGAAGACTTCCAGTTCACCAATTCCTCTTCCCATGAATTTAGCAATAGTGTGGCGGCCTGAAAATGAGAATTTGATTAGCTGAAGCAACTTTTTTGAAAGTCGTACTTCACAAGCCTTATTTCCTACGAGTAATTCCGCCAATTTCACCATTCTCTCTATACTTTCATTGATCGACTTTGCATGATGCGAATTCTGCTTTATTCTCTCATTAATTGTTTTTCTAAGGTCTCGTATTGTCCAAATCACGTGCTCCTCTACAGATTTCGGGTTGAAGTTAGCTGTATTATTGGCAATCATCATCAGCCTCATTTCATCAACACTTGGTTCCAAAGATATGACAGTAACGAATTCCTCAATTTCCGATGATATCTGGGACCCCATTCCTTGGTGGAATAGAAGAAAGAAGATGAATTTGCATGGCGTATCGATAATCTTGGGGTATTCCTTAAAATTGCAACGAAGGATGGAATCAAAGTAATTGTCTCCGTCCTTATTAGATCGAAGACCACACATCCACTGAACATATGTCAGTTCTTGAGGGCTTAGATCATCAGAAGACATTGTTCTCAACCATTCCTTCGAATTCCAATTCATCACTTTTCGCACTTCTGGCCTATTCTGAACGTTCGGAGGAAGAGAACATAAAGCAATAGAATTATCTTCGGCTACATAAATGTCCATCAATAACTCGATCATCTCTTCTGATTTTTCGATATTTTCTAAACTAATTCTATCGATCATCAGCAAATTTCTTTGACCCGCAGACAATTTGTCGAATACCATATTAGCAACAGCAAATGCATGTGTCAGATATCTTTGGTTCAAGAAAAGCCGTGTAAGTTTGAAATAATAGCGTGGATCGAACTCAAAATCATCGAGAGGCAGTTTTTCGAAGCGAGCTATTAATTTCAAACCAATGGCATCTACACACTCAGCGAGACAATGAATTGCCTGTTGATTGTCTGAAATACATTAGATGCTTAACATAAACTGGAATTTAGGGTTTACCTTTGACACATCGTGTACATTCCAACAGTTTGGCAACTGCGAAACCATAGTCATTTTTCAAATGTGCAATAATGCTCATTAGAAATGGAATAGTACAGGCAGCGATATCTTTCTGAAATTTTTAAAATACGTTTTTTTAGACTGGACATTTAAGGATATTGTAATTATTGTGCTCTTACCGTATCATAGTCATTTAAAGTAACCCATTACCAGTAATACGTTTTAAAAAGATTTTGAATTTAAATCAAAAACCGGAAATGCTAACTTTGGCGAAATCTTTTAATATTTTTTCTCCTACACAAAGGAGGCGGAGACAGGATACCAAAAGACACCAAAAGCCGAGCGGGGCTCCGAACTAAGCAAACCAATCAATTTAATGTTTCACGGTGTTCCTATTGAGATTCAAAACGTAGAGGGATATTGCGGCCAGAAGAAAAACGCCCCGACGACTTAAAACAATATAAGAAAAACGAGAAGCCTATAGAAATTCGAGAATAATGAAATATGTCAAGAAAATGGAAAAATCAGTCGTCTAACCTCTTTGTGATCGTCTTCTTTTCGCTTATAGCGCTGCACGCATTTATGTGGACCATGTGCATATTTATCTGAAATATACTGACGAACTATGAGCATTCTTCATGATCATAATTAAATAATGATACAAAAAAGAAAACTATGGAAAGAAAACAGAGAAGAAAAAAAATATATTGGTATTTCTACCATCAGTAATGGCGCATGGACCGAAAGCACGTCGGACAGCGACAAGTAGCGTATTTTCTGACCACAATATCCCTATCCCCGTGAAACGGCTTTCTTAACTTACATAAACGGAAGATGCTATAATCATCATATTGAGCAGCTTCGTTTTATAAATCGCTTCCCCTTGAGGAGCCATCACTTCCTTGCTTAACTGCCTACTCCATTCGCACAGGATATTTGTACTCGCAGCAGCATTATTTAAAATATGGTGTTCTCTCATTTTGGTTTTATTCTGGCGACATTTTGAATCGTAGGACGTCAAGAGAAGAAGCAAGCAGATGGCATATTCTCTGAATTGAAACTCCGACAGCCTCATAAATTTGAGGTAGATTGTGAATTGCAGTTTTGCACCGATGTTCCGTTTGTCGACCTGGATATGTGGTGGTTGTGGAAAGCGAGACCACGCAGGAGACCTATGCTTGAATCGAGCAATGATCGGAAATATATGAGGTCGCATGGCGGGAAGCTGGAGCCAAACTGCGGAGAGGAAATCGACAATATATATTCCTGAAAGTTAAGATTGAAGACTCTAGACATTAGGCCATAACTTAATCTTAAACCTAAGCTTTTACAAAAATTAGATTGCAGCTGACTACGATTCTATTTGCGAAAAATGAAAACTTTACGAAATTCCGCGTTTACATTTGTGTTATTCCAAGAAAAACAATTGTTTTCCTTTTGAAATGGGTTCATTCTTTTCAGTCGATTATCCTTTAAGACTAATCGTGTAATGGCACATCTTTAAAATTTTCAAAATATTGGGTTTCTGGCAATGGCCGTTCATTGCATTTTTGGTACTCAGGAGGTTATTTTGGGAAAAAAAGGAAAATACATTTTCACAAAAAAAAAACAAAACAATTAAACTTTGTTCAGAAAAACATGTGTGACAGTCCTAAATCTAACAGTCCTAAACCGTTTTATTCAGGATGATTGCGTTAAAACCAAGTACGAGTACGACATAATTAAAAACATGTTTTTTTTTAACAATTCACCTACCTCTCAATTCATTTACTCTGATTGCGTCTTCGGTCAAATTTTCATTGAGTTGTTTGTAAAATTCAATTAACCCATAGTCGCCATAATCTACACTGGTAGAATCTATTCCAATTTTTAAAAAATTCTCTACAGAGAATGCAATTTGAACTTCGAAATTTTGAAATCCTTCGAGATGGTGCGCTGGTACACTTTTTATTCGGTGTTGAAAAAGATCGTAGCGTAGTTTTGTATCCTTGCACATTTCCAGTATTTCTGCACTGAAAAAAAAAACCAAAAAAACTCTAAAACTCTTTTCTGGAGACAAACGTGCACTCTTCCTTCACTACCATCATGAAAATCGACTTGTAAGTGAGATCAAAAAGCGCTTTGTAGACGCTGTCTTTCGTGCGAAATCCACTAAGCAAGAGAGAATTCAATAGAGAAACCACGCGATGTTTTAGACCCAATTCAATGGACTGTTTTGCCTTAATTATTATCATTTCCCTTAATTGTGAATTTCCACCTGGAAAAAGCTGATAACTTACAAAAATATGCAATTTCTCACAAACAATTGCAGATTCCGTTTCGAACAATCTCCAGAAAGAGAATGCTGCGTGTTTCCACCAACTTCTTTCGCAACCGAATAGTAACGACACATTGTCAGAATCAATGAGTGAGCCGTTATCTTTACACTTCCGAATGTATTCCTGGCATCGACTGAGATGGTCCGAGCAGAGTTTTCTGAAAATAACTTATAAGAAACTGGATTTTGTAAATTTTCATGAAAAAAAAACTTGATAAATTTATTTTCAGTCAGAAACTTACAATGCCTTCATATGCTTTGAGTTCGATTCAAAGTTTGCACGATAGATTTTTAGATATCCACGCATGTTGGGAATTATCGCCATGCATGCCTGTAGAACAATCGTTAGAAGAAAAAATGAAAATAAACTAACCGCTAAAAGTCCTTCATTTTTCATGACAATTTTAAGAGCTGTAACGTGCAATCTCCAACTTCCCTTTTCAAGCAGATGCCTCACAATATTTTGTGCCACGAATGGTGCTTCTCTCAGAGCTGTCAAATATATTCTAGCATTCCGTTTTGTGAAAAATACATTGTCCGTATTCATTGCTACAGCTACGGCGTTAAATTCATAACCCAAAATTGGCACAGAAGTATTACGAATGCAAGTGGATGACAACAGACGATTAATGATGAAAATATCCTCCGATGTGATAGTTTGCCCTTGGTTATACAACTTTATGGATTCCTTGCTGAAAAAATAACGACCAAAGTCAAAAAAAAATAAATTTTGAAGCTTACAGAATTATCGAGCTTGCCTGCATCAATTGTCCATACGGCAGCAAGACTGAGTATCTCTCAAATCTTTTTGTCATATCGTAGACGTCGTGCATATTATGAAGAATGAATTCTTTGATGAAATTCGCAAAATTATTGGCATTTTGAAATTTCTTTCGAATTTCGTTAGACTTTTTTGCCTCATTTGCTAGCTGCCCAATGATAACATCCCCAATGCCTAGATATTCAAGTTGTATTGATTTGTTTTGAAGGCTTGCGAGCAGATAAGTAATCAATAAATCGATTGACTGCTTTGTTTCAGGAAAGGAAAGCTCTTGCGGCCATTTGGTAAAATGTTTGACAGATTGCAAGAGCTTATCTTCATTGAGACTATTGACTATGTTCTGGAGTTTATCGTAGAAATCGCCAACGTCGAAAGAAACTTCTGGAACCTTCAGTGAAAACTCGTGGATGATCACGAATACAGGCAGAGTGCATTCAGAAGCGAGAAGGCTCTCCAATTTTCGCTGAACGTAATCTACGACTTCTTCGATTTTGGTTTCAGGTGGAGTGAAAATGCTGCCGTTAGAAGGAATTTTGGAAGGGGAGATTAATTTGCACTGTTTCAAACATTGCATGAGTTCATCATCTAAAATTGATTGATTTAAAATTATTTTTTTAATTAATTTAAACTACCATTTAATTCTGGGTCGGCATTATAACAAAACCTTGGATGATAGAGGCATAGTTGGTAAATTAGATTATAACAATGGGCATTTGGTTTTTCTAGAAGCCATTCGACGATGTCTTTTCGGAGGCTGAAAAATGCTATTGTATGGAATGCAACATTTCTCTTATACCTCCAATTTCCAATATCTTCATCATTGGCAAACCTCGCATTCTCATCGAAATCGGTAAAAGAAATCAGGGCGGAGAGCAATCTGACCACTTCGAACGAGCCTTGTTTTGTCCTTGACACAGTATCCCAGACCATTTTGATAATTTCCTTTGGCACCTCGTGAGCTCTGTATCTCAAAATGCTTTCTGCTAGAAACGCAGCATTTGGAAGCGAAACGGCATTAGGCATCAAAGACAATGAATACTTGAAAATTGAGTCAATAGTTGGTAGTCGTTCGAATCCGAATCGCACTCTTCGACAGATTCCAATAGCAAGAAGTAAGCAAAAGGTGGAACGAAGTTGTTCGGAGTTAAACGATTTCCTTTTCTTCCAGAGAACTATGAAAATGTTTTCTAAAACTTGTGCATCGAATTCTTCTTTCAGGTTTTTGATAACCTCAATCACTATTTGCATAACTTCATTCCAAGCATTGCATCGCTGAGAGTCGCCATCGATATCAGAACCGAATGTTAGATCATAGATCTCTTAAAATTTTTATTAAATTTTTTTCTTTGATGCATGGAATTTCTTACCATGAAATTTAGGTTCGGCATCCAATTTACTTTTTCTGAATTCTATTAAACCAGATTTAATTGTCTCTTCAACTGGATCGAGCCTAATTTTTGCTAACAGCCATCTAGCCAAATATTTCTTATATTGTTCAGAGATTGTAAATGTAGAACTACTTGAAAAACATCGATGAGCAGATTTCCACGATTCGCAAAGTGCAGTATTCAATAATATTCTCACGTCTGTCTTCGTACGATGTGATATTGATCTGTGTCCGTCAACAGTGTCTATCATCGCAAGTTTTATCAGATCGTCTATCATCATCATGTTGTACACCTAAAAACGGAAACTGATGTTTTTTCAGATAATGGCAATTCAAACTTTCGATTGCATTCCACTATTCTGTTCCACTGAAATCAGTGAGTGTAGATTTTCGGTAAACTTGAAAATTTCGGTAAGGATGAAATCCCTCGCTTCAAGACCCCATCGGTGAACAACATAGCTTAGGATGCAGACGACTGAGTATTTCCGGGAGTGACACCATCTGAAACACTGTTTTTTCTAGGAATTAACAGTAGAATTTAAGGGAAACTTTTGTAGAAAATTACTCACATTCCGCAGAGTATTCTGTTTAAACAATTGATAAAAGTTTTGTTATATTTTTGTTCTCTAACGAGTACCGGAGAAATAAATATGCAATACTCACTCTAATTTTTTTGCTTCCTCCGTTAAGAGTGATTTTTGCAATGATTGAAAGACTCTCTTGACAATACAAAGTGGAGAATACTCAAACACCGAATAATCCACATTTTTCAGTAAGGTCACTGCCAATTCCACGTAGGACTTCATGCATTGAGCGTTTAGCTCTTTATTCTCAATTCGGCTCCATACCCAATCCCATAACCTTTTTGCATGC
Source organism: Caenorhabditis inopinata (assembly GCA_003052745.1). Taxonomy (NCBI): domain Eukaryota; kingdom Metazoa; phylum Nematoda; class Chromadorea; order Rhabditida; family Rhabditidae; genus Caenorhabditis; species Caenorhabditis inopinata. Next base: position 14,089,456 of record AP018151.1, on the reverse strand, counting down.
GGATGTGGAACCCAATGAAGTTGCGAAGAATTCGAGCACAGCAATAGCACATGTGACAACTCGTTTTCCATAGACGTGTCCCATAAAACAAATGGGAGTTCCAGCATTTTCATGCAATACGGAATCCATTTAACTGTATTATGATCCACGTCTTTCTGACAACATCTTTTTAAATGTAGAATTGATAACTCGAACAATGGCGTGGAATATTTTTTCTTTTGTTTTGTCCTCGAATCAATTCCTCCCTCTTTCCGCCATTTCGGAATCAGCTCCTCAATTTCCTGCAAAAAAGTCGTTTACTTTATATTATTTTAGGTTCGACCTCAATGAAGCCTAAAAAAACGAAAACACTGTCAATTTTAGTTTGTGAACAGCTAGCGTAATTGAGTGTTAATATCACATAAACACATTTTTCCATTTAAACAGAGGTTTGAAATGAACAGAAGGAAATGAAATAGTCCCACTTTTTTCGCCAACTTGAAGATATCTGTTGATAAATCGAATAAATCGTAGATGTACTTATTTTCCGGACTGACAACTTCTAAACCAAGACGCTCGTAGAGGTCAACTGTTTTCCAAATGGCTCTCTGCAAAAGAAAAAGTATCGAATTAATCTTACAAGGGAACTGTTTTTAGATAACGTTTGAGAATTTTATGAAAATTGGTACACAGACACTTTCGAGCATGCTGAAAACCATGGCAAACTTTGTTTTTGCCTAAAACTCTCCAGAAGCTGAATATTCGCATCTGAAGTTTCATCTGAATTTTCATCGCATCTGAAGTTTTCCCCCCCATCCCGGTACCTCACTCTTCTCTATGCTTCCATATCATCCATTTCTGGAAGCAGCGGTGGTGTAGTGGCAGTGGGATGGTTTGGAACCCTGGGGGTCCCAAGTTCGAACCCTATTATGGTAAATTTTTTTTGTTTCTTGTAATTTCATTTTCTAGAGGTCTCCAGAGCACATTGGTCTCGAATGGAACTTGCAGAATGCCGAAAAAGGGTATATGAGTTGTGTTTAATTGTTTTTTGATCTCAAAGGCTTCTACTCTAAACTTTAGAAAACTACAGAAATTTTCGGCTTGGAGAATGGTTTGGAGGCTTGGAGGCTTGACGGCGTCAATTGCTGCCGTGTCTTTCCAAGTGCTCCAGGAGTCGACGATCACAAGAATATCTTTGGGCATAGACGAATCGAAAACCACTTTTTCGAAGAAAGTCACCATGAAAATCCTACATGATAACGTTCTACGCTATCTTATTGCTGACATCATAAGGAAGAACAACATTTGCATTGGAAACTTTGTCGGATCGGATAGTTGGCTGGCTGGATGGAAGAAAATGTACGGAATTTCCTCCAGGAAAATCACGAAATTTGTGTCTACCGTTCGACACAAGACTCGCGATCAGATTGAGGAGGATTCCAAGGATTTCGTGAATTCTGCCAACCAACACTTTCAACACCCATCCAGCATCTACAATGCTGATCTGAGTGGATTCCAGCTCGAAATGAACACAGCTCGGAATCTTACATTTACCGGATCCAAAGAAATTCACTGTGTTGTTGGAAGTGTCTCTTCAACTACACATTCATACACAGTACTTCCCTTGATCTCCGCATCGGGAAAAATGCACCCCAAATTATTCATTAATTTGAAAGAAGACAAAGGCCGATTTCCCAAGAAAGGTCTTTTTAAAGCATCAAATCTGGAAGTCACGTGCCATTCCAGTCACATCATGACTAAAATCAACAAGGTGACTTTCTTCGAAAGTGGTTTTCGATTCGTCTATGCCCAAAGATATTCTTGTGATCGTCGACTCCTGGAGCACTTGGAAAGACACGGCAGCAATTGACCCAAGCCTCCAAGCCTCCAAACCATCCTCCAAGCCGAAAATTTTTGTTGTTTTCTAAAGTTTAGAGTAGAAGCCTTTGAGATCAAAAAACAATTAAACACAACTCATATACCCTTTTTCGGCATTCTGCAAGTTCCATTCGAGACCAATGTGCTCTGGAGACCTCTAGAAAATGAAATTACAAGAAACAAAAAAAATTTACCATAATAGGGTTCGAACTTGGGACCCCCAGGGTTCCAAACCATCCCACTGCCACTACACCACCGCTGCTTCCAGAAATGAATGATATGGAAGCATAGAGAAGAGTGAGGTCCCGGGATGGGGGAAAACTTCAGATGCGATGAAAATTCAGATGAAACTTCAGATGCGAATATTCAGCTTCTGGAGAGTTTTAGGCAAAAACAAAGTTTGCCATGGTTTTCAGCATGCTCGAAAGTGTCTGTGTACCAATTTTCATAAAATTCTCAAACGTTATCTAAAAACAGTTCCCTTGTTAGCTATCCGTTAAATCTTACGTCTCTGGCTGACTTTGGTCCATTCCATGTAAGTAGATCGCCTATCAACTTTTGTAAAACATGGAGTTGATTACTCATTTTGGCGTTTCTGAAAATGTTTAAATGTAAACTCGAAGGAAACATGATATTCGATGATAAAAGCTGAAGACGGGGGAGGTGTAGTTATTAACAAGCAGAAAAAAGTTGTATTTAGTATTTAAATAAAATATTTAAATAAGTTGCCAACGGAGAAAAATTTTCTTTGTGAATCTTTTTTTTCTTCCTTCACCATTATTATAACGGCCAAATGCGGGTTTTTTGTGCTTTTTTTTGATAAAAAAGGAAAGCAGAGAAGCAATTTTATCAGCAAGCAACATACACAAGCAAACTATGGGTAAATATGTAAAAACAAGTATAATAATTCTAGAATCTTCATGTTCATACGCTAACAATCAAGGTTGAAGAAAATTTGGACGGATAACAAATAAAATAACTTTTTTTTTCGAGAATTTGTTTTATTTTTATACGAAAGTGTTAAAAATCATATTTTACGAGTTTTTTCAGGAACATTGGCAAAATGTTTGAGGAGATGGTGACGAACACATATTGAAACGGCGGTGAAAGTGGTCTTATTCAGATAATCCGCTATTTTTGTTTAGTTGTTTAATGCATTTTATCTTATTTTGTTGTTTCATACACAAATTTAGCATCAAAATATTGAGAGGTTATTCTTTTTCTAATGGGGTGTGCCAGTAGACAATGCAAAAGTGCAAATCTAAAACAGCACATTTAATGCATTTATCACAGAGAATTTCTTCGATACGGCTGGGTGGGCTGATTTATCAAAATAAAACAATTATAGCGACTCCAATATATGCCGAAACTCCGCAAAAAAAGCTTGCTCGTGCGGAAGCGTCCAAATCTTTGCAGAAAACGTGGATTGTGCAGAACAGTGTTTTTTTTATTCGACAATACTGGTTACTCAACCTCGCAGATTTCACACCAACGAGACTTTTTGAATTTTTTCCCAAATTACGAATTTTTCAAATAAATTACGCAATATTGATAGTGTTTTTAAAACTCAAGTTAAACTTTTCGGCATATTAATTGTTATTGAAGTAATTTCCTTGTTTTAAATTGAAGATTTAAAAAATTCGAGAATATTTCCAATTTAAAAAGTCGCGAGAATAGCTTATTCTTGTTCATTTGAATGTTGTAATCTGGCCACGAAGCAAACTATTTTTTATAAAGTTGTTCCGTTGCGTTTTCCGGCTTTCTCTCATTTTCCAACTTGAAAAAAAAACTACCTTACAAATGAAAATCATGGTTTTTATCAAAAAAACGATAATATTGTAGAAAACATCGACATATGCGTGCTGTTTCAGAAAAAAGCGATGCGGAAGTGTGTTCCCCAATTTATTTTCAAAAACGCGTGCGTTTTGCTGTAATGTACTGCAGAGAATCTGCAGAATCTTCGTTTTCCGCAGCAATTTGGACGTTTGGGCGCATTGCTCATTCTAAAATTTAACGAGTTTTGGATTCACTATAACCAAGAAAGTGCAACAGGCAATAAACAACAAAAATGAAAACGAATCTTTTTTATTTTATAGACATTTAACACCAATTGTTTCGCCTACTTTCTCCATTATATTCGTTTAAAGTTTTATATTTGAAATCAATATATGTGGTGTCTTAATATTTAACAAGCGTGTTGGCCAAAATAGACAGTTGACGCTTTTCTCCCACAAAAATTGTTATTTTTTAGACAAAAAAAAAAGTAGAATTCGAAAAAAGGAATATCTTAACGATTAAAAAAAAACGAATTAAATTCTGCATTTCGGGGAGTCGGCAAAGATGCGAAACCCATATATTTTTTATCATTTTTTGGAAGCTGTGGATAGTTTTGGATTCTTCAGCTAGAAAAATTCGAAATAAACTTGGTTCCCGCGCGGTTCAGTTATCTCGAATTCTCTTATTTCTCCGCGTCTCTGTACTCTAGTCATTGCCGATGGGGCGCGGGGCGATAGAATTTTAGCCCTTTTTCTAAAATAAATTCCTACGCAAAATTTCATAATTTCCTTTTCCTTTTTGATTTTTTTGATTTTGATAAACATATTTTTTGATTTAATTGAAGCATCTTCGTTATTGAATTTTCAATTCAATTTTTTAAATAACAATAGTGCAGTTCCATAGCTTCTTTGTAATGTTCTTTCCATTTTTTTAACCGACTAATATTAATTGCATCATGGATTCTCATTGAAATTAAGAATGGAAATCGGCCCAGATGGAAAACCGTGCCGAGCATGTGTCAGTGTAGAGGATATGATGAAAAAGGGTAAAGAATTAGCGGAAAAAATGAAAAAGAAAGGTTTGTTCCAGTCTGAATACTAAATTTGCCTATTTCTCGTAATTAGAGAATTTTCAGAAGCAAAAGAGAATACGTCGGTACCAAGTACCAGTACAAGTGCTCAACTACACGGATGTCCAGTGGACAAAGATGAATTAGGTGAGTTTCTAAAACTAGTATCTTCCTTCGAACAATGTAATATATGCAATTCAAAATGCAACACTTTGTGTAATTAAAACTTTGTTAAATATATCTTTCTTTCATATTTGGAATATTTTGATAGTTTGATAAAGCTTATTTGAAATAATCGCTGAATTAGTTGGCCATTAAGATTTTTTTTTGGAATATTTTTGAAATATCTTCTATACTATGGATTTCAACACATTTTAAAACACTATTTTTGTTTTTTTGCATTTTTAAAATTTCATTTATTGACATTTATTGGCTAAATTATATAAGGTTTATTCGATGAAGATCACGATAACCTCTTGCTGATTAAGGAATTTGAATGAAAATTAATCTAATTTAAACTGAGAATCATATATGATCTTATGTTAAATATCAGAAGATTTAAATCTAATTTGTACTGCTCAACATCGATTTTCCAAAGGCAATATTTCAAAAACAATAAATTTTTGTAATATTATTTTCTTTCTTTTCTGCGCGCTTTTCTCGCAAATACTTATTTTTATTTCAGGTCGATCCACATGGAACTTGTTGCATACAATGTCCGTATACTACCCTGAAAAACCGGGCCCTGAAGACAAAAATCGAGCAAAACAATTTATGACACTTTTAGGACAGGTAAATTTCAAAATGCTCATTGACGAAATAGGCTATTAAATTTGCAGATGTATCCTTGCGATTTCTGCGCCAAGGATTTACGAAATGATTTAAAAGAATCATCTCCAAAATTGGAAAGTCGTGAAGAGTTCGCTCTCTGGATGTGCCAATTGCATAATAAAGTAAATGATAAAACAGGAAAGCCCAAATTCGACTGCAGAAATGTCATGGAGCGGTGGCGAGATGGTTGGAAAGATGGATCCTGTGATTATTAACTAAACTTCAGGAAACATGTCGAAATGCCATGACTGCTTCACTTTTAAATGGTTTCTTGTTTACTTTTTAGTTGCGCCGCTGCTTGTCAGATACAACGTCTGCCGAATTGAATATTTGAATTTGCAGACACTAATTTTAAAATGATTTTTGAGGATTGTATCAGATCTAACATTTAATATTACCATAAACGGCAAAAAAGGTCGAAAAAAATTAGAAAGAAATTTGTTACTTTAAAACTGTGAAGAAAGAGGTTTTGAAGAAGCTTGAGAGAAATATGTTTTAGAATTCGTTTCAGAACCACTGTTTCATTGAAACGGCCGTAAAAGGAAAAGCACGGAGAACATCTTTAAGGTAACGTTGTCGCAAATAGGTTTCTCCCGATATCCACCGTCGTGCCACGATAGTTGTCGCTGACAATTGACAATGGGACAATGTGAGTAATTGAAATATTCAATGGAGCTAACTGCATATTTTACGTATCTGACAACAGCACTAAATTGTTATGTTTTTGTTTACTAATTGTTTGTTTTTCATATTTAGAAGTCACAATTGCTTCATATCATATCATAGATTAATTCAAAATTAGAAAATACATAAAATAAAATTTTTTTTTCGCAATTTTGATGCCAATGATAATAATACAGATAAAGTTTAAGTATTAAAGCTGCGCCTCGCGAGATAATGTTCTATGACTTATATACACAGAAAATGACCGGAAATTTTCGAGTAGAAACGAGAAAAATAGGTAATTCTAGAAATCAGTGGCTTGAACGATTTGATTGGGATAAAGTGAGAGTTGGATAGTTTTCGGAGCACAGTATTCTTCAACGGATGGAGCTCGCGTTTGAGACTTTTGACTTTTCAAAAGTTGATAGCTGTCGATGACAACATACATGCACCAGGTCTGAAAAAGAAGCATTACATAATAAAAAACTATGTATAGCAGAAAGAATTCTGTACGTTCTTCATGAGATTTTTTGCCAGCTCCATTTTTCAATTTTCACAAATGTCATAGGTGTTGAGAAATAAACTCACATTTACGACAGCAATCAGAAGATAAAAGACAGCAAAAATTACGAGAAGGCCGACCAGAAAACTGGAAACTATGCTTGTAGAGAACATCGGAGGAGGAAGAAGTGTCTGAAAAATGTGATTTCTGGTACGTTTTCGTTCTGATTTCTTTGTTTCTTACGCAGAACAACGCACTTACCATCGAATCCGCCGCAATCTGTGGATTCGTGACGACCAACAGTAATTGAAACGTGGCACCGTGAAAAAGGGCGTACAACGTCGCAAGAGTGAGGCCGAGAAAGCACAAAACAAGTAGGATCTGCATGACAATATGGGGAATCAACAGATTTCCAATTCGATAGAAGATGGCAACGAAGAGGAGGCCGATGACGAGAAGGAAAAGAAGAGCGGCGATTGTGAACACTGTCGCGTGTTCTGAATTTCCCCAACTGCCGTTTGCGAGCTAAATTAATAATTGAAAATGGTTTGGGGCATTAAAACTGGATTAGAGGCTGAAAACGAAGCTATCGAACCAATTTTTTTCAGATATTTTTTGTGAACGAACTTAATTTTAAAAAAAATTTTGAAGATATATATTATTCTTTATTTTTAAATATTTTGAGTATTAAAAAAAGCAAGGAAAATTGCGTTAATTCTCGAAAATCGACTTTTTCGTGGAAATTTGCCGCATTTTAACTAATTATAAATGGAAAATTGAAAAAGAAATTGCAGATAGTTCTTTTGAGCTTTGATCTTAATGCAGCCTTTTTTTTGATTTTTGAAATAATATAGCTACATACCTGATAAATCAAGATGGAGAGCTCGACGACGGCAATGGCCACTGACAAATAATTTACATGGATGAAGCAGCGTTTTACGCTGTACGTCTGTTCGCCGGTCTGGAAAATAATGAATGAAGGAGTGATTCTTTATGCGGCATTTTCTAGGAGGCTTTTGATTATTTTTAAACGTTTTTTTCTAATAAGCGCTTTTTTTTTCTCGGCCCTCAACACACTTACAGATCCACCAGATTTTCGAAGTGAGCTAACTGACGAGAAAACCTTCGACTGTAATCTTTTCCATGAGTCCATTTTTCTAGAAACGGGTAATAAATCGATAAATCAAGTGAACGAGGAAATAAATTGAGGGCTGAAAGGTGAATTAGAAGAAGAAAAGGACGGTGCGCAGAACCCGAGATAGTATTTCGCTTATTAGAGGGCGCAGAGAAGTTCATCACTCCCTCTTTCGCACCTAAATACATTTAATTGGTAGCGGAATGAATATAGCCATTTTTCGGAATAAGGTACAGAGCGAACGTGGGATAGAAGCTGGAGGAAAATTGAAAGAAGAGCCGCAGAGTTTCAATAAAATAGCTAATGAGCGGACAGGCAGCTGACCCTTGCATCATGTGGGACGATGCTAGAATTTCGGTATCTTAAAAGACGCATGTCGACATTCTCACAAAGTGATTTCAACTATTATCGGTTCGCGAGTACGCAAGAAACCGCTTAGAGATGGGGTTTGGGTCTCGTTAGGAAATTGGCGCGTTAAAACGCGCCAATTTAAAAATTGAAAGAAAGCGCACACACTGCGTTTGTTTTTCTTTTCGAAAATTGAAATCGAATATTGGAATTTTTTCTATTTATATTTTGCTTCGAAAATCATGTTTTTTTTAAAATTAATTTTTATTGTCAATTCAACAAGCTTCTTCTCATCAGATGAACTCTCCCTTCGATTCGCACTTTGGCGAACTTAGGCTCCAGCGGCGAGGACGACATAACTAAGAAACAACAATTGTTTATTCTTTTCTACATTGAACACAGAAACGCATGGCTTTTAGTTCCACATTCTTTCTATAAATTCTCCAAAGTTTTACATTTTGGCGCAGATGACACATCATTCAACAGTTAAACATATAAATTACAAATTATTTATAGACTTTTCCAATTTTTCAAATAAAAAAAGTATATTCACTGACTGACGTGAAGAGTATATTTAACATTGTTTTTAACTGAAGACGTTCGTTTCGTCGAAGAGAAGATTTTCTGAAAGAGAAGATGATTTGAAAAAAGAGAAAAAGGAGAAGATTCAGTTACCTTCGATGACTTTCTCTCCAGAATCCTCTCTCGATTCTTCCCCGGATGGTTGACCAGCTGATTCTCCAGATTCTAAAACGTCCGGAGCATTCAGCGACCTCGCGTGTCTAACCATAAAAAACCTCTTCTCACGAAAAACCTGAAAATTAATATTTATAAATTTTATTAGACAGGTATTCCTTACCATAAGCTTCATCACTTTTGTTGAAACAATTAAGCTGCAAGTGAAAAGATACTAATTTGAAGAATATAAACTTCTAATATTGAAAAAAAAACATTTAAATTCCGGTAAATAATACTTTATTCAGTTTAATAAGCAGTTTAAGAAAATTGACAATAAAAATTAATTTAAAAAAAAAACATGATTTTCGAAGCAAAATATAAATAGAAAAAAATTTCAATATTCGATTTCAATTTTCGAAAAGAAAAACAAACGCAGTGTGTGCGCTTTCTTTCAATTTTTAAATTGGCGCGTTTTAACGCGCCAATTTCCTAACGAGACCCAAACCCCATCTCTAAGCGGTTTCTTGCGTACTCGCGAACCGATAATAGTGATGCGGCGAAGGATAACAGGAGGAAACACATTTCAAAGCTGTTTTTTCAAAAAGCACTGTTTCCGCTGTTTCGCTAAAATAGTGGTCTCGAAAGGAAATAAATTGAAAACCTCTCTATTTTCAGATAAGTGACCGAATATACGAATTCTGCGAGAGATTCGGCACGACGGCGACACACTCAAGCATTTCTTCGTGATTGTGCCATAAAATGCTCAATTTATTTATCGCTTATCGTCGATCTTTTTATAGTCTTAAAAAACTGCGGCAAAGCAACAGTGAAACCACGCTTTTCCGACCGGCACCGAATTCTGATGCACTCTTTCAGTGTTACCGAAGATTGCTATTTATCAAGCAAAAATCAGCACATTTTAGAAGAATTTTTTATTTTAAATTTTTTTCTTAAAAGCAAGAAGTAACATCTGTTTTGTTTACTTGTCTCACTGAATTTATAATTTCAGAATTTCGGAATATTTTGAAAAAAAGTTTTGGTATTTTTCGTTTTTTTCTTTAAGAAAATTTTTTTTGAAATTAATTTTTACTTTTTTTAAGCTTTGAAATATCAGAAAACTGGATTATTATCGATAAAAATAAAAAACGTAACAAAACATCGAAAAAAGCAGCAATCAATAGCCTATTAGTGGAATGCTTTTTTTTTAAACAAAACATGGGAAATGTCGTTGGGGTTCAAAGCATTAAACATGCCTGGAACAACTTTAGGCTGTAACCATTCAATCACAAAGTGGCAAACCGCCCATTGCATGAACTGTGTCGTTCCCAAGGAGCAAACCGAGCGGTTGCAGCACCGAAATTTCCCGCTTGAAAACTTCAAAGATACTACTCTATCGGGTCTAAAAAATAAAAATATCAATAACTTCGGCTTTATAAGAGAATTCAGTTACTCCAATGTGTTTCTTCAGAAAAAAGCATGGGTGCGTCAAGACTGCCGTAGATTTCTTCCTACTCTAATCTGGATTTTGAGGAGATTCTGAGTTATTTTTTTACATTCTGAGCTGAGCATTTCCAGAAATTCGGTCCAATCCGGAGAACACGCTTTGCTGCCAGCTTTAGCTTTTGGGAGATGCACCCGTAGTTGACGACACAGATTCCGTTTGAAGCTCTTCTAGCATTCGTAGCACCGTCTCGAGCACATGCTCGAACTTTTGCATTGATATCAAAACAATTGAGAGCATTTATTTCGCCGTCCAAAAGTCTTCAAAAGTCAAAAGCCAATGTGCGATTTTATACACGGTGGGGAATAAATGGCGGAATCTGTGCCAACTGCAAAATTCGGCTCATTTTTGTGGATCCAGGAGTCAAAGTGAACCAAATGTATTACAGAGAACGCATTTTGGAGGCTTCTTTTTTGGAGTACTTCCATGAGCCAGAAGTCACTTTGGTGTAAATTCTTCGGTCTTCCAACAGGACTCAGCCCCAGCTCATCGCGCCAAAATAACACAACAGTGGTGGAAGGACAATTTCACTTCTGCAGAATGGCCTGCTTCTTCGCCGGTTTTGAATCCCATGGACTATGTCGCTTGGGGATACTTGGCCCAGACCGTTTACACGAAAAGCCTGCTGCAGTTTAGATGCCCTGAAGATTGCGCTTCTGAAGGCCTACGACGATCTTGACGTCAACTGGTCGACTACTACCCGAAGAGATTGAGAGCTGTGGCGAAGGCGAAAGGATGATGATTCGAAAAGTGTTAATTTTGTTTGTTTTTATAATGTTTCAGTAAACTTTTGTCCAAGTTTCATGTCGATTCCACTTTTCTTGCAAAGGATATGGCGTTTGAAACCTATCCTATTATTTATGCCGCACCTGTACTAGCATCGATCACTTTTAGAACTCGATAAGCCTCTGGGTTGTTCTTCGGGAAGAGTGCAATGGCATATTTTTAGTTGATAGCACGACTTTTATTGTTTTGCGATACTTGTAATATAAGCGGGACCGCTCTACCCACGGAAATTATAATACCGAGGAGTTGAGTGGATTCTAGATGAATTTCTTTCGATTTCTTATCATTCTCAGCGATCTCTCAATGACATTCTTTAGTTGTTAGTTGCGCTATTTTGGGTATTTCTTCGTTTTTTTTAAATTTTGATATTTGCCTAGATGCAACTTGAGAATAAAATTGTTTTTTTAAAGAAAAAACTAACTTTTAAACACTGTAGAATGACGTGAATGGCAATGCACATTGAATACTTAATTAATTGATTCTATTTTCAAATAAATATCTCGTTTTTCCATATTTAAACGGTAAAACAGAGCTTTACGAGAAACAATTACGAAAAAAACTGAGAGAACTTTAATATCGATAATTAAAATTGAATCTGCTCGAAACGCAGAACATTGTTGTTAGACATGCGCCTTTAAAATACCGTATCTCTTTTTTTTTCTTTTTTAACATTCCGAAAAATATTGGAATTTTTGAATTTTTGAGCGTCATTCCTGACATCGTTGGCAGAAAAAATCCGCTAACTTCTTACAAAAACGAGCAGTAAGCTTAGAAATTGTAATTAAATAATGTATATATAACTCATTTTCAAAATCATTGGCGAAAATATCTTTCTAGGCATGTAAATAGTTGAAAGTAGCATTTTAGTCTGTCTTTCAGTTTTAATATATATTTTTTTTATTTCTAATTGGCTAAAACTCAAATCAAACCAAAAAAAAAGAAAAATAATTCTATTTATTTTTTTTGAAAATTAGTGGATAGCCTAAAAAAGGAAAAGAAGCGGCAATTGGAAAAATTAATGATATATTATAGGGAAAATTTCACTAGCGCGGGAAACTGTATTCTCGCTTGTTAATTTGATGCATTTATGGGTAATTTCAATAGAGCGCGCTTGCATTGGGCTTGCATTCCTGGGACAGCGGAGATGGAGAGCGCGTGAATCAGAGACTCAATTCGAGTAGTTTTTTTTTCTATATTTTTGAAAATAAACGGTTTTTGATGGTAAATTTAAGATATTTAAGATAAAGCATTGAATAAAGGCAGTACAAAAAGAAATTTGATGCAACTAAAGGCGGCGCTTCTCAATGTGTTCGGCGGCAGAGAAAAATGATTATTAATAATCCAATAGATGGCACAGAAAATGTTAGATAACACGATGAATCGATGAACGGTGGCGATGACACACTTAGTGAAAAGCGAATCCGAGGTATTGAAATAGGAGGGTAGACTGTCGAACAGAGACAAGATGCGTGATGCTAGCAGAAGAGGCAGCATAGAGAGGCAAAATATCTGGATTGCCTCAACGGAGGAAAAGACATAGAGACTGTCATTCGGCTTTTAGTCGGATGCCGAAATGTCCGCTGACCTGCCTCACAGATGTTCTAGTTTCTAATAGGTTTCGCGATTGATGAACCAGAAGTTGAAGTTGGGGGGGGTATGTGAAATCGGAACAAAATAAGAATAGAACTCGTAAGAAATCGGAACTTGATGAAAATAAAAAAAGTTAAAAAAGAAAACTGTATTGAATTGGAACTGATAGGGAATTTAAAATTAGAACTGTTTCAAAGTAAAACTGCATGGAATTGGAACTCTGTTCAATGGAGCGCGTTTGCTTTACCCAGAGTACTTTTCTCAGCGATAAATCAACTAACAAATACTCGTGTAAAGCAAACGCGCTCCATTGAACAGAGTTCCAATTCCATACAGTTCCGCTTCCATGCGGTTTTACTTTAAAACAGTTCTAATTCCCTATCAGTTTCAATTCAATACAGTTTTCTTTTTTAACAGTTTTATTTTCATCATATTCCGATTTCCTACGAGTTCTATTCTCATTTTGTTCCGATTTCACATACCCCCAGAAGTTGAACGGAATCCAGACCGTCCATCAAAGATAAATCGGGATCAGGAGAGCCAAAAGTATCAAGTGCTCACTGATTTCAGCGCAAAGCATCATTGTTAGCCAGCTTAGGCATCTACGCGCCCGTTGAGCCCGCTTGACTATCGCTGCCAGTTCTCTCCGAAATTGTTGCAGAAGATTCAAGAATTCAAGATGACATTCACAAAGTTTCGAAGAAATTTAGTGATACTGGAACGAAAATATGCTGAAATTCCAGTTTATAGCAGAACTGTTCTGAAACGGTGCGTTTCGAAATGAACGGCAAATGGTTCTGAAGAAACCAACAAATTGTGAATAGTAAAACTGAAATTTTTTTCAGTTGGAGCATTTTTACAGAAGCATTTTTACGCATTTTTACTTTTTTAGCATTTTAAAATATGGCAGGAGTATTCACACTTTTTCACGGAATCTGGAATCCGGAAGACGGAATGAAAAAAACGGCGGAATCCGGAATCCGGAATTCCGCCCTTCTCTGCAGAGTAGGGCGGAATTGGATTTTGGGAACTCGGAATCCGGAAAACGGAAAACGAAAAAAACATTCTTCTCGGAATCTGGAATCCGGAAGGCGGAATGAAAAAAACGGCGGAATCCGGAATGCGGAATTCCGCCCTTCTCTGTTTTTTTTACAGTATTACATACCGCATATTTCATCTTATTCTTTAGAGTAACCGAGCGCCCCCCCCCCTCCCACTCTGTCCCCATAACTGACCTGTGAGCAAGACGCCAGGAGCGGCACCCTTTGAACCAGCGACTGATCGGACATCGCAATTCGCAAGTCTCACCGTGGCACCGTGATGATGTCGCCGTGATGTGAAGCCTGAATCTGTGAAGGTGTACTACACAAAACGTCGAGAGAATCGAGACGGGCGACAATGAAGAATACAATGAGAGGAAGATGGCGGCCCAAAGATAACGGCGGGGGGATGAATGGAGGCGACACGAGGCGAAATAAGTGGGAAACGAAGAACGACGTGCAGCAGGAAAATTAGGGGGGATTATTCTGGACAGTTATCAGCTGATATGCCAGTCTCTGATTGACAGAGCGGGCCCCGGGGGTGGGGGGGGAAGAAGGTTGGAGGGGGTGGGAGGGGGTCGGGGGCGGAGATGAGAAACCAGATGCATTCAACGATCATTTAACAAACGAGTGATGTTTATAAAAAAAAACATTAACTATGCCACATAAAAGCGGGAATGGGCAATCTGGGCCAGCGGGGGGGGGGGCTATGCGGGCGGGCGGGCTGTGGGGGGGATGGCGTAACTTTCTTTTACTACTCGGGAATGATCGCAAGTTGTAGATCTCAGTATGCTTTATAATACAATTACATATAATCGAATATTCATTGGGGAGGGGGGGGGGGCAGTTGGCATCGGATCAGAAGATCTTAAATAGCTGGGTAGATCATTGATCGATCATTTTTTTGAACTGTATCAATTGATGATTGCCATCTCTTCACAGAACAGAACATGCCGAGATCTTCAGATCTTCATCTCAGCCATTTTTCAAGCAATTTCTTTCATTTTGAAGAGAGTTATAGGTCGGTCCGGATTGCAGATCGGCAAAAAAGGTACGACTACAGTAAGCGCTTGAAACTGCAGGCTTTCAGAGAATTCTATGACATTCTGAATGCCGCGCTTTCAGCTCTTCGGGGACTTGCTCTTTTTCAGTCATTAGGAGAGAATAAAAAGGAAATGTGAGAAGGAAAGAGTACGTAAATACCAGAGGAGGGCGGGGTTCCGGATTCCGCTGTTTTTTTCATTCCGTTTTCCGGATTCCGAGTTCCCAAAATCCAATTCCGCCCTACTCTGGCAAATACGTACACACACGTTGTTTTATGGTATTGCAACCATGTTAATGAACTTTTTCACACTGACCCTCGTAGAAAATAAGAGCAATCGCCCGTTTCAAAACTCGCCGTTTTGCAACCAGCCGTTTACGAACTGTTTGGGAAATTAACGGTTCCAAAACGACAGATTGCAAATGCTTTTCATTAACTCGGCTGTGGAACTTTGAAAAAAGATCCCTCGTTTAGACGGTTGGGAGAGGATAGGGAGGTGATTAAAATACGGTATGGTATTATTCAAAAATCACCCCCCACACCCCCCCCCCCCACAGAATTCAGGTATGACCCACCCCCACGGGAAGAAGACCAGTTTTAAGACGAGAATACAAGGGTCCTATGAAAATAACACTGGGGGCTTAGCGTCCTAGACAAGGGGGCAAATTTTGGATATATTGGGGAGGGGGGGGGGGGTGATTGCTGGAGTGCGCCTACTGTCCTAAAATGGTCCCCGAAAACAACGTACGGTTATTGGTTAGACTCATTCGACTTTAACCCCCCTCCCCTTCCAACAATCACTCCTCACTGTTTCAGAAATGTGACAATGTATGTACATATAAAACAATGGGGGTGGGGGGGGGCGATAGTATGGTTTGGGGGGGGGGTGATTCTGAAGTGAAAATTGCTGAAATCCGTAATTTTGATTTTCTAAGCGGGCTCGTGGCACGAATGTGGGTAGAGAGTGCCCCGCCCCCTTCAGAGCCTTCAACACAGTGACATCCTCTGTCCGTCAGCTTGTTGTAAAGACAAAGTGAGGCGTGTGCAGATGTGAGTCATATGGGGCAAAAGGGACGCGAGTGTTCATAAGGAAGAAGATGTGTAATGAAATATCGGACAGACAGACAAAGCAATGCGACACTGTGGCTGTACTGTGGCAACAGATGAGACAAAGCGAGAGACAGACAAACAGATTAGACAGACAGACAGACTAACGGACAGATTGTTCGTTTCAAGCAAATCAGCCAAAAGTAACCGATAAGGAAGATGTGTGTAATGAAATATCGGACAGGCAGACAAAGCATCGCGACACTGTGACTTTGCTGTGGCAACAGGTGAGACAAAGCGAGAG
Source organism: Caenorhabditis inopinata (assembly GCA_003052745.1). Taxonomy (NCBI): domain Eukaryota; kingdom Metazoa; phylum Nematoda; class Chromadorea; order Rhabditida; family Rhabditidae; genus Caenorhabditis; species Caenorhabditis inopinata. The sequence continues at coordinate 14,073,287 of AP018151.1, read as the reverse complement.
ACAGACAGACAGATTGCTCGTTTCAAGCAAATCAACCAAGAGTAACCGAAAATTCTGAAATAGAAGAGCTTGACTTGATTTTGTCTTGAATAGATTCGATGTGAGAGTGCGTCTTTTGTCCCCCCCCCCCTACAAGTTAGGGCAATTTGTGGGCTCCTGGGCGGCGATGCTCAAACAAAGATCCTGAGCATCGCCGCCCAGTGCTTTGTGGCCTTTCAAATCGCTTTCCAGTGGGAAAGGCGACAAGAGGCGCGCCAGTCATCGCTAAACAATCGAGAAAAAGAGCTATTATTATCAAAATATTATAACTGATTTGGACCACTAATAAGATTTACCCCTCTATTAGAGATTCCGGGGTGGTTTATGCGAATTTGAGATCTCTAAATGAGTGGGTTAATGAAAAATGCAGAAATGGATGGACTGACAGAATTTCAAGAAGTCGAGAAGATTTTCGATATAAAAACCAAATTTGTGATAATCATTGAAAGACATAGGAATCACCCGTAACGCATTATTCTGATCGAATCAGCTGATCGATTCAATACAGTCAATCAGGAAACGATCACTTTCCTTTTTGATTTTTTTTTCTCGTTTTTAAGGCATTTTAACCTTCTTAAATGTCTTCAAATGACGGTCATTTGCGCTATCGAATTAGCGTTTTTTTGATGGGGATTGTCGACGAAAAAGATAGTTGAATTCGGATTGATATGGAGGGTAGAAGGGCGATTAAAAAAGAGAACAGCGACGACATTTTCGTTTCGTTTCGAAATGGGATGGACATGCAGATGGCTAGACCCCACAACCGCCGAGAATCGCGTCGAATGATCAAGATGATTGATGGAAAAAATGGTAGCGATGATGATGGATATATTATACATATAAATACAGATGAGGAAGGAAGAGGCCGACTGCTCTATTATTTGAGGAACCCCCTGTTCAAGGAGCCACACTGTAGACGAAGGCTGCCAAACGCTCACACCTTAACATGGGCAGATATGCGTCCAGAATGGAGAATACTCGGCAGAATGGACGGATATCCGGCAGAATGCACAGATAAGTGGCAGAATGCACAGATACCCGGCAGAATGGACGGATACCCGGCAGAATTCACAAATATCCGGCAGAATGCACAGATACCCGGCAGAATGCACTGATATCCGGCAGAATGCACATATATCTGGCAGAATGCACAGATATTCGGCATAATGCACAGATATCCGAGAGAATGCACAGATATTCGGCAGATTGCACAGATATCCGGCAGAATGCACAGATAACCGGCAGAATGCACAGATATCCGAGAGAATGCACAGATATTCGGCAGATTGCACAGATATCCGGCAGAATGCACAGATAACCGGCAGAATGCACAGATATCCGAGAGAATGCACAGATATCCGGCAGAATGCACAAATATCCGGCAGAATAGACAGATATCCGGCAGAATGCATATATATCCGGCAGAATGCACATATATCCGGCAGAATGCACAAATATCCGGCAGAATAGACAGATATCCGGCAGAATGCACAGATATCCGGCAGAATGCACATATATCCGGCAGAATGCACAAATATCCGGCAGAATAGACAGATATCCGGCAAAATGCACAGATATCCGGCAGAATGAGCAGATATTCGGCAGAGTGAACCATAGATAAACGGCAGAATGCACAGAATGAGTACATTGTCACCAGACTGCGCGCAGATAACACGCGGAAACAGCAGAAGGGCCTAAGGTAATTTTGAATGACTTCATAGAAAATGAAGAATTGATCGTATTATAGAATACAATTTCCATTTCGCCATATCGAAGCGACTCGGCTCGCAATAAAATTGATCAGCTCTCGTGTCTCATGCAGGATCTTATGAAAGCGTAGCACTGATCGATAGGTCTTCTTGCAGATGAACGGCGGCTCAATGCACCATGTGCCAATAAAGAACCATTTTTCAACAGAAAGAGAGAAAGAGAGAGAGAGATCGTGCGAGGGAGCCTTATGAGTCATTGCATCTATTGTGCGACTGGCGCACACCGTCCTGCATCATTGACCCGTGGGACATCGTGTCTTAAACACAGCTGTTTCGAAAGCGAAGCGACGAATGACAACCAGCAGAATATGTAGGAATTTCTGGATTTTCAGCCGTGGAGATTCTCTATTTTCAAATTTTACAGAACCCTTGAATGCGTTGTAACCAGAGAAGGGCGGAATTCCGGATTCCGCCGTATTTTTCATTCCGCCTTTCGGATTCCAGATTCCGTGAAAAAGTGTGAATGCCCCTGCCATATTTTAATTGGGAAATGCAAGTTGCGCCGGTGGGGCAAACAGGCGAACTTTCAGAACACCATAACTATCAGATTGCTTTATAGTTTTTCCTTCAAAAAAATTACAGAAAAATAACAAAAAATAATATATATTACAGTATCTCCGATAACTATTCCTTTCCATTTATTTTCAGATTTTCAGTGCCCGTTGTGTTTCTAGTCAGACTTGTTTCGCTGTCCCTTTTCACATGTGTGCTCGGCTGATGTTGAGGGCTCTCAGCCGATCCCACAGTTCGGCTCTCCTTCCCTGGTAGTCCTCGGTGATCTCCGAGTTCTCCAAATCGATTTTGAAGTGCCGGAACGGGGTGAGTAAGTCGTGCTTCTTCCAAGGTCCGCATTCGTCGTCTTCACCATTGGGGTTTCTGAAACGACGATGAATTGGTGACGTCACTACCGAAACCGCCCTAGTACTTGGGGGGGGGGCGGGAGTGGCGTTGGGGTTGCGTGGAGGCAGAGCGCTGCGAATTTTATAGTGCTTCAAGCTAAAAAAAAACGATTGAGCACAGCTAGCTAAGTCTTCATCTTCGTCTTGGATTCGTCTTGGATTCGTCTGACGCAGAGATAGATATAGAGATAATTGGTACACATACACAACCTTTCTAATGCGTAAGACGAATGATGTAAGACGAACTAAAAGACAAACGAAGACGAGACGAAAGACAACTTTTTGTTTTTGTCTTTTGTGGAAGATTTACAGCTTGCCACAAATTGTATAAGCCACGGCCACGGGGGCTTGAAATATGCATTCAAGCGGGGAATGCTCATAATGAAGACCCCATTCGCTGTTTATTTTAATCCAATAACACTCTTGAGATTTTTTAAAATAGAAACTGGAATTCTGAATTCCAACAAATCTGAAATAGCTGAAAGTGTGCCTCCGCGCTCTCTCTATGCTACGGATTTAACGGGAATTCGCCCCACCCGCACGCTTCGCCCTCCGCTGGCCCATCTCGCCCAAATCAAAATTCAGCTCATTTTCACGAATCTTCTTTAAATTTCTCACCCGTATTTGGCAAAATTGGTAAAATAGGTTGTCATCACTTCGATCATCTGCTTGTCGTGCTCATTCGGCTTGAACTTGGAGATGATGCCTTTGCCGAGAATGTACCGTATCTCTGTGCAATGCGTGGATCCTAGAAGAGAATAATCATACCGAGGACACTCCACAAAAGCTCAAAAATGCGGTTTCCTGTGCTACCGTATTCTTAGAGGGCCCTACAGTATTCTTCCTTAAAGAGGAAATTGGGAGAGGGGGGGGGAATGGCGATTACTGCCAGTTGAAATTATGTCTTCCACGAAAGACGAAGACAAAAAGTCGTCTTCGTTCGTCTTTCAGTTTGTCTTACGCAACAATGTAAACACACTGCGTCAGACGAATTCAAGACGAAGACGAAGACGAAAATAAGACGAGACGGCCGAAATTTCGCGCCAATTTCGCGCCCTGGAAGCCATGTGAATGCAACTTACCCAAAAACGGAAGTAACCACCGGAAAACTCCAAAACCTCCTGGATTGTGATACTCGAATTGATAGAAATAGACGTCGTGCTTGAGCTCAGCCATGATATTCGCCAGTCGATAGGTGCCGTAGTTGATTGAGTAGTCGCCGATGAACTGGAGCAGAAAACAAATTGAAGCATCGCCTGTTCGCGGAAATTTCGGCGGAAAAAAGTTTGGCGAAAAAAATTGAATTTTGGGAGTTTAGAATCATTTCTAGACATACATAGATGGGTCTGGAATTATCAGCGCAAAACGGTCATAACTCTCTTCAATTTCAGCATTTTTTTTTCGGGGAAAAACTCTCAAATTATAGATTTCGGTGGTGTTTTTTGTTCTTGATATAGAACAAAACCAGATTTGCCACCGCCACGAGGCCATCGTGAATAAGGAGGGGGGGGGGGGGAGTAGCTGTGATGATGGAGCCGGCTTTTGTTGCTCCCGACAACTATAAGGGAACAAATCTGTCTACTAGTGTGTCGTGTCGATTCAACAACCGATCAATTTTGATTCTATTTGTTGAACGGGCAAATCGATTTGAATCGGTTCCATTTCGCAAATGAATCGACTTGAATCGATTCGATAAAATCGAATCAACAAAAAATGCAAAAATAAAGAAAATGCGCTCTACCGGCCAATGCCTTCGGCGGCGGTTTGAAATCGTATTTTTTATTGCTTTCATTCAGATTGCGTTTTTTAAATCAATTATGAGTTTTTTACACTTTTTAACGATTTTTCACGTTTTGTTTTCGTTTTCACTAAAAAACAGTTAAAATACGATTTTAAGCCGCCGCCAAAGGCATTGTTCGGTAGAGCGCATTTGCACTATTTTTGTTGATTCGATTTTATCGAATCGAATCGAACTGAATCGATTTAAAACCGAATTGAATCAAATCGAATCGAATCGATTTTTATTCAATCCCGATTCGAATCAAGTTGAATCGATTCAATCGATTCAAAAATTGTCGATCCAATTCGATTCAATCGATCGATTCCAAAATCGACACTTCACACTACTGTCTACATAACATTTTTGTACTTTTGGCATCTGAAATTATAGTTTCAGATGTGTGCCAATTTGCCCAAAAATGCTCATAAGATGATGCTCATTTCCACTCCCCCCCCCTCCTACATTTTCCGCCGTTATTTTCACTTCAGATCTTTCCGTTTTGTTACTTCCCTCTCACCTTGACAATCTGCTCAATGTTCCTCTCATGATCCTTCGGATGGACTTTTCTGAAATAGAAATCGTACGTCATCTGAAGCGCTTCATCGGCGTGCTCTCCATAATCGCACTTCTTGAAGATGCGGCTCATGAACTTGCGGATTCCGTCCGGATTTCGAGACAATGCTCCGAGAGCAACGGAAAAACGACCGTTGTGAAGAGCGCGTCACTGTCGGGACGGCAGTTGACTTACGGAAGAAGAGCCCCTCGTATTTCGTGGTGCCCGTCATTATTTGCATGTTAGGAATTTCCTTCCGCAGTTGCGATGGTGGTCTGGGGAAAAAGTCGCCGTCATAATTGGGTACAAAGTAGAGACTTCCGGCTTGAGAATGCTTGAATTGGCGCTTCGGATTGATGCCCATTTCGAGTTTGTAAAGTGGTTGCTCATCGATAAATCGGAGCAAGTCTTGGCTGTCTTCATCTACAATTTGCATCCAAATCAATCAAATTATTAGGTTGATGGAAAAGTTATTGCGTTTTTATGTTGTTTACTTTTGTGAAGGATTTTTGAATAAAATGTTTGGTTATCTGTGGTCGTGTTATATATCATTTTTAAGAACGTAATTCGCTCTATCTAAGGAAACTTGTTTCTCGTTGGAAAAAATGTATTGATTCTAATGGTTTTTATTTCGATTAATAAATTTGATTTTAAAAAAAGTTATGGTCATTTAAAGTTGAAGGTTAAAAAACGCAATAACTTTTCCATCAACCTAATATAATAAAAGCTCCTTCTATTGCACAACTTCAATAATCGGAGCATAACCTCACAAAACTACTCGAGATTCAATAGGATTCGATTGATTCGATTGACTACGTCCAAGCACTAATTTTCAATTTTAAGAAAGTCGTGAAATGTAACATTACAGTATTTTACCACTATGTTGCTCTTCAACAGTCTGAGCCCTTTTTTTCAAAATAAACGATGGCGAGTTTTTTTTTAATTCGGAATCCCCTGCTCTGTAGGACGACATCAGAAGAGGCACACCAGTGTGAACATCGGTGCTCTTTTAGTCACATTCAGTGGCTGGAAGGAATCTTCTTAAATTTCTCTAACCTTTAGCAAGATGTACTACCCCCCCCCCCCCCAGAGGGAAATCTGATCCCCCAGCAGGGTGCTGCTCAAGCTCATAGAGTCAAGTCAATTGAGCGCTTCTGTGCACGATCTCGCAAAGTTGCTTTTGAAACGGAGCTTCCGTTAAATTTTAGTCGTCAAGAACAAGAGATTCCGGTGCTCCTTATGCATCTGCTCAGGCTTCACTAGTCACTCACCATCGCCTTCCCATCCGAGAAATCTGGCGTACTCCCTTGACAACTGTGATTGCTGCTCGCTGGTTCTCAGAGCGAAATCGCACTCGGCGTTGCCCGCCATCGGAATGGCTCTGTGGAAGAGCTTTCTCGAATGAGGAGAGAGGCACAGTAAGTCCACAGAGGCACCGCCGGCACTCTGCCCGAAGATGGTCACGTTGTTCGGGTCTCCGCGAAAGCTGCGAATGTGCTTTTGAATCCATTCGAGAGCCAACGTCTGATCCCATAAGCCCATATTCCCGCGGCACACGTCATCGCCGGTGGTGAAGAATCCGAGGACGCCGAGCCGATAGTTGATCGTCACGACGACGACGTCTTTTGTGCACAAATTTCTTGCGATAGTGGAGCAGCCGTAGTTGCTAGAAGATTGCACCGCAAAACCTCCTCCATGAATGAATACCATCACTGGGAATCCGCTGGGCTGCAAGAATTCTTAAGTGTGACACTCTGCTTCAGCATATTGCTTCAGCCCACCCATTCGTCGGATTCCCATTTCGGAGTGAAGACGTTGAGATTAAGACAGTGCTCTTCGCTCTTCCCAACCGAGTTCACAAACTGAAATTTGATTTGTGTTTAATGTAGCGTCGATTCAACAATCAATAAATTTTGATTCGATTTCTTGAACGGGCAAATCGATTTGAATCGATTCTATTTAATTCTCGATCCGATTCGATAAAATCGAATCAACAAAAGTAGTGCAAATGCGCTCTACCGATCAATGCCTTCGGCGGGGGTTTGAAATCGTATTTTTATCGCTTTCATTCAGATTATGCGATTTTAAGCCGCCGCCAAAGGCATTGCTCGGTAGAGCGCATTTGCAATATTTTTTTTCTAATTCGATATGATTCGATCAACACGGCAACAATCGAAATAAATCGAATCAATTTGAAAATTGTCGGTCCAATTCGATTCAATCGATCAATTCCAAAATCGACACGACACACTAGTTTAATGTCGAACTAAAACTGATTAGCGGATGCTCGGAGAGCTGGCTCTTTTTCAAAGAGAATAAGAACTAACATGTCCGAAAAGCTCATCATTCTGCGGGCACCGTGGGCCAAACTTGGTGCAATCCAATGGCTGCTCCCATGGTCGATGAGAAATCGGCTTCTTGAATCTTAGCTCTCCAACTGGGGGTTCTGCGTAGGGAATACCGAGGTAGCCTTCAACGACGCTCCCGTCTTCCTGAAAAGTTGCCAAATGACACCGGATTCAATGAGGTCTTTTGAACTTGAAACATCTTTTCAATAATACAGGTAGTACAGTATTCTAGCATTCAGGAAAGAAGCAAAATGAGATATTCCGTTTTTTGCAAATACTTTTGCAATTAGGGCGTTTGCAAATACTTCAAAAGGACTCCAGGTGGAGGAGGAGGGGCATTCCGTTTTGAGTTCCTGGTATTATAACTGTATTCGCCCCCCCCCCCACAATTCTCGGTATTACCCCCCACTGGAATGAACCGGAATCGCCCCCCCCCCCTTTTTTATTTTATTCATCCAAAAATCACGTCGAAACGAATCGTGGGGGGGGGGGCGATTCCGGTTCATTCCAGTGGGGGAGAACAAAGATATAATGTGGGGGGTCATTGTGAAAGATTACCTCTTTTCCGGAGTCGCCTCCCACATCAAGAGGTGGGGGGGGGGCAATTTGGATATTTATACCTCACAGAATAGTCCCCCACATCCAAAAGTAATCGAAAACATAACTGTGGGGGGGGGTGATTCCGGTTATGGGGGACCGATAGAGGTGTGGGGGGGGGGCGATTCTCTAAAATTGCCGAGTTCATCAATAGTGGGGGGAAGTAAAATGGGGGAGTAAAATGGAGCTTTCCAAATCGATTTTTCTAACACAAAACGGTTATCAGGTGCTGTTGCAATGCTCTGAAATTATCGGTATAAGTATGGAATCACCCCCCCCCCCACTACAGTATCACCCCCCAAAGTGGGGAAGGGCCCCCAAGGAACCCCCCACACTATTGCCCTGTATTTCAATCGCGAAAATGGTACTTTTGTTTTTTTTAGTTGTGGAGTTTACTATGGCTCCCCACAGACTTAATGGGGGCCAATAGTGAACTGAGCCCCCCCCCCATAAGTTCAGATGCAGAGGGGGGGGGTAGATTTCCTACTCTACAGGTGGGGGGGGGGGAAACATCATACGGGCATGGGGGGTGAAAGTAAACTTTAACCGAAATTATCGGTTTCCGCCCTTTCATTTGAGGTATGTTTTGCTCGAAGAGCTCCTTTACGCTAACAAATGAAAACATGAAGATTTGCAGTCTTCATCTGACTGACCTGCTCGTACCCAACGCCTAGCACGGGTCCACACGTCGCACTGTGAACTGGCGTCAGATGGTCGTGCTTTGAATAGAAGCTTCCCATCAGGAGTCGGCTGGAAAGAAGCAAAGTGCTCTAAGTTTAGATGGAAAGAGAGTCAGGGAATGAGAGAGAGAGAGAGAGATTCACTTCTTCTGATGGGTATTTAGAACAGTTGTTACAGACAGAAAAGAGCTCTTATCTTAAAACCTTCCACAGTCTGTGGGGTGAGAGCTGTTCCATTAAAGGATCTACAGTAGTATGACGAAAATTACGACATCGATGGAAATACGCAATTTTCCGGTTACATAGGGATGATTGTGTAAAATAGCCATTGGTTCGGAGGGAGGGGGCCAGATTGGGTGAGAGTGTGGGGGGGGGGAGGGGGGGTGAGGGGAGAATATGAATGGAGAGGCTAATCTCAATCCTCCTATGGCAAACAGGTCTTCGGCGGTGTTTGTAGCCTACGCGAAACGCAAGACGAAACACTTTCCATGCGCCGTCGGCGACGTCACAAACTGAACTGATACCCTCTGCTGGAGAAGTTGCAGGAGAAATGTGGCAACAACGACGACGTGGGAGAAAAGCTTTGCACAAAATTTAGTCTATCTTTGAGCAAAAGTTGGTATAGCTTTGTGCAAGACTTAGTCTAACTTTGAGCAAAAGTTGATATAGCTTTTCACAAAAATTAGTCTGGCTTGAGAAAAAGTTAGTCTAGCTTTGCGCAAAAGTTCGTCTAGCTTTGTGCAAGACTTAGCCTAGCTTTGAGCAAAAGTTGGTATGGCTTTGTGCAAGACTTAGTCTAGCCTTGAGCAAAAGTTGGTATAGCATTGTGCAAGACCTTGTCTAACTTCGAGCAAAAGTTGGTCTAACTTTGCAAAAAAATTAGTCTAGCTTTGAGCAAAAGTTAGTATAGCTTTGAGCAAATTTTAATCTAGCTTTGAGCAAAAGTTGGTATAGCTTTGTGCAAAAGTTGGTCTGACCTTGTGCAAAAGTCATCTTCAATTTTTTCTTAAATGTGTTTTAGGAGGAGCTCCGTTGTCGGCGGTGGCTCACTTCCAGCCCACCTTTCATGATTTCTTGCAAAATGCGGTCCTTGGAGCGCTTTTCAACAAAATAAAAGGTAGCATCTTATATTATACATAGGTCTCATCTTCTAGGACTCGAAAAAGTCTTCACGACACATTTGCTCAATTTCAATTTCAATAAAACACAGCGAGTAATTGAGTTTGAGGAAAGTGATAGCCGGGCGCATGGCGGGTGACCTCGGATTGGCCCGCTGTGCCACCGCTGCAGGCGGCCATGCGGCAAATGCGGTTTGTAATATAACGCAATTCAGAAATCATTTGATTCGACCACCAGCTGGTGAACTGCGATTCACGTGGAATCCACGATTTGATAGAAATGAAAAAAAAAAACGCCATTCGCCTTTGATCAAACACTGTCAAAACTATAGTACGCACATACCTGTCGGCAATTTGGAAATGGCGCGTTTCAGATATATTTTTGCTAAATTAGAAAACTAATTTTAAATTCCCTCCCATTAAGACTCTCAATGTAGCGCACTTGCTGCACTCTCATTATTTATTTATTTTTTCTCGAATTTTCAGTTTAATTTATAATAGATTATTTTTTCTCATTCTAAACTCTGAAAATCGCATGAAACAAAATAAACAATAAATAACGGCTTGCTGTGGATAGTAATAACCCGCTAATCAGTTGAAACAGACGAGAATGTAGCCAGTTTGATAAGCGCCAGTTTTTTGAACGGATCGCCACACTATCAAGAACAAAGTATACTAGCATTGACTTTCAGAGAGAGAAAGGGAGATGTGACTTCTGATGAGCACGGAAGCGCCGCTTATTGGGTGAGTCTGAAATCGAATTGTCTGAAAACTTTGCAAACAGCTGAAAATGAGGGTGAGCCTATCCTTGATGATGTGAGATGAAAATGAAAGAAGTTCTTCCGCAAGCCTTGATTGTCCAGTAGAAGTGTGACGGATTACTCGTCGAAACGAAATTTGAGAATACAATTGTACTTAAATAATAGGCGATATTTCCTGTCGATCCGCAAAAAGTGTCATAAGCAAAAAAAATCGAAAACTATTGAAGCTAAACGAGTGAAATCTATTTCCGAAATAAAAATTTTTTCAAAATTCAAAAACTAATTTTAAATTCCCTCCAATTAAGATTCTCAATGTAGCGCATTTGCTGCACTTTCATTATTAATTTTTTTCACGAATTTTCATTTTAATGTAGTTTTTTTTAACTGATTTCAAAGAAATTTTCTTATTTTTTACAGATATAATAGAATATTAAAAGTGTGACTTATTTTTAGCATTGAAAAGACGTCTGTAATCTGTGTCCGTAAACATTAAACGAGCAAAAAATATGAATCAACGTCAGATTCAAGGCATTGTGATCCGCCGCCCACACAAGCGCTTTTGAAAGGATCGATTAAGTAACTAAGTAAGTAATTCCGTTTTTAATAAAACATTTTCAAAGCAACGAATTATTGAATAGCGGAAAACTAATTTTAAATTCCCTCTAATCCAGATTCTCAATGTAGCGCATTTGCTGCCCTTTCACTATTTATTTTTTTTCACGAATTTTCAGTTTAATTTAGTTTTTTTTTTAACTGATTTTAAAGAAATTTCCTTATTTTTTACTGATATAATAAAATATAAAATGTGTGACTTATTTTTAGCATTGAAAAATATGGATCAACGTCAGATTTAAGGCATTGTTAGCTGTGATCCGCCGCCCGCACAAGCGATTGACGGATCGACTAAATAACGAAGCAAGCAAGTCTGTTTTTAATGAAACATTTTCAAAGCGACGAATTATTGGGTAGCGGAAAAAACTAGCACTCCTGAGCAGAGGGAGCTGAATTCCGTTTTCCGCCAACGGTTCTTCAATACGCTTATTTGTATTATATTACATTTAAAACGCAGGAAAAATGAAAACTGCGAAATGCTCAAACAGTGTAGCACGTTTGGTTACTGCACGTGCTCCTTGTCCTTTAAATACTATCTACAGCGTGGTTTCCCTTTAAACTGATAAGTGGCATCGACGCAAAACATATTAGCCAACGGTGCATGCCGCGGGGGCTTCCATGGGTTGCTGGAAACAAGTGTCGCTGACACCCGCTGCTCGCCCGCAGAGCATTTGTCTTATGTGCTTACTCTGTGTTTGCTGAGGTAGCAAAATGGATTACAGCTTTTTCATGTTATTCTGGAAAAAGCAATCGGAAAATTAGAAGCTGATCTGTCTGACGTTTCTTCATTCACATTTCCTTCTTCAGAAATATGCGTGAGTGCCTGGAATTTCAGCAAATTCGCTTTACAACTTAGTTATTCAAATTGACGCAATTCTGGGGCACTAGGTATACATTGTCTTTTAGCCGTTTCCATTTCAGACAGATTGAGTAACGACGCGGCAAAGTTCAAAGTTCCGAGCTACGAGGGAAATGGAGACGCGCCAGGTGGCGCACCAGCCTAGATTGTAACACCCGAAAATTAGGTTCGGTAATCAAGAAACCTGACTTAGAATAGAATATCAGAATTGTCATCTGGGTAGACTACGGGCTAACAGCGCGCAGGTGCCTAGCTTTCTTCAAAATGAAGCTCGAAATAGCTCGAAAATGATTGCAGATTGAAGATCTCATTGAGGCTTGTGAAAGTACGCTTAGCTGAGAGCAACAGCTGTCAAAGTCGTAGTCAGTAACGTAGCCGGGCCGCCCACGGACAAATTCTAGACCTGTGCTCACTAGTTCCGCAGTTAAATTTCAAGTTTTTCTTATAGAATTCTTGGAGATCTACAATATGCAGCTTTATTTTGGGGAACTTGAGCTCGAGCCCGCTTCAGGTTGCCCAGTTCACTCTTTGGTCATCTTGGCTAAATGTGTCTAGTATGCATATAGATGATTCATGATTACATTTTCTTTTGATCGTTCCACATTATGGGGTTATTCGTGATGCATTTTTATGCAAAAAATGCCACTTTAATCTTATTCACGATACCATTTTAATTGAAAAAAATGCATCGTAGTTCAGTGCTATTTTCATTCAAAGTGCAAGGTGGTGTCGGATATCGTCACCGAGAAAGTCTATGCGCCTTTAATGTGTCGATTTACGAGGCCCTCAATTTTTTGAAGAAGAACTCCTATTGTGCGAAAAATTCACATTTTCGGAAAAAATTTAAATTAATTTGATAAAAATAATATTTTACAGCCAAAAATGAACGATGAAGAGGCGAAAAAGCGTAAAATTACTATGGCAATAGTGAGAAAATAGTAAAATTATTTATTTGAAAGCCAAAAATAAATTAAAGGCGCATAGACTTTCTCGGTGACGATATCCGACACCACCTTGCATTTTGAATGAAAATAGCACTGAACTACGATGCATTTTTTTGAATTAAAATGCAATCGTGAATAAGATTAAAGCGGCATTTTTTGCATAAAAATGCATCATGAATAACCCCATTAAAGATTACACAAATCTAGGCCAATTTTTCTGCAAATTTAGGTCAAACTTCAAAAATCCAACAATTTCTGAGGAATCAGATTCTAAAATGTAATCATTTCTTTCTGTAATAGGGGAAATAATGAGAAAATGTGTAAAACCCGTCCAATATTACTGAATTCACTTTTTTGTCAACTTGGTGAGATATATGGACGATGCTCAAAAATTGAAAATTCTCCAGGGGCAACGTTATAACTTGCTTTAAGACTGAAACCACGGGTGGAGCTGCGGGAATTCATTAAATATAAGTAAAACTGTTGACGCAACGACGCATGCTTTCCACATACAGGGTTGGGCGCAATTACCCGGGATGACTTGACGTCATCTATTTCAAAGACCAGAATTCAGAATTCAACGAGATTTAATAAAATGTTTATCAGATATATAAGCAACAAATATAAACTACTGTTTTTGTTGTCGAAAATGCGTCAGTGTATCGCGCTATGGCGCGAAACTTCTTCCTGGGTAATTGCGCCCAACCCTGTAACTTTTTTCAAAATGGAGATTTTAGCTGGAAAATGGTCGCAAATTAAAGATTTCTGCAAGCTCTATATTACAGGGTATCCGGAATAGTAAAGTAGGTCCGCCTACTGCAAGTACGCCCAAATTTTAATATAAAACGGGCAGAAACCTGTAATCTGTTGATCAAAAAGTGAACTGAGCAACCTGAAGCGGGCTCGGGCTCAAGCTCCCTAAAATAAAGCTGCGTGTTGTAGATCTCCAAGACTTCTATAATGAAAACTTGAAATTTAACTGCGGAGGTCTAGAAGCTCTAGAAGCAGTCACCGATTCTCTGTCGATGTAGTCAGCCCGTCCAATTTAATAACTCTGTTTAAAAACTGAATGGGGTAAGCTATTCTCTATTTCTATAATATTTAATAAGCTCTTTAAGCTGCTCAACCTGTAGCTTCAGTCTTAAAATCTTAAAGTTAGCTATAAATTTGCCCGCGGGCGGCCCGCTTCGCCCTTGACAACAAGTATGCAGATATCAAATGCCCCCCGGCTTTCTACGTGTGTATCTTCCGGAATTGTTCCATCAGCAGCTGACGACTGTTCACTCAAGTGTTCAATTTTCTAAGACTTCCACGAAAGACGAAACAGATCGGTCGTATTTCGTGGAATCGTTCGTCTCGTCTTCGTTCATCTTTCAGTTCGTCTTGCGTTCGTCTTACGTCCTCAATTAAGTACCAACACAATGTCTATCTCTGCGCCAGACGAATTCTAGAAGATGACAAAGACGAGACGAGACGGTCTAATTTCGTCTTTCGTGGAATTCTTACAATTTTCATCTTCCCACCAGTGTGTCGTTCCGAAAGCATTTCGAGAATTTTTTTATTATCGAACACCTCATTTTTCGAAAATTTTTCGAGAATTCGAAAAAAAAACCCGATTTTTAAAAGAAAATGTCGAATAAAAATAATAATAAACTAGTTCGAACGACACTCCGAAATAACGCAAAGCGCGTTGTTTATCGTATTTCCATTCAAATCATTTTTCGCGAATTTTTCGATAAATAACGCAAAGATTTCTCGAGAAATTTCTCGAGAATTTTTCAAGAAATTATTTTTCGAAACGACACACTGCTTCCCACTTGTGATTTCCCACGATTTCAGCTTAAATTTGGGAAAAATCTGAAATTGGAACAGTTGAAAATGCACCGAACAATATCTGGAGCACTTCTAGATAAATTCGAACCAATTGTTGACTAAAGAAACATCAATTGTTAATCAATTTCAAAGCAGTTTAATAATTCAACGTATTACAATACAATTGTATCGTCCCGGCTACGTTACTGACTCCGACTTTGACAGCTGTTGCTTTCAGCTAAGCGCACTTTCACAGAACTCGATGAGATCTTCAATTTGCGCCCAATTTCGAGCTATGATTTTCATTTTGAAGAAAGCTAGGCACACGCCCGCTGTTAGCCCGTGGGCGACCCGGATTGAAAGCGAAAAATCAATGATTTCGTTGTCAATTCACTTGAAAGATGTGTAAGTCAGTGGCGTAGCTGATTTCGTCGTACCGGCTCTTCTACCCATCTTATTTTGTAGTGACGGAGGAGCAGAAGTCGTTGAGTAGACGACATTTTGGGGAAAGTTATGGGCGGGGGGGGGGGATCAGGGATCAGCCCGTTGCATGTCTGCACTCCATGGTCATGCAATGCACACGTCCGCCCGCTTCGGTGGCCACTCGTGTCCAGTGTTCTCGCGAATTGAAACTTGTCCTCAATCGTTTCGGTTTCTTTCTGGTGTACAACACAGAAGAACACGCATAGCACAATACAGTGAGTGTCTCCTCTATGTATTCCCTATTTTATTTGCTTGTGTTCATTCATCTACCTCACTTTCTCTTGTTCTCTATGCCTCTCTATGCTTCGCTCTCTCACTTTCATCTTCATCCACGATGACACCTTCAACGCCATCAATGTCCTCCGTACAGCATCTTACACCACCCCCCCCCCCTCGGCCCGTCCGCCCGCTCCCCAAACCGTCATCTTCAATTTTCCTCTCTCTCTCTCTCTCTCTCCTTTTTTTGAAATCGAAAGCTGTAAACAGGAGAAGACCACGAATTGATTTTTCTGGTTTTCGGCCATTCGTGTTGCCCTCCAATGCCCATTTGTATATTCATGAGACCCCCCCACCCCTCCTCCCCCTACTAGACAGACAAGCATGCCCCTTGCATGCTGGCGTCCGGCGACCGACTGTGAACTGTTATTTTCGATGTACTTGTAGTTTTTTTTTGCAGTTCTTTTTCAGATTTTCTGAAAATTTGTTCCCCTTAGCTCTTCAAACTCGGCGGGCGGGCTACTGGAGGTGAAATTGTCCCGCTTCTTTGTCTTTTCAATATTCGCTGCTTCTTGTTGGGCTTCCCTTGGTCATTTCTGAGATCTGGGAAAAAGCGGGCGGAAGCGGGCGAACGCGGGCGGGCACATAACTTTCTTTAAATTAAAGAAATATTTTCAAATATGGTGGCAAATTGTAGATCTCAGTTTGTTTAATTTGAAAAAAATGAAAATGCAAGTCTATCGTACCAGTTGGCACCGGGCCAGTTTCTCTGCCAATCGATCCCATTTCAAAACTGTTCCAGTCTCAAGAACGGCGGTCGGCCACCGAACAGAAAGGCATGCCCTTCTTTGTGGCTTCGCAGTTCAGCGAAGTATTTTCCAGTTTTCAAAACTGTTTACCGTTTCGTATTTCTCATTTCGCGTTTTCTCCGCCGATTTCCTCTTCCACTGAGCATTGGTCCTTAATTTCGGACGGTTACGCCCTCTTCGTTTTCCAATTTTCCAATTAAAAACGTGCGATTTTCTGCCTTTTTTCTCTTCAAATGCGGTTTGTTACCTCTAAGACGAAAGAGGAGGGACGTCATATGGCCATATCTTCCCAAACACGTGCCCCGCAATTCCTTTTTTCTCCGTTTACTGTTTTCCGCTTTCTCACTTTCCGCTTTTCATCCCTGAAATCATCGACATCTGAAATTTCCAGTTGTGTAGACAGCGCGAAACATTCTTAATCAGCTTTCCAAAGCTCCAAGCTTCCTGAATTTCTAGTTTATCGTCTTCAGAATTCAATACTGACGGGAAGATTCATTGTCGCTTTTTCACAAAGTTCACATGGGCCAAGTGACCAAGCACTGGCCATCGTGCCCATTGGCTGCCCAAACTGCTGAACGGAACTAATTGAGATGAAAAAAGAGGCTTATATAGCACGTTCTCCGTAGCTCTTTTCCACCTACAGTACCGGCCATCAGTGTGTCGTTTCGAAAAATAATTTCTCGAAAAATGCGTTTTTCGAAAAATTCCCGAAAAATTCTCGAGAAATTTTTCTCGTTGATTTCTCGAGAATTTTTCGAAATTTTTCGAAAAAATTTCTCGAAATGCTTTCGAAACGACACACTGCCGGCCATAAAGGTATTATATTAGGGTTCCTATTGGAAACACAGTCATTGTCGCTGCCCAGAGTTTTTCTTGCTCCAGGTGCATTTTTAGCTTTTTCAGACATATAAGTTACCTGCTTCTGATTACATTGCCTGAAAATTCCCATCCCGCAATGCTCTTCTTGCCAGTGCTCATTCTATAATACATACGGGTATCGGCCATAAAGGTATTATATTATGGTTTTTTGAGAATATAATACCTTTATGGCCGATACCTGTAAGTTGCAAAGTATTTCTGAGTTTGGAGCACTCATCGTTGACTTGACTACCGAATCTGAGTCACTCCTGTCGCCACGGTGGCCATTGGTGACTGTGTCCTCCCACCCCGTGGAGGGGCGGTGGCGACGTTAATAGGAATTTCCAGAAAATGTGTATTCAAGCAAGCACAAGACGTCTGAGCATCTTGAGCATTCTTTGAACAAACCTTGCCAGATGCTTGCCGACTTTGCAAAGCTAAACCGAATATTTCACAACGGGAAATAAAATGGGCAGAAATATGGGGCGGGGAAGAACGGGTGGGGGTATAGGAGAAGAAAAGCCCCTTGAAAACAATAATACAATTGAAAATACAATTACTTCACCCAACCTCAAATTTTATGGAAAAAAAGTCAAAAAGCCACTGAAATGAACATTTCAGCTCGAGTTTGTGTCAAAATTGAAAATTTGAACATGTTCAGCCATTTTCAGTGGATTTATCAGGCTTCACTACAATTTGACACGGATTTTGAACTAAAATGTGAGAGATTTTGAGAAAAAATGATCAAAAACCACTTAAATGAACATTTCACTTCGAGTTTGTGTCAAAATTGGAGGTTTGAACATTTTCAGGCATTTTCAGCCAAGTTTTCGCACTAGTTTGACGCGGAACTTGAACGAAAATGCATATGTGAGTTGTTGCTGACGTTTCTCCAGTTTTTAAAGCGATGACGTCTTCGCTTTCGGCAAAATTACGGAGCAACGTCCTAAACTGTTGAGCACTACATCGGAACCCTGGAATTGTCCTGGAACGCCCATTTGGCCCGTGTTAGGGCCCCCAGATTATAAAGGAGAATTAGGCAGAACCGTTTCTGCTTCGCAGCGGCATTGCGTTGCATTTCTTTTTCCAGTTTCGAAGCTGTACAGTGTAGTGAAATGCATCCGTAAGTTATGTATACTAATCTGTTCGGCCAGCCCGTTCTCCAGTCGGCTTCAGACTTGTGCCGTTACTATTCGCCTCCCCTCCTCGCCCCCCCCCCCGCCCAGCCGGGCCGATTTGCCAGTCGGAATACTCGTTTTCCTGCACTGCTACAGTCCGTGCATTTTCGTAAAGAAGTGCTGCTGCTGCCAGCTTCTCGGCGAACCTCACACCCCACTATTCTCCCATCACTTCTGTAGTAGCACGTCTCCGTCTCTTGATGTCTGACCAACGCGCTTCTCGCCGCTTCAAACCTGTTGGCATTCGCTTCGTTCGCTTTCTGTTTTTAGCGGCAAGTCTCTGATTCACGTGAATCCGCTTTGACCTTTTCTCATCTTCTCGAATAACACTACGTAGTTCTGCAAATTCGCTCTATTGAATCGAAAAATGATGGGTGTCCGCTTAAAATATGGAGCCAAAAGACGACCAATTATTTTCCAAATGAGACTTCTACCTGTGATCAGCGGCAGCGTGTCGTTTCGAAAAATGATTTCTCGAAAAATTTCCCGGAAATTTCTCGAGAAATTTTTCTCGTTGATTTTCCGGAAATTTTTCGAAAAGTTCTCGAGAAATCAACGAGAAACATTTCTCCAGAATTTTTTGGAAAA
This sequence comes from Caenorhabditis inopinata, assembly GCA_003052745.1. NCBI lineage: Eukaryota > Metazoa > Nematoda > Chromadorea > Rhabditida > Rhabditidae > Caenorhabditis > Caenorhabditis inopinata. The sequence goes on along the minus strand of AP018151.1, from coordinate 14,054,384 downwards.
ATGTCTCGAAAAAATTCTCGAAATGCTTTCGAAACGACACACTGATCAGCGGTTCATATTTCCGAAATTAGACGCGAAATTGAACGCGCGTGATTAAGCGGCAAATTCAAATAAATTTTTTAAAAAAGTCTTTAAAAAACGACGTGAATAGTTGGACTCCACGTGGAAATCGTTTACCACTCTACCTTTAACAAAAAATGCTTAAAACCAAGTAGAACAGCAAGAAAAAAGAGCCGCTTGACGCATTGCCTTAGTTCGTTCTGGAATTGCAGAATGCTTCGAATTCAGGTCAGTTTTCTGAAATTGCCCCCTGCCAGAGTCCGGGAAAAGTGCTTCCTCTCTTTTTTTTTCTTGGAAAAGTCTCCAGTGCACTTTCCGTTTAATTTGCTGAAATACTTTCATCGCTCTACCGTTTTCCGTCGTTCCCCCCCTCTCTTGAGCTATGCAAAATTGGAAACTAATTTTCACTAATTTCAGCCAATAGCTCAAATGGGCTGGGATACCATCAGTGCCATTGTGGCGCGTATTCTGGCCGCCCATCCAGTGGCCTCCATATTTCGTGAGTCGATTTTTCTTATCATTATTGGGAGAGAAAGCAGGCGGGCGTATTTCACAAAACTATAATTCCCCCGCCCTCCCCCCCCCCTTTCCCGCCCGGGTGGGTAAACATGGGTGGAGCTGAGCATAAGCAGACTCGCTCAAACCCGTATACGGCCGTCCAATCATCCTCTCACAGCAATTCAGTTTTAGAGCTCTTTTAGAGTGCGCGGAGCCACCAAAGCCATCTAATGGGGTCTACCAGGAAATTTAGGAAAATTTGAAAAACGACAGTCAAAAAAATGTAAAATTTTAGAGAACATTCGGTGTCAAAAAGCAAGATTTATGAAGTGTTTGGCTGAAATTTTTGCCTGAAATTGCTCAAACTTCATAGTTTGAACAGTGGTACCGAACTTTAGTGCTTTCTGCATATTATTCGCATAATTTCTCGCACTACTTTCAGCATTTTTCCAGAGTTGCTTTCTCATAGTGGTCGGCGGGCCAAACCCGGGCACATCACGGGCCCCCCTCGATAAGTGGTGTTCAATTTCAGCGTTTTTACAAGCTGAATCTCTTAAATTGCAGACCTTGGTGCGTTTTATGGCATTGACTTGAAAACGGGGCTTAATCGGTCCATCAGATTCTCGTCAGACGTCGTAAAGTCTGACATGAATCTGATAAGTATGTAGTGAGCCAGGCTCTACAGTTTGCCACGGTAGTGATGAGAGGGGCGCGTGGTGGGCCCCCAATATTTCCGCCCCAAAATCTAAATTTAGATGTATATTTTTTTGCAGTGAGCATCCTCTCCATCGTTGCACTCAGCGCCGGTCTTGTCAATATTCGTCTGGAGCCCGATATCAGAAAATCGTTTTCTCCGGAGGATTCAGATGCCGGATAGTAAGTGAGAATGATGCCATGTGAAAGATGGGAAATGTGCTCCATTTCTTACCTCATAAATGGGTATTTTGAGCCTTATTACTAAAAAATACATATTTTTAGTTATGAAACGGTTTCTTGAAAGGTTCTTGAAACAAAAACCGGCAAGCTACCAGAGTAGGGCGGAATTGGATTTTGGGAACTCGGAATCCGGAAAACGGAAAAAAATTTTTCACGGAATCTGGAATCCGGAATGCGGAATCCGGAATTCTGCCCTTCTCTGCAGGCTACCCAATGCAGGACATGTTTCTGAAGCGGGCTCGAATGGGCGGGCCGCGGGCCATGTCCAAATACTCTTCAAAATGAAAGTTATGTCTGGGAAAAACGGTATGCTAAGCTAAGCAATAGTAAATGAGACCCCAGATCATAGCTGTTGAGCATGCGCGATTCTCGGGTCGACGCGGAAACTGCGAGAGCCGTATTCCTTGAATTATATCCCATTGACATAAAATCGTAGATCTCATTAAGATCTACAATTTTCAACCGTTTTCGAGGCAGCATTTCAGTTTTGAAGAGGACTAGGTGCTCGCCCGCCCGCTGCCCGCCCGTAGGGAGCCACTTTGAGCGAACCTTTCAGAAAAAGTTTCCTTTTTGTCAGCGAAACTCGAGTATGGATGGAGTATTACGGACTGGATGCCTACCCGGAACGAGCGTTTTGCATCTTTACCGCTAAATCACCAAACGCCAGTGTTCTACAAGAAGAAGCGTTGAACGATGTGCGTTTCAGATTCCTTCACCGTGCTTCTCTTCTGAAGTTGAGCGTTTTACAGATCTATACAGTGGACCGACGTCTTTCGGAAGCCGTTCAGATTAGGGATGTGAATGGAAGAAGGAATTGCGATCCATTGTGCGATTTGAACAGTCCCTTTCATTTGCTGGCGGTGAGATTTGCGAGCAACGCCCGGTGCTCACAACCAAAGTTTTTCATAATTTCAGAATGAAACTCGAAGAAATAATGGGACAACAGACGTGTTTGCTTATCCGGATATGCCGTACAGCGGGCTGAACATCTTCTTAGGATTACATTTCAGCAATGTGAATTTCAGTAAGTTTTCACGTCTGAAAACGTCAAAACTTTGTTGACATTCCCGCTTTTGTTTCTGTATGCCAAGTTGCTCACTTTGTGAATCCTGCGAGCCAATTTTTCAGCTCCTCCAGCCAATCGAATCAGCTCTCGCTCACTGATACTTTGGTACTTCTCCAGATCGGACACGCCTGAGGGAAAACGTTCTTTTAAGGTAGCACTTTACTGAAAACATATTCGTCGTTGAGTATTCTGAAAGAAGGCAGAATGAGGCGCAAAATATGTGCAGAAGAGGATTTTTTTCAGTTGAAAACGCGTTAAATTTGGGATTTTCTACATAAATGAGAAGGCAGCCACTGAAATGTTCTGAAAATTTGTGTGTAGAATCTTCCCGCCTAAAACTCCATTTTTGTAGTTGACAACTATTTTCTAGTATGGCTCAAGGAAGTGAGGAGCACTACGGAAAGAAATGCGAAAAAAAAATTGAGAAAAAGAGCATATCTGAAACATCAGATGATGTCTTCCGCTCTGAATGTGTGCATTATCGCATCACAGTGTTAGCGGTGGCCGCTGCCGTTTTTTGCATCACATTAAACGGATTTATTGACGGATCTGCGCGCAAATTTAAAAATATGATCCTCGACTACCGCAAACACTGTGACGCGATAATGCACACAATGTTTCAGAAATGCTTTTTTTCTCAATTTTCTTTTTGGAAATTTTGACGAAAACTTTTTTTTTATTACGAAAACGGCAAAAAACCGATATAAAAATGCGAAGGTCTCCAAGCATATATTGGAAAACGACTAAAATCCCGTTAGTTTCCGACTCCTATGTCTAATCCCACGTCCCTGATTACGGTAGTCAGTGAATCAACGTTGTGCGCTGCCTGCGGCGAACAACCTCAAGTCTGGAGGGAAAATGGTCTTTTTTTGGAGGGCTTCGACGCCGATGTCGAAGGGCATCGAGCATTTTTTCCAATATTGGATAAAAATTGTGAGATATGCGAAAAATAGGATTTTTCAGTGGAAAATGCATGCGGCCAATTTGAAGATTGCCTCGTAAATCAGTTTGCAGAAGCTGAAGCTGCTCTGAAAATTTATGAATGTCGGCGTTTTTGAAGTGAATCACGTCGTTCAGGGCTGCTACAACTGAATGAAGCGGAGACTACTGAATGAGTTCGGATTCCCGTGGGAAGCGTGTGAAATTGTGGTGTCTCTGCTTCAGTGGGTGGTGGGAAGACGTCAAAATTTCACAAGGCGATTTCAGATCGTTTTCAACTGAGAAATCCCATATTTGGTGATTCTTTTCGCGAGATATTGTACCAAAAGACTGAAAAGAAAACGCGCGGACGCGTTATCTGAAAACAATCGATTTTGAGTTTCTGCATTCAATTTGTTAAAGCCAAATTCCAGCAGACTTCTGATTTAGCACCGAAAAATACACTCGCGCATAGTAAAGTATCATTCTCGCCACTTGCTATATTTCCTCCATTGATCCCTACGGTTGCATTGCAATCACAGATTTGTTCTCCAGAGCGCCGTCGACGAGCTCTTCGAACTTTCCAAGAACGGCAGCGCCTTCAAGGCGGTGCAATTCACGATATTCAGCGATCAAGTGGCCAACCGTGAAATGATCCGAGGCGCCATTGAGGCCACCACTCTGATGACCATCGGGTTCTTCCTCCTTCTCACCCAGGTCATCATTGTCATTGTTCGCCTGTCATCGGTTAGAATGGCGTGCTACCTTGTGGCCACGTCGCTGCTCACTCCGGTGGCTGCCACGATTGCATCGTTCGGCGCCGTTTGCTGGATGGGATTCCCGTCGTTTTCCATTCAGTGCGTCACGCCGTTCCTGGTGCTCGGCATCGGAGTTGACGACGCGTTTATCCTGCTGCACAGGTGGAGGCATCATATTGCCATTAAGGATACGTAAGTCTGAGAAATGAACGAAACAATGACCGATTTGTCTTGTGTTCAGACCGCGTCGTCTTGAGCAGGTGATTGTTGACGTCGGACCATCAATCACTATCACATCGTTGACGAATATTATAGCGTTTGGAATCGGATTCTTCACACCTACACCTCAGGTACGGACAATCTATTATGGTACTTGATGAATGGCTCAACATATCTCGCGATTCTCAAAGTGTTCAGCTTATGCTCAATTTTCAGCAGCCGACAACGGAAAATTAGAAGTGGGCGTGTCACTGCAGGCTGAAAATGCGCAACCACCGCTTTGATAGCGCTGTAGCTTATGGCTTTCACGAAAGACGAAATAAGACCGTCTCGTCTTCGTCTTAGTCTTGAATTCGTCTAACGCAGAGATAGACCTTGTGTTGGTCAAGTAAAATACATTGAGTGCACAGTAAACAACTTTTTTATTTCGTAAGACGAATACAAGACGAACTGAAAGATGAACGAAGACGAGACGAAAGACAACTTTTTGTTTTCGTTTTAGAATGTTCAGTGATTGTTGTCATTTCAGATGTCCCTCTTCTGTCTGACTGCGTCATTGGCCCTTCTGCTCGACTACATATTCACCTACACCATCCTCGCGCCCATCGTATTCCTGTGCAACGATGCCAACTATGAAGCCGTGCCGAGAGAGGCGACCATATCGAAGGCCGACACTTGGCTGGCCAAGTACTCCAGCTTTGTGTGCTCGCTGAGAGGGCGATTCGTGTGCATCCTGGTGCTCACGGCGATGTATGGACTCACGGCGTTTGGCGTCCTGACGATGAGAACCACATTTGAGCCGGCAAAGGCCTTCCCGTCAAACTCGAAATTAGTGGATTCGCTGTCAAATATAAAGTACGGTGGTCGGGAAACGGTCACCTTGAACGGTGGAAAAGTTGCGAAAAGCCAGAAAAAAATGAATCAAAAAAAATGAAGAAAATGAAGTGTGCAATTCATTTCTTCCGTTTCGTGGCCGCGGCCGAGAAATGACGTGAGATGACGTCACCGCAGCGAAAACGGCGTCATGGTTCACACTTACAGTAATACATTGCAACGCTTTTATCGATTTTTAGTCGATTGTCCTCCAGTGCTCACGGTTTTGCTCTGAATAATCGGTGCTTTTTTTAAAGCATTATTGATTATTTTTTCATCCGAAACACAATGGAGACGCGGCAAAAACGGGATACAACCTGTGACGGGGTACGCGCAATTGCGCTCCACCGCACACGCTTTTCGAACAGGAATTTCAAATTGGAAATGTTGAGACAATTTTAGCAATAAAACTTGAGTTTTCTTTATTTATTTGAAGTTAGAAAAATTCGAACAAAGATTTTTTTCAATTTCCAATTTGAAATTCCCGTTCGAAAAGTGTGTGCGGTGGAGCGCAATTGCGCGTATCCCGTCACTAGGTTGTATCCCGTTTTTGCCGCGTCTCACACAATGGAAATCGGGAACTTCGTTGTCATTACTCAATAGTCCCAGAAGTCCCGATGTTTCCGCGAAAAACGTAATAAATATTGCAAAAAAAAAGAAGGAAATCGACGAAAAACCGCCTAAATTTGAAGTGTATTTGGATTACTGTAGGTGTTCACGATGCGCGTTTATTCGCTGTCTGCGACCTCATCGTTTCCCACACTAATTGTTCACCGCCGAACTTTGAGAAGAGAACTCAGGCTCACAGCGTCATATTTTCATAAAATTTAGAATATTCGCCGTATTTCAGACCGGTCTTCAACACATACTTCCCAATAACAGTGATTGTGAACAAGCCGCCAAATATCGAAATTGATGAGGAAGTGAGATATCATTTCACATTTCACTGAATTTCACAACTAGTCTGAAAATCTGTCTTCTTCCAGTACAACGCATTCTATAGCCTGATGAATCGGCTGGAAAACGTGCCAGGAATCCGTGGAGACAACCGCACTTTGATCTTCCTTCCACAATACGAAAAATATGACAAATTGGCGAATTCTCTCTCCATTCTACTCGGCGAAAAGTATCATCCGTCTTATGATAATTTGCCAACGTGGATGAACGCAATTGGCAATCCGCCATTAGTCAAATATCACATTGGGGAGAATAATAAGTGAGTTTTTGAGTTTTCACATTTCTATGGTAATTTAGGCAACGGCGCTATCTTAGTTGGGGGGGGGGGGGAAGCACTGGTTTTGCGGGGAATTTTGGCAGGTTTATAAAATAATGTTCGAGTAACACTAGCGGGTTTAAGGCGTTTTTAATATCAAAGGAACTAAGAACTAAGCAAAAACAAGAAAATGGTTAAGCAACCGGATATTACTGGACGATTTTTGCCCATAATTCGTAAAATTTTGCTTCTTCGTGGTTTTCGAAGACGACGAAGTGGTAAGGTGATAATTAAGAATCCAATAATGATATTCATCAATATAGATTCCTAAAAACGAAATGAATAATAATTAAATTAAAACTTAAATTAAGAAATTAAATTAAATTTTTTGACCGGTGAAAATTCGATTTCTTCAAGATATCGTTTTTGAAAATGTGACCGATAACGGCTGAAAACTTTCAAAATTTACATTTGAACACCGAATTTCAGCGAAGATGCTGAGGATTTTCGCAGGTTCCTTTTCTACTTGTTTTTTCGTTTTCGTAAATAACTGCATACATTAAAATGGAAAATGGTTTGAATATTCGGCCTTTTGCCGCCGGAAATTTGACAGATTCTTATCGAGAAATCCCCTGTAAACTGAGAAATTACCGCACGAGATTGGTCGCAGAAGAAAAGAAAAAACACGGGTACTTCATCGACGACAATATTTTCAAATTTGCGGGCGGATCCGTCAATAAATACGTCAAATGTGATGCAAAAGCAAAACTGCAAAAACTGTGGCGCGATAATATATTCATTCAGAGCAGAAGATGTCATCTGATGTTTCAGATATGCTCTTTTTCTCAATTTTTTTGAAAATTTTGACGAATGCTTTTTTAACGCTATTTTCTTGTTTACCAGAACAATAAACGCGAAAAAATTAATTGAATACATGAAGTTTTTGTGATATGCCAAGATTCATGCGATAGAACGCGTTTGCACATAGACGCTCAATGAAATCCGATTGCAAAAACTCCAATTTCGTCATTGTTCGGTCCATGTTCCCATTGTTCAATGTCTGAAAATTCCAGAACCGAGGTGACATCGTTCCGTCTGACCCTTCTCGGAAAGGGAATGTCGGAATGGGCGGAACGTGCACGTGCAATGCAACACATCCGATCGATTCTTCATGAGGATACGCTATTCAATGCGACTCTTTTTGATTGTGATTCGGCCATTCTAAGTATTATCATGACGGTTGGAACGGATTTAATTGGATCCATTGCGGTTACTGTGGTTTGTATGGCAATCGTTTGTTTTGTTTTCATTGCCAATTTCAATGCGGTGGCTGTGATTACGTCTATTATCGCAAGTATTTGCTTTGGTGAGTTTTGCCTTAATTTCAGAATTTATTTTAAATTTCAATATTTATCGATTTGCGTGTTTTAATAAAAATCTTTGCAACTGGGCGTTTCGAAATCAGCCGTTTCAAAAGTGAATATTTTGGAAAACTTTAGATGCAAAACGGCCGATTACGAAACAGATCTTTGCAAAAAAAAACAACTTTTTGTTGACAAATATTCGGCAAATCGTTGTGGAAATGCCATGAAGAGTGAGGAGTTAGAGCGGTTATGATGTTAACCAGTTATTGAATTTTCAAAACGCTATTCTAAGATTTTTATATTTATTTTCCGCTTGCAGTTCTCGTCGGAGGCCTTTCTCTGTGGGGTGCCGATTTGGATCCCGTTATTCAAGTGGACGTACTCCTGGCCACTGGATTTTCCGTTGACTACACTGCTCACGTGGCTTACAATTACTTTCGCGCTCGGGGAACTTCGCAAGAACGTGTCTACAGTAGTCTGGCAGAAATGGCGATGCCTATGTGTGAAGCGGGTCTATCAACGTTCTTGTGCATGCTTCCTCTGATCTTTGTACCGACGTATGCAATCGTCTGTTTTGCGAAAACAGTATTTTTAGTCGTGGCCATTGGTGAGTTCGGAATTAGAAACAATTTTTTAGAAACTCCCGATAATCTGTGTGTAATAATGATTCATAGGCTGCGCTGTATTCATCTTGTTAAAGTCATGTTATAAACGCGCTGGAAGCATAAAACGGATAAAAAGCTAAATATATCTAGAGTTCCTGAATATCTTTATTAAAAAAACAAGTAAAGCGACACTACGTTTTGCTTATTTCCCCTGATAGCAGATCTGCAAAACCTTTGGCAATTGTGTCCAAGGTGCGCAAAATTCGATATCACGAAAATTATGAAATATATTAAAATATGCTAATACGATGTCACTATTTGGCATTTCTCAATTTCTGGTATGAGATTCCCTTCTTTACCTTTTCACAAGTAACGAATAATCTGGAAAAGTTGATGATCTGATGTTCTATGGCAAAATTAATTTAATCCGAAAAAAATCGTTTATATTCCTGAATATTAAAATTTTTTCGGCGTTCCAATATGTCACAGTTGCTCACTCCTCAACGTGCTGTCAGATTTAAAATATCTATTTTAGGTCTCCTCCACGGCCTGTTCATCCTGCCCGTTGTTCTCGCTCTCTTCTCAAAAGATTCAATTAATGAAAAAGAGGTTCCAAGTGCTGCTATCGCATTCTCCTCAGCTGCCGATCAGCCGTTGGTTGACAAAGATCTCAATACAGCTTGAGTGTTTCATTTTGCTCCATAGATACTTTTAAAAGCGTTCTTCACCACGTGTAGGCATCTTGTAATTTCAGTTAGTCTTATCACTGTTTCTCATTTTGTTCTTTACCGCGATTTTCTATAGTAAAATCGTTTTTTTTTTCTTTCTGTTTCACTTTATTTTTTCTTGTACATAGATTTTTCTTCCTGATGTTATCCTATATATGTTGATTACATATCGAAAGAATATACATAAATATTTTTTATTATTTTCAAATTATATTTGACCTCAACTCAGTCTGCTTTATTTGACTTGTATATTTATGCTTCCAGGATTGCCTCATAACTTCAGAAATTATTGCTCCGATGAAGCCGCGGCAGAAATAATAAAATGGGCAGATTCCCCGAAATCGGTGCCTTTGTTTCAGACCTTCTGGTCCGTGCACTTCGACTTATTTTCTATTAAATACCTGGAAATTTTGAATTTGCGGCATTCTTCGAAATATGATTTCGGTTTTTAAAAAAGCCCGACCGGAGCACAAGAATGAAACAGAAGACTGGACGCATTTGAATGCTCAAAGAGATTTAAAATATAATTATCGATGAATTTCGTGTGAAAAAAAAACCTAAAGACACTCATTAAAAGCGGACGGTCAGTTAATCGGAAACGCCCGATCAAACTTGTAATTCATTATACAAATCACTGTGCTGAATTTACAAAAATCCTCTCAAAAAACCACATGTCTCAAATTTAGATTTTTAAAGAATTAAAAACGCGGGAATTACGAAAATTTCAGACTGATTTGTACTAGTTCTTCATTAAAATCTTACCAACAAATCTGAAAAAAGCGATGTCTTTCATTTAAATATTTCTAAATTCCTTTAAAGGAGCATTCATTCTTCTGAATGTGGAGACGATAGTCTGCAGAACGCATCAGGTATACGAAAACCGAAAATTCGAGAAGTACGGCGGGAAATAAGCTCTCCAGACCATGAGCCTTCAATGTTTCTCTTCGAGAAGACTAGGCGGTCTTTCAAGAGGCCGTTCCAGTCTGTCCGGACAGTCGATGCTGCCGTAGCTCTGTAATAAAATGGTCTGGAATACCAAATATCACATAGAAAATGTGCTCTATTCAAATAATATATTGCAGGTTGGTCCGACGCAAGTCGAAACAGAGATTCAACTTCCATTTGATGCAATTTATACGGGATTTCATTACATCGAGCGTCAGCGCTGTTCAGGAATGATCAGATCACATGCAGTTACCCGATTGTCGCATCCAGCGGTTCTGAAATCTTGAATTATAATTTTTTCATCTGCAATTAATACGTATCGTGACTCACAAGTGGATATGGAAGTGAGAGACGCCAAAGGAATGCTTTCAGGGATAATTGCGATCATAAAAAGCCAATATTTTTTTTTGTAGCGGCCGTGTAACTTTACAAGCAGCGCTCGTAGATTCCCGCGTATTTGAATTGTCTGATACACTTTTTGGCTAGTTCTAAAAATTACAGAATGGGACTCAACTAGAACGCGTAACGCGCCGTCGCGAATTCGATTCTGAATGCATCCCGTCAATCAACCTATCGGTTGCCTCGTGACGGTTGAAATTTGCAAAGCATTTTCCAGCTTTTATCATTATTTTTTCATCGTTTTTTGATAAATTTAATTTTGGGCGATTTTGCGAATTTTAGGAACCTTCAGATAACAAAACTGCCGACGCCAGTGAATAATCTTGAAGCACTTTTCGAGAGGCTGTATTATCCATCCGCGAGGACGTGATTTTTCGTTTAAAGGCGCTGTTTGGGTCTCGTTAGGGAATAGCGCGTTTTAACGCGCTAATTTAAAAATTGTAAGAAAACGCACACTGCATTTGTGATTTCTTTTCGAAAATTGAAGCGAATATTGGAATTTTACTTCGAAAATCATGTTTTTCAACTAATTTTTATTGTCAAATTTCTTAAACTGTTTATTATATTAAACTGAATAAATCACAAACACAGTGTGTGCGCTTTCTTACAATTTTTAAATTAGCGCGTTAAAACGCGCTATTCCCTAACGAGACCCAAACAGCGCCTAAAAATCACGTCCTCGCGGATGGATAATATTATTACCTGCTATTTTAGCTCTTCAATTATGTACTTTTGTGCTATTTTCCCTTTTTTCCACCGTTATTATAGCGACACCATCAAGTCGTTGTAATGCAGATAATACTATTTTGTTTCAGCCCAGAATGTACATACCTATATATATATATTCATGTGGCGACGGTTAAGATGGTAACATATGATAAAAAAAGCAACGGCCTTTCTTTTCTTCAGAGTAGTACTTACCGGTATGAGACTCAGACCCGGAACAAATGTTTTGCCTGTTTTCGGCCATCTTCTAAAAGGAACGTTTTTCGATAAGAGAAGCACTTCGAAATGTTGGCGGTAAGTCAGCTGACTACTAAAAAATAATAGAAAATAATGATTCAGAAGCAAAGAAAAAATCTAGAACAGATTGCGGGTGAGCCGATTACTTCAGCTCTTCCGCTTTATTGATTTAATTGGAGAACTGCACGACTTGTCATGAAGCACAATTCAAGAAGCTTTATTATTCTGGCCTATTATAGCTATTTGATTTTTTTCTTATTTATTTCTAACTTTATTAATCATTTTTTAACACTTAACACTTTATCTAGATCCTCTGTGAGAAATTTAGCATATAACGTAAATATAACAACTTACAGATTGTCCTTTTTTTGACCCATAGCCTTGTGTGTGCAGAAAGCTGTAAGTTGGCCCGAATCAGTATGTATAGAAAATTTATAGAAAATCACTGAAAATCTGCAAGATTTCTTTACTTAAGATTTTTTCAGTATTCTGAATAATGCGAAACGAACGTTTCGAAATTCTGAACATTGTGGGTTACGGTATATCTTAAAGGCGCAGGACCACTTATTTTTTTTTGGATCTCGAGCGGATTTGCTTCGTATTTCTGTTTTTAAAATTTAATTTTCAGTAATTGCTATTTTAAAGCGATTTTCGTTTCTTTCTGAGTGTATAAATGAGCAAATCTAGTGCTTTTCTACCAAATAAAATTAAAAATTCTACATCTAACATTCCGTTGTAAAATTCAAGGAATTCGGAAAATTCGGAACATCGCCCATTCCGCAGCGCACCTGTGAGCTGATGTCCCAGTTAGCAGTTGTTTTGAGTTTGTCACAGAGTTTACAGATTCATTCTGCTATTATTCCCAAAATTCTTCGCCACCTCGTAGTGGTTTTAGTGAGACACGTCCACTTCAATTTTAGCAATGGCCGCGCTTGGGGGTGGGGGGGGGGCGTGTCTGAAAATAGCAGAAATTTCCGAAGAAAACACACGGGATACAAGGATCATTCGCGAAGATTGCCATTTTCCGGTATTTCGGCCGTCGAATACGGTAGCTGCTCCATGAATCTGGTAAGGAAAATGTGCTAGTGCTGCAGAACAAAATGTCCAGATTTTCGAATTGATCACCCCCCCCCCCCAGCACGCTTCGAGACATTTCAGATCATGTTTTCTGCATAATTATCCCTCTTTTTTTTTCTCGTATTATCAGTTCCAGTTTCACTTTTTGTCAGTTTCCTCATAAAATCATTCGTCTGATACCCGTTTCCCCCTTTCCCCTCTCCCCCCCCCCTTGCCATCCCTTTTCCGATTACGTAACTGTCTCTTCTAAGTGTGTGTCTATGGTGGCAATTGTTTGGCAGATTTTCCTATTACACTTTCGTAAAGAATGCGCAGAAGAAGACGTCAGCAAAGAGGGACGACGACGACGACGACACCGACGCATCGGCCACGGGGCATCAACTCGCCTTATCGATTTTTCTAGATGGTTCTCTAAAGATTTGGGCGATTATCGGAAGCGCTTTCCATCAGCCGTTCTCTGCTGGTCCTCCTTGCGCTCCATCCGATTCGCCCCACTTTCGTTTTTCTGCCCAAGTGAGTGAGAGAGGCTGTCCCCGCGCGGTCCACCCACCTTGTTTGTTCCCTCGCGGGTTCACTGTTTGCACTCCCTTCAGTTAACAAGTGTCTCTTTCTTTTTTTGCTACACAAGCGACCAGAAAACAATCATTGAAATTTAGTTGGGTAAAAAGTGGGGAGGGGGGGGGGGCGCGGGCGAAACGGTCATTCAAAAAATTATTAATTATTTGGTGTCCTTTCGTGTCGAGAGCTCTCTGTTTCTTTTTGAGCAATCATCAACTCACATTGTTCTGCGGATCAGACGGCCAGCGTTATTGCAGACATTGGGCTTCTGACCCACTGAATTCGCAGTAGCTGCCTGTGCGCCCGTTGCCCGCCCGTTTCATATATCAATCAAGAGGCAAACTTTTCGTTGACAATTCCAGTGTTGCGGCCTAGAAAAAACAGACTGTAGTGCAGAGAAGGGCGGAATTCCGGATTCCGTTGTTTTTTTCATTCCGTCTTCAGGATTTACTCTGCAGAGAAAGGCGGAATTCCGGATTCCGCAGTTTTTTTCATTCCGTCTTCCGAATTTACTCTGCAGAGAAGGGCGGAATTCCGGATTCCGTTGTTTTTTTCATTCCGTCTTCAGGATTTACTCTGCAGAGAAAGGCGGAATTCCGGATTCCGCAGTTTTTTTCATTCCGTCTTCCGAATTTACTCTGCAGAGAAGGGCGGAATTCCGGATTCCGCTGTTTTTTTCATTCCGTCTTCCGAATTTACTATGCAGAGAAAGGCGGAATTCCGGATTCCGCTGTTTTTTTTCATTCCGTCTTCCGGATTTACTCTGCAGAGAAGTGCGGAATTCCGGATTCCGCCGTTTTTTTCATTCCGTCTTCCGGATTTACTCTGCAGAGAAGGGCGGAATCCCGGATTCCGCTGTTTTTTCATTCCGTCTTCCGGATTTATTCTGCAGAGAAGGTCGGAATTCCGCATTCCGCATTCCGCATTCCGGATTCCGCCGTTTTTTTCATTCCGTCATCCGTATTCCTGATTCCATGAAAACATTTCTTTCCGTTTTCCGTTTTCCGGATTCCGAGTTCACAAAATCCAATTCCGCCCTACTCTGTTGGATACGAGCTCCGTACCGTAATCTTTTCGTACTCACTGGGAAATGTGTCTTTTCGTTTCGTATTTCACCCACTTCTGAGCGGTGTTCTGGTGATTTTCATCGATTTTGTCTGGCTGCTCACAGCCCGATGATATGAAGACAGAGCTGGTTGAGAGCACCGAAAATCCTATGAAGCACGAGCGCAGTTTGCTCACTGACTCAAAATTATAGAAAAATCAACAAGAATTTTGTGAAATTCCCCGTAAAAATGCTCGAGATTCAAAATAAATCAATAATATTCCATCTTAAAGGCACATGGGCTACAGTAGCACTCACCTTCTCCCCTTTCTTAACTCTTGCCGCGAAAACAGTATCATTTTTGTGGTTTACTTCGGTTTTTTTCCGTCAACAAAGCAAATTTTGCCTCCGTATCACCGTGCAATGCATTAGACAATGTTGTGTTGGTTGCTTACCAATTTCAGCGTTGTGTGGAATTCGTATTCCGTTTTCCAGATTCCGTAAGTCACGGAAGAAACGATCCGTAAAATTTAAGACGTAACTCCGAAATGACGCCGAATTAATACACAGAACTAGAAAAACTAGACACTGCTAATGCCCTTACGTACTCTTTTTTAATTAAAAAGAACATTTCCGCATTCCGAATAGGGTATTCCGCTTTGAAAAGCTTATTCCGTACTCCGGATATTCTCTGTATGATCCAACTTTGAAAGAATTGGAATATTGAGGCTTTCTGATGACCTTAATGGCTCTAAAGCTCGATTTTGATTTCAAGCTCACTTTTGGAATTTGTTGAAACCCGTTTATCTCCTTTTGGCTACCATTTGATAGGAAATTGGCAAACTGGCCAAAGATTACGCAATCGACAGCCAATCGGCAACCAAAAATTGAATTTTCGTCAAATTTCCCAGATTTTTCACTCATTTATCTCCTTTTGCATTCGGTTTGCTCGGCAATTGGCAAACTGGCCAAAGAGTACGCAATCGGGAGCCAATCGAACGCTAAAAGTAGAATTTTTGTTAATTTTCAAACTGTTTTCACTCATTTATCTCCTTTTCGCTTCAATTTGATCGGAAATTGGCAAACCGGCGGAAGAGTACGCAATCGGCAGCCAATCGACAGCCAAAAGTTGGATTTTCGTCAAATTTCAAAGATTTTTCACTCATTTATCTCTTATTGGCTTCAGTTTGGTCGGCAATTGGTAAATTGACAAAAGAGTAGGCAATCGGCAGCCAATCGACAGCCAAAAGTTGGATTTTCGTCAAATTTCAAAGATTTTTCACTCATTTATCTCTTATTGGCTTCAGTTTGGTCGGCAATTGGTAAATTGACAAAAGAGTAGGCAATCGGCAGCCAATCGACAGCCAAAAGTTGAATTTTCGTCAAATTTCACTCATTTATCTTCTTTTGGCTTCAATTTGATCGGAAATTGGCAAACTGGCCAAAGAGTCCGCAATCGGCAGCCAATTGAACGCTAAAAGTAGAGCTTTTGTTAATTTTCACAGAGTTTTCTCTGATTTATCTCCTTTTCGCTTTAATTTAATCGGAAATTGGCAAACTGGCCAAAGAATCCGCAATCGGCAGCCAAATCGACAGCCAAAAGTTGGATTTTCGTCAAATTTCAAAGATTTTTCACTCATTTATCTCTTATTGGCTTCAGTTTGGTCGGCAATTGGTAAATTGACAAAAGAGTAGGCAATCGGCAGCCAATCGACAGCCAAAAGATGCATTTTTGTTAATTTTCACACAGTTTTCACTCATTTATCTCCTTTTGGCTTCAGTTTGCTCGACAATTGGCAAACTGGCCAAAGAGTACCAAATCAGCAGCCAATCGAAAGCTAAAAATTTAATTTTCGTCAAATTTCACTCATTTATCTCCTATTGACTTCAGTTTGGTCGGCTATTGGAAAACTGGCCAAAGAGTTGGCAATCGGGAGCCAAAATTCAACATCGGAATCGAAAACCAAACCAGCGGTCAAAAGTTGCAAATTCCTCAGTGCTCGCCGAGTAACCACAGGTTTATTTGCTCTGTGCTGGTTTCGAAAAGGAGGCGTCTTGCAGTGTTAGTCCGCTTTTAGTTACAAAATACGTTTACTCTCCGAATAAGCCGAGGAATTCGCCACCCACTCCATCACCGTCAAATTTAAGCGAAATGATATAGCACTGTTGGCCATCATTTCTGCTCTGGTTTCCTTCCAATTCGATATAATTCATTCACTTATTTTCCAGCTGCCAATTGCAAAATCTTCGCGAAAATCGCCGAAGTTTTGCATATTTTAACAATTTGAAAGATTGATTCATTTTTTCTCAAATTTCAGCGATTTATAGGCATTTTTCGGCCGAAAATTATTTTAATTTTTTAGTAAAATCAAAAAAAAATTGAAACAAATTCAGAGAAAACCCCAAAAAACTGGTGAAAATTCACAAAAAATCAATCGATTTTTCCTTTTGATTCAATGATGGCTCCGGTTACGGTAGTGCCCGTGGTAATTTTTCAATTGGACTCAATTTAGTTTGATTAAATTCGACTTGCTGGAGCCGAATCTTAGAGATTCACATGAAATATTGGAAAACTGCTGACTCCGCCTATTTTCTGAGCAGCTCGGAGCCGGATGAAATATTATTAAAGAGCCATTTTAAGACAACTTTCCCAAAGATTTGGCTGAAAATAAATTTCAGTTAATTGGCGCTTGCGAAAGGCAAGATGGCCTAGAAATTTCGGTTCTCGGTGACGGCCACCACGAAACATTCAAATTTCCTAATTGATCATCTGTAATTTGAGGCAGCAGGCAGAGAAGGGCGGAATTCCGGATTCCGCCGTTTTTTTTTCATTCCGTTTTCCGTTTTCCGGATTCCGTGAAAAATGTTTTTTCCGTTTTCCGGTTTCCAAATTCCGTGAAAAAAAAAGTTTTTTCCGTTTTCCGTTTTCCGGATTTCGTGAAAAAATTGTCTTTCCGTTTTCCGTTTTCCGGATTCCGAGTTCCCAAAATCCAATTCCGCCCAACTATGAGTTTTAATACTTTATTCTCAATTTTTGTGAAAAGGATACTTTTTTGAACTCCCGCAAAAATTTTTGCGAACAGGGCGCAGTTACATCATTTGATTCCCTTATTAATGGTTAAAATTCCGTTTTCCGCATTCCGCATTCCGGATTCCGCCGTTTTTTACATTCCGTATTCCGGATTCCAGATTCCGTGAATAAAACTATTTTTTTCCGTTTTCCGGATTCCAGATTCCGTGAAAAAATAAATTTCCGTATTCCGGATTCCGGATTCCGAGTTCCCAAAAACCAATTCCGCCTTACTCTGGCAGCAGGTTGGGCACCTAGTGGGCAGGCGGCCAGCGTCTAGATATTTTGGGCACAGTGCCGAAACCGTGTGCTTCGGACCCACTAAATTCCCAGTAGCTGCCCATGCGCCCGCCCGTTGCCCGCCCGCTTCATATATCAGGAGGCAAACTTCCCAATTCTCTAAATGTGATCCTTTTTTGGACATATTTTGGCGAACAGTACCATCTAAATTAGAATGTCCGGGGGGGGGGGGGGTGGGTGGTCTCTCGCTTTGAAAAAAAAAAACGCTGAACACTCCACAGATTTCGCAATGCACTGACAAGTGTCTGTCATCCACTTTGCGGTCCCCCGTTTGAGAACTTTTGAGTGGCAGTTTTATATAGCGAACAGTGAAATAATAATAATAATAATGGCATTCAACTTCTTGTCCACTATCGCAATGAGACAGGTTTTGAATATGAATATGAAAACGAGAAAAACGAAACAAAAAACGACTCATCTCGTTGAAAGTAGGTCTTAGAGGTTCTCGCCCACGACGACGACGACCACCGGCGGCGGTGGCGGCGGTTGCCTTTCCAACGACCCCTCCCTTGATTTTCTTTGATTCTCTGTGTGGCAGTCTCGCGATTTCGAGCGCTATTTCGTCGTCGCAATTCGGAGGTTTCGGGACGGCCGTCTTCTTCTTCCGCACCCGTCTCATTTCGCGCACCGCTTGTTCTCTGTGTCTCTATGTCTCGCGCCCTCTCGCTTTTCTCATTGCCCCATTCATTTTGTATTTTCGACTCTCGCTCCTCCCTCCTCCACGACCTTCGGTCAGAAATTATTTCCGGTACCTTTTTTTGAGGAATTTTCGGGCCATCTTCCAGATTTTCCTACTGTAGGCGAGCATGCTGACACCAGATTCGTTTTGTAAATTTTCGAGGCTCCGATGGTCTGTCGGAAGGCACGTCGCTCTAGAAGTCTAGAAGAGCCGAATTCCGAAAAGTTTCCAATTCGGCGAACTGTCTCCCTAGACTCTATAACTTTCTTCGACGCTGAAATTATTTTCAGAAAAAAAGCTATGAGCTATGAGCTTGAGCCATAGCATGAGCCAGCTATGAGCCATGAGCTATGAGCCAATTGAACATCGCACCTCATCCACAAACCGGTGTCTCGACTTCTTTACACAGGAACAGTTTCAGAAATGTATTGCCGAAATGGCCAGCTGCTCATGAATTCCAGTTTTTTTTCCAGCTATAATGTTAATTTGATTCCGCTGTTGTCCCGCATTCCAAATCTATCAATTTGTTATGAAAATTGCTGAAAATCTCTTAAAATCCCCGCATCCCCTGGGGGGTCGTCGTCGGGAAAGAATCTGCCAAGCTGCAAAGGTCTTAAATCCAAATTTCTATTCTATTCATTCATTTTTTCGGCAGGATGCCGCTTCCTGCAGCGATTTATCTCATCTCACGGCAAGCTGCCCTATATTTGCCGGAATCGTCGGGGAACAATCTCAGCGGCAATTTCCTTAAATTTCCATATTTCTTTCCAGAAATCTAGTTATTGAGATTCACGGGCCTCTCTCGCCCGCCCGCCTGGGGGGGGGGCAAGAGTGTAGGGTACCCGATTCGGCGCCCGCCTTCCTCCCAGTTCTTAAACGAGTTAGTAGTAAGAGCTCTTCCAAAACTAGAATGCTCTCAACTGTACTTTGCCCGATCTGTGTCAGTCTCCATTGTATTCCTTTGCATTTCTAGTCACATCATCGTCGGAATCTGAAACCGCCCGGAAGCCGGAAAACCGCTCTTCCTCTTCCGTTGACTCATGTTACTTCCCGTGCAATCCAACTTTATTTACAATCGTTATCAGTAACAACTTATTTGTTATTTCATTGGAAATTCCGTCTTGAAAACACGGTTTTTTAATAAATACCTTTTGTGCTGAAGTTGCTCCATTTTCATTTTGAAAAATGCTCATTCTCATTGTTATTGTCGCTGAAAATATTCGGCTGAAACTCTAATTATTCGATTTTCAGATTTACTCAACACGGGCGCGAGCAATGCGCTCGAAACTTGCATTGCACATAGCTCTTTTCTATTTCTCATTGCTTCTCACTTACAATGTTACAGGTTGGTTCTTTAAAAGGAATTCTGGAATCTTTTTCAGATGCGCTGCTTTAAGAGGCAAGCCTAAGGCTTCCACGAAAGACGAAATAAGACCGTCTCGTCTCATCTCGTCTTCGCCATCGTCTAGAATTGGTCTGTTGATACACATTGCTAAACTTTCTTATTGCGCAAGACGATTGCAAGACGAACTGAAAGACGAACGAAGACGAGATGAAAGGATTCAACGAAAGACAACCGTCTTGTTTCGTCTTTCGTGGAAGACCTGGAGCGGGCAGGGAACGGGCAGAATGCCAACCAGTTTGGGTTTGGACAACTGGTGTTTGCGCTGGGATGTGCGGGAGGGGGGGGGGTAAGCGCTATTGGTAAGAGAGTACCCAGCGTTTGGGCAGCTTGGTGAGACTTGTCCTATGCACAGGGCCAATCACGGGCCGTGGACGGGCTGATCAAAACCTTTTTCATGATCTCTATAGAGATATATAGCCTTGAAATATGCACCACAAAGTAGACGAGCGGCGATAAAGTCCCTCTCCAATTTGCGCATTTTTATGCCGGTCAACTGGCCATTTGGACGCCATGCTGCCGTGTCCTTGCCAAAACATGCTGGCTTGGTCAGAATTCGGAGCTCGGTGAGCCCTAAAGTTAACTATACTGATAAGAATAAGAACACAGCTGTTGTTTGCAATCTGTACCGTCCTGTGTCCTGCGGGCCGAATCAGCAAAGGTTGTTGTCTGTCTGTTCCACCTCGCTCGCCCCCCCCCCCCGAACAGACAACTCTTTATCGGTTTTTGCACGCAAACGTCTGCCGGCCTCCTGCGACTGAAAAAACTGCACAGAACACAATGATAATTCAGTGAGCAAACAGAGAAATCGAATTTTTGGGGGGGCGGGGGCGGGGAGTTGGAAATACACTCGATGGCGCTGGTGTTGAAAGGAAACAATATATTTGTGTGTGTGACTCCGTTTGGCTCCTGTTTGCACCGAGCGGCGGCGGCGGCGCACGGGCCGATGATGCCAACTGACCGGAAAACCTCTTTTTTTTTGGGAAACAATGCACAACGAGGTGTGAAAATTGACGGTTCGGTTGATGAGAAATGAGAAGGGAACGCGGGAAACTCTAGCAGACAGTACTGAAACGAGGAGGGAAGCTCCGTGGCTGCAGTTTTGGCCGACGTTTGGCGCTCGTTTGGCATGAGTTTGGCTCGAACATGGCGCGCACATCTTGTTGGAGCTCTCAAAGATACCTTAAAATCCTTGAAATCTTGCTTTTTTCCGGTCTTGACGAGAATACCATGAATCAATGATATACCATCCAGTGAGCGAGTTAGCATGAATATGGGGGGGGGGAACGTTTTGCACTGGAGTCATCTAGAGCTGGAGCAACTTATAGCACATTTTTAAAATGCTTTAAACGCGTTTTTCAAGTTTTCTTACTCAAAAATGGCAAAAAATAATTGTTTGGCAATGAAAAACTTGATGAGCTTATTTCTGTTTAACTTAACTTATTTCCGCAAACACCAATGTCGATATTTTTCGGCTTTGGTGTTTGCGTACCTTGGGAACCGCAGGGCACGCCCACTTCAATGTCTTGCCCCGCCCACAATACGCAAACACCGAGAACTAACACAACGAATTGTTTGAGTCGTTGATCGCTTGTTTTCACTTCTGATTCATCCGAGTTTAAAGAAAATTTTTGCAGCGAATAAATTATGAAATTTTTTACTTTCCCGGGTTGATTTTTACACTTTGGAATTTGCTTCGTATCATCTCCTAATGCATTACGGGTTTTTGCGGCAGTCACGCAGCCAATTGGAGATAGACTCCGCCCATATTCCTGCCTAAACTCGGATAAATGGATTAATCCGTAAAATGGATTTTTTTTTAAGTTTCATTTTTAATTTTTAAGTTTCCAAGTGACACAGCCAATTGTTACTTCATAAAGCGCTGGCTTTTATGCGTCTTTTGTAGAGGCATCACAACTTGAACGTTTAGCGCAGTCGGGTAGACGCAGGTCTGTGAGTCAGCTGGCGGCCTAGGGTTCAATCTACTCCAACGTGCGATGAATTTTAATGCATGGTTTGACAATAAAACATGAAACTAAAAATACAAGCTGAGCACATTTTTATTTTCAGTTTTTTTTGTCTGGCAGCTATTATTATTTCAGAGACAATCGAGAAGAATTTCCAAAATTGTAACACTTTTTTCCAGGACTTCAACAAAATGAGGAATTCCAAAGATATGATGGATGGTACAACAACTTGGCCAACAGCGAATGGGGTTCTGCTGGTAAGTTTTCCTTTTCTCCATGGGATCTTTGATTTTTTGAATTTCTTCTAACTTCCAGGCAGCCGCCTCCATCGTGACGCCCGATCCCATTATTCTGACGGTGTGTATAGCGTGAACAACTTTCTCCCGTCGGCCCGCGAACTGTCCGATGCCTTATTCAAGGGAGAGTCCGGAATTCCGAACACCAGAGGATGCACCACGTTGTTGGCTTTTTTCAGTAAGCGTTTACATTTACGTGCTCACATAGTGCTCACTGTGGGTATAAAATGGGCGGGCAATAGGCGGGTGATATTGACAGTCGGCAGCACCGCCCGTGAGCCTCGATTTCGCATTTAGAATCGATAAGCCCATTTCTAAAATGCAAACAAATCTGGAAATTGAAAAAAAAAACTGAAATCCATTTTGATGTTTGTAGGTCAAGTGGTAGCCTACGAAATAATGCAGTCAAACGGAGTGTCGTGTCCATTGGAGACTCTGAGAATTCAGGTTCCTCTCTGCGACAGCGTGTTCGACAAGGACTGCGAAGGCAAAACCGAGATCCCATTCACCCGCGCAAAGTACGACAAGAGCACCGGCAACGGGCTCAACTCGCCCAGAGAGCAGATCAACGAGAGAACCTCCTGGATCGACGCCTCCTTCATTTACGGTACCACACAGCCGTGGGTGTCGTCGTTGCGATCGTTCCAGCAAGGAAGGCTAGCTGAAGGCGTGCCCGGTTACCCGCCGCTCAACAATCCACATATTCCACTGAACAACCCTGCTCCACCGCAAGTGCATCGACTAATGAGCCCAGACAGATTATTCAGTGAGCTATCTTATATTGAGTGTATTTTTGAACTGAAAATAGCTGTAATTGAGCTGTAAGCTGTAATAGATTCATAAGATGGAAACGAAGATTCTTCCAGGAACCGCTTTTTTTTCTGTTCTGAAAATCTGAAATCGCTTGGAAACTTTGAAGTTTAGAGTTATGCACTGCAGTCTGTTCTACTGGTAGTACTTTGTACTGTACATCATACTGTACTTTACTCTCTACAGTAGGCTTTATTGCGGAAATTTTTGTAGACTATGCATTAGGCAATACAGTCTACTCTACTGTAGACTAGACTCTATTCTGTACCACAGACTGTAGTGCAGAGAAGGGCGGAATTCCGCATTCCGGATTCCGCTGTTTTTTTCATTCCGTCTTCCGGATTTACTCTGCAGAAAACGGGCGGAATTCCGGATTCCGCCGTTTTTTTCATTCCGTCTTCCGGATTCCAGATTCCGTGAAAAATTTTGTTCTATAGCAGGTACTGTAAAGTACTGAAAAGTACGGTAGATTACTATATATAATTCCATAAACTACTGTAGACTACGGTAATAGAATACTGCATGATACTGTAGCTCAAACCATGAACTATTGTAGAATACTGTAAACGGTACTGAAAACTGATGTAGATTACTGTATATTACTGTAGACTACTATATATCATTTCATAGATTAATACAGCATATGGAAGACCACACTGTAGACTACTGTATACTACTGTAGGCTTTACCGAACCGTACTGAAGACTACTTCAAGCTACTGCAAATTCTGCAATTATGTAGACTATTGTAGACTACTGTAAACTGTACTGAAGACTAGTATAGAGCACTGTAGAGTACTATAGAATACTGTAGACTACTGTAGACTACAGTAGGGCGGAATAGGTTTTTGGGAACGCGGAATCCGGAAAACGGAAAACGGAAAAAACATTTTTTTCACGGAATCTGGAATCCGGAAGACGGAATGAAAAAAACGGCGGAATCCGGAATTCCGCCCTTCTCTGCTGTTAACTATTAAAAAAAATTATTGTAGGCTACTGTAGACTACTGTATAGTACTTTAGACAACTGCGCATTACTGTAGACTACGGTACGATACACTGTAGATTTGTCTGTAAGACAGTACTTTAAGAGCGTACTATAAGAGAACGTTTCAGTGCTTGGCGACTCGCGCGTGAACGAGAATCCCGGACTTCTCTCGTTCGGCCTCATTCTATTCCGTTGGCACAACTACAACGCGAACCAGATTCACCGGAAACATCCGGACTGGACCGACGAGCAGATCTTCCAGGCGGCCCGTCGGCTCGTCATCGCTTCAATGCAGAAGATCATCGCCTACGACTTTGTTCCGGCGCTTCTAGGTGAACCTCGCCGCGAGTTGACCGCGAATTAATCAATGAGTCTGTTCAGGTGACGACGTTCGTCTATCCAACTACACCAAGTACATGCCGCACGTTCCACCGGGCATTTCGCACGTTTTTGGCGCCGCCGCGTTTCGATTCCCACACTCGATCGTGCCGCCGGCGATGCTCCTGAGGAAACGCGGCGATAAATGCGAATTTCGAGAGGAGGTCGGCGGGTATCCGGCGTTAAGGCTCTGTCAAAACTGGTGGAATGCACAAGACATTGTCAAGGAGTACAGTGTCGATGAGATTATTCTGGGTGAGCAGTTTAGAAGGATTTTTTCGCTCTATTTTCAGAATAAACTTTCGATGCGGGCGAATTGGGCCAAAAACGCAAAAACGGGCGGGCTCCTAACTTTCTTCAAAATTAAAGTTATTGCTCCTTATTGGTAGATTTCAGCATGAAACAGGACTGAAAATGTTTGACTAATTCTCCATTAAATTCAGGAATGGCTAGCCAAATCGCTGAAAGAGACGATAACATTGTCGTTGAGGACCTTCGCGACTACATTTTCGGCCCCATGCACTTCTCCCGTCTCGACGTCGTCGCCTCATCGATCATGAGAGGAAGAGACAACGGAATTCCGCCATACAACGAGCTGAGAAGAACGTTCGGACTTGCACCGAAGACGTGGGAGACGATAAACGAGGATTTCTACAAGAAGCACACGGAGAAGGTGGAGAAGTTGAAGGCGCTCTACGGCGGCGATATTCTCTATCTGGACGCCTACATTGGCGGAATGCTGGAGGGAGGCGAAAGCGGGCCAGGCGAGCTTTTCAAGGAGATCATCAAGGATCAGTTCACGCGGATTCGCGACGGAGATCGCTTCTGGTTCGAAAATAAGTTGAACGGGATATTCAGCGATGACGAGGTGCAAATGATTCATGGAATCACTCTCAGAGATATTATCAAAGCTACTACGGATATCAACGAGACGATGCTCCAGAAGGATGTGAGTTCTTGACAAGAAGGGGTGTGGTGGACTGAAAATCTCAGACGGCGGAAGGGCTGCTCATGCGCATTTTGGCGATGTGAGAACGTCCAAAACGCTATCTGGACTTGTGTCGTTTAGCGGGTTTTGGAGGGGGCAGAAAGAAGGGCGGAATTCCGCATTCCGCCGTTTTTTTCATTCCGTTTTCCGGATTCCATATTCCGTGAAAATTTTTTTCTGTTTTCCGACTTCCGGATTCCGTGAAAAAATGCTTTTTCCGTTTTCCAAATTCCGGATTCCGTGAAAAAATTTTTTTTCGGTTTTCCGTTTTCCGGATTCCGTGAAAAACAATTTTTTTCCGTTTTCCGGATTCCGTGAAAAACAATTTTTTCCGTTTTCCGGATTCCGGATTTCGTGAAAAAAATTTTTTTTTCGGTTTTCCGAATTCCGGATTCCGTGAAAAAAAATTTTCCGTTTTCCGTTTTCCGTTTTCCGGATTCCGAGTTCCCAAAATCCAATTCCGCCCAACTATGAGTTTTAATACTTTATTCTCAATTGTTGTGAGAAGTATACTTTTTTGAACTCCCGCAAAAATTTTTGCGAACAGAGCGCATTTACATCATTTGATTCCCTCTTTAATGGTTAAAATTCCGTTTTCCGCATTCCGCATTCCGGATTCCGTGAAATTTTTTTTCCATTTTCCGTTTTCCGGATTCCGTGAAAAAAAATTTTTTTTTCGGTTTTCCGAATTCCGGATTCCGTGAAAAAAATTTTTTTTTCGGTTTTCCGAATTCCGGATTCCGTGAAAAAATTTTTTTTCCGTTTTCCGGATTCCGAGTTCCCAAAATCCAATTCCGCCCTACTCTGGTTTTCAGACGCTTTCTGAAAATTTGAGATGCTTTGTCCGTCGGCAAACTTGTAAGCCGCTAACTCTAACTTTCTTGTCAGAGAGCTTTCGGCAAGTTGCCGAATACTTGCCGAAAGTTCTCTGAGACTTAGCGGCAAGTTAGCGAAAGTTCTCTGCCAATGAACTTGTTTTCACTTTTTTCAGGTGTTCTTCTTCAAAGACGGCGACCCGTGCCCTCAGCCATTCCAGGTGAACACAACCGGTCTCGAGCCGTGCGTTCCGTTCATGCAGTCCACTTATTGGACGGATAACGACACCACCTACGTCTTCACACTTATTGGATTAGCATGTGTGCCTTTGAGTGAGTACTGTGCTTCCCTCTCCCCCCTCTTGTGGACGGCTTCTTTTTGAATTCTCCAGAATCTGAGTTTCAGTTTGCTATGGAATCGGCCGGTACCTCGTGAACCGACGCATTGCCATCGGACATAACAGTGCTTGCGACAGTCTGACGACGGACTTCTCCAATGAGAATTGCAGTGCCAAAGACAGAGATGTCTACGGAGTGAATGGTAGGCCACTGAGCATACATATTCTTACCATTACAAAAGTTTGCAGCTCTCGAATGGCTACAGGAAGAGTACATACGACAGGTGCGGCTGGAAATCGAAAACACTACGTTGACAGTGAAGAAGCCACGCGGCGGAACACTCCGTAGGATTCGATTCGAGCCAGGACAGAGGATCGACCTGCTCCATTCGCCACCAAATCCATCAGCCATGCACGGTCCATTCGTGCTGCTCTCTCAGAAAAACCATCATCATTTGGTGGTGCGACTACCGTCCGACAGAGACTTTGCCGTGTTCTTGAGCCAGATAAGAAAAGCGGCTACAAGTATAAACGCCGAAGTGCAAGCAACCGACGCGGAAAACGCGGTGG
Organism: Caenorhabditis inopinata; assembly: GCA_003052745.1. Taxonomy (NCBI): domain Eukaryota; kingdom Metazoa; phylum Nematoda; class Chromadorea; order Rhabditida; family Rhabditidae; genus Caenorhabditis; species Caenorhabditis inopinata. Next base: position 14,027,560 of record AP018151.1, on the reverse strand, counting down.
GTTACGGTATCCGGAGCAGCGCATCTCAACGCGCCGCCATTCTTTTTGCAGGTCCTTCTCTCGCGAGCCATCACGAAAGAACGCCGTCAGGATCGGCTCGATCGGTTCTTCCGTGAGGCATACGCGAAAGCGTTCAACGACGATGAGCTCAGGGATGCGGAGAATTCGTTCGATGCGTCGAATGACGACATTCTAAATGAGACGATCTCGCGCGAGGAGCTGGCCGGCGCAATGGGCATGAAGCCGGACAACGAATTTGTGAAGCGAATGTTCGCAATGACTGCGAAGCACGACGAGGAATCGCTCAGCTTCAATGAGTTTCTGGCAGTGTTGCGCGAATTCGTGAACGGTTTGTTGGGAGTCCCCGAAATGTGTCCTTTTGATGGGAGCTATTTGAGCCAGATGAGCCGCCTCATACCTATCTTCAAAATGATGCGGTTAAAGTTTACTTTCACCCCCCCCCCCATGCCCGTATGATATTTCCCCCCACCTGTAGAACTTATGGGGGCCTGATCTGAACATATGGGGGACTGATCTGAACTTATGGTGGGGCTGATCTGAACTTATGGGAAGGGGGGGGGGGGGAGGGGCTCAGTTCACTATTGGCCCCCAATAAGTCTGTGGGGGGCCATAGTAACCTCCACAACTAAAAAAAAACAAAAGTACCATTTTCGCGATTGAAATACAGAGCAATGGTGTGGGGGGTTCCTTGGGGGGCCCTTCCTCACTTTGGGGGGTGATACTGTAGTGGGGGGTGATTCCATACTTATACCAAAAGGAACAGCGTGCTTGGCCATACCTTTGTCCTAAAATTGTGGAAAGTTTGGTGTAGAGTTGTGACGCGCTTGTTCTTGTTAAAGCGCTCTACAATTCTTCTGTTGATACTTGTACTGTATACAGTATCGGCCAAAAAGGTATTCGCAAACAGTTTTTCGAGCATAACTTTTCTGAAACTTCCCGGATCGTTTTGATATTTTGAGACAAAATTTAAAACGGTATAAGAAGTTGATTCAACAACAAGAATAATCAAATTTTCAAAAATTTGAAAAAATATCGAAAAATTTATGAAAATGGCAAAAAACTGTAAAATGGAACTTTGACTTTTGAGATCTAGGAAAGACCGGTAAATGAAAAACTACAATAAAACATGATGGAAATAGTTTTAATACTTCGTTGGGTAGCCTTTGGCGTCGATGACCGCCTGACATCTTCTTGGCATCGAGTCGAGAAGGGTGTCGATAACAGACAGGGGGATGGCCTTCCAGACAGATTGGAGTTGATCGAATTTCTGATTGACATTCGATGCACGGACTCCTCTGAGTTGTCTCTCGACATGCTCCCAGAGGTATTCGATCGGATTCAAATCAGGAGATTGACGGGGCCAGTCCAGAAGAGCCACGTGACGGCGTCGAAACCAGTCCTTGATGTGCTTCGAGGTGTGTTTCGGGTCGTTATCCTGCTGAAAAACGAACGCCCGGCCAACATTAGACCGTGCCCAGGGTCTCATTGTGTTTTTAAAGATGTCGTCTTACACAAATCGATCCATGATGCCCGTAATTCTTCTCAGGGGGCCGATTGAAGTACCAGAGAAACAGCTCCAAACAACCTCGGTTTGGAGCTGGTAGCTGGGATTGAACCGACATCCAACCGGACGGCGAATCCATTTGACACCGTCAGTACCAAACAGATTATACTTGGATTCGTCACCGAACACGTGATTAGCCCAATCCTGGCGTCCCCAGTGAAGATGAGCTCTGGCCCATGCTACGCTACGTTTCTCGGGGACTTCAATCAGCCTCCTGAGAAGAATTACAGGCATCATGGATTGATTTGTGTAAGAAGACATCTTTTAAAACACAATGAGACCCTGGGCACGGTCTAATGTGGGCCGGGCGTTTGTTTTTCAACAAGATAACGACCCGAAGCACACCTCGAAGCACATCAAGGACTGGTTCCGACGCCACCACGTGGATCTTCTGGATTTTCCCAATCGTTCTCTTGACTTGAATCCGATCGAACACATCTGGGAGCATGTCGAGAGACAACTTAGAGGAGTCCGTGCATCGAATGCCAATCAGAAATTCGATCAACTCCAATCTGTCTGGTAGGCCATGACCCTGTCTGTGATCGACACCCTTTTCGACTCGATGCCAAGAAGATTTCAGGCGGTCATCGACGCCAAAGGCTACCCGATAAAGTAATAAAACTATTTCAATCATGTTTTATTGGTATTTTTCATTTACCGGTCTTTCCTAGATCTCAAAAGTCAAAGTTCCATTTTTCGGTTTTTCGCCATTTTCATAAATTTTTCGATATTTTTTCAAATTTTCGAAAAATTGTTTATTCTTGTTGTTGATTCGATTTCTTTTACCGTTCTAAATATTGTCCTAAAATATCAAATCGATTCGGGAAGTTTCAGAAAAGTTATGCTCGAAAAACTGTTTGCGAATACCTTTTTGGCCGATACTGTACGTCTGAAGCTATGAGCCCGCATCAAATATAAAGTGAACGTATCATTATGTGGAAAAATACCCATTTTTCGAAAAATTTCGAATTTCTCGATTCTCGATTTCTCAGTTTTATTTTATTTTCGCTCCAAGACCCATGATTTTCTTTTTTAAAGATATTTCCGTATCATATATGATAAATAAATGCGAATTTCAGAAAATCGAAATTTTGAGATTTTTGAGGGTGAACATAAGATTATGTGGAGGAGCTCTGAATATCGATTTGAGAGAAAAATCGCTGAAAACATGAAAACACAAGACACGATCTTTTGGTAGTCTGAAAATGTCCAGCATTTTCAGATAATCTTAAATTCTACCGTATCTCGCAGAAAAATAAACGCCTTCCCCTCTCCCAAATCATGCTGGTAGTTGGGTGGATCAGCGAGCCCTACGAGCCAAATGAACCGCAGGCAGGCGCTGGCCGTTTTTTCGAGCTGTAATTTAAATTTTAAAAGAAGTTATGAGCCCGCCCGCTCGCCCACCCGCCCACTGTCGGTCCGCATGAAAAAAAGATGGTTTTTATAGAAAACTCGTTGAAATCTAGAGAAAATTCACTGATTTGTGGCTCAAAAAACGGGTTCCCGATGGCCAACTCATTGATTTACAGCGCCACAAAAGCAAAAACTGCAGACGCTTTTCAAAATGTGCGATCTGGACGGAAAGAACAAAGTGCTCCGCAAGGATCTTGCCGAGCTGGTCAAATCGCTGAACCAAACCGCCGGCGTCCATATCAATGAAGGGATGCAGGTTCGCCTCTTCAACGAGGTGCTGCATAGTTCAGGTAGGAGAATGGTAATATCTGGAAATGGGTGAAAACCGGGAGACTGCAGGTGTGAGCAATGAGGCCAAATATTTGACGTACGACGACTTCAACGCCATCTTCGCGGATATCCCCGACAATCAGCCAATCGGGCTACCGTTCAACCGGAAAAACTTCCAGCCAAGCATTGGAGAGTGAGTTTTTCTTTTCATTTGAAGATCGCCGAGTCTCCAGCAGAGAAGGGCGGAATTCCGGATTCCGTGAAAATTTTTTTTTCCGTTTTCCGGATTCCAAGTTCCCAAAATCCAATTCAGCCAAATTATGAGTTTTAATACTTTATTTTCAATTGTTGTGAAAAGTATATTTTTTTTGAACTCCCGCAAAAATGTTTGCGAACAGAGCGCATTTACATCATGTGATTCCCTCATTAATGGTTAAAATTCCGGATTCCGCCGTTTTTTACATTCCGTATTCTGGATTCCAGATTCCGTGTAAAAAATTTTTTTCCGTTTTCCGGATTCCGGATTTCGTGAAAAAAATTTTTTCCGTTTTCCGGATTCCGGATTCCGAGTTCCCAAAATATAATTCCGCCCTACTCTGGTCTCCAGCTGCTCCTACAGTACTCCTCAAAGAATATGAATCAGAGTAGGGCGGAATTGGATTTAGGGAACTCGGAATCCGGAAGACAGAATGAAAAAAATGGTGGAATCCGGAATGCGGAATCCGGAATTCCGCTCTTCTCTGATATGAATCCTTGAATTCGATGAATGCGACTAAAAGCCAGAAATATAGACATACAATTTCCAGAACATCGTCGCTCAACTCGTTCGCCGTCGTCGATCGCTCTATCAACACTTCCGCACCGCTGACGGTCATTCATAAAGTCAGCGCATTCTTGGAGACGTATCGGCAGCACGTCTTCATCGTCTTCTGCTTTGTGGCCATCAATTTAGTGTTGTTCTTTGAAAGATTCTGGCGTGAGTGGCGTTGAACTCTTAAAATCGCTTCATCGCTTCGTGTTCCAGACTATCGATACATGACCGAGAACCGAGATCTCCGTCGTGTGATGGGCGCCGGGATCGCTATCACTCGCGGAGCTGCCGGAGCACTCTCTTTCTGTATGGCGCTCATTTTGCTGACAGTCTGCCGAAACATTATCACATTTCTGAGGGAGACCGTCGTCGCGCAGTACATCCCGTTCGACTCGGCCATCGCGTTCCACAAGGCGAGTCTAACAGCACAGAGCTCCTCTGACCAACTTGCTCCTCTTTCCAGATCGTCGCCATTTTCGCCGCCTTCTGGGCAACGCTACACACCGTCGGCCACTGCGTCAACTTCTATCACGTCGGAACGCAGAGTCAAGAAGGGCTGGCGTGCCTCTTCCAGGACGCCTTCTTCGGATCCAACTTCTTGCCGTCCATCAGCTACTGGTTCTATAGTACGATTACGGGTCTGACGGGTATTGCGCTCGTCGCCGTCATGTGCATTATCTATGTGTTCGCTCTGCCCTGCTTCATCAAAAGAGCTTATCACGCCTTCCGGCTCACTCATCTCCTCAATATCGCCTTTTATGCGCTCACTATTCTTCACGGATTGCCAAAGTTATTGGATGTAAGTTGCGATCTGCGCGTCGGTTTTTCCAGATGTCCGTAGGTGCCCATCATCACCCTGTCGCAGCCAGAGAAAGGGCGGAATTCCGTTTTCCGTTTTCCGGATTCCGAGTTCCCAAAATCCAATTCCGTCCTACTCTGGTCCTGTCTTCAAACTCAAAATTACTGTAGCCTCCTGATATTTGGTTTATAAGCGAAATGTGCATTTTTATGTCACCTGGGCGGATCAATTCCGACGACCCGGCCACTGTATTGAAGGGAGGTGGCTTAACGGTTGAGTAATTTTGAAGAAGTCCAGGCGCTTTCACACCGGGCACACCGATTTCAGCAATCTTACGGGCTTCTGGAAATCCGGACAAAAAGCCGCACAGATCGCTTCGAGCTTCAATTATTTGATTTCAGTCGCCGAAATTTGGCTACTACGTCGTCGGTCCCATCGTCATCTTCGTTATCGACCGCATCATTGGCCTCATGCAATATTATAAGAAGCTGGAAATCGTGCGCGCCGAAATCCTGCCCTCCGACATCATCTACATCGAATTCCGTCGGCCGAGAACGTTCCAGTACAAGTCGGGACAATGGGTGACAATCTCCTCTCCGTCGATCGCGTGCACGTTCAACGAGTCGCACGCCTTCTCGATCGCGTCAAGCCCTCAAGACGAGAACGTGAAGCTGTACATTAAGGCGGTCGGACCGTGGACGTGGAAGCTGAGAAGCGAGGTGCTGAGAGCGCAGAACACCAGAAGCCCGTACCCGCTGATCCATCTGAAGGGACCGTACGGCGACGGGAATCAAGAGTGGATGAACTACGAAGTGGCCATCATGGTTGGCGGTGGAATCGGCATCACTCCATACGCCTCGACGCTGAACGATCTCGTCCAGCTGACGTCGCATGACGCATTCCATCGGGTTCGCTGCCGAAAAGTGTACTTCTTGTGGGTGTGTCCGAGTCATAAGAACTACGAGTGGTTCGTCGATGTGCTGAAAAACGTGGAGGAGCAGGCGAGGCCCGGCATTCTGGAGACGCACATTTTCGTGACGCAGCTCTTCCATAAATTCGATTTGAGAACTACCATGCTGGTGAGCTTTTCTTCTTAAAGGAGCTCGTGGGAGGGGGGGGGGCGCACAATTCCAGATTGATTCTCAGCCGTCGTCAAGTCTGACACTCTGTGTGCATACACTTTTTGTCCAATACTGTCTCCCGTCCGGGCGGATGGTAGTTACCAGAGTAGGGTGGAATTGGATTTTGGGAACTCGGAATCCGGAATCCGGAAAACGGAAAAATATTTTTTCACGGAATCTGGAACCCGGAAAACGAAAAAAAATTTTCACGGAATCCGGAATCCGGAAAACGGAAAAATATTTTTTTCACGGAATCTGGAATCCGGAAAACGGAAAAAAAATTTTCACGGAATCCGGAAAACGGAAAACGGAAAAAATTTTTTTCACGGAATCCGGAATCCGGAAAACGGAAAAATATTTTTTTCACGGAATCTGGAATCCGGAAAACGGAAAAAAAATTTTCACGGAATCAGGAATTCGGAATACGGAAAAATATTTTTTCACGGAATCAGGAATTCGGAATACGGAAAAAATATTTTTTTCACGGAATCTGGAATCCGGAATACGGAAAAAATATTTTTTTCACGGAATCTGGAATCCGGAATACGGAAACATTTTTTTCACGGAATCAGGAATTCGGAATACGGAAAAATATTTTTTCACGGAATCAGGAATTCGGAATACGGAAAAAATATTTTTTCACGGAATCTGGAATCCGGAATACGGAAAAAATATTTTTTTCACGGAATCTGGAATCCGGAATACGGAAACATTTTTTTCACGGAATCAGGAATTCGGAATACGGAAAAATATTTTTTCACGGAATCAGGAATTCGGAATACGGAAAAAATATTTTTTTCACGGATTCTGGAATCCGGAAAACGGAAAAAAAATTTTCACGGAATCCGGAAAACGGAAAACGGAAAAAAAATTTTCACGGAATCCGGAAAACGGAAAACGGAAAAAAAATTTTTCCCGGAATCCGGAAAATGGAAAACGGCCGAATCCGGAATCCGGAATTCCGCTCTTCTCTGGTAGTTACCACTGGAAAAAAAGGAGACAGCTAGAGCACCGTAATCTGTTAATCTATGCGCCTTTAAGCCGGAATCTTTTTTTTTTTTTGATTTTTAGGCATTTTTCTGGTGATTTCCATCATTATTCGTAGGAAATTATACCAAAAAAAACACAAAAAAAATTGCTGAAAATAAAAAAAAAAATGGCAAAAAAAACGCAGATTAAATGCGAAGGTCTCCTTCCTTTGATCTGAATCTTAACCGTAATCCCCAAGCGATCAATCTATTGATTCCAGTACATTTGTGAGAAGCACTTCCGAGCCACCAACGCGGGCATGTCTATGTTCACTGGACTCCATGCGAAAAATCATTTCGGACGGCCAAACTTCAAGGCGTTCTTCCAGTTTATTCAGAGTGAACACCGAGAGGTACGCAAACAGATGCTCAGCGGAGCCGAGCTCATCCATTTCTTACCACCACTCATTTTCAGCAGTCCGAGATCGGAGTGTTCAGCTGTGGACCGGTTCAGCTGAATGAAAGGATTGCCGAGGGATGCGCTGAAGCCAACCGACAACGAGACGCTCCCTCCTTTGCGCATCGCTTCGAGACCTTCTAGCTTTCACGTTCTTAACTATTCGTGTTTTTGTCTCGCCTCTTTCTTTGGTTTTTTGTGAGTTTTTTTTTTCTGTGCCAGCTTTACCAATCAATCACACTTCTAGACAGAATTCGTTTTTCCGCGTATTCATTTCATTGTTTTATGGGTAATCTACTAATTGCATTGTTGTATTTTCATTAATAAATTACATTGTATTACAGAACGACGTACGCTTTTCTTTCGAATCAAAAATCTTATTTACAACTCTTCAAAGCTCGACAAATTCGGGCCAAACTTTCAGCAATTCTATGCCAAACTTCCTACAATTCCAAGGAAAACATCTAGATTTGCGGGATGTTTTGCTTGGAATTGGAGGAAGTTTGGCAAAGAATTGTTGGAAGTTGGGGCAAGAAAGTGTTGAGCTTTGAAGAGTTGTAAATATGATTTTTGATTTCCACACAATTCTAAGCCAAATTTTCTCCAAGTCTTGGCCAAACTTCCACAAATTCTAACCTAAACTTTCACCAATTCTTGACCAATTTTTCACTATTTCTAGATCAAACTTCCTCCAATTCTAAGCAAATCTTCCCGCAAATCTAGTCCAAACTTCCACACAATTCTAAGCCAAAATTTCACCAATTATTGCCCAAATTTCCCACAATTCTTGGCCAAACTTTTACTATTTCTAAGCGAAACTTTCCGCAAGTCCAGCTCAAACTTCTACATAATTCTAGGCCGAATTTTCACTATTTCTGGACCTAACTTCCTCCAATCCTTATCTAAACTTCCCACAATTCTTGGAAAAAATTCCCACAAATTCTAAGCCAAACTTTCACCAATTCTTGCACAAATTTCCAACAATTCTTAGCCAAACTTTCACTATTTCTATGCAAAACTTCCTCAAATTCTCAGCCAAATGTTCACTATTTCTAGGCCAAACTTCCTCCAATTCTTATCTAAACTTTCACCAAGTCTTGTCCAAACTTTCCACAATTCTAAGCTAAGCTTTCACCAAATCTTGGCCAAACTTCCACCAATTCTCAACCAAATTTTCATTATTTCTAGGCAAAACTTCCCGCAAGTCTAAGCCAAATTTCTATCACATTTTTGCCAATCTTTCTCTAATTCTAGGCAAAACTTCCACACATTTTTACGCCAAACTTTAATCAAACTTTGGACAAACTTCCACACAATTCTAAGCCAAATTTTCACTATTTCTAGGCAAAACTTCCCGCAAGTCTTAGCCAAATTTCTACCAATTCTTTGCCAATCTTCCTGTAATTCTAGACAAAATTTCCACACATTTCTACTCCAAAATGTAATCAAGTTTTGAACAAACTTCCACCAATTCTTAGCCAAATTTTCACTATTTCTAGGCAAAACTTCCCGCAAGTCTTAGCCAAATTTCTACCAATTCTTTGCCAATCTTCATGTAATTCTAGGCAAAATTTCCACACATTTCTACTCCAAAATTTAATCAAGTTTTGAACAAACTTCCACCAATTCTTAGCGAGACTTCCCACAAATTATAAGCTGAAATAATTGCCCAAGTTTTCAACAACTCTTAGCCAAACTTTCACCAAGTGTTGGCCAAACTTCCACACAATTCTAAGCCGAACTTTCACTAATTCTTTGCCAATCTTCCTCTAATTCTAGGCAAAACTTTCGCACATTTCCACGCCAAGTTTTAATCAAGTTTTGGACAAACTTTCATCAATTCTTGTAAAAACTTCCGCACAGTTATAGACCAAACTTCCGACGTTTCAGATGACATTAAAATTCGAAAATGCGTATTCAAAAAAAACTACATTTTTTGTTCTCATAAAATAAAACATAACACTGAAAATAAGAAAAAACTACAATGAGATGCTACGAGTTGTCAAACTGAAACAGCTCCCCCGAATAAGCTCCGCCTATCCGATCCAGTAATTGCACGAGACGCACCAGAAGAGTAGAACTGAAAACCAGATTTTGGAAAGACTTTCAGCGTGTTTTCTCCGAGCAGAGTTAGCTGGGAGTCGACCACGAAAGCTTCAGATTTTAGGCTGGAACCCACCTTAAACGTCTTCATATCGCCTGCGAACGTCTCATAGAGCTCCTCGATTTCATCGAAAATGTCAGCTATCACGAGGAGTGCGACGAAGAGGAATAGAACGGTGAAAAAAAGAGAAAAAGATGTATACAAATGCAGAAGACCCATTGTTTGAGTGGTGGAGGGAGGCGGCGAAGCTGATTCCATTTTATAGGCACTCTTTGTTAAACGAAGAAGAACAACTAGTTGCCATTCAGAATGAATAATCGGACCCACCCGAAGACAGGAGACCAGTGTCAAAGTCTTCCAATTCGTCGACTGATTCTTCTGTAATTTTCCAGTTTTTTTGCGAGTCTATCTGTGCGTCTGCATATCAGAGTAGGGCGGAATTGGATTTTGGGAACTCGGAATCCGGAAAACGGAAAACGGAAAACGGAAAAAAAATTTTTTTACGGAATATGGAATCCGGAAGACGGAATGAAAAGAACAGCGGAATCCGGAATTCCGCCCTTCTCTGTAGAGTTGGGCGGAATTGGATTTTGGGAACTCGGAATCCGGAAAACGGAAATCGGAAAAAAATGTTTTTTCACGGAATATGGAATTCGGAAGACGGAATGAAAAAAACGGCGGAATTGGATTTTGAAAACTTGGAATCCGGAAAACGGAAAAAATTTTTTTACGGAATATGGAATCCGGAATACACAATGAAAAAAACGACGGAATCCGGAATTCCGCCTTTCTCTGCAGAGTAGGGCGGAATTGGATTTTGGAAACTCGGAATCCGGAAAACGGAAAACGGAATTTAAAAGTTTTTACGGAATATGGAATCCGGAAGACGGAATGAAAAAATCGACGGAATGCGGAATTCCGCCCTTCTCTGCTGCATATCTGTCTATCGAATTACCATTGGAAAGCACCGGCGGCTCCATTTGCACGACGCCTATCGGCTCCTCATGTTTGACGGGCGACTGCAACTTCCGCACGACCGTAGTTTTCTCCGATTTGGAATCAGCGTCCTCTTCGAAATCCTCCTGATCGTAACTTACGTCATCTGCCGCAAACAACGCATCTAGTTTAGAAGATGTGACGGCTGAACGTCGCTCGTCTAACCCGGTAAGCGGTGGAAGATGCGCGTTGAAAATAGCTGGAAGAGAATTAGAAAGTGTAGACGTGGATGCCACGTCATCAGTGACAAGTCCATGTTTTGAAGGACCCCACGTTTTGGAGGTTTTCGGTTCTTCATTCTCTTCCATCTTTTTTTCAGATTCCTGCGATTTTATCAGAATATCTGAAAACGTCGGTGCTTCCAGTTTGTCGTCCGAAGTCGACGATGTGGACGACGACGACGACGATGACGACGATGATGTTGAAGATTCGGAAGGCGAGTCATCAGAATCAGAATCAACCGTAGTTTCCACTGCCAATATTCGATTTGATTGGCGAGCTATCTGAGAAGAACAAAATCAAATTTTCTTCTGAATTTTGAATTCCGAAATTTGAATTTTGAACAATGCGGGGCAGTGTGTCGTTTCGAAAAATGATTTCTCGAAAAATGTGTTTTTCGAAGAATTTCCGAAAAATTTTCGAGAAATTTTTTTCGTTGATTTCTCGAGAATTTTTCGAGAATTTTCGAAATTTTTCGAGAATTTTTGAAAATTTTCGAGCATTTCACGAAAAATGATTTGAATGGAAATACGATAAACAACGCGCTTTGCGTTATTTCGGAGTGTCGTTCGAACTATTTTATTATTTTTTTAATCGAATTGTTTATTTTTCGAGAATTTTCGAAATTTTTCTCGTTGATTTTTCGGAAATTTTTCGAGAATTTTTCGGAAAAATGTCTCGAAAAATTTCTCGAAATGCTTTCGAAACGACACACTAATGCGGGGTGAGTCACGGGCAAACGACGGGCCGGCACATAACTTTTTGCAATTTGAAAGTTAATATTTGAAAAAATTGCAAACTGTAGATCTCGACGACTTCTGACGGTCTTGAAGTAGCAGTTTGCAGGTCGGGGAAGGTCTTCTGCTCTGACCCCATCGTGCTCAATGAATTCATCTTTTTGCTTTTCTTATAAAACAAGGCAAGATCTACAATTTGCACTGATTTTTGAGCTGTAACGTTTAATTTCAGTGAAGTTATGAAGCCGCCCGCTTATGCCCGTTTCCCCCCGCCCTTGTGGTCAATTCCACAGATTTTTGATAGAAGGCTATCGAAATTCTATGAAAAATGAAGCTAGAATATTTGCTGTCCCGTACCCTCGCCCTCTCCGATTCCAGCCTCTCCCTCATGGATTTCTTGAACTCTTCATCACTCAACGGTGTTATTTTGATCGGCTCTCTCTTATTCTCAATCGGGTTCACTTTTGGAAATGGACGCCCGTCGTCGTCGTCCGCGGTGACCGGCCTACGTTTCAGATTCTTCGGAACGTCGATGATGCTCAGATTTCGGAGAGCACTCGTGATGCTGCTCGATCCGGTCAGCTGCTTCTCTGCGCCTTCCAAGTAGTTTTCGCCCATTTGAGTTTTCATCATTTGTGCAGCCATTTTGTACCCGTTTTGGTCAAGCCAGTTGGCAATGAGACTGTGGGATATGCATTCTGAAAATTGAAGCTGAAAGTTCAAAATGTACAACACTGGAGAAGGGGGGGGGTGGAGTTTTAGCTGATTTTACTAATCAAACTGGAGCTATTTCAAAATCAGTATTTTCAGAAGTACAATCCGGGACGACTACTTCATTCAAAATTCGAAAAAAGAGGATTGGAGAATGTGTAAAAGTGACAAACTGGCGATTCTAAATGAAACTACAAACTACAAACTATAAACTATAAACTATAAACTACAAACTATAAACTATAAAGTGCAAACTATAAACTATAAACTATAAACTACAAACTACGAACTGCAAACTACAAACTACAAACTACGAACTGCAAACTACAAACTACAAATTATAAACTATAAACTACAAACTGTAAACTACAAAGTACGAACTGCAAACTGCAAGCTACAAACTACAAATTATAAACTATAAACAACAAACTTTAAACTACAAACTACAAACTATAAACTACAAACTATACTCTATAAGCTATAAACTACGAACTGCAAACTGCAAACTACAAACTACAAACTACAAACTACAAACTATAAACTACAAACTATAAACTATAAACTGCAAGCTACAACTTGTGAACAGTTTTTCCATGGAATCGATGAAGTCTATCAGAATGTTTAATGACCACTAGCCCGTTGTCTCTATAGTAATAATTCAGCACTTTCTTTGCATGGGTGTTCTTCTATTAGAGAATCTAATTTCACTTTATTCTAGGGGAAAGAGGCACGGACTCTCTTATAACGTTTTTCAAAGCTGCAAAGATGCCTCCGAAACGGTCGCAATATGTAGCAATCAGTGAAATCTATAATTCTGACGACACAGTTTCGAAACCAAAGAAGTTTGAAGCTTGTGACGTCCGATGTCTATTCGTCTGGTGCTCACTTGGTGAGCTCCATTCTTAGAATTCAAGCTTTTTCGTATAAAATACTCCAAAATATTTATAATTTCTCCTTTTTTTCGAAGGCACTACCGTAAAAACTCAAATAGTGTTGCATGCAATACTATTGTACAAGCTTGTCTCTGCGGGGCAATACTATTAGGGGCGCAAATCAATTAGGGGTGCAAATCTATTAGAGGTTTTACGGTATCTTTACGTGGAAATAAGTTATAATGGGGCCCGTGATCGGCCCGCATATCACATGTACCAATTCGCCCATTGATAAGTTTTGACTCTCTCTCCACCCCCTCCACTACTTCATTGAGAATATTAATATAATACGTATAAACGAATATTTTTGAGACCGGGCAGTCCGAAATTTCGCAATAACCTCAATAACGGATCCCCCTCAATCAGCTGTCTTCCGAAAGTGTGTATGCTGGCGTTTTGGCCTCGTTGTCACCCTATTTCGAAATTATTGGAGCCGACTAAGACTACGTCTGGACTGGAACTGGTACGACTGGAAGAGAAGAAGACTTTCGAAATGTTGAAATGCCTTCGTGTGCCCTCTTTACACCCTTCATCTTAGCCATGCACGTGAAACAGAAAGTAAGTGTGCGCGGGTTTGCATTGCTGCTGATCTAGGCCGACCATGGGCCGGTGCCTCACTTTCTTCAACATATGTTTGAAAAAGGATCTCAAATTGAAGAAGTCGGTGAGGTTTGCAAGGTTATACATCGACAATAGTTTTCAAGTTTTCATTATTTTGAGGTTTGCAAGGTTGCGCTTCTGGCGTCTGCTCGTCTGATCCCACCAAGCTTGAATATTGAGCTGAGCCTGATCCAAAATCATGACAAAGCAAGCTCTTCTAAAAGTCCACACACATTCCCAAACGATTTCGTCGCAAATCTTGCGCAAAGTCTGCGCGGAACCTTATCCCTTTTAGTGTTGCTGTTTGAGTATGCCAACTTGGCTACAAAATGGCTTTTGGGTTCATTCCCGACTATTCAATGGATGTGCAATTACAGTTTTGTTATAAAATGAACCTAAATCGCTAGTTTGCGACTCTTCTCTTTCAGGGCTCTAATACTTAATATTGAAAAAAAAACAATGCGCACCCGCCCGCGCCTCAACCCATTTCGATCCGCATTGCTAGTATCTTAGTAACTTTAAGTGCGTTTTCGAAATCTAGCTTAATATTGAAATGTTTCTCTTACCTTTATCCGTCAATTGTTTCTCCCCGGGCGTCCGCCTGTTGTGCTCACCGAGTGCCAAGCTTATGGTTCCGCGGATATAGGTCTATAATGGAAATATTAACGATGGAATTATTCATATTGAGTGTGAATCTTTGAATTAATTCCATTGTCATCGAATTCGTTTTTTCTCTCTCTCTCTCTCTCTTACCCTCAATTGTGAATACTCTGGCATTTCAGATAATTGATCCGCCAGTTGACGGAGAGATGGGTATGTTGAGTGCATTTTATTATTTAAGAATAAAGAAGCGAAAATGAAAAGAAAAGAGCCAGATGAGGGAAGAGTAGTAGGGGGGGGGGGGTGCGGAAGAGCGGGCTCTTTTCGCGCGGAACGTTGCAGCGCCCAATCGAAGTTTCCATGGAGACTCATGAGAGATACCTGACGGAAGCGAGGGGAAGAGAGAGAGAGAGAGAAGCGAGTAAGTGGCGACGAGCATCTGAAGAAAGTGTGGAAGAATGAAGTGGGAATCATGATTATATATTATATTTTGCAATTTACAGTTTACACAAATTAAAGCCATAATTATAGCAATTACAGCGCAAGACGGGCTTTTCGAGGCAGTTCTTTTGACGATGGAACACTCAATGCGAGCCTTCATTTCTGCTGCAATTTTTACAATTTTAGAGAAAACTCTCGCTGCGAATAGAGTATTGATCCGATTTTATACGCATCCGTATCACTGTTAAATGCATTCAGGAGATTGGCGGCAGAAAATGTCCTAAAATCTTCCGAAATTTTGAAAGCCGCGCGAAATAGAGAAATTTAAATGTTTTACAACGATGCTACGGATTGCTAGAATTTTTATCTTTTTTTTTCGAAAATTTTCTCAAAATAGCAACTTATCTGGCACGCTTAACAAGGCTATTCTGGTAGTCTGCATACTTTCTTAATAAAATTTATTCATATGTAATCCGCAATTTTTTTCTCCAAAAAGCGGTATTCAGAAATCTAAAACTGTATTCTTAAAATTAGTGCAAAACGAGCCAACACACGCACTTGACGCGTAAAGTGTAGACGATTCGATTTTGCTGATTTTCAAGTGAAAACTCACGATTTTCCACATTTTTCAAAGAATCCAGATTTTTTTTTTCGAATTTTCAGTGTACAAGATTGATAAAATCGACGGCGAGGAGCATTTTGCGTGCATTCCCTTGCACGTTCATCGAGAATTGAGAGTCTCAGTGCAGATGGAAATAGTATAGCCGGATATCTGCCATTTTTCTTTGAAATTCACATGGAAACACGCTAAATCGGGGATATATGCGACTGAAATTGTCTATTTCAAGCATAATAACTGGAATTTCATAGCCTTCGAGATTTTTTTCGATCAAAAAATGATCAGAAGGCATTTGAAAAACTCAATTTAATTTTCTGCGTCAAAGATATTAATGGCGCATTTCGAGATCCTGGCGCACCTCGCGTGACTTTGATATTTTCGCTTTAAAATCGAGGTGAAATTTGAAAAATATAGATGAAGCAGCGTTTTTTTTTCAGCAATGAAAATGAAAGCAGAAAATGTCCTAACATCTCTCAAAATTTTGAAAGCCGCGCGAAATAAAGAAATTTAAATTTTTTGCAACGATGCTACAAAATAACGCCAGAGCACGTTGTTTATCGGCAACTCATTTGATTATTTTGTTTTGGAAATATCCCGTTTTCCTATTTCGAAATCATTTTCCGTTGTTTTTTTTTCTTTGAGTTCTGTTTCAAAAATTATTTTTTTAGGCGAAGTGAAAAATGAAGAAACGAAACAATAGCAGCCATTATTCCGTGTTGTCAAACGATGAAGTCACTTGTAAGAGGTGTGATCAAATAGTCAAAATCGTCGTCGCCTCAGAGATGTGCGGCATCTGTTTTCCATTCTCCAATTGCGAATTTTCGTTCTAAATTCTATATACGTATTCCACGTCACATTTTCAGAAAAAAAAACTATTTTTTATATATAATGAAAAAACGAAGCAACAGCGACCGCAGTGAAAATTGTTCTAAAATCCCCGAAAAATTGAAATTGAGGAATTTGTATTTTTACAGCGATGCAACAAAATAACACAAACGCATGTTGTTTATCGGAAATTCATTTGATGATTATTTTGTTTCGAAAATATCCCTTTTTCTTATTTCGCAATCATTTTCCTTTCTGTTCTCTTTCAAAAATTATTTTTTTAGACGAGATGAAGAATCAAGAAACAAAAGAATAGCGGTCATCATTTCGAGTTGCCAAACGATGTCGCCACTTGTGAAATTTGTGAACTAAAAGTCACAATCGCTGGCACTTCAAGTACTTATAACCGTCGGAGCAGAGATGTGCGGAGTCTGCTTTTCAATTTTTCAATTACGATATTTCGTTCGAGATTCTATGTATTCTCCACGTCACATTTTCAGAAAAATTATTTTCTATTATATATTCCACACATTCAGTATTGTATGTTCGCGAATACATTCCGTTTGATTCAGCTTATTCCTGGTAGCAATTAATGAAATATCAGCAATACATGCGTTTTTCCGATCAGTTGAGTATGTACGTCCGCCTAAAATCTGTTGAGATAATTTTCCAACAAATTGGGTTTATTTTTTGAAGTTACCAACTTTATTACATAATGAAACTAGCAAAATTAACTTCTATTTTTGTAGGAACCACTCAACAATTTTCGAAATAGTTTATGGTAATACGGCAAGTGCCCAAAATTGATTGGCGTTTCAACGGAACGGAAACACCAAATTTGATATATTTCATTGAACGGTGCTACACTTTAGTATGGGTAAAACAAATTTTTTCAATTTTTTGTGTAAAATGCTCCATTACGATCGTTTTCTGAAATAGAAGCTTCTGTCTTCAAGTGTCCACAGGCCACGATATGACGAATCTTGTTTTGCGAATTTTTTTTTAGATTTTTAGTTTTTTAGATAATTTTTAGATCAAATCACGCCAATAGGCCATTTCAAAGGAGCATTTCTCGAACAAAAATCGAAGAAATGTGTTAAATTTCCCGATTTTGCACTAATTTTAACTGTCAAAAACTGGGACACTTCTCAATGTTAAGAATTAGAGGAAAGCTCTCCCCATCCGAATGTATCGTTTTCAGAACTCCGGTATCAGATGGAGAGAAGTGAATGACTTCGTTGGAGGGGCATGCGTGCTGAAATACCTACAGAAACAAATTTTTAGGCGGATCAGTCAGCTTTGGCTCGATTTAGAACATAACTCTCAAAAATGGACGGCATCAAAATTATAGCATAGCTTGATCGAGTTGACAAAGATACAGCTTCCTCGACCTTCCCGTAGGTTGAGCCACTTCAGAGATTGGGTTTCGTAGATAGCTGCATACTGTTGTGAGGTGTCTCCCGAGTAGAGTGGCTATGAAAGTCCTTGTTTAAGATCCCTGTTGCAGCCAAGACATCTATTTGATCACGTTCCGCTGCAGATACGTGTATTCCACGTGGCATGTTGAGAGGGCCACGAAAAAATTGAGTAATGACGTAAAAATAATGAGAATACCCGCTTTTCATACGGATTTCTGGCGGTAAAAATAAAACAAAACAAATAGCGCTATACTTTTGACGCCGTCCACTTTAGAGATTTCTGTTTTAAATCAAGTCAACGCTGATTGATCTGCCTAAAATTTTGTTTTTGTAGGTTTTTTCGCACGCCTGATCGTATGATAGACTCGGAGAATACAAAACGGCAGAGGGACGTAACAAAATGATAACTGGCAATGTAGATATAGAAACCAGCAAATCTAGGAAATGTGAAAAAACTGAAAGTCGAAGTTGAGAAGACGCTTCTTCTCAAATCGCTCGCTATCTACTCTAACTATGTGCACAAATAGGGCTCATGATAGCACAAAACACTCTAACTCGAATGATGTACTTCTCTGTTCAATGTAATCAATTGAATTAATCTGTCATGCACCTGATGTTCTTCCATTCATTAATCACCGATTTTTAATTCAAATTTTCAAGTCATTCGATTACATTTTCTCTAACATTTTCACAATTTTTATGGTGATAGACATTTCGCTTTTTAACCATCTGGTACCGGGATTCTAGAAGCGCGAATGAATGAATCATGAATGAAACGTCCCGTAAAATTTTTTTGAAGCGTTAATTTCGATATTATATTTATTTAAAATTTGAACAATCCGCTTTTGTTTCATGGAATCTGAAGAATACTTTCTGCACCTCACAAATGAATTGTTTTTTTTTTCAAAATGCTCCTCGAAGTAAATGGAAATTACGAAATTCGCAAAACAGACATTTGTTTCAACATTGTGCATTTCCAATTATCGGTATTGATAGAAACTCATGTTTGAAATGTTTCACGAGAGAAAGACGAAAAAACGAATAAAACAAAAAACAGTATGTTGGGCTTCTGCTTCACCATCTTTTTATTCAAATATATTTTCAATTATTTTTTCTCAACAATAGTAAACAACACGAATTGCTTCATTCACATATCAAAAACAATTAAATATATGTGAAACCATTGTGTGGGTCATTGGGTAAAGGAGTGGCTATATAGTAAGACAATCACTCGAGTTTTTAATTATGAATAAAGGTGCTATAAATATAGAAATATAAATTCAACCAATTTTTCTCACATTCTTTTGGTAGTTTTGCGTAGTAGAGAAAACGGTGCGTGATGGTAGAAATGGGTTAAACACTAGGTGAGAGGGAGAAAAGTTAAATATAGATTTTTTTGTTTAAAACATGAAAATCAAGAAGTGGGCGAAGTCTAATGCAAAATATATATAAATGTCTCTACTTCTAAGTATGCCAAGCGATGTGGGAGTGGAGACAATGCAGCAATAAGACCTGTTTTAGAAATAGTTGCTATATAGGTCGATTCGCACACTGCTTAATAAAAAAATTACAGATTTCTCAAAATCTACTATAAGAAATAAAGAATTGTGAGAGAAAGGGTGAAAGGAGATGGTAGAGGTTATATATTTCAAAAATATAAATAACAAATAATAGTTATATAAATATTTCTAATTTTTAAGGATTTTTTGAAATTTTTGAAGGTGAGAAAATGAGGCAATCTTAAGTCGAGTAAAATTTCGGCAATTTTGTTAGAAAAGGAAAATTGTGAGGGGAATGACTGACTCGTACACCAAATGGAAAGAGTCTTTTAAAAATTATAAAATAGGAAAGAAGTTGAGAAACTCGTCAAGGTGTGGGACAAATCTAGATGGGTGTCTACACGAAAGCAAAATGGGAGAGTAACAGACCAGACATTTTTTATCCGTTAATTGGCACAAGAGTGTGATCATTATGATCACACGAAGAAGACGACGGCGATGCTGATGCTGATGCCAAAGATCCTGGACTTAAATTCATGGTATCCGACCAAATCGTGTTGAGGAATCCGAAACCCGAAGAGACGCCATTTCCTTTGAGGGGCATCAATCTGCAATTAGCAATTTTTAAAAGACTACTTTCGCCTTTCGAAAACGTGAAAACCGAGCTATATCAGCTCAACAATTTTTTGACAGTCCAGCTGCGTACTGTGAGTTGCCTCACTATGACTTATTTATTTAATGCCTTTTAGCATAGAAAAAATAAATTCATAATGGCGTTGAAATAATTTGTAATTTCACAAATTTGACCCATTTGCGCGCGAAACTCTTGTTGGGGAAACGTTCAACATCAGAACTATTCCATTCTTACCCAGTGGTTGGTGACTCCTCGCGCTTCTTCTCAAAACCAACGGATCCCCATGTAGAAAGTGCATCATATTTGCGTGAAAGAATTTCTAGAATTGAAAAATTCAATCATTATTTTAAAAATATTTGGCAGTACCATTTTCCATAATATCGTGGATCGAGTTGTTGGTCCAGTAATCGTAGGTTGGCACATCGTGATTCGTCGAATGCCCTCCACTTAACGATGGACGAGCGATTCTTGAGTTCTGAAGGCTGCCTCTCCCGAAGCCTTGGAGGGCATCTGGAGTTAATGAGTTGCGCATCGATGGGAAACTGCGAAGCTGAAAAGCATATTTTGTAAATGATTTGAAAACAGTTATTTTTTGATAGAATAGTTCTCGTACCAGCGCATCTAATCCTAGACTGCTCTCCATTCCAACCGGAAGTTCGTTGCTTATCTGATTGAAGATATTACTGTTGGCAAATGCTTTACGTTGGAAGTACATCGACGGTTGTTGTGCTTGTTGAGCCTGATGTTGCAATTGTTGATGTGACTGCTGTTTCTGAACCGCCAGCGAAACACTGGCTAGTTGTTCGGCGAATTGACTGTCAGTGTCTGGCAGATTTCCCGTTCGCTGGAAGATGTGTGTTTCTATCTCCTTTCGAGCAGCCTCAACATTGTGTGGTAGACCAGTGACCTACAAGTGAAATTAAATGAGAAGGTGCCTATGGAAACCTACAAAGATAGAAATATCTGATTGTATATGGATATCAAGCAACACGCGACCACTGTCACCTCAGCGAGGAATCGCAGATTCGTCAATCAAGATAATATAAAAATTACATTACTTTATTATAAATTATTTAGTCTCACAGTATCTTGCTGAATTAGAAACTTTTCAATAATCAGAAGTTGTGAACGGCATAAGAATATTAAATATCCAATATCCGTACTTCGCTAGTTTCATTTAAAAAAAAAGGTAAACAGATGTGTGAGATAAGAGGAAACAGACGAAACTACAAGTTTCTCTCTATTGCTCACCTCACACTATTTCCCGATTGAAATTCGTTTTCAAATTCATTTCTCTTATACTAGCGGCTCAATCCACTCCTTGGTGGACAATGCTCTCATCTTTTTCGTTGGTACCAAAATAGTTTGATTCTTTTGGCAACTCCATTTGCCTATTGTCTCGGAGGGTACCGGTCACTTGTATCAAACGGACAACTAAATTGGGAGGAATAACGATGAGCGGGTTGCAAGATGTCATGTACTTGCGCATGGGGCCACCGCATCGGCGCACTGTCAACACATTCACAGTTCGTGAGAGACAGAAAGGAGCGGGAGGTCGACGACCCGGATGATAATTACCATTGTGAGGAGAAAAAGGCCACACGGATACGGTAATTTCTGTCGCCACACATAGACAGACATACACATTCGCACAAACCCGTCAATTACATAACCCTAATATGATCTGATTACTGTTCCAAGTTCGTAATGTCCTTTCCTTTTCTTCCCGCACAGAAACAACAATGGCGCAGCTCAATGACCTTCTTTCTGCATTTGTTTGTCATTTTGTAGAAAAGCCCAATATACTGACATATACTGGTGCCACCAAATGTTGCTCATATCGACGGTGTGTCGGTCGGCAATAAAAAGAGCATATGTGCAATTTAGCCGTCTTGACGCCTCGCCCTAGGCGCCCGCGGTCCTCTGTCTTTTAATTAATTGAGTCTTCTCCGAGTGCTGTTGCCATCAAGAAGACAAAGGGATCACCCCTTTGAGTGCATGAAGAGTTTCCTTCTTGGCTAACTGCGTGTCTTTGAACCCATGATCGCGTGACTCCTTCACAAAACCCGGGAGGGCTATCCATCGGTAATTCGACTAATCCACTGCTCTGGCTCTCAAGAAAAATAAGAGTCAAGTAGGCGTCATTGCCTCAAACTGAATTATCTCATCAACAACAACGGGCACGCAAGATGATATTTTGTTGCGAAGAAACGACATGCAACATTAATCGGTCCCAGGGGGAACTTCCCTCCCTTCACTAAATTAAAAGATCGGAATCTCGGAAAAGCCCAATTCAAAATAACACGAATGATACTAAGAGAGCTTCGCTTCCAACATTAACGTGCTTATGGCTGGTGTAGACTAAATTCCAACTACATTGTTATTTCGGATAAATTCATAGAAAAACGAAAACCAAAATAAAGTTGCAAATTGAGAATTCCACTTCGTTCGAAATTCACGAAAGAAGAGAAGAGATCACAAGTACTTCCGTTTCCGTCTCGTAACACTACATTGAAATATATGGTTGGAAAAATACCAATCGTCTCAATAAGCCAGCATATTTTCAGCAAGCGCCATGTCTTCTGCCTTCAACATGCTCTGTTCCGTCCGAATCTCCTACTTCGCAAGCCTTTATTCACACAATTAGCCCCACATGTTTTTGTTTGCCAACAATTCTTCTTCTGCAACTGTACGACCTCGAAAATTGGTCAGGAAGAAAAACAAATGGCAACATGGGTGTGAAAGAGCGGCAATAGCAGTAGCAACAGAAACGAGACGACGAGGAATTAGGAATATCAGGCACATGTGTTTGAAAATTTTTAGCGTGTTTGCATATGAATTTAGAAAAAAACACGGAAATATGGGAATGCCGAACATTGATTGGTGGAAATTAGGCAGGAATAACAATACTATCCTAATCTCGGCCGTTTTCTGCCACCTTAATCAGATGGCACGCACATTGGCCTCGAACAGGTGGCCCAAAACTAGAAGAATGCGGTCAGACAGGTGGTATGAATAGAGAATGGAAGGAAGTAAAACCACTGAGGAATGGCATAAAAACGAAGTTAAAGCCGGCGAGTGATCTACCTGAAGATTTACTATAGATAAGCTAGGTGGTTTCACCCAACTTGGAAACACGAAGGACAGTATCATTTTCCTTATAAACTGTGGATTCCAGAATTAGAATCACATTGTTTATCTAGAAATGCATTAACTGTTGTGCCCCTTATCTTACCTCAAAAACAGGTTCCCTCTCACGACTCGGTGTGATGATGTAGGTATGTGTATCCTGTTGTATTCTCTTGATTGTCGCACCCTTCGGCCCAACAACAAGCCCCACAACCCTAAGAGGCACTCTGACATAGCTCGTGACTTGTCCTGGTGCATGGGCTCCTGGAACGACTAAAACAACGCTAAAACAATTTCCGCAGCTTAGAACAAACCTTGACTGTGCCGTCTGCTAGCACGAATCTGGGTAAAGTGCTCCGCGGCGCATTCGATTTCTCGTTTTGCTTCCTTCACATCTTCTAATCGCCCCGTAACCACGAATATTGGATCCTCTCCGCGAATTGGAGTTTTGATATAAGTGTTTGTCTTGGCTCGCAGTGCTTTGATCTTGCAGCCTGAAATAAATTAGTCCTATTTTGAAAAATTGGTATTATTTCAAGTTACCTTGGCGCCCAACAATCTCAGCGACGTGCTCCGAAGTGGGAACTTCGACTGATTCTGTTATGTTTTGCACTCCGATCGACGTCCTGTAATTGAGGAACTGGGCCATGTCATCTGGATCACTGACTGGTGAGCACGATGCGGTGTCGTCTTCGTAGAACCACGAACCTGGCAATTTCAGTCCACATTGATCTTCTCTCATCCTAAAAAATGCGAGATTAAGAATTATATATGTTTACTGAGAAAGCTTCTGACAAAAATATCAAACTTCCGGAAAATTGCGAGTATTTTTCAATAAAAAACACATATTTTAGAACAATGTAAACTTGAAAGTTTATATTTTAATTTAAAAGCAACATGTCTTAAATTTCCATTAAAATTCAAGTAAGAGTGGGCAGAAGACAGCGTTAGAACGAGGCGCATATGATGAGAGGGAGATGGGCGGTTCGCAAATGGCAAAGTACGGACAAAGAATGAGGCGGTGCGACGGACGGTGGGAGAAAAAGGGTGAAAGCAGTCAGCCGACACCAGCAACTGGCGACTACGAATGAAGATTGGAGGGCGAAAAAATCTCGATATTTGGTGAAATCCCGCCAAGAATCGGCTGTGAAAGGAGAATTGGCGCCATTTTCCGCTTTCTTGGTATTTGCGTATTTCACACTAATCTTAAAATGTCAACCGTAACTTGTTGCCATATGAATATTTTTATACCTCGCCTTTCCGAATGCGTCTTTAAAGTTCTCCCGTTTTGAAAGTCTTTTTTTTTAATAAATACAAAATTTTAAAGAGGAAAAGATGCAAAACGCATAATCAAAAGGAACATTTTTAGAAAAATCAAAAATTCAACATAAAATGTACAAAGTAATCTGGGAAAGAGGTCGGCCGAGGGGAAAAGGGGACAATGGTAATAAAACAAGGGTAGCGAGATCTTTTACTTTAAAGGCCGAGATTTGAAAACTTGATCTACTAGGGAAACGAAAATGATTGAAATTTAAAAAAATTTTACAAAGCCTTTTTTTTTCGAAAATAAAGGAAATCGAAGGGCGACGATACTTAATTGTGGTTCGAGGTTGTTACTCTCTCTTCTCTTTGCCGCATGTTGTATGTTAAATATCTATCCACTTAAAAAGAGGAGTTTCGAGATATTGTTTGAATGGCAACACGTTTGCGATACAGTCATCCTTGAACATTCTATCTATTACCGCAAGGTCATTTTGCGGCTAAAAGCTGAGAAGGATTAATAATCTATTCATTTTTTTTTACAGAAAACTTAAGAAACTTTTCGATAAATATACAGGGTTCGTTCGAGGCCACACAGAAACGCGAAAAAGGGCGGAATGGTTAGCCGAAAAGCAAGAAAAATGGGAGGAGCAAACACCGTGCGGGGTCTTGCCTAGGCCCGTATGGCAGCTTGCATACACAAAGCGGACACATGCGGCGATACTGCAACTCTATGTTCTGTCCTAATTTCATTTTTTTCTTCAAAACTACGCAGTTATAAACGGAATTTGCAATAAGGAAATTTTATTTATACACCTGTTTTCGTTGCATAATTAGACTCGTTCGACAAAGAAAATTTTGAAAGAAAAATTATTTTTTTCTGAAATAGCCGAACATAATGAAAAAGAAATTTGAGGAAATATAAATAAGAAAACTGAAAAAAATTACTTCAAAATGCTTTCTTTTCGCGGCCATGTGTGTGTGCACAATGAACATTTTAATCGACGCACTAATTTTTGAATCCGACTTTATGAGGCTCTTCGAATTGGAAGGAAGAGCAAAAAGAAAGAAACGAGGAGGAAATTAACGAAAAGAGGGGAAAGAGAAAAAAGAAGAAACGAGAAGGTAAGAATAGCACCAGCCCTCCCTAAAAAACGGTGCCAGAGACGGAACTACTAAAATCGGAGGAGAAATTAAAGAAGACTATTAAAATCGGGGAAGTAAGTGATCAAATCAAAGGAAGTCTCACTTCCAGTTCTGCAACATCCACAAATCCCGGCGTTCATTTTTAAGGTATTTCTACTTTTTATAACACGTTTTCGCAGTGCCTCACATTTAAATTATAGGTAGTGATCCGTCGATTTTAGAAGGTCGTGTGCGACTCAAAACGAAGAAGGAAATAGAAAACAACAGAAAATTACGTCATGCCCTATGCATCATGCGATACACTAGAAAATGCTCGAACGGGGCGCGAAATTACGCAATTTTTCTGGTTGCCGCACGGATTCTATGGTGCGACCTAATTTTCAATTTTCCATGTTCCGTTCTTCAGAACACAACTTCATTCAATTCTGTTATAAATCATTTTGAAACACTTACGTGCTTCTCAAATCCACGTTTCTAGTGTTGTACATGTGCTGATATCTCTCTAAAAATGTAAAAATCGCTGTAATTTTTCCGAAACATTTCAAATCCTTACCGATGCTCATGGAAAACGGCGTCGCGCTCAGGACGGGCATTTTTACCTGAAAAATGGGTAAAATTTCGTGTTTTCTCCAAATATGTTTTTTTTTCTTGAGGATTATAAGAAAAAAAAGAAAGAGAGAGAGAGAGAGAGAAAATATATAAAACCGTTAATTACGCAGTGGAAACCAGAAATTATAAATTTGCAACGAAAAAAGCACTTATGACAAACCGGAGACGCAGCAAAAAATCGTTCAAGCACCCAATTAAAATGCAAATTTTAAGGTTGAAAATAAGCAGAATATACAAAAACGATCCGTCAAAATCACTCACTATAGGCCGGGCCGGCCGGCGCGAGTCGAGTCGCTCAAAGAGGGGCGTGGCTTTTGACCGAGAGAGGTTTAGAGAAGCAAGAGGGCGGAGTCAGTGTGGCGTTCTTTCTCTCTGTTTGGGGAGACAACATTTTGAGTAATGTTTTAGTGTGTGAATAAGGAAGAGAATGCAAATTAAGGTGGCAAATGGGAAAAATAGGATCTGGGTTTTGCGGGGGGGGGGGGGGGGGGGGAGAAAGGGGCATACGGTACTTCAACGTGAAAATCCGCAAACAAAAGAGAATTCGAAATGATATAGACTGGCTGGGAAATGGGTTTTTGTTATGTATAGGTCATTTATTGTATTTTGTTCTACTAGCGCGCTATCTATATAAGCGCGCGAAATATCGATTGTATTGTAATGTTTTCATAACAAGGTTTGTCGAATAAAGACATTCTGCTAATATTCCGTCAACTACTATTCGCTACACGCCGGGACAACGAAGAACACAACAAATTGGCGATCAGGGATTCGAACTGGACGTTGGTCAGTCGTGGAAGCTTGGTTATTCGTTGGTCTGTCGTTGAAGCCGTTGGTCAGTCGTGGAAGTTGAGCAAGGTACCATGGAGGACGTGATGCAGAAAATGATGGCGCAGATGAAGCTGTTGCAAGAGCAGTTGGTGGTGATGTCCAACAAGAATGAAGAACGTGAAGCTCGTATGGAGCAAAAGTTCAAGGCTCATAGTGAAGAACAGAAGAAAGAAATTGATCGTTTGTTGAGAGCGGAGCGGAAGGCAAGTCCAAGCGGAAACAGTGAGATCCTGGAACCACAAGCCGAGTATGATCTGGATGATTATGCTAGAAGACGGAAGGCAATTGCGTCGTTCGAATTTGAACCGGAATCGGATGTCGACTTTACGGTTTGGTGGTATAGAACTGAAAAGGTTTTGAATGAGGATTCGTGCATGTTCACAGACTCAATAAAGGTGAAACTGTTGTTGGAGAAGCTGGAAGTCCGGACATTCGAGACGTATCGAAAATATAGAAGTTCGACAGATGTGTGGAAGAGGTCTTTGGATGAGACCGTCAATGATATGAAGTTGTTGTTCTCAAGGAAAGTATCGAAAAGTACTTCTCGATTGGAATGTTTTGATTTGGAACGCTCGACACGTGAATCGTTGACGGATTATACTGGTCGGATGAATTCGATTTTTGATGGATCGTGTTTCGTTGGTATGGATTCAGAGACATTAAGAAGTTTGTTTTGGATTCATGGGTTGAAATCACCAAAAGAGGTCAGAATGAAGCATAAGCTGATGAAGTTCCTGGAGGATAAAGAAAGTAAGCAGGAAGTGTGCACCGTGCAGATGTTACATGCAGAGTGGGATCGATATGAAGTCGAGATGAAGACAAGAGAAAGGCAGAGTCAACCTCATTTGGATGTGAGAGCAGCAACAAGAGAGAACAAAAGGATCAAGTCCAGCAGTTCGTGGGACAGTTCGGATTCTAATTCAGTGAGTTCTAAATCAATGAGTGTTGCTGCAGTTGGCAAGGAACTAATGTGCTTCAATTGTCGAAGGTCTGGTCATATCGCAACAAAGTGTCAACAGAAGCAAAGTTTCTGTAGGAAGTGTAACGGAAAAGGTCATTTGGAGGAATTTTGTGATCGGTTGAGGTCTTGGAAAAAGAAACAGAAGGATCGCAATAACAGAAGAGTGAATATCGTGGAAACAGTGGAACCAGAGGTGCAAGGTGTTAGGCAGTATGTCGATATCAAGATCAATGGTCAAACAGTGGAGTTCCAGCTTGACACAGGTTCGGATGTGACATTGTTGAATATCGAAGACTGGAAACGGATTGGATCACCAACGTTGTCGAAGTTTGACTCCAAAATTCGGAATGCGAGTGGCGAGGTGATGAAGATTCGGGGTCAAGTATTGCTGGAGTTTGAAACGAAACACACGATTTCGAAAGGAATGGCTTACGTAGTAGACACGAAGAATTTGCTGGGTCAAAGTTGGATTCAAGAGTGCGCACACATGAAACATCATATGGAACAAATGGTTGCTGCAACGCGAATTGGAACTTCGTTTGTGGAACGTCTGAAGGAGAAATATACTGAAGTATTTGAGCCAGGATTGGGAAGATGCGGAAAGTTGAAAGTTGATTTGCCTGTCAATCCGGATGCGAAGCCCGTATTTCGACCGAAGCGACCTGTGCCATATGCTGCAGTACCAGTTGTCGAAGCTGAACTGGAGCGTCTGCTCGGATTGGGAGTGATCGAGCCTGTGACACATAGTAAGTATGCCGCTCCGATTGTCACGATTAGGAAGGCGAATGGGAAGACTCGTGTATGTGCGGATTTCAGTACTGGATTGAATGCCGCTTTGCTGGATTACGAGTATCCGTTGCCGAACCCAGAAGATTTGTTTGCTACAATGAATGGTGGAAAAAGATTTTCGTCGTTGGATTTTTCGGATGCGTATTTGCAAGTAGAGTTGTCGGATAGTGCCAAGGATTTGCTGGTGATCAATACACACAAAGGACTATTTCGATACAACCGACTGCCTTTTGGTGTGAAGGTAGCTCCTGCGATTTTTCAACAGTTGATGGACACTATGCTAGCTGGAGTGTCTGGTGCTTTCGCCTACCTCGATGATATTTTGGTAATGGGAAAGACCATTGAAGAACACGATCGGAACCTCGAGAATGTGTTTGATCGTATCGCGGAATATGGGTTCAAAGTGCGACTAGATAAGTGCAGTTTTGGACAAGAGTCGATTCAGTATCTGGGATACCACGTTGATGCGAAGGGCAGAAAACCGCTGAAGGAAAAAGTGGAGCCGATTGCCAACATGCCAGAACCGAAGAATGAATCGCAGCTGAGGTCGTTTTTGGGAATGGTTGCGTATTATGGAAAATTCATTCCGAACCTCAGAAGATTACGAGGACCATTGGATAAATTGACGGAGCATGGTTCGTCGTTTTGGTGGACTGATAAGGAGAGGAAGTCGTTTGAAGAAATCAAAAACGTTCTACAATCGGATTTAAATTTGACGCATTATGATCCGAGTCTCCCAGTTGTTGTTGCAGCGGATGCATCGGAGTATGGTATTGGTGCAGTTATCAGCCACGTCATGCCAAGTGGAGAACGGAAACCAATTGTGCATGCATCAAGGACGCTCACACCAGCGGAAAGGAAATACGGTCAGTCTGAGAAGGAAGGATTGTCATTGGTGTTTGCGACGAAGAAGTTTCACAAGTTCGTCTTTGGAAGGAAGTTCTTGCTGGAAACTGATCATGAACCGTTGTTGAAGATATTTGGATCGAAGAAAGGAGTTCCCGTACATACTGCAAACCGGTTGATTCGTTGGAGTGTGTTTTTGCTTGGGTATGATTTTGAGATCAATTATGTCAACACTACACAATTCGGTTATGCCGATGCTTTGTCGAGGTTAATTCCTGAAAGGGCGATTGGGTCTGAAGAAATGGTGATCGCTGCAGTGGATGAAGATACTGGCGGAATGTTTCTTGCACAACAGATCCAGATGCTGCCAGTTCGTGTGAAGGAAATTCGGACCGAAACTGAACGTGATGCTGATTTGAAGAAAATCGGGAAAGCCGTCATGGATGGAAATTGGGACCGGAAAGGACTGGAGAGCTATAAATGTCGGAGAGATTGGTTCACTGTGATCGATGGTTGTATCATGATGGGAAACCGTGTGTTGATTCCAGAACCTCTTCGAAGACGTGTACTGAAAGAGCTGCATCTTGGGCATCCTGGAATTGTTCGGATGAAAGAGTTAGCTAGAAGTTTCGTCTATTGGCCCGGAATTGACAAGGACGTTGAAGCACAGGTTGCGTCATGCGACAAATGTTTGATTCATGGAAAATCACCGATCAAAGTGCCATTGCAACCATGGCCGATAGCAACGCGAGTTTTTGAACGTGTTCATCTGGATTTTTGTGGTCCAATTGATGGTTATCACTATCTTGTTGTCACTGATGCATTCTCGAAATGGCCTGAAATGATTCAAATGCCGAATATCTCAGCTGATGCAACAGTTCGCAAACTGGAAGCTTTATGGTCGGCATATGGATATCCTGAATTGATCGTGACGGATAATGGAACACAATTCATTTCCGAGAAGTTTGAAAATATGTGCACCAATGGAGGAATCAAACACATGACGTCTGCTGCGTATCATCCGATGTCGAATGGACAAGCGGAACGTTTTGTTGATACGTTGAAAAGATCGTTGAGGAAGACTGCAGGAGATGTTGTCAAGCCAGAAGCCGTGAACCTGGTACTGATGAATTATCGCTCAACGCCTTCTGCAATATTGGAAGGGAAATCTCCAGATGAATTGTTCTTGGGAAGAAAAATCAGAACTAGATTAGTACTGATGGTTCCTGAAGAAAGAAGATCTAGAGAAAACGTGAGTTCGAAGATGAAAGAACAATTTGACCGACATCATGGAGTGAAGGAACGAAGCTTCAAATTGGGAGAGAGTGTGTACACAAGTGTCTTCCAAGGAAAACATGCGAAATGGCTCCGTGGAACAGTTTTGAAAATGATTGGAAATGTCAATTATTTGGTTGAGTTGACATCGGGAAGGAAGATGAAGAGACACGCCAATCAACTTCGTTCGTGCAATGATGCTGAAGTTGAAGCTGAAGAAAAGCAAAGGGATTTGGAGGATTTCATTCAAAACTTTGACTTACCGTCGACTAGCAGCTCACAGAAAACATCAGGAATTGCAACCAACAATAGAAGGGATTCGCGGACAGTTCAAGTACCAGTGATTGTGTCACCACTTCTCACATTGCCACAAGTAACAACGACAAATGCTGTGCCGTCTACAACTACACCAAATACAGTTGCTATAAATGTCCCGAGACCTATTCGTATCCGTAGAGCTCCCCGTCGTTATGGATTTGATGAATGAGTTTTTTTTGTTTTACTGACCTTAGTTTCAACTTGTTTTGAGTTTAAGAAAGGGAGGTGTTATGTATAGGTCATTTATTGTATTTTGTTCTACTAGCGCGCTATCTATATAAGCGCGCGAAATATCGATTGTATTGTAATGTTTTCATAACAAGGTTTGTCGAATAAAGACATTCTGCTAATATTCCGTCAACTACTATTCGCTACACGCCGGGACAACGAAGAACACAACAGTTTTCATCCGTCATTTGCGAGGAAACTCGTGTTGCACGTTTCCAGATTAGTTGAAAATGGTTCAAATATAGATCAAATATCTGTGAAATTGTTAAAAATAAATAAATAAAAATAGTCTCCACCCCTTCCGAAAATTGGCAAAATGAGCCTAATTTCTAGCAGAAAGAACGCAGAAAAGAATGAGATTATTTAGCTTCAAAAATAATGGATTTTAAAGAAGGGGGCGGAGCAGACTTTAATTTCATTTCATAGCTCCAATTTCTGATTTCTCGGCGATGACTCCATGTTTAAAGAAACAAATACAACGAATTGAATGATTTCTCAACCCAGTCGCTTTGGAAGAAGCGGTGTTTGCGTATTTTGAAACTTTGGGGTAACGCCTACAAGTGCGCAAGCACCGCAGTGCATAACTTATTGCTTCGCTTCGGCAATGGGCACTATTAAATCATCACGCGCGGGGACGAGTAATGATGGACAATTCGAATGCTAAGGAGCCTAATAAGGGAGACAGAGACAGAGAGAGAGGGAGAGAGAGAGAGAGAGAGAGAGAGAGAGAGAGAGAGAGAGAGAGAGAGAGAGAGAGAGAGAGAGAGAGAGGAAGAGCACGACGGACGGTCTCATCTCGAAAGGGAACGCCTTGTTGTTGTTGTTTTTTGAAATTCGAGCCTTATCCAGACCACTCGGACTCCCTCCTTCGTCTTCCGAAATCGGATAAACAAAGAAATCTTTTTTATGGGGGGGGGGGGCGTTGGGGATGGGGATGAGTATGGGGGACGGCGTGCCAGGTGGCTTCGCTATCTCTATTTGAGTTATTATGAAATCCAAAGGGTCCCCCCCCCCCCCCCCTCCCTTCCTCTTTCTGTGCCAGCTGTCTGCAGCAGATCTTTATCGGACGCCTGTATGCAACACATGTCTCGCCGATGCTTTTGTGGCCATTATCAAGAGGAATTGATGGTTGTTAGATGCGCCTTTTTTTTGAGTTTAGACAGAAACTGTTTAATGGCGGTTCAGCCGACTCTTTTTGAATCGATTTTCAATCAACTTGATCAGGTTGATCTCAAAAATTTGGCCTAATGGTGCCATGACCTTCCACAACTTTTGGACTACTTCGAAATAACGGCCGGCCGTGAGCCTTGGGGGGGGGGACTAGTGCTTGTGCTCAATTTTTTAAATTCATGCAAAATAGGATGGCTAAAATGAAACCTTGACAAGCTTGAGGTAGTCTAAGTAAGTGAGCAGAAACTGAAACTGTCTGAAAATGTTTGTGTGCAATGCTCCGCCTGGAGCACTCCCGTTTTGCGCACACCTCAATGAGGAGAAGGCAATTGAAAGAAATGCGTTGGAAAGTTGATGCTGTAGCTGCAGCGGGTACTGTACATAAAACAACGCGGTCAACTACAGAAATGTAGTTTCAGATAAGGCTTCCACAAAAGACGAAAAAAGGCGGTCGTCTTTCGTGGAATTGTTTCGTCCTGCGTTCGTCTTATGTCGTCAATTAAAATACATGTGTACCAACACACTGTCTATCTCTGCGTCAGACGAATTCTAGACGATAACGAAGACGAGACGAGACGAGACGGTCTTATTTCGTCTTTTGTGAAAGCCTTATTTTCAGAGTATTTCAACTCCTATTATTCGATTTTCATTTTGTCAAAGTTGCGCATTTCCTACTGAAAACCCAATTTTTGCATTTTGCTCATTTTATGAATTACTGGCACAATTAGAGCTTCACAGTTCACGGCGGTTTTTGACGTTCACGAGCAAAAGAAAAATGGTTGGCGGCAAAGTGCTCCGCAGTAATTACAGTACATTTTTCAACTCTTTATTCTTCATTCATTACCCATTACAAAATTCGTTGGCGGCACTTGCGAACCTCGCGAGTCACATGCTCGCTCATTTCGGCGCCTCTCTTTAAATTTTAAAACAGCGCTCCGCAGTTTGTGTTCAAAGGGCGCGACGTGTGACGTCATTGGCGGAATTCCGTTGCGTACTCCGAGCATTTAACACTGCGAATTCGCCTCCGTATCACTGTTGAATGCCACGCAGCGAAATCGTGTAGAATACTCCAGAAGACTACGTCGGTCTCCTTGATTCTTGATTCAGCAATGTGTACTCTGACTTGTTTCGCACTTGGACCCCTCGCCTCCATTTTAAATGGGAATTCAAATGTGTCCTCTCTCTCTCTCTCTCTCTCGCGTGCTTGGAAACAGTACGAAAAGAGAAGATGGCAGATTCACGTTGCACTCTTCCCTTCGTTTACCCTTTTTTCCACTCAAGCTCACTTTTTGAAAACGAATTCAGCAATCGGTTTGTACAGAGAATGGAAAATTGAAGGGAATTTCGCAAACAATGAGCTGGAAGAAGTGAGCCCGGCTGAAATTTCGGGAAAAACATTCAGAAACCACTCAAAAGAACAATTCGGTGTTGTCGAAATATGAAGTTTTGGGCCATTTACAGCCCAAATTTCAGACGATTTTTCGAACATTATTTTCTTTGAAAATTTCTAGCCGACTGAAAGAACTACTGTAAGAATTTTTACAGTGTTTATTCACCTTTTTTGGGGTTTAATGGATAGTTGGAGACTCGGAAACCAAGGGAAGTGTGGTATGTAGTCAACGGATCAATAATGCCAAATATTAAAGATTTTTCGAAGAGGGGGGGGGGAGGCAAAGAATTAATCGTGAGAGATCTACAAATTTCCAGGCAGAGCCAGGAGAGGGAGGGCTCTTTGGGGGGGGGGGGGTGCGATGATGCTGTCTACAAAGATGTCTCCGAAACGGTCGCAATATGTAGCAATCAGTGAAATCTATAATTCTGACGACACAGTTTCGAAACCAAAGAAGTTGTGAAGCTCAATGTGACGTCCGATGTCTATTCGTCTGGTGCTCACTTGGTGAGCTCCATTCTTAGAATTCAAGCTTTTTCGTATAAAATACTCCAAAATGTATAATTTACATTCATTTTTGAAACATTATTTACATTTTGAAATAAGTTATAATGGGGCCCGTGATCGGCCCGCATATCACATGTACCAATTCGCCCATTGATAAGTTTTGACTCTCTCTCCACCCCCTCCACTACTTCATTGAGAATATTAATATAATACGTATAAACGAATATTTTTGAGACCGGGCAGTTCGAAATTTCGCAATAACCTCAATAACGGATCCCCCTCAATCAGTTGTCTTCCGAAAATGTGTATGCTGGCGTTTTGGCCTCGTTGTCACCCTATTTCGAAATTATTGGAGCCGAACTAGGCTATATTATGTACGACTGGAAGAGAAGAAGACTTTCGAAATGTTGAAATGCCTTCGGGTGCCCTCTTTACACCCTTCATCTTAGCCATGCACGTGAAACAGAAAGTAAGTGTGCGCGGGTTTGCATTGCTGCTGAACTGGGCCGATTATGGGCCGGTGCCTCACTTTCTTCAGCATACATGCCAGTTTTAACACTGCCAAAAAATTTAGACCGATCGGAGCAGTGCCAGCGAAGTTATCCAAAAAAAAGCCCGCTGACATTCTTTATTGCCAGTACTGTATATTTGAAAAAGGGTCTCAAATTGAAGAAGTCGGTGAGGTTTGCAAGGTTATACCTCGAAAATAGTTTTCAAGTGCCGCGGTTTTCAGATTTCATTATCGATAAAGTAGTGGCATCGTCCTGGAATTCAGCTACTTGACCGCTTCTGACAAAATAATTTGTTCAATTCACTTTGATTTACATGTTTATTGTAAATCCACAAGTTTTTACCTATTCTGAGCACTTCTGAGCACTACGAGAAAGCCCGCATTCGATATAAATGAGCAAATTTAGAAAAAATTCTGAGATGATGGCTAAACATGGTTCCCTTGTAAGATTCATTCTGAATGAAAACTAGGCCCCGACCAGCTCTAGATTGTATTTCTTCTCAGTAAAACTCCGCAGGTCTGAGCCAAACTTTGGTGGAGTGTTGGAGCAGTTCTCCTGGCAGCAATAATCATGCGAACGTCCTCGAAATTCGAAGAATTCGATCAGAATGAAACGAATCATCTGGCTCATTGCTGAGCTGTTCTACAACCAGTTCGTTGTCGCTTCTGGCGTCTGCTCGGCTGATCCCATCAGGTTTGAACATTGAGCTGAGCCTGACCCAACAAAGCAAGCTCTTCTAAGAATCATCTCACACTCCCCAACGATTTCGTCGCAAGTCTTGCTCAAAGTCGTCTAGAATGTTATGTAATACATACTGACGTTCTACGCGGAACTTTGTCCTTTTAGTGCCTTCGTTTACGCGGCTTGCTCTTTCTTGTAGTGCACGGCAGCTTGCCCTATTCTTGTCTAAAGTTTCCGAGTAGAGAAAACCATAATCTCAGCTTATTGAGTTTTCTTTTTTCCAATATCAGCGGAACTCGAAATGGCAGTTAACATCTGAAAGCATCACAAGGCCAAATGTCGGAATGAGGGATTTCGTCACCCATAATTCTAAGCTATTTGTCACTGAAACTAAGCCTAACTTTATAATTATGCAATTTTGCGATTGGGGGGGGGGGGGGGAGAGGGGGTGACACTCTCACTCTCCTATTTCAAATGCAACACGCGCCTTTTTTCAATCAGCGAGCGAGTGTGACAACAACTATCACAGTTTTCTCACTACTTCTGTAGTCCGAGAACAAGGCTCGAGTCCGGGGAAAGGTTCGTGGCAAGACCCGCCTCCTCCACAGAGAGCGATAGCCTTAACAGGCCGAAACAAAGAGCGTCAAATGGTGTAATATTCCCAATTTTCACAAGGCGTAGGCACTAGGAAAACGACAGTGTCCTCTATCAATGAATGCAAAAAAAAGAGAGAGAAATGGAATATCGAAAAACTATGGGAAAATGGGCAGATGTAGAGGATAGAGCAGGTGCATCGTGTACGCAACAACAATGAGAAGAAAAAAGGATTTAGAGATAGACAACGGAATTTTTGAAATAAAAAGCGAATGGAGGGAAATTTTCACAGTTATGAAGGTCGCCGCAGCGGTGGGAGAAGTGGGAGAAATGAGACAACAGGATAAGGGGAATATGAAATACGAAGGGACGGGGGCGTAGGGACGATACTGAGGAGGAAGAGGAGGAGGAGGAGGAGGAGGATGGAGGAAGCGGAAGAGGAGAAGCAACAACCTGATTTGCATTATTAGAGGAAGAAATCACCCCGGCTTAGTGCGCTCTACTGCACTTTTTGAAAATCAGGAGCCACCGCGATCATCACGTTCAAACAAATTGGTTTTTTTTGTCTTAACTATTATCGCCGTAAAAAAGTTTCGACATTTTTTCGAGCCCGCGAAAATCGGGATTTGAATTTAGAGGCTCCGCCCATTTCATCATCAGAGCGCATTTGCTATGCGCGATTTATTTTTATCAGAAGAAACGAAAAAAAAATAAATGACGCAAATTGATATATTTAAACATTCGAAGAAACGTGTAAAAAAATTCACGATTAATACAATTTCGTTCTTTTAATCCAGTTTAATTCTGAAAATTCAGAAGAAAAAATAAAAATTCAAAAAATATATCGCGCATAGCAAATGCGCTCTGATGATGAAATGGGCGTAGCCTCTAAATTCAAATCCCGATTTTCGCGGGCTCGATAAAATGTCGGAACTTTTTTACGGCGATAATAATTGTAAGAAAAAAGTTCTTAACTTTTCTTAATTAAATGAATCATAAAACCCAAATGGACAGCCTGACCTGCTGAAAATCCAGATTGTCCATTTGGAGCGAATTTTCTCAGAAATCTGCATCTCTTTTCTTTCCATTGGGTGATTCAGAATAACCGATAATTGTATGAATCTTCAAAAAAAAATTCAGATTGAAATGAAATTCAACAAAATGTGATTTCAAGACATCAGAATGGAGTCACCACTCAGCAATTGGCTCTTCAATTTAATCGCTTTCCCAGGTCGATTTGAGCCGTCATAGCCATATTCAAAGTAAAAGTAATTGTTAAGAACACGTTACAGGGGTCCAGAATAACCGCTAAAAATAAATTTCAGATTGAAATAAGATTCAACAAAATGTTTTTTATTTAGATAATAATGAAAAACTATGAATTATTGTTGCTCTACTACATAGACCTCCTTTCGCTTTGATTACAGCCTTTAGAAGACGTGGGTAGAAAGAAGTTGATGGTGGCACTGAGGTGCTCCACGGACAAATTTCTCCATTCCTTTAAGATAGTTTTCTTCTCTTCAAATCATTCACTTTTGAGTGTGGCTTAGCGTTAACCTTTGCATGTAGGACCCCTCCTCGCAGCAAATGAAGAAGTCCAACGGATTCTATTCCTGTGAGGAATCCGACGCCTTCTCAAAAGCAGATTGCTGAGTTTCCCATCCTAGTTGAGTCATCTTTGCTGTATGGACTGGAGATTCATATGTGTCCGGCTAAGTGCTGTTGAGTCTACGGCCAAGGCTTCCACGAAAGAGCGAAATAAGGCCATCTCGTCTTGAATTCGTCTGACGCAGAGATAGACAATGTGTTGGTCAAGTAAAATACATTGTGTACACAGTACTCAACTTTTTTATTGCGTAAGACGAATGCGAGACGAACTGAAAGGCGAACGAAGACGAGACGAAAGACGACTTTTTTGTTTTCGTCTTTCGTGGAAGCATTATCTACGGCAACCCATTTTTTTCCAAATTTTACATCGATATCCAGTTTTCCGATGCTCCTGTGAGCATTTATTCTGCTTCTATCTCGAACGGTCTTGATCTTCGGAGGAGTGAGCACGGTGTGCTTGCTTCGTTTACCATTACGATAAGCAACCCTCGTGCTATCAAGGATTTCCAGCCGTTGTGCATGCCTTGCTGGTTTCAGATAGGAAGGCTGTCTTTCTCACGTGATACGGAATCATGCGGATCTTGTCTTTGACAATACAGGTCTTACGATTAGATGCTATTCATGTCGAATGTTACCTTTCTGGTGAACCTGTGAGCACTTCTCCTGCTTCTCTCTCTCTCTCTCTCTCTCTCTCTCTCTCTCTCTCTCTCTCTCTCTCTCTCTCTCTCTAACTGTCTTGATCTTCTGAGAAGTGACCACGATGAGCTTGATTTCTCTGGAATTACCATCAGCACTTGAAACAAGCTCCCTTTGAAACTGTACTTGTGGGAGCTTTCAGTAGTTTGATGATATCTGCAGCGTTAACTCTTTGCTGTAATAATTGGATAATCGAAGAATGGTATGTAGGTCTCACCATTTGTCTGAAACGCTGAAACCAATCACAGTAAAGAATTACCCAATTAATAAAAATCGGCACTGGAATCAGAAAAAAAAAAACACAAAAAACATGGAAAAAATTCGCTTGAACGAGATGGCGGAGACGACCGAAGTCGCATTTCTCGCGATGGTCCTCCAGAATTTCCATTATTACAGCAGTGCAAACCGCACACTGAGCGGGTATGGTAGTGGCGGCCTAGAAAAAGCTGACTCAGCCACGTGCGATATAACCACGAAAACAGTTAACATTAAAGAATTGCCACCGCGCGGCTGTAAACTTTATTTGAAAAGTCATGTTTTTTCCCATTTTGTACGAACGCATAAACTATAAGAATTACTGTTTCGTTCCATTTTGCGCTCTGTGCAAGACTTGCGACGAAATCGTAGGGGGACTTGGGCTTTTAGAGGAGCTTGAATTGTCATGATGTTGGATCAGGCTCAGCTCAATGCTCAAGCTTGTTTGGATCAGCCGAGCTGACGCCAGAAGCGACAATAAAACTGGTTGTAAAACAGCTCAGTTATGATTAAGATGATTTGTTTCATTCTGATCGTTTTCTTCAAATTTCGAAGACGTTCGCGTGATTATTCAATTCGTAGCCTTGAATCTTGAATCACACAAATTCATAATCCGTTTTTGTATTGCATCTAAAGCGTCCTTGGTTTGGAAAAGCAGCTTAATAGTACCTGACGGTATAACAACCTTGAGCAAACGGCTAAAGGGTTCTTAAACAACACGGCGCCTGTTTGTAGCGAATGAAGGCTTTTCAGTAAACTTTCTAAAAAAAATGTCTCGAAGAAGTCAATTTCAGAGTTGTGATAAGCTTGGTCTAGAATTGTGAAGCGTTTGACTCACTCAGGTCACTCAGGTCGCGTAAACGAAGGCACTAAATGGGGCAAGGTTCCGCGCAAAACGTCAGTATTAAATAACATTCTAGCCGACTTTGAGCAAGACTTGCGACGAAATTGTTGGGGAGTGTGAGAGGACTCTTAGAAGAGCTTACTTTGTCTTGATTTTGGATCAGGCTCAGCTCAATGTTTAAGCTTGGTGGGATCAACCGAGCTTACGCCAGAAGCGACAACGAACTGGTTGTAGAGCAGCTCAGAAATGAGTCAGATGATTAATTTCATTCTGATCGTATTCTTCGAATTTCGAAGACGTTCGCATGATTATTGCGGCAACTTACAGTGGAAAAAGTTGGTTTAACAACAGCAAGCAAACCTTTTTTTCCGTGGTGATTTGCCATTTCCTTCAGTAATTCCCCGGTGTCTTGCAGAAGTTTGCTGTTTTAAACAGCACATTGCTCTGTTCGACGTGACAATTGCGCTGCAATTCTCGTATTCTTGGTAAAAACTGCTCTAAGTAATACGAGCATGTCGCAAATTCAGACTCTCGGCGAGTTCAATAAACTTGAATAAACAGCAAACCATTGATAAATGCAATTTTGGAACAGAATCATAAAGAATTGGCTGGCCGGCAGAGTAGGGCGGAATTGGATTTTGGGAACTCGGAATCCGGAAAACGGAAAACGGAAAATATTTTTTTCACGGAATCTGGAAACTGTTTCGAGCCATAATGTTCGTTTCGAAAGAAGTTATGAGTCTGGCCGGTTTAACCATAACCTAGAATATGCTCACGTAGTTCATGAGCTTGATAGTTGCCCATCTGAGCGTATGTGAAAGCTTTCTGCTTTGCACCACAGGAGCTGCTCATTTCAGCACAAATTTCTGCCTCCGCCCTCTCCCCCCCCCCCTTCCACTCTCAATCACTAGTTGCTAGGTACGCATTAAAAAATGCAGTATACCCTTAATTAAAGCTCTCACGCGGTGGTCAGTTCTGCAAAATTTCTTAAATCTGCACTGGTAGGTCATCGCGGCTGTGCTCATTTTCTTCGTCTTCTTCCAAATTTCGCCTCCAACCATTCCGAAAATTCAGAGCATACATTTTTATAAAGTTGACAGAGAAGTGTCGTAATTGAAATGGGACCCGCCAATCACTTTCTTCTTCTTTCGGCGCCGCTCGATTTGCTTCGATCTCTTAGTCAGCTCGACGTTTTGCAAAGATGAAAGGATGATTTTATTTTTTCCATTCGAAAATAATAAGGAATAGAAACTGGTTCAAAAAAAAATTGGCATTTAAAACAATTTCTAAGAGAAAAAAATTGTGTGTTTATTGATTTTTCCTACATTTTTTACAATAATTTTTAAAGGGAAAAAGTTTGAGAAAGAATTTAAAAATTGTAAAAACTCTCAAGCTCTTCTTGCAGGTTTTTAAGTTGGCAGTATCTAAATTTCGAAACTCTCGAAATCTAATTTTAGAATTTAACATAAGCGTGTTGAAAGTTAAGAATTGTTAGAATTTTTTCTTTTTTTCGAAAATTTTTTCAAAATAGTAACTTATTTGGCACGCAAAACAAGGCTATGCAGATAGTCTGCATACTTTTTTAATTATTAATTTATTCAAATGCAATCTGGAATTTTTTTCTCCAAAGAGCGGTATTCAGAAATCTAAAAATGCTGTCTTAAAATTACTGCAAAACGAGCCAACACACGCACTTGACGCGTAAAGTGTAGGCGATTCGATTTTGCTAATTTTCAAGTGAAAACTCACGATTTTCCTCATTTTTCAAAGAATCCAGATTTTTTTTTTGAATTTCCAGAGTACAAGATTGATAAAATCGACGGCGAGGAGCATTTTGCGTGCATTCCCTTGCACGTTCATCGAGAATTGAGAGTCTCAGTGCAGATGGAAATAGTATAGCCGGAAATCTGCCATTTTTCTTTAAAATTCACCAGGAAAAACGCTAAATCGGGGAAATATGCGACTGAAATTGTCTATTTCAAGCATAATAACTGGAATTTTATAGCCTTTGAGATTTTTTTCCATCAAAAAATGATCAGAAAGCATTTGAAAAACTTATTTTAATTTTCTGCGTCAAAGATGTTAATGGCGCTTTTCGAGATCCTTTGCGCACTTCGCGTGACTTTGATATTTTCGCTTTAAAATCGAGGTGAAATTTGAAAATTAGATGAATAGATGAAGCAGCGTTTCTTTTTCAGCAATACTCCATATATTCTCAAAAGAGCAAAAGGAGCTGACCGTCTTGCAAAAAAAAAATGAAAAATCGCCAAAAGTCATCCAATTTCCAATACTCCTATAATACTTTTCTGGTATACTGTAGTTATAGGTAATTTCAGCTCTGTCCGCAGTTTTTATAATAAAATGTTGCAGGACAATAGGCGGAGAGAGAGAGAAAGCGAAAAATGTGTGAAAAACTGTTTCAAATGACTAGTGAGGCGAATGAGGGAAAGACGTGTATTTCGAATAGCACCGACGAAAAATAGGCTCGGCAAAAGGGGGCGCAATGGCTCCCGCGCAACAGTTTCTGTCTCTCTTTCTCTTTTTCTCTCTCCTTTCCTCTTTCTTTTTGCTTCACTTTATCTGTATTTCGTATGGTGGAGGGTGGGGGGGGGATCGCATTTCAGGTATTTCCCTCCTTCTTCATCTGCTGGCTCCCCCCGTCTTTCCTTCCGCAAGAGATCGACAGTTTTCGCAAACAAAAACACGCACACCCAAACAAACGGAAACAGAAAGAGAGAGAGAGAGAGAGAGAGAGCGCGCGAGCAACGGCGATTCATGCGGAAATGCGTCTTTTTCGCGCCTTGAAACTAGAAATCATGGAGATCGCGCAACTTTTCCACTTTTCATATCATTCTGATCGTTATCAAACAAACTCGGATCAACTGCAGAGATCAATTTCTTAATTTTAATGAAAAATGAAGTCTTCAAACTGACACCTTTTTTGTATTAAGAATACAGTCACTTTCGCCTGCACATCTTAACAGCGAGAAGCGAACTGCTTGACTCATGATTTGTAGATAGCGATACTCAGTTTTTAAGATGGTTCTCGTGAGTTTCGGTTTCAAATTCTGAAATTTTGCATTCAAAGTTTAAAATTTTTAAATATATATTATCCATCCGCGAGGACATGAGCCAATGTTTAAAGGCACAACGAATTAACTGTTCGGGTCTCGTTAGGGGATAGCGCGTTAAATTGTAAGAAAGCGCACACACTATCCGCGATTTAACGCTATTTATCGCGCTATCCCCTAACGAGACCCAAACAGTTAATTCTTTGCGCCTTTAAACATTGTCTCACGTCCTCGCGGAAGGATAATAAGTAGTATAAAGTTGCAAAGAAGTCCAAAATTTATAAAAAAAAAATAGAAAAACGGGAAACGAAAAAAATCAAAAAAAAAATCAGCGCGATGGCCAATAAATTTTAAAAGTGACGTCCCTTCTGTATTTGGGAATCCGCAAGTCCCCTACCATTCAGCTGCTCAGTTCATGCTCCTTTATTACAATTCATTTCTAGACTTGCATATCAAAGACTCTGAGACCTACAATTTGCGGCCTGTTCAGTAAGTTGGCTCCACTGCTCGATTTGGGCGAAATTTCCGCCGTCTCGTCTCGTGTTCGTCTGACGCAGAGATAAGTATTGTGTTGGTACAACTTTTTTATTGCGTAAGACGAATGCAAGACGAACTGAAAGACGACTTTTTGTCTTGGTCTTTCGTGGAACCCGGCTCGCTTGTGAAGAAAGCAGTGAGCTGTCCCGCCTTGTCCCGTTGCAGTCTGAATGACTAGGATCGTGGGCCAGACAGAGGTACGTTTGGAAGAGGTCAATTACCGTAGTTAGAAGTATTTTCTCAAGGCTCCAAGAGATTTGAAGAGAAGAGAAGAGCATCTCTTGGAGCCTTGAGAAAATACTTCTAACTACGGTAATTGATATGGGGCTACCACAGAGAGGCGCGTAGCCGGGCCGATGTCGGCCCAAATACTTAACGGTCTATGGTTCAATGGGTTTTCAAATTGCAATTGTGTTACACACGGAGCTCCACAGTTTGTGACGTTTTTTGAGCTGTGTCTACTTGAAAGAAACAATGAGCCGACTCGCATGAATTTTCATGTCGTCTTCTGTACGATGTCTTTTCAAGATCATACAGTACCACAAATAATGACGTCAAAATGCTCGAAATGAGGGGAAGAGCTAGTTTAAGTCAAGAAACGAGGGATCAGAGCCATCGAGTTAACGAAGTGTAAAAACT
Organism: Caenorhabditis inopinata; assembly: GCA_003052745.1. NCBI lineage: Eukaryota > Metazoa > Nematoda > Chromadorea > Rhabditida > Rhabditidae > Caenorhabditis > Caenorhabditis inopinata. Next base: position 13,983,905 of record AP018151.1, on the reverse strand, counting down.
ACAAAAACTACAGACTACAAACTTACTACAAACTACGAGTTCAAACTACAGTGAGATATCTTTCTAATAAATTCGGTTATCCAATGCGGTTTCGACAATCCTGTCCGCTGTTTTTCACTCGCCTTATGGATCAACTTGACTCGTTTTTTTTTTAATTTTCGATTGGGCCAAAAAAGTGTAGATTGCTATTTGCCAATTGAAATGACGCGATGAACGGAAACGCAAACGAGGAGGAAGACGAACTCATGGGTAGACTTCCTCGCAACACTGCTCGCAGTGCAGTGTGGCTCGGCGAAATTTCAAATGTCAAGTTGATAACTTGTTTTCGGCGATTTATTTCATTCTAGACCACTAGAGCAGGCTTTCAGTAAACGCAGAAAACTTGAAAATGAAAACAAATAGAGTCCAATAGAGGAAGAGCCGACTTGCAAGTATCCTGCCTGAGCTGCCGCTCCATTACCACAGCTGTGCTGGAAACGCGAAAATTGCAGTGATCTCAACGGGGGTTCTCTTGTGAGAGCTCTAGTGGGAGCACAAAAAAGTCATTGGTCGACTAACTCACTGATCACTTTTCGAGACAATCGCAAGTACCGAAACTTGGTGTTTTTTTCAACTGAAAATCATCAAGAGTTGCTAACAGTTTAAAGCGATTAACGAATGCTGTGAGTTTTAGGTGGAGCTAGAGCAGACTTTGTGAGGCCTAACGTTTATTTTTTGAGATCTTGGAAATTTGAAAAAGAATCTAAAAGCGCAAGTTTCCGAGACTACGGTATCAATGCAAGATTGGGCTAACCTGCACCATGCGCCAATTTACAACTGCTTGCTCCGCTCTTCCTCGTTTCCGTGTACTCTGTCTGCGGATTCGGGGAAGAATATTTCGCTTCAATCACTGCTAAACCGGAGCTGATCTGATAGCGGATCATGGAGCAATGCTAAACGCTGAAAAAATTGGATGATACACGCATGTACGAATCGCAATGCACTACCACATTCGCAGCCTCGCAGCATTTCATCCGGCAAACTCCAGCCTGCGCCAATAAGAATTTACGGATGGAGTACAGACCACATCAGTATTTCGCCCGCGCGCGTTTTTTTCCGACAGTTTTCTATGAGCAAGCAATTTCTTCCGTCTTTCTTATAAAAGTGTTGGCGGATCAAAAAAGAAACAACATAATAGCAGGAATTATTTCAAAATAACCAGTAGCATTTTGAGAAAATAACTTTTTTTTTCGTAACTATACGAAAATCCTTAAATAGACATGAAAATATGTTTAAACTTCGAAATAAATAAATCATTAACAATATTTTTCGGAATTTCCATCATTTTTTGTTATTTATTTTTGTTGCTGATCCCAAAGAATTATTAAATATTTGAAATAAATTGATAACATTTCGAACGAATTTTAAAAGCGATGAGATTACGGTAGCATTCGTTTTCAACTGTTTTCTTCGAAGTTTCGCATTGAAGCGCTCTTGCACACCTTCTCGTTTTTCTTAAGCTTTTCTCTTGATTTTTCAAATTAAATTTGTAAATACTTAAAGTGAAGAATTCTTATTTTCTACGTAATTTTGTTTTGCAGTAAAACTTTCGCTAGAACTAAATTCTTCTATTTTTCATAAATAATGTTGCGCATTTCATCACCTCTGGTTTATTGCAGCTGCTTTCATCGAACATTTTAAAGTGTTGAAGTGATTTTTTTTCCTTCTAAAGTGCATTTCGGAATGAAAATTATCTTTTGCATAGGCAAGATTAAAAACTGAAAAAATTGAAATGCCGATGGCTGAAAGAAACTTAAGAATCATGCAAGGCGCACTTCTAGTCTTCGAATGGTCACACCTTCCTGCATTGTTTTTTTAATTCTTTAATTGTAATTGTTCAATTTATCATATGTTATCATTTAATTTCTTATTTGTGCTCTGTCAGGTTTTTAAGGTTTCCTGCCTAAATTTTTATTAATTTACTCGTAGTTTTTCTTCTAAATTTTATGGGTTTACAACATTTTTCAGATGTAATTTTTTCCTCTTTTTTTCTGTCTGTTTTTAACGTTATTGTCTTACTTATTATTTTCCTATAATTCCTTCAATACAGCTTGATTTCTTCTCAAAAACCTTGTTATTACTGCTCACTGCTTAGCTGCTTTCTTATTAATTGTTGTTAATAAATTCTGCCAAAAACTTTAGCAATGCATGTTTCTATAATATTAATTATTAAGCAGACATTCTACGTTTTCTGGAACCATTAGGTCGACTCGAGTCGTTGAAAAAGTTTTTATTTTGTCGAGAAATTCTGAAGGAATGCTTTTTTTCAACGGTGGTGCAACAATAGTGCAGACATGCTCCAGACAGCCCGCCTGAGTATCTATTTGAAAAAAATTGGCGGTTCTAGGAGGAGTTGTGGATCATAAAGTTCGGACGTCAATGCTCCGAGCAATGTTAGTTTAAAGCAGATAGCCTCGATTATTGAGATAATTTTATTCAATTTTTGAAAAGTCTATTAAAGATTAATGTTTTAGACATAATGGAAGTTTCGAGCAAGAGTATTTTCAAGAATTTTCATGGAAACAAAGAATACTTTACCTGGGTTTTCCTTCCTTTTCAAAAGCGATATCGTGAGTTCTTTTTTTGAGTTATGGTAATAAATTAATATTCGAATTCCGCTAAGTAACAACTCAAATTTATAAAATGCTGCACGAAACATTTTTGGAGTTCAGTTTGCAGGTAAAAAGCGAAAACGAAAGAGAAATCCGCAATTTTCTGCTAGAAATATTGCGAATTAATGGGGTTATTCATGATGCATTTTTATGCAAAAAATGCCACTTTAATCTTATTCACGATACCATTTTAATTGAAAAAAATTCATCTTAGTTCAGTTTTATGTTCAGTTAAAATGCAAGGTGGTGTCGGATACCGTCACCGAGAAAGTCTATGCGCCTTTAATCTTTCAAATAAATAATTTTACTATTTTTTCACCATTGCCATAGTAATTTTACGCTTTTTCGCCTCCTCCTCGTTCATTTTTGGCTTATCAAATTACATTAAATTTTTTCCGAAAATGTGAATTTTTCGCAAAATAGGAGTTCTTCTCCAAAAAATTGAGGGCCTCGTAAATCGACACATTAAAGGCGCACAGACTTTCTCGGTGACGGTATCCGACACCACCTTGCATTTTAACTGAACATAGCACTGAACTAAGATGCATTTTTTTCAACTAAAGTGGTATCGTGAATAAGATTAAAGTGGCATCATTTGCATAAAAATGCATCATGAATAACCTCATAAGAAAATATCTGCAAATATCTAATTCAAAACTTTGTGAACTCCGTATTCAAAGAAGCCTAATCTCACTAACTGACGTCTAGGTTAACACATCCTTCTAAAAAGTAAGGAAAGAAAAAAACTCGAATCGCAAAATTTACTTTCATGGCTTGTTTGGTTTTCATAGTGTTATGATTTTTTTCGCACCTCCTCTTTCATATCAAACATTTATTTGTATACTTAGGCATTCTGTCTGCCTCTCACTTTATTTCTGTGTGTGCACACAATAAAAAAACAGTTGAAGTGGAGTGTCGGCAACAGACAAATGGTGCATCCCACCATGAATGGCAAATGGTAAATAAACGGACGTCAGTGCGCCGCCGGCGGTTGCCAGGCTCCTCTGTTCGTCAATGTTTCAAAGAGTCTGAAGTTCAGGTTAAACTCAACTTTAATTTCAAGAGGATCACGGAAAGCTGTTTTTTTTTTGGAAAAGAAAAACTAACAAAAAATTCTCAGACACTTGGACTAGCCGTCCAAAAAGCAAAAAATACATACTTATAGAAAAATGGTATATTATATTAATTTGTGCACTGCCGGTGTCTTAAATAATGATTTATAGTTCGTTTTGGTGGCTGGAATGGTAGGGCAAGATATGAAATTAAGCGCCCCGACATTTTTTTAAATGTTCCTAAAAAAAAACGGTGTTTGCTAATAGTAAATATTCTTGCTTCCAAGTCTTCGAACTCTCAGATTTCAGAACTCCTGCGCGTCTCTAGAGCGAGCGAGCAAATAGTTTTACAGATTTTCAGATTCCCTTATTGATGATCATTATTGTTTGCCTTATTTTCGAGTTTTCTGTTTTTTCGTTCCTTTGTAAGTCTGTATGCCTTTTTCATTTGATTTCGAATGTTCAACTATTTACATTTTCTGATGTTTATGCGTGTGCGATATTTTCCATTTCCATCGTCGCAAAAACAAATTATATTTTATTGAGCTGCGACTGACTCCGCCCTACGGTGCATCGAGTTCGAAATTGCATTTCCAAATCGTGAAATTCGATGTAGAACACTTCCGGTAGGGATTTCTTGCAAGCCAACTTCCTGAAAATTGTTTTTGAGTGAAGCTGAAATTAAGAAGCACTACTCTGCAACATCTACAGGTTAAACAGCAGCGAAAGAAGTATTTCGGGAAATCGGAAGCGAAACGCTGTTTCCACTGTCACAGATTGCTTCGGAACCACTATCGCGACCGTCAATTTTCATATATTCATTTTTGTGTTCGCTGTGAATTTTGCACAATAAAAACGTCCGAAGCGACAGAAGATTTTTCAGCAAATTGAAAAAAAAAGTGAAGCAGTTTCATCAAAACAACGATCCTGCAACGAATTGTGATTGCCGAAGCAGCGATTCTCCTCCTTTCCTTAAAACTCCTATTTTGCCGCTGTTTCACTTGCTTAACTTGCTGAGTTGCTTCGATTTTAACGGTTTTTTATGTCGTTCGTGACGATACCCTCGCATACCAAGCACGGTAGTGGCATGAGATAAGCAGCGCCTACAATCAAAAAAAGGAAAATGTTCGATATAACTTTAAAAAAAGCAAAACCCTTGGGTAGCCTTCAGATGCGCGAGGACCTCGCCTCGACGTGGAAGACTAGAAAAGAAAAATAGAAAAAGCTAAGTGAATTTTCTAACAATAGATTTCCAAATCTTGTAAGGTCTGAGTATTTGATTGAAGGAAAAGACCACAGATTCTATTCTGTGGTTTTTCTTTGTAAAATTTGAAGTCTTCAATACGATCTGCAATTAATTTATAGATACTTCGAAAACCCTTTTGCCACAAGTTGCTGCAGAAAATGCGGGAACCAAAAATCGGAAAAAATGGGCGAATAACGGATCGTACGTAATTTGTACACTGTAAGAAATTCAGCGGCCAAATTGCAATCCATGCTGCTCGCACGAAGAAATCCCACCTGCTTGAAAATTTCAACAATCCTCCGCGAAGTGATTCTCTCTTCCATCTCATATTTCCTACTCTCCTCAAAAATTGAATTGATGAAAACTGGTACTTCAACATCTAACGTTAAAGTAATCGTCTGTGATATAATAGCCTTCCGAAGAGCATTTCCCCGTAATCCGCAATCTTCTAACGGAGTTTTTCCATCGGTATACACTTCATATATCAAGGCTCCATAACTTTAAAAAATTTAAGAAAGATAAATATTATGACGAGTTGTCCAAAAATACCTATAAATATCAGAACATGTACTGTAGAGTCCATTTTTGAGTGTCTCTGGAGCCATATATTTCACTGGGAGGCATCCTCCTTTCCTTTCTTTTATTGCCACTCCTTTAACAGATAGCCCAAAGTCGGAAATTTTCAGCTAAAAGCATATTAAAACTAAATAAATTAATAGAAACCAGTGGTCTCGAGGAACCATTGGCCAAAAAGAAACATTTTAGACTTTAAAAATTCTGAAAAATTGATTTTGTTTCTTTCAGTTTTTTTATCATTTTGTAGTAGTTTTTAACACAAAACACAATGGTCTATATACTTCCCCGTGAGCCAATACTGCTCTGGAACCTCTTGCATCTCCCAATTCGTGTTCTGTGGCCAAATTAATGAATCTACATAGTTTGCCATATTTCGATTGCTACCGATGAGATGAGATTGAAAAATATATAATATGGCATGTGGATCCATCAAGAAGATGTCAACGAATCCTACCAAAAGAACAGATTCAAAGCTCTTTTGGAAGTAGCCTCGCGAACTCTTTCCTTCTGTGTTCCACATTAGTAGATATTCAATCTTAACTAGTCTAGAGGTAAATTGCGCTCGCACGAAATACCGACGCGGGACGTATTTAATTCTTAAATCCTTATCCGCGTCCAAATGAGGGATGGCGCGAAACACGTATATTTTCTGTGCCTCTATTTAATTAACTCGTATAGATTTACACAAACTGTTTCACTTCAATAAGTTGCAATGTAAGAAACTTTCGAATTTACTTCCGTTAATTTATAATAAATACGGAAACTGAGACGAGTGAGAGGGAGCACATATGACGGGTGACAAGGACGGAAAGTGGTTATAATCGTAAAGGGACGTTGTAGGACGTGCCTGATGGCGAATCGAAATGTAGGCATAAATTTATTGACAAGTAAGGCATTTGATGGGTCAAACAATTCGCAGCAGTATTCTATGTCATAATGAATGCTCACGTTATATAGGCGGAAATAGAACTGGGGACTTGTTTTTTGCTATTTATTTTTCAGAAATTTTTTATTTACTCAAATAATTGTTCTTAGCATAATAACTTATTTTAAGAGTATTTCAACCTTCACCTGAGTTTTTTGTCAACTTAATTATTAATTATTACTAATTGCATTAATTGCAGGGAATAAATAATTGTTGTGGAATGGTCCCCTCCTATAACCTTTCGGGGCTTTTTTACGAGAACGGGTTGTCAAAATGCGAGATTTCGGCCCAGCCAGTGACAATTATGATAAAAGAAACAAACAACTTATGAAAAGCTCACAATTTTCTTCGAATTAAGAAGACAGTTCCTGGCAGCAATGTCCCTATGGATGACTTGTTTCTCGTGCAAATAGTCAATCCCGCATGCTGCATGGAACAAATAAAGTATTTTTTCTTCAGCTGTAACTTTGCATTCTTTCGACAGAAGAGCGTCTTCCAGAGATTTTCCATCACAAAACTCCATGACGATCATAATCGGCTCTTTCATTGTGCATACTCCGTAGAATTTGATTACATTTGGCTGATAAATAATTAAATAATTAGAATTGGAGATTCAGTTGATTAATCTGATATTCCGGTAGACTGCTATCAATTAAGGATGGGCGGGAAGTGTAGTTTTGAGCCGCCGGCGTTTGGCAATGGGAATTAAAAGAATGAGCGAGAGAGAGAGATAGGAGAGCACAGAGAAACAAAATTGCGGCATTGTGCACACCTACAGTAATCTATTTACAATTCAAATTTAGGCCAAGCTTCGCGAAATTCATCGAATTTCCACCAATAAACTCGTAATTCTTATTGTTTTTCCTCCGAATATTTAAATTTTTTGCAATATTGCAATTTTTTCGTATTAAAAGTTTTACTGATATCAGCAGAAAATTCTATTTTTTGTATTCTGCGCATAAACCCGAAGTTGATATGCGCTGACGATAGTGACTTAACTATCACTATCGTCCACCCTTATTCTCAATCACAACCACGTATATTTTTTGAGGAATTTTCAGAAAAGCATTTTCATAGGCAATGGCCAGAACGAACATGGTTGAGAACTCGGGCTTTTGCGCGATATCTGTGTAATAATAACGAGCACAGCCAAAGCGTCAAAAATGAACTCGCTCGAAATTAATTAATTTGAAAAACGAAATCAGTGAACGTCAGTCGAAATAATAAACATTATAACTCACATGTGAAAGAGTGAGCATGACATTAGCTTCTCTCAGAAACAAAACTTTTTCCTTAGCCGACAAATTATTCTGATGCAACGTCTTCACAGCTACAACAATCGGAGTCGTGAACACAGAAGTCTGAAATCCGGAAAACATCATAAATTTCTATAAAAAGTCTGTAGATACTATTTTGAGGATGGTTTTTTGAGGTCGTTTTACATAACGGAAAATTCATGTAGTTGCTCGTCTATTAAATGTGTATATTTAATTGAAAGGAGCATGTCTATCCCTATTAACCACACCTTGAGTATTCCTTTGTGAACCTCTCCAAACTGCCCTTCACCCAACTTCTTGCTCAGTGTCACTTGCTCATTATTTAATTGCCACGAGTGTCGTGCCAGCCCACATATCAACGTCATGTTTTCATAAACAGGTTTATGATTCTGCTTGTGGTACGCTATAAGTTCACATACAGATTTGAATGCGAACTTTTTGGTCCAGTATAGCTTTTTCTGGAATGAAATACGTGTGTCTGACATCCAAGACGGCTCCTTACTGTCGTGGTTCTTTTCACAAGAATATGTGAATTCTGATTATTCCATCTGATACTGATAACATAGGCAATTCGTTTTCCGATTTCAGTCTTTCTAACCAAGAAATCACCGTGGCCGCATAGCATGGATTCGCTCTCATTTCTTCCCATGAATCCATGATAAAATGGCAAATTGTCTATGTTATTTTCAACTCGTCCCACTTCATCACTCGGCACTTCTATCAATTGCTCTTTCACATTCGTTGTGGTATGGCCTAATAAAGGCGGATTCTGAGGAACTGGTTGAGCTGGTAGTACTAATGGACTCGTGGCAGGTGTTGCGTCAGCTGGTTGTACAAACAATTAGATCGGGGATTTGGAAAACTTATCTGGTGCAGCAGTATTCAATTCATCTGGCATTTAAAATGACATTCGGCATGACACGACATTAATTGTCAGAATTTGACATACAATTCGTGGCATCTTCCATTTCAAGGACTAAAAAATGTTTGTCCTTGAATGTCGTTCACCTTTTTTGATCTCATGGGGCTCTGTTGCCGTCGGAACATTATTATCTTCTGGGCTTGCACTTTTGGTTTTCGTATCATTACTTTTTGATAGCATTGTATTATCCAAATTAAGAAATGGTATTGAATTTATTTTTATTGACGTTTATTGAATGGGATAATTTTAAAATGAATAAGGGTGAAAACACGCCAGTATTATTAAATCCTCTACTTGGAAAATGCGTGACATGAATACATTGCGAATTTGCGAGTACGAATAGTAGAATAGAAATAGGGTGAGAATAATAAGAATAGGAGTAAAAGTAAAAATAATGGGACTCTTCACAACCGATAGAAAACTGTGGCCGTCGGGTTGAATTGGCCGCTAGAGTACGGAGTCTAACAAGAAGTGCCAGTTGTGATTAAAAAAAAAGAAAACCTTTTTTCCGTTATTGAATAGGTCCATTAAAGCTGTTTAGCACCGCCACCTGCCGTCTTTTTTCTCATATAATAAAATAAAATAAATTTTTGATGTCTAGCTGTCAGTTTAATTATTTTAAACATTTTATTTTATAAAAATGTCCAGTAATCTCGACATTTTTATAAAATAAAATGTTTGCTCCCCCTCGCACGAACTTTGTAAATTCTGGTGTCAGCCCGGCCCGCATCAGCTATGGTTTCTAATATTTGTTAACAAAAGCCCCAACATATTCTCAGCAAATGTTCGCTAATGACCTAAAAGTATACGTTGAATTTTCTAGGTCCCCGGGGGACGGGTAGGTCTAACTAGGGAACCTCGAACAGAAATCTCCTTAATTTTTCTAAAAATTCGACTACGGAAAATTCAGTGCACATGGCGGCTATGTGCGCAAACTTCTGGAAATCGAGATATTTCGATCTGAAAATTCGGAGCTCCGCGCCCTAATAACTTAATGTGAATGGTGGGCCTCAACATAAGAAACAATTTTCTTCATCAATATATAAAATAACTTCAACCAGGTTCAACAGAGAAATAAAGAAAAAAAAATACATAAAAATATGGGATTCAAATATGGATTTCACTTCTCGTATCATCAAAGCTTGGAACTCTCTACCACACTCAATTTTTCCCACTAAAATATCGTCGTCCGCATTCAGAACTAGAGTAACGCGTCGATGATGAGTCGAGTCGACGAAGTCGACGAAAGTCGAAAAAATCGAGTCGACTATAGTCGACTTGACTTTGGTCGACTTCGAAGTCGAGTCGACTTTAGTCGACCACGCTTCAAGTTGCAAATTCGCTCTATTGGACTGCTTTTTAGAGGGGATTCAAATTAAAAAAAAATTTTCTTTTTTTTTCAAAAAATTTTTTTTTAAATTAAGAAAAAAATTTCACATTTTTGCACTTGATGCATTTCACTTGAGATCCATCTGGTGATTTCTCAAAAAAATTTTGAAGCTTTTTTCTTGATTTTTTTTCTAAAAATTAACTAAGCGAAAAAAATTGCAAAAATTGCTCATCGTTGAAGCGCGCCACGTGTTGGAATTGTCAACTCAACCGTTTCAATATATTGTTCCCCCTCATAATATACCAGAGAAGGGCGGAATTCCGGATTCCGCCGTTTTTTTCATTCCAGATTCCGGATTCCGAGTTCCCAAAATCCGATTCCGCCCTACTCTGTAATATACCTTCAAAATATATTTCACATATATTCCTCAATTTTATGGTAGCTTACATAACAAGTTAAAGGAACACTTTCGTACAAACATTTTCAGAAAAAAAATCAAGAAGAAAGCTCCAAAAATGACTAAAAACGATTGATTCCCCCAACTACCATAGCGCCGAAAAAAATTCTACTACATATTTATATAGACGCATAAAACAAGCGTTTAGTGGAAATTCTAAGAAAATTTTTTTTGATGTAAAACAAACAGGAAAATACATTCTCAAAAAAATAAAACAACGGTTATGTTTCAAATTATTCATCAAAAAAGTAAATTCAAATTAAAAATTAACGAAAAGCACTCATTTAACAATAAATGTGTGGAAATTTAATTTTCAATTTCCCTCCAAAAAACTGTGCAATAAAGCGCGCTTGCAACTTTGAAGTCGAGTCGATTTTAGTCGACTTCGAGCCAGAGTCGACTCGAGTCAAGTCGACTAAAGTCGACTCGACTTGAGTCAAGTCGACTTTAGTCGACTGAGAGTCGAATTACAGTCGACTTTAGTCGACCACTTTTAATCGGTAGTCGACTCCAAATTCGTCGAAAGTCGAGTCGACGCGTCACTCTATTCAGAACTAACATCACTCAATTAAACCTTTCACCATATCTCACATTAAATTCCGGGAAATTCTAACATTATCTCATGTATATCTCTAACTTAATATTTATTATTATCTAATCTTTTCATGTATTATTTCATTGTATTATAACCTTGAAACTATAAGAGGCAAATCTAGCCCTTTTTCAATGAATAAATATATCTCAAAAAAAAATTCATTATATCAGATCACCTACATCCTGCGGAGCATTGATATAAAGGCACTATTTCATTAGAGGGCCTGACGAGTAATGAAAATAATGAGTAGCAATGGGTTATCCAGTAAAAATGTACAGAAGAATGCAATTAAATATACCAAGAGATCAATAATGGGAAGACATGAGAAAATGATAAAATAAATAGTTATGTGGTGCTTTGGCGAAGTCCCTTCGTGTTCATAATTTTTTTCCCACACATCGCACAGATTCCTTTTTGGTAGGCACATGTCGAACAATAATGACTTCCAGGCTGCAAATTTTTGGTTTGTGGAATTACTAAATCACCGATGTTAAGGAATTAAAAGTCAATTCTAAACAAATCTATAATTGTCATTAAATATAGATTAATGATGAGCTGGAATGCGTAAGAAACAATGCGAACATTTTTATTATCGCAATTGTGAGAGCACAAAAGATTAGCGCAGGAAATTCCAGTAAAACTTTCAATAAATGTTTGGTACCTTTTCTCATCTTTTTAGAGCAATGACTAAAAATTGTTTTTTCTTTGGAAAATGCTGAAGCATCTAGACGGCGTCTTTGGTTTTTAGCACATATTATTTATCTCGTCAATTAATTTTTCAGAATACATGTATTTTAAGCTATAAGTTGTTCTAGAATGTAGGAAAAATCATAAAAATGGTAAGATAGGCTTTTTTGAAATCAGTTTAGGATATTATTTTTAAGAAATAGCAGCAAAAATAAAAATACTGTAAATATTTTTTGTGCTCAGTAACTTCTATTTGTGAAACAGAGGCGAAAAAGGGGTTTTGAGGAAAGGAGGAAGGTTGCTGCTTCGGCAATCACAAAGAGGGAAGTACTGAGACAATTTTACAGAGGAAATGGTTTGGAACCGAGAGAAACCACCGCTATTTCACCGGCTTATCTTGGCCAGAGGAAACTACGACGGTCTCGTGGAGAAACGGCGTGGAATTTGGTTCCCCATGCTGCCCTCCAGCGTTTCAAAGATAGAAAATATTGGTAATTTTTTAAAAATTATTTGAATACACTGTTACGAAATAAAAATTTAATTACCTGATGAATTAGCATCTTGCACAATTTGCACTTTGCTCCAACGATTGTGGCCCTTAAATACGGTTTTAATAGTTCAGTAGATTTAAATTATATTTGAACGTACTTCTTTTGAACTCCGATCAATCTATTCTTCGTTGTCATTGTTTTCGGCGCACTACCATCTGCATTCCGGTTTACTTTTTTGTTTCGGTAAGGATCGACTCCGACAATTTTCGTGAGCTTCTTTTCACAATCACCGCATACCATTGCTAACTAGAAGTAAAAATAAGGTTAGGTTTACATAATCGCCGTCAGAGATATATTAGGAATGAACAGAATTCGCTGTTGTAACTAAAGCCGGTAAATAGGAAAAAAATTATTTCATAAAATAAAAAAGTAGACAAAGGATTGAATCGAGAAGTAAAACAACGCAACGCAAATAAATTAGAGATCACACAAGTTTATTGTTGTTGAGCATGAGCTTGAAGTTCTGTAGAAAGTGCCATGTTTAGTTCCTCCAGCTTCCTCTTTAAAATTCCTATTCCCATGGTTACGATTCTTTGAGCAGGAAGAGCACCAGTACCTTCGACTGCAATAACACAATTAAAATAGAATTATTATTTCATGTCTGCAATTCAAGCCGACAACAGGTCAGAACACAGATTTCATCATTATGAAAATAAAAATTTTTCAAAGCTTCAAATTGAAAATCAGGACGAGTTCTACGAAGTTATAGTCCGATGATAAATAGCAAGTAGCACATCCTTGAATTATAATCGCCAAAGTCGAATATATTATTTAAAGACTTCAGGCCTGATGTCAATTTGCTCAATGTGTCTATATTCACACTTTTACTAGAAAAATAACAAGATGTACAATTTGAGATAAGTATTTTTTTTTCTTGAAAAATGTTATGCGCCGGCCTTTTTCGGCCTGATCGCAAATATGATTTCAGCGATTTCAAGACTCACTTGAGAACCAGAACTTGTTAGGTTTTCCATTTGGATCAAATGGAGCCTCCTTTTCAATGCTATCTTCAGGCAAAGATGAATGGTCACTTCTAAAATAAAACAAGACATTTTTAATCGAATTTGTTATCCGAAGTCACCTGGGCCATTCTTCTACATTCGGGTAAATGGTATGTCGGAGAGCATTATCTGGATCGTATTCGAATGCAACACCACATGTTGGATTCCATTTAGCATGCTCTTTTCCAAATCCTTTTTTAGCATAAGCTTTCAAGTTCAGCTCTTGCCCTTTCCGCAATTTAACTATTAAAATCTCTTCTCGGTTGTGAAATTCTTCACGAGCTGATCCGCGCTCACGGAGAGCTCTTCCACAAGCAGGTCGGACGGTCTAACCACAGAATTTCTACATAAAAATTCAATTCACAGTTATTATTACCGTGTCTCTATTGCCCATGACCTGCAGATGCTCCGTGGTAACGGCCAGAGTTGTCTCATCCTTGCATTTCATTTGCAAAATAAAAGGAATAGAACACTCATCACAGAACTCGGCACATTCACAATCCTGAAGAAATAACTTAAAAACATCATTGGAGTACGGGATCTTACTCTCGTATACTGCATTTTTTCTACGTGATAATCAGAAATAAAAGGAATCAAGCCCATTCGGTGGGCTATAAATTCATCGTGAAGCACAGATGTATTTGTTTCGATTTGAACCCAATCAATAGCAATTGTAGGCACCTAAACAAGAAATAAGAACAAAATTACTATAAACCTTTTCTCACCTCGGCAATGAAGACACGTCTTAATGAATTAGCGACGCTAAGGTCTGTGTCCCATAGCACAAATTTAATGAGATCGTTGGTGAGCTCTGTTACTTCAATATTCGGCTGATTTGCATAAGGCATGGTTGAAATTGAGTAGAAAAATAAGAGAAAAATCTAAGAAACCTGCAAAATATCCGAATATTTTCAAAATAATAGCTGAGTTAAACAGTACGAACTATGTGCAATAACGGAGGGTCGTAGTATCTTTAGAAAAAAAAATACTGTAACAGTCGTTTCAGCTGTGAGCTTTTGTCACTAAATTTGAACAAATCTTTCAGTTAAACTTTACTTGCAAGTCCGATTTCATTTAAGTTTATTTTGAAAATATTTTGTTTTTCTATCGTAAATTTAAGGAGCTGGCCTGGATCTGCAAAGAATCCTTATTCCCAAAATTCAAAAAAGCCCGCCCTCAGAAATAGTTTTCAATGTTTTCAATAAATTATTAACTTAAAATCAAAGCTGTGGCGGGTGAGGGTCGGGGGTGGGGTGGGTTTGAAGTCAATTAGTTCACATTTTGATCTGAAAGTTGGAATTACAATGTTTTTATCATGACCCAGTGACATCAAATGGTTTTTAACTATTAGAAACTATTCCGATTTCATTGAGAAATGCGAAAACTGTGTCTCTTTTTCTGGGGTTTCTCAAAAAAAAAGATCTTACGTTGAATTGGCTAGTAGTTATCTGTAAGCTGTATTTTAAAGTTTTAGGAAATTTTAAACAATATTAAGGCAGTTTTTGTTAGTTTTATTTTTTAGAAATCAAAGAAAATATGGAACGGAGCGAAAATTAGAAGAAGTATTCAAAAAATTGCTTGAGGATCAGTTTTTCTAGATTGAAATTTTTGGATTTAGTCTATATATAATATGTCTTATTTTAGATTTCTGGAGGTGTTTTGATTCGTACGATCGAAAGTTGCATAAGCATTATTATTTTAGTCTAGAAATTTGTTTCTGCTTTTTCAAAACTTTATGGTGTGTTTTAACTATAAATGCAAATAAAGGTATTTTCAGATGAATAGATACGACCGTGCTATTACTATCTTCTCGCCAGATGGCCACTTGTTCCAAGTTGAATACGCTCAGGAAGCCGTCAAGAAAGGATCTACCGCCGTATGTTATTCATTTGTTAGAAAATTATAGAATATCTCAATCATTAACACTACTTCTTTTAAATATTTAATCTATGCGCTAATTATTTTTAAAAAGTGGAAAATTATGTATCTCATTCGATACATAATTTTTATGTACTTATTCACGTAATTAAAATTATATCTTTTCTATACACTAGCACGGAAAAACATTACATCTTAATGAGGTTACTCACCATAACTGCAAAAATTGGTAAAAGTCGTAAGAATTTTGAACATGGCTCAACCGGCTAAGAAAAAAACTAATATATTAGTTCAATTTTTAGTGTAAAAACGTTGTAAATCTATTTTTCAAACATCTGATTTTGAAAAAAAAAACTTGAATTAAAAAGTTCGTTTGAGTTTTTGACTATTTGTTCTGTAAAACAACATTTTTAAATCCATACGCTTTCCATAATTTAACTAATTTTGGTGTTCGTATCGCCAATTGGTGAATTTTTTTTCGAAGCGAAAAAAATAGTATATGAGTATATTTTTTCTAATTAAACGTATCTTTTTTTATAAGTTCCGGCTGTGCGATTTTTTGACAATAATCGTTGTTATATGTACTAGTTACTATCAATGAATATCTGTTTCAGGTTGGGGTGCGTGGAAAAGATTGTATCGTCATCGGAGTAGAGAAGAAGTCGATTCCAGCCCTTCAGGATGATCGAACAATTCGAAAGATCCACATGATTGACGACCATGTCATGCTAGCATTTGCCGGATTATCCGCAGATGCTCGTGTGCTCGTGGATCGTGCTCGTATCGAATGCCAATCTTACAAGTTGACGCTCGAGGACCCTGTGACTGTTGCCTATATTTCCCGATATATTGCTAACACGAAGCAGGTAGGGATTCTTGTAAAATACTCTATTTATATACAACGGTTCTCAGCGCTTCACTCAGTCGCCAGGACGTCGCCCATTCGGAATCTCGATGCTTATTGGTGGATTCGATAACGATGGAACTCCGCGTCTTTTCAAAACCGAACCCTCAGGAGCTTACTACGAGTACGTCGCCAATTCAACGGGAAGGGGAGAGAAACCCGTGCGTGAATACCTTGAGGAACACTACAGTGAGGAAAACACTGCTGATGAGGCTACTACCCTTAAGTTGGTTGTCAAATCACTCGCCCAGGTTGTGCCACCAGGATCTCAGAATATTGAAATCGCTGTTATGAAGAAAGTGAATGTGAGTTTTTTTTATAATTTATATTATGATCTGTCATTTAAAATCCATCTGCAAGTTGCCGTCGACGCGCGCTTAGTTTCTACATCTGAATAGGGATACATCTGAAAAGGATCTTTTGTTATACATAATTTTAAATTTGTGGATTTTTGCCACTGTTTCTGTTTTCATTAAAGTTTCGATTTTTGTGGCGTGGCGGTTATGGCGGCTATGATAGAATTGGGGTCTCAAGGCTTGTTTCAATTCTACCCAGATGATTTGCGGTAGACCCATATCTTCATATGTAGATTTACGTATCTAGAGTTTTAGATGATTTAACGCGCGAGGCAGGATTACCGTCGAATATTTTATGATATTTTCTGGATCAGTTTATAATGAGCCTAATTTCTCACGGGCTTTATTAAGGATTTACATCCTGTCCCAGTTCTCCATGAATATATCAGAGATCCACCTGTATGATTCCTATGCTAATTGAAACGAGTTTTATTAACAGGGAGAAACCAATCATGATAAGAACAGTTGCATCCATGGAATGGAATATTATTTTTGAAACGCACTCGTTTTAATTAAGTAGTTTCGAATTTTTCAACAATCATTTTGCAAATTTCATTAAACGCAATCGAATACTGCTATATTCTGATTGAGCTTTTTTTCCGATCAATGGAGCTTTCTATTTGATCCGATGTCATAGTTTGGCTTTCTTTTTAAATTTGAAAAAATCGCGTTGCGTTTTAACGATATGTATTTTCTATCATAATGGTCGGAATAATTTTTGAATTGAGACAAGCTTTAATAGTTTCTCTTTCTAAATACTTTACTTTACTGATCTACTTTTATTTTTAGTTGAAGTGAATTTAAATGAAGCTACTAAAATATGGCAATCGAGTAATCGCTTTTGTGTCGCGTTTTTTACTCTATAGTTCAGAAAAAATAAGAACATTTTCATTTTTATACAAAAACCGTTATTATTTTATTAAAATTACTTTCATTATTCGTAATCTGTTTCGTGTCTGCCTAGTTCTATGATTATATTTCGTCGTAGTTTTAAATGCAAAAAGGATAGCAAATCTGATCCCAAGTATTAATTTAAAAGCAATGCAGTTAGATTCCGGCCCGCTTATTTAGTTTTCTGAATTGTTTAACTTCGCACTTGCGTGGTCGTGGTTTTGTTTTTCTATGGATTGAATAAAGGAAACTCAATTTTCAGGATGAGCTGCACCAACGCGTCTTGTCGACTGACGAAATCGAGGCTCTCTTGAAACTTGTTGAAACGGAACGCGCTGCTACAGAAGCCGAAGAGGCTGCTTCCAAGAAGAAGTAAATAGATACGGCCACCACTTCATCTTTGATTCTTCACCGATGTGTATTGATTTCCCAGTTATATTCTACATTTTCCCCGTTTCCAATTCGAAACCTAATTTATTTTATTCATTTCATGGGCGTGAATAAAGAGCTCTTTTCCATGTCCACCAAAAAAAAATAAAAGAAATAAAAGAGAAAAGAAGCTATATATTCGAAATGACAAGATAATTGTGGGGTTAATTGAATCAAGAAAACACAATAGAACGTAAATTGGGGCGCGACTTTCAGATCTTTCGATTCCCGTTTCTTCGTGACCTGATTCATTTAATGAAGGCCTAGAGCTCCAGGAGCTTCTTTCCCCATCACTGATCCTTGTGTGATTGATCGCCGATCAATCACAACATTGATTTTGCTCTTCATAAGGTCAAAGTCCAATTCGTTGGCTTGCAAAATGTGCTCGTGGAACATTGCGAAGCAGCGGCAGCGGTTATGCAAATCGCTCTATACACTTCCTCTCGACATGAAAGCAGAGGTCCGACCTAAAGTTTTGAATAACTCGCCAGAAGTGGGCGGAGCGTCTACAGAGAAAGGCGAATCGGCGGGAGGAAGGTTCACAAGTCTTCTTGACGTTTCGAGTGGAGAATTCCACGATTCTTGGTACTCTAACAAGCCAAGGCCGGGATGCCCAAACTCTGGGCATGCTGCCCATCCATCTCCGCGTCAGCTGCCTGCCTGGATAATTTGAGTACAAGTCGACGAACGCACTCAACGACCCATAATAACCGAATAATGCTGAGACAGGAAAGTGGGCGGAGCGACGACAAAGAGGCAAAATGGGAGCAAGAATTGGAGCAGCTAAATGTTCCAGCGGAGAAAGCGGCTTTCTGAAAACAAAGATGCCTGAGCTCTCACAACTCTTTGAGCTGTAGTCCAAGAACCATTCGTGATTCAATTTGGCGCAAGCCGCTGGAAAAACCCAATAAACTGGAACGGATTCTGGTGAGGAGAACACGGATCGCATCGGAAGCCAGAGAGATAGCAAACCAAATTTGAAGGCGCTGAGCAAAATCGTCGTCGCGCTGATTGGCTCTTACAGCTCACTCCTCCTCCTCCTCCTCCTCCACCAACATTTTTCGCACTTTTTGAGCGCCGTTTTTGAGTCTTAACTTGTATTCGTAAGAAGGAAAAGAAGCTTTCTTTATTGAAAATCGGTCCGCTCCGCCCCGCCCCGCTTTCCCTGCCCCCCCCCCCCTCTTCCGCCCTCTCTCCTCCCCATGTTGTGCCCCCCGCCGAAAAGGTGTCTTTTTGGCGGCGAATTTTGATTCAATTTCGTTTCGGTCAGCTCCCAGCGACGTCTTCTTTTAGCCTCAATCATTCGTATCTCCACCCGTTTCTTCTTTGACGAATCCTTTTGTGCACTGCTGCACTTTTTGAGAGTCTCGAGTCGAAATTTAGAATTTTATGGTCGACAAATAGTAAATAAACGCAAACAGTTTTCGGTTTATTCCGCTTATTTGCCGAATTTTTCCGACTGTTCCGCCGGCTTTTCCTTTTTTTTGTTGCTCTCTTCCGCATCTCGATGACGTTGTGCTCATTTTCAGACTTTCTGCAACGAAATGGTTTGAATCGGCTGTGCGAGGAGTGTCAAGCGCAATGGTACAATATCGATACTTGCAAAAACTGTATTTACTACTGATTATTCCATTTATCAACTACACTAACGGATTATTTCAGCACGGTTTGTTCGCGTTTCCCTAATTTTGAGCATCCTGGAACGAACTGTCATAAAGTGGCGCTCTTCTATATTTTAGCAGCTCTCCAGGAGCTCCCATAGTAGCGTTCCACGGCGCAATCCAGTGTATCAGCGAGTACCTTAACGTAGTTCTGCTCACAAGGGAACTGTTTTTATATAATGGTTGAGAATTTTATAAAAACTGGTACACAGACACTTTCGAGCATTCTGAAAACCATGGCAAACTTTTCTAGTGCCCAAAACTCTTCAGAAGCTGAATATTCGTATCTGAAGTTTCATCGCATCTGAAGTTCTCCCCCCATCTCGCGACCTCACTCTTCTCTATGCTTCCATATCATCTATTTCCGGAAGCAGCGGTGGTGTAGTGGCAGTGGGATTGTTTGGAACCCTGGGGTCGCAAGTTCGAACCCTATTTTGAAAAATTTTTTTGTTTCTTGTAATTTCATTTTCTAGAGGTCTCCAGAGCACATTGGTCTCGAATGGAACTTGCAGAAAGTTCGAGTCACAGCATGCAAATGAGTATAAAATCGGCCTTTCGGTTCTTTCAAATGTCAGGAGCTATGATTTTCAGTACTCCGCGATGAACACCTGGTACGACCAGAGTGCCGCGCTGTAAGATGCATGTACAAAATGGAATTTTGAAAGGAGCTGAAATGCTCTGAAACTGCTTGCTCGTGAATCTTCATACCAAAGCCTACATCTACATTTTCGTGATTATCCACTTTATTGTACAGTTTTAGCCAAGACTACAATCTGCAAATGAAGGGAAGCCGCGTTGTCTCCAGAACGAATCTCCAGAATTTCAGACAAATAGTTTCAGAGAATTTCAGCTTCTGCTGACTGGTTTTGAACATCTGAAAGTGGGGCGTTTTTGGATCGAAAATACCATTTTGAGAGTCAAAAAATTTTGTGTTCAAAAAGTCGGAAACTCTCGGAAAATGATTTTTTTCAGAATTCCAATTCGGAAATCTGAAAAAAAATGGCTCTGAAAGAGTCGTGAATTGTAGATAACTTGGAAATGTGGCCGGGACGAGCGACCGTCTCGGCCACGGCCTTCAAGGCTTTTCTGGTAAAATGCACCGGGATCTACAATGTTTCACTGTTTTTTCCGGGTCACAGTCTCAATTTTGAAGGAAGTTGTGAGTCTGTAAGGCTTCCACGAAAGACGAAGTCGTCTTTCAGTTCGTCTTACGCAATAAAAAAAATTGTCAACACAATGCGTCAGACGAATTCAAGACGAAGATGAGACGAGACGAGACGGCCGAAATATCGGCACGGCTAGGCCATTTTTCAATGCGAGCGGTTCAGTTTCACATATTTCTCCTATAATTTCGTGTTTTCCGTGGCTCAGTGGCACGAGAGAAGAAATACCGAAGAGAGGTGTACCGCCGGAAGTGTCGCGACCTTAGCAGCAGCAGCCGCAGCAGCAGCTAATAGGTGTCAACAAGAGCGTGTTCTAATCGCCTTCTTACTGCTCCTCAACCCCTTCCTTCCCCGGATTTCCGTTTCCAACAGCGTGTCTCTGCGCTTCTCGCTCTTCTGCGCTCTCTGCCTGCTCACAAATTGGCATTGTTTTCCAAACGAGACGAATACAGGTGCTCGAGCTCTGTGACCTTTGCAGAAAAGCGAAACGATTCAGAAATCGAAGGGCGCAGATTATTTTCGGGTTCTCGGCGTAACTGACTTTTTTCAGAGAATCGCGTGCCGAATGCTCCTCAGAATGTTCGTGTTAAGACGCAGTCAACATCAGCGACACTGTGGTGGGATGCTCCACCGGATCCAACCGTAATGATACGAGGATACACAGTAGAGTACGGCGAAGGAAGCATTTCGCAGAGGATTCTTATCGAGGGACCTGATAGTACCTCGTTCACTGTCACCAGACTGTGTAAGTGCCAGAGTAGGGCGGAACTCGGAATCCGGAACCCGGAAAACGGAAAAGAATTTTTTTCACGGAATCTGTAATCTGGAATCCGGAATACGGAAAAAAAATTTTTTTCACGGAATCTGCAATCCGGAATGCGGAAAACGGAAAAAAAAAATTTTCACGGAATCTGGAATCCGGAATACGAAAAACGGAAAAATATTTTTTCACGGAATCCGGAAACGGAAAACGGAAAAATGTTTTTTTCACGGAATCCGGAAAACGGAAAACGGAAAAATGTTTTTTCACGGAATCCGGAAAACGGAAAAATTTTTTTTTCACGGAATCCGGAAAACGGAAAACGGAAAAAAATTTTTTCACGGAATCCGGAAAACAAAAAACGGAAAAAAATTTTTTCACGAAATCCGGAAAACGGAAAAAGTTTTTTTTTCACGAAATCCGGAAAACGGAAAACGGAAAAAAATTTTTTTCACGGAATCCGGAAAAATGTTTTTTTCACGGAATCCGGAAAACGGAAAACGGAAAACGGAAAAATGTTTTTTCACGGAATCCGGAAAACGGAAAACGGAAAAAAAATTTTTTCACGGAAACCGGAAAACGGAAAAAAAATATTTTCACGGAATCCGGAAAACAAAAAACGGAAAAAATTTTTTTTCACGAAATCCGGAAAACGGAAAACGGAAAAAGTTTTTTTTTCACGGAATCTGGAATCCGGAAAACGGAATGAAAAAAAAAACGGCGGAATCCGGAATTCCGCCCTTCTCTTGTAAGTGCTTCTTGTCACCAAGCTCATTCGTTCATCATAGCAATCATTTTCAGCGCCCAACACTAACTACGTGTTTGCTGTCTCCGCTTACAACGAGGCCGAAGGAGAGGATGGCACCAAGGTGATGGTTGCCGCGAGGACACGCCCGGCCGAGGGGAGTCAGACTGAGAAGCTGTGGCCTCCGACTTCGGTTCGAGCCAGAATCGATGAGAAGTCCGCAGCGGGGACAGCTGTAGTTTCATGGGACGATCCGAATCCGGAGAATTCCGCCGACAATTCCATTGACTCAACTCAGAGACAATATGTTATCAAGTGAGTTACGGCGAGAGCATTACTCTTTTCAAACTGAACATCACTGATCATGAAAGATCGCAAATTGTAGATTTCGGCAGGTTGTTTCATAGAAGTGCAAATGTACAGGGTGGCCGCTAATTACCCGCACACGGGTTCCGCGCCAAGCAGACAAGCATTGACGCATCAGTGGGGCGGATAAATTCAATTTATTTATTTATTTATGTATTTTTTACAATTTTCCCAAGTTTCAGCTTCATAAATCTTTTTTTAGCGAAATGGCACGTGCTTCTCCCCACGTGCTACCATTAACCATGTGTTCAAGTCTGGAATCAGTGGAGCAACGATTGCTAAACAGCTCGGAATCCTCGCCAGACCTGAATCCCCTTGTACTACTCCGTGTGGGGGGTCTTGCAGAGCAAGGTCAATGCTCAACCCCATTCAAGTTTGGCTGCTCTGAAGAAGACTTTGCTCAAGGAATGCGACAAATTGTCAGCCGATTACCTGCGTGCAATAGTTGATGCTTATCCGCGACGTCTTCGGGCTGTCATCCGCAAGCGAGGTGACCGCATGGAACAAGATTAATTTATGTTTTTTGTTATCATTTCAATAAACTTTTTGTTAATTCCCAAGTCTCTTTGATTTTTGGTTCCGGTTTTATAGCCGTAGCCGTTCTATCGTGTGCGGGTAATTAGCAGCCACCCTGTAAATTCATTGAATGTATCGGCTTCTGACAAGAAGGCGTTAAGTAGGAGGACCGACGAAATCGGTCCTCTTTCCAATCTGTACAGTATCCATCACTGGAGCGTAACTTTACAGAGCTCGAGGGAATTCTATGTAGATTTGAAATCGTTTTCATATATTCATTATTATATGGGCCTTTTGCTGGTCGGCGTCTGCCCGCGTCTTCCCTAAATATCGCCCTTTTCGGCAGTTATTCGGGCTGGGATCGTAAGTATTGGAGGGGACACTTCAGGACGCACAGTATCAATATTTCTTTTCGTTTTCCCGGTTGTACACCAGACAGTTTTAGGGTGCATTGCTCCAAAAATTGAGCAAGCCGTTGGAATGCCCAACCAATGCCCATAGAAACTGGATCTATCCGCACTTGTTGCGAAGATCATCAGCTCTCGCATTTTTATGGAACTACGGTAGATCCGAAAGTGCGCATTTCTAGATTTACCGTAGTTCCATAAACTGCGAGAGCTGACGATCTTCGCAACAAGTGCGGATAGATCCAGTTTCTATGGGCATAGGTTGGGCATTCCGACGGCTTGCTCAATTTTTGGAGCAATGCACTCTAAAACTGTCTGGTGTACAACCGGGAAAACGAAAAGAAATATTGGTACTGTGCGTCCTGAAGTGTCCTCTCCAATACTTACGATCCCAGCCGGAATAACAGCCGAAAAGGGCGACATATAGGGAAGATGCGGGCCGGCGCGGACCAACAAATGATCCATCTTTGTTTTCTTCAACATAATAATGAATATTTGAAAACGTTTTCAAATCTAGAAATCCTCAAGCTCTGTAAAGTGACGTTCCAGTGATGGATACTGTATAGATTGGAAAGAGGCCGATTTCGTCGGTCCGACTACTTAACGCCTTCTTCGCAACAAGTGCGGATACTGGGCTAAACTTCTTAGCTCTGTGAAATGAAATGACAGAAGAGGCTGGACAGCGATCTTCTATTAGTGCAGTTGCAATTGAGCATTAATAGAAGATCGCTGTCCAGCCATTTCTATCAATTCATTTCCCTGAGATAAGAAGCTTAACGCATGCATTTCTCTGAAGACGCATTGAATTAGCTGAGTGTCGACGTGATAAACCGTGTGTGATACGAACACTGAAAACTTTTGAAATGGACTTCACGAAAACAAGAGCAGTTACAGTAGTCCACAACTAAAAACATCAAAAATAATGGCGGCCATCCCCATGTGGATGCGAACAATGAGATGCACCAAGCTACATATCAGAGTAGGGCGGAATTGGATTTTGGGAACTCGGAATCCGGAATCCGGAAAACGGAAAAAATTTTTTCAAGGAATCTGAAATCCGGATAACGGAATGAAAAAAACGGCGGAATCCGGAATGCGGAATCCGGAATTCCGCCCTTCTCTGCTACATATACTGGATCTCCAGTTCATACCGTAATCCCGCTATTCAAAAATCGGATATATTCCTACAGTAATCTACAGTAATCCAAAGTGACTTGGACTAACTTTTACAGTACCATAGATGAAGCCGGACATCCCTTTCATGAATTCTTCTAGTTGAGTGAGCCGGTCCCAGTGGCATTTAGAGATTTTGGGAGGTACAGTACCTCCAACTCCAAATATTTCAGTCTTGAAGCACTGTGAGAGTGGATAAACGAAAACGGGGTAGCACCAGAGTAGGGCGGAATTGGATTTTGGGAACTCGGAATCCGGAAAACGGAAAACGGAAAAAATTTTTTTCATGGAATCTGGAATCCGGAAGACGGAATGAAAAAAACGGCGGAATCCGGAATGCTGAATGCGGAAAACGGAATTCCGACCTTTTATGATAAAAAGACCATATCGCGGAATCCGGAATGCGGAACACGGAAAAAAAATTTTTTCACGGAATCTGGAATATGGAAAACGGAAAAAAAAACATTTTTGGCGGAATCCGGAATTCCGCCCTTCTCTGGGTAGGACTGAGAGGCGGAAAATTGCAGAAAACTCGAATCCCCACTAACTTCATGTCTTGTTTTCAGCTACGGAATCTACGAAAGCGACGTACAACAAAAAGTGCGTTCAAATGCGAAGGCGGTACGCTTAACGGGATTAATACCCGGCAAAGAGTACGAAGTGGCAGTGAAGGTGGTGGCCGGCGATGGAAGTGAGAGTCCATGGAGCATCAGAGATCTGTTTTTAGCTCCCGAGAGTAAGTTCGAGTCCATGCGTTTCCAAGATAGCACGACTGCTGCCAATTTCAGAGAAGACCCCTTCGAAGTTTGATTGGCTCTGTCGTCTCAACGACACTGAGATGTGCTCAATTCACAGCTCTTCTCACTGGAAGCTTTGCACTGCCAAACACGATACGTACACCCAGAGAGACGCCGGCGCGTGCCCGCGAGTACAGTACCCGTCGTCTCCTGCACATCTTACCACTCCTGCTATCAACTTGCCCGATGCTCACCGTCTATGCTTCTACTTCAGATTTGCTCTTTTAAACTTCCACCCAGGTATGTAATTAAGTGGCGGATTGCTCTATAAGCGCAGTGCGGTTAAGGTTTAGGCTTAGGTATAAACTTTTGAATAGTCTTAGGCTTAGGCTTAGGCTTAGGTTTAGGCTCAGACTTAGGCTTAAGCTTAGGCTGAGACTTAGGCTTAGGCTTAGGCTTATGCTGAGACTTAGGCTTAAGCTTATGCTTATGCTTAGGCTTAGGCTTAGGCTTTAGCTTAGGCTGAGACTTAGTCTTAGGTCTAAGTTTAGGCTTAGGCTTAGGCTTAGGCTTAGCTTCAATTCCAGACAAGAAGGGCCAAAAAACAGGTTAAAATTCACATGGAGGCGAAGTGCACATACCATTTTTCTAGCCCTCTCGGCTAACTTCGAAATTCTCGGGCCGTTTCGCAACCAAAACGATTGAGGCTGAGTACTGTAGAGCCGCGAGCCTTGCATCTCTAATTTTCAAAAACGGCTGCTTCAGTTTCTTCCGCTTCTGAACGCCCCGTTTCGAAAGAAAGTTGCGAAACGTCCAATGTTCCCAAACAATTACCTAAACATCTGCTATTACATGTAAATAAATAATGGAGAATAGAGCTGTCGAACTACGCAAACAGCCATTTTTCAATTGAAAAAAAATGAGAAATAAATCTTGTAAAATTAGTGTAAAAATGTTGGCCCGAATACTAAAATCCGGGCGACTCCGGGCCGCCCTGCGGCCTGGATTGAACTGCCGGATTGCAAATATGCTTGCCCTCTAAGGAACTGCTCATGAACTGACGCTAGCGCGCACAGCGAGTTGTGCTCATCTAAATACGAAGAAACATGATGATGTCGAGTTTCAGGTCAAATGAAGGTTGAAATCTTCAGCGATGGGGACATGGTTAACCGTCAGATTGTCTGGAAGACGCGAATGGACAACATCAGAACTCATGTCGTGCAAAACGTCTATATTCCGTTCGGCCAGCAGAAAAAGCCGTTCAAGGTGCTCAAGAAGCAGTGAAAAGTGAAATAATCGCGGACTCTTTCAGGTTTCGGTCTCCTTGAAATGGAACGGACCGCCAATGCCACGCATAATTGTGCATGAAATGGATGTGCTCAGTGGAGGCTGCTCAGAAAGATCTACGGGTGAGTTGCGGGTAATGCGTGACTGGTTTCCAATGGAATTTCATTTTTATCAAATTGCTCCAGCTTTGTTTCAAATTGCTCAGACACTGGTACGCTGAGCATCTGCTCTATAAGCTGTGCTATGCTACCATGAAGTGCATCGTTCTGTTGTTGTAATCCTTACATACATTAGTTGAGTTACCCCACGCAAATTGGCACGCATAGTTATATATTTATTATGCGCGCGTCTAACGTGTAACGTGTAACGTGTGACCACTCACGTTACACGTCATCACCACTATTTAAACCCCTAAGATTTTACCTTGTGATGTTCATTCTACCTAGCTATTAATAAACTCTGTCTGTTTATTATTCTACGACCTACAAATGCCCCAGGACGTAACAAATGGCGATCAGGCAAAGGCAATGGCGGATCTAACCCAGCAAATCGCTTCGCTGGTGAGTGCGTTTACCAAAGTGGCTCGACTACCAGGAACATCCACGACCTCTCTGCCAACGGTCGATGGGAACCAGCACCTCGCGGACGTCATTTCGTCGAGGATCCCAGTGTTCAACTATGATCCGGAGGACGACCACACTTTTGACGCATGGTACAGCCGGTACGAGGACGTGCTCAACAAAGATGGAGCAGCTCTCAACAACGACGCAAAGGCACGGTTAGTTCTCTCGAAACTAAATAGTATAGAATATAACCACTTTACAAATCGTATCCTGCCAAATGTTCCAAGTAACATTGAGTTCACGGACCTCATCCAACGGCTCAAGGAAACATTCAAGTCAACCAGCTCAATTTTTCGAAAGCGCCAAGAGTTCCTCCACACGGAATACAATGGGCACTCACTCGAAGAATACACTGGTCAAGTGCTTCGTCGCTTCACCTCCTCCGAATTTAAGAAGATGTCCGACGATCAGATTTGCTGCATGGTCTGGATAAACGGACTCCGGGACAACGCATACACTGACATCCGAACTAAGGCATTACAAATAATGGAAGCAAAACCGGATTGCACATTGCTTGAACTGGAACAGGACATAAAACGACTCCTTGATGTACGAGCAGACTCAAAGATCGTATCACTGGGAGGAGAATCCTCAACCGAGATCAAGGCCGTTCACAACGCACCAAAAAGGGAAAAACTACAAAAAGCTCCACCATCTCCGTGTTACAAATGCGGAGGAAATCACTGGGCAAAGGAGTGTAATAAACAGGTCACATGTTCATTTTGTCAAAAAGACGGACATATTGCAAAGTTTTGTAGGTCTAAAAAGCGTAGGAATGAATCATCAAAAAGCAGCAGAAAAATCAGATCTGTAGTCATCAGCACAGCGACAAGTTCAAAGTCAAAACGAATCTACCGGATCGTGTCAATCAACGGCAGAAAGATTCAAATGCAACTGGACACT
The DNA here is from genome assembly GCA_003052745.1 of Caenorhabditis inopinata. Classification (NCBI taxonomy): domain Eukaryota; kingdom Metazoa; phylum Nematoda; class Chromadorea; order Rhabditida; family Rhabditidae; genus Caenorhabditis; species Caenorhabditis inopinata. The sequence continues at coordinate 13,955,836 of AP018151.1, read as the reverse complement.
GGTGCTGATGTAACGCTTATCAGCTCCAAGGACTGGAATCGTTTGGGTCGACCACACCTCAAAGCACCCACGATTAAAGTCAAGTCGGCAAGTCATCAACCAATAGAGGTCAAAGGATCTTTCCAGTGCAACTTCATCTTAAATGGAAACTCAGCCACTGGAGAAGCTCATGTTGCAGAAACTGCTTCACTTCTTGGAAACGAATGGATATCCAAAGACCCTCAGCTCTGGCAACTCCTCAACGAAAATCAAGTGTATTCAGTTCGTTCTGATGTTGGAGCAGCATGCGACTACCTGCACAACACTCGGGAACAACTGAAGATCAATTTGAATAAGGAATTCGGTAACGTTTTCCAGCCAGGTTTAGGTCTTTGTACCAAGACAAAAGCGTCTCTGAAACTCAAACCGGATGCTCTACCAGTATTCCGGAAAGCCCGCCCAGTCCCATTCGCAGCCATGACTACTGTATCCGAAGAACTTGAACGTTTAGAGCAGGCAGGTGTCATTTCTTCTGTAGATCATTCAGAATGGGCAGCTCCAATTGTTCTTGTTAGAAAGAAAAATGGATCGATACGCATGTGTGCAGATTTCTCAACGGGACTGAATGATGCAATCCAACAGCATCAACACCCACTGCCCACGGCTGACGACATCTTCTCCATTTTGAACAGTGGAAAGTATTTCTCTCAGATTGATCTAGCTGAAGCTTATTTGCAGATCGAAACCGACGAACAATCAAAGCAGATGTTGTGCATCAATACACATCGGGGATTGTTCAGATACAATCGATTACCATTTGGAGTCAAGTCAGCTCCAGGATCTTTCCAGCAAGTTATGGATTCCATGATCACAGGTTTAGAAGGAGCTGCTACCTACCTCGATGACATCATAATCACTGGCTCATCAGTTGAAGAGCACAATACCAGATTAAAAAAAGTAATGGAACGAATCAATCATTTTGGATTCCGAGTCCGCCTGGATAAGTGCTCATTCCTAATGCCAAGAATCACGTTCCTTGGTTTCATCATTGACAAAGATGGTCGAAGACCGGATCCCGCAAAGGTTGCAGCAATTCAACAAATGCCAGCACCAACTAATGTAAGCCAAATACGATCTTTCCTAGGCCTCATTCAGTTTTATGGATCATTCGTGAAGGAACTCTTCAAACTTCGTCCACCACTTGATGCACTCACTAAAAAAGACGCCGAGTTCAAATGGACTGCTCAATGTCAGAAAGCTTTTGATGACATCAAGCAGATACTCCAATCAGATCTTTTGCTAACGCATTATGACCCTACGCTGCCAATCATTGTCGCAGCTGACGCTTCTCAATATGGTATCGGTGCAGTTATTTCACATCGATTTCCAGACGGTTCCGAAAAAGCCATCTACCACATCAGCAAGGCTCTCACAGAACCTCAAAGGAACTACAGTCAAATCGAAAAGGAAGCATTTGGTCTCATCACTGCAGTCACCAAGTTCCATCGATTTATATATGGGCGACACTTCACCCTAAGAACCGATCACAAACCCCTTCTTTCCATCTTCGGAGATAAGAAAGGTATACCAGTTTATAGCGCAAACCGTCTTCAGCGCTGGGCAATCATCTTGCTCAACTACGACTTCACTATCGAGTACGTGAACACCAACAATTTTGGTCAAGCGGACGCTCTCTCTCGACACATTTCTGAACAAATTGAGCAGAAAGAATGTGAAGATCGGGTCATTGCTCAAATCGAGTCGGACGTTGTTACAAATATGATCAGTACATGTCAGCAACTTCCCGTGACAGCAGATTTGATCCGGGCCCACTCAAAAAGGGACAAACTTATATCAGAGGTAATTCAATTCACGACCACAGGTTCGTGGCCCATGAAAATTGATAAAAATTCACACCTCTATTATTTTCACAATCGTCGTGATCAACTTTCCATCGTATCGGACTGCCTCATGTTCAACGATAGGATCGTCATCCCTACTGTATTCCAACTTCGAGTACTGAAAATGCTTCATCGTGCTCACCCAGGAATCGTGAGAATGAAACAGTTGGCTCGAAATTTTGGTTATTGGCCATCTATGGACAAGGATATTGAGAAAATCGTGAGAAGCTGTGATCAGTGTGCTGCAGTAGCAAAGAATCCAGTAAAGAATCATCTCTTCTCCTGGCCCATTCCCAGTGCACCGTGGCAACGTATTCACATCGACTACGCCGGACCTATTAAAGGAATTTATTATCTGGTAATTGTAGACGCATTCTCAAAATGGCCTGAAGTTGTTCCAACCACATCTATCACATCGACGGCAACAATTAACATATTGCGCCGAGTTTTTGGTCAGTTTGGAGATCCAGAAACTATTGTATCAGATAACGGAACACAATTCACTTCTATGCAATTCCACGATTTCTGCAAGGACCGAGGAATTCAACACACCCGGTCACCACCATTCCATCCTCAATCGAATGGTCAAGCAGAACGATTTGTGGATACCCTAAAAAGGGCATTAGGCAAGTTAAAAGGGGAGGAAACTACAGATTCTGCCTTATATCTGTTCCTCCAGAGTTATCGCTCAACACCTTGCTCCGCCAGTCCAAATGGCTTATCACCTGCTGAGAACTTCATTGGTCGCAAGATCCGTACCTTCTTGGATCAACTCCTTCCCAAGGACCAACTTCCCATCTCGCACGACATAGAGATGGAGGAGCAGTTCAACAAACAGCATGGTGCCCGCTCCCGAAGCTTCAAAATGGGAGAAAAGGTTTATGTTAAAGACTACCGTAGTATAAATACTACCACGTGGATTCCAGGTACCATATCGCGTCGAATCGGTCAGACACTGTACAAGGTTTTCGTAAACGACACAACTTGGATCCGACACTCAAATCAACTTCGTCGACGGGACGTTCTTACCAATTTGGGATCAGCACAGTTCGATGTTCCACTGGATTCTTTGGATTCGGTCGAGACGCCCCCAAAAACTTCCATAGCTACAGCACCGATCAACGTGATGACCTCAGTACCGCCGAGGACACCTTCTCCGAAGCCACTGCGAAGATCAACACGGATTGCGAAACCACCGAACCGACTCATTATAGACCCATCCCAGAAGTCTTATAAATAATGTAGGCCCTTTTCGTTAGGTTAAGTATTCCTAGTGTCAGTTAGCTCTTTTTATTGTATTTATTTTAAAAAGGGGAGGTGTTGTAATCCTTACATACATTAGTTGAGTTACCCCACGCAAATTGGCACGCATAGTTATATATTTATTATGCGCGCGTCTAACGTGTAACGTGTAACGTGTGACCACTCACGTTACACGTCATCACCACTATTTAAACCCCTAAGATTTTACCTTGTGATGTTCATTCTACCTAGCTATTAATAAACTCTGTCTGTTTATTATTCTACGACCTACAAATGCCCCAGGACGTAACATCTGTAAACTTTTTAGATACAGTACTGGCCATAAAGGAAGTCCGCGGGCTTTTTTTTTTGGGATAACTACGCTGAAAACAGATATTTTGTTGTGAAAATTTTGCTGTAGCTGTGGAGCACCCTCAAGACAATTTGCAGAAAATGAAATTTCATCATTGCAAAAGTTTTTAACTTTTTTTTCCATTTTTTCGTTTTTTAAAATTCATTTTCAGTTTTTGATTCAGAAATCTTTGTAAATTAGCGAGTATGATTCTCTATTTTTTTCCTAGAAATAAGTAGACCTATTGGAAGGAAATCGCTCACTGTAGACCTACGAAAATCCATCATTGTCGGCTGGAAACGAGGTGATTCTACAGTGGAACTGGCTCACCAGTTCTATCGATCTCAAAGTCAGATTCGTCGCGTTTTGAAAAGATAGCAAGAAGATGTGAGTGCTTTTTAACTTTTAAAAACTATTATTTCACGTTTTGGGACGAGTTGTTGATCATAAATCGCCGGGAAGACCCCGCATCGCCTCCAGGAACGTTGATCGAAGCATCCTGCGCGCTGCTCGAGAGGACCCTAGAAGGACTTCTACGGGGATTCAGATGATTGTCACTTCTCCAACGAAGCCTGTGGCTTCAAGAAGAACTCTTAAAAGACGTCTCCAAGAAAATGGGCTCCACGGACGCCGTCCTGTGAAGAAACCGCTGCTCAGTTTGAAGAATCGAAAAGCACGTGAAGCGTGGGGTCCACAGGAGTGGGCGAAACACGTCTGGAGCGACGAATCTAAGTTCAATTTGTTTGGTAGGGACGGAATTCGACGGTGTTCGTCGTGCAGTTGGTGCCAGGTACGACCCAAAGTACCAGTGCCCAACAGCAGAGTAGGGCGGAATTGGATTTTGGGAACTAGGAATCCGGAATGCGGAATCCGGAATTCCGCCCTTCTCTGCCCAACAGTCAAAAATGGAGGCGGATCGGTGATGGTGTGGAGAAGCTTCTCAGACACTGCAATGGGCCCGTTGAGACGCATCAATGAAATCATGGATTGGATTGTGTGTTATCTTGAAGAATCCTATGAGACCGTGGGGGCTAGAGCAAAAGTTGGAAGAGCGTTGGTTTTTCAACAAGACCACGACTGAAAGCACACCTCGAAGAATTTCGCAAGCTGGTTTCAACGTCGTCAAATTAATTTGTTGGAATGGCCAAGTCAATCATTCGATTTAAATCCGATTGAACACATGTGGGAGGTGCTTGAGAGACAACTTCGAGGTGTCCGGGCCATCAATGCAAACCAGAAGTTTGCTCAACTTGAAGCATCGTGGGCGAGCATCCCAATCACAGTCATTAAGGCATTTTTGGAGTCCATGCCACGCCGTTGCCAAGCTCCAAGCTGCGTTGCCAAGCAAGCAAAGGGTACCCAACGAAGTATTAAACATTTTAAAACCGTATTTTGGTTTAGATATTTTGAAGTTTTTTGTTTCCTAGCATTGTCTTTAAAAATTTCAAAAAAGTGCATTTTTCACGATTTTCTCAAATTTTGGATTTTTTCCAAAACTATCTACATATATTTACAAGCTACAACTTACTGAATATGTTACTCAGGCCAGTTTTAACACTGCCAAAAAAATTTAGACCGATCGGAGCAGTGTCAGCGAAGTTATCCCAAAAAAAAGCCCGCGGGCATTCTTTATGGCCAGTACTGTGGTATAGTACTGTACCATGAAGTGCACCGTTCTGTAAACTTTTCAGATATGTACGCGAGCCTTCTAATAAAGAGGCGCCAATATTTGGGAATTACGGTAGTCGGTTAGGTTCCCAGATGTGTATATGTGAGCATTTACAGGGTGCGCCATAAATATAGCGCCGCATTCAAAACGGTGTGAAAACTTCAAATCGAAAGATTTTTTCTGAAAATCAACCAAAATGTTTATTAAAACATAACAAAAACTATAAAATTAACAATTTTCAAATGTTCCTCCCTTCCCTTTGATGACTGCTCGAAGTCTCTTCGGTTAGAAGTCGAGGACGGCACGGAGGTATGAGGCGTCAAAATTGTCCCATGCAGCTGTCAAGGCGGTCTTCAGGGCTCCCAAATTTGGATAATTTTTCGTGGACACTTGTTGGGTCAAATATCCCCAAACAGCGAAATCCATCGGGTTCAAGTCCGGGCTGGAAGCGGGCCGGCGCTCCATCCTGCTGAAAAGTCCAATCGCTGTCTACGAAGTGGGGTTTGGTTAATATAATTGGCTGAAACGTTCAGGAATAGTTAAAAACAAAATAATTAATTTAAAAAATTCTATTGTGCGCTACAAAAAGCGTTCCGCATGCGCCAGAGCTTACGCAAAAAAGCGGCGCTATATTTATGGCGCACCATGTAAATATAGCTTCCCGTAATTCTCAGTTTAGCAAGTTAGTTGTTTCATGTCCATCTACATTCTTGTTTTCTATTGTCCCATATCTGCATTTCTCTCTCTCCTTCAAACACTCCAATCGAGACCAAAACAATGCCTTCTTTTTCTTTTGCTTCCATCAAATTTAGTAGTGCCAGAAAGGGTGTGCTATCCCTCCGTCCTCTCACCATCAAAAAACGCGCGTCTTCCATCGTCTTGGTCCCATCTTTTCCACGTTGTGTCCTTCACACCCCTCCCCCCCCCCCCCCCCCCCCCCACCACCACATTCCCCCTCTCCTCACCGCCCCGCCCACTTTTTTTGCGGAAGAAGTCCCTGCGCGGGTGTTTCACACAGCGGAAGGAAGAGACCACGCAAAACTGATGTGTAACTAACTTTTGCCTCTCAATTTCACGAACCACCAAACAAAGGAAAGCAGGAAGGCGAAATAGAGGCGCCGTTTCATATTGGCCGTCTATAATCCAGAGGAATTACACGAAACGTGCACCACGCTTCCATCTTCACCCCTCTTGTGCAGAGATTCCTTATCGTATTGCTGCTTTTCGAACTTAACTATTTGATGCTCTCCAATGTCGCCGTCACGTCATCTATTCGCTGGCCTACTGTACCTTGGTGCATTGTGCCTGATACGCGTTTCACAGGCTCAGCCACCCACATTCTTCGCTGTGAACACGCTTCCCGGAGGTATGTTTCCAGTTTGTGATCTTTCCGTTACTGTAGCTCTGGACTTTCGGAAAACGGTTTGCTGGTTGATTGAAAGAATGAAGTGTCTATTTTGGCCGTTCTCATGCCATTTCATGTAAAGTGCGTTTCACATTTTACGGTCGATTGTAACAGCTTAATTAGGGAATTTCACAACAAGAAAACTTCAAAATCGAATTCCCCACAGAAAGTTATGTATATGGGCCAATTTTGAGGACCCTATCTGAAAAACCTTTTGGTATAGCGCCGGAAAGCTCTATTTGCAAGCGTTTCATATTTATAAGGTCACTTGATCTGGATGCCAATAGATGCTTTACCAAATGTTTTTCAGATAGGGTCCTAAAAATTGGCCCATATACGTAACTTTTTGTGGGGAATTCGATTTTGAAGTTGCCTTGTTGTGAAACCCCCTAATCAAGCTGTTACAGTCTTAAACAGGGGCGAGCGTATAAACTGTATTCGTGACGAAGACAGACACGCTGCCGGTAGTTTTGAATTCTGTCTCTGTCTCTGTCTCTCTCCGATCTCCCTATTGCTTCTAACCAAAAGTCTTTGGAATGATTGGAACGCAGCCAGCGCCCCCCCCCCCCCTTCCAATGGAACACATGTTTCTAAATGAAGAAGCCTCACTGTCCGGACGGTTTCTGCAGAGGTGCCAAACGGTCCGCAGTCGCGCCATCTATCAATTTTCTCGAGAAGCTTCGAACTTTTCTCGCGCGTCGTTATTGGAAGGCGTCCGTCTCAAGTTACGGTTTCCGCAGAAGTACCAAACGGTCCGAAATTCATCAATGTTCTCTAGAAGCTTCGATGTGCAGCACATCTTCACATCCCAGCTCTTCAGCCGTTTTTTCTTTAGATCGGAGCATTGAAGATTTGAATTTTGAGCCACCAAGGACATGCCCCTCTATCAGGAATCCCCCCTTCCCCCCAATGAAAGCATGGCTCAGTAGCTGTAGCTATAAAACACGTTTTTCAATATTTTTTCAATGTGACAATTAATTCCAATCAAATTCGAATTTAATCACTTTTTTCTTTGCTATCAGCTTCTAGGGGTGCTAGCGGAGCACGGGCCGACTCGAAGATTTGCTCAAATTGGAGACTAATTGGAGACAAAATGAGCACAATTTGCTGATCCCGGCATACTTGATCCTGAAAACGTGGAAGAGCAGCAATAGACGCCTAAGGGATGCCTAACAAAAAACCATAAAACCGGCAGAGCTGAACACTTGAATATTTTGTGTCTTTTCTACATAAATTCAGCAAATCAAGATCTAAAATATTCAAACGATTGCTTTCTTTGGATAAGCCGCTGCGCTCCTCTCCCCCCCATCCACCCTCCTGGATTCCAAGTTTGGCACGTATCAATTGTTGCTTTTCGGGACTTTTCCGGAAGGGAACACAATTGGCACCTGCCAACCTTCTGCTGCTCGTCACTAAATTTGGCAGCGCTCCATTCCCCTCCCCCCCCCCCTCTCCCACCGCGCAGATGGAAGCACGCTTTTGGTTTCCCGTGAGGCGTGAGATATCGCTTGTATTATAGTAGTCCACTTGTTTCTCCACAGGAGTCGTACGACGTCGCGTCGCTTTTTCATTTATTCATCCATCATTATATTTGTTAGATATTGACAGCAGGATGATTATGACACATGAAGTGTTTGGAAATCGAAGAAGTGGAATGTAGGGGGGGGGGGAGAGCAATGCGAAGGAGAGCAAGGATATTGGTTCGCTGGAATGAGACAGAGCTGTCCGGGAATTCGTGCCTGTTCATTCAGCGAAGTACGTGGCCAATGTCTCCACAGATCTAGGCGAGTACCAACGTTTGCCCAAGCTTAGGCCAAACTTTCAACGATTCTAGACCAACGTTTCCACAAATCTAGATCAACGTTTCCACGATTCTACACCAACGTTTCCACAAATCTAGGCCAAACTTTCCACAAATCTAGACCAAACTTTCCACGATTCTACACCAACGTCTCCACAAATCTAGACCAAACTTTCCACAAACCTAGACCGTTGGAATGATTTAGATTGACGTAAGCATTTCGTTGGAATGACAGAGCTGTCCAGGGATTCGTACTTGTTCATTCAGCGAAGTACTTGGCCAATGTCTCCACAGATCTAGGCGAATACCAACGCTTCCACAAATCTAGACCAAACTTTCCGCAAATCTAGGCCAAACTTTCCACAAGTCTAGACTGTTGGAATGGTTTAGATTGACGTTGGAAGTTCGTTGGAATCACAGAGCAGTGCTTGGATTCATACTTGTTCATTCAGCGAAATACGTGGCCAATGTCTCCACAGATCTAGGCGAATACCAACTTTTCCACAAATCTAGGCCAAACTTTATACAAATCTAGGCCAAACTTTCCACAAATCTAGACCAATCTTTCCACAAGTCTAGACTGTTGGAATGGTTTAGATTGACGTTGAAAGTTCGTTGGAATCACAGAGCAGTGCTTGGATTCATACTTGTTCATTCAGCGAAATACGTGGCCAATGTCTCCACAGATCTAGGCGAATACCAACTTTTCCACAAATCTAGGCCAAACTTTATACAAATCTAGGCCAAACTTTCCACAAATCTAGACCAATCTTTCCACAAACCTTGGCCTAAACTTTTCTAACAAAAGTCCAGACGGTCTGGCCTAGCCATCCACAGGTTCAGGCCTGTGTTCACTTCCACACAAGTCTAGACCAGCGTTTCCACCAATTTAGTCCAAAGTTCACACAATTCTCACCCGAAAGTTTCACAATCGTACCCCAAGGTTTTCACAAACGCCAAAAGCTTGAATCAAGATTTCCAGAAATCTACCAAATCTACTGAAATTCTAACTTAGGAAGAAGCTGAACATTGAAACAAAATGCGAGTTTTAATGATTCTCAAAAAACACTACAAATCTTGGCCAAATTTTTCACAAGGCTACTGAAACCCTTTCAGAAATGCATTCCAAGGCCGTCTTAGCGAAAATGTGTGCAACAACATTCTAATTTCGTTTTGAAAATTATAAGAAAATCGGAAAATCAACATGATAATCTGATTTGAATGATCTTAGGAGAAATCTGAAGTTTACGGTCAATTGAATCTGAAAATTAGGCAGAACGGAACTGAGTAGCACTCCGCCAGCTCATGCCAAAGTTTCCACAAATAAAGGCCAAGCTCTCCTAAAGTTTAGAGCAAGCCAGAGCTCTTACTCAGCACTTAGCGATCTCATAATAGAAGAGCACTTGCTAGTAAACTTCGGTTGCACAATAATGATGGAATGATGTAACATTGCTGGGAAATTGAATCCAAAACGAAGAAGAAATCTCCGAATTCGTAAGTAATCCCCATGTCCTTGAAAGGACCGTCAAGCGAAGGAGACATCGGACACGACGAATTCCAGTCTCGCTTTCCGAAGCCGACTGCACTGCATCGCTTTCTCATTTTCGTCGCTTGTTTTATAAGACCCCGCTGACTCATGCGACGCAATAAATTACGTAATAGAGGTCGACGGCTAACGCGCTCCAGCGGAAAGGCGAACGGGGAAGCCGGTTGATTTGCGCTCGACGCTCATTTCATTCATTCCGTCGTGATTCGAACAGAGATCGATGTGCCGATGAGGAAGAAGAGGAGGAGGGGGAGGAGGAGATTTCCGAGGTTAATGGTCAAACGAAATGGGCAGAACACTGCGGGGAATCAGAATGAAATCAAGCAAATGGTTCAACAGTTTTCATAAGTTTGATGGACTCTTTTCAGGAAAGTAGGCCATTTGAAATGACGGCGGAGAGACTCAATTCGTGATTTTCAAGCCCAATCCTTTAATATAAAAATCTGATATATGTAGATGGGTATTCATGGGCACTGGAGGAACTCTAATAAAAGGGTATACGCCTATTTTTCAGAAGCTCAATGAGAAAAAGTAACTTTGGAAATGAACATGGCTTAACGGTTTCAAGGAAACACAGATTTGCTTTATTTAAAATTTGACAAAACCATGATTCGAAGTCTGAGGGACCTCTAATAAAAGGTTACTCGGAAAAAACAAACCGAAGCCAAACGTTACCAAATTCTAAGCCAAACAGTGGCCAAGAGCTTCACAAATCTGTCTAAGCTGTTTTTTCCGCAAGACCAACATATGTCCATGCCGAACTTTCCACTAATTTAAGCCAAACTTTGCACAAGTCTAGGTCAAACTTCAAGCAATTCTAGGCTAAATTTTGCACAATTCCATACCAAACTTCCCACAATTCTCCGCCAAACTTCGAAGACGGCTGTAGCCTATACTAAACTTTGCATAAATCTATAACAAATTTCTTACAATCCTCCGCCAAACTTTGAAGACGCCTTTAGCCTATACCAAACTTCGCACAAATCTATACCAAACTTCCCACAATCCACCACAAAACTTTGGAGACGCCAGTAGCCTATACCAAACTTTGCACAAATTTATACCAAACTTCCCACAATCCTCCGCCAAACTTTGGAGACGCCAGTAGCCTATATCAAACTTCCCACAAATCTATACCAAACTTCCCACAATCCTCCGCCAAACTTTGGAGACGCCAGTAGCCTATACCAAACTTTGCACAAATCTATACCAAACTTCCCACAATCCTCCGCCAAACTGTGGAGAAACCAGAAGCCTATACCAAACTTTGCACAAATCTATACCAAACTTCCCACAATCCACCACAAAACTTTGGAGACGCCAGTAGCCTATATCAAATTTCGCACAAATCTATACCAAACTTCCCACAATTCTCCGCCAAACTTTGGAGACGCCAGTAGCCTATACCAAACTTTGCACAAATCTATACCAAACTTTCCACAATCCTTCGCCAAGCTTTGGAGACGCCTGTAGCCTATACCAAACTTCCCACAATCCTCCGCCAAACTTTGGAGACGCCAGTAGCCTATACCAAACTTTGCACAAATCTATACCAAACTTCCCACAATCCTCCGCCAAACTGTGGAGAAACCAGAAGCCTATACCAAACTTTGCACAAATCTATACCAAACTTCCCACAATCCACCACAAAACTTTGGAGACGCCAGTAGCCTATATCAAATTTCGCACAAATCTATACCAAACTTCCCACAATTCTCCGCCAAACTTTGGAGACGCCAGTAGCCTATACCAAACTTTGCACAAATCTATACCAAACTTCCCACAATCCACCACAAAACTTTGGAGACGCCAGTAGCCTATATCAAATTTCGCACAAATCTATACCAAACTTCCCACAATCCTCCGCCAAACTTTGGAGACGCCAGTAGCCTATACCAAACTTTGCACAAATCTATACCAAACTTCCCACAATCCTCCGCCAAACTGTGGAGAAACCAGAAGCCTATACCAAACTTTGCACAAATCTATACCAAACTTCCCACAATCCTCCGCCAAACTTTGGAGACGCCAGTAGCCTATACCAAACTTTGCACAAATCTATACCAAACTTCCCACAATCCTCCGCCAAACTGTGGAGAAACCAGAAGCCTATACCAAACTTTGCACAAATCTATACCAAACTTCCCACAATCCACCACAAAACTTTGGAGACGCCAGTAGCCTATATCAAATTTCGCACAAATCTATACCAAACTTCCCACAATTCTCCGCCAAACTTTGGAGACGCCAGTAGCCTATACCAAACTTTGCACAAATCTATACCAAACTTCCCACAATCCACCACAAAACTTTGGAGACGCCAGTAGCCTATATCAAATTTCGCACAAATCCATACCAAACTTCCCACAATTCTCCGCCAAACTTTGGAGACGCCAGTAGCCTATACCAAACTTTGCACAAATCTATACCAAACTTTCCACAATCCTTCGCCAAGCTTTGGAGACGCCTGTAGCCTATACCAAACTTCCCACAATCCTCCGCCAAACTTTGGAGACGCCAGTAGCCTATACCAAACTTCCCACAATCCTCCGTCAAACTTTGGAGACGCCAGTAGGCTATACCAAACTTCGCACAAATCTATACCAAACTTCCCACAATCCTCCGCTAAGCTTTGGAGACGCCAGTAGCCTATACCAAACTTCCCACAATCCTCCGCCAAACTTTGGAGACGCCAGTAGCCTATACCAAACTTTGTACAAATCTATACCAAACTTCTCACAATCCTCCACGAAACTTTGAAGACGCCAGTAGCCTATACCAAACTTTGCGCAAATTTATACCAAACTTAATACAATCCTCCGCCAAACTTTGGAGACGCCAGTAGCCTATACCACACTGCGCACAAATCTATACCAAACTTCCCACAATCGTCCCCCAAACTTTGTATAAGCCTGTAGACTGCACCAAACTTCTAATTCTTCCACAAATTCAGAAGTAGTTTAGGCCAAGCTATTGCCAAAATTCGTTGGAGCCTGGTGCAGATTTGCAGAGTAAATAGAAGGCATTGATCCACTTTAAATTTTCTAAGAAACAGTTACCAAACTTTGCACAAATTTATACCAAACTTCCTACAATCCTCTGCCAAACTTTGGAGACGCCAGTAGCCTATACCAAACTTCTATTTCTTCCGCAAATTCAGTACAAATTTAGACCAAAATTCGTTGGAGACTGGTGCAGTTTTGCAGAGTAAATAGAAGGCATTGATCCACTTTAAATTTGCCTTTCCGCATTCTTAAAGGTCAGTCAATGAACCATGTGCCCTTTGCCGCCGGTCACATCGAATCTTCATCGTCTCTTCTCTTTAATCCGAAGTGATGTGTCATTACGATGAAGAGACGGCGAATCAGAGGAGGAGGAGGAGGTGAGAGGTAACCTCTCAGCTCGTAAAAGCCCGACTCAATGTCTCATTTATGAAATATTGCAAAACACAATGCGTTGTTTCTCTGCCCTAAGATTAGGGGAATAAACCAAACAAAAGAGCACAATGATAAATGGTTCTTTCCTTCGCGCAGTCACACTTTGCATGCGCCTTTAAATGACAAGTAATGAATTGGTGGGAGTTGGACGCATACATGTACTACTGTAGCCTTTCATCTTCTTGTGCTATTTCTCCTGATTTATCACTTCAATCCGATGTACCGTAGTGATTAGCAAATTGATAGAATGGGCTATTGCTACCCGACGGGCAATCCGGGCAAAGCCCCGTCTACTCAACGGCTTCAGCTCTAATTCCAAGTTGTCAAATGGATTCAGAATTGCACTTTAATTAAAAAACCTGCCGAACTCCAGAATTTTCTTTCCTATTCGACTAGTTTTTGTCGATATCGAGAAGAGATGAGGAGGCCCGCCGGGCGACCGTTTCGGCCCGTATTGCAAGTACTATTAGTACCCGCCAGCAGGTACTTTATTATTCATCATTTTTAGCGGAATTAAAAAAAAAGGTTTCTAGTTGACCACTTTTGTTATGTGCTCATCGCTTGTTGTTGCACCTTCAGTTTTAGCGTTTCACAGCCGTGCTGAATTGCTCTCGGTTTATGGGTTTTCGTAGAGCTCACCGAGAATGGCTCGATACAATATAGCGATGAGCTTTTAGCCAGTTTGGACGCATTTGGTCATTTTTAGCTTTAAAAAATCATTAAAAATTAAATTTTTTATGTGCTCCGCCCAGCTCCGCCAAGCTCCTGGCAAGGTTTGGTTATCATTTGCTCTATGTTTGTGTTGGAATTGTGGAACAATTGGCTGAGAGTTGTGAAGCAGAGAAGGGCGGAATTCCGGATCCCGCCGTTTTTTTCATTCCGTTTTCCGGATTCCAGTTTTCGTGAAAAAATATTTTTCCGTTTTCCGCATTCCGGATTCCGCGATATGGCGTTTTTATCAGAAAAGGGCGGAATTCCGGATTCAGCCGTTTTTTTTATTCCGTCTTCCGGATTCCAGATTCCGTGAAAAATTTTTTTTTCCGTTTTCCGGATTCCAGATTCCGCTAAAAAAAATTTTCCGTGTTCCGTTTTCCGGTTTCCGCTATATAGCGTTTTTATCAGAAAAGGTCGGAATTCCGCATTCCGGATTCCGCCGTTTTTTTTCATTTCGTGGAAAACATTTTTTTCCGTCTCCGGATTCCAGTTTTCGTGAAAAAATATTTTTTCCGTTTTCCGCATTCCGGATTCCGCGATATGGCGTTTTTATCAGAAAAGGGCGGAATTCCGGATTCCGCCGTTTTTTTCATTCCGTCTTCCGGATTCCAGATTCCGTTAAAAAAATTTAAAAAAAAACGGGGTTTTGTTTCGCGAGTGCTCTCGAAGTATGGCAACACAGGTTGGGCTCAAGCCGACGCTTTTAATTCATTTTTTTATGACTTTAATTCCCAAATTTTCTAGAAGCTTTTCTAAAAGGCCAGCTCCATGGGAAAAGCTCTCAGAAAGCGTTGTACGGCAGTCTGGAGACCCAATAAGCAGCTGAAAACACTCGAGAACCGTCCTAAAAGTGTGCATCCTTGCATTTCCAATTCTCCCGAGAGAGCTCATTCTCGCTGAAATCGCGCAAATTGAGCATTCCTGAGAAGTCTGTGAAAGCCTCTTCACCTTCGGGATTTTTGAAGGGGAATTCTAAAAAATGAAGTTGGAACGCTTTCAGAATTACATTGTTAAAGAACAAGATTACACGAATGCAGAATGATGAGCATTATGAGCTTGCTCACCGACGAGCAACTCTCAGATGTGGAAGCTATGTATGTACAGTACCGTGCAAAAGGTTGTCCACTCTGTGGTTTTCGAGCATAACTATTTTTCGAGTACCGATATGGAGCCTAAATTTTTACAAGCTGTTTCTAAAAAGGTTTGACGGGACGGATTGTGGCCGAATTTTATAAAGAAATATAAAAAAATAAAATTTTCGCGGTCGACGGGGAAACCGGAGAATTCATGAAAACCTCCCGCCGAATCGCAGGCGTCGTCAGCCTAGGAAAGCTCCTTGAGATGGTCACGATGTTCCTATCATCCAGATGAGTAGTGATACGTGGATACTTTACTGGTTGACAACCTTGTTTCTTCCAACGTCTCAAAAATTCAAAAATGCAGGATAATGCTACGCCAAACTGGGAAGCCAGGTGTCTCACAGATGCACCATTGTGGTGTCCCCGAAAAATGGCTTTCTGCTTCTCAACAGTCAAGTTACGATTTTTTCCGCATACCTGAAAACTGAAGCCTAAACAGAAAACATTGAAAACATTCATAAATTTTGAAAAAAAAACAAATTCCAAAAAAAGTAAAAAAAAAACCAATTTTTCGAAAAAATTGGAAAGTCCGCAGAAATGCGTCAGAGTGTTTGCGTACCGCTTAGTTACCGTTTTTACACCTTTCAATAAAAAATCATGCCAATCGGTTAGGTATTCGTTGAGTTGTGCTCGAAAACCACAGAGTTGAGGACAACCTTTTGCACAGCACTGTAGTTTCCAGAATCCTAAAGAAAGCATCGTTCGGGCTTCTTCTCCTCAGTATATTATTGGTCTCAGACGATATTCAATCAATGATTTTAGTAAATATGTAGATCCTGGTGGAAAGATCAACAAAAAGAGCACAGAATATGGAGGAGAAAAGCACGTGCTTCCATGCGCCGAATCCAATTCGGTTGGGCTCAATTCTAATAAGATTCGGGTAGAGCTCGCAACAGAAAAACCGTCAAAGCAGAGAATCCAGTGAAGAATCGACCTTCAGAAAAGCTCCGTGCCTCCTAAGAGACCGGCATTCAAGGATGCAGTAAAGAGCAAGGGGTCGAGTAGAACTCCCATTTTCAATGCGCCGAAGTTGTTACGGTCATTCTGCATAGATGCGTGTTGAAATGCTTGCTCTTTGTGCACATCCGATTTTCGACGGATCCTCCTCACTAGAGCAATTCATTTCTTCCGTCCACCGCTGAAAACCAATCAGACCATTTGAGATTTACTCATTCTGCGTCGATTCGATTTATCAACCTCGCTCTCTCTCTCTCTTTAGTCCTGTCTTCCTTCGCTTTTCGAACGTAATTGATTGTTCGCGGCCGCTACCGCGGCCGCGAAGAGGCGCAAACGGCTGCTCTTAGGTGATGGAAAGGCGAAACGAATGCAGCGAAGAGAGATGGGGTGCGAATAAATCAAATTTCGACGGCGGGGGGGGGGGGGAACAAACCAAAAGAAATGCGAAAGGACACCAGAAAAATTTCCGGCCGAAGATGGGAGATTGCTCACGAATGAAAAATGAGGAATGGATAGTTTAAACGTTTTGTGCTTTAACAGGCTTATTCAGGCTCTTTTAAGCTTGATGAGGAGATCTTTGGACTGTATTAGGCCTATTTAGGCCCTTGTAGGCTTTATCCGGCTTACTTCGTTAGGCTTATTTAGCCTCCCTCAGACTTCATTAGGCTTAATGAGGACTTTTTGGACTGTATCAGGTATATTTAGGCCCTTATGGGTTCTATCAGGCTTACTTCGTAAATAGTAGTTTTGAAAATATCGGTTTCCAACAGAGTAGGGCGGTATTGGATTTTGGCAACTCGGAATCCGGACTACGGAATGTGAAAAACGGCGGAATCCGGAATTCGGAATACGGAATGAAAAAACGGCAGAATCCGGAATGCGAAATGCGGAATGCGGAATTCCGCCCTTTTTTGATAAAAACGCCATATCGCGGAATCCGGAATCCGGAAGACGGAAAAAAATTTTTTCACGGAATCTGGAATCCGGAATACGGAATGTTAAAAACGGCGGAATGTGGAATGCGGAAAACGGAATTCCGCCCTTTTCTGATAAAACCGCCATATCGCGGAATCCGGAATCCGGAAGACGGAAAAAATTTTTTCACGGAATCTGGAATCCGAAATACGGAATGTAAAAAACGGCGGAATCCGGAATGCGGAATGCGGAAAACGGAATTTTAACCATTAATGAGGGAATCAAATGATGTAAATGCGCTCTGTTCGTAAAAATTTTTGCGGGAGTTCAAAAAAGTATACTTTTCACAACAATTGAGAATAAAGTATTAAAACTCACAGTTGAGCGGAATTGGATTTTGGGAACTCGGAATCCGGAATCCGGAAAACGGAAAAAATATTTTTTCACGAAATCTGGAATCCGGAATACGGAATGTAAAAAACGGCGGAATCCGGAATTCCGCCCTTCTCTGGTTTCCAAGGCATCCGGTTACGAAACAGACCAATTTCCCAAAAAAAAGAAAACAGAAACTGCGTGAATATTTTTCTGTAATGGCTTGCTTGAAACTTCTGGAAATCTCGAGATGTTCCAGATTTTAAAAATCAGCATTTTCAGACTATTCTATTAAGACACTTTCCTTGTTTTCTCGCTGAAAACTTGGCCGTTTCGTAACCGGCTTTCAAGAATAACATTTAAAGATGTTGTTCGGCTCGCAACATTTCTCGATAATCTAGCTCCCGAGTAGGCCGATTCGCGTTAGTCAACACAAAAAAAGCTGTTTCTTGCTTGTCGTACCTCCGCAAAACGCGTCCCAAGGGTCAGATTATCTCGAAACAGCGCACACATTCGGATACTTCTCTTCCGTTGCCGTCATTTTCTTTGTTGTTCGCATTCGGTCGAGTCGTCAGTTCAAAACGAACCAAAAAAACCATTGCATCTCCTCCGATTGGCAGGGCTCGATGGCAAAAACGAATAAAAAATAGGGGCAGGACCCGTGGCGAGATTATGGTCTCTCCCCTTCGGCTCCTGCTCCTGCTCCTCCTCGAGTTTGTTTTGTTTCATTGTGAAAATATTCCCAGTGGAGATCAAACACTGAAGAAAATGTTGCAAAATGGACGGCGTAGTACATTGAAGCGCCGCAAGAAGGGGGCCATGGAGACAGAATCACTTTAATTTGCACTTCTTCTTTTCAGATACGGAATCGGAGGTCGATCTGCTGGATCCAGTTAAAGCGTCTCTGAATGCAGATTCACGGGTTTTCCGGGCAAAAGGAATCGAATCGTTACCTGCCATCGGGTTACAGGTAGTTCTGCTTTTGCTGACATTCCTACCATGGCTAAGGCTTCCACGAAGACAAAAAATCGTCTTGCATTCGTCTTACGCAATAAAAAAGTTGCCAACATATTGCGTCAGACGAATTCAAGACGAAGACGAAGATAAGACAAGACGACAGATATTTCGCCCAAATGAAAGCCTTAGCTATGGCATTCTTCGACGTGCGGCATACATATTCTGCATACATGGTGCGCCATAAATATAGCGCCACATTCAAGACGGTGTAAAAACTTCAAATCGAAATATTTTTTTCTGAAAATCAACCAAAATGTTTATTAAAACATAACAAAAACTATAAAATTAACAATTTTCAAATGTTCCTCCCTTCGCTTTAATGACTGCTCGAAGTCTCTTCCGGGTAGAAGTCGATGACGGCACGGAGGTATGAGGCGTCAAAATTGTCCCATGCAGCTGTCAAGGCGGTCTTCAGGGCTCCGAAATTTGGATAATTTTTCGTGGACACTTGTTGGGTCAAACTTCCCCAAACAGCGAAATCCATCGGGTTCAACTCCGGGCTGGAAGCGGGCCATTGATCTTTCGGGATTTCGCGGTGCGGGCCGGCGCTTCATCCTGCTGAAAAGTCCAATCGCTGTCTACGAAGTGGGATTTGGACCAGGGCAACACCTCCGACACCAAAATTTTCTCAATGTACATAGTATTTCTTATTGACTTTGGCTCCAACATCAACAAAAACCAACGGCGTCTTTCCATCTGAACAAATACCATCAAATACCATCACAGAAGACGGATGAGAAGTTTTATTGAGGATTTTATCGTTCTTACATGCACTCTCATAATCGACAGCTATGATCCGGTTGTTTTGGCCGTTCTTATTGGCTTCCACAGTGAAAATTTTTTCATCTATAAACAGCGTCTTGAGATGCGTGCCAACGCGCGTGTCTTCAGGAGGTCTCTGGCTTTTTTCAAGCGTAAAGCTTTGTTTCGGTCAGTCAGGAACGCTCCTTTTTAAATTCGATACGGGATCATCATCAGCTTGTTTCTGACAATTCTCCTCATAGATTTGGCACTCATTCCGGTATGAACTGGAGATCCAGTATACAGTGTAGCGCATAAATATAGCGCCAAATTCCAGACGGTGTAAAAACTTCAAATCGAAATATTTTTTTCTGGAAATCAACCAAAATGTTTATTAAAACATAACAAAAAAGATAGCATTAACAATTTTCGAATCTTCCTCTTTTCGCTTTAATGACTGCTCGAAGTCTCTTCGGGTAGTAGTCGATGACGGCACGGAGGTAGTCAACGTCTAAATTGTTGTCAAGGTCAAGCTGTCAAGGCGGTCTTCAGGACTCTCAAATTTGGATAATTTTTCGTGGATCTCAATTTTTTTTCGTGGACAGCGTCTTGAGATGCGTGCCAACGCGCGTGTCTTCAGGAGGTCTCTGGCTTTTTTCAAGCGTAAAGCTTTGTTTCGGTCAGTCAGGAACGGGTTCATCTTCAGCTTGTTTCTGACAATTCTTCTCATAGATTTGGACATTTTTCTCGTGCTTCTTTTCGGATTTCTTCTGATTCTCTCTCTCTGACGACCTTGACCGCATCTGGAGTTGTCACAGACACCGGGCGACCACTTGTACGTTAGTCGTTCAACGTTCCCAGCTCCCTGAATCGAACCGATTTGCCGACTCCTCCTAGCTTTTTAACAATCTCCGAGGAAGTCAATCCTTTCTTCGCACACTCTACAATTGCAGATCGGAATGGAGAAGCAGCCACCATTACCTTCAATGCTAATATAATTGGCTGAAATTTTCAGGAATAGTTAAAAACAAAATAATTAATTTAAAAAATAATACTGTGCGCTACAAAACGCGTTTTGCATCCGCCAGAGCTTACGCAAAATAGCGGCGCTGTAATTTTGGCGCACCCTGTACTCTAGTTCCGCTGTACCTGTATCACACTACTCAAGTTTTCAGAGAGGTGTGGAAATAGCGGTTCCCTACCGATTATATCTGCCACGAAATTTTTTCAAGCAGTTCTCACTTTTGGCCACTATCAAGCCAATGGACAAACGGCAAGTCTCCCCATTGAATTTATAGCGGAAACCGTGTATTTTTGCAGAGGAGGATACCTGTTCGCGGCTGTAAACGCCTATGACTCCGCCGTGGACGTTGGGTTGCTCATCGAGCCAGCAGGTTCCTCCAGCTGTCACAGCGACGAAATTCATATTACGATGACTTTCAGGAACAAAGCAGACTAACATCTCACTGATCGTCCGATCGGTGGCCATCGCCTCGTTTCTAGTCGAAGACTTCTCGCAGCAATGGACGCAGTTCGCACTCGAGGTCATCGAGCAAACCGTCACTTTCTACTTTAAATGCCGGCGGTTTGCATCCAGGCAGGTGAGCGATACTGATTTCTAGGCTTTCCTTACAAGTCAGCCATCGTCAGAGTCGGTTTGGGAATTGTGTGAGCAGAAACTTTCCGATGTTTAGGAGAGTCGCCAATCAGCCACTATGTAAAATGCTCAGTGTGGCGAAGTCGACTCTGAAAAGTCGACAAAAATCGGCAAAAAGCGACCAAAATCGGTCGACCGCGATCAGGGCATTTAATTCGGGGGTACAATGATTCGGGGGTACCAAGTTCATGACAGTAAATCTGTTTTTGAGTCATTGTTCAGATCTCAAAGCAAAAATCGTGTTCCGGAGTTTAAAATGAGTACTGACTCATCCAATTCTTTGTCTCCCCAAGTGCCCGCGATCAGAGTCGACTTCGACTTGCGCTGCAAATGCGCTCTATTGAACATAATTTTCGAGGGAACTCAAACTGAGTTTTTTTCGCAATTAATAATTTTCGGCGCTTTCTTATCGTTTTCTATACGTTTTTTGAAGAATTTTCGACAATAATTCGAAAAATAAGTAATGAAAAATGGTTTAAAAGTGTTTTAGAATGATATTTTCGTGTAAATCATAATTTTTAAAAAATTTAAAATCTAATTACGCACGTTAATTTCATTTTTCTCATTCTTTCGCAATTTATTTCAAATTTCGTCCACTTTTCAACACTATTTCGCCAATTTTCTCACATTTCGCTTTATTTTTAAAAATTATTCTTTTAATTAGAAGATTTCGCGAAATATCTTTGCTACAACGAGGAAGGATTTAATGGAAATTCACTAAATTCAAATGTCAGACGAAACTCATTCGCCTGTTTGGAATTTTTTCAAAAAAATCAGAAACGGAACGGCTGTTAAATGTCGGTGTGGAGCTGAGAGGAATTTCAAATTTTCAAAAATTTTTGGTTCTTTCTCAAATCGTACAATTCCACTTTTTTCAATAAAAAAATTCATGAATTCTCGAGATATTGTCCGCAATTCTCTATTTTTAAATTTTTTACTGACTTCGAATTTAAATCAAATCGAAATTAGATGAAAAACTGGAAAAAATGTGATTAAAATGGTAAAAAAAGCATTAAAAATTATTATTTACGAAAAAAAAACCGAATTTGAGTTCCCTCCAAAAAGATGTTCAATAGAGCGCGTTTGCGTTGCAAATCGATTCGATTTTTGTCGACTTTTTGTCGACTAATACAGAGCCAATATCTACAGAATATCCGATTTCTGGAAAAGTCAGAGACGGTCGCTAAAAGGGTTTCCCTTGTTATATATTATCGCCGTAAAAAAATTCCGACATTTTTTCGAGCCCGCGAAAATCGGGATTTGAATTTAGAGGCTCCGCCCATTTCATCATCAGAGCGCATTTGCTATGCGCGATATATTTTTTGAATTTTTATTTTTTCTTCTGAATTTTCAGAATTAAATTGGATTAAAAGAACGAAATTGTATTAATGGTGAATTTTTTTACACGTTTCTTCGGATGTTTAAATATATCAATTTGCGTCATTTATTTTTTTTTTTCGTTTCTTCTGATAAAAATATATCGCGCATAGCAAATGCGCTCTGATGATGAAATGGGCGGAGCCTCTAAATTCAAATCCCGATTTTCGCGGGCTCGAAAAAATGTCGGCACTTTTTTACGGCGATAATAGTATTACATTTATCAGAGCAATAATAACCCGAAATCTGAAAACCTTTCTCGCCATGAAAAAAGGGTCATTGAGCTCATAATTTGCCATCCAAACTGGTGATTTTGCACAATCCGTGCCGGCTCAAAACTATTTTCAAAAATGTAATTATTGCTCCGAATTCGCCGCGCTTTCTTTTTTTTTAGTTTAGACATCTTCGCCGGATCGGGGAATCTATTTTTCAAAGAATTTTTCAAAGGAATTTATGTTTAAAAATAAAGAAAACAATTTTTTAAATCTGAAATTCGGACAAAAAATACAAATTTCAAGATATGTGCAATTTGCATGTGACGGACGCTATTTGGAGTAGATTTCTGGGCGTTTCCCTCATCGGCCTTTCCGCTACCGCTTCTGAACCGGATGCATTGCAACCGGACGTTTCAAAACTAGCTGTCTAGCTAAACTATAGAAGTAAAATGATCGGCTAAAAAGCGGACAGTTATAAAAAGGACAAAACATCCGGAAAAATCCGGAAAAAGGAAAAAATCCGGAAAAAAACAACAGTAGAATTTCCGTTTTTTCTTTTAATTTTCACAAAAAAATTGGAATAAATACAAACAGCTCAGCGTTGTTTTGTAGTGTCTTGAGCAGTTTCGACTCTGCAAAATCTTAAAAAAAGCAATTTTACAAGTATTTCCGAACGGTTATCTTTGGGCGTTTTTTAAACTTCTTATGGGGTTATTCATGAAAAGCACGATAATCATTTTAATGCAAAAAATGCCACTTTAATCTGATTCACGATTGCATTTTGATGCAAAAAAATGCATTTTAATTCAGTACTATTTTGAATTAAAATGCAAGGTGGTGTCGGATACCGTCACCGAGAAAGTCTATGCGACTTTAATTTATTTTTGGCTTTCAAATAAATAATTTTACTATTTTCTCACTATTGCCATAGTAATTTTACGCTTTTTCGCCTCTTCATCGTTCATTTTGGCTGTAAAGTATTATTTTTATCAAATTAATTTAAATTTCTTCCGAAAATGTGAATTTTTCGCACAATATGAGTTCTTCTCCAAAAAATTGGGGGGCCTCGTAAATCGACACATTAAAGGCGCATAGACTTTCACGGTGACGATATCCAAAACCACCTTGCATTTTAATTCAAAATAGTACTGAATTAAAATGCATTTTTTTTTGCATTAAAATGCAATCGTGAATAACCCCATAAAGTGGCTTGAGATCACCTTCCCGCGCGGTTGATTCAGATCAAAAATGCAATAAAATGTTGTCGAACCGAAGCTGTACAGCGTAAACTGCTGGAGAGAGGAATACAAAATTTTCAGGTGACGACACTTCCAGATTTCTCATTCGATGAGGCAGAGAAGTTGTACATCGCAAGTGCGGGCCCCATCATCGACAACGGATTCGAGGTACGCCCTCTCTTTCAGCTTCATTTCAGGCAATCGCTCCACAATTTCCGCGGGGAGCACAATCCTTTTGAAATGCTTTAAAAAATCCTGTAAAATGATGGTAATCGGATCTCAGATGTGTATATCAGCTGTGCCGCGATGAATCATTTATTTGAGATAGAATGCGTGGCTCGTATTTACATAAGAGACTCCTCTGTCATTGCAACTTTATTCGTCCGTTTCCCTCTGTTTAAACATTCAAAAAGTTGCACTTGCCTCATTGCTCCGTTTCTGAAAATTCCTAGACTGCAATAAAATTTAATTGTATACCTTAGTCCCATTCTATTCATCCAGAGGCATCCAGAGGACTAGAAAAAGGAGGAATTTCAAAAAGGCGCTACCATTTTATAGAAATATTTTTAATAAGCCTGATGCTAAATAACTCCTATAGAAGTTGTAGTGGTGCGCTTCACGAATCCAGGCAATCAGAAATTCAAGCCAGTTTTCGAGGTTTCGAACATTTTTGTGGTGACCGTAAAATTATGTGGAGCACTGTGTTTGGGTTGAGGACAGTGTGTCCTTACCGGTACGATTCGGTTAATTTACCGGTAATTTTACCGGTAAATTAACCGCAAAATTACCGGTACTTTACCGGTAAGGTACCGTTTCTTCTATCGGTAAAATTGCCGGTACTTTCGCGGTAATTTTTTACCGGTACTTCACCGGTAGAATTTTTTTATTTTTATTAGAAGATATTAATAATCTGCTGAATTTACCGAAATCTTTTCTGTTAATTTTAATATTACTATTTCAAAACAGCTTTGTTTGCGAATTAACCACGAAATAACAAGAAAAAAACAAGGAAGTTCTAAAAACTAGCAAGAATTTTGAGATGACCGAAAAAAAACTAGGTCGTGTAGTCCTCGTGGACTTAAAATTTTAACCGGTACTTTACCGGTAAAGTACCGGTAATTTTACCGGTAGATTTACCCGTACTTTTCCGGTAAAATCAAAAATTACCGGTACAGTACCGGTATTTTTTCTGTAAAATTTACCGGTAAAGTACCGTTAAAAATAGCGAAACGAGCCTTTACCGGTAATTTTTATCGGTAAGGGCACACTGGTTGAGGAATAAGTTCGTAGAGTTTGTTTCACAAAGATTTATTTGAAAATCGAATGAACATGATCAAGGATTGTCTTTTGATCACAGTTCATTTTTTCGGCCAATTCACGGGTACATTGCAATAAATCCCCCCCCCTCCCCCCCCAATTATAAATACCGGATATTCCCCCCCCCCCACCTGAAAATGAGCTTATCAGCGCCAATGTTATATCTCCCATTTAAATATGACCCCCCCCCCACTATATTAAGATAACCTCCTAGGTGGGGGGGGGGGGATATTCTAGCTACCATACAGTGGGGGATCGGAACGAAACCTGTCACGGGGGGGGGCAAATTGAACAATTTCCAGGTATTTCAGTATACACCCCCCCCCTAAATCAAAGGTGGGGGGATATATTTCATTCCAATTAGGCCCCCCTTCTTCGAACTTTCCTGCCCGGGTAGTGGGGGGTTTAAACAGGGTGGGGGGGGGGTATATTGAAATTTTCCCCGCTTCACGACTTGCTTGGCGACCATCTTCTTTCAATAGCTTTTGCTTTCGATGAAAAGCGAAGAAGAGCAGATGCCGAAAATGCTGATTTTTGCCTCCTGGATAGTTCATTTCGAAACCTGAAAAATGATGAAAAATCAAAATTTAAGAACAAACTAAAAGCACTGTTTTGTAGAGCAGAAAAAGCGCTATCAAATAAATATAAACACTTTGCCAAACAACAAGAAAATTGGGCGCTATCTTAGTTGGAGAGGTTCACTCGTTTTTAATCATTTTTGGAGCTTTTTTCATGATTTTTTCTTCTGAAAATGTTTGCTGTTATTGTTAAAATATCTGTAAGTTGCTTTTTTCACGCGTGGCGCTTACTCTTGGCACGAAAACTACGATTCCACTTTTTTCACGCGTGGCGCGATTTTTGCAATTTTTTTCGGATTTTTTTGGATTTTTTTTGCTTATTAGTTAATAATAACTTGGTTAATCATAGATATAAATAGAACCGCAGCTGATGCACTTCTCGGCTTGAAACTTAAGCTTAAGACTAAGCCTAAGCCTAAGCCTAAGCCTAAGTGTGACCTCAAAGAAAATTTATGAGATGATCATTACTTTGAGGCGCTGTGGCATTTCAAATATCATGATTGAGCGAAATTTTACGAGTTATGGGCCGGAATCGCCAAGAAATATCCAGTCACCTAGTCATTTTCTTTTTTGTTTTTGTTTATTTTTGTTGTCTGCCAATAAAATTGTTCTAAAAATTGCTAATGTTATTCGAATATGTCTAATAACATTTTCAGAAAAAAAATCATGAAAAAAGCTCCAAAAATGACTAAAAACGAGTGGACCCCCCCCCCCCCCAACTAAGATAGCGCCGAAAATTGTTTTGAAACAAAACAAAAGAAAATGTAAAACCCAATATTAGGGATATGGTAGTTGGAGCAGGCCTTCTCTCTCCCCCCCCCTTTCAGATAGCGTTGTAATAGATTCGATTCACCCAAAGCGAACGCCGCCAAGGTGCCAGGGCTCATTCTGATTGTGGTTTCTGCGTCTCGGCGGTTCGCCTTCCTTCTGCTCAACCCCCAAAACTGCACTTTTGAATTGACCATTCCCATCTTTTATCTTTTTTTTTTGTTTTCTGGCTGCACCGTACTCAGCGCGCTGGCGCCGCCTTGTCAGGCGATGAGGAGAAATGCCGCATCTGTTCCTCCTTTTCCTCGGCTCCAATTGAACTCACTCGCGTCCATTGGGTGTCAGCGGCTCCTCGAATCGTCTCCTTAATACGGTTTCATACCTAGGCGAAGTTCTATATCAGTCCCCCCTTGCTTGGAGGGCATTTAATTCGGGGGGGGGGGGGGTACCTGTTTTTGAGTCATTGTTCAGATCTCAAAGCAAAAATCGTGTCCCGGAGTTCTATATGAGCACTGGTTCATCCTATTCTTTGTCTCCCCAAGTACCACGAACTGCAAAAAGACAGAAGAAGCGGCTCCGAATCATGAAATTGGTACCCCCGAATCGTTTGTACCCCGTTGTACCCCCCGAATTAAATGCCTGCTTGGAGTTCACAATGATGCGATTGTACGAAGAAAAACGTTTTTTTTTTCGGGTGCAAAAATTCTAAAATTTCTTCTTCATTTAGCCGGCGCCATGATAGTGAAACGTGTCTTTTTGGCATACATTTGACTGTATGAATATGGCTGTTAACAGGTTTCTCACGCTGTTTTGTCGTGTTCCGACCTTTATATGGCGCCGGCATGGTAAGCCTCAGGCTACGCGAACGCTCCTACTTTCTCGCTCCGAGATCGACGGCTAGAAGCAATGTCGAAATTAGATTTACTTGATCAAAGCAATCTGGGGAAAACCTGAAAAATGTAGCTAAAATGAGGAGCTACAGTAATCTTGCAATATTCTCAGTACAGGGTGGGTGATAAATAGTGTTACGCAACTTTTCGTGGGTTCAGCACTCTGCCAGGTAATTAGAATCCGGAAATTTTAAAGTTGGAAATGAAAGACGTCTGTTCCAGTGCTTTCTGGCGATTAAGCTCGCAATTTGGTGCGTTTCCTAGGAGCCGGTGATCCGGCACACTTTTTAGCGTCTAGAATGAACCGTACGTGGCACACTGGCTAGTTTTCCAAGTCAACGGCTTACAATACACGGAGCTGCACAGTTTTCAAGATTTTTCGAGAGAAACTATTGAGTTTGAAGGAAGTTATGAAAGGGGTCGCGTAGAGACAGTCTCCCGAAAAACGCGAGCAATGCAATTCCCTTTGGTTTCTCAAATTTACGCAATAATTGTGCGAGATTTGTGCAAAACGTGGCGGTTTTTTCTTTCACATTTTCAAGAAAGAAAAAAAAACAAAAATTGAAAAATGTATGCAATTTGTTTCATGTAATGATGTAGCGATGTTGCTCACTAAAATTGGCTGTAATTTTCCGAATGGTTTGCACTACAGATAGCTTTCAGCGAGCATAAACCGTGGCCACAGTAGGCCTTTTTCCGAAAGATCATAGTATTTTCCAGAGAAGGGCGGAATTCCGGATTCCGGATTCTGCATTCCGTCTTCCGGATTCCAGATTCCGTGAAAAAAGTTTTTTTTTCGGTTTTCCGTTTTCCGGATTCCGAGTTCCCAAAATCCAATTTTCCCCTACTATGCAGAGAAGGGCGGAATTCCGGATTCCAGATTCCGTGAAAAAAGTGTTTTTTTCGGTTTTCCGTTTTCCGGATTCCGAGTTCCCAAAATCCAATTTTCCCCTACTATGCAGAGAAGGGCGGAATTCCGGATTCCAGATTCCGTGAAAAAATTTTTTTTTCCGTTTTCCGTTTTCCGGATTCCGAGTTCCCAAAATCCAATTCCGCCCTACTCTGCAGAGAAGGGCGGAATTCCGGATTCCGGATTCCGAATTCCGCCGTTTTTTACATTCCGTCTTCCGGATTCCAGATTCCGTGAAAAAATGTTTTCCGTTTTCCGTTTTCCGATTTCCGCGTTCCCAAAATCCAATTCCGCCCAACTCTGGTATTTGCATCGTTTTTCCAGTAGTTATCGGCTGGCGCACCGCGGGCGCTTGATGACTTTTACCAGTGTTTTCCTTTTTATTTCATGAAGCTTCGCAAATTGCAGAACTTGGGTAGATACCTAGAATTAACTTCCAAATAAATCATGATTTTCCGTCTGATTGACTTTCCTAAAATTGCAGAATACGATAATTGCAGAATTGCAGAATCCGTGAATGTCCCCGAATCATTTCCGGATTGAGGCCACCGTCCGCTGTATTTTTATAAAAGAGAAGTACATAAAGAATGAAGAACTCTTTTCACTGATTCATATTTTTTTCATTTCCTACTGCGAGACTCTCGTAAAATCGTCAAAATCCCCCATCGAAAACATGTTTCGTATATCCGAAAAGAATTGGAGAAAAACGCAAAAAAAAAACGTAAACTATTTTGGCTCAAAGTGCACACAATGCACTAAAAGCAAATCGTTTATATATATATATGTTTTTGCGAATTTCGGGTTCCTCTAGGATTTTTGATGATCAGAAGATGAGATGACCTTCTTTTCGTTTTTCTCCCTTCGAAAAAGTGTGCCGTTCAAACGAAAAGTGCTGCTCTATAATGTGCTATGTTTTTTTCTTGTTTTTCAATTACAAATTGTGCACAAATGAATTATTGGCTATAGTTTTTTTGCTCCGTCTCGAGCACATTTCTCTGCAGAAACAGTGGGTAGAGTGCCGTTGAGAAGACCTCGAGAGACTGATGCTATTCTCGGCCACGTCACCTTACAGTACTCTCCTACTCACTTTCTTTCAGAGAAGGGCGGAATTGGATTTTGGGAACTCGGAATCCGGAATCCGGAAAACAGAAAAGAAATTTTTTCACGGAATCTGGAATCCGGAATACGGAAAAAATACGTTTTCACGGAATCTGGAATCCGGAATACGGAATGTAAAAAACGGCGGAATCCGGAATGCGGAATGCGGAAAATGGAATTTTAACCATTAATGAGGGAATCAATTGATGTAAATGCGCTCTGTTCGCAAAAATTTTTGCGGGAGTTCAAAAAAGTATACTTTTCACAACAATTGAGAATAAAGTATTCAAACTCATAGTTGGGCGGAATTGGATTTTGGGAACTCGGAATCCGGAAGGCGGAAAACGGAAAAATACTTTTTTTCACGGAATCCGGAATCCGGAAAACGGAAAAACATTTTTGTCACGAAATCTGGAATCCGGAAGACGGAATGCGGAATGCGAAATGCAGAATGCGGAATTCCGCACTTTTCTGATAAAAACGCCATATCGCGGAATCTGGAATCCGGAAAACGGAAAAAAAAACTTTTTTTCCTTTTTTTACGGAATCCGGAATCCGGAAGACGGAATGCGGAATGCTAAATGCAGAATGCGGAATTCCGCACTTTTCTGTTAAAAACGCCATATCGCGGAATCCGGAATGCGGAAAACGGAAAAAAAAACTTTTTTTTCCTTTTTTCACGGAATCCGGAAAACGGAAAACGGAAAAAAAACTTTTTTCACGGAATCCGGAATTCCGCCCTTCTCTGCTTTCTTTGACTCTCTTTCTCTGTTTCTTTCGCTTTTCCAGATTCTCGAAGCTGGCACACAATTCTCAATCTCCGCCCCCACCGAGTTTGCAATAAAAATGTCTTAGTTGTGTTCTGCTGAGCTCGTTCGGAATGCGTCACATTCCCATCATCCACTCAATACCGCAAACACCTTCCTCTTCTCCTTTTTTTCCATTTTTTTTCTTCTTCTTCTTCGTCGTTTTTTTCGGTTTCTTACAAAGTGTTGCTCATCGGCTTGATATAAAATTGCACATGCTCGCCCCCATCACGTATCGTAGTTTGAGAATGAATCAGTCACTTGATGGTCTCTATCTCTTCGAAAGAGACGCGGTGCTCCGCCGCCGCCGCCGCCGCCGGCGAGCCTGTGGTGCAGGCTATGATTAATTCGCTGGCCCTTTTCCTTTGAGATTGCAGTTTTCGAGGTCGCCTGTTCGGTGACACGGGACAGACGTTTTTTTTTTCTTGTCTCTGCTTGCATTGTTTATTTCGGTATTTTATGTCACTTGTGCTCATTGAGCACTTTCATTTTTGACTCTATCACTTATTCAAAAGACACGTACGTCGCATCTTTCGCTATACCGATTTTCTGAACTTAAACACAGCTGATCCTAGATGCGTCTTCTGCCACTATTTATAGCGGTGCGGCTGTGGGCGCTCGTGTGCGGCGGAGCAGAGGTGTTCGAGAATGATGAGAACACGCTGCTCTCGTCGGAAAGCGAGCAGCCCGAGGTGCGCGAGTTCACCGCGATAGAAGAAACGCTGATGCCGGGCACTGTATTTCAAGTGGTTGCGCCGCGTGACGACGCGCATGTTCGTCAGGTTCGTTCTTCTTCGGAAGAAGAGCGTGATCCGCTCACCGAGCTTGGAATGCTCCCAGTGGAAATTGTGGAAGTGATTGACGACGACTCGACCTTCTACGACGACCAAGAGGTAACCATTTCGCTTTTTTTCAGGGAGCCATTCAAGAGTTGAAACTAATTGATGACGCCACGCAAGGCTCACGGCAGTGCGATGAGCAATGGGTATGAGATTGAGCACACTTTCGAGCTATTGCTAGAAATGTGGAAAACACATCTAAAATGAAATTTGCTTACGAATTTTGTCCGAAATTAATCTTGCTTAAAATTTTCCTAATACAGTACTGGCCATAAAGAATGTCCGCAGACTTTTTTTTTTGGGATAACTATTATCGCCGTAAAAAAGTTCCGACATTTTTTCGAGCCCGCGAAAATCGGGATTTGAGTTTAGAGGCTCCGCTCATTTCATCATCAGAGCGCATTTGCTATGCGCGATATATTTTTATCAGAAGAAACGAAAAAAAAAAAATAAATGACGCAAATTGATATATTTAAACATTCGAAGAAACGTGTAAAAAAAATTCACGATTAATACAATTTCGTTATTTTAATCCAGTTTAATTCTGAATATTCAGAAGAAAAAATAAAAATGCAAAAAATATATCGCGCATAGCAAATGCGCTCTGATGATGAAATGGGCGGAGCCTCTAAATTCAAATCCCGATTTTCGCGGGCTCGAAAAAATGTCGGAACTTTTTTACGGCGATAATATCTACGCTGAAAGCAGATATTTTGTTGTGAAAATTCTACTGTAGCTGCGGAACACCCTCACGACAATTTGCAGAAAATGAAATTTCATCATTGCAAAAGTTTTTATTTCTTTTTATTTTCTACAGTTTTTGATTCAGCCCAAAAAAAAGCCCGCGGACATTCTTTCTGGCCAGTACTGTAATTCCCCCGTTCCAAACCCGAAAAAAGTACATACCATTACTGTAGTGGCGCCGTCGAAAACTTGAAAAAGAGCGAGCTCAATTGAAGAAGGTATGTTTCTTTGTCACGTCTTGTGACGTCAACAGCTTACTGTAATTCGTGAAATTTGTTTTAGAATTAGCAAGTGTCACTTGCAGCTATTGTGCTTGATTAATGGTGTTTGAAACGCGGTTCACTCGGAACTCGGATCGCACGTCCCAGTTCGCCGGCGCTCATCGATTTCCGGAAAGAGTGAAACGAGTTTCTACGCCAAAACGCAGCGATTCACCGTCTTCAAAAACAGCACAGTTTCAGGGTATCGAAGGGTCCGGATCCCCAGACGAAATTCGCAAGGTTCAAGAGGCATCCGAATTGCAGAGGATTGCAGAACTGCCGCCGACCCCGGCGCCTCCACCACCGTATCCCACTCCTCAATGGGCACCACAGGGCAAGTGAAGCTAAACGCGCAACTTTCTGAATGGAGCACAACTTGTTTTTGAATGAGATGATGACTCCTAAACGATAATGGTCTTTCAGATTTGTTCCTATCAGACGATTCACTTGTCGTACCTTTTATTGGGGGTTACGGTAGCCCTGGTGCTAGAGGTTTTGCGAATTAGCGCGTTTTGAAATTTTCGCTTTTTAGAACTGCATGGTGTGAATTGAAATTTTGAAATTTTTTTTGAATTTTTTTTCCGGGAAACCGGAAACCTAAATCAAAACATGACCAACAAGACAAAGATCACAATTTTAGAGGAGACGAAGTGTGCATTTGATCTCCCTTAGATTCCTCATTTCAGTCCTAGATTCTGTTAACCTTGAATTTCAGATTTACGCTCTTATGAACAACAAGCTGCGACGACTCCATTTCAAGGTGTGCCTGCTCCAGGACAATGCACTCAAGTTTGTCGTGGCGAACCAGGGCCACAAGGGCCTCCCGGAAAAGATGGAATTCCTGGATCACACGGGGCCCCTGGACATCAAGGAGAACGGGGAGTCGACGGTTCCCCTGGCATGCATGGATCCCGTGGAGATCAGGGGCCGCCTGGGCCACCCGGAATGCCTGGTCTTGCAGGGCCTCCAGGACCGCCGGGATCGGGATCCGGAACGGGATCAAGAGCTGATGGGCCACCCGGGCCTCCCGGTCTTCCGGGTGCCCCGGGCAGAGACGGAACGGCCGGGCAAGAGGGGCCAAGAGGACCGCAAGGGCCGCCCGGACCAAAAGGGGACGACGGTGTTAGTATGGAGAGTCTCACTGACGACGACATTGAGAGAATCGCCAGAAGAGTGGCTGCAATTCAGAAAGAAGCTCAAGAGCCAATGAGAGGAGACCTTCCGGAGTACAATCCAAAAATTCACAGTTTCACAACAAAAGGCGAAAAAGGAGAACGCGGACCGCCTGGCGCTCCGGGAGCTCCAGCTAATGCAGGAGGTTTGCTTTGTTTATTTCTCAATTTCGGCCAAAATGTTCTTGCGACTATAGCATTAGTTCTCTTCCTCGAAAATGTCTAAAATAACTTTGCTGTTTTTTCTTATAGCATTGTTTGTAGACACTATTGTCTCCGTTTACGTATTTCCAATTCCAGAGGTTTTTCTGAAAGGTATTGCCTTTTTAGATATTATCTATCCGCGAGTACGTGATTTTTCGTTTAAAGGCGCTGTTTGGGTCTCGTTAGGAGATAGCGCGTTTTAACGCGCCAATTTAAACATTTTAAGAAAGCGCACACACTGCGTTTGTGATTTATTCAGT
Organism: Caenorhabditis inopinata; assembly: GCA_003052745.1. Taxonomy (NCBI): domain Eukaryota; kingdom Metazoa; phylum Nematoda; class Chromadorea; order Rhabditida; family Rhabditidae; genus Caenorhabditis; species Caenorhabditis inopinata. Next base: position 13,922,316 of record AP018151.1, on the reverse strand, counting down.
TTAATAAACAGTTTAAGAAATTTTTCAATAAAAATTAATTTTAAAAAACGTAATTTTCGAAGCAAAATATAGAAAAAAATTCCAATATTCGCTTCAATTTTCGAAAAGAAATCACAAACGCAGTGTGTGCGCTTCCTTACAATTTTTAAATTGGCGCGTTAAAACGCGCTATCCCCCAACGAGACCCAAACAGCGCCTTTAAACGGAAAATCACGTACTCGCGGATAGATAATAGTTGTCGGCGGGTCGCCACTATCACTTCTTCCAATTTTGGAGCTTTCAGCCGATGAAACTCGTAAAATGTCACTCAACAGGTTCACGGTGCCTTAGCGTGGTGACCGTGATGTGTGGAAACGTGGATATGATAGGCCAAATTGAATAATTTTTGTTCAATGCAATGCCGTAAAACACATCGAGACTAGCAACATATCTACAGCATGATACAAGCGTTGCGCATGTTTTGTAGATACATTGCGCTAAAATTGCGCAGATTTTGTGCAAAACTTGGAGAGAACCGCCGAGTTTGATTATAGGAAGATTGTAACAACTCTTTCCTCTGAGCTCTACGAGAAACCCTAATTATGCAAATCCCATAGGTCCTCTCCTGGCCCGCCACGAACTCTTCCATAAGTGTTCGATTTATGAAATTTCGGTTGATGAAGCCTCGCAACTACAATTGTAGGAGTGCTCTATATCATTGTACGCTTGGCGAAATGACCGTGATGTGTGGCCCTGAATAGTGTGTCGTGTCGATTTTGGAATTGATCGATTGAATCGAATTGGATTGATAATTTTTGATTCAATTCAATCTATTCAACTTGATTCGAATCGCGATTAATTAAAAATCGAATCGATTCTAATCGATTTAATTCGATTCGATTTTGAATCGATTCAGTTTGATTGGACTCGATAAAATCGAATCAACAAAAATAGTGCAAATGCACTCTACCGAACAATGCTTTTGGCGGCGGCTTAACATCGTATTTTAACTGTTTTTTAGTGAAAACAAAAACAAAACGTGAAAAATCGTAAAAAAGTGTGAAAAACTTATAATTTAAAAAAAGCAATCTGAATGAAAGCGATAAAAAATACGATTTCAAACCGCCGCCGAAGGCATTGATCGGTAGAGCTCATTTGCACTATTTTTGTTGATTCGATTTTATCGAATCGATTCGCTTCGAATCAAGAATTGAATTGAATTGAATCGAATCGATTTTCCCGTTCAACAAATCGAATCAAAACTGATCGATTGTTGAATCGACACGACACACTAGCCCTGAACACATGGCGAAGTCTAGCGGGGAGTCTTTTGAAATAAGCAAACGAATTGCGTCCGTCGGCAACTATTGTTTCTGCAAATTCATCTCAAAATACAATTTAAATTAACTCCATAAAACATTCAGCCATTTCCACTGGGACTTCTGTCAATGTTCATGCAACGACGGTCGAGCTGTTCGCTTCCGCCCGGTCTACGTCAATCGGGCAGTTGGCCTTTGCCACGTCATCTCAGCAACTCTTCATTCGGGTGACAAATGGATGGAAAGAAGTTCAATTAACACATTTCCATCCAATTCCGGAAACTAGGCAGTCTAAGGTACGTAATAAATCTTCTTTGTGTTTTCATAGATTTATCAATTTTTTTTGGTTTCAATTTTGGAATTTTCCTTTTTAGCAAATTGAAATAGATTCCCGCTATTCACCGAATAGCATTGAGTTTTGGGTGAGTTTTCTTCTGTTTCGTTGTGATCGTCATTGTGCATTGTCGAATTAATTGATTTTTTTTTCGACTCTGGTGTTTGCGAACTTTGCGAGGCACACCCTTATGCATTTTGTCACGCGCCGCAGTTCAAATGAGCCCGCTCGCATTGCTCAAACCCGGACCTCGAAGAAATCAATGTTTTGACAGAATCTTCTATTTAAAACGATTATTTTTCATCACAGAACCGTCATAATGGTCATAAATGTTCATCGCGACAGCCGCGTAATTCAAATGTAATTGGTCGATATTAGTATTTGTCGCTTTAGGATCATCACCACCATCACTGGAACGGCTATCGCATTTTTCTAGTTCACTTCCTTTAGTCGTTCAGTTTAGTTTCCGCCTCTCCATTCCTTCATTCACACTCATTACATTCATTTTACCTAGGTTTTTAATAGTTTTAATCGGTTTTTGTAAGTCCTGTGAACCATTTGTGCAGCACATTTTAAAAGTGAACTATTTGAAGAAATCGAGTAAGGAAATATATGAACTATTTAGCAAAACTCTCGACAAAACGACGCATCTCGACCGGAAACGCCTAGGGAAATCATGGCGCCTTGGCGCCCGAAGGTAAATCTGGAAGAGCCGCAAAGAGACGCTGGAGTGCATAACAAGGATCGCGTGGTTTGTCTTTTACTCGAAGAGACAGCCACAATCTCTTAATAAGTTCAGGTTCACATGATAGCTCTGTCTCAGCCATTTTCTGGAAATCTACATGGGCTCCGTGGAGCAGACCTTCAATGCTATCGAGAAGCTCGGGCAGCTGGATACACAACAACGTTCCGTGCAATGCTTTCTAGCAACGTTCAGGACCTGGTTCGCATCGTTCACTCTGTTGATTTTGATACTCCGGTTGTGAACATCGCTGGTCATCATTTGTTTCCCAGTTGGAGATCATTTGTAAATGGAGCGCAATTGAATCCGTATGCTAAATTGTACTCGTTTGATCGTCGTGATGTTCACAATGATTCAAGATGGTGAGTCTAAAAATTATAAATGTTTAATTTGTCACCCTTTTGTGAAACCCAAAGGGTTCCATCGCACTGCCTCCTTTAAAGCGTAGCGCTCCTGCATCAACGCAACTCTCTTGACAGTTTTTGAGACCAATGAAATTTGGTGAAGCAGTAAATTGATGAGAACGAATTTGCGGGAGGGAGGCTGAGCACAATGTCACCCGTGCACGTTTCGCTTTGTTCCTCTTCTCTGACAAGGGCTCACTTTGATCTATCGTTTATTAATTTTAAAATGCTTATTTTTCTTTATTTCTGTTTATTAATATAAGAAAATAGGCAATAGAAAAAGCGGAAACTCGATTTAAATTATTATTAAATTTATATTTTTTCGCATAATCAAAGGCCAAACTTTCCTACATTCCTAAAATTACCAAATTTTAATACCGCACAATCCTGAGCCGATGCTTCACGGTGCTAGAAAAAAATGTTAATCAGAAACGCAGACAGCCGAGAGCTGAGAAATCGCGAAGTGCGCCGATAAAGGTTGTGCGCTTTCTATATTAAAGGTACGTATAGTTAAGCCGAGTCGGCTCTAGCCAAGAAGAAACTTCTATGGACCTCTCCCTGCAAATGGTTTTAAGCATTCAATAATTTAAAAATTAGGAGCAAAATTGAAAGAATCATCTCGGCATTGGAATACTTAGGCAGTGTGAAGTGCCGCCAAATGGCAACGAAGCCTGCTATAGAAAAGAAAGCTTTAGATCCAGGGGGATATCAGAGAAAACTGTAGGATTCTACCGAAACAAATCAATAAACATGGGGAAAAACATTTTCAATTCAACTCAATAACTGATATTTCGGAGCATCGGTGTGAACCAAACGTACCAATTTAAAATTAATCGTTTCATCTAACGGCTTTCCGGGAAAAACGACTTTGCCGGGTCGGTCGAGCAAATTTTTAGTCGGCTTTGCCCAGTGCGGGCGGAAGTCTGGAAGTGTTCAGTATTAGTCTCACACACTGATTTTCCAGGCCTGACAAGCGAGTGTGGCATGGGTCCAAAGACGGTGGAATCCGAGCGGAACAGTATTGCGATGGATGGAGAAGAGCTGATAGTAAGGTCACCATACAAAGAGTAACATAAGAACGTTTTGTCAGGATCTATGAGCTCCTTCGCCGGCCATATCTACTCGAACTCCAGTATCTTCCAATCAACCGGAACAGCTCAATGTGATAACAAACTTGTTGTTCTATGCGTTGAGGTAACTGGCAACGCTTTTTGCGTTTTTAGTTTTCTTCCTCTGATTTAAAACTCAAACATTTTCTTTCAGAATATGTCGAAGTATCACGGCGATCGAATTCTTCGCTTGCAAAGAATCACAGCAGATTTCAAGAAATGATTTTTTTTTCATTTCAATATCTAGCATTTTATCAGTTATTTTCCTAGATTGTTTTGTTTTTCTTTAACTTCAGTATTTAAGCCTTTCTACGACCAAAGAACTTAGATTAATCTCGAACGACACACACACACCACAACCCACCATTGAAAAACGGCTCCACACATTCACTATTTGATATGCTTTATTGTAACTCTCCTCGATTTCACCAAACCATTTTCTTTCTTATTTTGCTTAACTGCCATTTGAAATTTTACAATGAACAAACAACAAATTACCAATTTCTTTAAGATATTTACGTTTTTTTTACATGTATTCTGTCGGGTTAGCACTGGCTAATCTTGCAATATTTAGATCATCGGTGGTAAGGCCACGGCTGTTGTTGTTGTTGTTGTGGTGGATTTGGTCCTGGTTGTTGACCCATTTGAGGTGGAGCCATTCCACGACCTGGCATATATCCTTGTGGTACTTGCGGTCGCATGCCCATTTGCATTCCCATTTGTGGATTTATGTAACCTTGCGGTACCGGGCCGGTTGGCTGCCCAGGTCGTTGCTGATAATAGTTTGATGGCCCCGGTTGTGGCATCATTTGAATCATTGGCGGTCCTTGTTGCGGATGGTAGTCTTGTGGCCCTCCGTATGGAGGAGGTATTGGAGCATACTGAAACTAGCGTTAATGAAAAAGAAGCTCACTTAAATGTTCAGACGTTAAAAGTACATTACTTTTAAAATTGCTTACAACATGCAACTAAAAATATGAAATCACACATCTAATGGAACTCACTCTGTTAACGGGCACATTTCCCATTCTCATCATTTTGGCTTGCGGGCCTCCATCATCCATTCCTCCCTGCATAGGATCATGCATTCCTTGATACTGCATCTGAAATTTTTTTTCTACAATTTTGAAAACTCATACTTTTGCTAATGCGGTTAACGATCAGTTATCTTAAATCGTACATGATGTTGTTGTGGATGTTGCTGCTGCATCATTGGATGCTGATGACCATCTGGAGCCACGACTCCAGGATGAGCTCCACCCATAGGAGGTTGACCCATTTGTGGTTGTCCCATCTGAGTCTGCACCATCTGTGGTTGACCCATCATCTGTGGAGGCCCCATTTGTTGTTGCTGCATTTGAACTTGCTGTTGTGGCTGCTGTTGTTGCTGCTGCTGTTGTTGCTGTTGAACTTGTTCAATAGGCACCTGAGGAAGGAAATACTTGTTGCTAAACGTACACAGTTTCACTTACAGTCATCTGCTGTTCTTTTTTAGCATAGGGTATGGGATATTTATTAAACACATCATCTGTCTCTCGCGGTGGCCGTTCCATTTTCTAAAAATTTGAATTAATATTTAAACACTTAACCTAACAGACAACGTACTCTAAAATAAATATCATTCATAGCCTCCTCACAGCTAACTCGTTTTGTTGGATCTACAGTGAGCAACTTGACAAGAAGTCGATACGGAGAACTTTGCGAGTTGATTTTCCATTTGTCAAAATAGCGATGCAGGCTATTCGGGAAGGTTTGGATAGGCGTTCTGAAGAAAAATACAATTTTGAAAGACGACAATAGAGGCGTTGAAACTAACCCTTCATTTCTGGCGTCGCTAAGAAGTCTCTGATGATCTGGCATCTTTTTCATATCAGGCCAATCTGAATCTGATGGATAGCCGAGTAAATGAAATATCCTGGATATTGGAAATGGTTGAATGGGCTAAGGATTAGAATATGCTCTTACCTTTTAACTTGATCGTAATGGTATGGATTTTGTGCTTTTATATCTTCTTCCTTGCAAAAAAACAATGGTTCAGCGGTTAGAAGTTCGGCGAAAATGCAGCCGATTGCCCAAACATCAATTGCCTGAAGACAAAGGATGAAATTATTTTCAGAAGGTTCGGCTTATGAATTTCATTTTCGTTGATACCGTGATTTCATGTTTTTAAAAGAAAGAAATTTTTTGAAATTGCCAAATATGCGCTAGCTTTGAGCAAGTCTTAAACCATGAGACCAGGAAAGTGTATGCTTTAAGGTAACTTCAAGAAAAACAGAGATATTTTCGGTGGAATTTTCTATTTTCAAACATTGAAAAGAATACTTTAGTATAGTGTTTTGCTCCCAGGAGCAACTCGGGTGCTCTGTACCAGAAGGTAACAACCACTGGATCCAGTTCGGCCATTGGTTTGAGAGGGTTTGCATAAATTCTCGAAAAACCCAAATCGGCTATCTTCACTCTAAACAAAATAAGTAGAAATGATGACTTTCTTATTAAAAATCACACCTTCCTCTCATATCTGGAGGTCCATCTCCCATTAGAAGAATGTTTGCGGGTTTGAGATCACGATGAAGCACCCAATTCGAATGAAGATAATGCATTCCTGTAATTTGAAGACGTTTTTGAAACCGATTCACAAGCTAGACCTGGCGCGATTTTAAAAGAAAATATCTATCATCAGGAGAGGGGAAAGCAAAAAAAGCACTGCAATTGGCGAGCAAAAACATGATTTTTAGCGATAAATTGAAATTTTCACAGGCGCTTCTACTGAGATTACAATGCTTTTCAAATTTTTCGTACTCTTTAATCATTTTTTTTTGAAATAATTGAGTATTAAGTAGGAATTCATTTTTTATTTCTGCTATTGTGGGAAGTAAATTTAAAATCGAATAGCTCTTCCTTTTTTTAAGCTATAGAGGAAACTGAGATTGTTTCGTACTCCATTAAGGAAGTGGACTTTGTTAAGTAATTTATCATTCTGGAACTAAATAGGAGGATGTGAACGTGCTTTATCAATTATTTGACACTATATGTGAAAGAGGAGAGTATGTTTCCGACTTTCGGTGCAGAAACCTGCAACAGCAAATGCGCAATCTACAAATGTTGTGCCGGGAGTTCTATATTGGCAATGGAGATAGCTAAAAAGGTAAGCGAAGAATCCAGAACAGCTTGATAGCCGAAACTGAGCTACAAGATAGCTACAAGATTTTTCTGACATGAAAATAAAATTAACAGAAGAAGAGTTCTTGATGCTAGAAAGCATAAATGCAGTTTTTGTACTTATAGCGTAATCCAGAGTACACCTTACCAGCAACTTATTTTCATTTGTTCTCTCCCACGTTACAAATCTAATTTAATTTTAATTGAATTCTACATTCGTTATTTTATTATTGTCATTGAACTAGCTTTTTAATCTAGCATCATTCTAATCACTCCTATAACACACATATCTAGTTTTTTTTTCTTAATTTGCTTACTAGACACGATGGTGCCAGTTGTTATTATGCATGTTCCTCTTTTGACTTACATCTTGGTGCTGTTGTTTTTCTCATTATTAATTTTCTTTCATCTATAAAAAAACAATTTTCTACTTTTGCTGGTAATTTTTCATTCTATGAAGATGGCGTAAGCCAAAATATTGGACATTTTTCATGTAATCGAGTTTTTTTTAGAATTTCTTTGATGCTACGGCTTAAAAGGTAAAATAATAGTAGCGTTACGATAATAAAGTTATTTTTCTTAAAATACAATAAAAATCATGATTATAAGAGTTTCAACTGCACCGGTTTTACTGTAGTAGGAATGTTTTATAAACTTTATGAAATTGAAGGAAGATTACCTGATAAAATTTGAAATAGAATATTTTTAACCATATTCCTTGGCACCATAATCGGCACTTTTTTGCTTTTTGCAGTTCTATGATGTTTAATAACGTGCCATAAATCGTGTTCAGCATAATCTAGCAGCAACCAAACTTTCTTTTCATTGGTTAGGAACACACGTTGCAAACATATAAGATTCGGATGCCTATAAATATCGTATTTTAGCTTCCAGCCTTTTTTTAGAGAATTTATACCGTAATTCCCTGAATAAGGCGATTTCTCTGCACGCCGACATAGAGAATCCCTGACCCTCTATCATCTTCAATGCATACTCTTTGTTAGGAAACCGGCCATTTGGCTGTTTTGGAACTGCTTTGTATACCAAACCATACGTTCCTCTACCAATTTCTTTAGAGTTTTCAAAATAAAAAAGATCTTCAACTCGTTCTCGTCTTTGTGCCAGCTTCTTTTTGAAGTTTTCATCAATCATCAAACTGAAAATTTGTAGTTAAATATTTAATATTAAAAATCTAACAACTTACGTCATTATTTAAAGTTGATTGCTTCTACACTGTTGAGCTCAAAATCAATTTCGACAAGATTTAAATGGAGGGCTACGGTGCAATTACTCCGCAAACACTCTCTTCACGTAACATGCATCACATATCCCGACACTTCCGTCCTTCCTCTCCTTTTGTACTTTTCTTGCGACATATGCATGGGGAGCAAAAGCTCCTGCTGTCAGACGCTTTCAAAATTAAAACTGAAATGTCAATATAAACAATTATTCAAAACGCGGTACAAACTGACGAACAGGAAATAAAAACTAAATATTTTGAGGAGGTTGCCCGGTTCTGCCGGCAAAGTAATATCTAACGAAATCCTAACTGGGAATTTGCCACATGCCTAGTAAAAATGTCGAGTTTCCATCGATGTTTCTCAAGCTTCTGATCATTTTTTGAAAATAAAAGCTCGCATGTCAGCGGAAATCTTATTTTATTTCTCATAATAACGCATAAAAATCAATAAATGTTCGATACCTTGCTCTGCTTTTCGCAATGAATCTAGAATTACAGGCCGATCAGTTCAAATGCAAATGGGTGATCATCAAATGATGGGAAACCAAAGGTAGGCTTTATTATCAAGGAATCAACCATTCAGCGTCCAAATTTTACTATCATATCAAACAAGTGATAGGAAGATATTGCAGAACATACGTTCAAAAAGTGATTGCACCACAGGCGGGTGGTTCTGTTTCACAAAATGGAGCGTATGTGCAACCACAAGGAGTAAGAATGGTTCATCATGATGTAAATGGACAACAGAGGGTAGGTTAATTCGTTTTGAAATCTAAACTTTTTCATCGTTAACGACCTGCATTTCGAAATGAACGCCTCAATTAACTTGTAATCGTTGATTGAGCATTGCAGATTCTAAAAATAACTGAAAATCACAAATTCTTTGCTAACTGGTAATTTCTACCAATTTCTCTAAATTGGTAGAAAAATCGGCTTTTCCTAGCCAAATTTTTCGAAAATTCAGCTTTTTTCCACAATGAATTATACAAATTTTAATTTATGTATTTATGTAGGAAATAATTTTCCTTCGGGGTAATTTTGCGTACCGTGGGAGCCGCAGGTTACTTATATTTCCCCGCAGTAGTTCACCAATTGAAATGGGCTTGTCTTACCACGCTAACAATACGTGAAACCCTCGTACTAAAGAAATATTACATTAACAATAGAACCAATTCACCGAAATTCTCTCACTCAAAATTATTTTCCTATTTAAAACTTACCTTCATTGCCGCGATAAGATTGGTGCTACTTACAACAGCTTCTGTATTTCTGTCTGTATTCTTAAAAAATGAACTATTAAAGCCTGACTACCGCGTCTCAGTCACTTCAATCACATCTAGTGCGCCTTAGGCGGTTACCTTCAGTCAGTCCTTTCGTAATTTCCAACCAGCTCAAACTTTCAAAGGGTAGGTGTTTCTCGACGCCCCTTAGGTCACGCTCATTTTATAGTGGCGGTTTTGAACTTTCTACTGCTCACAACGTGATCAAAATTTTTATTTGGTAACCCCAACAAAAAATGTGGCACAATCTGTAAATATTTTGAAGTGATTCAGTCGGTGTTTAGTTTTTAGTCTTTGAAAAAATTGTAATAAACGATAATTCGGTGTCAAGTATCAAATATCGATTTTACCGAAATCTTTCGGTGTTCCTTGTGAATTTCTCTCCGTGAATGTTTGAGATGCGGAGTATCCACCCCATAGATCATACATCAACACGTAGATCGCCCATGTTTCCTTATATCCTTAATTTCCACCACGTAAGCTGTTACTATCGTTTGCTCTTCAGTATTTTCTATCTGAATCACCTAAATTGAGTTACTTTGTTAAACTAAATAGTTTTCGCCAGCTTTTCCAAACATCTGCTCTCTCCCTCTCCCCTCTCATCACCAACCCCCATGTGCTAATACCGGCCGGCATACAACACCGTGTTCGCCTGTTCCAATCATGATAAACATTTTCTTACAAAAATTTAAAATTTCAGTTTTGAAAGACAAATAATTCGCCGGTTCTCTACTAATTCAGGGGTAAATATATAATTTGGTTCTGTATAACATCCTATTTGTGTTTCAATTTATAAAATATGTTGCATGAAACCCCAATTTAAAATGTTTAGTAAGCCTAACTAGCGATTTCACAATTCTGGAAAAATACGACTTTATCAGTTTTCAACTAAAGTAAGAATCCAGTAATCACCATATAATAAACTCATATTTAACTTTACATCGCTAGTGTATGCCGTTCCAATAAAAATTCCGTTTGGCGAACAACTACGTACTTTTATTAGAAGGTTCACGGAAACCCAACGCTTGTTTTCTATTTTTAGAAGCAAACTAATCGAGTAGCAGAGTCAAAATAAATAGATTTTAGATAGTTCAATTACCTCCTGGAGCTCGCCCACCGCAACAAAATGGAGCCGGACCTCATGTTGTTAGACACAGCTCTGGTGGCCAACAGTTCATCGGGAATTACGGACATGGGGTCAGTTTTCGCAAATACCGTCGTTTGGCTTATCTAAATTTCGAGCTTCAGGGAACAATAGCAGGCCGTAGTGTAGCTGCTGGAGTACAAATGCGTACGGTTCAAGGGAATTTAACCCCTCAAGTTTATCAGAGTAAGCCTATATATGGTGCATTGAAATTATATGAAACTTATAATTAAAAATATGAAATCGTTGCTGAGACATTCTGTTATATTACATAACAATTTGTGATCCATGGATCCACACCATTTGATGTTTTTTTTTAGTTTTTGGTAAGCCTTTTTGTATTTTAATCCTGTAAATAAATAATAATTCGCTTTCGAAGCAAGTCACGTTTTACCTTAGATATGCTGTACTATTGTAGCTCAATATCGATGAATTTTTCCGTATTCCGAAATATTATAATTTTGCCCAGTACAGTTCGTTAGCCAAAACTATTTCATTTAGAAAACGTTTTTACCATTCTAATATATTCATTAAGGAATCCATATTTGGCATTTACCTTTTTACAGGGACGAACGGAGTAAGCTCAATTGCTTCACATCAGACTCGAACTGTTTATGTACAACAAAATCCACAAGGACATCAGGGAAATTACGTCCAATCTATGCAGCGGCAGCAACAGCAGGTATTCTGATTAGATTTATACGGATCGCAACCAACGCCTTGTAAGCGGATATTCCAGAACCAACAGCTCCAACCCCAGACACAACGACAACATCAACAGCAATATCGTAATCCTCAGCAGCAAGGGCAAATGGTGATGCAGCATCGTCAACCTATCCAGCAGAACTCTATACAACAACAACAACAACAACAGCAAGTTCACCTCGCGGCTCAGCCTCAAATGGCTCGTCAGCAAATGCCACAGAGTCGTCAACATCAGCCCCAACCGCAGAACCATCAGCAGCATCCGCATCAACAGGGTTTCATTCCACGTGGTATGAATCTGGCTGTACCTCTGAGGGAACCCTCCCCAGAACCGGTAAGAATTTTCGAAATTTTTAATATTTCGATTCACTCTACCCATGCGACATTTATTATTTTGGCAGGTTGTTGTGAAAGTAGAGGTACCCGAAGATCCTCCAGAAGGTACTTCGAGTGTGCAAGAAGAGCCAATGCCCGATGATAGCGATATTGATATTCAGGTAAACCACATGAAATCTCTTCTCTTCATGAACTATATTTACAGATTCGTAATGTTGTGTGCAACTATACTCTTCCTCTTCATATTGACCTACGAAAGCTAGCAATGAATACTCATAATGTGACATACGAGCGAGAAAAAGGAGTAATGATGAAACAAAAAAGGTCGCCAGGATGCTATATCAAAGTATATAGCTCTGGAAAGGTGTATATTGTCGGATGTCGTAGCGAGGAAGATTGCAAAAGAGCTGCTCGTTCAATTGCCAGGCATGTACAGCGAGTTATGGGTAAAACAAAAGAACGAGTGGCTATTAGAAACTATCGGGTAGGTCTTGAAAAACATAGACTTCAGTGATCCACAAAATGATGCGGTCACCACAAAAGTTTGTTTTTAGTGTTAGTTTAAAAATCTAAATAGCAAACGAAATTTAAACATTAAAAATAAAATAAAAAACAATCAATAACGAATTATGTAGGAAATGCTTTACACATACGACCAACAGATCGCTATCAGACTGCTTAGCAGCATCAATGACTATAAAACTCAATTTCACAATAAACGTTGTAGGAATATACTTATAAGGAAACCAGAAATAGGTGTGCCTATGGAACACGGATCTTTTTCGAAAATTCGAATTATCTACAGCAAGCTGAAAAGAAATGATTTTTTGCGAAATTTGGTTGTTTCTCGCATCATTGCGTATATTACTGTAGTTTAAGTTTTGAAGTGACAGGCACGTTCTCTATGTCTTCTTTTGCAGGTGAACAATGTTCTTGCCACATGTCGCCTACCTTTCGGAATTAAAATAGAGGAAGTTGCTGCAAAATACCGGTCTGAAACTACTTATGAACCTGAACTGTCTGTGGGTCTTGTTTGGAGATCTGTTTCCCCAAAAGCTACTCTTCGTATTCACACTACGGGATCGATTACCGTAACGGGAGCTTCATCAGAAGCTGACGTATTAGAAGTTCTTTCAAAAATCTATCCCATTGTTTTGGAATTTCGATGTCTTGAAAGAGCTAAAGGAAACGCCACAGCACCGAAAAAGAGAAAAAGAAAGGCTCCAACTAATAAAGGGTAAACGCTTGCAATCTCAATGAGTAGAAATGAAATAATCTTGTTTTTAAGACCACCTATCAAACGTGAAAAGTTTGACGATGGCAACTACGGAAACTCTGGCGTTATTAATAACCAGGTAACATTATTTGTCGTTATTAATAACCAGGTATACCAGGTTATGCTCGAAAAGATTATTTCTTTTAAAATTAGAATATTCAAACGAAAAATTCATCTCAATTTTTTAGGTCTACTTCTCAGACGAAGATGAAGATCTCTATGGGGACTTAGATTTGGATGATTGATAATTAGTTGTAATTTTCGCCTTTTTTTTCAAATCTTGATCCGCCCAATATTTACATTGTGCTATCCACTATTTTTAAACCATTCTCTTCTCCCCATCTTGTCATAATTCATTTTTCTCCTTTTAGTTTAAGACCTCCTCTTCAATTCATGTTTTTAGTCTATTTGTGTGCCCTAAAATGCTTCAAAAGTCATGCTTTACCCGTTTTTTTGTCTCGCAACATCATCGAATCGACAATCTCTTATTCATTTTTTTTCACAATTAACTCTGATCAAATTTCTCGCTTCTTTTTCCACCGGCTCTTTCTCTCCCTCTCTCTCTCCGTGCTCTCTACTTTGTTCTACTCTTAGTTTTCCAACAAACTGAAAATTTATATTTTCCTATCTATATTTCTTATGAAAACAGTCCCCGCTCCCTTCCTCCCCAGTTTTTTGTCTAAATAATAGTAGCTAAATATTACCAAGAAAATATCAAAAAACGTCCTTAAAAACAAACGAGTTTCTTGTGAGTTTAACTTCTTCTCTTTTTCATATACTATTCTTAGCTTACACCATGTGATTAATTCTCGTTCCTTACAGCTCTAGATTTAGTTCTGATTCGCCATTATCATTTTCTTTGCTTTTTCTGCCTAATCATTTAATTCATATGATTTCATTCCATTTTCAGTATCTTTACAGAAGCTGTATGAATTACATTAGTTCTGAATATTCAAAATAACGAAAACAGGCGTTTATTCAAATTCCAGGATCCTTCCGAGCTGTTGCACGGAGTGCTCGCTCTTTCTCAAATTGTCTGTTGTCAGTCCGATTCAAAAATTCCAGTTTGTTTAAGTATCCGCCTTTTCCGCGATTGTGAGATTCCAGGTCTTCCTGAAAACGGTGAAATGCATAACATGACGCGATTCGTATTGTCGAATTAATTTTCTTTCTGTATCGATGATTGGGTGTCATTGGGGCCTGCGGACACGCGTCCGTTCGTTTAACTACGGTGTAAAATTGAAGATTACACAAACATCGATAACACAGAAATATTATTTCGCTAATGCTTCAAACCTTCAAATTATGTTGAGCCGTGAAGTTTTTCCAATCTCGATCTGACCTTTCCAATACCGACATTTTGGATCGCTTTGAGAGGGTTTTGGCGGCATCTAATAGACCCACTCTCTTCTTTCCGCTAGCAACGCTATCGGATGTAGTAGCTACCGACGCCGATCTGAAAATCAATAAATCAATGGATCCGTTAGTATTGACTGGGAAGCTAAGGCAACCCGTCTCTATTAGAAACATTGGAAATTATTAGAAAAAATAGGAGTTTTATTTGATTTTCGGACTTCGCGCCTAATATTGAAATTTTTGGATTTAAGACAGTTAGAAACTTAAGTCCTTTTAATTACACATGACACGAGTTGCCCGAGTATTAAATACTTACTTTTTCGTATCGATTTTAGAAGTCTCATTTGCTTCAATACACGCAGATCTGAAAACAACAATGTTTAATTCCGGAATTAGGAGAACAACAGATAAAACAATTTACTGGTTGGAAATAGTCAACTCTTCCGTTTTTGAACTGCTACAGGCTGAAGTATCGTTTTTGGATAATGGAGCACTTTGACCAGTGAGTGCTGCAAATATAGCATCTACGTCCGTGCTCCCCGAGGATATTGGTTTTTCTGATTCTTTAATGACAGCTTTATCGTTTTCTGCTAATTCGGAACATCCCTCAGTATCTTCGTCTTCTTCGGCATCATCGATCTGTTGAGGAGAATGAGCGATAAAAGGGCGGTATCTGGGAATGCTTACTTCATCTTGTTGATTGAAATCTGTATCTTTTTCAGGGTCGTAATCCTCATCGGAGGAAGAATTATAAGGTTCTTCTTCATTTTGGAGCACTGATGACATTCTTTAACTGAAATTACATAATTATTTTCTAATTGGTACCGTTAAAAAATTAGACTGACATTGAGATTCCACTTCATTATTGAATAGAGCTCACGTAGTTCAGAACAAACAATATTTTCATAACAAGAGTACTGTCGAAAGCTACTTCCACGAAAGACATTTACTTGCAATAAGTGAAGTCCAATCGCTACATAGTAGTTTAGGAAGACAAGCAGATACTGAACAAGATAAAATTTGAACAGCGCACAGCATCTCGCGATTCCGGAATCGCGCAATTTTCAATTTATTTCAAATGAGTTCAACGGAACACGAATAAATCAATAAATCATTCAGTTGAGTCGTAATTTCAGACATTTTTCAAAGTGAATAAAAAATTGCAGAAAGGGCAAGAAATGTAGATACTTATAGAAACCACAAGTTGAAAATTTCTCCAGGAAATTTAGCTCAACTTGATTTTAACTATTGCGGAAGAAAAGAAGGTAAAAACAGTGAATCAATAAAAAACACACTTATTGCTTCACTATAGAAACTAACTTAATTCAGAATAATATGCATTAATTCATTTGGAATGAGACCCAAAACTTTACTGGGACACGAAGCCCATATAAATGGGCTGCGTCCTTAGCGCTTTTTATTGTATGATATATTTTAAAGAAATTTGAATTAATGAAACAATTAAACAAGTTTGAATTTAATTAAAATTACACGTGGAAAATTTAAAACAGAAAAACATGAAACGGAAGGAAGAAGCGCAATACACTCGTAGACAAATTTCAGGTGATTCATTTCCAGGCAGTAGTTTCCCCGGAAAGTGTGGGGGACGGGGGGGGGGGTGTTTCTATGGAAAACGAGTATGTGTAACGGCAGTCCAATGCGAACACAGGAAAATAATTTTCGCATAATTCCGCGATGCCGTGAATCATGGAATCACGACTGGGTCTCCTGATTCCGTGCAAAAGTGGAAGAGAGGAAATAGGATGAATAGGCCGCATCTTAAAAACAATGTAGTATGCGGCAGATATGCGCTTCTCAGCAAGGCATATTTTTAATTGAAAAAAAGCACGAAATTTTACAGCTTATCGGTTTGCCGAATGGTTTTTAGAGCGCGGCCTATTCTTTCCTTTTTACACGGCTTCGGCCCGACAGCTCTCGTTGCGCGAAAAAGAGACTTTTGAGTCTGCATGTTTGCGTAGTTTATTGTGCACTTTGTCTAATGGAGCGCATATGCTCTATGATGACTTTATTTAGTTAACTTCAATTTTGCAAATCTCTTCGCGTCTCTGCTTTGCTGTTTTTTCAAAAATTTTCAATTAACCTTTTCCAAATTTTAGTATCTATTTCTGCTTACAGTTCTAAAGTATCCGAATTCAAATTGAAGAAATGAATGCTCATGATGAGATTCAGCGCACATTGTGAGTTATTCAGCTACAATGAATTGAATAAAAAAATTCATTTTCTAGAAATCCGACATGTACCGGAACCTCTGTAATCGCTCTTCAATACAAAACTGGTGTTGTCGTACTCACAGATCGTGTGGTTTCTTATGGAAAAATGGCTCGCTACAAGGTGAGCTATGACGTCCTCTTTAAATATGGAAGAATTTACTGATAAAATTATGTTTTATATAAGCTTAAAACTATCTACCAAAATAATCTTCCGAAATCACGCAAGTTTAAAAGCTAGAAGTTCGATTTCCTTATTGCATTGCCTCTAATTCTTTTTAGAATGTATCTCGTCAATATAAAGTCAATGATAATGTTCTTATTGCATTCGGAGGGGATCATGCTGACTTCCACTGGCTTCAAAACGTAATTGAGCGCCAAGTGCTGCTCTGGAAGCGTTTCGATCAAGATATTGGACCAAAAGCACTTCATGGTTACCTTACAAGTCTTCTTTATGCAAGGTTTGATTCATTTTTAAATACAGAAGTACAATAAAAATTGTAGACGATGCAAAATGAACCCAGTTTGGAACACCCTTGTTGTAGCTGGTGTCGAAGAAGAAGAAAAAAATAACAAGGAAACCAGCACTCCTTTCATCGGTGTTATCACTCAGAAGGTATTATATAAAGTCTAGCGAACCTTGTTATGAATAATGCTAAACTAGTGTATCAAAAAGTTTTGTAAATCAAAAACGAATTTGTGACGGGCATCCGTATTTTCACTGATGATAGCGAAATTTTCTACATATTATAAGCAGTTTAGTTAAATGAGCAACTTTTTCTGGAAGTTCATGAATATATTTAGTTTATTTAAAATTTATCAAATGATTATATTCAGCCAAAAATGATAATTTTACTTAAATTCATAAACTAGTCATTATAACTTGTAAAATTCGTCAAATAAAAAGATATATAAACTGAAGTCTTAATTCAAGGGCTCTTCGCATTGTTCTCACTTTATTTATCGTTTAAAATTTATCTTAAATTCAGGGATGTGCGTATCAAGTAAAACACATTGCCACTGGACTTGGAGCTTTTTTGCTCAACCAAGCTGTGGAGGATGAGTGGAGAAAAAAGGGAGAAGAATTGTCCCGAGAAGACGCCGAAACTGTTCTTCGCAAATCGCTTGAGCTCACTCTCTATCACGACTGCGTCGCTGACAATGAATTCGAAATAGGACGTGTCGATGCAACCGAAGGTGTCGTTCTGGGAAAAGAAGAAAAAGTCATTGGAAACTGGTCCATCGCTGAGACAAACTGTCAGTACGAATAAGTCCCGGATTTTGAACGTTGCTTATAGCCTGACCGATCTTTCTTATTTATTTTCTCCTTACTTTTCAAACCACTTCTTTATCTTCTTTTTATTCGGTGTGAAATATTTATTTCTGCGTGAACTATAAATCCTACAATTGAAGTAGTGACTTGTCAATAAGACCATTTCTCCTTTCTAATCTTCTAAAGATGAGCATGAGACTCAGCGGTTTGAAAAGTTGGTGAAATTTGATGTGCTTTAAAAAACTGGTTGTCCTCAGATAAGTTTCAAAAGTTAAAATTGACGCCATCCAAATCAGACAATGAGAAGAGACCAGACAAACAAAAAAAGTTGAACTATAAGAACAAAATGAAGGCTAGGTACAATCTGACCGATGAAATGTTCGAAAAGGAGAAGTATGAGAGCAGTGCTGTATTTAAGACTTAAATTACGTTTAGAGCAGAAGCAATGACTCAAATTCACAACTGGAATCTTCTACAAAAAGAGATGGTTTTTGAAATGTTCCGCCCGACGTCTCAGTATGTTGCAAATTGTAAAAAATTCGATTTGGTAGGCGCTCTATAAATTCTAAAATCTGAAATGTCGTTTATCTCCAAGCTCCACCCGAAAACATTGCGAGACAACATAGTGATCAATAAAGCTGGAAATAAAGTGTGCGTGGAATTCGGAAAGTACAGACAGCACCTCTTGTACTCCGTGGCGCCCAACCCGAAGCACGTTTATATTCACGACATAGTAATTGAGAGTAGTCACTGCATCCGGCGACTGATTGCTTTCAGGTGATGCAAAGCCAAGAAATGACGCGTTTCCGCAAAAGTCGAAAGGTAGCTGACGGAAAGCAGAAGCAACAGATAGTGGATCAATGGGCAAACATGACAAGGCAAGTTAAACGGCTTAACAATTTCACTTTGTCAATTTGTTTTCAGCGCAAATACGGATGCCATGGAAAACGATAACTCGCAACACACGACAAAACAGACCAAGAAGGAAAACGGCTCGACCTACTCATCATCGAGCATGAAATTTGGTTTGAAAGAGACACGATGTCGTGCAAATTCTTAAAATAGAGAAATTACAGTGGTGAATACCACCGACAACAAGCGATCCGTGTTTTCCAGCAATTGGTACCGACCGTCCATTTCTCGTTCCCAGCAGAAATCGGGAAAAATGGCCTATTGGGTGGCCACTGGTGACGAGTAAATTCACCATTCTTTCGCGTAGCCGTGCCTAAGGCTTCCACGAAAGACGTAATAAAACCTCTCGTCTTGTCTTCGTCTTGAATTCGTAGTGGTTTTTAGTCATTTTGAAGATTTTTCTTTCTGGAAATGTTATTAGATATACTCGAATAACACTAGAAATTTTTAGAACAATTTTATTGGCAGACAATAAAAATACGCACAAAAAAGAAAATGACTAGGCGACTAGATATTTCTTGGTGATTCCGGCCCATAACTCGTAAAATTTCGCTTCATCGTGATATTTGAAATGCTACAGCGACTCAAAGTAATGATCAATCCCATAAATTTTCTTTGAGGCCACAGGGCTTTGAGGGGTTATGCTTAGGCTTAGGCTTAGGCTTACTTCAAGTCGAAAAGTGCATCAGCTGCCGTCTTATTCATATCTATGATTAACTAATAAGCGAAAAAAAAAATCCAAAAAAAATTGCAAAAATTTCTCATCGTTGAAGCGCGCCACGCATGAAAAAAACAACTTACAGAAATAACAACTTACAGACTTATTTTAACAATAACAACAAACATTTTCAGAAAAAAAAATTGCAAAAACCTCCAAAAATGGCTTTAAAAAAATAATTCGTCTTTCGTGGAAACCTTAGCCGTGCTTTAACGCTTCATTTTCAGTGAGGACTTTGTGATTGACGATGACCCCGAAGGTAAATATACAGTGACAGCGGAAAAGGTCATTGAGACGCTCACTGCCGGAGGAAAAGTGAACGACTCGGGAGTTGTGGAGCCAAAAAGCCAGCGCACTGCATTGACGGATCCTTTGGATACGGTCTACGCAAGACACAAGAAGAATTGCGGAAGAAATATAGTGTATCTTAACACTCTGAAAGGGACTATCGATTTCATCAAGGCACAAGGCAGTTCCAACGCCAATTCGCCTGATCAAGCAGAGCAAGTTTTTGGCGTTATGGTAGTTGGGGGGGGGGGGGTTGGGGGGAGCGGGGCACTCGTTTTTCACGATTACGGAAAATTATGAAAATGTTTTTGCTTGTTACACGTTTTATAAACGTTCTTCGAAAATAATTAGTTTCCGCAATCATTGTACGCAAAATTGCAGAAAAACATTATGCCTGACGAAAAACAAAAAAAAACTGTTATAGCCAAATGCTATGTGTTGCTTTTATTTTACTTCCTTGACTACTGGGACGCCCGATAGTCGGCTGGAGGTGTTCTCAGCGCCGGGTCGTAGAAAAAACCTGAAACGTCAATTTCAGTTTTCACAACTTTTAGTGGCTCAACCCACGCGTTTTTCACCGTCGTGTATATCCCCATAAAATGTATTCTTTTTTCAATTTTCCAATTTTTCAGTGATACGGAGGAGATCGTATTCGCTCCTGTTATCACGGCACACGTCTTTGAGGGGAATTGGCTGAAAAGACAGTACGCTAAAAAGAAGCACCGCGAGACGTATGAAGAGCCTCGGAAGGACTACACACGGGAGGTTGGGGAAGAAACAGAATGATCTTGTTTATTCTAAATTAAGCGAATAAAATATTCTAGAATTCATTACTAAACAAACAATGAAGGATTCATAGAACGGACCATTATAACCTATTAATTAGGCTTCGAGAGCGGCGAGTCTTTTTTGTTCGGCAACCTTGGCCTTTGTGTCTTTCGAAATGTAATCGGCGGGAACCAGGTATCCGAAGATATAGCGACGACCAATCATTTCTCCGATGAAGAACCAGAAGATCACTTCAAGTGCGACAGCAGTGTAGACGAGTCCTTCCTTCAAAAAGCTTTTGTATTTGGTTTGATTTTTATTAAATGGAAAACAGAAGTTCCGAGTTCTACATTAATGAAATAATCAAGGGGGCATTGTGCTTTATCGGAAACATTACCAGTGTTCAGATGAACTAATGGTTATAATTACTTAATTCTTTGTACACACAGACTTCATCCCTCTTCACCACCGAGCAGGGGTGAGTCTATGTTTGCTTTTAGTAATGAATCTTCAATTATTACTTTATTGGGAGAATCTTGTTATTCTCTCTTATATGATTCTAAAACTTATTTTATCTTAATGTCTTTACTTTTTGTGACAATAAAAGGTTTAATTGCCAATGTTTGAAGTGCAAGGGAATAGGTTGTAAAATCGGTTTAGAACAAGAGACGCCTTCAATTTTTACATCCACCCTGGCCAGATCGATCAAGCCAAATGTTTTATTCATTTTTTGTAACTTTTCTGAATATAAACAATAATTTGAGCGGGAAACTCCTCTTTTTTTTTGTTTCCATAGATATATAAAATATAAAATTCGGTTTATTGCAAATATTCTTTATTCTGACTGACTTTTTCTTTTAAATAAATCAAATTAATCTATTATTGCTACCCTATGAAAATTCAAAATTTTAATGTACTGCACCAATTTCTAGTTTTGTCTTTTACACTACATTTCGAATAAAGGAGAACATGAGCACGGTCTTTTAAGAAGCAGAGTCGCACAGTCGTCATTGATTCGTTTGTGGATTTCTCTAATAGTTTCTCTATGTTCTAGTTCGCTTCTTGTTGCGGCTGCGGTAAACTTCCATTTTCAGAGAAAAATACATAATTTTAAGTCGGAAAACTTAAGTGATGAAAAATGTTATCAGATTTTCACAAAACGGTGAGAATAATTTTTAGTCATATTTAGTTGACCTGCAACGAGAAAACCGAACAAG
This sequence comes from Caenorhabditis inopinata, assembly GCA_003052745.1. Taxonomy (NCBI): domain Eukaryota; kingdom Metazoa; phylum Nematoda; class Chromadorea; order Rhabditida; family Rhabditidae; genus Caenorhabditis; species Caenorhabditis inopinata. Next base: position 13,900,529 of record AP018151.1, on the reverse strand, counting down.
TTCAACAATTTATTTTTTATAAACGGAAATAACGGGTAACAACGCTTTTTATTGAAAACTGAATACTAAATTGTTGCACTTTTTCGCTTTTACTTTCACTGTAGTCATTTGTCATAAATAAATGTATGTGTTTCAAGTTAGAAACTAATTACTTTAAAAGAAAAAAGCCAAAAAAGTGAAGTAGCGTTACTGCTACGCAAATACACCGAGAGCTTAGTAAATTTTTAAAAAATAACATAAGTTAATGTTTTTTTAGTAGATTATGATTGTTCTAAAACCAGTTTGTCTCGTCAATTGCTTTTTGAAATGCCCTTTTCAAAATTTTTTTGACGAAAACTGACTTGCTTTTTCATTTATATCAAGCGTTTCTCGAGTTTTTTTTTCATCCCGTGATTTTAATCACCATATAGAATCCCCGTGCCAAAGACACAGGATTTCGTTTTTATTTCCGTGAATCCGCACAGCAGTGACATAATTTTCTCGCACTGTGTGAGCAAAAAGAGTGAGTCTTGAACCCTGTTCCCCACGGGCCAGCTTGATAATTTCTGCAGTAGGCTTACTTTGACAGTCAGATTGACGTATTGCTTTGTCTGAATAAACTTTTGAATCTTCGCCCAGTCAGCTTTAATAGCAGGAAGATCAGCGGTTCTTGGCGGTGCCAACTCGTGCTTTCCTACAGCCTTGAGAATGGCCAGACGACGTGGGAACTGCCGAGCCTGGTGCCGGTAAAGTGCGCCAGAGAGGTTAGCAATCTTTTCGAAGAAACTCAGCTTGTGGGTTGCCATCACTGAAAAATAAAATATTTTAAAGTGAGCATAGAAAACTATTTAAAGGTGCGTTAAAGAACAAGGACAATTAGTAGCACAAAAAATCGAGAAATCAGTATTTTCGATGTGGTACCTCTTGTCCAAATTATGCTACGCTTCAAAACAAAGAAGAAGAGCAAATCTCGAAACACGAGACTAAAACTGCAAAAATGGTGAAGCAGTCCGTATAGTTTTTATTAATTTGACACAGTAGTATTTCGAATTCGTGGCGAGACCATATTCAAAAAGCAGGATGAAGTCCTTTAAACGAAACGAAAGTGTGGCGTGGTGATGATGCGATTTTCGCTTTTTTTAAACTTTTGAAATACTTGAATTATAAGCAATAGCTGATCCGTAAAATGTTTTATTGCTGCGGAAAAAAAAAGAAAAGCCAAATGCAAAAAACCGTTTTTTGTGGTATTACTTAGGCTCACGGTATATGCCTAGATTTGGTTTTCCATTTTTCGAGTCAAAAATTCGATCTATTTATGTCAAGTTCTTACAAAAAGTGAATAATGAAAAGAAAACAATTACAAAAACAGAAACATCCAAAAAACAAAAATAAACTACGTTTTATAGTCGTGCGGCAAATCGAAAAATGTTCAAAATTTCACTCGTTTTTGAAGTTCTTAAGTATGTCATTTTGCTTTTCGGTGGACCATTTTTTCTTTTTTTTTTTCAGCTACATGTTAAACCCCTTTTTTACAAACTAATTTTGCAAACACAAACAGCGAGATGACATTTAAAAGACAAATGATTGTTTTAGTGATTTTTTATTGTTCGCAAAAAATTTACAAAAAAATATATTTTATCTTTAGCATTAATATATTTTTTTTAATGTAGAACTCATACTTGAAATCTCAAAAATACCAACCAATAGTTTAACAGATACGATATATGCACGACATGTATCCTCGACTTTTTGTATATTTTCACGGTGATTTCTTCGGAAAAATTCTTAAATTTCTCAATTTCGAGTTAATTAAAAATTTTTTTAACGCATTTTTTTGCTGCTTGCATTCTACATAACTCTTTAATAAATGACAATAGTTGGGCAATGACAAGGGTGTAACATTCCGAGTAAACTCAACTGCTCTTTTGAAAAATAATACCGGCTGCGAGGTCTTGTTAAAATCATATGCAGAGGTAGAATCATGCATTCAACGTCCCAAAAAATTCGTCATAATAGATCTCAAATTAATGTTTTGTATTCTTAATAAAAGACAACTAAATACATACCCACAATTTTCAAGTGGGTATGTAGTAGAGCGGCGCTGTGTTTGCGTCATTTTGCGAACCGTATTTATTGAATTTATTCTTTCTAGTTTAGAGCATAGCCCATAGTTAATTCAGAGATGCTTTAAAAATTTAATATTCTTTTTTTCAGATGATTAATCTCAGGAGACTTGTGCACACCTCCTGCCGTTTGGACCGAGGGAGAACAGCTTTCTATAACATTCATAAAAAAGTAAATATTAATAAAAAAGTACATAAACGACTCTGAAATATAATAATTTTTAGGTAACCGATCCCGCTAAACAAGATCCTGACTATTTTGAAAAAAAAGCAAGGGAGTTGCCGTTAGGTAAGTTATATTCACGTTAAAAAAATATGCCGCCCTTATCGAATTGTCGAAAAAATCAGATCAAAACTACATCGATGCTCTCACAAAGCTTTACTATGAGAAGATTGGTAGTGAACGCGATTTGGGTTTAAAAGCAGCTGATAATTTGGTCTGTTTATTAAATTGTTTTAAAAAGTGAAATCAACACTGATTCAGATTCTGGAAAAGACTGAGTTCGGATTACCTCGTATTGAGAACTCCAAAATCCGTGCAAAATACGAAGATTTGGACGAGCTCTCGAACGCCCCGGAATCGGTTAAGAAAATTTTCAGTGTAGAAATGGCCACTCGGCAAGAGTTGTCGCAAGAATGGAAACAAAGCTTAATCAAATCAGTGCGTCAACACTCTCTCGATGAAAGTAGTTTAGAAATGAGAAGTTAGTTTAAATAAAGAAAATAATAATCTCATTCTTATCACATGTTATTTCAGTTGCCTGGCTGACAGCTCTTATTCGCCATTGGTCCCTTCTAGTGAATGACATTGGAAAAGACACTAAAAAGGTTTGAATCCAACCGTGCCTCATTTTTATATATTTTTAAAGAAACCGACATGGTTAACGCATCGTATCTGGTTAGTGATCAATGAGCGTCGTAAAGCTCTCCGAATTCTGCGTGAACGGAACGAAGCTGCATTCGAGAAAACAATTGCTGCTCTCAAAATTTCGTATCATGTACCTAAACAGCCAGCTCATGTTAAAACTAGAAAGGTGACCTATCTTAACTAATCAAATTGCGTTTTAATAGAAAACCGAACATTTTTAGGCTTGGGCAGAAGCTCAATTAAAGTTGCGAGTAGAAAATGAGAAAGAGAAACGGTTAGAAGAGTTACACGAAAAGTATGACAAAGAGGTGGAAGATCACAAAAGGGAAACGCAACAGAAAAGAAAGGCTTTAAACATCGAGTTAGAAAAGGTAAGATCTTTCCGGTGTTTGGTCCGTTTTAAAATTTAATCTTTCCACAGCTCACTGAAGAGATGCGTCAAATCGATATATTTGAAGGAAAATCATTTGAAACAGTCGGAAAATATGAACCATCTTTGATATCATCACTAACTGAAACGGTAATTCATTCGAATCTATTTTATCATCCTCCACCAACTATGACTGAAAAATAATCAATTCAGTAGCTTTTCGAGATGTTTTCCATATAGTTTAGATTACGTTTTTCTTTATTGTTACTTTTTAAATTCTATAAAATGTTGATTATGTTCTAAACGTTTTCCGTTTCTTCTATAACTGTTTGGTTTCTTGCTTTCAGTGAGCATACTTGAATAATCAGAACGTTCTGATGAACGGTATAATATTATTTTTTGAACAATTAAGATGTCACGTCATCGAAATATTCGCAACATCAATGTCGAAGATGGTAAGTTAAATATGTATTTTCTGTGCTCTTGAAAATACGAAATGTGGTTCTGATGCAATCTAGTGCTGAAAATATAGTACATATCAATCGTAATAAAGGAATTTATCAGACTAAACTTGCATTTTTTTTCAGAATTAGACGACGATTATGATGACGATTACGGAGACTACGATGATGAAGATCCAGAAAGTGCTTACCTCAATAAAAACCTGTTACCTAAGTAATTAATAGAAACTTTAGGGCAGTACACTTACGACCGGAGTTCACTTTCTGCAAATTACTACAACTATCTGTCCGAAAGTGGTCGAAATTCCCCTATTTCTCCCACACCCCCTCCTGGACAATCAACGTCTTCGTATTGCCCTCCCGTTTCTACTGCAACTCCCACTGTTCCACCATCCAACTCTCTTTCTTCTTCCATTGTGCGCAATATGACAGCTCCGTCGCTCCAGCAGCATTATGTATCACCGAAGAATGCTAACAGTCGGCCAAGTACTCCATCAAACAATATAAACACTCCTAAAAAGAAACAGCAAGTGAAAAATGTGAGCACTAAGAATTTCATTGTTCTAGTAAACATTTTCAGCTGCAGCTCTTAACGTCAGCTAGTCCTAATGTGAGTCGTCCCTCGTCAGAAGTCGATTTAACGTCATTCAGACGTAACCAACTTCAATGCATTGCGAAAGTACCGTCTGTTGCCCGCAAAACCGTAAAACCAAAACATTCGGAGAAAGATTTAATAAATCTAATTGTCGTTGGGCATGTTGATGCCGGAAAAAGTACTTTGATGGGGCATTTGCTTCATGATGTAATGATTTCTAATATTTAATTTAACTCAAGAATTGTCTTACAGTTGAAAGTGGTTGATAGCCGCACGATGGATAAATTCAAGCATGAATCAGCTAGAAATGGAAAATCATCGTTTGCTTATGCATGGGTTCTTGATGAAACAGCCGAAGAACGGTGGGATAAATATTTTAAATCAAGATAGATCTCAAAAATTGGCATATACTATATAGTGAAAAGTTATTTAGTGAGCGCGGTGTAACCATGGATATAGGACGAACCAGTTTTGAAACGTCTAATCGGCGGATTGTGCTTCTCGATGCTCCAGGACATAAAGATTTCATTTCAAACATGATCACTGGAACTTCTCAAGCTGATGCGGCAATACTGGTAGTCAATGCGACTACCGGCGAATTTGAAACAGGATTTGAAAATGGAGGTCAAACGAAAGAACATGCATTATTGCTGAGAAGCTTGGGTAATTTCGTTAAAAGAAATTAATGACCAACTTATTCGATTAAATATTTTTCAGGTGTAACTCAGCTCGTAGTTGCTGTCAACAAACTAGACACTGTCGACTGGTCATTCACGCGTTACGAAGAGATAAAAATCAGCTTAACAGGGTTTCTCACTCGTCAAGCCGGCTTTTCCAAACTGAAATTTGTTCCCGTCTCCGGATTTACTGGAGAAAACTTAGTTAAAAGAATTCAGATGAACTGGTACGATGGCCCATGTCTTTTGGAGTTAATTGGTTAGTTGCTCTTCTTTATTAATGCAATAAATAAAAGCAATCCTCAGACAGCTTCGTGGCACCACAACCACCTTTCGATGGCCCATTGCGAATCACTATCAGTGATGTTCTGAAAGTTCGTTCGATCAACTTTTAGTTAAAATATTTACGTTTAAGGTTGCTTCTAACCAACTTGTTGTAAGTGGTAAAATAGAATCTGGAGAAGTCGAAAAGGACGATAAGGTCTATATAATGCCAAGTGTAACTGCTGCAACAGTTAAAGGTAGGTAGAAAAGCACGGAAGGTTTGTTGCCGCTTTTCCGGTCAAATAGATTGCGAAATGGCGCAATATCATAGTTGGGTGCTGCCACTTTCTTGCTTTTTTTTGCATGTTAATGTTTCTTTTTGCTGCTTATGCACTCAAAGAATTGAAAAATTGAGTATTCTGTTCTCCATGTCGGTAGTTTTTTGTTTATTATTCCATTGCGTCTTTTTTAAAACTAGTAAATAGCGATACCATTATTTGTAAAATTTACAAAGAATATGCGACAAAAAGAGTTCAACCCAACTAGAATGGCGCCATGAAATCAAGGATAATTGAACGGTCCACTTACTTAGAAAATTAGAACAATTAGAAAATTTGCCGGTGAGAATCGGCTAGAAAAAAAATTGCTCTGCAGTTTGCTGGCATCTTGCCATTTGCTCGCCCCAAATCTTAAGATTACTTACCTAGTTATATGGTGGATCAATAATTCGCTTGCGTGGGAGCGAATGATAGCTAACCATTCCTTGCGATCTGGGGCGATGGTGATCCCAGAAGTAATCTGTTGATTTCCTCGATATATTCAGAATTCTTTTCAGAGTGAGTCGCACCATCTCGTGGGGGGGGGGTTGCCCAAATGTCGTTTTTTTTTCGAGAAATGCTTTCCTGAATCAGTTGTGTCCATCATTCAGTCAGTTCCTTGTTAAATGTGTGCGGCCTATCCCAATTTTGTCTTTTTGATGTAGTTGAGTGGCTCCGTGACTTGGGAGATTTTTAGATGTCTTCACGGTGTAAGTCTCGTCGACGCTGTCCCGTGAGGGTCATGCTTGTGAAGCTCAGGTTCCTAGTCATTTCGTGAATTTAGTAACTACGTAAGTAAAGTCGACTGTCTAATTAACCCAGAATAATAAGACAATCGACTTTCTTAATTACATTGTCGGTCCGTTATTCGCCTGCATGGGCGCGGAACGCAGCTAACCATGTCTTGTGATCTTAAGAGATTGTGGTCTATGAAGGAATCAGTCCAACTAGAATAGCGTCACGAAACTAAAAATAATTGGGCGGTAGATGAAAGGAAAATTAGATACGAGAGCAGATAAGAAAAACAACTTTTCTGTAAGGCACAATCTACACTATGTATTATTCTATTGAAACATTGGATTTCTAAAGCGACGTAAACATATTGTTAAACAGAAATGGACCGTTTTGGGCACTTTAAGAAAATATCTTGAGTGTGATATAGACTGAAATAAGCTTTCAGACAGATGTGTCCTTTCTGTCCAGTATTGCTTAACACGAGGCAGGCATACGACTAAAACGAATGTTGCACAATTCATTACAACCGGTTCTTTAAAACATCCTGCATCAAGCGAAAATGCTGATATATGCTGACATAGTTACGATTTTCAGAAAAATATCAGAAAATTATTTATTTTTCTGCGCTATTTTTCTAGATTTCTTCGTGGGCTCGAAATTAAATATTCGATTATGCTTTTTCGGTTTCATCATTTGGTTAGTCAAACAGTCAAATCAATGCAATTTTTAAAAATCTATTTAATATTTTAAAACCTTAAAATTTCTCACCTTGTGAAACGGAGTGAAAATTCACTTACACTCTCTGGCCGCCAGTCTTTCATAGTTTATATTGATTGCATCATAATATTTTTTGTGACACCTCTGCACTGGAAAAATATAATTGTTATATGCAACGTTTTTTAAAGAATGCGCTAACAACGACGGTTTAAAGCACTGTTTTGCTGGAGACTACATCCTGCTCACACTACAAGGAACGTTTGAGCCGGAATCAATTCAGACGGGATCAGTCGTCGTCCGCTCGGGGCCAGATACACTGATCCCAGCCAAGAAGTTTGAAATTCGATTAGTTGTTTTTGAGATCTCCATGCCAATTATCAAAGTAAGAATCGCGTTTTGAATTCATTCATAAATACTTTGAATTCAGGGAGCAAGGGCGGAACTGTATGCCCATTCACTATGCGTTCCATGTTGCTTCACGAGTCTATGCTATACTATCAACAAAACAAACGGAGAAGTTTTGAAGAAGAGCCCGAGGTTGAGAAATGGCTTTCATTCTGTGTTTAATTGAAAACATCTTTAGATTTCTGGCTAAAGGAATGTCAGCTGTGGTGGAAATTGAGGCGGAGCATGACGTCGCCATCGAAACATTCACAAGTTGTCGCGCTCTCGGGCGTGTTACCTTCCGAGCCGGTGGTAATACGATAGCTGCTGGTATTGTTGAAAAAGTCATTACTCCACAATAATTCTCATTATATTCCTCGGTCCTGTTGCATGTTGCTCTAGTAGTCACACTTCTCATAGTCCCCTTTTCTTTCAGATTATTTTTTTGTCCATTATCTAATGTTTCGCTTGTGATCCGTTCTGTAATTTTATGAAACCCGCTGAAAACAAGGAAAATGGGTTGAAAACCGGGTGAAAAGTGGGCGGTGTATAATGCTACTAGCTGGCGCGCTGTTGATTCTGCAAGTCGTAAGAGGACGAATGTCGATGGGGGAATCGAGTTGGAATAGTGTTACGTCGCGGAGAAGGATTATAGACACGTCTTTATTTGAAACAATAAAATAGAAGGGATGGGGGGGAGCAAATCTCGAACTCGGGAAAAGAGAGAAGTGGGCTTGATTTATAGGGTGCTGATAACGATCAGTGAAGGTCACGTATTTCACGTGAGCGTGAAATAACGTGGTGCGGTTAAACTTGTGGGGGTGAACCCAACAAATAGTTAATAATATAACATAAAACTGGTATATAGAGTTTAATTGCCACATCGCTGTAAAGGGTCGTGTCATTGCCAACGTGGAAGGTTACGTGCCTTCCCAACACCTCTCCCACCTCGACGAAGATCCACGTTGACCTTGGCAAGAGGCTGATTGACGGTTTCCAGAAGTAGAGGTCTTCTGGTGCGAGTGGCGGCTTAATCTGTAGAGTGGTTACGGATCGTATCGGATTGGAGCTCGTCGAAATAGCAATTCACCATTAATAAATACAAATATTATTGTAAAATGATGATCTGAAAATGCAAAAGCTTACAACATCCAGGATTCCCATGCCGTCTCCGATCCAAGTACTAACTGGACTCAACGTTGCTTAACTTGCCAGATCGGACGAGATGGCGTGCATTCAACGTGATATGCACAGGCAGATTGCAAAGCATGCTTGAAAAATGCCTAGGCTTAAAATATGCTTCATCGATGTCGCTTATCCCAAGCATTGCCTCAAGCAGTGTGTCGTTTCGAAAGCATTTCGAGAAATTCTCGAAAAAAAATTTTCGATAAAAAAATAATAATAAACTAGTTCGAACGACACTCCGAAATAACGCAAAGCGCGGTGTTTATCGTATTTCGATTCAAATCATTTTTCGTGAAATTATCGAAAAATTTCGAAAAACGCATTTTTCGAGAAATAATTTTTCGAAACGACACACTGGCCTCAAGCATCGTGATTATTTTTTGGAAAATGCGCGAAACTTCATGAAGAATCGGTGGATCACTGCCTTCGGCGTTTTATAAAGTTTTTTTATAAACTGAGCATATTTCAAACATTCAATCACATTTGAAGGCGGTAGGTCATCGGTGCATGAAAGATTATTCGTTTTATTTTTTGCGTCTTTTCTCATTTTCTTTACATTCATACGTTTTCCCCTTGTATTTCCGCTGATTCCGAGACAAATTCGTCATTTCTTCAGCATTCAGCATCTGGATGCATGGCCCGTAGTACAAATGCAGATTGTGTATTGTCGCACGACGTTTGCCTATTTTTGTTTGAGAAATTTCCAGATTTTTTTTTCGCTTTTTTCGCCCTTTATTCAAAGAAACATTTCCTACACTTTCCCATCAACCGTTCTGATGAATTTATTGTAACATTCCCCCCGCTTACCAGAGTAGGGCGGAATTGGATTTTGGAAACTCGGAATCCGGAAAAAGGAAAAAAAATGTTTTTCACGGAATCTGGAATGCGGAAAACGGAATGAAAAAAAACAGCGGAATCCGGAATCCGGAATTCCGCCCTTCTCTGCCGCTTACCCACACATTCCCAGAGCTTTCATCGCCTCCGACGTTCTAGCAAAACACAGTTACACTATAATGCTCCGCCTACCCTTCAGAAGAGTACAGTATAAAAGAGCTTCAGTGGAGCTCTCTTCATTTTTACCCTATTATTTTTGCATCTTCATTTTAACTTTGAATTATTTAATCTTAATTTAACATTTCGCAAATTTATAATAAACAGTTTAATTACCCAAGTTTGAGAAGTTCCGTTCGTCTTGGACTTGGAGAAAACTAGGAGGCTGACCCCCTTCATATCATCACAACTTTGGTGAAAACCATACAAACTGTCAAATCTGACTCTGAAAAAATAACAGATCAGCGTAACCTTTTGGACACAAGAGTAGGGCGGAATTGGATTTTGGGAACTCGGAATCTGGAATCCGGAAAACGGAAAAATATTGTTTTCACGGAATCTGGAATCCGGAAGACGGAATGAAAAAAAAAACGACGGAATGCGGAATTCCGCCCTTCTCTGCTGGACACCATCCAAATCACAGTTAGACAACTAACCGACTTGGAAGAACCATTGGATGCTGTCTTCATGCAAGATGCAATAATCCATATCAAAATTCGCAAGAAGAATCCAAACAATAATTCTCAAAAAGAGAATTCTGAACAGATCGTCAAATGATCGAAATGAAGACAACCGTTCCAACTCCTGGAATTTAGAAACCTGGAATCCTGGAATCATCTAGAAGACATTGTCTCAATGGTGGAAGAACTCGAAGAACAACTGTCACAAATATCGGACCACGCCTCCGTCAATCTAGCACAAGCAAACGCAGAATTGGAAGGTACGCATCCAACCCCAGGAGCCTCTCTTCGAGAGTGTCCCAATTGTTCGGAACGAAGAATGAAACCAAACGACCAATTAGTAAAATGATTCGAAAATTGGTACCTGCAGGATACTCAAATCCATCCGGAAATGTTACTTGTGGTTTTTGCAACCAGATGCATTTTTCGGATACTTGTGGAATGTACAGTACCGGCCATAAAGGTATCATATTATGGTTTTTCGACCATATCTCATTCGATATAAAACGAATCAATCTGATTTTTTCAGAGTTTCTTCATCAAGCAATAATATATCAGCTAAGAACATTTGGATTTGTAAGACTAATGAATACTGGAGTAATTTGAAAAAAATCGAAAACAACAAAAACCAATATTTCTTAAATGAAACTTCGTGCTCTTAGAAATTTTTCTATCTGCGAGATTTCAATATTTTATGGGAAAATTATTTGTATCAATTACTGCCTGGCATCTACGGGGCATGAAATCGATGATTGTGTCGATGGTTGATGGGGGAATCTTCTTCCACTCCTCCTCGAGAAGTTTGAACTTCTTGTCGATGTTTGAAGCAGTTTTACCAGTCAATCTCTTTTCAAATTTCTCCCATAGGTGCTCAATGATGTTCTGGTCCGTGCTTTGACTCAGCCAATCCAAAAGGGTGACACGGCGGCGGTTGAACCAGTCGTGCACGTGATGAGAACTATGCTTGGGATTATTATCCTGCTGATACACAAAGGCACGGCCTACGCTAGAAAGTGCCCAGAGTCTCATGGTGTTCTCCAAAATATCCTCATATCCGTAGCGGTCGAGATTACCGACGATGCGCTTCAGAGGACCCATTCCAGTGGCGGAGAAGCAACCTCAGACAATGCAGGAACCGCCACCGTGCTTCATGGTTGGCAGTTGATACTTGGGGACGTAGCGAATGCCGGTAGGACGACGAATCCACTTTACACCGTCACTTCCAAACAAGTTGCACTTGCTTTCGTCCGACCAGACAATATTGGCCCAGTCCTGGCGGGCCCAATGAAGATGACTTCTGAACAAGATGGTTTGGGGTTGCTTCTCCGCCACGGGAATGGGTTTTCTCAAGCACATCTTCGGTAATCTCGTCCGCTACGGATATGAGAATATTTTGGAGAACATCATGAGATCCTGGGCACTTTCTAGCGTAGGCCGTGCCTTTGTGTATCAGCAGGATAAGTTTCCCAAGCATCGTTCTCATCACGTGTGCAACTGGTTCAACCGCCGCCGTGTCACTCTTTTGGATTGGCTGAGTCAAAGCTCGGGCCAGAACATCATTGAGCACCTATGGGAGGAATTGGAGAGGAGATTGACCGGTAAAACTGCTTCAGACATCGACAAGAAGTTTAAATTTCTCCAGGAGGAATGGAAGAAGATTCCCCCATCAACCATGGACACAATGATCGAGTCCATGCCCCGTAGGTGCCAGGCAGTAATTTGTACAAATGATTTTCCAACAAAATAATGAAATCTCGCAGATAGAACAATTTCTAAGAGCACGAAGATTCATTGAAGAAATATTGGTTTTTGTTGTTTTCGATCTTTTTCAAATTACTCCAGTATTCATTAGTCTTTCAAATCCACATGTTCTTAGCTGATACATTGTTGCTTCATGAACAAACTGTGAAAAAATCAGATTGATTCGTTCTATATCGAATGAGATATGGTCGAAAAACCATAATATGATACCTTTATGGCCGGTACTGTATTTCCATATTAGTACAAGAAATGCGATAGCCAAGAACAAAAAGCTGTGTAGAAAGTGCTACCGTTTTTCAGCAGTTTCCCAGGAATTTACGGGGTGTCAGGTTCTTAAAGAAAAGTACACGAACGAATTTACTACAAAAAATTCGAACAAAAAAATAATTAATAAGGACACGGTTTGTTGAAACGGTTTGGCGGTTTGAAATCGTATTTTTTATTGCTTTCATTCAGATTGCGTTTTTTAAAGCAATTATGAGTTTTTTACACTTTTTAACGATTTTTCACGTTTTGTTTTCGTTTTTAATAAAAAAACCGTTAAAAAGACGATTTTAAGCCGCCGCCAAAAGCATTGTTCGGTAGAGCGCATATGCACTACTTTAGACTTTAGATCCGTGGACTTCCTGTTGGTGTCGTGTCAGATGGGAAAATCCCTCTGAGGCGAAGCCTCTTTGACGATGACAGTTAGGGCACGTTTTTCGGAATCGTTCGGCTAGAGACCGTTTGTGGTGTTCTGGTGTGGAAGATCCGTTCGACCAGAACGTCGATACTCTCCTACGAAGAGTTAAGAACGGTGTACACCGAAATCGCGGCATCTATGAACAGTCGTCCACTAACTATGCCGAGTGATGACATCAATTCTCTGATCCCAATAAGACCAATCGATTTCATTTGCCCAGGAAGATCAGTGACAATTCCAAACTTTGATTTCGAATCACTGGAGGAATATCTTCCATCGAAAGAAACACAAACGGAGTCGACTAAAAAGGAAACAATCAAGGCACTGGAAGCATCTTCGAAGGCGACACAACAAGTTTGGGACAGATGGCGCAAGGAGTACCTTGTACAACTTCGAGCTCGTCACAAAGATAAGATAGACAAAAGGAGAGGAACTCCACAATATCCAAAGCTTGGACAAACAGTGCTACTCTGCGACGACATGCAACCACGCAACTATTGGCGTCTCGGAATCATCAAAAAACTTGCTGAATCGCAAGATGAGGAAATTCGAGAAGTTTTAGTTGAAACAATCACGGGAAAAGACCAAAACATCCGGGTCACGCTGAGAAGAGCTGTTAACCAGATTGTACCACTTGAAATGGACAATGAAGAAGATGAACCAACTCTGTCAGAAATGGTGAAACCAATCAATAAAAACGAGAAACCACCATTAGGAACCGAGGAACCAAACCATCGATATGAACTTCGAAACCGAAAAAGAGTGAACTACAATGAAGATTCAAAAGATCTGAGAATTGCTCGAGCAAATGTGCTACCAATCAAAAGCACAACAATACTTTCTCTTTGCGCTTTGATCTTCATGCTGGGAACAGCAGAAGGAGAGAGAGCTCAGCTTCCGACTCATGCAGTATGCATTCCAACAGGCCTGCAGATTCGAGGAAAATATGAATCATTCGAAGCATGCGTCAGAGAGTACTGCACAAGTCGCTCACGACTACAATGGGCCAACACGGAAACCGCTGACATTTGGATTCCTCCAACACTTAAAACATCACCTCATCACGCAACTGTCAAAATCTTTGATGGTCATGAACTCAGCACATGGGAGCTAGATTGCGTCGCAACCAGCTTATGTGAAACGATAGATTGTACTTTCTGTTTTTCCAACATTCTCAATCCAGAATGCCACTTGGCTTGGGCAGTCCTCGGTCTAGGAATGGTGATATTTTTGTCACTGTTTGTTATATACTCGATGTGCTTTGTACCATTCCGAGTACTAGATGTATTAACACTTGGAGCAAAACTCGTTAGACTCATATGGAAAACACTGATCACAGTGTGCATTGGAATGTGGATAACGTCGCGATCGATGAGGACCAGAAGGAATCGATGGAAATTATCTGTAGTGGTCATCTTTGTTTCATTGATTCACCCGGGACAAAATTGCCAAGATATCGATTTCCTAAACTCTCTACAAACTGTTTGTTCGGAAAAAGATGGAAACCAGAAATGCGAAGTCTTCACGGAAGTTGTAGTAAATCTCAACCAAGTGAAACTAGATGGATGCATAAGAATATCCAAAAACGGTACTCATCATTGGGACCTACGCATCAGGCTTGAGGAAGTACTTCTCACATGCACGAAGGAGACAATAACAATCACACAAGATGTGGAGACAAGAATATGGTCCACAAAACGATGTGATGAAGCAGGCAGTTGCAAAAACGGCAAATGTGCATCAGTAAATCGGGACTCACTACTTCCAGAACTTCACGCAGCAAACAACCATACCGGTTTCACCGGATGTAGTGAGAGCTGTGGGAGTTTCGGTTGCGGATGTTTTTATTTTGCATCCGGTTGCATGTTTTACCGAGTATACGCCATTCCGAAACGATCGGAAGAGTATGAAATATACAAATGCATGGACTACTCAGTTAAAGCAATTGTCAAACTCACTGCTACTCGACTTCAGGGATGGAAAAACGGAAAACAAGAGAGAAAACTCATACTCTCTATCGGAGATCCTGTAGCATATTCGGACGTAGTCACAACACTCGATACGCTCTGGACACCTCCATCACCTGTACTCAACTCATGGTTCATTAAAAGCAAAAACGGAACAGCAACTTGGATACCGAACCGCATACCAGCATATACTTGCTCTCAGAACTTGCAAAATTGCACACTCCAGGATACTTGTAAATGCAATCCAGCAGAAAATACAATGATTTGTTCCTGCGAAGAAGACAACCTTGAAAAAGTGTTTTCACAAGTAAATCGAAGACTACCAGTGCATCGAGGACACTGGAGACTCGAAGAACACAAAGACAGCGTCATTGCAAAGATGAAGCACGGAGCTACAGCTTCGCTCACGCTCCGTCTCCGAGACAACTGGGAAACCCTGAAATATCTCACTCGAGATGTTTGTAAGGTGACCAATCTACCAGTAATTGGTTGCTACAGTTGCGAAACTGGGGCGTCAGCAGAAATTTTGTGCAAATCGGAAAAAATGGAAACATTTGCTACCGTCAAATGTGAAGATGACATTTTCACAGTCAAGTGTTCACCATACGGAGCAGTCACAAACATAACGTTCTACTCGAATTACGCAAGATTCCAGAGAACATGTACGGTCGATTGTGGAGGTCCAACTCAAATATTTGAAGTCAACGGGATTCTCAAATATACAGCATCAATATGGACAACCTTGGATAGAATCATAGCAGGAAACACCACAATCTACAACGAGTGGAATCTGCCAGACATGGGACACATTGTTCAATCATACATCAACATGATGAAAATGGTCATGATCATGCTGATCGTGATAGTGGGTTCTTCGAGCCCCCGGAGCATCTCGATAACATATTCGAGATCTTCCACACCAGAACACCACAAACGGTCTCTAGCCGAACGATTCCGAAAAACGTGCCCTAACTGTCATCGTCAAAGAGGCTTCGCCTCAGAGGGATTTTCCCATCTGACACGACACCAACAGGAAGTCCACGGATCTAAAGTCTAATTACCCCCCCAGTATATCCGATCACACAGACGGATATTTTTGTTGTCCACCCACCATTTCCCATTATTATGATTGTTTATATTGTCCACCCTCCATTTCACATTATTATGATTAAATTCCATTGCCTGTGTTAAAAGTATAAAAAGGCCGCCTTTGTTACTCTTAACACTTATACACTTTTTGCTCTTACACACTTTTTGTTTCTCACATACTGTTATTTCTTGCAATAAACCTTTTCTTGAATAACATTCTTTACAATTTTTGTTGATTCGATTCAAAAATTGTCGCTCTAATTCGATTCAATCGATCAATTCCAAAATCGACACGACACACTACACCAGAGGAACAGTTCTGTAAGTAATAGGAAATGCTAAAAACGAGATTTTAAGGAAAGGAGTGAACGGGTGAAGTGGCGGCGGGAATGAAATTGTGGATGAGAGTTGTCCATGCAAAAGATGCAAATAGAATATTTCACAGATTTTTCCAGGTTTTCCTTGGTTTTTCTGCAGTTTTTTTTTGATGTAGTATATATTTATTCATTGAAAAAGGGCTAGATTTGCCTCTTATATTTTCAAGGTTATAATACAATGAAATAATACATGAAAAGATTAGATAATAATAAATATTAAGTTAGAGATATACATGAGATAATGTTAGAATTTCCCGGAATTTAATGTGAGATATGGTGAAAGGTTTAGTTGGTTGATGTTAGTTCTGAAAGCGGGCGACGATATTTTAGTGGGAAAAATTGAGTGTGGTAGAGAGTTCCAAGCTTTGATGATACGAGAAGTGAAAAATTGTGAGTAAGCTTTGGAAAAGTTTACAAGTGAGAGTTGAAAATAATGTGAGTGACGTCTGAGATGTTTTACATTTGCTGGGGAAATCGGCAAGTTTAGGTTAGTAGAGATTTCTTTGGAAATTTATATTTTGTACATGAAAACCAGTGTGTCGTTTCGAAAAATTATTTCTCGAAAAATACGTTTTTCGAAAAATTCTCGAAGATTTTTCGAGAAATCACGAAAAATGATTTGAATGGAAATACGATAAACACCGCGCTTTGCGTTATTTCGGAGTGTCGTTCCAACACGTTTCACGTTTCTTATTCCAACACGTTTCGTTTCTTATTCTTCTTCTTTCGTTTTCAACACGTTTCGAAATTTTTCGAGGATTTTTCGAGAATTTCTCGAAAAATTGTTCGGAAATTTCTCGAAAAATCCTCGAAAAATTTTTCTCGTTGATTTTTCGAAAATTTTTCGAGAAATTTTTCGAAAAATTCTCGAAAAATTTTCGAAAAATTTTTACGAAAAATTTCTCGAGAATTTTTCGGAAAAATTTCGAGAATTTTTCGAAAACATTTCTCGAAAAATTTCTCGAAATGCTTTCGAAACGACACACTGATGAAAACTACGTCAGCAATAAGTCTTCTGTGTTCTAGTGAGGTAAGGTTACAATCATAAAGGCAATCAAAATATGACTGCCCAGGAATTTACGGGGTATCAGGTTCATAAAGGAAAATACACGAACGAATTTACAACAAAAAATTCGAACAAAAAAATAATCAAAAAACATCTTGGCTCTCTCCCAAGAAGAGACAAGACACCTAGTCATTTTCTTTTTTGTGCGTATTTGTGTTATCTGCCAATACAATTGTTCTAAAAATTGCTAGTGTATTCGAGTATGTCTAATAAAATTTTAAGAAAAAAAACCTCCAAACATGACTAAAAACCGTTGACCCCCCCCCCTCAACTAAGATAGCGCCAAATAATCAATAAGGACACAAAACAAAAAGAACAATCCCAACTATCCCAACGGGTCAAAACTAGCGAGATCTCTCTTTTCGCCGAGAACAACCGTCCTAAAAATATCTCAAAATCTCCCGCCTCGCTTTAGATAAAGAGCGTGCGCCCCGTTCGGTCGAGTGTCGTTGCGAAGATATTATGGGTCATGCCACCGGAAACTCTGCAATTAAGGAAGAATCATATAAACTGGTTGCCACTCGGTGCATTTATTGGTCATTTTTTAATTCTTTTCACTCACTGATTTGTGTGTTCAATTTCATATTTTTATTTAATAATTTTTCAATGGAAGGCTGCTACTCTTTTTTCCAGTCACTTCAGTCATTCCTCCTCTTCGTGGGTTCTCAGGAAAACGTGGTTTGGGTTCATACTACGAGGGCTGAAACGTTAATTCCGCTTGTAAAATCACCGGTCTCAAACATATTCATGCCGATGGATTAGAAATTCTTGATCCGGCGCGAATTCATAAATGAAAAAATCGATTTAGCGAACTTTTTTATTATGCAAAAATAATATATTGAAAACAAAAGAAGCAACAAGAAGTGTTTACATTGCACAAAAATGAAGCAAAAGTGCGTTAAAAGTATAAATAAAAATTATAATCGATTAATAAAGCTCATTCTTTGGCTGCAAGTTGTGACAATTATTTTCATGAAGCTCCTCTACTAGGAAGCTTTATTCGCATATTGATTCTAATCACGCAGTTAAAGAAATAGCAAAAAAATAGTGAAATCTGTTTGAAATTTTGAAAATTAAATGAATTAATTCAAATATATTTTGTGTAGATTTACGAAACTCGCAATTAAAGTCTGTGCGAGTGCGTAATTTCAGAGTGTCGTAGTTTGCAATGCGAAAAAAAATCACAAATATGATCTCAATGGTCGCAAAGTCTACTACATATTAATAACATTTTCCTTCTTAATTATTGAATTATTAGACGAACAAAACCAGGCTGTGCAATTTTATTGCAAAATTCCGAGCACAATAATCGGTGAGTATCCAGCGAAGAACTGCGAAAATAGGTTAGGATAGTTACGAATGAGTTTCATTCATTATTCTCAGAAAACAAGAGATAAAATGTATATCGTGATGGTAAACAATCATAATGTGGGCGTGTTCAATGGGTGATCGAAAAAGAGCATAAAAGGAAGAAAACAATAACCGAAATTTTAATGATGTGGTGGAGGGAGAGTGGTAGGGGAGGGGGGTGGGGGGAAGAAAAAGGGTGGCGGGTTGTGTCTTGTTTTTCATTTTATAGATATCCAAATCACGGGAAGGGATCATTCTGAGGTGTTTTAGGAGAGGGAAATAAATTAATCTTTCGGAGAGAGGCGTGGCATAAATTTCTATAGAACATGATGATGTGGACGGTAGGAAAATGACTTTCTGATAAAAAATAATAATGTGGCCTCCGAGTTGGTTGAGAAGCAGTAAATTCGATTTTTTTTAAATTTCGAACTCATATTCCTTGATATACACGCATTTCACTGAAAAAAGATCTGACCCGCATTATCACACAGAAAACAAGTTTGAGATAGGGGAAACGGTTGGAAGGTTAAAAAAGCAAAAAGAAAGTGAGATCATTCAGAAACGTTTTAGACACACCTCACTTTCTTTTCGGATAGAATCAGGAGAAGATCACAAACGTGGATAGTAGATCAAAATATGGAGAAAGAGAGATGAAGCAAAAAGTAAGAGATACGACGAAGGAAAAGACTAGATGACGAAAATCAGGCCACGGCTGTCGTTAATGCACCATCGTTTTGAGCTTCATTCAGAGTTCCGTTTGTTGAAACTGATGATTTTGTTTTATCGAATCCATTAGTCAAGCACGTTCGTTTTGCAGGTGGTGGAGAACGGGACTGCTGAAATAATAGTCATGAACACTGATGAACGTTTCGGTCTGCCTAGGTATGCTTTTGGTACGAGATGTTTTAGTCGGCTTTTCTCGTTATACAAAGAAAACGTTAGGCTAAATTGCATCGATTAAAACTGTCTTTTAGTTTTTCTAGAGCTGAAGGTGAAACTCTGACGCCATCTAATGGACTCGAGAAAAGTCAAAAAAAGCCCCAACAACAGTGCTATTGAAAGCTCCTTCAACCTGGTGCGGTAATCATAATCAAGATATTTTCAATTTTAAGCTTTAACTATTTACATTGATTTCTTTCTCTGGAAAAATACATATTGTTAATTAATTTAATTTTTTCTACACGTTAACAATTTTATATTAATGCTCGAGATGTTTCTCTAAATGAAAACCAAAAAATTGGTGGAATCGATAAATGAGAGCAATAAAACGCTTGGTAACTAGTTCCGAAATGCCAATTTACTATAATAATAGCATAATGTAACGAATCAGAAATATTAATAAACTTCTGAAAAAAATTAGAGATGGGACTGAGTGCGTGAAGCGGAAACGAGCGAAAGCATTTTTGAATGTGAGAACCCTTACAATTAGTAAAATACCAACAGAATGAACCGAAGAAATGGAAAAATCGGTATTGTCTGCAATTTGTGCAACAGAGACACACAGTTTGTTTTAAAGTTGCTGTAAGCAACGGCTTCCAAATTCAGAAATTTTATTTTTTTTCCATTTTTACAATTAATTTATAAAATATTTCTTCAATTACGGGTTCCGATTTTTTGAATTCTCCAGGTACATTTAATTGGAAAAATTATACGTATTACATACTTTGGTGTAAACTTTGGAAATATAATTATTCAGCCTTTTGTTATTCTTGTGCATTTTTAAACAAGTGCTCTACAAAATAGATCACCTCGTCAATGAGTGCAGCAGCAGATCGTTTTTGCGATAATCGAAGCGATTCTGATTCGTAGCCATCACACGATTCACTGTCATCAGTTTCTTTTTTGAAATCCTCTTCTTCATTCTTATGATGATTTTCAATTGAAGAAATGATTGCTTCAGAAGACGAAGGCCTATTTGTTTCGGAATCTACATGGCCGTTCCCATGTATGGCCTCCGTGGTCGTTGTCGTTGATTCTTCTTTGATAGAGCAATCCTGAGAAGCTTTCGCGCTTTCCGCATTCACTGTTGATAACGTTGGGTCCTTCTCGTCTAAGTGACTGGGCTGATATCCTGCAATTAACTTCAAAAAGTTATAAGATTTCTAGAACTTCAACAGTTAAAACATACCTTCAGAGTATATAATCTTTAATGGCTCGGGAGTGTCTTCTCCGAATTCTTTGATATATTCTTGTATCTCATAAAGAGTGTCTGCAACCATTCCAGCAACACGAGAATCCATCTAGAAATCAAACATTATTTTCTTCATTTTAAGCAGAAAATTTTCTAAAAAACGTAAGCGAGGCTGACGCACTTATGGGGAAAAGAAATTAGAGCGCTTACCAGCTGACTCATGGTGAATTGCAGAAGACGTGTTTGGTGTTTCATGTATATCTTAAACGCCTTCGGAACTTTCACTAAAAGCCGTAACATTGAAGCAGCTCGACGGAGCATTCCAACGGAAGTTCCCATCAACTCTGGATTGTCGCGAAGAGCAGCCATACCATGCGCTTGCATGACTTGGTGCATGTTTTGATCAGCCGAATCGATGAAAAGTATCAGATGAGCTATTGTAGATGTTTCCATTGCGCAAATGTAACAGACGGCTTCAGATGCAATGCACAATGCATTGAGAATGACTATGGCGAACTCCCTGGAATTATTTATTTAGTGGAGAATTCAAGGAATAAACACTGACGCTACAGAGGTGTTCGAAGTGTTAGAAAATTGGCTTAACAAGTTTAGTGTAGTTTCGGACACATTTTTTAAAAACAATTTTTTTGCACAAAACTAGAAAGAGCAGCAAGACATATTTCGATATTCTAAATTTTAATTACGTCATAATTTCAGAAAATGTTTAACTTTAACAGCTTCTGATATTTCACATATTTTTGCAGTTGAAAATTTCAAGATTATTTTTTGTTTTTTTTTGTCATAATCTTTAAAATTACCTATAAATCGAGGAATTAAAAAAAAACGTTTCGAAAAAATCACCGTGCACTTAGAATTTGCCGTTTTTTCAATACCGTTTCGTTTCACCCGAAAGTTACAAAGAATTTTAATTAATAAAAAAATTACCGATAATGAGTTTCCTCATTCATGGTGAGCAATCTTGACAAAATGTGTATAAATTGCTCAACACGAGCCCAGCAGCCAGTCGATAGGAACATATCGACATTTCGCTCGATTACCACCATTTTGCACATTATCTCCAATGAAAAATCTCTTGGAGACACAGGAGCTGGAGTAGTTGTATCTGTGGCCTCAGGTACTCTTGAAACAGCCCATCTTAGCAAACCATCATAAATTGGATAAGCAATCGAATCGGGAAGTTCAAACAGATTCAACGATACACTCATGTGGGAAAGCATAACGAATGCATCATCACGTAACTGGTTTGCTGTTTCCACCATCTGAGCGTTCGTTGCATCGACTTCGTCGAGAACAGACTTCTCCTTGGCACGTTTTTCCTCGACTGTTAATTGTTTCGGCTCCTTTTTCAATTCTTCTGCGTCCAATACTACGCCGGGCCGTTTCGACGATATCTTGCGCTCGTTTACATTGAGCCTCAAAAATCGACCAAGAATGAATAGCAATGCTTCATTTCTAGCCATGAGAGCATCACTTCCCGGAACGAATGAGAATCCTCTAAGAATGTTGGAAAGAGCAAGGGCTCGGTGTGAGAGGTCCTCCATAGCTTGACTTTTTGGAGAAAGAGCAGTTGGTCGTGGCCACGCGAGTTCAACTTCGTGTTTGCAATCTGATAACTCTTCTGGGCGTGCTCCTCGCATCAATAGAACGTCTTTTGGAATTTCTTCCTCATCATCCAGTAACAATTTGTCTACTTCAGCATTAGTTGGACTGTCTATACAATCTTCATCCGTATCCTTCATATACTTCGAGAAGACTGGACGTGGTCGTGTTTTTTCATGTAAAAGCTTATCACGGAGGCGTGTTGCTATTCTTTCTGCGAGACCACCACCCAATCCTACTGAATTTCTATCTGCGACGTAAGCTGAGCTTATGGAATGGTCGGTAAAATTTAATGAGCTCATTTCGGTGTTTTCACGTGTTATTCGCTTTTGAAGAGAAATCGGGATCGATTCATCCCGGAAATGAACTTGGAGACCATTTCTAGACATCTGTAAAAATATTAATGATTTGATTGATGGTTCTGTTAAATTTAGAGATGTGGCTCTCATCAATATGAGATTTATCTAAACGGTTTTAATATTTTTCATTCAAAAAACTTACCATGGTGAATGTAGCCGTTTTATCACTCCCTTTTCGAGGTACTACAGGCATTTTTTCGACAATCGTTTTGGCTCCCGAGTTGCGTTCGGTTTTCAGCACTTTTTCAACAACATCCGGTGACTCGTCCAAAATAATTGGTTTTCCTGGCTCAGAGAGTTGGAACTCCAGAGGAAATAAAATTGAAAGTGTGGCATAAAGATGCTCTACAATGACATTAACCAATCCTGGCATTTGTTGAAGAGATGGTTGCGGATTGGTGTCGTCATATAGCAGCACGTTCAGCGCATTGATTGCCCAAATTGCTTCTGCTTCGAGACCCGAACGTAGTGACATGATAAGTCGCCGTGGTGTTGCATTAATCAATTCTCTTGCGTACACTTTTCTTCTTTTAACTTGAGTTTGAGTCGAAGCCGTTGCTTCAACACACCCTGGTGGATATTGATGCTGCTGCTGTTGACTAATTACATGAAGAGATTGCTGTACCGATGATGACGGTGCATGAGCCGGTCCAGGAGTCGATAGTGTGCTCGCAAGATAGCTACCAGCTGTTGGAGGTGGCTGACTAGACGTAGATGGAGGAACAACTGGAATAGTAGGAGCAAGTGGTTGAGGAGTTGGAGCGGCTGCACGGGATGGTGTGGCTGAAAACGAGAAAGAAAGTGAGTTTCAGTGTTTAATTTTCGTTTTAATTTTATAAGCATTTAAAACTCAAGTATATGCAAACGTATTATAAATATAGGTGAAAAAATAATTTTATTCCACTGTATAGGAAGATTTTCTTTTCAAATAATCGGTTCAGCATTTTATAGAATGTAAACTCACGTGTACCATATCTGGCCTGCTTTCCACTTGATCCTGCAGCTCCAGATGGTGAAGGAGCTCCCTGGGTTGGAGGCGGAGGTGGGATTCTGTTTTGTGTCGCTGTAGGTGGAACTGGCGGATATGTATATGGTGGCCTTGGACCTCCAGGAGTGCCTTGTTGTTGTTGCTGTTGTTGCTGTTGTTGCTGCTGCTGCTGGTGTTGCTGTTGTTGTTGTTGTTGTTGTTGTTGTTGTTGTTGTTGTTGCTGCTGCTGCTGTTGTTGCTGATGTTGCTGTTGCTGCTGTTGCTGTTGCTGCTGCTGCTGTTGCTGTTGCTGCTGTTGCTGTTGTTGTTGCTGCTGCTGTTGCTGTTGTTGTTGCTGCTGATGATACCTCTGTTGCTGCCACGCTAGGTACTGGGCGTGTTGAGGATGTTGCGGATGACTTGGATGATAACCAGCCGGTGGTGGACCTCCGGGAGGATAGCCATACGGTGCGCCAGGAGGAGGGGCAAAACCTCCAGGAGGCCTCATGGCTCCTGGGGGTGGATACCCTGGATAACCTGGATATGGTCCTGGTTGTTGTTGAGGTGGTCCTGGTGGTTGATGCTGAGTTGGAGGTCCGGGAGTAGGAGGTGCAATACTCGTTGAAGGAGCAGGGGTTTCAGAAGGAGTACTTGTTCCAGGCTCACCAGGAGTAGATGTTTCACTACTTGTCTGCGCTTCTATTCCTGCACTTGGGACCGATGAACTATCTGGGGTAGCACTTGTTCCAGGACCAACACTTGGCGCCCGACTACCTGCTTGACTTCCACTAGGAGCAGATGCAGGTTCAACTTGTAATGAGGACGAAACCGTCGCGGAAGCTGGTGTTGGGGGTTGATTGGAAGCAGAAGGTGTTGCTGGTTGCGTGTTAGCTCCACTGGATGGAGCCGCGTGCGATGATGAAAGTACTTGCGGTGCAGGAGTTGTAGCTGGAGCAGGGGTAGGCGCTTGCTGAGCAGCTTGAGCTTGGGCAGCAGCCTGTTGCTGAGCATGATGATGTGCTGCTGCAGCCGCGGCAGCTTGTTGGTGAGCATACCATTGCCTCTGATGTTCATCCATTTCTTGCATATGCTGTGGCATTGGAGCACGCATTGCCTGACCTGGTGCTACAGGCGGTTGCGGTGCACCTGGTGGACCAGGAGGTCTTTGGTGTCCTGGATACTGTCCTGGAGAAAAGGCATTCATGTGTGGTGGGGGATATCCAGGGTGGCCGGGATGAGGAGGTATCATTCCATGTTGCTGATAGTAATGATAGTTTGGATCAATTCCCGGATGTCCAGGAAATTGCGGTCCTCCTGGTGGTATCCCAGGCGCTCCATTACCTGTAAAAATTGATATCGTTAAAACATTATGCGAGATTTTATTAATAACTAAATATTTGTTTCTGCTATGTATAATCTACCTATAGGGGGGTACCCTGGTGGAAAAAATCCACGACTCCGATAAAATTGTTCACTACGAGAAACATGTCCTTGTGCCGGCGCAGGATAACTACACGGATAGTTTTGCATAGCATAATTGGAAGGAGATCTTTGGGGAGTCCCAGCGCCAGGTGATGGCTGGCCAGATGAACTTTGGGGAACTTGTAAATACCCATTCTGATTTAAACCATTAGTAGATTGGGGTGGTGGCATAGGCCACCAAGTAGCTGATACGTGTGCCATTTTGACTAAATCTGTATGCTGACTGAGTTGTGTTGGTGGAGGGACAATATCGAGTTGGGATTGGATATGTGGTGGCAATTGATGAGAGGATAATGAAGTGGATGGGGTGGTGGCTCTAGTTGTTGATTTCGACGAACGTCCGCCACCACCTCCGCTCCGTCTTCCTCTCGCAGACACTTTGAGAAGCACGGAATTGAGCACAAGGTGCTTAGCTCTGCCAAGAATCAATCTAAATAAATTCAAGAAAATCAAAACGGCTAAACACTAAAGGTTAACGAAAGACTATAACTATTAAGATTTGAATAAGAAAGTACAAAAGACATGTTGAGCTTTCAAAAACACCGGAACGAACAACAATCTAATAGATTAAAGCGAGCCATAAACACTGGAGAAGTTTCTTGGTACAGAAAGACGGAACAGAAGGCGACACAATAGAACGCGACAGAACAAGTGGGAGATTTCAGACAGGCAGGCATATCAAAACAACGAAGAAAATGTTAAAGAAAAATAAAGAAAAGGAGAAAGATAGAGGAGGCGTGTCTTGTGGAAAAGCGACAGCACCTAGAAAGGAAGAGAACTGACGAGGCGTCAGCATGAAGTAACGCAACCTATGCACTGAGACAAAAATGAGTGACTGAAGAAAAAAAACAAAGGAAAAAGAAAAAGAATTGGTAGTGAGAGAACCAATCTCAAGGTGATAAGTATGATAAGCGAAACAACAGAGAATAAGAGAAAAGGATGTGGCGAAAAGGACAGGTCAGATATTCACAGTAGATACCAAATGAAAAATTATATTTCCTTTTGTGATACTACAAAAACGGAAACAATTACGGTTCTCGTGATTTATTTTATTTGATAGCGTTCAGGCAGTGTGCAGGGAATTTTGATTGAATAGAGATTTAGATCATCAAAGAAAATTAAGAGAACATCTATTTTGTTTGCACATTTGTAATCATTGCGTTTTTGAGTAAGTTCAAAAATTGCTATCGAATTAAAAAAAACCAATAAGAAGTTGATAAAGTTTAATCTGATTCATTTTTGTTGAGGAACGATTTTGTCGATAAAAAAGTGACAAAGCCTAAACAAAAGTCTATCAACATAATTTTCGTCCCTGTACGTACCATTTCTTTAGCAACAAGTACAAATGAATCACCACTGAGGCAATGTGAGCGAGTTGTGGGTACTGCATTCTCGTATTATTAAAATAATGAAATGAGCAGCGGTGATTGTGCACTTTGAAAATTCAGACCACACACTAAGATCAACAACAATAAGCACATCTTTTTCACAAGAGTTTTTCATCAAAGCTACTAAAGTAGATAACAATACCAAGGAATATGTTCTTTGTTTGATCATTTTATTACTAAATTATAGCCTTCTAACAGAAAGGTAACAGATTAGAATAAAGCAATGCCAGTATCAACTTTCTCGATCCGAGAAAAATAAATAGCGGGGTAATGGTATCTTCTAAATATCTCTATCCTACCACCATCACCATCATTCACAGAAATGGAACAAAAAGAAAAAAACGGGAAAGCAACGCCTACAGCTGGTTCGCTGATAAGAAATGGAATAGAGAGGTCGAGAGTTAGTAAGAGCTTTCCACAAAAGAGCTCCATGCACACCATGCACATACACAACTACTGATAACAAGCAAGTTATGGAGAAAGGAAAAGGTGACGACGAAGAATCGAGAAAGAAACGAGAGAGGAGCAGAAAAAGAAGTCGATATGCATATTCATATGATGATGGTTGCCAAGTGAGCCGCCAACGGCAGCAGCAGGTGGAGAAGCACACCGATGAAAAGGGAGCTGATTGGGAAAGGAAAAGAAACGATGCGTTCATCCACAGCCTCTCCAGTCGTGCGCACAATAGGCGGATGAACATACACGGCGAGAAGAGAAGAAGAAGAAGCAGAAGCAGAAGAAGAAGAGGTGAGCGCTGAGCCCATAAGCGAAGCTTAGAACTGGGCGGAGTCATAAACGAGTTGATAGTCACGGAAGAAAGGAGAATACGACTGCGTGGTTGACGACGTATAGAGGGAGTTGGGAGGCGTGCGCCTATACCTCATTATTATATACAGCTAGATGTGCTCACCGGAGAGCCGCGCTTCTCGCCGACGGTTATGGAAGAAGACATGTAGGCAAAACGGACAACGTCGATGCGACAATCTCGGTGCCATAGAAACCGAATCTACTGACTGCTTTAGATTTAGATCGAAACTAATGCTTTAGTCCACACTAGTCTATCCGATTTACAAATATGTTTCTATGAATGCATTTAGCTACCTATATTCATATAATACTCAGGTACGTATTTTTTTTAATTTTAGAAATTAATTTTATGGAGACTTTTTTGTTCATCAAGTGACTCTTGAAGATTCTTGTTTTTACGTTTATATTTCTTTCAATACAAACCTGGATATACTGGTTGCTGTCCAGGTTGGGCGGCACTACTACCTCCCGGAGCTCCTTGTTGGGGCTTCTGATCAACCCCTTGTTGAACTGCGGCAGCTGCTGCAACGGCGGCCGCTGCAGCCGCATTTCCAGTTGGCTCTCGTTTTCGTTGTCTCTTCATTTTATCAGCAAACGCCACTTCATCCTCAGGATTCTTTCCAGTCTCTCGACATTCTAGCATCAGTAAATGCTTCTGATAGTGTCTTCTAAGTTGGTAGCCGGCCGCTGATGACTCGGCGAGATCTGGATTTGCTTCCGTACACAGATTTTTCCAGTATTTGTCTTTAGTAACTTGTTGAAAACCACCCTTTGCCCTAACTCCAATATATAATCGATGAAGGTCTACACTTTGCTTTGACACTTGAGGAACCTACAAATACAGAAATTTTCAAAACATAGCTAGTTCGGAACCGCGTTACCATAGTAATTGCCTCTCCGTTTCGCTCACAGAAGTCTATTAGACGCTCGAAAAACATTCGCCTTTCGTGCATCACATGCATCGGATTGTGAAGCGTAACAGGCCCGACAAGCTTCTCGAGAAGCTCTGCTTTACTGAGAACTTTCCCAGAAACTTTCGGCGGCTCCGCTGGAGTTGCAGAAGCAGAAGATGCTGAAAAAGAAAAACAAATAGTTATTTCTGGTGACAGTTAAGTTTTTGCCTCCGCACTACACCAGAAAGCATGTAACACATGAGAGTAATAAGCGTGATGCTCAGATACTTGTTATATTGGCTTCACTAGGTGGGAGAAGCTCCTTTTTATAGAAATAATGAAAGCAGCCTGCGATAAGAAAGCTGAACTGAAGAAAAACACATAGCAGTAAATGTTCTGAAAAACTTAATCACTATTTGAAAAATAGTTATTTCTGTTTAAGAAATTTACATCAAAACAGTTTTTGGAGTAAAACAAGTTTGTATAGTATTTATATTCATTTTTGATTAGTTGATTTATATTCTTTTGTTTTAACCAAAAAAGCTTACTGCTCGGAGTTGCCTGTGGGGCTTGTGGTGTATGAGGAGGCATTGGAGACATAATTTGCTGGGCTTGCGGAGGTTGTTGAGGAGGTATCTTTGCCCCACTAGGTTTTTCATCTAGAGATTCCTCGGCAATAGAAGAAGCAGATGGAGAAGGAACCGGCTGCGAAGACGACGATGGTGTAGTAGGATTCCCGTTAAGTCCTTCTTTTGGTAAAGCTCCACGCGAAGCTGCTGCAGCCTGGGCCTGCTGTTGAGCAGCCCATTCTGTAGGAGTTGGTCCGGGGGGCATTCTGACCATATCACCTGGTCCCATCATTGGCGGTCTCATCATTTGCGGTGGTGGATAACCATATGCTGCAGACGGTGGATATCCATATGCATGTGGTGGATGGTAGCCAGGATGATGTCGAGGAGGCATTCCATACGGAGGGTATCCTGGGGGATAACCTGGCGGCATTTGGTGTTCAGCTCCTGGGGGTGGGCGCCAATCTAACGGAGGCATTCCAGGATGCTGTGAATGATGTCCCGGTATTGGTTGTTGACCAGGTGGTGGTGCAAAACTGTTCGACGGCATACTATGATGTTGTGGAGGATGTTGTTGAGAAGGATGCTGGTGTAGGTGTGATGAAGGGGCAGGTGGTTGTTGTGGAGGAGTAGGCGTTGAAGAGCACGGAGCTGGAGGAACTTGTTCATCTTTCTTTGGACCACCTCCACCGTGGGCTACCTCAGCTACCGAGGCGGCATATCTGTCAGCATCTTCACCCTGCAAAATGTTCAGTTCAATTTCATATGTAGGAATATGACTTCTGTTTGTACGTAGGCTAGATTCTGGTTGTTTCATGTCATGTGTTTCTCGTATTCAGTCCAATGCGTTTTCTCTCTTATATGCCAGGCTCTCATATCTCATTAGCTATGTTTCTTATCACAAGCTCATTATATTCGCACGCTCCAATAGTTTCATTTGATATATTCTCGAGACTTGAAGCATACACAGAATCCAACCGAAACATGCCTGTGTCATGGGATGGAAGATTATGAACGCGCGCCTTCAAGGAGAGGATTAGTCTTTACATTCGGCGGAATATGCTATTTTGAATCGTAGATTTCATCAGAAATATGCCTATAGACGGATTCGCAAAAGTGCACGAGCGCGCAGAGATGATTAAGGTATTATCGGAAAAGAGCCACGAAGCAAAAAGGAAACGAGAATAAATCTATGCAATAAACACGGAAGCAGAAACCAAAGGGATTTCTAATGTGATGATAACAGCATTACTGCATCATTAAACACCTTGATATCGATTAAAAGTAACAGTGTTATAAAGGAGAGATCAAGTTTTTACTATACCACTTACTAAAACTTAAACACGTTTCTTCTTAGCCATATTGACTGTACTTTTGCTATATTTGACAGCCATGCTAATTGGCACAAGCATCACTCAGTTTAAATCACTGCGCGAGTAAGTAATGGAATGATACTCAACTAGTAAATGTTGGTAGGTGCTCTAAAACAGAGTGACGAACTACTTCTAAAGTTCAGAAAATAAACTTGCCCTACGACTTCCGAATGAAGCTTTTTTCTAATGAGCATAGTCCGTCCTTAAACTTAAATTTTATGTCTATTTCTCCGTATGAAATCATAGCTA
This sequence comes from Caenorhabditis inopinata, assembly GCA_003052745.1. Lineage (NCBI taxonomy): Eukaryota > Metazoa > Nematoda > Chromadorea > Rhabditida > Rhabditidae > Caenorhabditis > Caenorhabditis inopinata. Next base: position 13,870,213 of record AP018151.1, on the reverse strand, counting down.
TTGTTCCAGTCGGCATAGCGTCATAATTATAGTTTGGAAAACATTATAATAACAAGCAACTAATTGTGTGAAGAAAATTAGAGAGTCAGAGACTCGAAAGATTTAACATTATAATGTCTCCGCTTGCCGTCTATTTCTCTTTTGTATTTGTTTCTCATTTCATTGTCGGAAAAAGAAAGACTGATGGGTTGTTTATTTCATGCGCCTCTCTCTAAAATTCTTCCTCGTATTCCCTTCAATCTTTGATCTTTCGTCACTTTCCCAATTGTCCACTTTTCGTTTTTCTTCTCCAATCACCAAGGGGGGAGAACGAGACTGGACATCGTATCGAAAGGGGACTCCTCTCCGAGACAAACCGAAATGACGTCACGTCTGTTTTGTTTCCGTTGTGATCATCGGTCTTTCTCTATTCTACACTTGAGAGTGAGAGTGGAGAGAAATAGAAGAGAAAGTAAGAATATGCTTATTGTCAAAAAAATTCGTGCACTAGAAACGTTCTTTCAACTGTGTGTAAGAGCACGAACCCGACGTCATCAAGAAGGACGTCCATGTTTCTCAAAACATAACGGAGCAGTGTAGTCTTTTCGTATGCGTATGTGCTTGACGATGGGAAGCAAGCACATAAAAAGGAAAAAGAAAGGAGAAAGCAAAGAAGAAGTTTCCTTTTTCAGTCATTCCTCCGATTTTGGGCGATGTGTATCATTCTTTCACTATGTTTCATTTCATGAGTAAGTGAGCTCGCAAGTTTAACTAACTTCTTGGTTATTGATACGCATGCAGTATGTACCAAAATTTTGGCCGAACTTATATCAGCCCCCAGCAGCCAACTTGCAGATCCATATTTTGACATGTGGAATTTTATAAGTTGCGAGTACTGTTTTGTTATAGCTGGCCGCGCCGTCTCTTGCAATGAAAAGCAAGAAATTAGAGCTACAAAATCGTTCAGGAGTATTGAGGTCCATGCTGGGGTGGATAAAGAACGTTTTAGAAACATAATCGCTTTAATGCGGGTTACAGTTTTTTTCATAGAAATTTCATATGCGTGGTTCCTTATTTTTACTTCAAACTAGATAATCAAGAGTTCTGACTGATAAATTCGCTTCCACGTTCTGCTTTATCTCTACCCATCTCAAATGGAACCCAGCTTAAAATCGTTCTTGTTTACATTCACGAAACACAAGTAACTTCAAAATAAATGAACATTTTGGCTATCGAAATTGAAATGAGAACTTTGCATTAAAATTAAGAAGGAACAACAATCCTGGTAATGGCTTATGTCTCTGAACTCTCTATTCTTTTCCATGTTATTCCCGTCCCCTTCCATCTTCTTCGCGCCCGTCCGTTCATTTTTACCCTCACCCTCTTGTGTGTATGTCCGTCCGTCATGCGGCTTGCGTCGCCTTCGTCGTCGTCTTTTCAAAACCGAACGATAGAGGAACCGCAGGAGCATTGCGTCAAAATGAGAGACGGTAGAGAAACTGCGCTGTGTATAGAATGTAGCGGAGAAAAGAGCGACAACGGCGACCCCGCGTCCGCCGTCCATTCTCTTCTTCACAAACTGCATCGTAGGCAGTGTGTCTATCTAGGAGAATGAATAGAAATTGGACGGTAAAAGAGCGTTGAAAACGCAGAGAGTCCGGTTTTGAAGGACACAGCCTGACTAGACAACAGGAGAGTAAGTGCGAATATTGAAGAGACGCAGCGCTTCTTCGGCAACCAACCGACGGGGGAGACAGATGGCCTAGTCACAAGCGAATTGAGACGGAGAGAAAAAGTATTCAAACGCAGCAGCAGCGACCTTCTCTTCCCTCTTTTGCTTCCCTTCATCTTAACCATCCCGCCTCCCAATTCTATTCAAGTGGTTAGACAACTGGGAAAATAAAGGGCAAGACGAAGAGACATAGAAGAAGGAGAGATTTTCGGATTTTGTTGCAGAAAAGAACACCTAGAATGTGTTGCCGTGTTTTTACCCTTTTATGCAACTGCTGCGAATCATCACTTCTGGAGGGTTGATCTTCAGTGGGTACTGCGTTTGATGTGGTTGGCTGAAAATGGAGCAACTAAGTATTCGAACGTGTTTTTCAGATTGTCTACCTTGTCTTCATTTTTCTCCGTTCCAACAGCATTATCTTCACCCGACATGTTATCTGTATCACTGTGCTCCTTTCTAAATGATTGAATTAAACATTCCATAAAATGAGGATGCACCTAAACGAATTCGAAAAACTCACAGTTCTCGTCGGCACAACCATCAACCGATTTTTTTCGTGTGATTATACACGCAGAATTCTTTCCTCGTTTTCCGTGCTGAACGAGGGGAGCAGACACTGCACAACAGGGATAGTTTTAGTCTGAAAAAGACATTAATAATGGCGCATTAAGTTGATAGATAATGTTTTAATAAGTGAAGATAATGGGTTTAGAAAAAACAGAACATTTTTAAAGAAATTAAAAGAAAAATAATTTCTCATTAGTTGCAGAAAATAGGGTTTTTGTTGGACCTTTTTTCATCGGAGTTTTTACAAAAGGATATTGATTGTTGTAAGTTGCAGTATAAATTTGTTTTTAATAGTCATGTAAATGTCTGATTCAGAGATTTTAAATTAGCTATTTATTAAAGACAAAGAAAAAATCTATAGGAACCACAATGAGGCAGAATTTGAGATCCTCGTGGCGTTTCAAATAATCGTATGTTGTTTCTATTCGAAGAAAATTGTTTTAAAGTCTGAACTACGAAATCTCTGGTAATATACCACTTAGCTTCAATAGTAAAAGCATTTCAAAGACATCGTCTAAACGAGTGGTCGAGTGTAAACTGTCAACTTCATTGAAAGTCAGGCTCTTTTTTCTGGGTGTCCAAATGGCCTTACACGAACATCGACTATTATGAGCACACATTGTGGAAAGAACCACGCAATCAAGACGAATCTTTAAAAAATTGTAGCATGAGCATCTAATGAAGTTGTTTATGTAAGTACATAATATCAGTTTTCTTAAAAAACCAAAACCAGATAACATAACTTTGAACTCTGGAAAAGAAACACGTCTCATTTTCTTATCTCATTCATTTATTTTCAAATGTTCTCTATCATCCAATTTATATTTTCATATCGACTACAGCCGTAACCTTCCATTATCAACAGTCATACTGAAACAGAAAAATGAGAAAGACGGTTCAACGACGACAACAACAACAACAACAAAAACAACAGGGAGACCAGAAAACGGTCAAAAAAAGCCAAGAAAGGAATGAGAAAGTTAAAAAAAAACCATATTAAATCGTTAGAGAAAAAAGGATATGGCAGTGCAAACCGCATATTGTGGGAAAACGAACGGAAGAGAAGAAAAGAAAGAGAATGCGAAATTTCTCTTTTTCCTTCTGCGTCGACTAAGATTTTCAGAAATTCTTCATTCAATTTACTACATAATCTGGTTGTAGAATATTACCGTATTTGGTCCGTGATTATAAATGCTAAGACTGGAAAAATTACTGGGACCTTGTTTCCTTTTCTTTTTCAAAACTGGCGATACCGTAAAAAAATGTTGAATATGACACAACATTTTTTTCAAATGTGAAGTCTCTTTTCGTTAAATATCCTATTACCCTACATGCCTATTGTACAGCAGTTTCATTCAGATTAATATCAACCGTTTCAATGAATAATTTTAACAACCGCACATTTGCTCAAATTGAAAAACTGAATTTTAAAAGCGTTGGATTCTAGACCTACATTTTCAATATTAAAGAAAACCTGAAGTTTCAAGTTGTAAAGTCTGGAAAAATTGAAGGGTCTTAAATTGGGAGAAAAAGCATGGTCAAATTTCCGGAAACAAACAACTCGTAATTTACTAAAGAAAAGGGTATTGGATGAGGAGGGGGGAGGGAAACAGTTTTATTTAGAAAATATGGAATTATTTTTATCTTCTAAAAGAAAGCAGTTAACCTGAAAAAAATAATTCACAAAAAAAAGACCGTTCCGAGGATGGAACTGGAAGAGAAATGTTAATCTTGGGTTTACTGATATAAGATTTTTTATTTCTTTGCAATAGTGCTGGTGCGTAAATCTCCAAAATAAAATTTCGCCTGTGCAACTCCATTTTAAAGAAATATCTCTTTTGGTTACGTTTTAAATTTTATTTTAAAACAAGCTAAAGTGGTCAACTAATTGTTTACGAAAATAGCGGAAAAGGGGAACATTTTTTTAAATTTTAAAATGGGTTCAACCTATTTAAAGATTTGTAAAGTACAGGGAAGCATTCAAATAATCACTGCCATTCTAAAATGCTGGTCTTGTATCAAAATGTAAATTTTTTTTGAAAAAGTTTAAGAATTTCATATTTTGGTGACGATCTTGAGCTAGAAACAAAATGCTAGCTTTTGCATATGTTTCCTAAACATATGCGATCCGTTGAACTATTATATCAAATTGTACTAAACTAATTTTTTGCTTTTTGTGCGGTTTTGAAAAAAACAGCTCCACATAAATTTTTATATTTAAAAAAAGAGCACACAGCAGCCCTTCTGAAAATTTCAGATCGTAAAACTAACTGATAAATACGATTTAGTAATCTAAAATAGTCTGAAATTAATGGTACAAGACTTAAAAAGAAACTGAAAGTTAGAGCTAAGGAATATTTTATTTTCACTGTTCAGAAACTATGCAACTTCATGTGGACATCGATTATTTGAAATAAAGCTTTCAAACTAAATTATATAATCGCAAACAAAGTTTTTACTTTTAAAACAGTGGTGTAAAACGTCTAGACTGACGTGATGTTAGCGTGGTATTAAAAATCTTGAGAGTAATCATTTTTACGTTAATAATAATTATGCGCAACAATGCTAAAAGTGAAAGAAAAGAGAGAATGAAGAAATTGAGAAATAGAGAAAAAATAAGAAAAGGAGTAGCGAACCCCTTTCCTTCTCCTTCGTATTCTTTTTTCTGCTCTCCCATCATCACCCCATTTTTGATTGGCCAGTGGTCAAGAGAGAAAGAGAGCGCGTCACATTGCATATATGCACATGGTGCTCCGCATAAAAAAGGAGAGTGGACAACGACGACGACGGTGTAGAAGACGACGCCGGTAGACCAATAGCGAGAGGGAAAGGAAGACAAGGGGGGGGAGAGCTCGGGTTCTATCGAGAATAAAGGGAAAGAACGTTGTCTCCGTCTTCTTCTTCGTTCAAAGCGCCTTATTATGGTGGGGTTTGTGTATGTGTGGAATGGTGTGGTGGACGGGAGTGTTTGGAGGCCTATGAGATGGCGGTCTCTAGGCCATCAGATTCTGCGCCTCCGCACTCTCTCTTCCATTCCACCCCGTCCGTCGTCCATTCAAATGACGGGAAGGGGCGGGCGCGAGGCGCGCCACGACGACGACGATTGAAGGGAAGAAGAAGGAAGAAGAGATCGGGGAAGAAGGATGAAGAAGGATGGAGAAAACGACCGTCGCAGTCGCCGCGGGCCTTTATTTTGCACACACACACACTAAGGGAGAGGCAGATAACTAAAGTCTGTGACGAAGAGTACATAGGAATAGAAGACGAAGAGTGGCCTAAACAGAGAGCTAGACACACGCGAAGAGAAAAGGCCGGGCGGGATGGTGTGTCACTCACACACACATTGCGAAATAGTGTGAACGAAGGGGAGAGACAGTGCTCTACCATCTATCGGTGGCCTCGCCTCACTTGCCTCTACACAGAGCGACTCGATCGATTTGAAACACGGAGATGAAGAGAAGGGAAGAGACGAAGGGGTTCCTCCTTCTATTCTGAAGAAGACGTCGTCAGCGACATCGGAAAAAAAGAAGACACTTTTCTAGTTCCTTTGGCGCTACACGCACTCGTCTTGTTTCTTTCTTTGCTGAAGAAAAGAAGAATGAACGATCAAAAAGGAATGGGCGGTACCAATTGATTGAAGAAGAATACTGTAGCAATTGGGGAAATCGAGAGAAAATTAAAGTAATTCGTCAGCGCTTTCAAACGAAAACCGACAAGCATCCGATATTCGAATTGCTCTCTTGAAAAAAAAAGTTTAGAGAAATGTCATTAAACATTTTTAAATAACAACTCCGGTAATTATTTGTCTAGTTGGTCATGGTGATATTTAAAAAAAACAAAACGAAAAACAACGTATACCTTAATTTTCTTGTGAAATTTGAAGAGGGTGGTGCCGTTAAACCCGAGAACAACCTGAAAATCGTGTTTAATATTTAAATCGAAATTATAACTAAAAATAGAAGCGCTGAGGGTATAAGCACCCGTTATAAAGTTAAACTGTGATATTATTAAAAGATAATGTAAAGTTCTTTATTATGGGTAAAATTGGGAAACAGAATGTGTCCTGAATCTTATTAGTGTCAATTCCCAACCGTGGCATATCTAAACAGCACTACGAATTCGAACAATTGTTCGGTAGAGCGCGCAATTTTCCTCTCCGCAATATCCGTAATTGCACACGAAATAAATTTTTGAAAAAGCGAAACATAAACTCGAGAGCCGAACCGTAGTCTTATATTTTGTTATATGCAAGGATACTGAAGCGAAAAGCGAGCAGAATGTTCGAATTCGGGACAGTTCATTTTCGGAGTACTGCGCCGTATTTTGCAGTTCACAATCGGTGCACTACAGGGAAACAACGGGTTCACAGATTGATAAGGTGTTTTTTAATTTATTTGGTGGAAGGTTTTTTTTGACAATTTGGCTTGTTTTCATGACAACAACAGCCCTAGGCGAGCATCGAGAAATCCATGTCAGACCCGATTGAGAAGTTCAGAAAAATTCAAACCGCAATGAGCGACAACGTATATTTTTGAAAGAAAATGTTCAATTTTCTGCGGTTTTCTAAACCTAAACTCGTTTAAAATATTAAATTGCACCAATTTTACCAGGAAACTAACTTCTGTCGTCCTGTTCGTGGCATGTATGGATAAGTTAATAGTTAAAACATGTTCAGAATAAAGAGTTACGAGCATGCCACGTAAACAAACTGAAATTTTATAATAGTTTAGACTAAATAAGTTTATCAGCATAACGCACTTAATCTGGCGACGTCTGAACTGTTTTGGGTGAAGCGGTATATGAAATCTGGGGAACCATGAGCAGGATGACAAATGTACAAATAGGGAGAATAAGGCACATTAATAAAAACACATTAACAAAATGGAATATTCAGTTGTGCTGATTACGCTGCTTCTTCCGTTCAGAAGAATGAGACGATGTTGATGGTTGGTTGGCGTCTGTGATCTGATCATCAGAATCCGAGCTGGAATGTTCTCGCTTGACTCCTCCAATCGAACTTTCTTTGCTTGATGCTTTTGGCGGCTGAATTCAATAGAAAATGAATAATTGAACCGATTACTGAAGCTATGAACAGTGCTCCGACATAGAGACAAGACATAAATAGAACGAGATAAAGTTTACCTTCGCATTGTAATTCCTTTCCAAGTGATTTATGAGAAATGGAGATTTTGGGCCTTTTATTTTGAAGCATTCTCCATTGTTCTCGCCTTCTACATTCCGATGGACAATGGATGCGCCATCAATTATTTTATCTTTCTTTAAAAAATGGGTGGAAACAATGATTTAAGAAATTTGGAAATATCTTCTTACATTAATATCTTTTTTAGTTGAGCATTTGGAGAAGCTTTCTGGATTTCGGCACGGCAACGGTCCAAGTGTGAAGTTAGACATTCTTGAACTTAAAAACATTAGATGAAAACTAGGAAAGATGGAATGTGTGGCGTCTAATTGATTTTAAAGAAAGATATAAGAAAAGGATTATATTCTGCACTGGTGCACATGGCAACATACAACTCAGATACTTTCAGTAGCGTTTCACATGGCTTTAACAGGCAAACGTCATTGAAATTCATTGACAACAAATATGAGCACTTAGAATTTCATTTAATATTTCTGTTTCCTGATATATCGAGGGCCAAACGACGAGAAGGTTTGACAACTTCTGCTCACACCCTGCTCAAGTATTCAACTTGGTTAGCGAACCAACATGAGACGAAATTGCAAAAAAAAATTGCTTACAAAATTTATTTAAGAAACAGGAACAACCGGCAAACTATATTCCTCTAATTTAATAAGACCATCTACTTCGAATATAAGAGTTAAACCAGAAATTTACGAAAAAGTGTATCCTTGTTCTGGATTCTTTTCAGATGAAGAAGATGTCCCGGAAGGCGTTCCTGACATAAACCCAGAATCTTCAGAAGTGAATGACGAGGGTATTGGTGGAGGTGGACGTCGGACACGAGGTGATTGTTGGAATTCTGAAGTCTCTCCAATCAATGGCTTGTATGAAGTGAACGAATCTCCATAAGTTGTTGAATTATTTCCGGAGGACGTTAAATTATACGTATAATCATAGGAATCGGATATCTGAAAGAAATAACTACGCTAACATTTTAATAGTGAAAGTTAAAACCTACCTTCGCTTTTAGAGGCGTTTGTTCAGGCAAAACCCGTTCATTTCGTTCACTTGGAACATTTCCCGCCTCTCTATTTTTTCGACGAATTTCCTCGTAATTTGTAGATGACGCGGCAAGGTCATACTAAATTATGAGCATTTATTAAAGAATATTGCACTAAAATGAAATGTACTTTTTTCCACAACTGATCAATTCTTGGTTTGATGCGATCCCGACAGGTTCCCATGAACATAAGATTTGAAACAGTTAATGAGCTGAAAATTCAAAATTTCCCTGTTTAGTTAATTCATTCTTTTAGTCAAACGTACGCAATACCCATGATAGCATAGAACGGCCACCCTTTCGGTCCAAAATGAAATTGTGCAGGGAGACGAGTCCTCGCGATATATAAACTGCCCAGAATTAACCCAGTTGCCGGTAATCCGCGTGTCATTGTCACCTATAAATAAAAGAACATTTCAAAACAAGCGATAAAATATTAACCTCGGTGGTGCATGTTCTCATCAGATCTGTCAATTCCCTCTGTTCGTCACTGGATAATTTGTTGAGTAATGCATGAATTTGTTCATTGTTGAGTTCCGGTGTTGGAGAAGAGTTTTCCGACGATTGTGAATACATAAAGCCGCCCGTAGAGGAGATTTCTGAAAGGCACTAATATTTATTAAAATAATAATAAATAGAAACGGAAAATGCTGAGCAAACTCGCTCTGTTGAGTACTATTTTTGCGAGGGATGTTCAAAATTTGAGAGGACAAGACATTTATTTTCCTCCTCTATCATCCGCACGTTCCATTGGCGCACGTCTAGAAAGGAAATAGCTGTTATAAATGTTTTAGAAAAAATTCTAGAAATACAAAGAATGCGACTTGAAAACGATTGAAGGTATCCCTTATTTAACTATTTCTTAATCAAAAAAAGAAAATACTGCAGAATAAGTCGAGAAAAAGTGAATAAATTTTTGTTCTTAAAAAATGATTTATCTTAAGCATTGTTAAAATATAACAGAAAAAGGCTGAAAAATGAAAGCAAGAGAGATGTGCAAGTGGATAAGGGATAATGCTTGTAAATGAAAAGGCCTCGGTGGCCAGTAGTGCGCTGAACAGAAATCGGAATTTCGAAAATTCCAGCTGGAGCAATTTCAAAAAATATTTTCGGAACCGGCCTTCGATCACAATATCTGTAAACAAAAATTAATTGTTTTTTGTACCTTAAAGGCGCATAGCAAAATTTACTGTTGAATCTCGAGAATAATATTTTTAAATATTTGTCTTATTTTAAAATTTAAATTTCTTTCTTTTGCCCCTTTACAATGTGAAAAATAATTTATTTATCTGAAAATTACAAAATAAAATAAAAAAGTAATGGTCTATAGTAAAATCAATGCACATCGAAAATTTTATTGCGGTCCATTATATAATTTTGTTTTATTCTCGGAAAATTCTCGTGTTAAATTCTGCAATTTCATAAATGCAAAGCCTCACAAATTATCATAAATTTGGTTTTTCTATTTACGCAAATCACATGTTTTTAGGCATAGCATCGTGCTCCCACATAGTAATTTGCTTAACCATGGCATGCGCATGAAAGGCTAGTTAGTTTTAAACATCCATTACTCAAAGAATCTGGAAACATTTCTGCTCAAAAATCATTGTACACTGATGATCGCTGGTTTTTGAGATAAACGATGAGACTTTCTAGAATAGGTCTGAAGAAAAAATGCGTTTCCGTAATGGCGTTGTCCCCGCTTATCAGGAAGGACTACAGCTCGCGATCAGTTCGAATAATTCTTGAATGAGACAGAGGCCTTTTGAAAACAAACACTGGCAGCCGGTTGCTCAGACATGGAATCTGAGCTGAAGCGTTGAAAAGGTCCAGCTGTAAATATGGCAGCGTTGTATAAGAATATGTAGGAAAATTACCAAGATTCGGTTATTTTTTCGACTAATTTTTTCTCATTTTCAACGATACAGGGTGGCCGCTAATTACCCGCACACGGGTTTCGCGCCAAGCCGGCAAGCATTGACGCATCAGTGGGGCGGATAAATTCAATTGTTTTATTTATTTATGTATTTTTTACTATTTTCCCAAGTTTCAGCTTCATACGTTTTGTTTTAGCCAAACGGCACGTGCTTCTCCCCACCGTGCTACCATTATCCATATGTTCAAATCCGGAATCAGTGGAGGAACGATTGCTAAACAGCTCGGAATTCTCCCCCGAACGGTGTATGATGCAATTTTTCGTTTCAAGGAGCTTGGTAGTCAACAGGATCGTCCTGGACGAGGAAAAAAGTTACTGTGACAACTCCGGAGGTGATTAAGGCTGTCAAGATGAGAATCTACAGAAATCCGCATCGAAGCATGAGAAAGATGTCAATTGATATGAAAATCGGACGAACATCGATGAGAAAAATTGTGGAAGCCCAGCTCCATATCGTGTTCGAAAAGCAGCCATTCTTGCTGAAGCCAACGAGAAGAAACGTCTGGAGAAAGCAAAAGGTCTTCTCCGCAGCACGCAGTTTGGTGACTGATTTTTCTGATGAAAAACATTTCACAGTACAGGCCGAGTTCAATTCCCAAAATCACCGTGTTTTGGGCCATAGTTCCCAAGAAGCATCTGACAAAGGAAGGACCATCAATCAAGTCTCTCACCCTGCCAGCGTCATGGCCTTCGGAGCCATCTGCTCAAATAGCAAAGCACCATTGGTCTTCGTTGATCAGGGAGTCAAAATCAACAAGGAACTTTATATTTGAGAAATTTTAGGAAAGTACTTTCTTCCTTGGTCCAAAAACACTTCAAAGGACAACACTGGGTTTTCCAGCAGGATGGTGCACCCGCTCAAACCGCCAAGATCACTCACAAGGGAACTGTTTTTAGATAACGTTTGAGAATTTTATGAAAATTGGTACACAGACACTTTCGAGCATGCTGAAAACCATGGCAAACTTTGTTTTTGCCTAAAACTCTCCAGAAGCTGAATATTCACATCTGAAGTTTCATCTGAATTTTCATCGCATCTGAAGCTTTCCCCTCATCCCGGGACCTCACTCTTCTCTATGCTTCCATATCATCCATTTCTGGAAGCAGCGGTGGTGTAGTGGCAGTGGGATGGTTTGGAACCCTGGGGCTCCTAAGTTCGAACCCTATTATGGAAAATTTTTTTTGTTTCTTGTAATTTCATTTTCTAGAGGTCTCCAGAGCACATTGGTCTCGAATGGGACTTGCAGAATGCCGAAAAAGGGTATATGAGTTGTGTTTAATTGTTTTTTGATCTCAAAGGTTTCTACTCTAAACTTTAGAAAACAACAGAAATTTTCGGCTTGGAGTGAAGGAAGAACAACATTTGCATTGGAAACTTTGTCGGATCGGATAGTTGGCTAGCTGGATGGAAGAAAATGTACGGAATTTCCTCCAGGAAAATCACGAAATTTGTGTCTACCGTTCGACCCAAGATGTTTTTGATCTCAAAGGCTTCTACTCTAAACTTTAGAAAACAACAGAAATTTTCGTCTTGGAGGATGGCTTGGAGGCTTGGAGGCTTGACGGAAATTGACGGGAGGAATGGCCTGCTTCCTCACCAGACCTGAATCCCTTGGACTACTCCGTGTGGGGGGTTTTGCAGAGCAAGGTCAATGCTCAACCCCATTCAAGTTTGGCTGCTCTGAAGAAGACTTTGCTCAAGGAATGGGACAAATTGTCAGCCGATTACCTGCGTGCCACAGTTGATGCTTACCCGCGACGTCTTCGGGCTGTCATCCGCAAGCGAGGTGACCGCATGGAACAAGATTAATTTGTGTTTTTTGTTATCATTTCAATAAACTTTTTGTTAATTCCCAAGTCTTTTTGATTTTTGGTTCCGGTTTTATAGCCGTAGCCGTTCTATCGTGTGCGGGTAATTAGCGGCCACCCTGTCAAGGTGGCCAGATGCCAAGAGCAAAGCCGAATCGCCGCGCGGATCGATAACCGTAACTCCTCCGTGTGCAGGTTTTTGAAGCGCTGGAAGTGTCAATATAAGATTGAAAACATGAAAATGAAGAACCCTGAAAGCGTTTTACTAATCATTTAGTACAAAGCCGAGAAAGGCGGAATTCCGGATTCCGCCGTTTTTTTTCATTCCGTATTCCGGATTCCAGATTCCAAGAAAAACATTTTTTTCCGTTTCCCGTTTTCCGGATTCCGAGTTCCCAAAATCCATTTCCGCCCTATTCTGGTACAAAGTAGCGTTTTTATAGTCGAGAAAGAACTCAACGCTCAGCGGTCCAAAGAGTAGCACGAGCCACGAGCCACGATCTAGTGAGTGGATCAAGCAGAGCAAAGCAAAATGAAACAAAACAAGAAACATTTCTACCGTATACTTAAAGACACACGACACAATTTATACTTTCAAGTCTTACCTGGAAATCTCTAATTCACCATAATGTCCAGATTCTCATATAAACTTGCAAGTTGCAACGGTTCCGAATGGAACTTTTTTTCCGTAATTTCTCCATAACTCGAGTATTTTTTCAGAAATCATTCTGAAATTTGATTGATATCTGTATTTTTTACTCTGAATTCGATATTTAAACGCCCAATCTTCTATCATCAACGGTTGCTATGAAGCAGTCCAAAATAAGAGTGAACTTAATGCCGCGTTCAAATATGATTTCCAGGAGAAATTTCCTGGAAAAACGCTTTCCACAAAGCTGCCATTTTTTCCAGATTTACCGGAAACTGTCATTCACGAATGTTTTCGAGATCTTCAACGATTTCTCCGTCAGAATCCATCATTTGAGGAGAAATATTCAGAAAAAACAGCCGAAAATAGCGAAAAAAACGTTAAAAAACTTGAAAAAATTGCGTTAAAAAAGAGCCGTAAATCGTGCGGTGGTCTCGAAGAGAAAAGGCAAACTACGGTAACACTCGTTGCGACAGTTTCCGGAAAATTTGGAAAAAATGGAAGTTTTGGACAGCGTTTTTCCAGGAAATTTCTCCCGGAAATCAACTTTGAACGCGGCATAATGCACAAATGTTCACATCAAAGCAGTGTGTCGTTTCGATAAATGATTTCTCGAAAAATTTCCGAAAAATTCTCGAGAAATTTTTCTTGTTGATTTCTCGAGAATTTTTCGGAAACTTCTCGAGAAATCGCGAAAAATTATTTGAATGGAAATACGTTAAACAAGGCGCTTTGTGTTATTTCGGAGTGTCGTTCGAACTAATTTATTATTTTTTTTCTATCGAAATGTTTTTTTTTCGAGAATTTTCGAAAATTTTCGAGTAAATTTTCGAAAAATTCTCGAAACGACACACTGCATCAAAGCACAAACACTGTTGCATTCCATAAAATCATTAGACGTCATCTAAGGCTTCCACGAAAGACGAAATAAGACCGTCTTGTCTAGAATTCGTCTGACGCAGAGATAGACAGTGTGTTGGTACATATGTATTTTAATTGACGACGTAAGACGAACGCAAGACGAACTGAAAGACGAACGAAGACGAGACCAGAGGATTCCACGAAAGAAGACAGACTTGTTTCGTCTTTCGTGGAAGCCTTAACCGCTATTTAAGGCCGGAATTCTTCGGAATTCAACTATTAATAAACTTAGCTATTATCGGATTGCGAGTACGTGATTTGTCGTATAGAGGCGGGGTTTGGGTCTCGTTACGGGATAGCGCGTTTTAACGCGCCAATTTAAAAATTGTAAGAAAGCGCACACACCGCGTTTGTGATTTCTTTTCGAAAATTGGAATCGAATATTGGAATTTTTTCTATTTATATTTTGCTTCGAAAATCATGTTTTTTTAAAATTAATTTTTATTGTCAAATTTCTTAAACTGTTTATTAAACTGAATAAAGTATTATTTACCGGAATTTAAATGGTTTTTTTTCAATATTAATTTCAATATTTTTTTCAATATTATACAAATATAGAAAAATTCGAATATTCGCTTCAATTTTCGAAAAGAAATCATAAACGCAGTGTGTGCGCTTTCTTAAAATTTTTAAATTGGCGCGTTAAAACGCGCTATCCCCTAACGAGACCCAAACACCGCCACTATACGACAAATCACGTACTCGCAATCCGATAATATCTATTATTCTCCGAGCTTCAACATGGCGCAAAACACAACCAACACCAACACCAAAATGGAGATACACACCTGTATACACAACAGGACATTCAGATTTCTTCATTCATCGTGTCAAAAATGAAAATAATTCAAAGTGCCAACACACCTGTATACACACACAATGAACTAGAGTGTGCTCAGTGGAAAAAGTGCTGAAAAAAAAAATGAAAAAAGAGCCCGAGAGCAGTGTCCATTTTCTAATTTATTTTCTTATAGCTTCCACGAAAGACGAAGACAAAAAGTCGTCTTTCATTCGTCTTACGCAGTGAAAGAGTTGTGCATGTGTACCAACACAATGTCTATCTCGGCGTCAGACGAATTTAAGACGAAGACGAAGACGAGACGAGACGGTCACATTTCGTCTTTCGTGGAAACCTTATAGTTTCTATGTTAATTTTTTTACGATAGCAATTACGCTGTACCGAAAATCACCTCATTCCTCCCGCGGTTTTCCAATTTTCGTGCCGGTCTTCCTGCAAAATTAATAACCGGCTGGAACAAGAGAAATTCTTTTTTATTGTGCTTTCAGCAACGGAAAACAAGAGAAAAATAAAGGAAAACGCTGAAAACAAGCACTTTTTGAAGAAACAAAATTCTTAAGGTATGCATTGTTGCGTCACTGTGTTGGAGATCACCAGAGAAGGGCGGAATTCCGGATTCCGCATTCCGGATTCCGCCGTTTTTTTTCATTCCGTCTTCCGGATTCCAGATTTCGTGAATAATTTTTTTTCCGTTTTCCGTTTTCCGGATTCCGAGTTCCTAAAATCAAGTTCCGCCCTACTCTGCAGAGAAGGTCGGAATTCCGGATTCCGCCGTTTTTTTCATTCCGTCTTCCGGATTCCAGATTTCGTGAATAATTTTTTTTCCGTTTTCCGTTTTCCGGATTCCGAGTTCCTAAAATCAAGTTCCGCCCTACTCTGCAGAGAAGGTCGGAATTCCGGATTCCGCCGTTTTTTTCATTCCGTCTTCCGGATTCCAGATTTCGTGAATAATTTTTTTTCCGTTTTCCGTTTTCCGGATTCCGAGTTCCTAAAATCAAGTTTCGCCCTACCCTGCAGAGAAGGTTGGAATTCCGGATTCCGCCGTTTTTTTCATTCCGTCTTCCGGATTCTAGATTTCGTGAAAAAATTTTTTTTCCGTTTTCCGTTTTCCGGATTCCGAGTTCCTAAAATCAAGTTCCGCCCTACTATGCAGAGAAGGGCGGAATTCCGGATTCCTCATTCCGCATTGCGGATTCCGCCGTTTTTTTTCATTCCGTCTTCCGGATTCCAGATTTCGTGAATAATTTTTTTTTCCGTTTTCCGCTTTCCGGATTCCGAGCTCCCAAAATCCGATTCCGCCCTACTCTGGAGGTTACCGTATTGAAACGCCTGCGCGCTAAGTACGGTAACACTCATTATTAGCAGTTTTTTTTGGAGAATTCGCCACTTTTTCCAGGTCCCGGATGGAGCACACCCAAAGAACCAAAGAACAGTGTGCCGCACGGTTTTTTGGGCGTGGTCTATTCTTAATTTTTCTTTCCTGCAACTTTTTTCGTTGCGGAGTAATCTGGAATGGTGAATAACGAAGTTTGCAGGCCTGTGTCTCGCTGCAATTTCTTGAAATCTTTCTTATTTTTCTAGGCCACGGCCGCGCCTTTTTAAGGGTCTATCAAAAATGATATTTTTCGATTTTTTCATTGAAAATGAATTAAATAATGCCGTCGGCTGTTAGCCGTCTCCATAACGGTTTTGGGTCTCGTCACGAAGAATCTGATGGTGTGGAGTTGATGACGCTTTTATAGAATCCCTTCTCCGTCATCGATTTCTGAAAATTTTTCATCGGATTCTTCTTTTCCATTTTTGCTCGAAACCTAAACACTGAAATCTGGAAATAAAGCAGCTTGACATCGAGCACATCCGGGGAAAAAACGGTATTCGTACCCCCCCCCCACCCCGTAAATCGACACTAGGTCACAGCCCGCGGCGGAGAAACGGCGGTGCACTCCAGAGTTGGGCGGAATTGAATTTTGGGAACTCGGAAAACGGAAAACGGAAAAATATTTTTTCACAGAATCTGGAATCCGGAAGACGGAAAAAAATATTTTTTCACGGAATCTGGAATCCGGAAAACGGAAAAAAAAACTTTTTCACGGAATCTGGAATCCGGAAAACGGAAAAAAAATATTTTTCACGGAATTTGGAATCCGGAAAACGGAAAAATATTTTTTCACGGAATCTGGAATCCGGAAAACGGAAAAAAAATATTTTTTTACGGAATCTGAAATCCGGAAAACGGAAACAAATTTTTTTCACGGAATATGGAATCCGGAATCCGGAAAACGGAAAAAATTTTTTTCACAAAATCTGGAATCTGGAATCCGGAAAACGGAAAAATATTTTTTCACGGAATCTGGAATCCGGAAAACGGAAAAAAAATATTTTTTCACGGAATCTGGAATCCGGAAAACGGAAAAAAAATATTTTTTTACGGAATCTGGAATCCGGAAGACGGAAAACGGAAACAAATTTTTTTCACGGAATATGGAATCCGGAATCCGGAAAACGGAAAAATTTTTTTCACAAAATCTGGAATCTGGAATCCGGAAAACGGAAAAATATTTTTTCACGGAATCTGGAATCCGGAAAACGGAAAAAAAATATTTTTTTACGGAATCTGGAATCCGGAAGACGGAAAACGGAAAAAAGTTTTTTCACAAAATCTGGAATCCGGAAGACGGAAAACGGAAAAAAAATTTTTCACGGAATCTGGAATCCGGAAAACGGAAAAAAAATATTTTTCACGGAATTTGGAATCCGGAAAACGGAAAAATATTTTTTCACGGAATCTGGAATCCGGAAAACGGAAAAAAAATATTTTTTTACGGAATCTGGAATCCGGAAGACGGAAAACGGAAAAAAAATTTTTTCACGGAATTTGGAATCCGGAAAACGGAAAAATATTTTTTCACGGAATCTGGAATCCGGAAAACGGAAAAAAAATATTTTTTTACGGAATCTGGAATCCGGAAGACGGAAAACGGAAAAAAATTTTTTTCACGGAATCCGGAATCCGGAAAACGGAAAAAAAATTTTTCACAAAATCTGGAATCCGGAAGACGGAAAAAAAATATTTTTTTACGGAATCTGGAATCCGGAAGACGGAAAACGGAAACAAATTTTTTTCACGGAATATGGAATCCGGAATCCGGAAAACGGAAAAATATTTTAGTACGGAATCCGGAATCCGGAAAACGGAAAAAAAATTTTTCACAAAATCTGGAATCCGGAAGACGGAAAACGGAAAAAAAAATTTTTCACGGAATCTGGAATCCGGAAAACGGAAAAATATTTTTTCACGGAATCTGGAATCCGGAAAACGGAAAAAAAAAATATTTTTTCACGGAATCTGGAATCCGGAAAACGGAAAAAAAATATTTTTTCACGGAATCTGGAATCCGGAAAACGGAAAAAAAATATTTTTTCACGGAATCTGGAATCCGGAAAACGGGAAAAAATATTTTTTTACGGAATCTGGAATCCGGAAGACGGAAAACGGAAAAAAGTTTTTTCACAAAATCTGGAATCCGGAAGACGGAAAACGGAAAAAAAAATTTTTCACGGAATCTGGAATCCGGAAAACGGAAAAAAAATATTTTTCACGGAATCTGAAACCCGGAAAACGGAAAAATATTTTTTCACGGAATCTGGAATCCGGAAAACGGAATGAAAAAAACTGCGTAATCCGGAATTCCGCCCTTCTCTGGTGCACTCCGAGTTTTGTCCCCCAACTTTGGCGTCTCATGAATTCAAAAAAAAATTCGAAAAAATCGTCATCGTCTCCCTTGAATAATCCGAAATGTGAGTTCGTAAAGAGCCATTGCGCACCTCATTCCGACCGACAGGCCTTAAGTCCATTTCCGTTTGCTCCGCCCCCACGTTTCAGTTGTTATGGAGATGGCGGGCAGCGGAATAAAAAGAAACGCCAAAAAGAAGTTTTCATTGTTTCTCTCTCTCTTTCCTAATCACGAGCTATTTTTTCTGAGAGCAAGCGAGCAGCCTGCAGCTTTGCTCCTCCGCTGCTCCGTCTCAATCGTCTGTAACTTGATAACACTCGTTATCGAAAATGCGTTGATTACGATAGTAACCAAGCTTGTATTTAATAGACGTAGTTTGATCTTATGATCTTTTTTAATCGACCGACTACAAGCTTCGCACTACTTTTCCAGCTGGTCAGCTAGAATTCCGTCTTCCGCTTTCTCATTCCGTTCGAAAAGGTGGTTTTTAACTCTTTGATTGAGCTTTATTCAGCTTTATTTTAAAATTAATAATAACTTTTAAAAAAATATAGTTTCTGCGGCCCTGACTCTCGTGAATTACATGGACGAGTTTTTCAGAATTTATGATGTCATAATAGGAAAAAAAACTTTTTTTTTCTTCGGGAAATTTGGAAATTTTTTAAAATTTGGAAAAACAGAACGTTTCAGAGCCCACTGCTTGCCAAACGCCAAAAATTTCAGAATGAACGAAGCTTTAGGAACTTGAAAATGTTTGTTTTTCAGATTAAAAAAAAGGCGCAATCTTAGTTGGGGGGGTCCACTCGTTTTTAGTCATTTTTGGAGGTTTTTCTAATTTTTTTTGTACGATTGTTTGTTGTTACTGTTAAAATATTTGTGAGTTTTTTTTCACTCGTGGCGCTTACCCGTGGCACGAAAGTCACAGTTGGATCTGAAAATCCGGAGCACCGCGCCCTTTACTCGCCCCCTTCATTCCCCTTCTTTCTTCTATGCATTCTCCACGTTGTAATAACCGAGCAGCGGTGGCCGAGGTGGGAAGAGGGAGGGATGGGAATCCGGTGGTCGTGGTTCGGTTCCGCTCCAACGTTTTTTTTTTTGCTTTTCTGATTTTGCTTTTTTTAAAGTTTAATTGGATCATGACAAATAAGGATAAGTTACATTTGACTAAGCGTGGTGCTTTTCAGAAACAAAAATAATCCAAAAAAACCGAAAAACCATTGGACCCCCCAACTAAGATAGCGTCATTTTCTTTTTTGTGCGTATTTTTGTTGTCTGCTAATAAAAGTGTTCTAAAAATTACTAGTGTTATTCGTATATATCTAATAACATTTTCAGAAAAAAAAATTAGAAAAACCTCCAAAAATGACTAAAAACGAGTGGACCCCCCCAACTAAGATTGCCCCAAAAAAAAATAAATAAAAAGCAATCTGAAACTCTGAAACTCTGAAAAATTGCTCAAATTGCAAGCGAATTTTCTTTAAATTTCCAGCGAAAAACTAAAAGAAAATTTAATTATTTGGATACTTGGACGCCCGGTAGTCGTCTGGGGATATTCTCAGCGCCGGGCACACTTCTTTTTCCATTTTCTTCGGATCTGTGCATCTTGAGACGAGTTGCCGTCGACGACGGCGACGACGGCAAAAGCAAAAACTCTCTTTAAAATCGTATCCCGAGGAATGGTGTCATAATTGAATCTGGGCTCTATTCTTCTCATTTACGGGGAAAACATAAGTCATTTCTCGCGGAGCGCTCACGATTCAATCTACCGTATTTTCTTTGGGCATTAAAGCGAACTCCAGTTTTAGGCCCTGGTGGCACTGAAAACGCCGTCTGTCGTTTGGGGTCCGTATTGAATTTGCAGTTCAACTGACTATGGAAGGTTGTAAACCATGGACACCATGGAGTTTCCATATGAGACCTATGTGAATCGATAAATTAGAACACGCTGAGAAAGAATCCGTTTTCAGAATTTGCTGAACGCTTCAGCGAAACGGATTATTTCGATCTGAAATTCCAGCACTAACCAGCAGAGAAAGGCGGAATTCCGGATACCGGATTCCGCCGTTTGTTACATTCCGTACAGTGTGTTTTTTCGAAAGCATTTCGAGAAATTTTTCCGAAAAATTTCTCGAAAAATTTCCGAAAAATTTCCGAAAAATCAACGAAAAAAATTTTTCGAAAAACGCATTTTTCGAAACGACACACTGATTCCGTATTCCGGATTCCGGATTCCAGATTCCGTGAAAAAAATTAATTTTCCGTTTTTCGTTTTCCGAGTTCCTAATTCCGCCCAACTATGAGTTTTAATACTTTATTCTCAATTGTTGTGAAAATGATCATTTTTTGAACTCCCGCAAAAAGTTTTGCGAACAGAGCGCATTTACATCATTTGATTCCCTCATTAATGGTTAAAATTCCGTTTTCCGCAATCCGGATTCCGTGAAAAAATGTGTTTCCGAGTTCCGTTTTCCGGATTCCGAGTTCCCAAAATCCGATTCCGCCCTACTCTGCTAACCAGGTGAGTTTACAACCTTCCCTAGTGAAAGATTTCCATTTCAACGCGCGGTTTTTTTTTGAAAAGTCAGCCATTGAAAATGCTCCAACACTGCTAACAGCTTTGCTATTCCCCCCCGCCCCCCTTTTGTCTTCATCGATATGGCCGTGGCTGATTTTCCGAGTCGACTCTCTCAAATTCGTACAATAGAGCAGTGTGTTGTTTCGAAAAATGCGTTTTTCGAAAAATTTCCGAAAAATTCTCGAGAAATCGCGAAAAATGATTTGAATGGAAATACGATAAACAACGCGCTTTTCGTTATTTCGGAGTGTCGTTCGAACTAGTTTATTATTATTTTTTATCGAAATGTTCTTTTTTTTGAGAATTTTTACGAAAAATTTTCGGAAATTTCTCGAAAAATCCTCGAAAAATTTTTCTCGTTAATTTTTCGGAAATTTTTCGAGAAATTTTTCGAGAAATCAACGAGAAACATTTCTCGAGAATTTTTCCGGGAATTTTTCGGAAAATTCTCGAAAAAAAGATCGGTTTTTTTTTCGGAAATTTTTCAAGAAAATTTTCGAAAAATTCTTGAAAAATTCTCGAGAAATCAACGAGAAACATTTCTCGAGAATTTTTCGGAAAAATGTCTCGAAATGCTTTCGAAACGACACACTGCAATAGAGCGCAATAAACGTATGCTTTATCCTCCGAAATCATTCAAATTTTTCAATTAGTTCTGACGTGAAAAGCATGTTTCAAAATACGGGTCGCCCTCTTTTTGTCCTTTAAAACCACAAAAATGAGCACACTTGCCACAGCACCATGTGTAACAGAGATAACACTATTAACAACGACTTTTTCATTGTTGTCTGGGGAAGGAGTCTGAAAATTGGAAGCTAGTTGGTGCGGTTTTCTTTGAAAATTCCAGTTTTTCTCCCTGCTATCTATCACTGAGCCATTCTGATCCTCTCCAAGCTCACTGGACTTCCTTGTCTGATCATTCTTCGATGCTCTTTCATTGAAGATTCAAGTTTCGAAATGGGAAAAATGTGTGAAAAAAAACGACATTTTCAAAAATTTGAAATCGTCCAAAAGCGCGCCAGCATTCTGCTGTTGGCGCCAAACTCGTGCACACGTACATTTGAATCATCTTGCATCAAATTTTTAAGATAAAACCATCCTACAGTAGCGGCTTCTGGAATTTTAGAATTACAGAATTTCCGCTGAAAAACACCAGATTTCCGTCATCGAGACGAGCACCTTTAATGGAATTTTGAATGTTCTGTGAATTCTGAATGCTGTGCCTTTAATATTGTAATAAAATTCTTTATTCCGTATTTCGAATTCCGCATTCTTTAAAATTGGCATTAGTTAGTCCAAATTGAATGCTTCCACTTGATTATTGTTTGCTGACGTTGTTTCCGTGTTACTTTAGCTGAGTATCGACTCGATAAAACGTGTGTTATACGAACAGCTTTGTATCCTTCGTGCTTTAG
Source organism: Caenorhabditis inopinata (assembly GCA_003052745.1). NCBI lineage: Eukaryota > Metazoa > Nematoda > Chromadorea > Rhabditida > Rhabditidae > Caenorhabditis > Caenorhabditis inopinata. Next base: position 13,847,894 of record AP018151.1, on the reverse strand, counting down.
CGCGTTGAAACTCGAAAATGACTTCTGCTCTTTAAGTCTTTAAGTGGGCGCCCTTTCATACTACACTACTGGCCATAAAGAATGTCCGCGGGCTTTTTTTGGGATAACTACGCTGAAAACAGATATTTTGCTGTGAAAATTCTACTGTAGCTGCGGAACACCCTCACGACAACTTGCAGAAAATTAAATTGCAAGTTGTCGAAGTCATCCCAAAAAAAAAGCCCGCGGACATTCTTTATGGCCAGTACTGTATAAAGTGTGCAATGCCTCAATAGTGTGCACACTTACGGTGTTTGCGGAGGTCACACATTTGACGACAAGTTTTTCATTTGTTTCTTTGAAGGGAATCTGAAAATTTTAAGCTAGCTAGATGATCACACCTCCGCATACGTTTCATTTCAGAAATCCATTCTCAATTTACCTAAAAATTTAGAATTTCTCTATTAAATTATGCGCATTTTCCAATGAAAATCCTGAAAGACATGCAAAATGTCGTCGTTTCTAATGTGTCCTCCGCAAGCACCGAATCCACCGAAACTACCAGAGAAGGGCAGAATTCCGGATTCCGTCGTTTTTTTCATTCCGTGAAAAAACTTTCTTTCCGTTTTCCGGATTTCGAGTTCCCAAAATCCAATACCGCCTTACTCTGGAAACTACGACAGATTAACAGCTATGTTTCACTATTTTTATAGGAAAATGGGCACATTTTGCGAAAAAAAATTTCATCAGTAATACAAAATTCAAATTTTGTTTTGAAAAACATGCAAAAATAATTAAAAACGCTCATTTTTTGGGACATTTCATCAGGAAAAAGTGAAAATCGCGTGCGCAATGGTTGCGAAAACCCCACGCGGGCTTTGCAAGAATAGGCGTGGTGTTATGCATCTTGTCATCGGGGAGTACACGAGGAGAATGTTTTCTGAAATTTTCTCATAAAGGGGGCTCACCGTGAAATGTTTTGTTACTTTTTCAATCGCGCTCCATTGACACAAAAACTCTGTGTCTCTCAGCGAGAGAGTATTAGCTCGTATAGCCCTCTCGGACAAGAGGGAAAGAACGAAGAAAATTGATGAAAATCGCTTTTCAAATCACAAAATAAACGAAATTTATTTCAAAATTTTAATGCTTCCCTCTTGTCCGAGAGGGCTACACGAGCTAAAACTCTCTCGCTGAGAGACACAGAGTTTTTGTGTCAATGGAGCGCGATTGAAAAAGTAACAAAACATTTCACCGTGGAGGCTGCTGAAACGCAATTTTCAGCGCCATTGCGGGATATTAGAACGCAGAAAAAGGATATGTGTGTGTACTTAGTTATGCCGCGTTCAAAGTTAATTTCCAGGAGAAATTTCCTGGAAAAACGCTGTCCAAAGCTGCCATTTTTTTTCCAAATTTTCCGGAAACTGTCGCAACGAGTGTTACCGTAGTTTGCCTTTTCTCTTTTCTCAATTTCTCGAAACATTTTTCGGAAATTTCTCGTGAAATCGCAAAAAATAATTTGAATGGAAATACGATAAACAACGCGCTATGCGTTATTTCGGAGTGTCGTTCGAGCAAGTTTATTATTATTTTTTATTGAAATTTTTTTTCGAGAATTTTTCGGAAAAATTTCTCGAAAAATGTCTCGACATGCTTTCGAAACGACACTGGTGTCATTCATCCTTTATGCCGCGTTCAAAATTGATTTCCAGGACAAATTTCCTGGAAAAACGCTGTCCAAAACTGCCATTTTTCCAGATTTTCCGGAAACTGTCGCAACGAGTGTTACCGTAGTTTGCCTCTTCCCTTCGAGACCACCGCACGATTTACGGCTCTTTTTTAACGCAATTTTTTCAAGTTTTTTAACTTTTTTTCGCTATTTTCGGCTGTTTTTTCTGAATATTTCTCCTCAAATAATGGATTCTGACGGAGAAATCGTTGAAGATGAAGTATTGAAGTATTGAGACTTCTTTTCGTAGTGAATCGGACCATCTCATGGGGGGGGCGTCATCCGACAGGTCGTTTTTGAATTTTGTTTTTTTTTTGAAAAAACGATGTCGAGTTGGCAGGCAGCGCTGTGAAACACAAAAGGGCATCGCAACACGGAATTCAATATAATAAACGCGGATGCACGAAAAAAGGGGTCTATAAACACCTTCAACAATGGAATTAATCCATTTCCATCGCCCTTTCTCCCCCCCCCCCACCCATGTATAGTCCACTGCTTTTCAATTCTCTTTTTGTTCAATACGTGGGTGTTGCGTAGTTAAATTCGCTAAACCTTTTCCAGGTCAAACATCCACATTTCTATGAATGAAACTAATCAAAAATTGGTTTGTATTCTGCAATGCCTCTCGCTACCTTCTTAAGACTCTTTCGTTCATTAGCGGCATTTTCTTCATTGTCTTCTTCGACAGCTTCTCGGCATTCTTGAGACAGTAAGTCTGCCTGTGAAACGTCGTTTGGTTAGAAGCCGGCGAGTTGCCTCCGAAATTCTTTAAAATGCCGCGTTATTGCTTCATCTGACAAGGGAACTGTTTTTAGATAACGTTTGAGAATTTTATGAAAATTGGTACACAGACACTTTCGAGCATTCTGAAAACCATGACAAACTTTTCTAGCGCCCAAAACTCTCCAGAAGCTGAATATTCGCATCTGAAGTTCATCTGAAGTTTCATCGCATCTGAAGTTCTCCCCCCATCCCGGGACCTCACTCTTCTCTATGCTTCCATATCATCCATTTCCGGAAGCAGCGGTGGTGTAGTGGCAGTGGGATGGTTTGGAACCCTGGGGGTCGCAAGTTATTTACTGACGACCAGTGTGTCGTTTCGAAAGCATTTCGAGAAATTTTTCGAGAAATTTCTTCGAAAAATTCTTGAAAATTTTCCGAAAAATTCTCGAGAAATGTTTCTCGTTGATTTCTCGAAAAATTTCCGAAAAATTAACGAGAAAAAATTTTCGAGGATTTTTCGAGAAATTTTCGAAAAATCAACGAGAAAAATTTCTCGAGAATTTTCTCGTGAAATTTTTTATCGAACACCTCATTTTTCGAGAATTCGAGAAAAACTGAGATTTTTATAAGAAAATTTCGATAAAAAATAATAATAAACTAGTTCGAACGACACTCCGAAATAACGCAAAGTGCGTTGCTTATCGTATTTCAATTCAAATCATTTTTCGATTAAACATTTCGGAAATTCTCAAAAAATTATTTTTTTCGCATTTTTCAAGAAATAATTTTTCGAAACGGCACACTGCCTTTAATCATCACAGAAGTTTCCAGTCGAACACCTTCACAATGTGATTGGAAATCCTTTAAAAAAAATCGCTTTCTTTCCGAAATCACTCATTTTTCTATTTCTTTTATACATAAAGTGAACCTTTAGGAGCAAAATTGAGAGCGAGAAATCAAGAAATCTCTTTTTTTTTTACGCCTCTTCATGCATTTTTGACAAGTATTTCTTTGGTTTTTCGGTGTTTTTTTAATGCTCCATTCATCTGAAAAATCATTATCTCTCGCAATTTCACAAAAACTTTCGGAAATACGCAGAAAGTTGTCAATGACTCGCACAAACTTTTTTTATTGGAATTCAAGACTGTTCGATTGGTCGAGAAAGCGACTAAACACACTCTATTGTTCTTTTTAATTTCATTAAAAAACATTTTTTCATTTCTAATAAAGCATGTGTTTTCTTATATAATATTTATTCTTATATTGCAATTTTCAATTTGACTCACTTCGTGAGTAATTCCAGCAATTAAGGCTTCCACGAAAGACGAAATAAGACAGTCTCGTCTCGTCTTCGTCATCGTCTAGAATTCGTGTTGGTACACATGCATATTACTTGACGACGTAAGACGAACGCAAGACGAATTGAAAGACGAGACGAAAGGATTCCTCGAAAGACGACCGACTTGTTTCGTCTTTCGTGAATCAAAAAAAAATGACACAAAAATCCGTGGACAAACCTTTAAAAATAGCTTGATTATTAATTTTTTAAAACCATTTTTTGGATTAACGAAATTAATCTGGGGCAATCTTAGTTGGGGGGGTCCACTCGTTTTTAGTCATTTTTAGAGGTTAAACAATTGTTTTTTCTGAAGATGTTATTAGATATACACGAATAACACTAGTAATTTTTAGAACACTTTTATTAACAAAAATACGCACAAAAAAGAAAATGACTAGGTGACTGGATATTTCTTGGCGATTCCGGCCCATATCTCTTAAAATTTCGCTTCATTATGATATTTGAAATGCCACAGCGCCTCAAAGTAATGATCATCCCATAAATTTTCTTTGAGGCCACACTTTGGCTTATGCTTAGGCTTAGGCTTAGGCTTAGGCTTAGGCTTAGGCTTAGGCTTATGGGGTTATTCATGAAAAGCAAAATTGCATTTTAATGCAAAAAATGCCACTTTAATGTTATTCACGATTGCATTTTAATGCGAAAAAATGCATTTTTTGCATTAAAATGCAATTCTGCTTTTTCATGAATTTTTCAAGCTGCGGTCCTATCGGGTAACTAAACTTTTATCCGATTAACTATGTTATTATTAACTAATAAGCAAAAAATCCAAAAATTGCAAAAATTGCTCATCTTTTTGCAATTTTTGGAAAAAGATGACTATTTTTTAATAACAAACATTTTCAGAAAAAATTTTTTTTTAACCTCCAAAAATGACTAAAAATCACTGGACCCCCCCAACTAAGATTGCGCCATTAATCTATTAGATATACTTTGGAAAAAAACTATTTAAGAATTTTGAACAGATTTAGTCCAAATCTTGGGCCAATATTCAATGGCTACCTTTTGAATTTTTTGAAAATTTTGAAAATTAAATTGAATTTTGCTCATTTTCTGAATAGTTTTCGACTTTTAGATCATTTTTGCGTGGAAATCGTATTTAAATCAATGGCTACAAACTAGGTAGCCATTGATAATCGAAGGCAAAGGTAGTCAAAGAATATCAGGTAGCCATTGATCAAGTAGCCATTGAATATTGGCCCAAATTTTGGCCCAACGCCTAGGAGGGATGAATCACAATTCGCGCTATTGCGGGTCGTGTTGGTTGACCGAAAAGTCTAGTTCACAAGTTTTTATCGTCAATGAACCAGCCGCCCAAAGAAACTGAGCGCTCACCGTTATCGTCGCATACAACAGGCATTTTCCAACTCGACTTCGACAATTTGTGAGCTCAGCGAGGATTCTTGCCTTGATGTTAGCCGGGAGACGATTCGTCGAGCGGATCACATCGTCCAACAACGCAACGCATGAAGCCTGCCTCGCAACTAAAGCCCCAAAACATTGAGCGAAGAATGGCATTCTCTAGCGAAAATTTAAAGGCAAATTGGTGTACGGAAAATAAATTTTTTTGTTAAAAACATTTTTTTTTTCTTCGTGTTTTTTTTTTCATTTTTTCGGATGAAAGAAAACGGAACTATGTAACTAGCAGAGTAGGGTGGAATAACTCTAAATCCGGAAAACGGAAAAAAACATTTTTTCACGGAATCTGGAATCCGGAAGACGGAATGAAAAAAATGACGGAATCCGGAATTCCGCCCTTCTCTGGTAACTAGGAAAGGTTGTAAACTCACCATGGAGTTTCCATACCAGACCTATGTGAATCGATAGATTAGAACACGCTGAGAAAGAAACCGTTTTCAGACCACTAGAGTAGGGCGGAATTCCGGATTCCGCCGTTTTTTTCATTCCGTATTCCGGATTCCGTGAAAAATTTTTTTTCCGTTTTCCGTTTTCCGGATTCCGAGTTCCCAAAATCCAATTCCGCCCAACTATGAGTTTTAATACTTTATTCTCAATTGCTGTGAAAAGTATAATTTTTTGAACTCCCCCAAAAATTTTTGCGAACAGAGCGCATTTACATCATTTGATTCCCTCATTAATGGTTAAAATTCCGTTTTCCGTTTTCCGGATTCCGAGTTCCCAAAATCCAATTCCGCCCTAATCTGCTGACCACTGTGGTTATCTTTAGGTTCCTCCTTCAGTTAGATGGCCCTGACGGTTTCACGTATTACTTGTGAGATTTGCGAAAAGATCCTAAGGTCTTTAACAAACGTAATTTCGGAGGCGAATCCGTCATGACTTGGGGCGGAATTTTGCGACGATCATCTGGCTCCGCAGCAACACTCGTTAATGAATTAAGCCGGTGATACGGAGGCAATTTCTCAGTGTAACAGTGAAAAACTCATTTTATACTGCATTTTTTGCGAGTTTTCTATAAAAAAAGAATGCTTAAACGTGTAACTAAGGTAACTAAGCATGCACTATCTTTAAAATCCGTATTTCATCAGCGCGCAATTCATCTGTGTTGGCGACGCGATTTGATTCCATCCACTTGCTGGTCCGATATGTAATTGTATTCTGAGATTTCTCTGTCTTCTCGCGACACAAGTTTTTCTTCGAATCGAAAAGACGTATGAAGGTATAGCGAGAACTCTTTTCCAGCTTTTTCATTTCCTCTCCTCCCCCCCCCCCCCCCAATAAAAATGCGCGTTTGCAATTTCGCATCTCTCCTGAACAGATTTTTGACTTTTATCTAGCTTTTCTATTCGGTCTTTCGGTTTTTGGAGCTTTTTCCCCTAACCTTCTTTTTTGATGAATTAAGTTTAAATATTAAAAAAAAATAAAACAAGCTTGTCCACGGACTTTTGTGTCATTTTTTATAAATTTAATTTTTAATTTTTAATTTATTTAAATCTAATTAAAAAACAATAAATGTTGAATTTAAAATTGTAAAGTATTCTATAAATATTATAAAAATTTTTAAATTTTTAATTAAATTTAAATATTTTTAATAAGTAAAACAAATTTGTCCACGGACTTTTGTGTCACTTTTTAGAAATTTAATTTTTAATTTTTAATTTATATAAATTTAATTTTAAAAAAAAATTTGAATTTAAAATTGTAAAGTATTCTCTAAATATTATTAAAATTATTAAAATTTTAATTAAATTTAAATATTTTTAATAAGTAAAACAAACTTATTCACGGACTTTTGTGTCACTTTTTAGAAGTTTGTTTTCAAATTTTAATTTATATAAATTTAATTTTTCAAAAACAAATTTTGAATTTAAAATTGTAAAGTATTCTCTAAATATTATAAAAATTTTTAAAATTTTTAATAAATAAAACAGACTTGTCCACGGACTTCTGTGTCACTTTTTAGAAGTTTTTTTCTAATTTTTAATTTATATAAATTTAATTGTTATATTTTAAATATTGAATTTAACATTGTAAAGTATTCTCTGAATAATATATAAAAAATAAAAATATTTTAATTAAGTTTAAATATTTTTAATAAATAAAACAAAATAGCCCACGGGTTTTTGTGTCACTTTTCAGAAATTTAATTTTTAAGTTTTAGTTTATATAAATTTAATTTTTCAAAAATAAATATTGATTTTAACGTTGTAAAGTATTCTCTAAATAATATAAAAAATTTTTAAAATTTTAATTAAGTTTACATATTTTTAATAAATAAAAAAAATTGCCCACGAGCTTTGGTGGCGGATTTTATTTTACACAATTTTTTTAAATTTCTTTTTTTTTCAAATTTACAATTTGCGATACTGAACAAATAGGCAAATTTTAAAATTTAATGTCACTTGTTGTAAGACCTCCATTTGGGCAAAATTTCGGCCGTCTCGTCTCGTCTTCGTCTTCGTCTTTGTCTGGAATTCGTCTGACGTAATACACCTAAAATCATCGAGACGCTTTTCAATAGTCGATTCGTCCCTCTTCGAATTGCATTTTCTGCTATCTGTGGTCAGTCTGTATCCATGCGTTCACTGTGTCGTTTTCGGCCCAACTCTACATTCCTTCCTTCCAGCTGTGCAAACCACCTATGGGTTTTTGAGATTTTCGGCGAAATTGAATTGTCAAGACCCCCACAATGGAGCAATTCAGTTCCAGTTTAAACAGCTGTGAAGTCGGAAAATGTGGGTGGGAATAGCTGCTACCTTTACAATTAGAAGAACTGCAACTGATGATATTGAAGTCACTGAAAAATGACACTGAAGTAGTCACCGTTATACAATTGGTTAAAACTGACCTCGTGGAGCTTTTTGTATACCGGCGCAAGCCCCCCCCCCCAGTAGGCAACACTATTTACACTGCGTAGTATTCACGGCAGAATAGTGTCGTTTTCAAAGGCTGTTAGACTCGAAGGCAGTATTTTATGCACCGCGGTTCGGAGCTACAGGACAGATCAGTTTTACAATTTCAGGTTTGGATGTGGGGGGTGATTTTGCGTGCGTCATACCCGTACCTAAAAAATGGCTTCAGTGACACGCAAAAGTCTGAAAATCAGTCTTTGTTGTCTTTAAACCTGCTTTCTTATTAGGGTTACATCGTTACAGAATTTGCCTTTCTGTTAAGAATGAGCTGAAATTTCAGCTCTATCCTAGCATTCGTTTATTTTGATAAAAACTTCCATTCGGTTGAGTCGCATTCAGCTTTACAACTTCAGTGTATCATCGCTTTGGTGTCCTTTGTGTACTAGTTTGACCGGGTTTTGGTCTTCCATTTTTTTGACGAATATTGGGCTCCGTAAACCTTATTAGATTTGGTATGAATTCCAGTATTTATTAAAGAAAACTAGCTGAAATTCCATTTCAAGCGGGATATCATTGAATTATTAATTATCATTGAACTGTTCCAGCAAGGCTCTGGAAAAAAATCTGGAATGCGGAATTGGAGTACTGAGTACTGTCGCATGTGCGTCCAAACCAGAGAAGGACGGAATACCGGAGTCCGCATTCCGGATTCCGCCGTTTTTTTCATTCCGTCTTCCGGATTCCAGATTCCAGATTCCGTGAAAAAAATTTGTTTCCATTTTCCGATTTTTCCGAGTTCCCAAAATCCAATTTCGCCCAATTTTCCAATTTCGTCCAGGCGTACCGAAGTACTCGTCGCACATTATGCCAGAAGTTTGACTGAAGCTGAGCATAGATGCAGTCGAATTGAAAAAAAACTGTTACTTTGAAAAAGTCACACTAGCGACTTCTAGCAATTTTTGAGTCTTCTAAGGATCTACCATTGCATTCACAAAACAGGCTGATCAAATGGCCTTCCATACTCTTGCTGTGTGATTTTGACTTGAAGTATGTGGTCACCGTAAAATACGCAAAAGCATATTGACGCTTTGGGATGATAAAGGCGTATCCAAGAGACGAAGACGACGTAGTCATCACAGGAATTGGCGAAAACGATAATCAAAATGAAATCAAGAAAATTGGACCGATCAACGAGAAATACATTCGGAACGAGTCCCGGAAAAAGACACTGAAGTAGTCATTGTGTTAAAATTGGTTAAAACTGAGGCGCTATCTTAGTTGGGGAGGGGTAAATGGTTTTTAGTCATTTTTGGAGGATTTTTTTTCAGAAAACGTTATTAAGACATACTCGAATAACACTAGAAATTTTTAGAACAACTTTATTGGCAGACAACAACACCGAATGCCTGCAAAGTTTTCAGACGACATTCTCGCGACACCGGGCCATCCATTGAAAACTGTAAACGACTCCACGCGTGAAAAAAACAACTTACAAATATTTTCAGAAAAAAAATCCAAAAAAAACCTCCAAAAATGAGTAAAAATCATTGCCCCCCTCCCCCCAACTAAGATAGTGTCAAAACTAACTCATGGAGCTTTTGGAATTCAGACGCGCCCCCCCCCTCCCAATAGGCAATACTCTTTACGCTACGTAGGGTTTATTGCGGAATAGTGTCGTTTTCAAAGGCTTTTAGACCCGAAGACAGTATTTTATGCACCGCGGTTCACCGTCATGTGTGCAACCATCCGAAGGAAGAATTCTTCTTGCTTCCAATTGTCTATCCGCGAGAACAACAAGTTTCAGTTCAAGATCGCTCCGAATTTGAACTCTGAATACAGTGCGGGTCATAATGATAGGACACCCCCCTAAAATGAAGATTCTGGAAAAACGAGAAATTTTCAAAAAAAACTATTAATACCATTCGATTTAACGTCCAAAATAACCCAAATTGACAAATTTTCATACCCGTACCTAAAAAATGGCTTCAGTGACACGCAAAAGTCTGAAAATCAGTCTTTGTAGTCTTTAAACCTGCTTTCTTATTAGGGTTACATTGTTACAGAATGTGGCTTTCTATTAAGGGTGAGCTGAAGCTTTAATTCTATTCTAGAATTTGTCTATTTTGATAAAAACTTCCAGTCCATTGAGTCGCTTTCAGCTTTACAATTTCAGTGTATCATCGCTTTGGTGTCCTTTGTGTACTAGTTTGGTCGGGTTTTGGTCTTCTATTTTATACCGAATGTTGTGCTCCGTAAACCTTGTTAGATTTGGTATGAATTCCAGTATTTATTCCAATAAAGTAACTGAATTTCCATATCAAGCGGGATATCATTGAACTGTTCCAGCAAGGCTACGGTATTCCGGAGATTGCGTGTGCCTAGAAAGTGGGGTTCAACGAATTGTTCATGGCTTCTCAGTTCAGTGCAAAGGCACACAAATTACGGTAGCGCTCTCATGAAACAGTTATTGCCAGTAGATCGGGCGGCGATTGCTATGCGAAAAACGGAATTCGCCGCTGTATCATCGCTTTGGTGTCCTTTGTGTAATAGTTTGGCCGTGTTTTGGTCTTTCATTTTTCTTTCATTTTTTGGCGAATATTGTGCTCCGTAAACCTTTTTAGATTTGGTATGAATTCCAGTATTTATTAAAGAAAACTAGCTGAAATTCCATATTCCCTTGCTATCACAAGTCACCCCCCCCCCCTTCCCTTCCTCCCGGCTCCCGCTAGACTCTTGCAATTATTTCTTAAATATTACTGTCTCTGATATGAATGAATATAAATATATTAAACTTAAATTAGAAACGTTTCAGCCTTAAAATGCGACGGCTTGCGGTATCAGCCAAGCGGAAACTTCTGCTCAATCCGAGAACTGTTGCTGTTTATTTTATTGCCATTTTTTCCACATTTTTACTGGCTTACCATCAGAGATTAGGACAGGTAAGATCGCATGAACACATGGCGTCCGTGTGCGGAATGGACGCATCGGAATTCCGCTATAATACAGTGCTCCTCATAAAATTACGCCACCCTTCGAAAACGATTTACCTAGATAGAAATGTCTTAAGAAATGAAAAGAAAATAAGCGTTTTAAGAAAATAAGTAAAATTGTAAAATGGGCATTAATTTTAGGTTAACAACCGAAAATCGGATTAAAAAAAAGGAAACAAAATCCACATAAAGATACGCCATCTTTTAAAAAATGTTTTAAAAAAATAGAAGAAAGATTGAATCAAAATTTGGATTTTTAAATACATTTTGAGAAATAAATGGTAGAAGACCTTGTAATATCAGCCATCTGCATTCAGATGAGTCTCGAAACGAAGCACAATTTGACGCAGCCGTGGGCACAGATGGCACCCTTGAAGCAAGCTGCAAAATTCTATTTCGATGCTCTCAAGTTATGCTTCGAGCCGCTACAAATGAACTTGTTTTCATTGCTGAAAATGATCTGTAATCAGAAAGTTCTTAAAAGTACGCTGCATCTTTATGTGGAGCACTATGTTTCAAAATTTCAGAATTGGGGAATATGTTTGATTTCAGCATATCACATAAATTGTGTTTGGAAATTTGGTTTAAAAAATGAAAATAATTTGAGATTGTGAAATACGAAAAATTTTATGCGCCTTTAAGATATACCGTACTCCTCGTGATTTCAATTTTTTGGAATTCCATTCTGAGAATAGTGCTTCTTTGGAGGAATTCGAATAAATTTTGCGAGGTTCCGAATGAAAATTACTGCGGCAAGTCATTTCCAACAAGATTCGCTGGAATTTCAAAAAGATTTGAGTAAAAACGATTCGAACAGGGCAAGAACACATTGGAAATTCACTGAATCTAGTTGGAATCCGTTCGCTAGCCTCTAAATAGCTGACAATCTGCAATTCATTTGTTTTAATGCAATTTGTCAGCGATTCTCTGAATGAAAATGCAAATCTTCTTGCCAGAGTTTGAGAAAAGTGCTTCCCAAATAGAGTTTACAGGGTTGCACCATTTTGTATAATAGAATCTTGAAACGGCCGATTGTGAGAAACCTTTCTTACTGGTTTGTTCAAATCTCCTTCAGACGACGGCCACAGTTCTCTCAACAATTTCAGACAATTTCAGATGAACCAGGAGTTGCATATATCACGAATAATCAACATGAAATCGTATTTAAACGCGAATTCCACCGATATCGAGCAAATGCCAACGAATAGAAATGTTCCTGAAAGATGTGAGCCACCACCGACTGAAGGTCGCACGGACTTCAATGTGAGCATTTCGCTTAGTTTCACACTTATCAATCGCTTTTCAGACGTTTGATTTATTCAAGTCAGTTTCAACCAATTCGGATTCTCCTTCAACGAAAGCTCCAAAGCGGAGAACGGAAAAACTGAAAGTTTACGTTCTTCCGTTTACGCACGTAGATCCTGGTAAGAAGCGAAGAAAGAAGCTAGAAAATTCGTAAACTCCTTCTTTAGGATGGCTGGAAACATTTGAAAATTACACACTGAGAACGAATAAAATGTTGGATAATATGCACAAATTTATGATGGAAAACGAGAAAATGAGATTCATGTGGGCAGAGTTTGTCTTTTTTGAACGATGGTGGTCGCTTCAAAACAGTCAGGTTCAAGATGACGTCAAGAAGTAAGTGAGAAATTTCGAAAAATGAACAGATATGATAAATCAATAAATCAATAAAAATAATTGATGCACCAAAAATGCGTCAGTCGTCAACACTATGTCGTCCAAGTTTTTTCACATTAATTTATTAAAAAGCCACCCTGTACTATACGAAGATATCCCAATATCATCCAATTAATGTACCCGCCAGCTGGCGGTCCGGAAACAGCCCCTACGATCCGCCGAAAGTCTCCACCATTCAAGAATATTTCCATACTATCACTCAGCTTTTTAAAACATTGAAAAGTCATACAGTGAATAAAGAATCGTTAGTTTTCGCTGAAGAAAAAGTTCAAGAGCAGCAAAGAGAGAAAAATAAAATAAGAAAGATATGGGTTCTGTACAAATTTGTATATTTTTGCGAGTGAAAAAGAATTCAATTCAAACTTTTAGGTTTGTTTAGTATTTTTAAGGTGAGCCGATGAAAAATTTAAAAAAAAATTTAATACGACATTCCGAAGTTACGCATTCGTGCAGAATTTATATTCGTAAATCGACACCAAATATTTGAATTTCTTCATTTAATCTTAAATATTCCCAACAAATTTTCGCTAATTTTCTCTTCTTTTTATTGATATTTGTTTTCAAACGAATTCTGATGCTAGATACAAGAAGCTTTTAGCAGAAGACACTTGAATTGTTGATATATGATTCCCCTGCAAACCATTGCAGTTGTGGCTGACTCACAATTGGAAGCCAAGTACCCCCAATGGGCTTAATTGGTCTATTATAGCCAATAGGTACATTTTTTAAAACTATTTTCCTTACAATTTTAGACCTTCTCTTTTGCATTCTATTTTAGGCCTTCAGATAATTTTGAACTTCTAAAAAATACGCACTTCAGACTTCACTGAGTTCCCTGTTCCTCTGTATAATAAATGTATTTTCCAGATTGGTTTCCGATGGCCGACTGGAATTAGCTACTGGCTCCTGGGTTATGACGGATGAAGCCAACCCATATTTTCCGGTATCAGTTGATAACATTGTCGAAGGATTTCAGTTCATAAACAAGAATTTTGGTATGAATGTTTTCCAATTTCTTTTTACCATTTCTCCAAAGTAATTGCAGGAATCAAGCCGACAACTGTTTGGTCAAATGACCCATTTGGATACTCAAACTCTGTGCCGTATTTATTCAGAAAATCAGGTATCTTCGGTACTGAAAAATGGGCAAAACTCATCAAGTTTAGGAGTACATAGAAACGTAATAAACAGAATTCACCATACGCTTAAACAAACGCTGCAAAGCCAGAAAGCGATTCCATTTAAATGGAGACAATATTTCGATTCATCGGAAGAAAATGATGTATTAACTCAAGTACTACCATATTCTCATTATGACGTCTTGAATTCCTGTGGTCCTGATCCGTCAGTATGCTGCGAGTTTGATTTCAAACGAATAACTCATTGGAGTTGTCCTAGGTCATCCCCGGAAATCACTAATAATACAAATGTGGCTTCAAAGTGAGATTTTTAGTGATACCTTTTGAAAATCTTACTTTTCTAGAGCTGAAAAATTAGTGGATCAACTTGAATTGATGTCTAAAATGTACAAGGCTCCCGTGATTTTGATGATGCATGGCGATGACTTCCGGTACTGCTCGTTGGAGACATTTCTGAACTTGATTTATTTTAAGGTTTGACATGATCGAGGAATGGCACCAGCAACATGACAATTTCCTCCCAGTATTCGACGAAATAAACAAAGGTTCTCGAATGGAAATCAGGTTTTTTTTTAACATTAATTCCTCCCGCTTTATCCATGTAAAGTTCACAGGTTCGGCACGTTCACCGACTATTTCAATGAACTCGAGACATGGTATTCGAAGCACGCAGATTCTCAACCTCCAACGCTCTCCGGCGATTTCTTCCCATACATGTGTGCTCTTGGAGATTATTGGACCGGATATTTTACCACGCGACCGTTTTTCAAAAGACAAGGGCGTCTGCTTCATGTCAATTTCAATTAAAATGTTTGTATTTTGCGAATATACTGATTTTCAGTCTCTTATAAGAAACGCCGACATCATGTTATCGATACTTCGCGGAAATTTGAAGCAAAGAAAAATTGATGAGAATGTGAGCAGACTGGAAAGCGCAAGAAGAAATCTTTCGCTCTTCCAGCATCATGACGCAATTACAGGTTTTTCTTCAAAACGGACAGCTTCTCACTTTGTAACCTTCAGGAACTTCGAAAGTAAGTGTCATGGACAACTACTCGGAGCTCCTTCATGCATCAATTATGTCCACTAAAATAGTATTGGAGAATTTGACAAAGAGTGATATGACTAATTATCCGATCATTCACGATGGAGTTGAAATCCAGCAAGTAGTGGATCTAAAAAGGGATTCAGATGAGAAAGAAATCCGAATCTTCAATAGTCTCTTATTCACGATTACCGACATTTTTGGGATTCGAGTCAAACATCAGGATGTAGTTGTTTCTTTCGAAGGAAAAACGATTGAAGCTCAACTGGAGCCATTTTTCTCAAAGGGAAAGCCTGAGGCTGGTTCGTATAACGTTAGTTTTTCCATTTCCAAAATTCTTCAGTTGAATTAAATTTTTCAATTTTTTTTAACAACAAAAATAGAGTTTTAAAGTAGTACTGAAGGATGAGGCTAGCTTAGGCCTGTTATAGAAAAATCAAACAATTTTCTTGCATCTTTCAGCTGCTATTCAAAGCTACTATTCCACCGCTGAGCATGACAAAATTGAGAATTCGAAGAGGAGATTCTGGAGGAATGACGAAAATTGCAAAGCTTGAGACAAAAGATCCTAAAACTTGGAACTTGGAAAAGTTTGTGTTTTCTGATAATTTTCCATTATTTTTTTTTTCCATTTTCAGTAAATGGATTATCGAATCTTCTATGAGCTCAACGTTAGAAACTAAATTTTTAAACGTTTCTTACAATTCTATGACAGGAGCTATTCAGGTCAGTTTTATTGTGTGTTTTTTCTAGCAGTCATAACTAATTTTGCAGAACGTCTTAAAGCTCAAAGATAATTCAAACTTTTTATGCCAACAGTCCTGGCTCCATTATAGGGAAGCTGCAGGAGGAACGTATCTCATGAGACTGTCTAAATACTCAAAGTTATGTTTTCCTTAATTTACTCATAATGTCGACGTTATCAGTAAGGGTGTATCCCCCCCCCCCCCTAAATAGCCATATATAGTAGATCCTCCACAGAAGACTTTCATGAACAACTACAACCAGAGTTTAGACTTGTCGGAACAAAAATTATTGATTGACGTCTCAAACATCCATTTAATATATAAATCAGCTTCTTTGTTTATAACAAGGCGGTTTTCTAACGGTCGATTACTAAACGAACATAGTTCTGAAACGTTCAGCTGCGAAACAACCTGTATCGAAACTGCGAAAAAAATTTGAAAAATCTGTGTTTGCCTGAAAATGATGTTGAAAATCGTGAAAACAATTGACTCTTATTCCTGTTAGTCTCCGAGTTCTTAACGATACCCACTGATACGCACGGAAGTAATAAAAAGGAAAACATATATTCAAAGAATTTACAAATAGTAATTATGATTCTGATTATATTTTTTTCAGAAGGTCACCGACTATCAATGGCTAAAAGTAAGTGGTCCACTGAGGCAATCAGTATATCAACAGTCTAAAAATGTTTTTCAAAGGACGAGCATCAATAATGTTGAAGGTGAAATGCACATTCGGTAAATCTTAATTTAATAATCAAAATATAGGACCATCCGGAGAAGAAGTTGATATTTCAATGTCAATCGATATAACTCGCGAGACGAACACTGAGTTGATGACAAGATTTTCCACAAATTGGGTAAAACCAATGACATTCACAGATAGTATCGGGCTGCAGTTGCTCAGGAGAGATTACTACAATACTCCCGTACAGAATAATTACTACCCGATGCCTACAGCGGCTGTTTTGCAGAATGCGAAACAAAGGTGAATGCTGAAAACTGCATTTTTATTTAGCTTGCGTATTGTTTTCAGATTCTCGATTGTGTCGAACGTCGAGCACGGAGCGAGATTTCTGGAGAGTGGCACTGTTGAAATAAATATCGACCGAATTTTAAATCAGGACGATGGAAAAGGACTTGGACACGGTTCAGATTCGATTCCGGTTGATATGAAACCTGTTGACATGAAATTTAAGCTGGTATTTGATAATCTGGATACAGATGGAAGTGTGGATTCACACTACACAACACACACCTTCCGTGCGCAGCAGGCGCTTCAAACTACCATTTATCCACCTGTGGTATTTAATGGAAAGCCGAAAAAAGAAGAAGACATCGAGGAAATCGAGGAGAACTCGCAGCTGATGTTCCCATGCGATATCCAGTTGCTGACTGTTCGGCCGTTATCGGAAAATAAGCAGTTGTTGATTTTTTATAGGCACGCAAATCCATGCGCTACAAATACTGTTGGCAATTGTGGAGCTGATTTAAAAGTAGGCCGAAGAGAAAAACCTGTTAAACAAATAAATGCTCTGATTTCAGAAGTCATTAATTGATCTCCTAGTGAAATTGGGTGCGAAACAGGTACAAAGAACAGATTTGAGTGGTGTTACACCAGTCGGAGACGTGGTCGAAGTTGAATATTTATCGCATATTGACCTGAAACCATTTGATTTTCTCGCATTAACTTTCCATCGGTAATAGTTTTCTTCGCTAGGATCCATTTTTAAGAACTTCAAAGCAATGTTTTATGGGTATGATATAGCTTTTAATTTTTTTTTGTTGTTGATATTTTTATCCGTTGTTCGGATCAATAAAAGTTGTGATATTCGTTTTATTTCTAAACGGGCATGTCTTATTCATTTTGGAATATTGATTCTAGTAGATAGCGCTGCCTGAAGTAAGGCTTCCACTTGGGCGAAATTTCGGCCGTCTCGTCTCATCTTCGTCTTCGTCTTCGTCCGCAGTGTGTTGACAACTTTTTAAGACGAATTCGTTGCGTAAGACGAATGCAAGACGACTTTTTGTCTTCGTCTTTCGTGGAAGCCGTAGCCTAAAGCCATGGGCTTCCTGAGCGGAAGCCGCGTCTCTTTCAGTGGGTTTAATAAGAGTCACTTATGGTTTTTTGACGCTATCTTTGTATGAAAATATATAAATAAGCCAGCTTATTTAATTTTCATACTCCTCTAAAAATATCAATTTTACTTATAGGGTTATTCATGAAAATCGCAATTGTATTTTAATGCAAGAAATGCCACTTTAATGTTATTTACGATTGCATTTTAAAGCAAAAAAATGCATTTTTTTGCATTAAAATGCCTTTCGTGCTTTTCATGAATAACCCCATTAAGGTTATTTGTTATCCTAACAAATATTGTAAATGCGCGCTGGTGCACTAGTTTTCTTCCGCCTGTGTTATTGTTATCGCATTTCTCAAAACATTGTTTTGATAATCTTTTGTTGCATTTTACTAATTTTCTTTGTTTCGTTAATTCAAATAATTAGATTAAATTCTTTTGTTTAATAAAATTTCTTGGGTTGACAGGCTTAATCTAATTAGAAGCAATTTATATTTAATAATGACGCGATAGCCGCAAAATGTTCAACGATTAGATAGATTCAAATATTTCTGAATAATATTGCAATCGAGTTGTCTGAGTGAACACTGCCAAAGCTGTTACAATCGGGCCGACATTTCATTCTTATCACTATTGGTGATTATCGATAAATCGGGAATTGATACTATTAAAGATGTTTCTGGTTTGTTTTCCATAATAAAAGTTGTTTAGAAAAAATGAAAAAACCACTGTATTGATGGCCCGAGTCATTTGAAAAATCCTGAAAAAAGTTTCCGCATTACAACATTATTTCGCACTGTCAACAAGTTTTTCACTCAATTGTGGAAACTTGACATTCAAGAAAATATTAAACATTTATCGCTCAATTTAGTTAGAGCACCAAGTATGTCGAGAATCATTGATTAATTCGGAGAACCACGCATCTTACGGTAGAAGTTTTGCACTTTTCTGACCACACTTTTCAGAGATTTTCTGAAAAAAATCATTTTTTAAAAAGACGCTCTTCACACGAATCAAACTTGTTCTTGAGCCCATCCTTGTCCAGACAGAGAAGGTCCAATTGATACGCATTGAAATTTGGACTGACCGCATTCTCTTCAATCTTTTTTATCAGCCACTAAACAAGTCAATTACTTTTCATCGAACAAGCCGAGCTTACCTTTTGGTACTCCTTTTCACCAATTTTGTCATCCTTTCCAAGTTCTTCCATCTCTTCACAGAACTCCTCCCACGGCTCGAACTTCACTTGTTGCTCCTGCAAAGACAATTTTCAGCGCGCGATTTTGAGTTTTTAATTTTATAACGAAAGCTGTGTACAAAATCATCAATTTCAGCGTCAAATATTCTCGACTTCATCGTCTTCTTCGCTCTTTTCCGCTCCCATTCTTTCTCAGCTCGAGCTTCTTCCTCATCCATATCATCCGTCAATATCTCCTCTATTGTAGGATTTCCCATCTGAGAAAGAGCTTTTTCTGAAAGCAAGCTATCGTCATTTTACCGAAAGAGGTTAGTGCACTAACCAATAGCTGCTGCAAATTTTTTCGTTTTTTTCTTTGGTACATTCTTTCCGTTGATTTGGATATTGATCGCTGATCCTTTACCAACGTTAAAGTTCCTCTCATTGATAGCTTCCAATCCTTTTTCAACTGAATAATATTCAATAGTTCCCTGGTTTTCATACCTAAGAGTTTGCGCCTTTGGATTAGGCTTATTCCTTTTCCTTCAGAAAATCGAAAAATTTAGAAAATTAGAAAATCGGAAAGAAATCATGAAAATATTTCATAATTGTTTCTGTAGTGCTTGCTTTATCTTAAGCGGTTAAGGAGAAAAAACATCTGAAATTGAGAGCACAATAATTCATTGCAAACCTTGCTCCCTTGCTTCTCTGATACGCGCGTAGTGCTCATGTCTTCCAAGAAGATGCTCCGACTCGGACACCATCGGCAGTTTACTTTCCCTCAGATCCCACTTGGATTGCAAATATTTCCTCCACTTTATTCTCTCCTTCTCCAATTCTTTTTCCTTCCATTCCTCCCATTCTTTGGCGTTTTCCAGTTTAGCCATTGGCGTTCCAATCGCTCCGAACACCGACGGATACTCAGTCGGTTTCTCTGGGCTCTCCTCATCCTCCTCTTTCGAATCGGAACGTCGCTTACGCTGTAATCAACAGTGGGCTTTGAGCAGATACCTCTCGCTTTTGCGCTCACCGATTTCTTCACTGGCGTTTTCCCGTTGAGAGCACTACTGATATCAACTTCTTCTGAGGACATTTCGTCTCTTCGAAAGAATGCATAGTGTCCATCCATCTTTTTATTATTTCGGCTAGGTCAGTATGCTCACGTCTTTATTTTTAGCACAAAAAAACCTTGTTTTATATATAAAAAAAAATGAAGCGCAGAATCTTTATGCTAATAGTAACGATGTCTGTAGTCTATCCGATCTTCTAACACCGACTTTTTACTGCGCCGTTTTGAAGGAACGATGCCGGTCGGACCGACATCTCGCCTGCCAACGACCGACCGTCGTACTGATTTGCGCAGGCCTCATGCTGAATATCTCAGAATCCGGTCATCTCATCGGCCGTTTTTCAGATCCTGATTCCTGCATCAACGTGGTCTCCGCATCACATACCCCGATCACATAACACTTCTTTGTTTTCTTGATATATTCTCTATGAAGATCAAGTCGGCCCGGATAACATACGCGAAACTAGACTTCTCACAAATTTCAGTATTACTTTCTTATAGACAGGAAGTGTGCATTGGGCCTTTGATGAATTTTTAAAACTCGGCTCAATACAGAAATAATAGCGAAGTGAAATTAGTTTTTATTAAATTTTATTTGTGAATAAAGAAAATTGAAAGTGGGGAGGGGAAAAAGAGAAGCAGATGAAGCTTAAAATTTACATTCAAGAGCCAGAGAAAGCCAACCTTTGAATAATTTTGCTCGATTTTCGAAACAAATGGTTAAACGAACGGGATTGAACTACCGTTAGTTAGTACTATCAAACTGACAACCAAATTGGTTGAGCGTAAACTGAAGTTTTACTGAAATGCTCCCGTATTGTATCGATTGAATACATTTGTGGTGATTTCTTGAGCAGAAGACAGTCGAACTCCACAATATAATAGAAATCCCTGAGTTTTGACTAACGGAGAATGAAAAATTTCGAAAATGTTCGTTGACTACAAGTAACTTTACAATTGGCTTTACCACAGCTAGATTATATTAATATTTTTCCTTATTTCTTTTTGTAGGCAGCCATCGGAACACATTGATTCCATTGATAATTTGGAGGATATGGTGGACAATCACAGTAAAACCGTGGAATGGCGCCAGCGTAGTCAACGAATTGTGCAACTGAAAATCCGTTGTAATACTCAAAAGTGTTCGCAAAATAACATCTATTTGGAAGCCATTTGTATTTTTAGAATCTGCTCACCTCTACAGTATCCCTGGTTATAATTTCCATAACCGTAATAGTACGGACTACTGGAGTAAAAAGGTCTTCTGAACATCCTTCCGAAAAGAAGACCCCCCAGACCGAGTCCCCATCTTCGTCCATAATATCCTCCGCTATAATGGGATCCTCCCCAATGATGTGGATGGTGATGATAACCGGGGTGATGGTGGTGGTGTCCAAATCCGCCTCCTCCATGATGGCCTCCATGATGATGATGCCCGCCACCACCTCCGCCGTGATGATGTCCGCCACCACCTCCGCCGTGATGATGCCCGCCACCACGAGCTTCACATAAGACGACTGAAACAAGCAAATATCAAAAAAAAATGTGGGGTGAAACTTACAGAAAACGGAAGCAGCTGCCAAGAGTGAAAATAAAATCGGGAATGTCATGTTTTGCACGATATCCAAGCTTGCCGGATTCTAGTCTTATATACGGTTTGACGGTGAAAACGAGATTGGCGAATTGTCGCATTGAATTCAATTTTTGGCCAAAGAATAGAAAGTCTCCTATAGAAAAAATACTGTTTCCTAACTAGCCGCGGAATAGCAAATATTTTACGATATTCGCCGAGATTAATCTATTTATTTTTTGGTTGAGACCACTTGACATCATTGATAGTCATGCAACGGCAAGTTACCACGTGACAATGGTTTTATTAGTTAAACTTTAAAAAATTGCATATTAAACCGCATTCATCATCTTATCGTTTTGGGCGGAAGAGAATGTTCAGAATATCGAGAACATTACTTTCCATAGGCAGCCGTTGGAACACATTGATTCCATTGATAATTTGGGGGGTAGGGCGGACAATCGCAATAGAATCGAGGAACTGCACCAACATAATCAACAAATTGCGACACTGAAATATAATAATTAAGTTTTCGGAGAAAAAAGGCTTTCGCAATTTGCGATATGAAAAAGGAAAATTAAATAAATTGGCCCCGCCCACCTCCGCAAGCATGGCGCGTGAAAACGCAAGGGAAACACACATGTCGCGAATTGCAATTTTTAAAAATTCAATTGAAACAGAATTTTTGTTGTCACTTGCGATTCTTTTTTTATTTGAAAAAGATAGAGATGCTAAAAATGAAAAAAATCTAGTTTAGTACACTTCCATTTAGAAAAATAGGAATTTTTCCAGCCTACTAGCACAACATTCTCCTTTCTTTCTTCTCGACACGCATACAATACGAATCCTACAATAACAGTGGGTATTAATCAAAATAAACAAAATAAAGTCAATTCCTCTCGAACAAAACACTTTACACTTTACTAGTTTTAATTTCTCGGAAAATCGAAGAAAATCAATTAAATCTCTTATCACCTTTCAGCTTATTTCAATTAAAGAACGCAATTTCAAGAGAAGAGAAGAAAGAGTGTGCAATGCTTGCGTTTTAATGTGCCAGAGTTGAAAAAGTGGGTGGTTTGAAAACATTTTCGAAAATATTTTGATCCGGCAATATTTACGCAGCGAAACATTTTTAAAAATCGATAATTTCTGTTCTATCCTATTTTAAACTGTTCTACTGTTCATTCCAAATTCATTACTTAATTTTTGAGCGAAAACTGTTCATCCCTCTCTGTGGAACTGTCTTTCCACCGAGGAGCGGACGTGGCCAAAACCGCAGGTCCTCCGCGCGCGCTTCGCTGTCACCTATGTTTTTTCAATTGCCTTTCGGAATAACTGAAATGTATTAATACACAAAGATGCGTAATTTTCATAGCATAAACTAAACAAAATCAACATTTAGTGGAATTCTATGAAAATTCATTAAAACTTAAAAGCTTTACTCCGGGAGAGCCACTCCTGAGTGAGTTTGGCTGTGAGCTGGCGCGCCGTCCTGCTGAAAGACCTAATGTGTTTGGCTCCAAGATCTCATTTAAATAGACGTTCTTGGTGATTCTCGGCATGGATTCAGTTTCAGCGTTTTCTTAAACAAAAAAAGGAAATTTAAATCTCTTCAGCAAGTTTCCGGATCGATTTATGTGGATCCTTTAGACTCTCTCCCGAAAATCTTTGACCTTTGGTGGTGTAGTGACAGAAATTGGTTTTCCTCTTCCAACACGTTTTCATCGAGGTTTTGAGGTGTTTGTGTCTCCTTATAGAGCTTCAAAATTAAGGTGCAGTGCGCGCGAGAAGTCGTCAATACACTGAAACTCAACGGATCTAGATGAATTTTGGCAAAAACAAAAATAATCAATAAATAAATCAATAAAATAATAATTGATGCACCGAAGGTGCGTCAGTCGCCAACACAATTCCGCGTCCAAGCTTTGTTGCAATATTTTTGATAGACCCTGATTCCAAGCAAGACTTTGATAAACTCACGTCTACAAAAACCTCCGCTGTATCCATAATTGGGGTATCCACTGTAGTAGCCACGTCTGCGCCATCCGAAAAGGCGGCTTAGGAGGCCACCACCCCCTCCACCATAATAACTGGAAGCACCAGAGTGTTCAAAGTGAAATTTCAAATCGAAATAACTTACTTTCCTCCAGTAAATGGGCGATATCCCCATCCATTATTTCCCCCACCACCGTCCCCATGATCGTGATCATGACCCCATCCTCCATGATGATGGTGGTCGTGATGGTCATGTCCTCCCCAACCGCCATGGCTTCCATGGTCATGTCCTCCATGGTCATGGCCTCCATGGTCATGGCCTCCATGGTCATGTCCTCCGTGATCGTGACCTCCGTGATCGTGACCACCGTGATCACCACCACGAGCAAAAACTTCTGTAAAAAAATGCACAAATTTTATTGAAAAAGTGTCGGGTGGTTACCCGGGCTTTTTTCCTAAAAAGCAGGACATCTCACCCTCAAAGCCTTTGTCAATAGACACGACAAAATTCCTAGACCTGCGCGCCAATAAAAACATGCGCCCTGTGCGCATGCTGGCGTGTTTGTCGTGCCGACCACAGGAGACGAGCGCGAAAACAAAAAAAGGGGAAAACTTGTAACTAGGAAATTGAGGTTGTTTTTTAGGAGTTTTTTCTTTCGCTCAATTTTTTTGGAGGAGTTTCTAAGTTTTTTAAAGGGTTTTTTCTAGGTATTTTTTGTAGGTTTTGCTAGGTTTTTTTTAGGATTTTCTCGGTTTTTTGAGATTTTATTCGGTTAGGTTTTTTTGTGTTTTTCTTTTCGCTCAATTTCTTCAGAGATATTTTTTGTGTAGGCTTTTTTTAATTGTAAAAATAAATAAGAAGTAAATAAAAATTGCTTGTAGCAAACGCGTGTTCTTTCTTTTTTTTAATTAGACGAAATTCTTTGGTAGCGCACCATAAGAATTTCGTACTAGAGAAAGAAGTAGCGTATACGTGCTCATTACTAAATTTCCGTATTCCGGATTCACAGGATGCGCCAAGAGTATGGTAACACGAGTTTCGCGCAAGCTGTTGGGCACTTCGCTCAATAACTTTACTTCCATTATTTTCAAAAAGTTTTAATTACCTTATTTCCAAATTGTCAAATCTATTAATAGATTTTTACAGTTATGTTATGGTGGCGAATTCTGAACCCCGTGGCTCCATCGTGGAGGGGAATGAGCCCAAGAAACATCGGAAAATCTCTTGGAATCTCATGAAAAACCATTAAACGGATTGATGAGTTTGAACACACTCAAGAACCGTTCAAAAGTCGAAAGACCTCGCACTTCGATTACTTCGGAGATAATCAAGACCGTCCGAAAACGAATTCGTCGGAAGTCGCACCGAAGAATGGGAGGAATGAGTCCGGAGCTCCGAATGAGCAATACGTCAGTCAGAAGAATCGTAAAAAGTGAGCTAGGAATGAACCCATATCGTGTTCGAAAGGAACAACCTGGCACGTATATAGAAGTGCAGAATCCAGAAGTTTGCAATGAACACCGACGAGAAACTCTTTACGGTGGAAGCCGAAGTCAACTCACAAAATCGTCGGATTCTTGCTAAGCAAGGTAGGGTGATTAACAAAGCTTCAGATCCTCAGCATGTCAGATGCCAGGATGACTCTTATTTTCGTTGATCCTGGAGTGAGTGATAATCAGAAAAGAGTACTATTTGGCGGAGATGTTGATGAAGCATGTGCTTCCGTGGACAAAATCACTTTTTGGAAACCAAGTCTATACTTTTCAAAAGGATTCTGCTGCCGTTCAAGCATGGTGCACGGCCAACCTCTCTCGATTCATCGACAATTCCGAATCTTCGCCAGAATCCGCGTGACTGGAATAGTGGATGTTCTTCAGTAAAGGGCCCAAGCCCAAGAACGTCTAAATCCTAAATAAAAGAGAAGTTTGGAAGCAGAATTGGGACGAGTTATCCCTAAAATATGTATCTTCGTGTCACAGAAAAGGCGTTTCCGAAGAGACTCATGGATGTTGTGAAGAAAAAAAAATAACCGCATCGAACAACTTTGATAATTTCATTTTTAAAAAGGTTTCTGTTACATTCTACGCCTATTCTTATAAGTTGAATGTATTATTATTATTGGGTGACGTGAACTACCCTGATTCACTAACCCTTTGTAATTCCTCCACATATTCCACGTGGATTTCTCGTCTCTTGAGAACGCCTAAGTTCTCAAGTTCAGTTTCAGTTTCTGTTTTGTCCTATAGAATAAAGACGCTTATTCTACCCACTACTCTCTCCTTGGGATCATAATGCCCGGACCCTAAGATGCGTCAGTTTCAATGAGCCATTTTTCAATTTTCTTGTTGATACAGGTCATTTTGCGAAACTTACATCACTTTGAATGTATTGCCATACTTTTGCCGCACCCTGGTTGGTAGTACTAGTGCTCCACATAATCTTATGTTCGCCCCAAAAATTTTCGAAAACTGGCTTTTCAACCAAAATTCTTCCTATTGAAGAAATGTGGGCTTTTAGTAGGTGTTTCATGATAGAAACTTAAAATTGGTTTTAAAAGTTTAAAAATTTTCCACAAAATCATATGTTCTCTTTACGGTGGACTTGCTCAAAACTGTAAAAAAAACAGAAAATAGCAGACGAATGATTATTAATAATCGATGAGACGACTATTCTGGCGAGCAACTTTAAAAATTCGGTCATCCATAGACGAATAAAGATTGTCGAGAAGCTGTTGGTCCACTTTTGACCATGCTTCAATTCAATTTTGGCCAAGTTTGTATAATAGTTTTCGAAATTCAGAAAAAAACTTACCAAACACAATTACAGCTAGTAAAATAAGTAAACCTCGAGAACTCATTGCGCTATTTTTCACGAAGCAAACGTACAGAAAAATCAGATCAGAATGCGTCGAATCAAATAGTTTTACGGGAACGATTCTGGTGATTGATCTGTTAAAACAAATCGATGCGATTTGTTTGCGTCTCATTTTTCCGTTGGAATCTGATTTTCTGATTCGATCTACGTTTCCCTCCCTATCAGTTTTTTCATCGTTTCCCAAGAAAAAACGAAGTCAATTCTTTTCAGAATTCTCCTTGTTATCACTTTTATAAGTACATAGTTTTCCAGTGAATGTCTCTGACTAAAACACGTTTTGAACGAGTATCCGAATCTTGCAGTCAACTTGAGTCACCGTCATTTTCCGTTTCGATCAATGACCTCCATTAACACTTGCGACCGGGGTCCAGATCAAAGAGTACGATGACGTTTTGAACGTGATATGATCATTTTGTCCTCTAGAATCAACCCCATTCCAATTGGCTAATCGCGGTGTGGTCAGAGAATCAGTTTGATCTGGTCAATTCGCCGAATGCTTGTCTCGTGGCGTTTTCCGCCACGAGAAGAGTCCTGTTTGTTCACATGGTTCACTTCCACTCGGCAGCCCATGTGAATCATTGTTGTCCATAAAGAAGGCGAGAGGCGTATGTTCGTCTTCTCCTACCTCACTGAAACGGATGAAAGGGGCCTGATGAAGCTTTGCAGTGACGTACAGGACCTAAGAGACATTTTCCACAAGGTGCCCACACGCTGCCCCCATTACCATAGCATACCTGACAAAAACAAAAATCCGCCTTTCAGTTCGTCTTGCATTCGTCTTACGCAGTAAACGCAAGAAAACGCAAGACTTACGCAAGTCAGACGAAACGAAGACGAGACGAGACGGTCTTATTTCGTCTTTCGTGGAAGCCTTACTAACAATGCGTCGAAGGTTCATAGGAGGGGGGGAGGTAAGGACTAAAAAGACTTGCCCAACAGTCTCCCGCTAGATGCCTACATGCTCCCGCCCCCCCCCCCCCACATTACCATAGCAGAACTAACAAAGAGCATGGAGGGCTTAAAAATTTTCCGGATTCCGCCGTTTTTTTTATTCGTCTTCCGGATTCCAGATTCCGTGAAAAAAATTTTTTTCCGTTTTCCGGATTCCAGATTCGGTGAAACAATATTTTTTCCGTTTCCGTCTTCCAGATTCCGAGTTCCCAAAATCCGACTCCGCCCTACTCTGCAAAGAAGGGCGACATTCCGGATTCCGCCGTTTTTTTCATTCCGTCTTCCGGATTCCAGATTCCGTGAAAATTTTTTTTTCCGTTTTCCGGATTCCGAGTTCCCAAAATCCAATTCCGCCCTACTCCGGCGTTTTTGTGTCCCTGGAGACTACCGTAATCATCCTGCACACATTTTAGCATTTTAACTGAAAGAAAAGTGCGCTTTCAAAACGCATTTTAAGCTTCTACTGTAGTCATTATGCAGTCAGTAGTCTACCAAGTCTCTCAGCTCGCGATTTTTAGGTAACCAGCCTGATCACCGCGGCTCTCATGGCTAGGTCATTCGAACAATGTTTTTCTGAACTTCACTTCTTCGCTGGTGATTCTGTCTGGAGATGGAAGATCTAAAATTACGCCCATACAACCTGTGGCTAGTAAGACGACAAAGTTATATTGCGTTGCCTAGCCTTGCGACAAAGATTTCAAATAGTCTTTACTAATACAACATGTCTGATCTTCCTGCCCATTTCTATGAAAATCAGTTAAACGAGAAGTCATGCAGGCACGCGCATGGAACATGATGTTCATTATGCCGCGTTCAAAGTTGATTTCCAGGAGAAATTTCCTGGAAAAACGCTGTCCAAAGCATCCATTTTTTCCAGATTTTCCGGAAACTGTCGTTCACGAATGTTTTCGAGATCTTCAACGATTTCTCCGTCAGAATCCATCATTTGAGGAGAAATATTCAGAAAAAACAGCCGAATATAGCGAAAAAAAGTTTTTAAACTTGAAAAAATTGCGTTAAAAAAAGAGCCGTAAATCGTGCGAATGTCGGTGATCTCGAAGGGAAGAGGCAAACTACGGTAACACTCGTTGCGACAGTTTCCGGAAAATCTGGAAAAAAATGACAGCCTTGGACAGCGTTTTTCCAGGAAATTTCTTCTGGAAATCAGCTTTGAACGCGGCATTAGACAACGATTAAGCCGAAGGGGTTGGAGTGTTTCAGTTGTATTCTTAATGCCACAAATGATGCACATCTTCGGCTTAACTCTGGCTCCAATTCGTTATTTGCATTGAGTAGTCTATTGAGATTTCTGTCGGGCGTGCGTCGATATTGATGAAGTCGTCAGCAAGTCTCATAGGTGTGAGATATTTCTGCCGTTGATTCGGACTCCTGCTGATGTTTCGTTGTCTATGATTTTTCAGGTCGGTTCAAGAAATTTGGCTGAAATCTTGTTAAAGGCATGCCAAGATCAGGTTTGGTAAAATGATTTGAATGATCTGAAAAAAAAAAGAAATATGTTTGAACTGGTAAATGTGTCTCCTCCTTAGCAACAAAAAAGTTTGCGAAACTGTCGACGGAAAAAAGAATTGGGAAAAATTACATATTTTCATGAAGCAGAGCATTGAATTCAGGATCGGTGTACTTGAGCATGTTCTACCAATATTTTTATCAGGTTTCCGAAAAAAAAACATTGCGGTCAAAATAAGTTCTTGCGAGAACATATGCTAAACATGGAACAAATAACAGGAGGGATACAGGAAACCAGGGAAAATAAAATTACAAGAAGCAGATGCAATCAATATCACAGATAATAAATTACTACATGTTTCATCTTTTGACATATTTTAATAATATTAAAAATTACTTTTAGGCAACAAATGAACCGAATGGCGAGAAAAGAAGAAAGAGGCTTCAAAGAAATACGGGGATGCTTTTTTGGCTTAAGAGGAAACTCTACAAGCCGCTGCACCGAATTTTCAGGTCATCCTCAGTTGATAATCTCCATTCTGAGTGACATACCGAACCCATGGAAGTGCTTGATATCCAGATTTTTCAATTATTTTGAGATAGCGAACCTAAAAACAATACAAGATTGTAACTTCTGATTGGACTTTTAAACGCTTACTTGTAATCCAGAAGTCGTGTAATATGGGATTTCAAATTTCACATTGACTGGTGGTCGACCCTCCACTTCTTCCGAACCAATTGATGGGAGCATAAACGAAGAACGCATTATGTATTCCCGGCCTCCTGAAATTGTTAGGAAGTTTCAAAAAGCGTCTTAAATGAAATAAAATAAACAATCTTAACTTATATAATGTGAAAGCTGGAATTATTCATAGTTCATACAAAAACGTCATACAAAGAACACTCAAAATTTTCATAAAGGTTTTTGTCACAGCAAAACAAGAATTTAACAAACAAACGGCGAACCAACCGTGTTAATCAGCCCTCAAGCCTCAAACTAACGTATTTACTTCGACCTTCACTAATTTGAGACGGGAAGCGTGGAAAGTATTACTCACTAACCCGGGAAGCTGCGAATACTCCAAACAATAGCGTTGAGCTCAGGAGCATATTTAGCTGTGCCTGCCCCTGTTTTGAATTTTGGCGAACTGACATCGGAAGGTACTGGAATGATTACTTCAACGTGGTTGGCAACCGATTGCCGTTTGAATTGAGATTTTGCCTGGAAACAAATAATAAACCCGGAAACCATCAACATTAGTTTCACCTTAACCATATATTCCACTCTAGAGTGTGCATGTCTCTCCACTGCAGCTTCTACCCATATCAATGGTTTCACTTGAGTTGTCAATCGATAGCTCATCAATTCGAATTCGCCATCTGGTGGGATAAATGAGATGGTCCTTTCAGAGTCAAAACGGGACAAACGAACGCATTGATGGAATTTTATGTCTTCTAGTTCAACGCCTTTCCCACCATTTCCTCGTCCTACAAAATACAATGAATATAAAATGTTAGTCACACTTTCACGAAAAAGCCTTAATTTCAGTAGCTAAAAGAAAATAAACGTCAATAACTAATAAACAGCCATGGTGGGGATATGAATAAACTGACTGGAACTGGCTCCTGACTGCTGGAAGAAGACTTTGTCGTTGAGTCCAAGCCTCAGCTCCGGCATTCCAGACAAAACTACACGAAAACGAATAGAGCCAACAATTTCTGAACGGAGAACTGTTCCTTGAGCATTGGCCTGCAATTTATGGCAAACTACATATCAGAAAATAACATTTATTTAGATTTTAGTACATCAGAACACTCACGAGCATGTTCACACTTTCGATTACATCTAGAAATACTTCGTTCTTTCGATATTTTATTCCCTCGGACCGCCAAGAAACAGCATTAGTAACTGCCATCGGTGGGCGGACTGTTTCCAAGTGATTTCCCTGTTGCGTAATAAATCTGAAATTAAGAATAGCATTAAGAACTGACACCAGAAGAATATTATCCCAACTCACTCTTGAAGAATCTTGCTCTCTGTTGTTTGTGGGTATCCAAAATCTAGCATTTCATCGAAGAGCTCGTAGATGATCACGAAATTATCTCTGACAGCTTCTTCTTCAAGAGTTTTGAAATATTCACAGAAGACTTCGACGATTTTGTAGAGAGCAGAGAGCACAAGTATAACATTTGTATTCTTCTTTGACACTGTGACTACTATAAAAAAGCGAATTTCTTTTTCAAATATTAAAGTAATTTGGATATGTCTTTCTATTAAACCCTTTTTGGCATTTCAGATTTTTAAGATATTTAAATGTCTTACAATATACGTTCATGTATTTGATATAGGTATAGCTTATTCCTTGATGAACTAGTACCGGCGACGCATTTCCCTCATCTTCCTTTTCCACCAAAAGCGGCATGAACTTTTCGATGCATGACATATCCACATCTCCACGATAGTTCCTCGATATCACCACCTGAAAACGTTGTTTTAAGTATGCCAATCGAAAATTAAGATGGATATTATGTATTTCTTAGGTAATTTTTACATTTCTTTTAATGGAACAACTGAATATGCACCATGAATTTACATTATAAATCATGAGCTCACAATGGAAACTGATAATGCTTCCTGTAGACTATTTCAATTAATGAAAGCGGGATTAGTGGTTCGGGTGTTTTTTCCTAGTAAAGGATTGATTTTTTTGTGTAAAACAACTTTTGGACAGATTCTAGGAAAATGAAAATAATTAAAAACTTTTAAAGACCTTAAATACGGTCACAGACCAAAGAACGCGGTGCATTTCGGAAAAACCAAATTGGAGAGAATGGTGGGCTGGGCAAAGCGCAATATCACCGCGCGTTTTTATCTGGATTTTTTCTCAATTTCCTTGAAGCCTATAAATTGAAAATTTTCGATATTTCGATATCCCGCCGTTTTTTTTTTACATTGAATTCTACTAAATTAATCAATAAAACAATATTTTAATGAAAAACACGGCGTTCACTGCTGATTACCGCTCTGCAACATGCGCATCAAGTAATTTTAACAGATTTCTTGCAAATTAAGCTTTAAAATTATATTTTTATGACATAGACGTAAGGATAAAACGATCAGTTTAAATGTGCTGATGTGCAAGGCTGCACTGCAAGCTGCTTACGGTGGTTACTAGCGACGCAAGCCGGCAATCTCTGAGTTAAATTTTGGACACCGTGTGCTGCGCTTCACTAGTTTGGAATAGTTTCTGGCGCAACATTGAATTTGAGAAGAGAAGCAACAAAATTGACTTTTCTTTTAAGCTACGGCCGTTTTCTCATCGAATTCCATTCCGCAATTGTCGGCTGGGACCTAATCAGAGGTGCCGTGCAGTTTATTTTATAAAAAAAACGTTCAAATCACTGATACTCGAACTGATTTTTGCAGAAGTGTGACAAGACAAGGTTAATTATCAATTTTATATAATTTTATGTTATGCAGATTATTCTTTAAAAAAAGAAGAACTGGTGAAAGTTGAAGTATTTTTCAGAAAAATTATTGGCTAGTTGGTTGTTCCAATAGACCAAATAATTATTTTACTTCATTTTTTTGTTAATAATATGTATAATTCTCCCAAATTTCCTGTAAAATTACTAAATTGCAAATAAATATATCATTATTAAATGTAAAGAAAACTATTCGAGCAACAACTAACAAAAACAGAACTGGCGCTATGGTAGTTGGGGGTCAATGGTTTTTAGTCATTTTTGGAGCTTTTTTCTTTATTTTTTTTCTGAAAATGTTTGTTGCTATTGTTAAAATATTTGTAAGTTGTTTTTTTCATGCGTGACGCTTACTCTTGGCACGAAAACTACGATTCCACTTTTTTTTCACGCGTGGCGCGCTCCAACGATGAGCAATTTTTGCAATTTTTTTTGGATTTTTTTCGCTTATTAGTTAATAATAACTTAGTTAATCATAGATATAAAACCGCAGCTGATGCACTTCCCGACTTGTAGTAAGCATAAGTATAAGACTAAGCCTAAGCCAAAGTGTGGCCTCAAAGAAAATTTATGGGATGATCATTACTTTGAGGCGCTGTGCCATTTTAAATATCATTATTGAGCGAAATTTTACGAGTTGTGGGCCGGAATCGCCAAGAAATATTCAGTCACCTAGTCATTTTCTTTTTTGTGCGTATTTTTGTTGTCTGCCAATAAAATTGTTCTAAAAATTTCTAGTGTTATTCGAGTATATCTAATAACATTTTCAGAAAAAAAATCAAGAAAAATGCTCCAAAAATGACTAAAAACCATTGACCCCCCAACTACCATAGCGCCACAGAACTTTAAAAAAATTTTCTAACAATGAAAAATCTTCCGTCTTCCGAATTTTCTGAGTCGAAAATTTCATGCCGAACTGGGGCATGACTCGAGGTCTGGCTCGCTTTTTGATTCTTCGCCACACCTATTTATTTACAAAAAGGAGGAATAGAACAATTGAGCGCACATACTGACCCATCTTCTTTCAAATTTTTTGAAATATACTTCTTCTATTTTTTATTGTAAGCATTGTTTTTTTTATTTAAAAAGCGTATAAATATCAGCGACTTTTCTCAAACTAAAAATTGAAATGCTCAATCTATATAAATATTATTTTTTAAAGCATTTCCATTCTCAAGGTGACCTCGGTAAGCGTATTCAATGTGAGCTTAATGTTTGCCTTGAAAATTCATAAAATTGCGATATTTTATTTTTCTTTGCAAGTTTCTGAGAATACGAAATATAAATTAAAAGGAATGCTACTGGTCGGTCATTTTAAGCGCAATTACTGCTTTTGTCGACATGTATTGGTCCAGTTGTAAAAATAATTTGTTTTCGGCGATGTTTTCTATATATTTTTGTTGCTTTAACTAACGTTAATTATATATAAAGGCGAAATGTAATATAATTATTTTGCAAAGTAAAAAAAATCGAAGTTTTTAGAGCCTTTTTTCTAAATTCAAAAGATTAGTAAGAAAGTTGAATGCTTTTGAGATGTTTTTGAGTCTGTTTTCTGTCGATCTAGTACAAATAACATCTATTTTATACAATTTTCTCATTTATTCAAACTATTTCTGGTTTTTTCTTTATATTTCCAACATTTACCGAAAAATGGTAAAACAGGGAAACATTCCAATATCTACAAACGCGTTTCGAACAGCGTGCCCTTAAAGAATTGACCTTCGTTCTTCTTCACTTCTAGTTGCTCGAATATCGTAACCCTGCAGTAATCCGAACATCAGATAACCTTTGCTTTACTATTCCTCCAGAATGCCTATTTCATAAGAAGACTATTCACTTCATTTCTTCTTTCATTGCGCGTAAGTTTGAGTGGGAAATGTGAAGCCGCAACGGAATTCACGACACATTGGGCTCTCCGAATGAAAGCAAAAAGAAATAAAGGCTTTTCAGTTGTCTTTTTTTTTTGAATTCACTGCGTGTCTTCACTAATTTTCTTTTAGATTTTAGCATATTTTTATAATAGAATCTCCTTTCTTAAATTAATTTTTCAACGTTTATATTGTCATTAATATTTACTTACATTTCCTTTGAGGTCCAAGATAAAGAGGCCTGAAATCGACATTTCGATTTCTTTATTGGAGCCTGAAAGCTATACATTTCAAAGCACTAGCCGAATTAAGTAACGTGTGATGCGTGGAGAAGTGCACGTATATAATAGCGGGAAGGAAATATGCGTGTAAATTTTTCCGAATTAAGAAAGAATATTACAGTTTTGATTGAATATTGGAAAATCAAATGATTGCTCTCGATGAAGTCACTCAATCCGTTACCTATATTGTTTCGTTTACTGTATTGATTTAACTAAAATAATTTGGATTAAGAAATGTTCAATTTTCTAGACTGGAAAATAATTGAAATTTAAGACAGTATAGTTAAATTATTAATTATAACCATATCCCATATCGTAAAAGAAATTTGGAAGCTCTACCTACAAAATGTGGTGAGGAAATAACAGCTTTCAGTTTTTGAGATATATAAAATAACAATTTTTTAATTTTTCGATCACTTAAAAATGCGTTGGTATGATCTTTAGACCAGAACAGTTCATTGTAAGTAGAATCCGTGAGAGATATAGAAGAGAGAGAGACCATACTGAAGCAGAGAAACAAACTGATAGTTGATGGATAGGAATCGAAATAAAAGGAAATGGGAAGGAAAGGTGCGGGAAGAGGGAGCGTGGAAGAGAGAACAAATATTATATTGTATGCAGTCACCGAAAGAGACGCACCGTCTATAGGCGTCCGAAAACTTCAGTGTCTGTGTTCTCTACGATTGCGCTGATCCATCTGCTTCTCTTCGAATCATACTCTCTTCAATAACTTTTCTATTCGCGTGTTGATTCTCATTGCGATCAGCATAACTATCGATTGAATAATTGTTCTCTGAATAGAAAAATCAGTTGCTTTTCTATAAGACAAAATTAAAAAGGAAAACTATGTTTTATAAATAAATAATCATGTCGTTGGAAAAAGGATCTTCAAAAAACTTCTGATTGCGGTTAGGTAAATTTGAATATATTTTGTAATTACCGCTTAAGGACAAAGGGCGATGTTCCAATGTCTTTTTAATACATTTTCAGACCTGAGATACCTTAGAATTACCAATACGGCGGTTGCCGATATAGCAAAGGGAGAGCGATAAATTGCGCAGGGGTTGCAAAAGCTGTGTACACGCTTGTTCTATGAGTGAAAATGCTGAACATGGTGTGTATTTTTCTTACTAAGCTAAAAATCATTGTTAGACGTTTAAAAAACTTACAGTTTTCAAAATCTGAACCCGTGAACGCAGTTTTCGCTACATCCATCGCCGCGCTTTTCCGGCACTAGCCTCTCCAGATGGCTCCGGGACATTTTAAAACCGAACGTTTCAAAACCAAGACATTCAAAACCGAGACATTTCAAAACCGTGATTTCGACTATCAAAGTGTTTTCGAGTTTACTTTTCTCAAAATTTGAATTGCGAGAAGAACTAATCAAGTTTCTCTACTGTTTTCTCTGCGACTCTGCGTGCACTTTTATCATGAGCAATGCATTTCGCGTGATTTTTATCCAATTTGTTTCGTTTACGTTTATTTTTAAACAATTGTTTCATGTTTTACAGCTGTTTTGAATTAAATTCGAACAAAATTTTGTTAGAATATCTAAACGCAAGATGAGACCCCTATATCCGCACTGTAAAATGTTTGAGAGAAGAAGCCTTACATTTGAAACAAAACAAAGAAGCATTGGATTTTGATCCACTTTTTACAGTAAGCGCGTTGAACTATCAAAATTCTAACATGGGAATATTTAGGTTTCGGCGGAGCGAAAGTAGATTTTTGCCGAACTTCTCTCCAAAGTCTCTCAACCCGTTTTTAAAATTTGATCTTTGAGTATTTGAGTAATTTGAGTATTGTTGATTTATGTAATGAATTCTTTCGTTGATATCTTCAACTTTTTTCTTTTTTAAAAACAACCGGAATTCCCGAAAATCTTATTTAGGCGCAGAGACGCAGAGAAAACAGCAGAGAAACTTGATTAGTTCTTCTGGCAATTCAAATGTTGAGAAAAGTAAACTCGAAAACACTTTAATAGTCAAAAACACGGTTTTGAAATGTCTCGGTTTTGAAATGTCCGGTTTTGAAATGTCTCGGTTTTGAAACGTCCGGTTTTAAAATGTCCCGGAGCCCTCCAGATTTCTCGTTTTCGTTATTCTGCTAGCCACTAAAGTTAATTTTGCTGTCTCTTGTTAGGTTTTGCGTCGATTTTTTTTAAATTTTAGTATTTAGCTTGTGAATTTGTTATATACTAGAAATTAACGCGATACCGACCGGCATACCGATATATGACCAGTTAAAACTGGTAGGTTGAAACTAGGTGCCAAATGCCGCAAACATCGCGACGAAAATTTGCACATATTTGCGCACCGTAACTGAAAAAAAAACTTATACGACTTTGTCTAGAATATATCGAAAAGTTCACAGAAAAATAGAAAAACCATTTTTGATAGGGTGAAGCGTTACGAAGAATAAAAAGGGAGTAAAAACATGATATGTAAATTGCAATATTCAAAAAAGCAGCAAGGGTTTAGAACATTCTCTAAAATGGGAAAAATCTACAAATTAAGAAACTTTACTTACTTAGTTACTTAGTCGATCCGTTAGTCGCTTGTGTGAGCGCGGATCACAGCTAACCATGCTTTAGCTGTGAATTAAGAAAACCGAAAAGAATTATCTTTTATTAAAAGAAGCAAAATCAATGTAAAGCGCTGCATCAGTTTCTACTTTATCGTAGTAGGAATTGATCTGAAAATGAGTTGTTATTTTCTAGATACTGCAAATCTAAAATTAATTTCGAATTTTTAAAACTTCAAGAAACGTTGAATGATCTTTTTTAAGCACAGTTGAGAAGCGGGAGACTCTTTGAGTTCATATTGGCACGGATTGGCTCAAAGAAACGAGGTTTTCGGATTTCCTTGCTTTACCATCTGAATGATGAATTTATTGAAAATTTATCAGTTTTTGCGATTATCAAGGAATTATTTTTTAAAAACTAGACTTAGAGCAGCTGCATGTTTAAATAATGAGTAGAATTCACTGAATGCTTTAAAACATTTTAGAAAAAAGCTAAATTTCTGAGAAAAAACATTTTTACCGTAAAACTTTCTAAAATCTGAGATATTATGCGTTTAAACTAAATTATTTTTTCAAAAACTACTCATACATGAATTGTATTTATATCAAAATAATCAGTAGAATTCAATATATGTTTCACAAACCTTTCAGAAAAGCAATTTGCGAAGCTCTTGAAACACTTCGCGATTAGAATGAATCAGTCTTCCTCCTTGATGTGTGGTGGTTCTTACTTGGTCTCGAGTCGCACTGAAATTTTTTGAACGATGTTACCTGTATATAAGCTGAAATACAGAAAAAAAAGGAGAATATATAAGCTTTAAATGTTGCAAAAATTATTGAAATTTTCGCTGGCCTAGGTTTCGCAGTTCCCGCCGGCAATGTCGCGTGCTAATTTTTAAATTCCCAAGTTTCTCGGAGGGAAAAGAATTACGATGGCGCTAGTTTGAAAAATTGCGAAATCCACATTTTCGGCGTTGCTTTGGACTCTTTTAAATCATTTTATGAATAATTGATTAATATTAATATTCGGTTATTACTTGTTTATTGCATGAAAGCAATTTAAACATTTAAAAGCTTACGTTTACAGAATGGTTTTAAATGATTCGTTCTTGGCGCTTTTCTCATCGCCGGCTTCACTAAAAAAGGCGAACGACAGTTTCAATGAATCATTCGGAGATAAAGTAAAAGTTCTTATTTATTTATGTGCTGTAAAAAAGAACAATTTCAGAATACCCTTTCTCCAGCTACAATTTTTATCAGTCTTCAGAAGGAACATGAGCATATTTCATCTGTTTTACGTTTTCATCCGCTTACCACTTTACAATATCAAAGTTCATTGAACGAGTTAGTTATTCAAAATTGAAGGGCTGGATTTCTAATTCACACCTTCAGATTAATCTCATTATTTGATCGCAGTGAAGAACTGTCAACTATTGGGTTACAAAAGCTGATCTTGTCTGTATTTCTGAAACTTGCGGCTAACATTCTTACTGTGCTAGGAAAGGTAAAAACGAATCTACGGATCTTATCAGAGGTTCTAAACACATTTTTTCAGCCAAAATATCAGCCAACTCTCCATAAACTGGCTCAACTGATTGCTGAATCGATTGTTCCAGATTTGGGAGCAGAAAACGAGATCGAAAATAGAAACTTAAAAAAATGGGCCGATCGCGTTGTCATTGGTATTTCTTAAACTCAAATATCTCATATCAAGGAGTATGTTTTCAGAGTGCTCAATTGATTTATTAGAGTTTCCCAACTTCGCATTGGATCTGGAATTTGTATGTTAAGTTTTGATATGTTATAAAAGCAGTTTTTCTATTCCAGTGTGTTGAAAATATCATTGACGATTTGATGTTGGCTGATGGTCGATTTCAATTTGTTAAGTCATCTATCTTTATGTTAGTTTTCATTCATTTATTTTTAATAAATGAAATAAAGCTTAATATCATGATTACAGAGCCGCTCGTAGAATGGTATTGGAAACGAATATCGACATCACTATGAAAATCAACCCAGAATCTAAATTCACATTGGAGAATCTCGAGGATGAACACTTCTTGCGACTTCTGCTTTGGTTGTTCCTACGCAAGAAAACATTTCTGAAAAGTGATCTTCTTCCATCGTTATTTTCCAAATTTCCATTGGCCTTCGACGTACAAAAATACTTTGAAAGCTCTGAATGTTCCTTGATTGATGTGAAGGTTAAGTTCGATCTTATAAGGATATTTATCATTGTTCATTCTTCCAGCTATTCCTCGTCTCGCTATCTGTTGTCGCTTCTACTACCACTGAATCGGGAACCACAATGAAGTCAGCTCCTATAGTAGCTTCTCAGTTATCCTTAACAAAACATCAAAAAGATTGCTGGAAGGCAATGGTGAATACTTGCGATGGGTACGTTTCAATTATATTTACCGATGTGCTAAGGAATATATCATTCACAAAAATAATTCCATTTATTTCATAATATTAACTGAACTTTAAGGAAATCAGTGGCTGCTATATCTCGTCTTCGAGCTTCTCAACTCGTCGAAACAGTTCGTCTGATATCAGACAGTTCTGAAGACGTTCGTGTGCTATTTGAAACGTGGAAACACTGTCTTCAACTATCTGCTACTTACGATGACGATGTCTCCGAAGCGATACTGCTGACTACTAAAAAATACAAAGAAAAAATGAATTCGCTACTTGCTTATGGGTTTGTTTACATCGTGCTGATCTTAGTTTTAATCGAATTAGGTAAAAGC
Source organism: Caenorhabditis inopinata (assembly GCA_003052745.1). Classification (NCBI taxonomy): domain Eukaryota; kingdom Metazoa; phylum Nematoda; class Chromadorea; order Rhabditida; family Rhabditidae; genus Caenorhabditis; species Caenorhabditis inopinata. The sequence continues at coordinate 13,808,127 of AP018151.1, read as the reverse complement.
GCAATCCAATTACTTTAAGGTTTGTGTCTAACGCAACCCAGTTAGTCTCATCGACTTGATCTAACGATTAAGTTATGTTATGTTAACATTTAGAATTTTTAAAAGAATAATTCTACAATTTCATATTGTTCGACTAACAAGCTACAAGCTGAATTCGCACACAGTTTAATTGTGTTTTCTGCTTCGTGTATTCATTTAGTAATAATTGATAGAAAAATCGATTTTTAAATTTTTTGAGAAAATCGGGAGAATAGAGCGATTCGAAATAACCCATTTTGTCCAGATTACGCATCAATAGACATTTTTGTGCACCCTTATGCGCTCTACCATCCTAATGCATATCTCATTAAATTAAATTTAGATTGCAATTGTGTTTTATTTATAAGCGATTTCTAATTAAATTAATATCCAGTTTCCTGAATGCCCAATTTAGACCATTCTATTCATCGCTACCACAATCGACGTCTTCAACTCGTCGGGACAGGAAAACTCTATTCCCGCTACAATTTGATTACGAATTTGTTAATACCACAGAAGCTGAACACATAGGAACTGTCATCAATAGCCTGTTGGTTGATAATAAAAATCTAAAAGAAAAGAATAATCAAATATGATTTTTAGAGAAGGATACATGAGCCCGCAACCAAAAGACGAACTATCGGATAGTGAAGGCGAGATTTTGCCAGCGCCAGATAACGAATCGTTTGGAGATGACATATTTCACAGTTTTGTCTCTTCTAACTGCTCCACTCATAACTCAGAATTCTTCTCGCCCCTCAAGTACAATCGTGATTCAATAGTTCCTTGTGCCATCTCCCAATTGATTCGAGATGAATCTCTTGCAACTGCTTCCCATATCTCCACTAAATCCGTAATTTTAACACCCGTTCGTGATTCTCCGAAACAAAACTCTCTGTCTGAACTGTCTTTTGAACGTTAGTTGTTTTACAGCATGGAGGAACCTTCAAAATCAAATAAAATTGATTCAGGGCAGCAAAACGTTAATATAACTACTCCTTCAAAAGGAATCATCGTGAACAGTGAATCAGGTAACAGTGAAAATGAAGACGAGGAAGACGAGTTAGAAGAAGCACTACGGGAGTCGACAAAAAAACACGAGCAGAGTATTTTAGCTCAGAAGACACCAGAAAAGCCAACTTTTGTATCAAAGTGTTCACGGGCAATGAAAGATGCTCAAACCGAAACCGACGGTGCTGTTACTTCATCTGAAGAAAGCAGCATTATCAGCGTAGTATATACACCGAAAGCTGAGGCAAAAAAGAAACCGGTTCCATCGTATTCATCAGAATCTGAGGAATACGACGAAGATGAAGAATATGATGAAAACGATGACTATGATGAGTACGAGGAGGAATCAGAAAATGAAGATTCGGATGTTTTAAATGAATCACAAATGGAAGATATGATAGTGCAGATTCTTGAAGCAACATCAGCAATGTTTAGAGATCGCAGAATGAAACAGTTTGGAATTGAGTCGCAGAAAGTGAGAATGTAAATGAACTTCTATGCAAATGAATTTGTTGGTTCAGATATTAGTTGACTGTTCCACAGACGACGAGATTCTCCGACAAGCAGAATTGAAATTGGCCACGTAATTCAATGTTTATGTTTATGTTTTCAACACCTTCTGCTTTCAGAATCACAAAGGACTTGAACATCAGTTTCAAAAAACTGGAAATGCTAGGAACTGCTGGTGGTTAGTTTGTTTTCAAATAATTGCTTGTCATGACTCATAAACATTGCAGCAGCTGCTGCAAGCCCTTCTGAAATCAATGCTTTTAACCCAATAGATGAAAAAGGTGACCCCGACTCAGAAAAGTGTCTCGGATCCCAGGTAATGATTCCAGAAATTCTCTAGATCAATTTAAAATTAAGTTTCAACACTTAGCTATCAATTTATAGTCCCCGTAAGGTTATTCCAGAGTGACGAAATACAAGAATCCGCCCTCCGTCGCCTCGAGCAAATGGCGAGTGAGTGGAATGCCGAAGGAAATAATTATTTATATAAATGAATTCATCGTTCGTCCATTCTAAGGCACATTCCTTTTATATAGGTTATTTGAATATTTTTTGTGCGTTTGTTGTTTTCTTTTCTGCAACTTTCTTACCATTTCCTTGTTTTCTATCATTCTCATGACCCGCGTTTTGAAAACTGTAACTTCCTGGAAGCTTATATCCAATAAAACGAAATAAATTCTTTCTAACAAATTAGCTTTTCAACAAAAACGAATAAAAACAACAAATTTCAACAAATAATGGGCACACTCCAAGCAAAAATATTTTAAGAACAATTAACGACGTCCGCCGGATGAGATTTTTTTCTTTTTTGCTTTCTTTTCCAAAGGATTCTTCAAATCGGGTATTTGAGCTTGAACAGCCGTTCTGAAATTATATATTAAATTTTAATAGCGAAATAAATTGATTCATACCTCTTGCTTTTAACACTAATCAACTTATTAGCATATTTCATATTGACAGATTCGTAGGCTTCGGCTAACTCCTTTTCGTCTTGTGTAATCTCGTATTTCTGCAACTCATTTCCCAACTCAGCGAGTAGTGCTTTCCTATCACGATCGTTACGAGCGCGAATTTCTTTGGCTGCAGATTCAAGTTCGTCTTCGAGTTTAGCTAAAGGAACAGCTTTTGGAAGACTCGTAGATAGCTTATTTGCACTGGAGACTTCAGTTTCCATATGTTCTCTGAATACATTTTTTGCATTTACAAAATTCCACAAAAACATATTTCTCTCACCTCACAGCAGTTTCGCAGATTTCGTCAAACCAGTCAGCGACGCGTCGAATGGCTTTAGTGAGAAGGGCAAATATCTGATTCATCGGAAGATCAAGCTCTTTGGAAATTTCATCGAATTGTTTGTGCTGAATGCCGCGTGATAAGAGAATGGCAGACTGCGTTACAGCTAGCTTCAACTGTAAGCATTTTATTGAGAAACAGTTAGTTGGTTTGGAAAGAAAGTAACCTCTTGCGGTAGTCGTTCCTCAAAATATAACCTTCCAACGGCTGGTAAAATATCGGTTATGATATGAGAATCGACCATATTTCGCCCATATTGACTCAATCTTCGTAAATCTGTGTTTGATAAGTGAATGCTTAATTCCGAACGGTCTATGACATAACGCTTCAATTGCTTCTCGACGGCTTTGTTTTTCAATTGAAGAAGCGATAACGCCATTTGTGCGGGAAAATTAGAGAAATCAAATGAGAGAAGGCTGATAAGACGGCGTCGGAACTCACGCCAATAGATAGGCAGCCATGTAGCAATGGGTTCATCTAAACGAAAATAGAGAGAGAGTAGCGTACGCTATCGATAGTCACTCACCGTCACCATCAGCACCGTGTTCAAGCCCTTTCAGCATAATGCAAGTGTGCTCTCCGGTTATATCATTCGAGTTTTGACGAATATAAACAGGAACAAACTCGTTACGCTTCCAGAATTTTAAAAGTGGAACTGTGAGGCCAAAAGAAACACCCAAATAGTCCAATTTCTCTGGTTTTCGCTCATCGAGCCTTTGAAGAAGGGGCGGAAGATCTGCTCTTGGTTCGATTCTTTCCTCAAGAAGTTCCACAGTATAGCCATCCTGCAGAAAATGTTTTTAATTTTTAAGAAAGTGCGAATGAACTGACAAACAACCATTTAACAACACTTACTTTCACTTGTTTGATGGCAGTTTTTCTTTGCTTTGTAGGAGATTTTTCATCCTCGTCCAAAGATGTAGCCATCCCCAAATAATACTGTTCGATCAATTGAACAGCTCGTCCTCCGTAACCCATTGATTGATAATCGGGATGAACTGCTACGCGCACGATTCGCCCACCACAAAGAGTTCCGAACTGCTTATCCATAAACTGTTGTGAAATTGTCCACGGAAGAAGATCTCCTGCTGCTCGTTTCCCGCTTTCCAACCCATTTTCAACATTATCAGAATTGAGACGACCTTCAAGAGACACCTGAACAACAGCCAAAACTTCCGGGAGGGTTTTTCGTGATTTATCAATTGGAGCCATAAGAACAAAAAGGTTGTGAGCAGGAGCATCCGAGATCATCTAAAATTACAATTAAACTGTGTCTAAGAGTGAGATAAAAATAAAGTTATATGAATTCTAACCTGCAAATCATTTGGACTGTTCTTGTAGTGAGCGGAAACAAAAATAGCCATGACTTGCTGTAGGAAAGCTTCGGAGGCTTCGTGAAATGAGAATAGAGTATCTCTATTCACAATGTACAATTCGCAAGAAGCAGGTGGAGGTGTTCCACACTCGAGTTTCAACTGACAGTTTGTAGCATCTAGACATAAAAGTTGGTTCAGCCATTTCTCGATCTACAACAAAAACTAAATTTGCAAAAAACAACGTGGTCTATACTCATACCTTATCTCCTGGTTTATATCGAATACTCTCTTCCATATGCATTTCGTGGAGAGTTCGTCCTTTGCTTGATGCAGTTTTCCCGTCCTTTGCTTCACCACCAGCCGATTGTTGCCTCAGCTGTTGCAGAAGTTTTAAGGACAGGGATCGGCCCGTTCCTTCATATCCGTTGATGGTGGAGGCCAAGAAGGAAATGTACGGACCTTAAAATGTGTCGATGTTCGATTGCTTTACCACTATATGGCATTTGTCAACTCTGCGGACAAAAAGCAGAGCACAATTCATATTCAATTGTCTGTTTATTAGGCCTGTTAATGCTTTATTTTAATCGTCGGACATATGGTTCCAACAAAAAAATTTAGTTTAGTGTGAGTATGCGCCCAAGTTTTAAAAATATCGGCCGAGTAAGAGACAAGATATAAAGCAGTTTTCGAAAAACAAAAGACTAATTTGTATATGGTTCAACTACCGCCTAGTTTTGTCAAGGGACGGAAAACAGGAAACAGAATGGAAAATGTTATACTTCAAATAACGAAAGAAATTCTTGTTAGTGGTGGTATTCCGTTGCATTTTTTATTATTTATTAAATCTAACCTGTGATGAGCTCTTTGACAAGAGGGAGTGGAATTGCAGCTGCTTCATCGATCACAATTAATTCGCAGTGGCCAAGTTTTTGTATATCTGTTGGGCTGATATACTAAAGAAATAAACCGTTTTTGAGGACTAAAATGATTTTGTCTATACCTGAATTATCTGCTTATGCTCGCGGAATACATTGATTCGAACTAAGCAGTTCTTGAATTCCGGATTAGAAGATTGAATGAGTTCATAATCGGTATGTTCTTGATAATCGAGAGCATCAAAACCTTTAACAACAAACTCGAACAACGTTTTCAGATTTTCAGGTGTAGGAGAAGTCACAAAGATATTTGTATAACCAAATGCAATAGCTCCAGCCAAGGAGAGACCGACCGCTGCTGATTTTCCACGTCCACGTCCGGCAGTCAATGAGCAGGTGACATTTGACTGTTTCTCAGTGATAACATCCAAAAATCGGAGAAGAGCTTTAGCTTGACAAGCGGTACGAGCACAAGACAGTAAAGGCCCAATTGGTTTTGTATCTTTCATAGCCTCTTTTAGACTATTTAGTTCAGCATCCAACTCACTTCGAAGCTTCTGAAAAAGGATAAGTGCTCAGTTTTTAAATATAGTTTAAAAATTGCCTTTTGTGCTGCTGACATGGGTTCAACATTCTCAATGTGGCTAGAAATAGGCAGAACCCTCAATTGATCGTCAAGGACAAGAATAGAGGGGCAGGAGGCCAAAGAAAGAATAAATCGTTCGTTGAAACGAGCAGTAATTTCGTTGTGTGCCTCTGTGCGGTATCGATTGTGAACATCCATTGTGATTGTATAAAGCTGGCGAAGAGACCGGACAGATTGCATTAGAAGAATCACCATTCCTCCTCCTTCAACAGTTTCAATAGTTCTAGCCAAAAGATTCGGAGTCATTGCTTCGAAATCCTAAAAAAATATATATTAAATATTATGATCACAAAAATGAAATTAACTACCTGCAAAACGAGAACACCAAATGTGTTTCCGAGAATTTTTTCAGTTTCATTGTAATAGCAATATCTAATTTGTGTGGACGAAATAAAGACGTCAAAAGGGTCAGCATCCGGAAGACTTCCAGAAATCGTCGTTGTAGCTTTTTTGATTTTCTTTGCTTTCTTTGCACGGTGCGTTGAAAATGAAAGCTCTTTCTTATAACACCATAAAACATTTGGGCGAGCAGAAACTGTGGATTTCGACAGTATATGATAAAGAATTGGCACTTGATCTCTTGCTTTGTCTCCAACTAAAGCGAACATTGAGCGATGGCCACTGGCAACACCATTTTCGATCTGGATGCGAATACGGCCGTCAAGTTTCGTTCGCATCTAAACAATTCGAATTCATTAAATTTTTTTTTAATATTTAATTATTTTCTTTTAAAGTCATAAACAGATTGGTTTACAAAATAGCATTTATCAAAAAACGAAGAAACATTAATTTGAGCACTTTGAAATGCGTCAGCAGATGGTGTGCGCTTTTCTCGTGTCTCCTAAGGATTACGGTTCTATTCCATTGTGATATGCCTAGACTGGTATTGTGAAAAAGAAAAAAGATTAAAACAGTTTTAGAAGTATGAAAAGTATAATCCAATATGTGGAAAATTGTTATAACCTTCGATTTCTACGAATAACGCCCTTATGATATACTCGAGTATTGGCTAAACTCTACCGTGATGCCGTCCGTTATTATTTCACTATCACCGTCCACAAACGTGTCTGATAAAGAGCATACACAAGGTACTTAAAACGTAAAATCAGTTAACTGAGCATACCATTACATATTCATTGCAGACTTCTTTTTCTTCCGTTCTTGTCGAAAATCTCACATTTTCAGACGTCGAAACGATTAAAATTGAAATGCTTAATTTCGTGTATTGGATATTGAATATTAGTGTTTTTGAAGCGATTCTTTGGTCTGGAACACTATTTTTTCTCTTCTTGATAGCGAGACATTTTCTAGAGAAAATCCAAATCGATGATTTGTCAAAGAGGGCAGTTTTTATAACTGGATGTGATTCAGGTGGAGTTATTCTATGGGGTTATTCATTTGAAAAAAAAAACAGAAAACCGGAAGAAAAAACTCTGTAATATTAATAATAATTGATAAAGCTGCTTCAGAACTTAAAATAGCTGAAAACGAAATTTAAAAAAAAATAAAAATTTAATTTGGGTTTTTGACTATTTTTCATAAAATTTCAAAACACTTGAATTCTTTTAAACATGTTTTCAAAGTTTTTTCCCATTTTTTTCATTTTTTTCTGTTTTTAAGAATAACCTCACTAAACTTCAATCAGCATAATATTTGTTGTTTTCAAGGATTCGGCCGTGGATTAGCACTAAAATGCTTGCAGCATGGTATGCCTGTGTTTGCTGGATGCTTAACGGAGCAGGTGATGCGTTCATTTAAGAATACTTTTCGTAGTTTGCACGATCTGGAGAAGCTTCACTTTTGTTGGAAGCTCATATTGCGAGAGCTTCCGCCGCCAATCTGTTTACGTTGCGCTAGCTGATCGTCGACTCGGTAAATCGTGTGGCACGGCGAATTTTTCGGGTCTTTAAATGAATGATTTCACGTCTGATGATCACTATTTTAAAGAAAAATTTCTCTGCAAAAATATTATGAAATTTGTTTTTTACCTCGGTTTTAGCACTGAGAAATGGTTTTTTCCTTATTGTGGTACGGCAATTCCGAACACGGCTAATTTCGAACTGTACGATATCTGCACAATGTGCCGGATGGGAACAAGGTTAATTATTATCGGATCGCGAGTACGTGGTTTGTCGTATAGAGGCGGGGTTTGGGTCTCGTTAGGGGATAGCGCGTTTTAATGCGCCATTTTAAAAATTGTAAGGAAGCGCACACACTGCGTTTGTGATTTCTTTTCGAAAATTGAAGCGAATATCGGAATTTTTCTATATTTTGCTTCGAAAATCATGTTTTTTTAAAATTAATTTTTATTGTTTCCAATATTCGCTTCAATTTTCGAAAAGAAATCACAAACGCAGTGTGTGCGCTTCCTTACAATTTTCAAATTGGCGCGTTAAAACGCGCTATCCCCAACGAGACCCAAACCCCGCCTCTATACGACAAACCACGTACTCGCGATCCGATAATATGAAACCGCTAAATCTGAATTTTGCAATATTAAAATTCTCCGAACAATTTGTTCAATGGCGCGCGAATGCATCATTTATTTCTTTTATTCGATAGAAGCTATAATTTTTGTTTTAAATTTCGAATTTCAGTTATAATGCGGCGTTCAAAGCGCATTTTGCTCATCTATTAACTATTTCAGGTGGTAAGAAATGCTATTAATTTAAAGGTTATTACAAAAATTTTTAAGTTTTTTAAATTTTGCCCCGCCTGTTAATATTTGTTAAATGTGCTTGGGTCTCGCCACAAAAGGCAATTTAAAAAGTGAAAAAAGCGAAGCCAACTTGCTGCCACTCCGAACATCTTTCTTGTTTAATGTGCTGTCCGACATGCACTTCCAAAGCGGCATTAATTAGGCGAGCACAAAAAAATTAAACAATTAATTTGCGTGAGAAATAGCTGTCCGTACAAAAAAAAATAGGTTTTAAACTAAACGAAACATCGAATTTCTAAGAAAAAATTAAGCTGCTTGAGCGAATATAAGAGGAATGAATGATGCAATCGCACGCCAGTTAGGAGCTGACCCTGTTTAGAATCGACGTATTTCCACTGCCAAAAGCATTAAAGAGTTTTGCGGCAGCGATGCAGCAAAAAATGCCAACGCAATGCGAACAGCTACGCATCTGAAACACCGGAAAAAGCGCTTTCAAAGCACAAGTTGAGCTTCTCCAGGCTATGTCATTGTGCTGACAGATTCTTAATTACTTTCGACAACCCAAAACCCAAGCTTTTTGACAATAATCAAGCTAAACAATCTTACCTTTCGTCATTTTTCTTCTAATCTCATTTTGAAACTAGATTCAGCAAAAAATCCGAATCACATGAAATGTGAAACATGCCACTGAATAGGCACCATTCAGGGTATCGAGAGTCTTAGTGCGGAAGCCGAAAAATCCATTGGAAACAGGGGATCGTTCGACGTGTTTTTGTTGGACGTCACAAGCGATGAGTCCGTTGGAAAAATGGCCGATCGGCTCGAGAAGAAATGTGAAAAGTTTGGAGGTTCGGTTTTTAAAGCTTATTATAATTAAGGCTTCCACGAAAGACGAAGACAAAAAGTAGTCTTCGTTCGTCTTTCAGTTCGTCTTGCATTCGTTTCACACAATAAAAAAGTTGTCAACACATTGCGTCAGACGAGTTCAAGACGAAGAAGAAGACGAGACAATGACGAAGATGAGACGAAATTTCGCCCAATTGGAAGCCTTATTATAAAATTTTTTTGTTATTTTTCTTGAAAAACAAGGAAAACATTAATCAGATAATTGCTTTATTATTGATTTAAAAAAAAGTAACAATTCGATAAGCTAACTTCAAAATACTTATTTGAAAGGCATTTTTTGAAGTGATTGATGTAAGAACATGTGTTTTCTTGTGCTCTCTAGCGCACTTGATTAATAGCCGCTCATAGAGCAGTTTTTCGATTAATTTTAATTAGTTTTTTAATAAATATCTCGCTTTCCCATATTCAAGCGATAAATCGGCGATTTGCGAATAAAAAGAATGGAAAAAATTGACTACGGAAATACTATAATATTGAGATTTAAATAAATCCTCTGGAGACTCAAAAACAAAGTGTTTAGATATGCGCCTTTAACATACCGAAATCTTTCTTCAAACATTTTTAGTTGCTTTTCATTGAAAAGTTTTCAACACTTCGAAATATTTTTCTAAAATTTACGGAATCCCCGATTCCGATTCGCACCTCTCCAGTTTGGAATTAATTTTTCTTTGATAATTAGAAACTTTTTGGTACTTTCACGAATTCTTACATATTGCCTTAATATGTTTACAGATTACCGATTAAAATTAAGCACGATTAAATTGCATTGATTTCATCAAATTTCAGGACTTCATGCAGTAGTAAACAATGCGGGGATCACAGGCAAACACATGGCTGATGATTTTCTGAATTTGAAAGAGTATCTAAAAGTGGCTGAAATCAATCTATGGGGACCAATTAGAACGACGATGGCGTTGAAGAGACTTCTCAAAAAAGCCAAGTAATATTTCTACAATATTCATTGAAAACGAAAGCAGCACTCAAAGAATAGTTAATCGTAGTCTGCATTTTCAGAGGTCGCGTGATTACAGTAGCCAGCATTTGTGCTCGTGTTGGTCTTCCTGGTCTCGGTCCGTATACAGTATCAAAGCACGGTGTTTCTGCGTACTGCGACGTCATTAGACAAGAACTTCGCCCATTTAGTATTTCGGTTCACATTTTAGAGCCCGGATTTTTCAATACTCCTTTAATAGATAGGCAGAAAATTGATGTAATTCCAAGAAATAACATAGAAATGTTTTAAATAATTGTAAATTTGCAGTCTGAAATTAGTGAAGCATGGGAGCAATCTCCAATTGACGTCAAAAAAGAATACGGAGAAAAGTTCTTCAAAGACGGTAAGCTGCTGCTTCAAAGCAATCCATTTTTATTCTCCATAATTTCAGCGCGTGAATCTTCTATAATGTTTTTAAATACCATCGCGTCTTCTCAAATATCTCTCGTCATTGATGCATATTTCCATGCCATCACCGCAAAATATCCAAGATCTCGATATCAAGTTGGATGGGACAGCATCTTATTGTAATTTTACCGGCCGCGAACAAGAACCAACCTCCGATTTTAGGTTCATACCGTTCTCCTACTTACCAACTGGTCTGCAAGATTATATTTTCGCTGCCGCAGGGTTATTCCTCCCGAAACCGGCTTGCCGTTGATGGTAACAATGATGATACAAAGAATCAACTAACAATTTGCATTTCTCACTTTTAAAATTTGCAATCTTTTGCGAATAACCAAGCGTTTTTCACTATGAAAACAGTTTCATCGCTTTTTGAAATGATCATTATTCAAAAAAAGTATAAAACCCGATGTAATCCGCAGTATTCCAATTAAAATAGCGATGAGTTAGTTCAATGAAGTCAACGTAGCATTTCGTGCGAGCTTCATAATAAGAATGCTAGAAACATCCATCTATCTGAGCCAATAGACGAAACATTTTTCAAAAAGATCGCGTAAACGAAAGGATTTTTCCTTGCGTAAAAAATAATAAAAATTCTCCACATCCCCTTTCTGCAGAACACAATTTCAGTACGGGAAACAGTATCTTCGCTGTGACTCATTTAATGTGTAATTTGCACCAGTACGAGTCATTTCAGTAGAGCGCTCTTGAATGTTTTTTAGGTGTGACGGATATGAGGAACCAGAGAATTTCACACCAAAACTTCTTGATGCTACGGACTCCACCCACTTTTTCCTCCAAATACAAGTGTGGAGCGCTTCTATATCGATCCGGTTTTGGCGACAACGACGAATAGAGAAAAATAGAGAAAAGGAAGGAAGGGAGGCGAGAAGAGTACGGAAGAGGGAGATGTGGAGCTCTCTGTGCTCCTTTCCCCGCTACCCATTGCTTTCTTCACTGCGCTGCTTCTTTGCTTCCATTTTTTTTCTCTTGTTATGTATTTTTTTTAACTTTACGTATTATATATTCTAGGGAATATGAGTACACATTAATTTCAAATACATTCTTGAAGAACTCGTGTCGGGTGATTTCATACAAATTAATTATTTGAAAATGGAACTTTCGTAAACATTTCGCATTGAATTTATTAGTTAGAGATCGAAGGTGATTTTTGAACAGTTCTCAGACGTTCTTAAATCGAAATTTCGCAATCATTCCAAGTCGTTAAACTACCGTCACGGTGATTGATCGGAGCGTCGTATTTTTGGTTTTTATGTTCACATCGCTATTTCTGACCGAATTGAATGAACCGTTAATTGATTCTACTCTTTTCTCAATAGAGCAATTTCTACTATTTATGCGTTTCAGTTATTTAAACCGCCTTACTTACTACGAATTAAAGATAACAAAAAATATGGAGACCCAGGCGGTTCAAAAAGACATCATCAACATCTGCCCCGCTTTCCCATCACCTCAACCGCCCGTAGTTTTCCCCATGAAATTCTGCCTTCTCTCTGTTTGGAAGAATTGAATGAAAAAATAGTGGAAAAGGAAAAACATAGACAATAAAGCTCTTCTGCTCTCTTTCACATTTTTTTCCGTTTTTAAAGCTTCCTTGTTATTTCTTCTATTGCGGTCTTTCATTGTTTTGCTCTCTGAACATGAAAAAAAGCGTTTCAGATCATGACTTCGCGGTCCGCAACAATCGCTTTCAAACGAACTGGCGATACTGAAGAAGGTATTCATAGTTTATTTAAATTTGTAAATCGCTACATTTTGCAGAAGGGAAGCCTCCCGAGCATGGCGGCGAGAGCGGAGAAAAAGTAATTTTTATTTGAAAGTTTCAATGCTGCATTTGTAAAAAAATTTCAGCAAGAAGCACCCATTCTTCGACCTGACAATGAAGTTAAGGACATTCCATTAAACACTACAGCAACACTTGGTAACCAATCATCCCGAGAACCACAAAGCACAAAGGAAAAGCTTGGACATCGGCGGATTGACGAGCAAGGCGGTGTATCGTATAAAAAAGTTCCCACAAATGCCCTTATGTTAGCTATACAGTTAGGAATATCAAATTCAATAGGTTAGCACTTCACTCAGATTATCTAATAATAAAAGCCATGATTCCAGGAAGTTTGGCGTCACTCCCGAATCGAGATGTTCTACTACAAGACTTTGAAAAAGTCGATATTGTTGCATTTCCCGCGTAAGTGCTTGCATTAACTAATAAAAAATCAGAAACATAAACAATTTAGAAAGAAGAGATTTTGTTATCCTTGCTTAATTTTTTAAATAAAAATTTTAAGATCTATTAAATAGAAGTTTGCAAAAAAAAAAGCAAAGTCTGAAGCCTACGGAAAATTGGAATACCAGCTTGGTGTCCCAAATCAGTTCGAGTGTCCTCAAATCTCCCCTACGGCGTATAAATCTGAATATTTATTGATTATAATTTCAGTGCTGGTTCCACAATAACTCCTTCTCATTCCTTTGGCGATTTTAGATTTCGGACGTACGCTCCAATTGCTTTTCGTTATTTTAGAAACCTGTTTCATATAAAACCTGCCGATTTTTTAGTAAGTCTATTTCTCCCCTTTTTAATTAATTTTATAATACATTTCAGCGGTCTATTTGTACTGAACCATTAAAAGAATTGTCGAATGCAGGAGCTTCTGGATCCATATTTTATGTGTCACAAGATGATCAGTTTATTATTAAAACCGTTCAACACAAAGAAGCGGATTTTTTGCAAAAACTTCTCCCTGGCTATTACATGGTAAGGATACTTTTTAAAAAAGTGAAATTTTAATAGTTTTTAAAACTTGACATTAAATTTTACTTACAAATCTTGTGGTATTTCCAGAATCTCAATCAAAATCCACGAACTCTGTTACCCAAGTTCTTTGGACTATTTTGCTATCAGAGTCTCGGCAAAAACATTCGACTATTAGTAATGAACAATTTGCTGCCGCAAACTGTAACAATGCACGAAAAATATGACTTAAAAGGGTCAACGTACAAGCGAATGGCCAGTAAAGCCGAGAGATCGAAGGCCCATCCAACCCTCAAAGATTTGGATTTCCTAGAAAATCATAAAGAAGGCATTTTCATCGATCCGATTGCATTAGATGCACTTATGCGATCGATTAGCAGGGATTGTTTAGTAATGGAGAGTTTTAAAATTATGGATTACTCACTACTCGTTGGTATACACAACGTAGAGATAGGAATCAAAGAACGTGCGGAGCTGAACGGCGAAGAACCTCCAGCCCCTTCAACTTCAAACGATCAAACAACACTTTCTGGGGAAAAGGCAGAAAATCATAAAGTGCTACAAGAAAAATTCAGCGTCTGGGACACAGGGGATGCTGACGTGCCTCATGGTGGAGTCCCAGCCAGAAATTCAAACGGCGATCGGCTTGTTCTTTATCTAGGTACGCTTTTTCATTGTTTTCAAACGTTTTCATAATAATAATATACTCCTTTAGTTTTAACTTTCCGGCCACAAGAACCACGTGGTGTCTAATAAACACACTAGAATTTTTCAACTTTGATCCAACGGTCAAAAAAGGTATTTGCCTACAGTGCTTTGAAATATCATTTGCATATCTAAACATATTCACTAAAAAATGTTCACAAATTGCTTTTTTCTGAATTATTCGGAATACTTGCTTTGATTTTCGTTTAAAGCAGCACATGTGGCCATAAGCTGTGTAAGTCTCGACCCGGGCCGGGAAACCTCGTGACAACTCAGCTTTAATTAAAATTATGTAATTTTCCTAAAAAAAAATGCTGTCCCTATTATTATTATTTTACCACGAGCTTCTTAGTTATAGCAGAAGTCCAATATTTTTTATAGTTCTCAATTTATTAAGGCATAAGAAATAATTCTATTCAAATAAAGTGTATTCCTGAAGTAGAGAACAATTTTTTTGTGTTCAGGTATTATTGACATTCTTCAAAACTATCGGTTACTCAAAAAAATGGAGCACACCTGGAAAGCGATTCTCCATGATGGGGTGAGTTCTTTTTTTTTTCTAAAAAGTGGAAACTTTTGATGTAAGATATTGCATCAATATCTGAATTTTTTTTCTCATCGTCCAAAAATAATCCTTTTACAGGACACGATTTCGGTGCATAATCCTAATTTCTATGCCTCTCGATTTTGGAGCTTTATGACAGAAAAAGTATTCAAAAAAGGAACAGGTACGCGTTTCACTTTTCCGAACTTCTATTCATCTCTAGATCCTTCTTTCTTTCTCTGCCCTCTATGTCACCCTTTTCTATACTTCTCTTAAATTTTCGGCACTTTAGTTATGTTTTACTATCACTATCCATAGGGTACGACACATTTGAAAACTGCAATAAAATTCGAAAAAAAATCAAATCGTTTCAAAAATTTCAACCCTGCTACCATCAAAGATTTGTAATCTTCATTTCCCTTTGTTCCTTTAATTTTTAAATTTAATTCAAATACCTGTGCCAATGGTTGTGGCGAAAGAATATATCAGAATTGCAACTATTTCTTTATGAATGAGTCAAGTGCTCGTTTTTTCTCTGTTTTCCAACTTTAATAAGACAGACTTCTTAAAAAGGAGAAAATTCACAAGTAGAAATCTTTTTTTTTTCCGAATCTGAATGCTATTTAGGCAGATTTAGGCATTCCTCTCCCAAAAGTCAATCCAGTGAAATGCTAAATTATTGAATAATTTTCAAAAATAAACAAATTTTAAAAACTTATAAACTCACAACTTCTATCACTGATTTTACTGATCCTTTATTCTGATTCTAACCCTTATAATTTTCTTTTACGACTAAAAAACCAAATTAACCTCCAATCTTTTACTTCTACTCATCTCTCAAATAACGATTACAGCCGACGAAAAGAGAAGCGCGAAATTTCGCACTCTGGTCCACAGTTATCTCGGTGAATTTTTTACTTTAACTTTTTTCATTTATCAATGGATTTTTGTTTCGTCGTTACTATGCCCATATATTTTTGAGTATCTACAAACACCTGGTTTCTTGGTTAATAACTGTTCATCGTCGCTTTGAATTTTTTTGTAGTATTCTTCGTTAGGTATTATTGATATAAACTAAAAGCGTTTTCGAATAATTTTATGAATATGACTGAACTCTGTCGATACCACAATATCGAGAATGTTTCACGATAGATCGAAAATGATTTTAAATTATTCAAAAATTTGTGCTATTATTTGTTTAGTGGTTTGTGTTGGTCCCCACCCACCCCCTTTCTCGCATCCATGCTAGTTTATTCTGCTATACAAATGGGTTATTGTTATATTGCAATATGCTCCTTCTACACTACCTGCTTGCTTACTCATACACGTTCGTTTGGCCTATAACTGTTTCCCCGTCCTCTTTTTCAATTTATTCCGAAATGCTAACTCAGAAAAATCGAAATATCGATCTGTTTATTGAAAATTGTTAAGGCGTTCTGCAGAACCTGAAGTGCCAAATTGGAGTATTGTTAATATCGAAACGGCTGATTAGCTGTGCGAATTTTTTCAATGTTAAATAGAAAAATTGGGCATTTTGCTATAAATTATTTATGTATAATTGTTCAATTTTAGTATGAACAATTTCAGCGCTCCGACAATCCCCATCTCGAAGGCGTATGCTTAAAGGAAGTAGCAATGAAGATGATTCAATAGTTGTTGTTGCGAGTGGGCATCGACAGCATCGAGAGTCGGAACGGGATGGTTTGAATATGACAGTTACAGTGCCCGATGGAATAGCCAGCACTTCAACTCCGCGTGAAACGGCTCCATTCGGATCTCAAACTGCTCGAGAATCAACGAGACTGTATAATAGAGACGTAACTGGAATAAGCGATGATAAAGGTTGGTAGGCGTTCCTGTACGAACTGTCCAAACGTTTTATTTTCCAGCTAATTCAGCTAGAGATCCACCATCTTCCATGCCACGAGTTCTTCTCCGAAGGTCTTATCGAGACGCTGGACAGACAATGAGCGTGGAAAAGAAAGAGAAAAAAGTATTTTGATTATTATTTTGTTGTTAATGCTGAATGCTTTTGATGACTTGATGATTAGATTTAATTTTGACGTTGTTGCAGGTTGAACGATTATTCGCTCAGTCGAAACCAACCGACGAAAAAGTTCCGGAAGAGCATGAAGAAATAGAAGAAATAGTGAGTGGTGACGCAACAACAGCGTGAAGATACACGTCTTCTTCTTCTTCTTCATCTTCTACTTCTGTTTTTCCATCTTTCTCTCTAGGTATTTTTCCCACAGTACAGTGCTAACATGTCCGTAAAAGTATAAATTACTCATAATATCTGTTGTTTCTGTGCCTAGCTCACTCCGCCTCAAACTATAAGATGAGAAACTCTTTAATAATCACTCGTAGAATAGCGTGTATAGATGGCACAGTGATTTTTCGGGACTGCCTAGTTTATCAGCCATACAGAATTTTAAAGCTGCATTTTTCTATGTGCGATTTCTCGTAGAAAGTGGTTTTAATGCACCAAGAGTACGTCATCATTGGAATTAAAAAAACACGGATTATACCTGGATCATGTTTCGTTTTTATTAGCCGGAAAAATTACAAATTAGGAGCATGGGAATATTTATATCATTTAAAAAAACTCAGTCGACGAGCCGTTTAACAGTTTAACAGTGACAGCATATTTGACCGATAAGCGTGTGTATTAATGTGTAGAAGATTGATGTAAATTTTTTGTGAATTATTATAATGCTTAGTAAGCATATTTTAAAATGTCTTTCTTTGATTTTCAATTGTTTTCAAGTTAAAAAAAAGGTTTCTCCAGAATGCAATTTTTAAAAACTGGCGTGTCAAGCACGGAGCTTGAATAATATGTGAAGAGCGTTTGCAGCTTTTTGTTGACGTACTCTTGAGGCTAGACGTTGTGCGATAAAACAAAGCCAATTTTTCAGAGTAAAAAAGCTGTGCAAGTAAGCGAATGAAATGCGGAGTTTCCTTCGCGAGTTTTCTGAACACGGCATACCTTAAAAATAGAACCATTCATTCAACATCCCGGAAAATTAGCAGTGCATCAGTACTTAATTAACACATTAGTTTTACCTGAAAAGCGAACATGTGTGGGGCCATACATACCTTTACTCACGTATTCAATACTTCGCAGAACAATAGTGAAGAGCCTTCTCTGTGTTCCTAATGTCTCTGCTTCTGTCTCTGTTTCATTACATGCCTGTCTTTCTGTCTACGTCTCTTGCTTGTTTATGTGGTGTATTATCGAAATAATCCGTCAAACCGGAGGGGGGGGGGGGAAAGTGACCACTTCTGAAACCAAAAAAATTGGAAACGTGGATGAAGCATAGGGTGGCAAGTTCGCCGCGTACAATATATGCAAGCCGCGCGCGGTACCTGCTCCCTCCATTCACTTTCTCGCTTCTTGGTTTCCACACCCCTTTCCTCAGTTTCTGCGTGATTTCTGAATAATTGCAGCAGTGATTGCGTATTGAGACAATTTCGACGTGTGTCCTAAATCTTGAAAGTACGCAGTAACCGCTACATATGTTTTATTTTTTCGATAATAATTATGTTCTACCGTCATACTGTTCTCCAATGTTTCAATATTTCAGACTCGATTATAGCACTGCGCCATCTTCTGTCAACCTGTGTATTTTTAAATTATCGTTCAACCGTTTTTTTTTTGGTTTTTTAAAGACCTGCCGATTACCTTTCATTGCACATTTTGTGTCGTTTTCCCAAGTTGTGAATTAATTTTTTATGACTCCAAATGCAATTTTGGCTTTAGTATCAACATTCGGAAATCCAGTCAAGACCCTCCATTAAATTGTGATTTTTTCTCGAGCGCTTAGTACTATTTATTCACTGTTTTACTATGAACAAATTTCAGAACTCAAAAGCATGTTGAAACCGATGTAATTAATTTGCTAACTTTTCGTTCTTCACCAATTTCTTACCAAACCTTGGCTTTCTCATTTTTGTTTTACGAAATAAAATTATTATGTATAAAAATAAGACTTCCTTGCCTTCTTTTACAGTTGCTTTCAGAATACCTCGGTCTGGATTCAGATTTTCAGTCTTTATTGCAGTGGTATTTCAGATGAGCAATGAAAGTAATCAGAGTAGTGACCAATTTCTTTCGCTTTGGCAAAATTCGGAGAACTTTTCAAAATTAAAAATGCACGCTGCAAACAAGGGCCTAGTTACAGGTTTAAGGTGAACGAAGTTCGAATAGTGCACATATTAAACAAAAATGTAATCTCTATCTGAATGTCCTTCAGGGATTCTTCATCAGAGCAATCAAATCGATCTGTTCTCTGGCAAAATCTGTCTTCCATGCCATCAGCTGATCAAACTCAATTGATGAGTAGGCTTTCTTCGTCGTGGCCGTACCGAGGTGAAAGAATAGCATTAACGTGGCCTGTTCATGCTGGATTGCTAGCAAATTGTGTCACTTCTTCCCTAATTGGTAACAAAAAATTAATGATAATTGAGTGTCATAACTTTCTTCAGCCACCAGAATCAATTCAGAGATGTTCTTATTTGACTCCAAGACCAAATTTTTGCAATCGATTCGAAGTTGTCCGAAGTCACCTTTCGTTTTCGGAGTTTATTCATCTGGCGTGACATATTTTATGCTTTATCAGGTAGCTAGGTAGTCGCGACGGCTTTTTCTGCATTTATGAAATCTAGATGCTGATTACACCGAAGATCTTCAATGAATTGACTCCCTGCCCATCCTGCCTTGTCATTAATAGCATAGCTATTGGTCTTACTACAGGAATTGCTCTCCCCATGCTCGCAACTCCGTATTTGTCACATTACGTTCAGATTAACAGAGAGATCAACTCAGGAACGGCCAGGACGTTGCCAGGTGTCAACAATCTACTAGAATTTCTCACACTAGGCTGGGAAGGTTGGTGATGTTTTTAAAAACATTGAAACGTGAAATCATTCATCCAATAATGCATTTTTCAGGATCTAAGCCAGCTCGTCCTGTTGTAGCTGTCTGTGCGGCTATTCAAATGGTTGTCAGTTTTGGAGCTATGTATGCAATGCTCTGGGGTCGAGAGCGAATGTTTAACACCCTCGAACTGGACAACGAGTTGGCCCGTCGTCTAGTAGCTGATGCACAAACCTCTTCTTCTCTAAAACAAAAAGTTTATGATTTTCTTCGACGAGTTCCGTTAGTTAACGGAGTGATTCCTGAGTCACCCGAAAACGAACGAGTTGTTTAAACGATATTCAATTTTTTGTTAGGTATTAGTTTTTTTCAAATAAAATAAAACATAAGAGATTTTTGTTCTCCACTGATCAGAGAGCGCAGAATTTCGTCGGATTGTTAATAAATGTAAAGTTTTCACAGTTACAGCAAACCCCCACAATAGAGCAAAATTAAAGGAGCATTGGATATTTTGGCAAACTTAGGCACACCAATGAGTGGAAATAATTCAGCATCGGAAGAATGTTAAAATAACGACGGTGAAAGTAGAAATGAATTTAAATATTAAGCCTGAAGATGCATGATTCATTTTTCAGAATAGTTTGATGGGGTTTTGGTTACAAACCAACCGGTCTTTGCCACAAGGGTCCTCAAAGTATTTCTATCGGAATATATGACACCTCAGTACATCGGCAAATTAACAATTTGGTTGGTTTGCATTTCAACTAATACGCGACCTCTATAAAATTACAACGCTTGACGAACTAGTTCTTTAGATAAAACTATTAATTACATGCATTAGAAGTTTATGTTTACAAAATCAAAATGATGAAAATTAAAATAGAGAACCTTCACGATTTGATTGTGAGGAACAGCTCGAAGTAGATGAATCTGAGCGATTCTTTAGTCCGAGTAAATCCTGAAATACCGAACCTTATATTTTCGATTTAGAATGAATCATAACTTACAAATTCGAACATTCCGTCATTGGCATTGAAGGAATTATCCGCAGAAGGATCTGAATACGTTGGAGTCCCCTTTATGAAAAAATCGTCATCGTCGTTTTCATTAAGTGGCGGATGGCTTGAAATCTCTAGTTCAAGTGCTTTGACACTGCAATTAGACTGTATTGGCAGAGGAACATAATATAGATCGTTACAGATTCTTCAGTTTTTCATTATCCCGTGTGGTTTCCTCAAGCTTTTTCCGATTGCTCTCTTCGAATGTTGCTAACTTTGATAATTGACTAGAATACTCTAGAGACATTTTTTCCATTCGCGTGATTTGCTCTTTGCGCATCATAGACTGAATAAGCTGATATTAAATAGAATTTCGTTTTGATATTACCTTTTTGCATTCTACTTTCAACTGCATAGATTTCTGAAATTTTTGAAACCCAATTATTTTTGTGAGCCGCTTGTTGATATCAGCGTTTATAGTTCCTATATCACAGAACATTTTTCGCACGTTTTTCGGCAAATTTCCATCCATTTTTAAGGATTTCGTCGGAATTTTACACAAATGACAGTAATCAGTAGTCGGAGTAACTCGGCAATTTTCACAAAAAACATGCGAACAGGCGGTAATGAAAAACTGTTTTTTTCCACGATGACAACCACATCTATTGCATACAATAAATTCCATTTCGATCTTATAAAATGTTTTAAATTATTGAAAGTTGGCAAAAAAAAATGGAAGAAGAACGAAGAAAATGAGACGCTATCTTAGTTGGGGGGGGGGAATGATTTTTTGTCGTTTTTGGAGGTTTTTTTTTGGATTTTTTTTTCTGGAAATATTAATAGACATACTAGAATAACACTAGCTATTTTTAGAACAATTTTATTGTCGGACAACAAGAATACGCACAAAAAAGAAAACGACTATTATCGCCGTAAAAAAGTTCCGACATTTTTTCGAGTCCGGGAAAATCGGGATTTGAATTTAGAGGCTCCGCCCATTTCATCAGCGCATTTGCTATGCGCGATATATTTTTATCAGAAGAAACGAACAAAAAAAAATAAATGACGCAAATTGATATATTTAAACATTCGAAGAAACGTGTAAAAAAATTCACGATTAATACAATTTCGTTCTTTTAATCCAGTTTAATTCTGAAAATTCAGAAGAAAAAATAAGGAGCCTCTAAATTCAAATCCCGATTTTCGCGGGCTCGAAAAAATGTCGGAACTTTTTTACGGCGATAATATTATCGCCGTAAAAAAGATCCGACATTTTTTCGAGTCGGGATTTGAATTTGGAGGCTCCGCCCATTCATCATCGTTGCAGCGCATTTGCTATGCGCGATATATGGGCGGAGCCTCTAAATTCAAATTCCGATTTCCGCGGGCTCGAAAAAATGTCGGAACTTTTTTAAGGCGATAATAGGTGATTGGATATTTCTTGACAATTCCGGCCCATATCTCTTAAAATTTTGCTTCATTATGATATTTGAAAGAATGATTAACTGTCTGATGGTCGAAACTCAATGCATGCAAAAAACAATTTAAAAAAAAAGAAACCCAATGCTTGCAATGTCTGATAAAATGATATCTAAGACCGGTAGCAGATAATAGAATAAACTGAGAAATGATGAAAAAGCGGGGACATAAAATGAAGGTATTGCTGTGGATTAGATCAAATATATGTAAATCAAAAGTATTTCTACGGCCGTCGTCGTAAAAAATAGAAAAAAATACATATTTAACGTGGAATTATTAGATTACTATTGTTTCAAGCTATAATCCAAATAGAGCAATGGAGCGTTGTTGTTCACATTGTTATTTTATTTCACCTTATTCCAGGTTTTCAAGAGATCCATTCAATAAAAGCGTTTATCGGTGAAATAACAAGTAACAAAATAGACATAAACACATTTAACAAAAAAAAATGTAAAATAATAATTATTATTCCCGGGTAAACAGCAAAGCCCTTTAAGTGATCATAACACTCTTTAAGATGACCAAAAAGCCATGACTAAATATCGCTTAAAACGCCATAGAAAACTGCGAGGAATGCTTGAAAGGGGTGGGGTTGAAGACGGCAAAAATGAGTTTATTTACTGGGTGCGCTAAAAAAATGCTTGAAGACGTCCAAAGGGCTCTGGAAAAGGCTTTAATGAAATGAAAAAAACATTATAGTTTTGCTAAGACAGAAAAAGGTTCAGCCATGGGCGCTTTTTACATTAAAAAGTAATAAATGGTTTTATAATGCCTAAGAAGTGTTTTGGGTATTAGTTTTGCCCATCATTGGAATGAATCGGAATCGTCCCCCCCCCCCCATTTTTATTTTATTCATCCAAAAATCACGTCGAAACGACTTCATATGCAACCAGTTTCGATGAAGGGGCATCCCCGTTGCAGAGACGTGGTTCATCGACAGAGAAAAAGAAGGAGACGGCTTCTTCAGCAGAATTCTTGAAGAACTTATTTAAGTCCAAGAGAGAGAGTGATTCTGCAATCGTGGGGGGTGATTCCAGTTCCAGATTCCCCCCACATCCAAAAGTAATCGAAAACATAACTGTGTGGGGAGGGGCGATTCTGGAAAATTACCAGCTTTTGCAGTTTGCATGAGTTCCCATTCGTCCACTTCAGTCGCAGATATGATTTGGGTATATCGGGGTTTCAATTTCAGTACAACAACACATACCTAATATTTTTATTTGTTTTTCTCACACTTCGAGAGCTTCTGCACATTCTCAGAACTGCCGCACTGTAAAAACTGGGACGCGACAAAAAGAATCTTCCCCTAATTAACGTTGTTTTTTCAATTTTTATAAAATTGAAACAACGCGAAATTTCTAAAAAGAACAACTTTTAAATAAATTGGTTTATTGAGCACACCAGATTTAGAATAAGTCTCTGTTAGCAGAAAATGTAACCTGCGCCATTCCAGAACAGTGATTAATGACCAAATTTTTCCGAAAGCACATGGTTGTTCAATTGCGTTCATTCCAATTCGCGACATCATTATTAGCCGTCCATATTTGAAAAATCGTCGCTTTTTGATTTTCAAAGTTTTGAACCAATTCAACAGAGCCAAATGAATGACATTTGTTTTATTTTTGCCACGATATTCGAAATTTTAACAAATCAAAATTATTAATGAGAAGCCGCTAATCGGTTGTGGAGCGCTGTATTCGAAAATAGCTCCAAAACTTCAAAAAACCACAAAAATAAGATTTTAGTGGTTTTCCGGCGTGTTTCGCTAACTACATTTTGAGATATCACTAGCAGATTTACCACCGAGCTGGACATTGTCAGTGACAATTTGTCATCATATGGAAAAAAAGCAATGTTTCTTAAGTTTTTACCAAGGATACATCTGAAAAATAATAATTTTTTTACTAAGAACTAATCACTATCATACATTTTCCACTAATGAGCACGGCGTGACCTATAACAGTTATACCACACGTTGTTCGTCTAAATCTTTTCTGCTCTACTTGAGATATCGGAAAAGAAGCAGGCAAGCATATTAATTTTAAAACCTAATCCTGGAGACGACATTGGAAATGAACTTTTTTTTCGAATTTAATTTCCATTCTATTGGATAAATATTTTCAGCATTAAAATATCCGGAGCTTCCAACTGCTTTAATTTTACAATATATTAACAGCTACTATTATTATTTATTTTTCCAGAAAATGTTGAAAAGAATCTCGTCGTTAATTATCACAAAATTTAAATTTCATTTATTACTTTTCGTTTGCAAATAACTTCTTATATTCACCAATACAATTTGTTTTTCACCAAACCGCCTGTGTTTGTTTACTATTATCAGTCTCAGATATTCCTAGTTTCCTCTGTTTCCCAATTTGTTACGAAATTCTAGTTTATATTAGACTAGATATAAATATGCCCGATTAAAATTCGCAATTCTTTTCGTTCATTATTTTTAATAAATGTTTTTCCAATGTCCTGAAATACTGTTTTAAGATTTGGAGATAATAAATGTTCCAACTCTCTTTATATTTTGTATTGAATCGTCGTTGTCCAAATTCTTGGTAGAATTCTTGAAAAACGGATAGCTATTGAAAAAAACAAGATATCAAGCAAAAGAGGGAAAGTCTTACAAGGTTGCGAGCAAGTTTTACAGGAACATATCTTTTCCGGCAATCCAGGTTTCGAAGCGCCCAGGAACGATTTCGCGCGCCAAACCGCCTGTGTTTGTTTACTATTTTCAGTCTCTGAAATTTCTCGTTTTCTCTGTTTCCCAATTTTGTACGAATTTCTGGTCCATGTTAGCTATTCGACTTTGGAAATAGTAATTTTTTTACCACAGCATTGTTCAAATATATCATTAAACAGAAGTAATAAGGGGTGTTGCCTGGCTACTCGTTTTTTGTCTCAGTAAAGTGGTTCTAATATTCAATGGATGCCTCGGATATGTTACACAACTTCAATTCAACTGCCCTATCTGTAAGAAGAATTTAATAGCGCTCCTCTTTTCTAATTAAACTAGAAACAATGTGCTGGAGTAAATCAGGTTTTAAAGCCATATTTTAAATCGGAGAAATTACTTCTATTCCAACTATTCAGTAATAAATGCTCTCCTATGTTTACATGTTTTTAAAGTGCCGTATACTGTTTTAATGTAGCTTTTGTTGAAAATACCGTTTTTATTTTTTAAGAATTGTTTACCTAACACTTCACAAAACAATTTTAAAAAATAAAGCCTCTTATGGCGGATGATTCAATTGCTGTGAAATTTTTAACAAAAGCTTCCTAAAACTTATCAAGGTTCTCATTTTTTAACTGAATGAATTATTTTTTCGTCAAGAAAAATGTTTTGTGAAAAAAAATGACCAAATCAGGATAGTGTATGTACTTGCGTTTATTTCGAACATAATAGATGGTTAAGATTGTCACTTTGTCTAATTAAATGAATAGATGTGATTTCTAATTAAGTGTCTGAGTAGTGAAATTGGTTTTTTCTTAACGCGAACAGTAATGTATATATATATATAATCAACACATCGCATGTATATATATCCAGAGTCCAGAGTGACTATTCTTTCAGTGTGGTGATTAGTATTATCGTTAACGATGTTTTATGAGGGATTGACAAAAAACAATAACACGTGCTAGAAACAAAAAAATGTTGTTATTTTTCCGAAATCGTGAAAAACGAGTGCGCCCTCCCCCCTCAACTATCATAACGCTGTCGATTTTCGTCTTGTTGTCGTTAAGCTTCTCGAATCATCGACCTTTATTTTCAGTAATAATCGACTAGAATTTGTAATAAATATGGCACCATTACCACCGGTTCCGCCAATGCCTCCGATACCTCCAATCACGGTACCACCAACCACGATGACGCCTTTTCCAGCTGATGTACAACAACTCCATCAGCGAACAGTAAATGATGCATGCATCAAACGCTTACAGCAGCTAAACGTTGGTAAACTCATTTTATTCACTACATGAACAAGATTTCAGGCTGAGCCAGGAAGTAAAATTTATTTGGAACCGAATGAGCCTGGGAAATTTGGAAAACCTGTCAATGTGCAGACTAACGTTTTCGGAATCGAAATCACGAAGGAAACAACGGTTTTTCGTTATATGATTCATATAAAGGCTGATTTAAGTCCGACCAAGGAAGTCACATTTACCAAAAAAGGAAAGGATGACTATATCGTTATGGACCGTCATGAGAAATGCTGCAGCATTTTCTTTCATGCGATTGAAAAATCTCCGGAGTTTTTCAAAATGAAAGAAGGTAACCAAATTATTTATGATGGACAAAGTATACTGTACACCACAATGGACCTATTTCTGGGACACGATCAGGAAGAAAAGAAAAGTCGCCTGTTTGAGATTAACGGAGCTGACACTGGAAATCAGGATCTGAAATCGTTGGCTTGTATTTCTCTGGAGGTATATTCGCCTCGTGATAATTCATTACTAATTTCTGCTGAAAATCTTGGAAGGCGCACAGCAGATCAAAACATAGAAGTAAACAACCGAGAATACCATCAATTCTTGGAGCTCGCTTTGAATCAATTGTGTATCAGAGAAACGTGAGTGATACGTTTCAATTTATCAGAAAAAGTTGTTTTCAGCACTCGTTTTGGTTGTTTCGAGAATGGAAAGGTCTACTTTCTCAGAGCTACGGAGGAAGGATTTGACCAGCGTGATTGTGTTGACGTTGGAGATGGAAAAAATCTCCTCCCTGGTCTTAAGAAGGCCATTCAATTCATAGAAGGGCCATTTGGACGTGGACAGAACAATCCTTCTCTTGTCATCGACGGAATGAAAGCAGCCTTCCACAAAGAGCAAGTGGTGCTGGAAAAAATACATAGTATCACTGGGCGTGACCCGAATAATGGAATTTCGGATTTTGACAGAGAAAAGGCTGCCCAAGTCATCAGAGGACTTGACTGTTACACGACATATACCAACAGAACTCGTCATTTGCGTATTGAAGGCATTCATCACGGCAGTGCCGCTAAGTCTCTATTTGAGTTGGCTGATGGTAAAAGCTGCTCCGTCCTTCAGTATTTCCAAGATAAGTACGAAATTCAGTTGAAAAATCCCAACGCAAATTTGGTTGTGTGCAAAGAGCGTGGTAATAGAAACTACTATCCGGCCGAGCTTTTAACAATTACGAAAAATCAGCGAGTCACCATTCCACAACAAACTGGTCAACAATCACAGAGAACTACCAAAGAATGTGCGGTGCTTCCAAATGCTCGCCAGAAACTTATTGTGATTGGAAAAAATGCAATCAATATCACAGACGAAAATGTTATTCTTCAGGATCTCGGTATCAAGGTTTATCCGGAACCATTAATGGTTAGTACGAGTTATATATTTTTTAAATAATTGTTTTTAATTGGACGGATTCTAGGTTAAAGCTCGCGAACTCGATGGAAAAGAACTTGACTACAACAAGAAGACGAATTCCGAATTGGGAAAGTGGCGTGCACCATTAGGTGGATATTGTAAACCCGCTACATTCCCTGATCTCTGGGCGATTTATGCTGTGGGTACTCCTCAATCGATATTTAGATCTACTGATTTGAAGTGAGCGGCATCGTTCTATTGTGTTTTACGTATAAGTTTCAGCACATTCACAAGTATGTTCCTGGAAGCGTGCCAAAGAAAAGGAATCTCGTTAAAGCCTCCTGCTGAAGCGGGCCTTCTTTCGGTTGAGCAAGTTATGAGCAAGTTGATCGGCATCTCTGAAAACAAATGCAAGTTTGTTTTCATTATCACTGATGACAACATCATTCATCTGCATCGTAAGTCATTCTAGGATACTTGATAAACTTGTTCTAAAATTTTCAGAGAAATATAAGGCATTTGAGCAAAAGTCCATGATGATAATTCAAGATATGAAGATGTCCAAAGCTTTATCAGTGTGTAAAGATGGGAAACGACTGACCTTAGAGAACGTTATTAACAAAACAAACGTTAAGCTAGGCGGTCTCAACTATGCGGTTTCTGACCTCAAAAAAAGTATGACTGATGATCAACTCATCATTGGAGTTGGAGTATCCAGTCCACCACCCGGAACGAAGTTCTTACTCGAAAATAAAGGACAACTAAATCCGCACATCGTTGGATTTTCTTCCAACGCAATTTCGACTCATGAGTTTGTCGGTGATTTTCTTCTGGCTTTATCTGTGCAAGACGTTAGTTGAATTTATTTTGAAACATTTGCAATTTGCATGCTCTTCAGACAATGCCATCGATTGAAGATGTCTTAAAAGCATGTATTGACATGTTCGAGAAAAACCGTAATAGCTTGCCCAAGCGAGTTATCATTTACCGTAGTGGTGCGTCGGAAGGTTCGCATGCGTCTATTCTCGCTTACGAGATTCCGCTGGCTCGTGCAATCATTCACGGCTATTCGAAGGATATAAAAATGATCTACATTGTGGTCACTAAGGAGCATAGTTATCGTTTCTTCAAAGAACAGGTGAATTTATTAATTTTCGTTTAAATTGGCAAAGAATTTTTTAAGCTCCGCGGAACTAAGGCTACAGAAATGAATATTTCGCCTGGAATTGTTCTCGATAACGGCGTGACTCACCCTGCCTGCAAACAATTCTTTCTGAATAGCCACACTACTCTGCAGGGAACTGCAAAGACGCCTTTGTACACTGTATTGGCTGATGATTGTAATGCATCGATGGACAGACTGGAGGAGTTGACTTATACTCTTTGTCACCATCATCAGATAGTTTCTCTAACGACATCTATTCCAACTCCGATGTACGTTGCTAACGAGTATGCTAAGCGTGGTCGTGCTCTCTGGGCCGAAAAGACGTAAGTTGATTTTTTTTTAATACAACTAATGTTTAAATTTCCAGCGAAAGTTCTCCTAATCAACTCGAAGGCTCAGAGAGGTCTCGTCTGAAAGACCTGACCAGGGAACTTTCCTATCAACACACCGATCTAAATAACAGACGCATAAATGCCTGATGGAGGATAGTTATATTCATCACTAGTAAATTCCCTTTTATCGCCCTCCGTAACTTTAAATGAATTTGCTATTCTCTCAAATTTTCGTCTATAAACTCGTTGTCATTTTAATGGATCTATTTCTGAAGCTCATGTATTGTTTTCCTAGCAAGGTTGGTGTACCACCGACCATTGATCAGGCGCTTCGTATGCTTGAACGTAGAGTTATACATTTTTATTTTTTAAAACATTTTTTAATATAGGTTATAATAAACTTCGTAGAAAATATACATAAATTGTATGAGAATCCCGTTAAAAACTAGCGAAAAGAAAACCAGAGTGAAGTGAGAAACGTTGGAAAACATGTAGCGGGCGAGCTGCCGATCCAGCCGGTAAATAGCACGCAATTAAGGGCAGAAATGGAGGCTTTTTTACAGAAGGTGGTTTGTAGGGATGAAAGGACGATACTTCATAAAATGCACCAGTAGCCAAACGTTGAGGAAAATTAGTCTTAGTTGCAAGAAGTTGATTCACAGTATTGAATAGAAACTACTGTTTACGAATTTGGAGGGTTCTAATTATACTAACCGAAGGACATTATTTAGATTTGAAAGTTCTAATTTGAAGGTTCTCGACGGTTGAGGAATAAAGACGACAACGATGGTGCCTATCAACAATTATGTATATAAGGGAGAAAACGTTGTTTGGAAGGAAATGTGTAAGAAATGAAACGAAGCGGCGGAGCTAGAGAATTTAAATGACTGGAATCCATGTGGTTGCATCTGGCGGCAAATAGAATAGTGTCGTTCGAGGAGGTGTTGATGTGCCAGTGGAAAAGTTTGGTGGAGTGTAGCATTGCATTGAGAGCTGAAATTATAAACGGTATTGAATGCGAATAGATAATTAACGTATTTATGAGGCTATTCATGAGCAAATAATTATGAAAACTAAAATGAAATTTGTCTGTTTGTTAATAACGCAATTATAGTTTAAATGTGATATAAAATTTACCTGGAATGCAACTCTGTCAATCATATTCAAAGTCATGTGCCGTTCGTGGGCCATCAAGCAAACTGTGCTTTCGTCAATTACTCGGTAGAGGAGCATCAAAAAATCGTATTTAGCTTGCCCAGTAGCTAAAAGAGATGATGTCGTAGCTTGAGAAGTTGATGCGTCAGAGTCAGTATCGGATCCAGATGACGACCACTGATCATATGCTGCACCGTTGAATGAAGTTCCAAAATGAGACTCCAAATAGTTACGAAGTTTGTTTTCCTGAGAGATGAGGTCTGGGAAATCGATGAAGAAACGAGAGCACATGTATCTAAATACAAAAAATAAAATAGAAAGATTCGATAGAATCAAACGAACCGTTCAAGCTTGCGACAATTCCATGGTTTCGCAGCTTTATATCCTCTTATGATCAAATGGCAATACTTCAATAGTCCGCCACCTCGTATTTCCTCTGGTTTTATAGTATCAATTAGTCGTTCGTGAAGGTGAGTCATTGCCTGATGAACATCTCCATACATACTCTCAATAGTAATTTTCTTTTGCTCAACACCATCAAAATCATCGAGAAGTGGGTCGAGATGAATTTGAAATGAATCAACAGAAAATTCAAATTGCCGCCTCATTTTGTTCACGAACTTGAGCTCAATACACCGTCCGTATTCGTTGTTCAGAGAGAACAACGACCATGTATCATTATCAGAGGAAACCTTTAAAAAAATTAAGAATTATTAAGAATAAAAGGGAAAAAAGCAACCATACCTTGATCATTTTTCGGATATAAACATCTTTCAGAGTTTCAAAATCGAATTTTTCTTTGCCAATGTTCTCGGGCATCAATTCACGGATAGTCATAAATACAGCCTCACGAATACAGTCGAAAATCGATTTCTGAGTATTTTCATCTTCGTCGTCGCCAATTTGAATAGGAAATATCAAGTCGAGATCAGCATACGAGAAATCATCGGAAGAAGCAACAAACGAGGCAGCACCACCATTCAAACGAACATCGCGAGCTTCAACGTTGACAGATCTAAAGAAAAATTGTGTTTTTCATTCCTATTTTCGTAAACGCACCCCATATATTGCCGGAGACAACGAATTAAGTCGATCAATTTTGTGGATATCGTAGGGAAGTTGCCGCGACCGTGAATTTCTACACGTTCTTCCAACACCGTTCTCAGTCGTTTCATCTGAAAATATAATTGATTTTTTTCCCAAAAAAGTTTCTTGATTATATAGATACAGGATCACAGATTCTTGCTTTAGGCCTCTTCTTGTTCCTTCTTTCATCCTTCACCCCGTTTCTGTTTCTAGAACTAGAAAGTATTCATGGCGTTGATAGTTTTCTCAGAAGCAGAGAAACATTCCAATCTACGTCATCAGTCAACTTCTGATGCGCTTGTAAAGAGCGATATATGTATATATGACAAGAGAAGCAGAAGCTTGTTTCTGGCAGGGAGACATCGAAAGTGTAAGGTTTTCAGCGACAGATTGTTGTCAGATGAGACAGAGACAGGAAGAGAGAGGGTGTGTAAAGAATGAAGGGACAATCAAAGAGACAAACTATTTGATCAGGTGTTCCGAAAAATTCCATTTTTCGCTATGCCTTAACATTTGGCAGCCATATTCGGGAAAATGAACGGGTAGAACGGATAGAATATGAAAAGGTAACATTGGTTTTGTTACAGCTTAACAAAAAAAAGCAAACTACAACAGGATAATTCAACACCTACAATACACTTTGTCATCGAAATAACTTAAGAATTCTGTCTTCTACAGTAATATTACCTTGTACTTAGACGATCACTCAACCGATCCATTTCTAGTCTTGTAATAAATCAAAGTGTTAAACACTTGATCGCCCCCTCTATTTTTAGCGCGTCGTTCCTATTCTTTTCTACAAGACAAGACCCTGTGTTTTTTGTTTTAAGTTCCAATTATTCATTTTGGACTTAAATATATTCAAAACGGTTCATACCTGTCCTTTTGTGAGCAACATTGTTCGTGAAACAAACTGTTCAATTGGGGGTTCTTGCTGATATCCTTGATTCGAAATGGGATGGTTCTGCTGGTTATGTTGATTCTGATGACTCTGATGGTTCTGATAACCTTGATTGTTTCCGTGATATCCGTTTCTCATTCTGTTTGATGCGTGTGGTGCCAACTGAAATGCAAACACATTGAAATGCGAAAATGGAAACTTCCAGAAAAAGTGAATTGAATCGAAATAATTTTCGATCACTTGTTTAAAAATGATAAACTATTCCTCTCAATTTCCCTTGTTTCCTCTTTGCATGGTGTTAAATGATAAGAAAAAAGTGCAGAAGCAGAGAGAAAAAGAAGGAAATGAAATATAAAAATGAAAGCTTTCGCAAAAATTCATTTCACCATTTTCATTTTCAACTAAATATATCTAACTGAACTGCCCTCCCGTTGGTCTTTAGAAAAGTCAGAGAGTGTTCGATAGTCTCAAAAATTCTTGAGAAGAATCGAAATGATTGCTGGGTCAACTTCAAACCAGTCAAACATCGGAATTACCCGCAAAAAATAATACACTTTTTGACACTTTTCTTATTGGAAATTTTAAAAATAGTGGATCAGAGATCAGATTTGCAGTGAGAAGTGTTTTTTTTTAACAAATAAAACTATCTCTAGAAAAGTAAAAATTTTTTAAAAACGTTCAACAGTTTCCAGCAAACACAAAATCGAAGATAGAGCGAGAGAGAATGAAACTCACAGTCTTGTGGATGTTTCCATGCTGATCATAAGTGATCACAGTGCGGGAACGTCTTCCACGCATTTTAAGAGTTTCTTAAATCTTCAAGGCAGCCGTTAGTTAGAGAAGGTTATTGTTCTTAAATGTACGTATGGCAATGGAATGCAGGCATGCTTTCCTCCTCTCTTTAATAAGCTCCGCCTATTCTCATGAACTCCGCCCTTTTTTTCGCGCGCGTCGACGACGTCACTTTGTTTTGGCGGCGACGATCGCCAGAGAGGAGAGGGGGGGGGGGGTTCCTTTCATGCTAGCTAGAGTCGCCCTCGCAAAAATGGAACAAGTGGAAGAGTGTGGGAATGAGAGAGGTGTAGATGCTGCTCACAGGCCTCTCGCTCGGCTATTTTTGCGAGCACGAAAACCAGAAAGAGCCGCTATGATGATGATGTCATTTTGAAGACGACGAAGACTTTTACGTCATCTGGAAATGAAGAAGTGGAATAAATGCGCCTGAAGTAGAAGAAGATGGGGGAGAAGAGCAAGCGAGTAGTGTAGGAAGCGGGAGTAATTTGCATTTACTGAATTCACTTTATTTTTTTGCTTATACAGAATACAGATGACGTATGTTAGCTATCTATTGACTTATTCCGTGAAAAACCGTTTCTTTTTTTTTGGAAAGCAGATTATTTTTTGTTTCATTGATGCCTTCGGGATTACTGTAAATTGAAGATACTATGCACCCTTACAAGAGTAAATTTGTGATGTGAATGCCACCGGACTCTGGTTCTCTCTCCGGAAACGTCATTTATATTCCAGTTTTTCGCATAGACACAGTGAGTCAGCTTGATGATCTACTAGCTTTGCTGGTTG
Source organism: Caenorhabditis inopinata (assembly GCA_003052745.1). NCBI lineage: Eukaryota > Metazoa > Nematoda > Chromadorea > Rhabditida > Rhabditidae > Caenorhabditis > Caenorhabditis inopinata. The sequence continues at coordinate 13,774,553 of AP018151.1, read as the reverse complement.
CTCAAAGGAGCACGTGCCTGTCACAAACAGAAGGAGAGGCAATGGAGGAAACTGACCATACTAGAGACCACGGGAAAAGCACGCTCTGCTCCTTACATAGTTATTTTTGGAAGCAACAACAAAAGTTCAGCATCGGGAAAATTTGTTTAATTTTAAAAATGAAAACATACTTGGCTTCTTTTGAATTTCCGCATACTTCAAGCGAATTAAGGAACTTTTGAAAATAATCAGAATTAGAGAAATGTGTCAGCAATCAAAACAAATCGAAAAAATTCGATTCCAGGGCGGCATTTCTATTTATACATATTTTTGCAACTTTTCTAGAATCTTCTCGAAGCCACCAGAAACGCTCACTCCTGTTTGTTTGCGTGTGTGCGTCTCTCCACTTCGCTCACTCTCTCACCAATAGGAGATTAGACAGAGGAGAATATAATGCAGAAATCGAGTATGTGCCGCAAACTCAGGGTTCTTTAGGAAGTAATATTCTTCTGTTTTGAAAAATGTTATTTGCTAACGGTATCTCCATTCAACAAAATATCTATTCATTCAAAGTGGTGCCTTTCAAAGGTCGTTTATCAAAAATTGTTCTCATTTCTTTCTTTCTCTCATCTCCTCCAATTTCGGATGCAAATCGCAAAATGCCAAGTCATCCAATAGGAAATAAAAATATATAAAAGATCATAATGAAAACAGAAACCATGTTAACACAATAGTTGCAATTAGCTATCTGATATTTGATAGGTTGGATCAAAATGAAGGCAGTGTAAGATATTTACATTATAAGATTACGTTCAATAGAAAAACACTCCAATTAGTTCAGAAAGTGTTACAGATATTTCAGACTTTTCAAGGATTTACCTACACATTTCACACTGCGTTCAAAGTGGAATTAAACGAAAAAAAAATGAAGTCGAATGTGCATTTTTGCGTCGTTTTTTCGTGTACTGTACAACTATTTGAAAGAAATATTCAGTTTAGATGTGCAGGCTGATACTACGGTACTGGGAGGAATTGCGAAAAACAAAAATTCTGCTTTATAATTATCGTTTTATTTAATCTTTTATTTTCTGTGATTTTTTTGTTTATTCTTTGCCATGCTTACTGCAAAATTAATGGATAGTTCCAGAGAGACAAGTTCATTCGGTTTCCAATACTGTTAGAATCAAAATTTTTAGGGCTACGAAAAATATAAGCATTTCATTGTTTTCATTATTTTAAAAACAATTTTCTATTATTCATTGTTTCAACGCGATTCTTTCTATTATTCTTTTTTTTTTTGATGGTATTAATGATAACTGAAGGGAGCATTAAATGTTCCTTGAGTTGCACACTAATCTCTGATGCCAAACGTCTTAAAGGATCGAAGGTAGGATTTCTGCCTATTATTAGTCTGGTTTCTCTGCGAACCCGAAAATATTCCGATGAATCGAGGAGTGACGTCATATTTCAAAGTTTACTTATTTATTGAATATCCAAAAAAAAACGTGCAATTTTTAAAATTATACTGCTGTGTCCGACTCTTTTTCCAATTCAAAGAAGAATTTGCACACAATATCTTCTTTTTCTACTTCTACTTCTAGAATATGTGTTTATGTGTATCTCATCAGATACTTCCTTTCAACTAATTATAGCTCTTTTCTTTTTTATTTACTATTTTAGGAATTATATTTAGAGTAAAATGGAGAAAATAGCAGAGTTTTAAATGTATTCTTTCATTCCCAAGAATATTGAATTTCTAGAATATTCTCTCAATTCTATTCGCGTAGTCACCGCTATAAAAAATTCCGAATGAAAACTATGAACCAATTATAGAAAAAGGAGCCGAAAAGTGTTTTCGCAGATTGGTTTCAGATTCAGACGTCAGAATGACGACGTCGACTTCTTTTTCTTTTTTTTTTGCTTATTTTTTGTTTTTTTTTACTTGGCAAAGTGGGTGGATGTGGAGTGTTTTTCAATAGGAAAAATGAATAATTCGTAGAAAGAAAGTTGGCAATTCCACGGAAAATCGTTCCAAAAAACCATAAACGAAAGTCCGGTAAATAAGTATTGACTTCTAAAAAAAAGGAATTAGTCACGATAGTCATCGCAAATCCCGTGCTAGTTCAAAATAGATTTTCGTATTTGTCTCAATTTTTTGAATGCTGATTGAGAAATTATCAAAGAGTTCTACAAAATCTGAGATCTCCTTTTTTTTTACTGTGAAGCTAAAAATGCATCGAAGTTTATCTCATTTTAAATGATTTCAAATGAACTTTTATGAGTTTGAAAAATCTATTGAGTTGTTTGCCTATCTTTCTTTTCGTTTATCTTCTATTTTTTCGAGTTGTGCTAGTACATATTCGATTCTATATTCGGAACACTCAAAGTGAAAATGTTTTTCTTTTCGATTAATAAGTTTAACATTTTAAATTTGCGCGGGATTTCCGACGATTCTGGTTTTTGAGTACGCCTACACGAGGGTAATCGGTAATATATATTCAAGAAAAGTATGTTTTTAATTTGAATTTTGATTAAAAAATATATAAAAAATAACGAATCCCGACCGGAAATGTTTTCTATTTTATTTCGATTACTTTTTCGCCTTATTTGTCAGTGAAATTATAACTTTGTCGCATGAAAGCATGCTGCCAAAATTCTGGTTTACACAGCCGATATTTGAACAGATTTGCACAGTTTTCCACCGATTAACGATAAAAATCAAAAATACTGTGAAATGAAGAAAAGTGTGGGAAAAAAGTTTGCGGGGCAGATGCGAAAAATAAATCTGAAGTACAGAATAGAGGAAGTGCATAAATGAAGAGGAATTTGTGGATGGTACCGAGTGTTTGGACAGCCAAATGAAAGGATGGACAGCTGAATGACATCTGCCTAGGCATTAAAATTTTGATTAACGTAGTGCATTTTTTGTGCTCAACCACCATGCAAGTATTAAATAGAACAGCCATTTTATTAGGTGCCAGTTCAGGGGTGCATACCAAGATAATTAAAGTGCTTGTCAGAGATATACATTAGAATTCCTACGATTTAAAAGTATAGATAGGGATCCCCATAGAATTGGACATACATTTCAGAATCTAAATCGGGGTCCGACCACATGTTTAAAGCATTAAATTTTCCTCAGCATTCTGGAAATTCGCAAGTATTCTGAGCAAATTAATTTGTCTACTCTCCGGATTCGACCAGTTAATCAGGTAAAGTGTGCCACGTGCTACGTTTCAGAATCCGTATTTGTGGTAGAAATTTTTTAAAACATAAGCGAAATATGCATGAATGGGAGAACCTCATCATACTCCTCACTGGTTGGCTAAAAACATTTCCGCGAGACATTTAGATTCTGAAGCGGTTTGTATACTTAGCCCGCTCTACCGAACAATCTGTTTGAATCAAACTCGACACTGCTCAGAATCGGCAATTTTCGGATTGGTCGCCAAATAAAGTTTGTGGTAGATATGAAACTTTATTTAACTTAGCTGGTGGTTGTGGTACTAAAACGTGCTTTAGCGAAAATTGCATTAAAAATATCGCGAAACAATAGAAACTGAAAAGGAAACCACTTTTCCTTCCGATTTGGCGCATGCCATTTTTGAATTTTCATCCGTTTAATCCGATTTTTATTCGCTTTGATTGAATGAAAAAAAAACTTGTCAGAAAAAGAACCTCGTCTAGATGATTCGCGTATTGTTGATGTACTTGGTGTTCAGTTTTAAAAGAGTGGAAAACACAAAGATAAACGCGATTTCTTAATTTGCATAATGTTCCAGATTCGCCGCAACTCGATCAATCAGTATAGAAGTGATGAGATGGTTGTAATGATCTATGATTTTGAATTTCCAGTTGTGCAAGTTCGAGAGCAGGTTTATGGTATGTATTCTAATTATATCACGTGTTTCCAAGGGTTAGGGAATTTAATACCAGACATCGGTGTAAATATATTTTTGACTGGAGGAACAAACTAGCCTTTTCACAGGTTTTTGATCATTAGTTTAGATAAAGTGCTAACAGTTGGTTATTCTCACGAGGGAACAAGATTTATCGTTGTTATTTCCTGAAAGAATAATTGACGAAATATCAAACCTCTGAACATGTTCCTAGCTTCAAAGTTGTATCGGACACCTTTAAGTTTGTTCTAACAACATATCAAGAAAAAACAAAAAAGAACAGTTATCCAAAAGTTTTTAAAGTTAAGCCCATTTGAACCATTTGCTCAAATTTTTTCAATTGGATTGACTGAAAAACATTCGGGAAGCATGTTTTCGCATGCTTTAATCGAAGTGGCAGATGCTGGCAGGAACTTCGAAGTTAATTAAAGTATGTATCCGGGCCGGCTCATAACTTTCGTCAAAGCAGAAATTATGGCATGACGAATTACAAATTTCGGTTTATTTATTTGAGTTTTTTACAAGTTGTTCATTCTCAGCCGCAAACTTTTTCTTGCCTAATTCAAAGTAATTGACTATTTCTCACGCTACTTCTTTGAGATTTATAATGAAAATATTGGATTATTACTGGGGCATATGGGCGCAGAAATTTACTTGCGTTATCCTCTGGCGGCAATTTGAAGATTTCGGTGAGTTTTGCGAAGCTATATTTCAATTGTTTTGATATTCCATCGAAGTTTGTTGGCCCGACTGCACGACTTCTGGTCTGATTTCGATGTTTCCAACGGATTTATATTTACACTTTTACTACTAAGCGTACTGAGGCCAACAATTTGTGGCCATTTTGTGATTTCGAGCGAAGTGATTTGTAAGGCGAACCGGATCACAAAATAGTATCAAAGTGCCTGTGTTCAATATTTAGATTGAAAAAATAAGACAATTCAATCCATTATTAAAACAATTTGATTCGCTTGTCAACGAAAAAGAATGGTTCAAAGAGAACACATAAAAATGCACCCACAGTAATCCGAAAAGAAGTTTTCTTACCGGAAACTGCCGTCTCTTATCTTGTTTCGCAAACGTATTGTATTTTGTCTAAGTTAACCAATCGCACACAAATATACGTTACAAAGCTTCCTTCTTTTTACTTTTCCTTTTTCTTCATGGGAAAAAATACGCGATGTCATAAAAACGAGAACTATGTGCTAGTGGAATATGTCACTCAGTTTCTTTTTTTTTAAATGTTTCACTCATGATCGAAATTAAATACAGTGCCCACTTACTAAGAAAATATTTATCAACAAAAATGATTTTTGATGCTTTTCTGCCTAAATCATATAATTCTTCTAATGGGAAACAAAAAAAAAAGAAAAAGAAAAACGCTTTCTCGGGTTGAATAGTATGCCAAATTAGAAGAGAAGCTGCTCAACACGCAGCGAAAAACTAAGAAGAGAATCAGAAGAGATAGGAATGACGAATTCTATGCAGTCCTTGAAGGGTCCAGAATTAGAAGGGAATAAATGAATAGGTGAAAGTTTATAATGACATTTTGTATTGTTATTTTTAGATACATATTAAATCAGAGAGAGAGAGATGGTTTGTTGCGCCTAGCAAAGAAAGGTTAAGCGATTTTGACAATTCGAAGAATTGTAAGAGAGACCCTGAACAAACTTGAAGGCTCAGATCGGATTTGCATACTTTGCTGAGTTAAGAAGAGTCCATATGGATAGGTGGATAGGCTCCTCCTATCCAGCCGATTAGGACCTAACAGTGCTCTGCACACCTCACCCTTGAATGTTCCAAAAAGTCGCATTTTTGTCGACTTCAAAAGGAAATGTCACAAGGAAAATGCGTCACAGGTTTCCAAAAAAGTTAGAGAGAATAAACAAAAATGTCCCAAAACACATTTTCTGCATTGTTTTTATTAAAAAGAAGGATATTTGATGAATCCACAAAAGTATGACCATGCTTGAACGATATTGTCAAAAAGATCAAATCAAAGGGGGCATAGAACTAGAACGTGTATTCACGTGATCAGATGGCTCAGCGAATGTTGTGTGCGGAAGGGCGCAGGATATGCATCGAACTGCCACAGGTGTCTCGGTAATAGTGCCATTGAAGACCCCTTGCCTCGCGGCGAACGTGTTCCCGGAAGTTGCTTTGATATCGTGTTCTTTTTTCAATAGAATCCGCAATTTTGAAGAAATTCCGCTTCTTCAGAGCGTCGATTTGAATTTTTCAAAACTATTAAAATATTTTATTTTTAAACACTTTGACTTCGCTGGAGAACGGAGGATATCAGGAAGATCAACTAGCCGCGCCATCTTCGAAAATTTTTCTTAGCGTTTTCCCTTTCGCCGGAATGGTGGCCCCTAAACGAAAAGCCGAATGAAGAAAACGAATTTTGACAGACGAAACATCGCACCCCCCAAGGCTTCCACGAAAGACCGTCTCGTCTCGTCTTCGTGATCGTCTATAATTCGTCTGGCGCAGAGGTAGGCATTGTGTTGGTACACACGTTTAATTGACGATAAGATGAACACAAGACGAACGAAGACGAGGCGAAAGGATTCCACGAAAGACGACCGACTTGTTTCGTCTTTTGCGGAACCCATACTTAAAGCTTCTTTTTTGTCGCTGTACTTTGGTGGAAATTCGTGAGTAGTCCGCGTTTAGTGCGACGTGTTGTACTAAACGTGCGAAATCGTAAACATTTTAGTCTTTTTCTAGAGGAAATGATTAAAAATTCGAACTGGATATATTAGAAGAGAAGCTGAAAGTTAAAGGAGCGAAAACTGACGTTTGAGAGTTTGCACACATTTTCATTTCTCGAAAATTTTTCAGAAAAAGAAAGGTACGTGTTGCTAACGCGCTCCGCTGAGAAGAAAACGTGGTCTCTCTCTCTCTCTCTCCAAGACTTCAGCTTCTTCTTTTTAAAGTTTCAAAAGTGTTTTTTTTTCAGAGAACAGAAAATTGTGTGACTAATTGTGTCATGATTGCTTCGAAACAATGTAAGTTGCTGACTTTTCAGTTTTTCTAATAATTACACTTGAAATAGCTTAAAAACAGGGAAATTTCAGGCGGAATTCATAAATGCTGACAGCGACGTCAGCGTTTTTAATGGTAGGATGCTGAATCGTATCCGAGAAAGGACAATTGCGAACTGTGGAAAACGCCGATTTTCAGTTGTGGGTCCGCCCGCATTTTTTCGTTCACTTCATCCCTTTATGAAAACGGGCAAACACTTTAATTACTAAAGCCGACATATGACATGCGGTATTTTTTGCAATTATATCAGCCGCAAATTCGCAAATTATATCATCTTATCATCATTACGCCCACTCCCATTTTCTTTGTTCTTGCTCTTATTGTTATCAGTTTTCAACAATCGTTCTGTTTGAGAGACTGCCACGTCATAACCCATTCTTTTATCATTTTAATGAAAAATGGGTTGTTGATATTTTAAAAAAATAAGAAGAAGAAAAACGAAACTCGCCTCAACGATTCCCTCGACCTTCCTCCACACGACCTTCTTCTTACCCATTGCTACAGATGTTCCCAAAACGTTGTGCGGCTTTTGAGATCTGAAAATCCATTTTTTTTTGACAGTGAGATGACAGGTAAAAGTATGAGATTCGAGTTCTAAAAAAGGGGGAATTATAATAAATAATCTGATTTAAGAATTAGAAATATCAAAAAGCGAAAACGAGTTTTTCTGCAAGACCGTTTCGAGAGGACACATACTTTTCGCTGATAAAAAGTTAAACTGGTATCAAAGAAAAGAAAACCAAAGTTTCGTTTTAATTCCGAAAATGACAGCTGATTCGAGGAATTATGTGACGCTGCTGTTATTCCGATTTCCGGTGATAAGAGACTGGAAGTGGCGCTATTAAGCGGGACCATCCAGGCAGCGAAGGTGGTCAAAACAGGTCAACAAAGATGTTCATTCGGAAAGTTGCGAAACTGTGTGTTACAGACGATAAACTTGGGGAGCCGGAGGAAGAGACTGATAAGGGAATGAGATTTAGAGATAGGTGGGAGACAATGGGTGCTCCTTTGCTGGAAAACTGTTTACACTCTCGCCGCTTTAGACGTACGAATGAATGACAACGATAAAAGAGTTCAGACGTCGAAAATAAGAAAGAAAATGGTATAATCTGAAAGAAAAAAAAACGAGTCGCACAAGGAGGGAGGGAGGAACAAAAAGGGTTGAGGGAGAGGGACTGGAGGGACTGTCTGGATACCGTAACCAACCAAAAACATTCTAAGTGACTGCCGAATGTGGCTTGCGTCAGCCGCGAGAGGGGTGCGGGGGGGGGGGGAATGCTGAAATAACAACAGAACACGGTAGTTTTCCAGAATCGCCCCCCCCCACACCTCTATCGGTCCCCCATAACCGGAATCACCCCCCACAGCTATGTTTTCGATTACTTTTAGATGTGGGGGACTATTCTGTGAGGTATAAATATCCGAAGTCGCCCCCCCCCACCTCTTCTTGTGGGGGGCGACTCCGGAAAGGAGGTAATCTTTCACAATGACCTCCACATTATATCGTTTTTCTTCCCCACTGGAATGAACCGGAATCACCCCCCCCCACGATTCCAGAATCACCCCCTCCATGATTCCAGAAACACCCCCCCCCCCACGATTTCAGAATCACCCCCCACGATTCCGGAATCGACGTGATTTTTGGATGAATAAAATAAAAAAGGAGGGGGGGCGATTCCGGCTCATTCCAGTGGGGGGGTAATACCGAGGTTTGTGGGGGGAAAATACAGTTATAATACCCAGAACACTATAGAAGGCAATGAAACTGATGTTCGACGATTTCCCATTATAAGTTCCGATTGCAGAGGTTGCAGAACTGGAATTGGAAATCATCCAGGAAATCAGTGAGAGCCGGACCGGACCCAGCTCTTCGCTACGAGGACGTCACGAAAGCGCGTTTATGGATGGTTTATGACCGCGCCGCTGATCCAATCCATGTTGCGAACGTGGTACTAATAGCGATCATGGTCCTACAGTAACCCAGGTTGACAAGAAACTTGAAGAATTGTTTAATATGGACAGAAGGACGGACGTTTTCGTATTAAAGAAAAGGCAAAGTACAGTAGTTGCCACCTATGGAAAGAGAGGGAGATTCGATCTTTTTGATGGTTAAACACGTGCACATAAAGCAATAAATGAAGCCATATAAAAAGTGGGTGAAAGGCGTCAACTTTCAATAAAATAACACAAAAGCACAAAAGGCCTATTTCGTGTACGCACTAATGGCAGCTCCAAACGGGGGAATCAAAAAGTTTGAGCAACCCCCGCGCTCATGAAAAAAAAGGTACAAATCAAATCAACTACATTGCGCCGGGATACGGTTGGCTCTCGTTGGATTTTGATCGGCTTGCGACGAACAAAGAGAACGTTTGGAAACGGGAGAAAAGTGGCTTTCCGCCGCGTTGCCACCTTGTTCGCTCTTTCCGTCCATGCAAGTACTGCCTTTCCCTGTGCTTCTCTGCGTTTTAAACCCCATGCGGCCGCCGTTTCATCAATAAATATTTCATTTCCGCCGCTGATCGTCGTCCAATCGTCCAACTCTCTTTCAATACTGCACAAATGAACTGCGAAGCGCCGCTCGTTTCGCACGGAAATATTCGGCACGCTAAATGTTTTACAGTGCAATGTGCGATCCAGAAGGATCCGCAAAGATACACGATGCGACATTGCATCTATTGGGTGGGGGGGGTATCTGAAATCGGAACAAAAAGAGAATAGAACTCGTAGGAAATCAGAATACGATGGATATAAAACTGTTAAAAAAGAAAACTGTATATTGAATTGGAACTGTTAGGGAATTTAAAATTAGAACTTTTTTAAAGTAAAATCGCATGGAAGCGGAACTCTATTCAATGGAGCGCGTTTGCTTCACCCAGAGTATTTTTTAGTTGATTTATCGCTGAGAAAAGTACTCTGGGTGAAGCAAACGCGCTCCATTGAACAGAGTTCCAATTCCATGCGATTTTACTTTAAAACAGTTCTAATTTTAAATTCCCTATCAGTTCCAATTCAATATACAGTTTTCTTTTTTAACAGATTTATATCCATCGTGTTCTGATTTCCTACGAGTTCTATTCTCTTTTTGTTCCGATTTCACATACCCCCATCTATTGCAGTGTTTAGAGGATTTGCGATAGATGCGGAAACGAGAAGGAGGAGCCGGAAGGAGTCGAGCAAATTTGGTGCAAAAGCGAGACAAAAGTGTGCGAATTTCGGCCTCTTGTTCGCGCACGTTTTGTTCCAATTGGTTTGCCTGTTCTGTGCAGTGTATTGCTCCTTAAAGGGCAGCGAGAAATGTGATGTAAACTGCCTGATTTTCAGACAGAAATCCTCAGATTTCTAGGAATTTCGGCGGTGTGCAGAAGTCGACTGTTGCTCAACAGGGCGTGGGGAGCTAGAAGACACCGAGCATAGACCCCATGTTTTCGAATATCCGCTTAGAGAAAGTGTCTCACGAAGGCGTTTCCAAGTTAACAAATTGATGAAGATAAGCGCAGAAAAAAGTAAAAAATATTCAACGTCTTCAGGAATTCCCAAAAAGGAAAGAATAGTGAGGAATAAACAAAAATTCTTCAAGAGTTTTCCAGTTTCCCATGTATTAATTTCAGACAATTTTAGCCAAAAAAAATTAACTTTTCCCCATAATTTCGTTTAGTTGGAGACGACAAACGACGATACATCTGCATCCCCCATTTATGCAGCAAAAAACCAAAAAAAAAAGGAAGAAAATAGAGGAGAGAGGTGTCCAAAGTCGAATTTGCGCCTTTGCTTCTCTTCTTCGAGTACTGTAGCCTTCAGAACAATTTTCGTTCGGAGGAAGTATTCAATTTAGATGTGCAGGCTGATGGTACAAAAGATTCAATGTTAGACGCCTCATTTTTTTTTGGATTTTTTTCAGAATTTTCAAAGAATTGCCTACACATTTCGCGGTGCTTTCAAAGTGGAATTTAAAGAAAAATGGATGATGTCAAATGTGCATTTTTGCGGTGTTTCTTCGAGTACTGTACACAACTGTTTGAAAGAAATATTCAATTTAGATGTGCAGCAGAGTAGGGCGGAATTGGATTTTGGGAACTCAGAATCCAGAATACGGAATGAAAAAAACGGCGGAATTGGATTTTGGGAACTCGGAATCCGGATTACGGAAAACGGAAAAAAAATGTTTTTCACGGAATCTGGAATCCGGAAGACGGAATGAAAAAAACCGGAATTCCGCCCTTCTCTGATGTGCAGGCTGATGGTACAAGAGATTTTTGCTTCTTTAAACACACCGTTGAAAACAATGTTGGAAGCAAAATCGTGGTTTCCTCATTTTCCAGAAGCATCCAAAAGCAAGGATACTGCTCGAAAAGGCACCAAAACTACAACCCCCTTGCGGTCCTTAATTCTAGAAAACTGATTTCTGGTGGTTCCCCGCCGCGCTCCCCTCACACTGCATTAGTTAAATAGCGCCGCAATCTCAAAGATGAAATATGAATGTTGTCAAAAGAATTTTCTGCCGATATTGGTGTTTGCGGAAGAATGATGTCACCCGCCGCACCAATGTTTAGAAATTTGAAAATTATTCATCGGGTTGCGTCAAGAATCCGGGATAATTGCACAAGAAGTCCAGATAGACCCCCCCCCCCCGTTTTTGCTTCCATCTTCCATTGCCATTGCAACTGCCGCACGCGCGTTCCGAGACGACGGCGCGAGATACCTTTTCACTTTTTTTCCCGATAAAATGACGCAATAAATGATTGTTTTTTAATGATTTCCGCTAATTTTTCTTAGAAATTTTCGTAATACACGTGACAATTGAAAATCTCCCGCCAAAACCGCCAATTTTCACGGAAAACCTCAATTTTAAGTGATAAACTCGAAATTATTCGGATATTTTTTACAATAAAAAAATGTGAGCGATTTAAAAAAATGTTGGAGAGAGGCGGGAATATCGCTGGAAACAGAGTAGAGCTCCCAAATGGAGCATTTTCCCAGCTAAAAAGCTACACTGTTTAATATTGAGGTTTCTTATCTCAAAAAAAAGCGAAATATGCAGCTCTGTGGGTGTGTGCTCGGTCTTGTAAACCCATGAAACCAATGAAACGGATAGCAGCTTTAACATGATTTCAATCAGCAGAATAATGGCTCATAAAATTGAGCCATTTGTTGCAGAATGGTGGAGCAGAAATATGGAGAAAGTCAAGGTGTATTATCAATTCTATAATGTGGCGCACGCGGGCGGGGCCTAGAGGCCACTCTTGCAGGCGCCGCGCGAAAAAAATGCGCCACAGTTGAAAAGTACGAAGGTGCGCGGACACCGGGAAGCGTCGGTCCAAGCTAGGAGTCAAAAATCGCAAGCTCTCACCTCTCAAGTTTGCAGCCGATAGCTAGTGATTTCATCGAAGCGAGGAGGGTAGATGCTTATTTTGCTGGTTGCTGATTATGGTGCGTGTTTTGCAAAAGTTGTTGAAATTTGTCTGTTCTTTCGATTCTCCTGCTTCTTGCGCTGCTGTCTAAAGGGCACGCATTGCGCTTGTATTGATAAATTGTTAAAGTTTTCACGTTGTTTTATACGTCTATTTGAAAACAAATGATAAGAGAAATGAGCATAAAATGGTTAAAGATTATGACGCAAAAAAATTCCCATAGAACAGAATTTCAAATTTTTCAAATGAAAAGCGAAAGATGTGTTTCTGAGCCGGTGTTTTTTTTTAATTTTTTCAGAAGGCTAATATTGAAAACTTTGGAAAAACCGAGCTTCATTTCAAAAAGTGCTCATGAGCTCACCTACAATTTATTTGTTTATCAATTGACGCGAGTTTATGGAAACATTTTCGTCGATTCGATTTTCAGCGCTTGTCTGTACCACGTGATGAGGAGACTCGTAAATGGCACATGTCGCCTGATAGCTTGTAAGGGAGAGTGATAAGGGGAATCAAAAGAAACACGGAACCGGATTTGGGTGGCTTACGTCAACTCGTAAAACAGTTATCACATGATTTGGTACAAAAATCGGTGAAAAGCAAATAACTGATTTACGAATTGTTCGCAAATGATAATACAGTAAGACTGGCGCGTTTTCAAAATTCAATTAATTTATCGTTCGGAGTGAGGCTTCCACGAAAGACGAAAACAAAAACTCGTCTTTCGTTCGTCTTTCAGTTTGTCTTGCATTCGTCCAACTTTCTATATCTGCGCCAGACGAATTCAAGACGAAGACAAAGACGAGACGAGACGGTCTTATTTCCTATTTCGTGGAAGCCTTACTTCCGAACTTCGGAGGAGCAGGGAGAGGGACAGGCGGAAGGTTTTTCGTAGGATAATGGGCAGTCGGTGCATGCACTCTAAGTGTTAGACTTGACGACATTTAGTTGAAATTGTTTGAAAGTCGTCTTTCGTTCGTCTTTCAGTTTGTCTTGCATTCGTCCAACTTTCTATCTCTGCGTCAGACGAATTCAAGACGAAGACAAAGACGAGACGAGACGGTCTTATTTCGTGTTTCATGGAAGCCTTACTTCCGAACTTCGGAGGAGAGGGACAGGCGGAAGGTTTTGCGTAGGATATTGGGTAGACGGTGCATGCACACTAAGTGCTAGACTTGACGACATTTAGTTGAAATGAATTGAAAGTAGGGCAGGTTTTGGCCCTCTTCGCCCACATTTCCGTCCTAAAAATGCCCAGGAAACACTAGAAAATTGCGAGTTGAGAGCGCCATGAAACCCGTTCTTCCATTATTTATTTATTTATTTATTTATATCGCTATTCCATAGTTTTAGTTTATTTTTTGTTTCGTTTTGGACGCTGACCTCGAAAAGAAGGCTGAAATTCGAGCAAAAAAAGAAAAAACACTGCTTGCTGCGTTGATTTAGAAGACTCCATCTTGTCTTCAAGCCGCATTTGGGGCCCGCTCGGACGGGACTAAGGAGACTTTGCCGATCTGCATAATGCTCGAGCCGATGATGAGATGTCGCAGTTTCAGAGCTCGCCATCGCTCCCTTTCGCTTGCCTGCGGCTCGAGTCTTTTTTTAGAAAAGCGGAGAAATGAGAATCGAAAAAATGAACGATGAACGACATTCTCAGATATTGAGACGAGAGAGACACAGAAAATCAGATGGAAAATAAGCGCAGCGACAGTTGTTACGGATGTATGGCCTGATCTCCATCGCCCATCTCTCTGTTTCTCTCTCACTTTCAGCCTTCTTGCCTCGATGCATTCATTCAATGGACAATGGCTTTTTGAGCACCGTGATTTGAAGAAAGTGAAGGTCACGGATGATGAAAATGCGAGAGCAACTGGCAACCGTTTTGTTTTGAATCGTCGGTTTGTCATGCGAATATTTTGATGCTAGACGATGATTCATTCGACGAACAACTGACAACGGAACTCAATACAAACTTAGAGCACAACCTGAGCAACACCCGGCTTGTGCTCAGTGGCACGTGCTGTTTTCCCGTCCAAATTCCACTACACATTGCATTTTTATTATTGGAGGTAGAGCTTCCACAAAAGACGAAATAAGACCGTCTCGTCTCGTCTTCGCCTACGTGCATTTTAGTTGGCAACGTAGGACGAACGAGGACGAGACGAGACGAGAGACGGCCGATTTGTTTCGTCTTTCGTGGAAGCCTTACTTGAAGGCAGAACTTCTCATTATAAAATTGGAGAAAGACTGTCAGGTTTGGGCAATAAGAGCAAAAAGAGCACTCGAGATAGGTCACGTCGGCTCAATGTTTCGCCGGAATGGGACAACTGGGTGTAAGGCAGAGTAGGGCGGAATTGGATTTTGGGAACTCGGAATCCGGAAAACGGAAAACGGAAAAAAAAATTTCACGGAATTTGGAATCCGGAAGACGGAATGAAAAATACGGCGGAATCCGGAACTCCGCCCTTCTCTGCAGAGTAATGCGGAATTGGATTTTGGGAGCTCGGAATCCGGAAAACGGAAAAAATTTTTTTCACGGAATCTGGAATCCGGAAGACGGAATGAAAAAAACGGCGGAATCCGGAATCCGGAATTCCGCCCTTCTCTGGTGTTAGGCCTAGTTTTCCATGTGTTTCCAGTACCTTTTGAGTGAAAATTACGGTGAAAAGCGCCTAGACATTACGACGATACCGCACTTGTAGTGGAGCACAACGCGGACCACTAGGTTGGTTTTCGGTCCGTCTGGCTTTTTCTTTTTTTTTTTTCATTTTAATTTAGCATTTCAAAGCTTCATCCAGACATTACAACAACTCGTTGGGTTACGGTAGTCAAAGAACAAATGGCGAATGGCCAATGAGTATGTTTCTGCAGCGATTGAAACGAAGAGAGGGTAATTTATTATTTCTTTTTTTTCTTTTTTTTTCTGGTTTTTTTGTCACCGAAAAGTGATAGATTTGCAGAGTAGGAGAAGCAAAGAGCAACTCTGCTCTTTTCAGTTGAAAAAAAAATGCTTTAAAAACGGGGAGAAAAAAAAACAAGTTATCATCATTGGGCTCAGCGCAGCATGTGTTGCCAAGAGAAATGGTCTCCAGATGTTGAAAGCGAAACGGAGAAATGCGAGGGGCGGCTGCCCTGCCTGCGACGGGCCACGGGGGGGGGGGCAGAGGGGAGCGGGTGAAAAGGTCAAAAGCTATAAATATCTGGAAAAACGAAAGCTGGAAGGGGGGGGGGGGAGATTCTGGTAGATACTGGACGAGCGTTCGGCAAAGGGAAGCAATTTTATTTCCAGAAATTCTAGAAGTTTCAGTCCCTTGCCGCCCCCACTCTCGTGAAAAAGTATTTTATAGTTTATGCGAAAAATGGAAACGATAAAGTATAAAAAAGGAACAGAAAAAGCAAGAGAATAAGAAAATGAAGAAGAAGAAGAAGAGGAAGTGGAACTATACATTTTTGAATTCTAAAAAAAATTGAAAAAGAAAAGAATACGGAACGAGTGAGCGGGTCTTGTTGGAGTGGGGTGCCCGCGGCGGGGGGGGGGGCGGTGGGCGGAGAGGGGTATTGAAAAATTAAGAAGAAAAAAAAACAAAAGACACTCAATTAAAGCTTCTCTTCTCTTCATTAGATAGAGCTCCTTTTACACCAGTTTCTACTACTTGTATAGAAGTGAAATCGAGAAGAAAAACGCCCGCGGGGGTGTGGTTGGGGGGGGGGAGAGGGGGAAACTGTTCCCCGCCGGTGGAATAACCCTTCCCCACAAACCGCCCGCCCATCACACCTGGGGAAGAATCCGGCAATTCGGCATGAATTCGGCATAGATGAAGCTGAATCTCCGGCACTACTTTTGTATGATTTCTCCACTTTTTGAAGAGGAATCGGAGAACTACAACAACTGGAGTCGCCGCAAAAATAAAGAACACGAACACAAGCTGAACACGCTGAGTAGTGCAAGCGAACGGACGGAATATTGCAAAACAAACAGGACAGAAACTGTAATGCAATTAGAGTCTTTTTTTTCTGCTTTTGGCCTGAATTTGGCCTGCGATGGCAATCCGGTTTTTTTGAGTTTCTGTGCAAAAAATCGTAGAATATGATGCGTCCAGAGTGTTTGCGTACTTTCGAAGCTACAGTACCTTTTGACTAGTCAAAAATGACCCTTTTTCTCCTAAGTTTTCTATGGAAAAATCCAAAGCCGTCTCAAGGTACTGTATCTTCGAAAATACGCAAACACTCTGGACGCATCATATTCTACGATTTTTTGCACAGAATATGATGCGACCAGAGTGTTTGCGTACTTTCGAAGCTACAGTACCTTGAGACTCGTCAAAAGTGACCCTTTTTCTCCTAGGTTTTCTATGGAAAAATCCAAAACCGTCTCATGGTACTGTAGCTTCGAAAATACGCAAACACTCTGGACGCATCATATTCTACGATTTTTTGCACAGAAACTCAAAAATCTTGTATTGAGTGAGAGAGCGCATGGGGCGGCGCATTGTGGGGAAAAAGTGTGAAATTCTGAAAAGTGCTACCGAAAGCTGTGTGCCTTTAAACTCTTTCAATCGATTTTTAAATATTTTCGCGGCCGTTATCTCAGATATTATGCAAAAAACGAGAATATTCCAATGAAATTCTCAGCAACCCATCCCCCCCCCTTTCCCCCGAAGAAAAATGTTTTGCAGCTGTCGACAGGCGGCCACAACCGTATTCCCCGCTCTCACCTCCGTCGATTAAACTTATCCAATCTTGTTTTATCCAATTACCCATCTTTCTGTTTCGTAGCTTTCACTTCAATAAGCCGAAACCCATACGTGTCATTTCAGCCAAACTCTCTTTCCCCACCCCCCCCCCTGCAATCAACTATACTCCACCCCCCCCCCCCACGCGACAGGATGAATGACAGTGGGTGGCGAAAACGAAACACTAGTAAAAACTTTTCTGTAATTTCAGACCACTCGCCCGCCCCCCCCCCCCCCTCTTACTGGAAACCGTTTGAGAAGCATTTTTCAGGAATCGACAGCGCCGTTTCAGCGGCAGAAATCATGGAGAACATTTTTCAGACGGGTTTAAAGGCGCAGCACTTCTTTTCATCTATTTCTGTGTTGAATTGAGCAAATAAATAGCTCGCAAAACCATTTTCAGACCGCTGCGAATGCTAGGTTGCAGGATGCGTGGCTCCCACATTCCTCCAGATGCCATCGACGGCAAAAAGTTTGATCTTCTGGTTAATATTCGACTGGCTACTGTATCAAATTGGCTGTTTACTGCCGAAGAAAGGACCACCGGCGAATCCGCTACTTCGCACGCAATAAGGCTTCCATGAAAGACGAAATAAGACCGTCTCGTCTTGAATTCGTCTGACGCAGAGATAGACATTGTGTACACAGCCAGAGTACGGCGGAATCCGGAATCTGGAATTCCGCCCTTCTCTGGTACATAGTACACAGCTTTTTTATTGCGCAAGACGAACAAAGACGAGACGAAAGGCGACTTTTTGTTTTCGTCTAAAGCAAAATAAAAAGAAAAAAAGAAAGAATCCAGAGATTCTTTTCGGAAAACAAAAATGAGAATGGTGCAATCATGCTCCATAGAACAAGCAGTCACGGCACGGGTCACAGGAGACCAGCTGAATTCAGAATGCGTCACGAAGGCGTCTCCGCTTTCAGAAGTATTGCAAGACTCGAATGTTCTAGTTCTAGAACTCATGCAAAGACACATAGTTTGCACAAATTTGCGGAGCAAACTGCCGTATTCTCGCCGAAATTGCTCACACTCAGAATACCTCAGAATGCACATCAGAGAAGGGCGGAATTCCGGATTCCGCCTTTTTTTCATTCCGTCTTCCAGATTCCAGATTCCGTGAAAAAAAAAAATGTTTTTTTTCCGTTTTTCGGATTCCGGATTCCGAGTTCCCAAAATCCAACTCCGCCATACTCTGATGCACATCCAAATTTCATTATTTCAATGAGTTTCAGATCAATCAAGCAATCAGATCAGTCGAAAGGACGACCAACTATTGTGTAAAGGAAGCGGAAAGGAGAGGCATACAGTATTTTGGGTTTGGCGGCGGTATGAGGTATTTTCAATGTTTTGCGCGAGTTTCTCAGCTAGCTGCCAACTACCTGCGTGCCGTGGTGGACGCTTACCCGAAGAGATTGAGAGCGGTGGTGAAGGCCAAAGGAGGGCGATTTGAAAACTATTGTTAACACTTGTTTTTGTATCATTTCAATAAACT
Source organism: Caenorhabditis inopinata (assembly GCA_003052745.1). Classification (NCBI taxonomy): domain Eukaryota; kingdom Metazoa; phylum Nematoda; class Chromadorea; order Rhabditida; family Rhabditidae; genus Caenorhabditis; species Caenorhabditis inopinata. The sequence goes on along the minus strand of AP018151.1, from coordinate 13,755,993 downwards.
TCTGTCCAATTCTGGTGAAAATTGAACTTGTTTGAAGACATTTATAACGTTTTAAACATGTAACGCTATTTGGCAGTCACCCTGTAGAGAAGGCCGATTTTCAACAAAAATATTTCTTTGTCGACTTTTTTTCGAATTTTCAGAGACAACTTTTGTCCAATTCTGGTGAAACTTTTGTCCAATTCTGGTGAAAATTGAACTTGTTTGAAGACATTTATAACGTTTCAAATGTGTAACACTATTTGGCAGCCACCCTGTACAGAAGGCCGATTTTCAACAAAAATATTTCATTGTCGACTTTTTTTTTCGAATTTTCAGAAACAATTTTTGTCCAATTCTGGTGAAACTTTTGTCCAATTCTGGTGAAAATTGAACTTGTTTGAAGACATTTATAACGTTTTAAACATGTAACGCTATTTGGCAGTCACCCTGTAGAGAAGGCCGATTTTCAACAAAAATATTTCTTTGTCGACTTTTTTTCGAATTTTCAGAGACAACTTTTGTCCAATTCTGGTGAAACTTTTGTCCAATTCTGGTGAAAATTGAACTTGTTTGAAGACATTTATAACGTTTCAAATGTGTAACACTATTTGGCAGCCACCCTGTACAGAAGGCCGATTTTCAACAAAAATATTTCATTGTCGACTTTTTTTTTCGAATTTTCAGAAACAATTTTTGTCCAATTCTGGTGAAACTTTTGTCCAATTCTGGTGAAAATTGAACTTATTTGAAGACATTTATAACGTTTCAAACGTGTAACGCTATTTGGCAGCCACCCTGTAGAGAAGGCCGATTTTCAACAAAAATATTTCTTTGTCGACTTTTTTTCGAATTTTCAGAGACAACTTTTGTCCAATTCTGGTGAAACTTTTGTCCAATTCTGGTGAAAATTGAACTTATTTGAAGACATTTATAACGTTTCAAACGTGTAACGCTATTTGGCAGCCACCCTGTAGAGAAGGCCGATTTTCAACAAAAATATTTCATTGTCGACTTTTTTTTTCGAATTTTCAGAAACAATTTTTGTCCAATTCTGGTGAAACTTTTGTCCAATTCTGGTGAAAATTGAACTTATTTGAAGACATTTATAACGTTTCAAACGTGTAACGCTATTTGGCAGCCACCCTGTAGAGAAGGCCGATTTTCAACAAAAATATTTCTTTGTCGACTTTTTTTCGAATTTTCAGAGACAACTTTTGTCCAATTCTGGTGAAACTTTTGTCCAATTCTGGTGAAAATTGAACTTATTTGAAGACATTTATAACGTTTCAAACGTGTAACGCTATTTGGCAGCCACCCTGTAGAGAAGGCCGATTTTCAACAAAAATATTTCATTGTCGACTTTTTTTTTCGAATTTTCAGAAACAATTTTTGTCCAATTCTGGTGAAAATTGAACTTATTTGAAGACATTTATAACGTTTCAAACGTGTAACGCTATTTGGCAGCCACCCTGTACAGAAGGCCGATTTTCAGCAAAAATATTTCATTGTCGACTTTTTTTTCGAATTTTCAGAGACAATTTTTTTCCAATTCTGGTGAAAATTGAACTTGTTTGAAGACATTTATAACGTTTCAAATGTGTAACACTATTTGGCAGCCACCCTGTACAGAAGGCCGATTTTCAGCAAAAACATTTCATTGTCCACTTTTGTTTCAAATTTTCAGAGACACAAGGCTTCCGCCAACTTAAGAGGCAATAGAGAATTCTAAAATTGCAGGCGAAATATGCCGTCATCGGCGAGCAGCACACGCTTCTTGCGCTTCGAGCCCGTTCTTCTATTTTGGAGGCGTGATACTTCCTTCGCTGATACAATCAGTCAGGCGTCTCCGCATCACAGTTTTTCGCCGCCATTTCACAAGTGAAGCAAGCAAGAGTGAGGAGGAATGACAGCAGCGTTTTGCATCATTCAAGACTCTACTCAGCGCGCTGCTGCACCTGGAAATGACGAAGAAACGCGGGCTGAAATCGACACGAAATTCAATGAAATAAATAAAAACGCCGGGGGGGGGGGAATGATGATGGTCATTCAAGCGCGGAAAAAAGAAAGAAACCAAAGAAGCTTTCAAAAAGCAGCAACAAACATCAGATACATTAAATGCTGCACCGCTCATTCACAGCGGTAAACGTTCCCATCGTCTGAAAGTGATTTTTGTAGTGGGGTGTTGCCGTGGGGGGGGGGAGGGGGGGGGGAGAGAGTCTGCTTCTTTCTCCACAATAAGGAAGAAGAGTGCGTGTGAGAGAACAAAAAAAAAGAAAAAAGAAACCAAATGTACATATTTTCAAAGTTATTCCTCAGCACTTCGACGCCAGCCGATACAAAGGGAGATCTAGTGGTGAATTGTGTCCGAATTGAAAATCTCATTTTGCGAATTTAAATCACTTTACAGCGCAATCTCAACAGCCTCTCTTTTTCCCGATGAATTTCACATAATCGGCCTTTGACCATTTTTAATCACGTACCTACCAGACCACCGTGTCGATGAGAATCACTGGAGACTAACGATTGTTCTTCGATTCTGAGAAACTTGAAGCAGTGCGCCGCTTCTTTGAGATCGGTGAGCCAGCAGCAGCGACGCTCCACTGTACTACTTCAAAATAAGGAGAAGGGCCGGCTCGTCGGAATATCAACCACGGCCACCATGGCTTCAGGTCATCCGTCGCAGATTTTTCACTATGAAACCCGCGTTTTTGGCGCTCTTTCTACACCAATGACGAGATTGAGCAGCGACAAACTTCCGAATCGCAGAACTTGCTGTTCTGAGCTGCTACCGTAAGCAGATTGCGGCGCCTTGATCCGAGATTTTGAATAATTTTCCCGTGAATTCAGTGAAAATCCGCGTAGATGTGTTGATGTGCAGGTGAGTTACGGTAGTCGTGTGAGACGCAAAAATGCACATTTCCAGTTCACTTTGGAGACCATTATTGCGTTTTTAAAGATTTTTCCAGAATTTTTGCACTCAGAAATATCCTGATTTTTGGTTTCTTTTCCTCCAATTTCGCATAATTGTCTTCCAGGCTCTTGCCGGCATTCGTCTTTGGCTCCAAATATCTTCCAGGTTTCACAATTTTCAGCTATCTCTCGTTTTGAATGCAACGACAAAGCTGGCTTTAACAATTACGACCATGACGGCCGTGGTTGACTTTCCGGCGCGCCGGCCATTGGTAATTAGTGCAGTAGAGCACGGAGAGATTATTCCCATTGAGGAGTGTAGAGAATGTTTTTTAAAAAGCGTTGTTATAGGCATCTGAGAATGAAGAAGACTTCCAACGTAAAACGATATCTTGTAAATTTGAGCTACCGTAAACGCGGGTTACTAGTTTATCGTATCGAGTTTATCGAGTTCGAGCAACAATTAATAGTTCTGAGCAAGCAGAGGTTTTTTCGAAAGACAAAAATGAGAATGGTGCAATCATGCTCCACAGAACAAGCAGTCACGGCACGGGTCACAGGAGACCAGTTGAATTCAGAATGCGTCACGAAGGCGTCTCCGCTTTCAGAAGTATTGCAAGACTATAGAAGACTCGAATGTTCCAGTTCTAGCACTTGTGCAAAAACGCATAGTTTGCACAAATTTGCGGAACAAACTGCAGTATTCTCGCCGAAATTGCTCAGACTCAGAATACCTCAGAATGCACATCAGAGAAGGGCGGAATTCCGGATTCCGCCGTTTTTTAAATTCCGTTTTCCGGATTCCGAGTTCCCAAAATCCAATTCCGCCCTACTCTGCAGAGAAGGGCGGAATTCCGGATTCCGCCGTTTTTTGCATTCCCTCGCTCACCCGTTTTGCTTTCACGCAGGACACACTCTTTTCAAGTTCGCGAGGAGTACACCACAAATTTATTGTATTACCAGGAAAATAACAGAAAATCGCTGATCGTATCTACCAAGAGACCGAGAGAGCCGCAAGATTCTCCAAGTGAAACTGTGAAACCGCGTGCGTGGTGGCCTTCTATCAGCGTCTCTCGTCTTTCAACTCCCGCTCTTGGCAAAACTGAATGCCGCCGCCCGCCCGCCGAAATACACAAATACTGAAGTAGTCGATGAAGCTTTCCTCTTTTTGAATATTTCTCAAAACTTCTTAGGAAACTTCTTGAATAATGCAGTGTAAGAATCGTGAAGAACGGAACCGTCAGAAGCCATCGCCTATTCCTTCGAAGACACACCAGGAACTAGCTGGCGTAGGTAGGGTGGTGGGGGGGGGGGAGAACCGATATCGAAATCGAAATCGAACATTTTTCGTCTATTATTCGAAAATCAATTTTAAAAACGATGATGCGAGAATCATCTTCTTTTCTCTTACCCTTCCCCTCCTTTGTTTATTGTTTATTACTTGTTCTCACAATATGAAGAATGAAGGAAGTGTATTGAGAAAAAGCGAATATCTGATGACAGACAACACATTGCAACAAGCCGCCAAACCAGTGGCTTCTTCGAAAGGAAATGAGACAGCGACAGACAGAGACAGAGAGAGAGAGAGAGCAGAAGTTTTTTGTGAATCCCACCAAAAACCACCAACCCCCCACCCCACCCAAAAAAAAAAGAGAGAAATTTGCATTGATTTCTAAAAAAAAAAATAAAGAAAAAAAAACTGGCTAAAAATGAATGATATTCTGAAAATTGTTTTATCAAGTGACTACATTATTACACTATTCTGAAGAACAGATACCATGAGAAAAAGAGACAAACGGTGTGGATTCAGCGGGCAAGAAACGGGCAAGAAACGGCCAGAACGCGCCCAAGTTTAGCGATCGGCGCGCTTCACTGAAAATGGTCGGCCAGTGACCAGTGCTCTCAGCATTTGATTCGGGGGGTACAAACGATTCGGGGGTACCAAGTTCATGACAGTAAATCTGTTTTTGAGTCATTGTTCAGATCTCAAAGCAAAAATCGTGTTCCGTAGTTCAAAATGAGTACTGACTCCTTCAATTCTTTGTCTCCCCAAGTACCACGAACTGCAAAATGACAGAAGACGCGTCCCCGAGTCATGAACTTGGTACCCCCGAATCATTGTACCCCCCCGAATTAAATGCCGTCATTTTGCAGTTCGTGGTACTTGGGGAGACAAAGATTTGGATGAGTCAGTACTCATATTGAACTCCGGAACTTTTTTTTTGCTTTTTGCTTTGAGATCGGAACAATGACTCAAAAACAGATTTACTGTCATGAACTTGGTACCCCCGAATCGTTTGTACCCCCCCCCCCCAATTCAATGCCCCAGTGCTCTCCTGCGTGGGACGGAGGGGGCTCAAACTCTGAGCGAAGCCACCGAGAGGCTCTCTACGAAAGGAAGTCTCAATATATCAAGGAGACTACTTCATGAGCCACCATCGCGCAGGACTGCAAGTAAGGCTTCCACGAAAGACGAAGACAAAAAGCTTGTCTTAAGCAATAAGCGCAAATACAAACGCAAGACCTATGTGAGTCAGACGAATCCAAGACGAAGACAAAGACGAGATGAAGCGGTCAAAGCGGTCGCCTGTGTGGACGAGGCTGTGATCCTCGCCCACACTGGCGAATAACGAATCGACTATGTACTTAAGTAAGTAAGTATCCATTCCTATGGAACAATCAGGTAAGATCATCGTTAGAGACTTCGAAAATCGAAAATTTGAATCTTTTAGACAAGGTCCAGTCACTTCAAATGAACGTAGCTTCATGTCTTTCACTCCGAGAGCTCGACGAGCTCGTGCTCAATGCTAGGGAAAGAGGCTTCGAGACGCTGAGCGCCTCTGAAACGGAAGGAGGAATCTCGAAAAACCATTTTCCACCAGACTGCCGTAAAATGGACAACACAAGCCAAAAACAACGAAGAAAAACGGCTGTTATCAGCGAAAAATGATGTTGTAAAAAACTGGCAATTAGGCAGGTGCAAAACATTACAAATAGGTCTCTGAAAAAAGCGATAAACGAAGTGAAAAAAGTGGGGAAAGACGATGAGGAAGGAAAGAACATAAAACTGATCAAAAAACGATGGCATTGAGGGCGGGGTGGGGGGGGGGGGGCAGGACGCGAGGTGTTTTAATATCGTCTAGTGACCGAGAATTACGGGAAATTCTGTTTCTTTTTGTTCGATTTCACATGAAGGCTTCTTTCTCAGAATGCAGAATTCTGAATTCTGAATGCCGGATGGTAGACTCCTGGCTCATTTCAATTTTGCCACCGTCTTTTTTGCAATGATGAGAAACAGAGTAGGGCGGAATTGGATTTTGGGAATTCGGAATACGGAATCCGGAAAACGGAAAAAAAAAACATTTTTTCACGGAATCTGGAATCCGGAATACGGAATGTAAAAAACGGCGGAATCCGGAATGCAGAATGCGGAAAACGGAATTTTAACCATTAATGAGGGAATCAAATGATGTAAATGCGCTCTGTTCGCAAACATTTTTGCGAGAGTTCAAAAAAAGTATATTTTTCACAAAAATTGAGAATAAAGTATTAAAACTCATAGTTGGGTAGAATTGGATTTTGGGAACTCGGAATCCGGAAAACGGAAAAAAAATTCACGTAATCCGGAAAACGGAAAACGGGAAAAAAAGTTTTTTCACGGAATCTGGAATCCGGAATACGGAATGTAAAAAACGGCGGAATGCGGAATGTGGAAAACGGAATTTTAACCATTAATGAGGGAATCAAATGATGTAAATGCGCTCTGTTCGCAAAAATTTTTGCGGGAGCTCAAAAAAGTACACTTTTCACAACAATTGAGAATAAAGTATTAAAACTCATAGTTGGGCGGAATTGGATTTTGGGAACTCGGAATCCGGAAAACGGAAAACGGAAAAAATCTTTTTTTTCACGGAATCTGGAATCCGGAATACGGAATGTAAAAAACGGCGGAATCCAGAATGCGGAATGCGGAAAACGGAATTTTAACCATTAATGAGGGAATCAAATGATGTAAATGCGCCCTGTTCGTAAAAATTTTTGCGGGAGTTCAAAAAAGTATACTTTTCACAACAATTGAGAATAAAGTATTAAAACTCATAGTTGGGTAGAATTGGATTTTGGGAACTCGGAATCCGGAAAACGGAAAAAAAATTCACGTAATCCGGAAAACGGAAAACGGGAAAAAAAGTTTTTTCACGGAATCTGGAATCCGGAATACGGAATGTAAAAAACGGCGGAATGCGGAATGTGGAAAACGGAATTTTAACCATTAATGAGGGAATCAAATGATGTAAATGCGCTCTGTTCGCAAAAATTTTTGCGGGAGCTCAAAAAAGTACACTTTTCACAACAATTGAGAATAAAGTATTAAAACTCATAGTTGGGCGGAATTGGATTTTGGGAACTCGGAATCCGGAAAACGGAAAACGGAAAAAAATTTTTTCACGGAATCCGGAATTCCGCTCTTCTCTGATGAAAAAACTATGAGCGATTTCGAGATTACGGTAGCCCCACTTTATTAGAGCAGAATTCCTTTCCAGAAAATATGATTTTACGATACGATACTGATCAAGAAGAAGCATGGCCACTCTGCTCTCCTCCTGACTCATATTGGAGCGGTGTACAGCTATTACTAGACGGGGTGCAGTTCTTTATTTCTCGAATCGAAACCACCATTATAATGGACACTGACAGTGACATTCTATTCTTCTCACTTGGACTAGGGGGGGGGGGCGGTGCTATGTTACAGGTGGCGCCATAATACAGTTTTTTGGAGGGCATGCTTCATTGTTAGAGGGTCTGACAGTGAGATGTTTCGTTTCTTTTTTCATCGCAAACGGGGAATACCGGTAATTTGTGGAGTCTCCGGCGAAGAACAAATGGCGAAGTTGACGTAGTACAACACATTTGCCCCTTATGTTGCTTCATAGTTCTCTGTATTTTCTTTCCATTGAACAAGAAAAGGGGGGGGGGTGGGCTGGCGCGCATACAGCGCGCACAATGTCAACTTGAAATACAGTTTCTGCCCATAGAATCCGTGTACCTTTAACGCCACACCCATCGCAGCTCTCTTTTCTCATTACGAAATGAAATCAAAGGCTTCGGGATACTGTAGCTGGGACTGATGAACAGAGTAGGGCGGAATTGAATTTTGGGAACTCGGAATCCGGAATCTGGAATTCCGCCCTTCTCTGATAAAAACGCCATTTCGCGGAATCCGGAATCCGGAAAACGGAAAAAAATTTTTTCACGGAATCCGGAATTCGGAAGACGGAATGAAAAAAACGGCGGAATCCGGAATGCGGAATCCGGAATTCCGCCCTTCTCTGCTGATAAAGTACCTGACGCCAATTTGTTCGATCGGCTTGTTACGTCTAGACTTTTCTTTTAAAACAGACTTCAGGACTATGCAAATTTTCTCTGAAAATGGTGTCTCGGCAAAATGCGATCACTGTCACATGTATATTATCGTTCTTGTGATATGGGCAGAACCGGGCAGACGAGCGACGATCTCATAACTTTCCCCCAATATCAAGACGGCATCTTGTTAGAGGAACGTTGAAGATTGCAGATCGCAGAGTAAGGCGACCGTCTCGTCTCGTCTTCGTCTTGAATTCGTCTGACGCAGAGATAGACATTTTATTGCGTAAGACGAATGCAAGACGAACGGAAACGAGACGAAAGGCGGCGACTTTTTGTTTTCTTCTTTCTTTCGTGGAAGCCTTATCTCATGGCAAAGCAATCAGGCAAGTTCATAAAGGAAACTGAGCAGATAATTTGACGAGGGCCGACAACTTTGGTATGGTGTTTTGACGGGTTCAAGTACCCTGACCATTTTGTCCAAACTGACATTTCAGCGTTTTTCTCACAACTCCAATTCTAAAGAAAGTTTTGAGCACGGCCGTGGTCGAAAGAGATGCCCAATATGTATTCTATGATACTTAGAAAATTTCGCGGTTAAAGTATACTTTCACCCCCCATGCCCGTATGATATTTCCCCCCCCCCACCTGTAGGGTACCCCCTTCTCTATCTGAACTTATGGGGGGGGGGCTCAGTTCACTATTGGCCCCCATTAAGTCTGTGGGGGGCCATAGTAAACTCCACAACTAAAAAAAACAAAAATACCATTTTGGCGATTGAAATACAGGGCAATGGTGTGCGGGGTTCCTTGGGGGGCCCTTCCCCACTTTGGGGGGGGGGGGGGGTGATTCCATACTTATACCAATTTCGCTCGTCGGGGTGCCAATCAGAACTGAGACAGTTTTGCCTCTTTTATGCTCTATTATGGCCTGTTATGCCAAAGTTAGAGCTATCGGGTCACAGAGGGTTCCCACCGACCCGCCCGACAAGGCACATGCACTGTGACTGCCGCGATGCCGATATCCTCTGCATCTGTACAGTGCGTTTCAATATTATACGTCCACTCTTGTTTTTGGCCGTAACTTGAGAACCGGTTGAGATATCAATCTAATTTTATTAAAATTGAATTCAGAGCAACAAATTACATCTAGAAAACCATTTTTGAGAAAAAATATTGAAAACTACTCGAGATACAGAGAAAATTCTGAAAATGTGACATTTGCAACCGTTTCAAAATTATACGTCCACTTCAAAGGTATGTCGATCTTGACCTTTGGCGGAGCCGGAAAAGCTTGAATTTAGTTTTGTTTTTTGCTGCCAATGTGAGAAACTTTTTTCATTATGATTTTCCTTGTTTTTCTCCACTTTTCAACATGTCTCGTGGCCATTTGCTCACTGATGCTGAAAAAGCCTTCATCGACGCGTTCAAAACCTCTGGTTGGACCAACAGGGCTATCGCGAAACATCTAAATCGTTCCCACGATTGCATTAATCGTTTTGTATCGAACCGGACCCGCAACAATCAACCCAACAAGGCTGGACGTCCTCCAAAACTCAATTCAAGAGCCAAACGATCAATCGTTCGTGTGGCTTCAAACACCATGAAGTCTTGTAATGATATCAAAAAAGAGCTGAATCTTGGAGTGAGCAAGTGTACAATCTGGAGGGCTCTTAAGGATGATCCAAACATCAAAAGAGCAGTCATGCGCCCTGCTCCGAAGCTCACTGACAATCACAAAACTCGCCGTCTCGACTTCGCTCGAAAAAACATGGGAACCAACTGGGATAAGGTATTAAATTTAAAATTATCTATCCAAATTATCTTATCTTTTACAGGTAATTTTTTCGGACGAGAAAAAATTCAATCTTGATGGACCCGACGGATTCAAATCGTACTGGCACGACTTGCGGAAGGATCCAGCCGTTTTTGCCAAAAGGAATTTCGGGGGAGGCAGTTTGATGGTATGGGGAGCATTTGCTTCGGCTGGATACTTGGAGCTCGCTTTCACCACTTGTCGAATGAACTCCACAGACTACCAAGACGTTCTCCAGGTTCCAATCGAAAACTGGTTCCAATCGAAAAACATCGATGTCTTGCCATGGCCAGCTTGCTCTCCAGATCTGAATCCGATGGAAAATGTTTGGGGCGAGCTGGTTCGTCGTCTTTACCGCCATGGAAAGAAGTATGCTAGTATTGGAGAGCTTCGGGATGCGCTGATTGCTGAGTGGAGTCTGCTGGAGCAGGAGTTCAAGACTAAGAGCACCCAATACATCCAAAACCTTATCAAATCGATGCCAAATCGTCTCTTCGATGTCATTGCTGCTAAAGGTTCATCCACAAAGTATTGAAATATTTTTTATTCTCTATTTTAGCATTGATTCTGAGAGTGGACGTATAATTTTGAAACGGTTGCAAATGTCACATTTTCAGATTTTTCTCTGTATCTCGAGTAGTTTTCAATATTTTTTCTCAACAATAGTTTTCTAGATGTAATTTGTTGCTCTGAATTCAATTTTAATAAAATTAGATTGATATCTCAACCGGTTCTCAAGTTACGGCCAAAAACAAGAGTGGACGTATAATATTGAAACGCACTGTATGTAGAGGATAATCAGTTGTTGATCTTCTACGCAATGGTGAGGACACGTGCATAAACGGAATAGTGATGACAAACTTTTCGAATTGAAATGAAACGATTTTTTTGTTTAATTTGCAGTGTTTCGATGAAGAACATATCCATTTCATTATTTCATTAAATAATGAAAAAAATGAAAGATTTTTCTAAATTTGTGACGATATTTTCAGCAGCTTCACCTCGTCTAGAGCACCTTCTGAGAGAACTTTAAAAAAATGCATAATTATTTTCGTTGGGACCCTTGCGGGAATCGTCTGCGAGACGCATTATGGGGTTATTCATGAAAAGCACAAAAAGCATTTTAATGCAAAAAAAATGCATTTTTTTTTGCATTAAAATGCTTTTTGTGCTTTTCATGAATAACCCCATTAGTGTTTATGGGCATCGTGCCGGCAAGCAACCCTCACAAGGTAACTGTTTTTAGATAATTGTTGAGAATTTTATGAAAATTGGTACACAGACACTTTCGAGCATGCTGAAAACCATGGCAAACTTTTCTAGTGCCCCAAACTCCCCAGAAGCTGAATATTCGCATCTGAAGTTCATCTGAAGCAACCATTCTCTAAAAACAGTTCCCCTTGTCAGAGTGCCAAACGGGTTGTTCGTCGTAAACCTTGCCGCGAATTGGCCAATTGTGGAGAGAAACCGCAAAAATTAATGGCAATCCGCCGCATAACAACACAAAACGGGCATGTGGCCCGGCAAGAAGGTTGTTCTCTTCATGCCATTATTATCCACCACAGCCTGCAAGGTGTCGTCTTTGGCTCCAAATGTCTTCCAGGTTGCAGAATTTTCAGCTATCTCTCGTTTTGAATGCAACGACAAAGCTGGCCTGAACAATTACGATCATGACGGCCGTGGTTGATGTTCCGGCGCGCCGGTCATTGGTAAATGGTGCAGTAGAGCACGGAGAGATTATTCCCATTGAGGAGTGAAGAGAATATTTTGGGAAAAAGCGTTGTTATAGTCATCTGAGAATGAAGAAGACTTCCAACGTAAAACGATATCTTGTGAATGTGAGCTACCGTAAACGCGGATTACTGAATCGCGTTTTTTCTATTCACTCGCTCACAAGAGAAGGACATTTGGAGCCCAAGCCCAACCCCCCCCCCAAACCCGTTTGACATTTGGAGCCCAACCCCCCCCCCCCAAACCCGTTTGACATTTGGAGCCCAACCCCCCCCCCCCCAAACCCGTTTGACATTTGGAGCCCAACCCGTGCCAAACGTTCACGTAAGCCTGCTTTTGCTCTCGAATACTCAGAAAAAGACGTCAAAGAATTCCCCGAAATCTGAATGTTTCCCAGGAAAAAAGAGAAAAAAGAGAGCAACTCTTCATCAACGAAAGAAGGAATCAAGAGTTCACAGTCTAAACAATGTGTATTTTCACATCCTATTGGTCTAGGACTCGAATAAAACCCTACGTAGACGGGGCATCAGTACGACAACATTTCTGCTATTTTAGATAAGATTTGTCGAAGATTTGTGTAACAGGAAGTTCGTTAAGGTCAGTTTCAAAGTCAACGAAGACATCCGGTTAACAGATAGGCAACCAACTCCATAGCGTTTTATATGAGAATGATATGTACAACGCTCCTTTCCAGATGCAAGCCTACAGTACAGTACCATTTTACTCTCCCTGTCCGGTCGCAAACTACAAAGAACCAATCAACAATTGTTTTGGTGAATTCCGAGGTATTGAACCAACAAGTATCAATTGCATACACAAGACACATAAACAGATACGCCTAGCAGATAGTAGACACTTGACGAGGAATACCCGAAGCGGGTATATCGTGCCATTCTGTCTTCGAAGTACTCATGACTGCTATCCGTTTTTGATCAGTATTCAGTTTTCAAAACGATGAGAGTGAAACCGGAAAGAAAAATGAAGGTAGTAACAGAAAACAGAATAGGTGGAAGGAGAACGAGGAGGCCGAGGAGATAATTATCAAGAGTAATGACAAAGATGAAACAAGAAGGGCAGACGGGGGATGGCGGGGGGGGGGGGGTGACGGAGGTCGGGCGGCATGGCAGAGGGTAGGGGTGCCCTTGATAATGAAGAGAAAAAAGGTTAGCGCAATATCGTAAAAAAAAAGGATATGGTTTGGAAGGAATACCCAAAACATTGGAAAGCGAAACGATGAGGAGAGGGAGAATAGATAAGGTGTGATAGTTTTGATTGTATTAAACACCTCCAGCGCTACCATCTTTTCTTCACGTTTCGCACCAATACTAGGGCTTCCACGAATGACGAAATATGACCATCTCGTCTTGTCTTCGTCTCACTTGCGTAAGTCTTGCGTTTATAGCGTAATACGAATGAAAGACGAATGCAAGACGAACGAAGACGAGAGGAAAGACGACTTTTTGTCTTCGTCCTCCGGAATCTTTCTCAATCTCAACTAACAAGGTGCTTTCCATAAAGACAGTGAGGAGTAGAGAATAAAAATTCAAACGTTTGGAATACGGAAAATGGAATAAATATGGAATAAAGCGATGCATAGCATACAAAATATTGCATATGGATTACAGTTTCTCGTGGAGTACGGAACTCGGAATGCGGAGTGTCGTTGTTTCTCGGAAGACAAAGGACGCCAGATATCGTATCGCGGAATATGGAAGAAGATCCCGCCCAATTCTTCTGATGACCTAGTTTTCGTAAGTCATCAGATCTTGGCAAATGGATACGTGGGGGGGGGAGGATGGTGTTGGATGCGCTGGGGGAAATACGGGACTGCAACTGCACTGTCCAACTATGGTGAATAGCTGAGAAGGGCGGAATTCCGGATTCCGCCGTTTTTTTCATTCCGTCTTCCGGATTCCAGATTCCTTAAAAAAAATTTTTTCGTTTTCCGGATTCCGAGTTCCCAAAATCTAATTCCGCCCTTCTCTGGTGAATAGTCTACCCGGTTCTGAGGTTGTAAGAGCATCAAAGTGCCCAGCTTGTTCTTCCTATTTTCAATCGAAAAAGTTCCGTTTCCAAAATCGAAAAAGAAGAAAAAATACACATTTTCCGCGAAATACGAAATAAAAACATTTCCGCGGAATATGGCAAACGGTATTCGGAATGTCAGCATTTCATGAAAAACGGAATAGATGGCCGTGAAACAATTTCTGATCTCCTCTCCCTTTCAAAGTTTGGTAAAAATCGGTTGACGGAAAGTTGACTAGGTTCGCCGACCGGCAAATAAATAAACACACACACACACCTGAAATCTGCCGTTTATTATATTACGAATAGGAACTTCATTCAAAGTTGTGCAAACAATTGGATTTTGATGGTTTCGCATTTGCCTCTAAAAAGCTTGTGCCAAAGTTGTTTTTTTAATTGAATAGTTGACGGGAGAATAGGCTCGCTTTAACCCGAAAACTGTATCAGAAGAGCACTTTGTGCTCTTCAGAAGCTTCAGAAGCGAGTTTCCGAGTATTACAGTTTTGAACGCAACCCAAAGAAACAAGTTTTATTACTTTTTTCTTTCACAATTTTTGAAATATGCGATTTTCTATAATTAAGGCTTCCACGAAAGTCGAAGACAAAAAGTCGCCTTTCCTCTCGTCTTGCATCGTCTTAAGTCAGACGAATTCAAGACGAAAATGAAGACGAGGCGAGGCGATCATACTTCGTCTTTCATGAAAGCCTTAGCTATAATGATGGTTTTCACGAAAACGACAAGAAAAATGGGGAAAAGGAACAAAAAAACTCTGTAGTAGGCATCACCCGGCCAGAAATTTAGTGAAAAGCAGCCAGCGACTCAAATAATCATTTCAGTTCACGTTGGGTGTCAAAATGCAAAGTCTGAAATATGATAAACTTCTAATTTTGGCTCGGAGCATGAGCTATCTACTTATTACTAGTTCTGTCTGTGTTTCCGTCTGTCTACCCAGAACCTTTTTTTTTTTTTGAAAAACTCGAAAGAACGTGGGCCTCCTACTTTGATATGCGGGATGGAGTCGCGCTTCGCAACCATATCTTTAGAAGGTCGCTGGGTACTTGGGATACTGTAGAACCGTACACCCAAAATCTATAAAACTATCTTAACAGCGATAAAAACAATCAAGATTTTGCTGAAATAACAATCTGGATGTCCGTGTATCACATGTCAAAAATCAGTTTCATAAGTGCAAAACTACAACTTTAATAGACATTGTTTTCCAAAGTTTCTAAGACATTCCAGAATGTTCCAGAATGTTCTAGAACAGTGGCGTAGCCTTTTTGTTAATTTGAGTTAGCGGGTGACTGAAAATGTTAAACATTTTCAGTCACCCGCTGAATTGCTATCTCCACCGAATTCCTTCTCAGGTAATTTTTGGCACATGTGCCCCAAGTTGGGGCGCGGTTGCCGGTGCTACGGGTTAGCGTACACGCTTACCGCGTAGCACCGGCAATCGCGCCCCAACCTGGGGCACATGTGCCAAAAATTACCTGAGTTTCCTTTTTATTTCCCATTTTAGCAGTTTTCATGAATAATCCCAGAAAAGAAAGAGAATTATTATGTTTTCGGGAGATCAAACGTGAAGAAAGAGCTTCTTATGTCATGCTCTAAATTAATAAAGCACCTTTTCTACATAAATAAGATGCTCTTCGACTAGAGCTCACTTAACGGACGCTCTCATCGTTACGAACAAACATTCAATTCGAAATATTCCATAAATTACAGCGTCGAATTGAAAAATGTCACCACCATTTCAAAACCATCGAGTTCCAGAAATATCTCCGGATCTAGGACTTGAACACTGACAAAATATGCGGAGAGAGAGAGGAAAAATTGAAATTTCGTCAACTCTTGCCATCTGACAATTACTATTTTTCTCTTCTTCTTCCAATAATTATTTGATTTTTGATCGTAGTATGCGTTTTCTTGCATTTCTCTTTGATAGTAACCCGTAGGTAGTACCGGCAATTGAACACCGTCCGGGGAAATAGTGAGGAAAACAAGGAAGCACAAAGAAAATAGAGGGAAATGAGGAATTTTTGTATGGGGGGGGGGGAGGGTGGGGAAAGTGCCACGGTTATCTTACAAAACCAATGTTTTATTTTTAAAGAAAATTTGTGACCTTTCACTGTGTTTTCTTCCCTTGCTGAAAGTGGCAAGTACAATGTCAGCAAATTGGCTGAAGTTCAAAGGAAACAACGACTTATTTCGATAATTTGCCAATTTTGGAAATGAGAGAACACACTTTGGTAGACAGATGAAAAACCGTAATGTTTTCTAACTCAATTATGCGGAATATCTAATAAAAAGGCGCAAAAATGAGGGTAATACAAACGTGATATCAACGTTAAGGCTTAAACGAAAGACGAAATAAGACCGTCTCGTCTCGTCCTCGTCATCGTCTAGAATTCGTCTGACGCAGAGATAGACATTGTGTTGGTACACATGCATTTTAATTGACTACGTAAGACGAACTCAAGACGAACTGAAAGACGAGCGAAGACGAGACGAAATGATTCCACGAAAGACGACCGATCTGTTTCGTCTTTCGTGGAAGCTTTAATCAACATTTCTTAATAAAATTTAGTCGGAAGCTTTCATATAGTTACTCTGATAAATGATAGACAGGTTTCGGGAATTGTTTTGCCTTTTCTTCAATTGCAATTGTTAATTAACATCTAAGAGTTTGGGAGCAAATATAAAAAAAAAACCAAAAGAACTCGAATAATTCTAAGTAAATCCGGGCTGCAGGAAGCTTACAACATGGAATCGATGACTGCAAAAAAAGCGTGCCGAAAGCGAACTTAGAATTTGGATTTTTTTGATGTTTAAATATTTTAAAAATCTTATTGAAATTTAAGAAAAAAGGAAAAAAAGAGTGTGATAAATGCAACTGTTTAATAATATTTTATAATGAAAAAGCAAAAAAAAAACAGGAAAAACGATATGAATATTTCAGATAAGCGATGCTTCAATTTCAGAACTATTACAGAAGGAAAAAAATTCATTTTAGTAGATTACTTATTATTATTCAATAAAGGCTTTTTAAATTTTGATTCCTAATTTCCTTTCAAAAACACTGCGCTTGTTCTGGGAACAGTGAAGTCAAGTACGGCTCGGCGCCCCGCCTAACACTAGAATTAGACGGAATAACAATAGCATAATATCCACTTTTAACATCTCCGTATCTCTTGCTTTTTCGGCTTGGCATTTCCGACACGGCGATTTTTTTGCGGCCGTTGAATGGGCGATTCTAATTGCGATTCAAACGCTTTTAAAGAACACTCTTGCTGCGAACACATTATAACATCCGCTTTTTACCTGGACATCGTGCTATCGCTTTAAGCATTTTCGCGTTTTGCGGCGGCCACGCAACGAAACATGCAATGCTACATTTTGCAAATGACGCGAAACTGGCGAACTCAAAATATTTACCGAAAACGAAATGGCATTTCTACGGAGAAATCCAATAAAAATCGATAAAAAATATTTAAAAATTGAAGCGATAAAATAGGCACCCATTTGTTATTTCGGAGTATTGTAATGAAAAGAAACGCGCGAATTTCAAACTACAACCTTAACAAGTTCTTAACTATCAGTTTGATTTTAGGAAGCACTGAGCAGAATATTAAAATATTTAAAGTCATTTCAAGATAATTTTCGCCACCTTAATGTATATAGTTATAAAAACTTGCTTCGTGCCAGAAAGCGGCCTTCAAAAAAGTTAAAAAAATATATATTGAGTGCTTCACAGCTTAAAAGATAAAAAGCCTCATGGAACTCCTTTCGTTTTATCATTTTTGTTTCCCAGCTTTTATAGACAAAACAAACGTCGTTTCCAAAGGATAACATTGGCGAGAGCGCATACCAATCGGGGAGGGCGCAGAGAAAACAAACGCTGTGACGTCACAAGATTTAAGAAATAAAAAGAGCAACATATGGAGAAAGTAAGAGAAGTCTTCTGGAAAAAATCGCGCGAGATATTTTTTATTTTGAGTCGGCCATAAAACATGGAAAATAGTGCTCTATCCATCCATATAATACATTTTCACAAACTGTAAGAAAATGAAAACGAAATAACGTACAACTTTTCCTAGAAGTCGTGTCTTCTATTTTTCAGAAACCGCGAAATGAAATTTCGGAATTCTGAAAGATCCGCGTAGAGCGGCATCTGTGCTCGCGTATTGGGGGCGGGCCGAGACGCGCACACTTCCCATTTTCCACCGCCGACAGTGAAAAAATTAAGGAAGGCGTGTCACTGTCCCGCCCAAAATACGCAAACATCGCTGTCAAATAAATATTATTTAGCCGCTACTGCGTACGAAAGTGTGACCATAAACTATGGGCAACGGCCAGTGTGACATTGCGGATTCAGTTTGAATTGAAAAATGAGATATTATATTGATTTTAACTGATATGCAATCAAAAAATCATTTTTTTTTCGCCAGCCTTAAATCACGAAATAATTGGAATCTTATCGAAACTGCGTTTACAAAGATTTGGCAGAGATAGTAACAAGTGAAGATTAGCAAAAAAAAAGAAAAAAAAGTTTTTGATTTTCCAAAGACAAAAAAAACCGAGGAAGAGACAAGGGAAATCATGGAAAAGCCATGAAACAAGAAGCTGAATGTCGATTTGACAAAGGAATAGAGAGAATAAAAGAAAAAAAGGATATAAGAAAACCAATGGATTGTGACTGGTTTTGAATCGTTTTCCAGTATAGGCGAATCATCCTTTTTCTTCATTTTGCAGAATAAAAAGTTTTGACGGTTAAAAAAGAAACATTGGAATTGACACTAAACTGCGAGAAGGTGAGCGTTTGATTTTCAATTTTTAAGATATCGCACTACGGCTTAAACAGAAAATAGAATGAAAGCATATTCAGCGCATTTATTGGCGTCTATTTCGAAGCTGGCCACTCAAGCGGGGCGTCAGCGGGCACTGTCATCGCTTTCTCCAAATTACAACATTTACACTTTATCAACGTGACACTGACTTTGAAAAAACGTCAAAGCGGCCGTAAGGTAGGCACGCATCACGGCTACAGCGTCTCGCATCCGCCAGCGTGAATATAATGAATTGAACATGTTTTCCGAACTGCTGTCGATGTACGCGTAGTACTCATAGTTGCTAGAGGGTGCTTGTCATAACTTTCCTGAATTTTAATTTTTTTTAATCATCGGAGGATAAATTAACATCACCCCCCCCCCCCCGCCCCAGTTTTTCAGGTTATCCGTGAACGCGTGAGCATCGAGTTGAATTGCTAACTCCTTTTATATTTCGCCTCACAGCGCGTTTAATCCGCACATTCTGATTGTCTTTCTTTACAGGAGAGATGAATCACAGAATGAACAGTTGAAACCTGAAATTATAATATTTTAAGAAGAAGATAAACATAAAGGATTGCTCGCAAAAGAATGGGAATTTACGGTTTCATATCGGCGGTAAGAAAACTCATTTCCATTTCTTTATGCATTTTTTTTGAATTTCACGCAATTGTTTATTTTCGAAGCATAATTTAAAAAATATGTATCAGAAAAATCATTCATTATACTAATATTTGCAGCTAGAAAAGAACATGTAAAGTGTTCGAAGTAGACGCGCTGTGACGTTACATCGGGGAGGAGCCCCAAAATTCAAATGGCGGCAAAACCGCCCCGAAACTGTTTCACTCCAAAAATCGGCATCCGAGTTAACAGATAATTGTTGCAGATCACTCACGTCTCGTTGTTTCGAAAATTGAAATGAAAATGCAGCTAAGTAATGAAAGCGCTCTCTTTAAATCTCTCGAGACGTCGTCAAAAAAAGCGCAATTTTCTACTTAAAACCGACTATTCGCATGATAAAATGTTCAGTTTCAGAGATTTCTTCGGCAAAGGATCGACGACGGAGATGTCACGTGAGGCCGACTAGCCGAATGAGAAGGGAAAGTTCCCATTCACTGGCCGAACATCATTTCAACATTTCATTTCGTTTTCGTTAAAAAATATCTCCCTCTGAAACGTGAAACTTCTCCACTAAACAACAGAATCATTTTTGAAAGTGAATTCTTCAAATGGGTATTTCTTATGAGTCATGTATCATGTGGAAAGTTGAATAGATTGTTTACTTATTATATTTATTTCAAACATTTTGAACATTTCCTAAATTTAACAAAATAGATGGTGAGCATTTCAAAGAATTCAATTTTATTATTGCATTGAACTGATAATCGATAATATGTTCGCCGAGAAAGATAGTACAGAACCTCTACCAGATAAGTATCCCACCTTTCGTTATAACTGGGGACCGATTAGAGCTGAATGCCAGTTGGGGAGGCCTATTATTTCAGAAATCGAAATCGCACGTTCATCGGATCATTTTCATAATAAATTCAGAAAAGATTCCCACACTAAATGGCATTAACGTGATCGCAGTGGGAGCGAGAAACTAAGCGTGGGCACTGTAGAAAAATGATCGCAGTCGGCACGATGCTGGAAAAACCAAAAATTAAAAAATAAACATCCGAGTGGCGCGGCCGCGAGAAACGCGCCAGATCTTACTGAACCGCCGGAGCCACGGGTTTCAGACTGAATAACAAAATTTCCCTCCAACTTCAGTTCATAAATAAATATAAGAAATATAACGACTGGATCCCCAGTTATTTGTGATATGGAATGAGAAAGCTGTGACGAACACGATTGTGTGATCAAAATCGATCGAAAATCGTCTGAAGAAGGATCATATGCATTTTGTCTTTTCTTATGGGATCTTCCCGAAAACGTCAAAAAGTGGAAACTATAAAAATAAACATTGAAACCCTCTGAAAACATGGATATTTGGTTCCGCCGAGTGGCGAAAATACGATAAGAACACAGGAATTACAATAAATTAAGTTTATTGTATTGAAACTGGTTAGCGAACGAACAACAAAAAACAGAAACAATAGCACTATGTGGACCGATTAGAATATGAAAAAGGAAAACAAATCTAAAACGAACTAATTTAAAAAACCGAGGCAGTTTTTTCGAAAATCTAAATATTATCGCCGTAAAAAAGTTCCGACATTTTTTCGAGCCCGCGAAAATCGGGATTTGAATTTAGAGGCTCCTTATTTTTTCTGCTGAATTTTCAGAATTAAACTGGATTAAAAGAACGAAATTGTATTAATCGTGAATTTTTTTACACGTTTCTTCGAATGTTTATATATATCAATTTGCGTCATTTATTTTTTTTTCGTTTCTTCTGATAAAAATATATCGCGCATAGCAAATGCGCTGATGAAATGGGCGGAGCCTCTAAATTCAAATCCCGATTTTCGCGGGCTCGAAAAAATGTCTAAACTTTTTTTCGGTGATAATAATTGTCGCTCCTTACATATTTTTTAAATGGCGGGGCGCCAGAAAAATTGATCAAAACGGCACGATGAAGCGTCGTTGCGGTAACGCTTGACGCACGACCTGGAGTAGCTTAACCTGCATTTTGAAAGCGGGTTCTTCGCGACCGGCTCCAGACTCGTAGCGGCTTGCGTGGGGTGGGCCTTGTCGCGTCGCCCTTCAACTAACGCAACACGAATCCCGAGCATGGCATTCAGTACTAGGGTGAGCATTTTAGCTAAAATGCAGTAATTGACTTCGATTTGATTCTAAAATATTCATTTCAGTTTAGGACATTTTTTCTAAAATTTCAAGCCGGTT
Organism: Caenorhabditis inopinata; assembly: GCA_003052745.1. Lineage (NCBI taxonomy): Eukaryota > Metazoa > Nematoda > Chromadorea > Rhabditida > Rhabditidae > Caenorhabditis > Caenorhabditis inopinata. The sequence continues at coordinate 13,734,492 of AP018151.1, read as the reverse complement.
TAACAGATTTCCGCAATTTTACTGAATTAATCGTTACTTTGTTTGCTGTCTGTGAATAAAAACAAAAATTTTTTTCTAAGGAAATGTCCAACCATTTTCTATAGTTATTAATGCCGCGTGCAAAGATGCAGCAGGCTACAAAAACCCAAAAACACGGCGTCCAGAGAAAATTCACAATTTTCAGTTTTGCATCGCTCACGACTACCGTATAAACGCCCTGCACTTCAGCGTATTTCAAGTTTTTTTGAAATTTTCACGTGAAATTTTGAAAAGTTGAAAATCTTTGATGTGCAGGCGGATTACAGTAGTCACATGCCACCCGAAACAGCATGTTGCATATCCACTTTAGGCGCCGATTTTATGTAGTTTGAATGAACGCAACATAAACATGTTATTCTCATTCAAAAGATCATAGGTGCCCTGTTCACACGAACACGGACGCGTTTCACAGAGAGACACGTTAAAATCAGCGGTAATCCGCGTTGAAATCCTTTGAAATCCTTCCGTGTAACATTGTTGGTAATGCGTTTTTGTGAATATTAGACTTGGTGGACTACTAAACGCAACTCAACTACTTTCAGAGATCGCTGAAATTTCTGATCAAATACCAATCTCAATGAAACAATGGCCTTTTTTCGATTTTCACAGAGCACAGTTGCGAGTTGCGAGGCCACCGCCAAACACGTAATTAGCTGTAACAAAAACAAATAACTGCCCTGTTTTTCTTTCAATTCACACCGTTTTACATTGCTTTTGTTCGTCTATCTCGTCATCATTTCGTGTTCAACAAAGAGTGAAAACGATTGAAATCAGGTACTTTTCTGAGAGTGTGACTAACTGTAAATAACTGATAAGACGCATTCTACCGATGGTTGCGGGCAGTGGAATTCATAGACATTTAGCGATTAGTGGACCTATTCGCGAACGGGGAAATAAGGTGCGTTAGGCATGTTATTTCAAACGTTTTCAACCATAAGGTTTCAACCATAAGACAGGTTATTTCAAACAATCAAGATCATGTACACCAAATACTTCGTAATTTTCAGAGCGATTTTTCTAGCCACACAGTGGCTCTGAATCTCTAATAAACAGTATTTTCCAATCATATTTTCTTGATTTACTCTTTAAAAACTAATTCATCGAACAACCGCTTTTCAAATCGTTTTATATAAACGGGGTCTTCCAAACGAAAAAATCTGACCAAAATTGCCCTAAATACTAAACGATTGTAAAAAATGAAGAAATTAATTGAAAAAAAATGGGAGAATTACGAGACCAAACGAGCTCAGAGAACGGCAAACACGGCAATGTGCTGTGCAAGGAGCATACAAGTTTCTATAGAATTAAAAAAGTATCCGTGTAAGATTGCAAATTGCCGCAAGATAGTGATAGGCTACAGCAGAAAACGAAAAGATGACGTGCAAAAAAAATATTTCTTGTCGTTTCCAAGCGACTTGCCAAGAATTCTCTGAGATATACTTTTGCTCCCCGTTTTTCTTAGTGAATAGGAGCAAAAAAATATATAAAAATACCTTTTTTAAAAAGTACTTTAGAGACGCTATTGAACACTGATTCAAATGTGCTCTGGCAATAGAAAAATCATTGTTTCATCACGATTTCTAATTTTCGATTTGTTCTATTAAAAATGAACAAATTAAAGTGGATTGTTGTAATTTTTACGAGAAATCTGAAGGAAAACTCATAAATTTACACGTTTTTTTTTCAATTTTTGATTCAAATTTTCAGAATAGTTGTGTGCGAGAAAATACTTTTTAAGATGAAAAATTTTCAACGCGCAAAGCTATTTTTCAGTTTTTTTCTAGCGGAGATACCTCTACACCAAAGTCCTTTCTACCACAATTCGATAATTGGAGTGCTAGCTTCAAAGTACATTCATTTCTCTTGAAAACTGCGTACTCCTTCAAATAACGGCGAGACATTTAAGGCTTCTCTGGGAAAAACACATGGCAATGGTTGCCAGTTTTATATTGTTTTTTTTGTTTTTCAATTCACCGTAACAAGGCCATTCGGTTTATGCCGAAATCACACGAAAACGTTGTCTATTCCGCCGACGTCGTCAATTTTCTTCGATTCTCTATATCTCTTACTCTGTAATACTTTTAAATTTCGCAAAGGAAAACGCCGAGGGAATGATCAGAAAGCGAACCGGGAAGTAAAGTGTTTTGGAGACAGTTGAGAGATTTTGTAGAAAAACGAGAGGAGGAATTCAAAAACTCGTATGATGAGAAAAAAGAGAGTACCTACTACAGATGCGGAAGAGGGGAGGGTAGATTTTTGAAAGAGAGGAATGAGGAACTGTTTGTTTCCAGTTTTTTTTACAGAAATGATAATTAGAAAAACGAGAGACAAGGAAAATAAATAAAAAGAATATATGAGTTGGTATATGAAACGCGAGTGCCTTAATGCATGCGCGCTCTATCGCTTAAATAATGTCACAGTACCACAAATTCTATTAATCGGCGTAGGCCTAAAAATTTATATATTTTATTGAGTTTTCCAGGTTTTCAGCTATGACTTAATAGTTATATTCAACAAAATAATAAAAACAAAACAATGAAAGAAGCCATTAAAAAAAGTACTTCTGAAACAACCCATGACGGTTTTTTTCTTTTATGTATTCTCGTGAATTCTCTCGTCTAGCAGAAATCATTACCGCTGTACCACACCACACTCTGCGAAACTATTTGCTGTAAGCAAATCCATATTGCGCGCGAACATTGTTTTTACAGAGAAGGCACTCGATTAAACATGGCGCGGCAACACAGGCCAGACCTTTTTCGCAGAAATTTTCATATTTGGTCTTTCAATTCTGTGAAGCTTCTTATAGAAAGGTTCCCCATGACTGAAGCTAACTACATCCGCAAGAAGAAGTTGTGGAATAGAAGGAGGGATATTTTAAGATCTTTTATTGGCAGTTCTTCGATTATTCATTTTTTCATTCCGGGTCTCAAAAATGGAAGTATCCGATCAGACGTTTTACAATATATTTTTGGCCATAAAATACTAACTAAATAGAAATTGATATTACAACTATAAACTACGTATTTTTTGTCGTTCGCCGTTTTCCTTCAGTCCGATTTTTTTTCAAGCTTTGATAGGGGGATTGGAAAATGCGTCTTAATGACGCCAGCCTATTGCATTGCTTGATTTGATCAAAATCGATGGGTTTTCCAGCCGAAAATTATAAATTGAAGAACATTCATTCTAAAATCAAAAAAAAATTTCATCTCATTTTACGAAATATCGGTTTTCATTTCAAATGTTGCTTAGTCAAAAGCTTCGAAAAAATGCAATGAAAAGTATAAATTCCCAATTCTTTTCTAAATCAGGACCATAGTGAAATCAGTATTTCTGCTGGGAAGACCTGATCTCATAGAGGGATACACGAAGTTCGGGAGGAACTTTGAAAGTGGCGTCGGAAATGCAGCAGCTCACCAGACTGAGGCTGTGGTAATCAGGCTGGTGTGATGCTTGAATGTAAGTACATTTATTACAGATGCCTATTAATAAGATATGCCGTTTTATTAATAGTTTTATATGAATTTCTGAACTGGCTGGCGGGTATAGAGCAATTCGTAGTTTCGAGTTAAAGCGTCTTGGTCAAAATGGGAAATGTGAAATCGTTTTTTTTTTTTGGTAGCTATTATCCATCCGCGGGGACGTGATTTTTCAGTTAAAGGCGCTGTTTGGGTCTCGTTAGGGGATAGCGCGTTTTAACGCGCTAATTTAAAAATTGTAAGAAAGCGCACACACTGCGTTTGTGATTTCTTTTCGAAAATTGAAGCGAATATTGGAATTTTTTCTATATTTTGCTTCGAAAATCATGTTTTTTAAAGTAATTTTTATTGTCAAATTTCTTAAACTGTTTATTTAACTGAATAAATCACAAACGCAGTGTGTGCGATTTCTTACAATTTTTAAATTAGCGCGCTAAAACGCGCTATCCCTAACGAGACCCAAACAGCGCCTTATAACGAAAAATTACGTCCTCGCGGATGGATAATATCTTTCCAGACTGAATTTCTAAAAAACTGTAAAGACACGAAATTTTGAAGGACCCCACTGAAAATTGACAGAAAGAATGCTTTAAAAGTCTCCGGCTTACACGTGGGAGTTGGATAATAGACTTTTTCAGGTGTGCAAATAAACAGCAGCTGAAGTTTTGTTTTTATTATTTTAATGAATAATTGTGCAGGTCGCTTTTGGCAAAAAAAAATATTTAAAATATTGGCAAAAGACGCCAGAAATATCGAATTTTATCAGGGTTGCGACGATTAAAGATTCTGAATTAACGGAATATGAAATACGAAACCCGGAGCTCGCAGCCACGCAGATCTTGCACAAATATGAAAGCTTAAAGGATGTTCAAAGGAATTACAGCAGCTTCAGATTTGAGGAGCCGGCGGAAACTGACATCGGAATCCATAGATTGCGACGAGTCCAGGGCTCACCATGTTACGTAACGTACCCTTCTTGAATGTCAGTATTTTTACTCGGACAATCTCACAAATTGACGACAGTGGTGTTTGTTTTACAGCATTCGCTCAGGAAAAAGGGACGGTTGGGCGGCTTCTCTTACAAGACAGACGGTCTAGTTCTAGAGTAAATCAGGCAGTTGATTTTATATTTCAGATTTCAGAACATCGCGATAAAGCACACTGGGGTCCGCAATTTGCACTGGTGATCGAGTAAAATTATCGAATTTTCAAAAAAAGTGATGTCCATTATGTCGCGAACAATTTGTAAGAAACTAGATTTTTGGGAACTCATAATCACGGCTTTTATGGCCATCTAGCTGACTTCTTGGACTCTTTTTAATAATACGTAGGAAAAAAGGCGGAATCGAAAGTGATGAGGTGGGAATACATACATACACTTGTAGTCGTTCAGCAACCACGGATTTCCTTTTTTCCTTTTCTCAATGTTATTCATCCATTCGTCAAACGCATTACGATGGAATGTGACGTTTAGATTAAGCTGAACGCATTCCTTGGAAGGGGCGAAGCGATGATTATTGTATCTGGTATTAAGGTTAGTAAACATAAAATTCTGACAGCGATAGCATTGATCCCCGGAAAGACAACTTTGAATATTTGACAACGGTGTAGAATGCCCGAATTTCTTCGATTACCTCAAATATTTGAGTGAAATTTTTAAAAAAGAATTGTTCCATTTTATTTTTTTGACATTTTTTCAACGATTTTTAAGACATTTTTTAATTTCAAAAATATGACGAAAAAAACGGATTAAATTTTTCCGTTATTCAAAAGAAAAAGTGGCCAACCAACTAAGAAAGCGCTCTTTTAGTTTTACTTTACTTCCTTAATTGCACCTTTTCTTAACTTTTCGTTATCTTCAGAACTTTAATCACAATTAACCTTACCGTTTTATATGCTTTCATTAGGTAATTTTCGCTTATATTAAAAAAAATTGTTTAAATCTATTTTTTGATTTTTTCATCTAAGAATCCGAGTCACCGAGCCGGGCGATGGTAAAAATATTTTTTTTTTAATTTGAAATCCTTCTTTCTTTTTCTTTTTACTTAGTCAGCCTTCGGAGGAGCTCTATCTAGACTTCCCATGCTATTATTCTGATTTTTCGACGCAGCCATTGGATGAATTTTAAGTTCTAAGAAGCTTGAGCATCGGTAAAAAGTGTTATTATAGAGACGCCAAACAGTCGGATCTTTGAGCCGAAGCTTTGGATGTGCCTTTTTTTATAAGGCAATGTGCTGTGCAAGGAGCAAGGTAGTTTCTATAGAATTAATAAAGTAGCCGTGTAATATTGTAAATTGCGGCAAGATAGCGGTAGGCTACAACAGAAAACGAAAGAATGACGGGTAAAAAAATTTCTTGTCGTTTCCAAGCAACAACTTGTCAAGAATTCTCTGAGCTGCTACAGTTATTAACACCATTTACAACTGCTCCTCTTTTTCCTTAGTGAATAGGACAAAAAAATACCTTTTTTTTTTTTTTTTAGTATTTTAGAGATGTCAAGCATACACTGATTCAAATAAGCTCTAGGTAAAAAAATTATTTCTCAGCGATTTCTATTCGATTTTTTTCTACATATTAAAATCGAGTAAATTATGATGAGGAATTTCTATAAGTTTTACTGTTTTAAATACATTTTTATGAGAAATGCTGGAATATAAGGCATATACGATTTAAAAAAAAATGTAAAAAGACAGAAATTATGATAGATTCGATGAGCAGTTAAGAATAACTGAGCGCGCCCGTAAATCTACAAAACCTTCGTAGCGAAGCCATCCTTTTTTTAATCAAAGCGGAATTTAATCACGGTTTCGACGATTTGGCGTATGTTTGAAATTCGAAAATTTAAATATTAAATCCGGATGAGAGCAAAAAAATCTGAAATCTTGAAAGGGGGTGGAAGTTTGAGAGAGAAATGAAAACCGTGGTTCTTCTTTTCAAATGGATTCTGACAGGCTGACGTGAGAGCCAAATTTTGGAAGGTAAGCGGAGTTGTTAACAAGATTATGCAAAAGAATAAGAGGTGATTTTCGTCTACGATGTCTAATATCGAAAAATTTGCAAGGTGGAGTTTGCAAGCAATTGTGCACTCACTCAAAAATCTGCTAATTGCAAAATTGGCTCGAAAAAGATGGCAAATCGTAGACCTCGGGGTAATCTAAAAGGGAAGAATTGAATTCTAACCATAACTTCCGGGACCGACCACTTGAATGTTTCTGCCTATTCAAATTAGTATAATTAGCTGTTGACATAAATCCATTGCACTCCCTTTGTTTTGTAGCCATCCCGCCAACGCCGAAGTTAGCTATTCTGGAGAATTGCTGGCGAAATGCCGTGAGGTAGACGTTTTGCGCACTAAACTTCATCTGTCTTGTGGCGATTTGCCGTTTACCTGCCCCGCAAACTTGAAAACCCGAAAACTCACTGAGATATCATCGAGCTGAGACGATTCGGAAGCACGAGCGCTGATATTTCTTAACATATGACGAAGACATGAAGCCTGCGAATCAACCAGCTGGGCCCATATTAAAAGTAAGGCAAATTTCGCTGAAATTAACAAATATTGAGACAGCTGTCGTACTATTTTATTTCTATAAAAATGTAGTGGCCCACACACTTAATTCAAAAGGTCTTCCTTCTCGCTATTCACCCTCGCAAGGATATAATTTAAAAAAAGGAAAAGACCCAAGCGGCCGTTTAAATGTATTTTTTTCTGGAATATTATTGATTTTGTATTGCAATGGTAAAAAGTGAACGGCAACAAAAAAAAATATTTTTAATTACATGAATCACGAAAGCGGGAAAACAGGAAAATACTCTGTAAAAATGTTGAAAATAGCTCAACCAGATTGACATTCAGCGAGAAGTAGTCGAGGTGTCGAAATATGAATTTTGAGCATTTGCAAGCTTTGTGCGCCTATACTGGTCTTAAACTTACGGTACTAGCCATAATGATATTCCGAAATTCGCTCAAATTATCGAAACAAAACGAAACGCTGAATTATTTACTGTGTAGCAGTGACTGCTAAATACTGCTACGCACATTTGCAGACTGAAATTGCATCATTGCAACATTTTTTTCCAGGTTTTGCTAAGTTTTAATAGGTTTTCTTTTCATTTTGATTACTATGACATTTGTGATTCAATTTAAAATGCTTATAAACTTCATTTTATGTTTTTAGAAATGCGTAAACTGTGTGGGACAATGGATGTGTCTGATGATGTTCTCCAAGTCATCGTACGATGACATCAGAATGGAGACGCCCCTCAGCAATTAGCTCTTCAATATAATCGCTTTCTCAGGTCGATTTGAGCCGTCATAGCCATATTCAAAGTAGAAGTAAGTGTTAAGAATACGTTACGGGGGTCCAGAATAACCGCTAAAAATAATGTTCAGATTGAGATGAGATTCAACAAAATGTTTATTTAGATGTTAATGAATAACTATGAATTATTGTTGCTCTACTAGACCTCCTTTCGCTTTAATTACAGCCTTTACAAGCCGTGGGTAGAAGTTGATGGTGGCACGGAAGTGCTCCACGGACAAATTGTCCCATTCCTTTAAGAGAGTTTTCTTCAAATCATTTACTTTTGAGTGTGGCTTAGCGTTGACTTCCCCCCCCCCAAATGGAGAAGCCCAACGGATTCTAATCCTCCGAGGAACCCGACGCCTTCACGAAAGCAGATAGGTGAGCCTCCAACCACTGCCGAGTGTCCGGCTAAGTGCTGTTGAATCTACGGCAACAAATTCTTTTCCAAATTTCACATCGATACCCATTTTTCTGATTCTCATGTGAGCATTTCTTCCGATTCTATGTCGAACGGCTTTGATCTTTGACGAGTGAGCACGGCGGGTTTGATTCCTCTGCCAATACGATCACAACGATAAAAAAACTCCTTTTAAAATGTTTAATGGTGGTATAAACTGCATTGGTCGGATCTTTCAGTCGTTTGATGATATCTGCAGCTAGCTGGAGTAGTTGGATAGCCTCACCATTTGGCTGAAACAATACCGATCACACTTAAAAAAATGACCCAATTACAAAAATAAAAAAAATATATCTGCACCGGACATGCGCCAGTAAGCACCCATATGATGCCAAACTTAATTAGCGGTAATTCTGGACCACCCTGCTTGCAGTAGTTGAGAAACTGAATCAGTTAAATTCGCCTGGTGGGAAATGTTATGAAACGGAGATTATTTTCAGATGGTCATTTGGGCCCACTAAAACGTGTCATTGAAACCATGATCCGTTTTCAATATGCGGAGGTCACCCTGGAGAACACAATGAAACAATAGGCACGTCGTTGATCGTGTTGGTCGTGCTTCTGGTTTTTCACAAGATAATTTAACAAGTTTTTTCGCATTTCGCAAGACCCAAAGCACTCATTTGAACATCTCAAAAATTGGTAACAACGTTGCCAGGTGGATCTAATCGAACTTCTTTGGAAGGAGCTGGAAAGAAGAAAGAAGAGCTCGAGGTCAGCGGCTCAAAAGTCTTGAGTAGAAATTGGCTCTCAACTTGAAGCGGTTTGGAAGAGCATTCTATCAAAAAACGCAAGCGGAATATCGTTCTGGCTAGTACTATATATTGGGTTGAGGAATAAGTGAATAAGTTCGTAGAGTTGTTATATTATCTTTTGTTTTGTTTCACAACAATTTTCTTGTTGTTTGGCAAAGTGTATATATTTATCTGATAGCGATTTTTCTGCTCTACAAAACAGTGTTTTTAGTTTGTTCTGAAATTTTAATTTTTCATCATTTTTCAGGCTTAGAAATGAACTATCCAGGAGGCAAAAATCAGCATTTTCGACATCTGCTCTTCTTCGCTTTTCATCGAAAGCAAAAAGCAGCCGAAGCCTCTCGGGAAATATGCTGTGATCAAAAGACAATCCTTAATCATCTTTATTCGATGTTCAAATAAATGAAAACTCTACGAACTTCTTCCACAACCTAATATATACTCGATTGAGGTGTTGCCTATTTTCCCTAAAATTTCAAAGCAACTGAACTACTTTCAGCATTTTTACAGAGAAGTTTCCCCAATTTCTTTTCCCGCATTTTCGAATCATCCAACGAGCTCCATGGAAAACGGGTCAAGAAAAAAAATTGAACACGACTCACCAGAATATTCGAGAATAACCGTAATAATTGCCGTTAAGGCACTATAATTACAAGGTGAGTGATTCATTATTTCTGGAGACGTTTTCCATCTGAAGAGACGCTATTCTAGAGTGGTTCTCATCATGAGTGGCACTCATTGTGTGTTGCGAATGACCAACTTGATTGTCCAACGTTGGAGAATAGGTTAATCATGCGGATAGAAGCGGATACGGGTGGAACATGATAATTATGTACATTTGCTTCAGCTTCTTTTCAACTGAAATTAGCACAGCTGAAAGTATGCATCAGTGTAGGAAAGCAATTGTTCCAATATTTCAGAATATTCCATTTTCAGAATAGGTATATGGTCGTCCCAAAGGAGTGTTCCCAAAGAAAGTGTCTAGAAGTGCCTTCACCGAGGGTAAGCGTTCCATGTTTCCTCGGAGAATTAATGGAACATTCTTTTTCAATAATCGGGCTCCACTGATCTCTCGAAGGCGTCACAATTCATGCTTAGTTACTTAGTCGATCCGTTAATCGCTTGTGTGAGCGCGGATCACAGCTAATCATGCTTTGCGATCTTGGGCGATTGTGGTGAGTTTTCATAGTGAATTGGACCATCTCTTGGGGGGGGGGGTCGTCCCACAGGTCGTTTTCGTTCTCGAGGAAACCATTCTCGTATCACTTTCGTCCATCTTCCGTCAATTCGTCGCATAATGTGCCCTGCCCATTCTAATTTTTGATATATTTTAGTGGGCTCGTGACCGGGGAGATTTTTCGGATGTCTTCGCAGTGTAAGTCTCGTTGGCGTTGTTCCGTGAGAATCTTCTTCTTTATTGTGCGTCATACGGATTTTTTCAGCGAGGTTCTATATAAGGGTCCACGTTTCAGCCCCGGAAGAACGACGGCGTCGAAAAATTGAGCTCGAATTCGGGGGCATGTGAGAGCTCCGGTGGTGTTTTTGATGTTGTTGTACGCTGCCCAGTCTGCCCGTCGTCTTCTGTGGAGTTTAGGTTACTAAACTCATTTCGTGAGTTTAGTAACCTAGACTTTTGTTTTGTTAGTATTGATTTTGAGGTCTACTTTTTTGCGCCTTTCTATGAATTCCTGGGTCATTCGGCTTGCAGTTTGTTCGTCGTTTGCGACGAGAATGATGTCGTCTGCGAATCAGAAGTTGGTGAGATTCCTGCCATTGATCCGTACGAGCAGCGTAGTCGTCGTATCCTTTCAGATTGTTCCAAGACAATTGCCCGAGGACGAGCTCTAGACTAGCTGAGAAGAGCTTTGGTGATATATGATCATAGTGGCGGGCACCTCTTGTGATAGGTACCTCAATTTGTCTGTCTGTAGAATGGTGTAAAAGTGGTTGTGCAGTTTGTGTAGCCCTCTTTGAGCAGGGTTGTATAAACTGTTTCTACTCCTTGTGCTTGAAAGCGTTCCCATTTGGCTCTCAGTTCCCCACTGTCAAATGGTTTGTGAAAGTCAATACAGGTAAGTGTGAGGTACTCACGGCTAAACTCGAGCAAGCGTTGTACAGAATGTATGTGGTCGGTCGTTGAGATTCTAAAGGCTGAAGGCCTGTAATTCATCCAATTGTTCTATGTCTCTTTTTTTGAAGATCAGAGTAGAATCTTCCCGCCTAGATGGTATTTTTCCATTTGCTAGATACTTCGAGAATCGTTCTACGATCAAGTTGATAACATTATCGTCGTAGCTTTTGAGGAAGTCGACTCAGAACACGGAAACAATTTCTAGAAGGGGAGCATAGCGCTGTTTGAATTGCTCTAGAACGCTGATCGACACATGACTTGTCGCGTCGACACTCATCTAATATATTCCTCAACGCTACGATATTCCTATTTCGTATTCCAATGCAATCGTCTAGAATTCGTCTGACGCAGAGATAGACATTGTGTTGGTACACATGAATTTTAATTGACGACGTAAGACGAACGTAGATGAGACGAAAGACGACCGATCTGTTTCGTCTTTTGTGGAAGCATTACAATCAATATTTCTTAATGTCGTGGAGCTTGGTTCCTATGTAACTCCCGTTAAAAAGTCCTATGAATCTCTGCAACAGTGTGTCGTTTCGAAAAATGCGTTTTTCGAAAAATTTCCGAAAAATTCTCGAGAAATCGCGAAAAATTATTTGAATGAAAATACGATAAACAACGCGCTTTACGTTATTTCGGAGTGTCGTTCGAGCTAGTTCATTATTATTTTTTATCGAATTTTTTTTTCGAGAGTTTCTCGGAAATTTTTCGAGAATTTTTCGGAAACATTTCTCGAAATGCTTTCGAAACAACACACTGCTCTGCAATATCCGAAATACAGCCAGCGCCAGCTCCATATCCGACTACATTTCTACGTGACCTCCCCAAAAATAATGTATTATCTTTCCACGAATCAGAAGTGTCTATTTATTCTCTCTTGCTCCTTTGTCCAGCATCTTAATCTTGCAATTGACTGTGACTATCGTCGGCATATTCTGATCGAGCATGGTCATGCAAAGTTTGTTTCTACTTTGCATGTTGAGCAGTCTCAGCTCTGCTATGTATGACTCATCCCTCTTAACGCAGCAAGAAAATTATGATAGAATGACCGAGAATACGGTTATTGGATTTGTCTCTCTATCGTTTCAAGAGGTGCAAATGTTACAAATTGTTAGCGAACATCTCTCACTCGGTTTTGCGCTTTTTAAATCTTACCCGTTCAGCCTTGGGAAAACAGGCAGATACTAATCGGCGGTCAAAAATGAGTAATCATCGGATGACACGAACGAGTTGTGCCGTCTACATAGAATTGGTAGTAATTACGTTTTCATTACTGCCATATCCCAGAAAAACGTGGTCACTCTTTAGAGCACCATCTTTCAATATAAAGCAGGTCGCCTCGAGTGGATCCACAATGGATCAGTGTTCGACTCCGTAGAATATTGCAAACGGGGAATGAGGTTAGACTTGATTATCACTCTTTACCGGCTAAACCAGTCTATTTTCAGATATTTGGAATTGCCACAGGATGTGATAGGCAGTTTTCCAAACATTTATCTATTTCCTGTTTCGCACGGCTACATTTTAAACATTTGCAATGAACGTAACAATTCTTTCACTGATAAACCAATTGTCGCGGAAGACGAAAGCCCATCTTCACTACATCGAAGATATTAATCGACAGTAACTCTCACGTCAAAATCACGGAAACAAGCTCACACGGTCACACGGAAAGCAGGAAATTCTCTCAATTCAATCAACCACGGAATGGCCTCGGCAACCAGGACGGAAAGATACGATCGATCCGCCGACTATAAAAGGAGCTCCCCACGATCAATACATCAGAAAGATCAAGAAGAACCGGCTCTCAACTCGAGGACGTCTTCCGCACCACCGACCTCCACCAGGCAAAGCAGGATGAGAACCACGAACAACGGTTAGCGGAACTCTGATAACTAACTTCACCCAATAAATAATTCAGGAAACTCCCTGGTTTACACACAATACTCGACGGAGGGTTCACCCGCCCTATCCGTCGAGACACCAATGATTTTAGTATTGTCTCAAAACTCGGAAGCATTTGCTTGTATACCCCGAAGGTATGTTGAATTAGCGCTTCGAAACCAGACTATTATATTTCTGCAGATGAGGAAGACATATTAGCGGGCACCAATTGCATTTCGTATCGATACGATTCAAAAATGAACGAGGTATGCCCCGTTGCTCTGGAGCAGTATGTCGTTTCGAAAAATGATTTCTCGAAAAATGAGTTTTTCGAAATTTTTCGGAAAAATTTCTCAAAATGCTTTCGAAACGACACACTGCTCTGGAGGTAGGTTTTTTGGTGCTATCTTAGTTGGGGGGGTCAGTTGGTTTTCGACTTTTTTTGGAGGTTTTAGTTTTTTTTTGTTCAATTTTTTGTTGTTATTGTTAAAATATTTGTAAGTTGTTTTTTTTCACGCGTGGCACTTACTCGTGGCTCGAAAACCACGATTCGATCTGAAAATCCGGAGCTCCGCTCCCTTTCCTCGCCCCCTTCCCAACAGTGGAAAATATACTCAGGTAATTTTTGGCACATGTGCCCCAGGTTGGGGCGCGGTTGCCGGTGCTACGCAGTAAGCGTTCACGTTGAAAAAGCTTACCGCGTAGCACCGGCAACCGCGCCCCAACATGGGGCACATGTGCCAAAAATTACCTGAGTAAGCATCGGTGACCGAGGGAGGGATGGGAATGGGGAGAAGGCTCGGTTCGGTTTAATTCATGACATGACATGACATCATAACAAAAAAAGATGAATTAAATTTGAATAAGTGTGGTTCTGTGGCATTTTAAATGTCAAGATGAAGCAAAATTTTACGAGTTATGGGCCGGAATCGCTAAGAAATATCCGGTCACCTAGTCATTTGCTTGTTTTCTTCTTTTTTTGGCCATTTTTTTGCTCTCTGCCAATAAAATTATTGTAAAAATTGCTAGTATTATCCATCCACGAGGACGTGATTTTTCTTTTAAAGGCGCTAATTTAAAAATTGTAAGAAAGCGCACACACTGCGTTTGTGATTTCTTTTCGAAAATTGAAGCGAATATTGGAATTTTTTCTATATTTTGTTTCTAAAATCATGTTTTTTTTAAAATTAATTTTTATTGTCAAATTTCTTAAACTGTTTATTAAACTGAATAAATCGCAAACGCAGTGTGTGCGCTTTCTTACAATTTTTAAATTAGCGCGTTAAACGCGTTATCCCCTAACGAGACCCAAACAGCGCCTTTAAACGAAAAAAAAATTTCGCGTCCTCGCGGATGAATAATATGTCTAATAAAAAAATCGAAAAACCTTTTTTTTATTCAACAGCGGTTCTCTACCTCAAATTATCAAATTATCAAATAAGCGGTCCTGCTCATCACTCGCTTTTTTTTGTTTAATTTTGTCAACAGCTGTGGTAGATCGTGGTAACATTGGAGATTTTTTCCAGATCCGGAACCATGGCATGGGCGTAATTAATCTCCGATTGTATGGTGGAGAATATTATGGTGGACCTGTTTTAACAGTTATCCGTAAGCGAACAATTTTAATCGGAGTCGCAAAACGTGGTGAGTTTTTCTATTGTTCCCTCGAAGCACGGCTTATTTTTTTAGTGCCCCCTAGAATTGCCAATGCTATTTTCCCTCGTGAAATGTGTGGTTTGTTTGGAATATGCAATAATATTTCCCGTTACGCGATAACTACCGATGGTCCTTTAACAACCACAGCTTCCACAGCTAACGTTGCTCATTCATCCTGTAAAAGTAATACTGGTGGACAACAACAATCCACAATTAACGTAACCCATTTATCTGGAACTCTATATTGGGAGAATACGACAACGACACCGCAGACAACTTCAACAGAAAGAGACGAGAGAGTGTTGGTCTTCTCTGATTATCAAGATTACACGGACGAGGAAGATGCCGAGTATTTGGCCTTTCTGACAGAATATAGAGCAGAGAAGAGAAAGAATTATGGAAGCGGTCGAATTCAATTATTGAATGTTGAACTCTGTTTTCTCTTTTTTGTCGCTTTTTGTCTTATTATTTGAATTGAATTGATAAAATGTATTTTATGGAAAAATATCTTTATCTTGAGCTTCAATAAAAATTTTTAAAAAAGTATGGAACATTCAAACTAGAAACGACACGGAAAACTCCTCCATTCCAATACCTTCCAAATCTCGATATCGCATACTACTTATGGGATTATTCATGAAAAGCACAAAAAGCATATTAATACAAAAAATGCCACTTTAATCTTATTCACGATTGTATTTTAATGCAAAAAAAGGCATTTTTTGCATTAAAATGCTTTTTTTGCTTTTCATGAATGACCCCATTACTTATTTAGTTACTTAGTCGATCCATCAGTCTTTTTTATGCGAGTTTTATGTGATTGACAATGGAATTAATTATCTATGAATAAGCCGCTCGCCTCGGAAACATGCATTAAAATCTTTTTAATAAGTTCATTGTTTGCCATGCTATTATAAAATTATGAATTCGTAAACATTTCTGCTTTATGAGGCCAAATAAAAGATCCTCGTAGTTATTTGTAGTCGATTCAAGATATTTAATTGTATGAAAAAAAAAACATTGAATTGAGATTTTGGAAAGAGATGGTACGAGAATGGAAGAGATAAGTTGAAAAAGCGGAATAAAGGAGATAGAATATAAAATGGATAAAAAATGAAACATAAAAACAGACAGAAATTGGCAACAAAACAAGAAGTGGACGGGTGTCAGATAAGGAATAATTAACATGATAACAAATAAAACACTTACTGCTCAACCTTTACCAGAAGAGCATTACGGCAATGAAATTGGAAACGTTTGAGTTATGAATTCCACTAAACCTCTAATAGTTTTAATATCCGAGACGCCCATTGGCCTATTCACAGAGTTATCACAGTGTTACATTCATCCTCGATTTCTTGGATTTTGGCTCCAAAGAGGCAAGTTCCTGAATACGTTGAGCGCTTTCAGCCAAATAGTTAGCACTCATCTTTTTGTGTTCAATGATCAACGGACTAACCCAGTCACCATCGATAAGGGTTACTTGCCTGGAAAAGAAAGAACACAGATACTAAGTGAGACGGATAGTATAAGATACAGCTTACAACGCGTATAGTTCACTAGTCTTCATCAATTCTGAAAATACTATGTAGGCAGGCTTCGATCTTGAGAGACAGGACGACGGGTGAATTTTTAACGTGATTGCTGGATTGATCATTAGTCGGTATCGATCTTCTTGCCGATCATATTCGCAACTGTTTAAAAATAAGCCGAGCGCCAAAGCTTTTCTAAAAGGATATTGTAGAATTTTAGCATATTCACGCAATACCTACCTCATTTTTATAAAATCTGCACCACATGTTGAAAACGAAACTTTCTGTTCTATGGCAATTTGTTTCAACTGATCCTCAATCATCGACGCTGTCTTCAAATGCTGCTCATTGATCATATTGTCATTGCAAAACTTCTGAAATTGTGAAAGACTTCACGAGAGATTTTTTTAATTCTGAGTTTACAAAATTATAGGTATTTTTCGATAGTAAACTGATTAGAACCAATGAAACTTAGATTGCACCATTACTTACTCTAATAGCATGGTTATACTCGCGTTCCAGTGACTTGTTGGCTTTCCCGAACTTGGCATCAGCTTCCGTTTTTTTGTATAGCTGAAATATTTCCGGTCTGATTCCGGTCCGGTCGATCTGATGTTGATTTTTTCTTGTTTAAAACATCATTAGAAAGAAATGTCATTGGGGTTGGTAATATTTTTGTTTCCTGTCCACCAGATTGTCTAGCAACTCCATTGACTCTACCATTGAGAAGGGACGTCGATATCTGCATTCCTGGTTTCTGTTGAACTGAAATATGAATTTTACATTTTTAATTCTAATTGATAGCCTTACTCTTTTTCCCATTTTTGTCACGAAACTTTTGTTTTTTCTTCTTCCACCCCGGAAACTTGCTGTTGATTTTCATCTGAGATTTAACAATGGAAACCTGGGTCACAAAGGAACGAAAAATAGCTAAATGGACAGTCATGACCAAATTTAAATATGAAACAATCAAAAAAAAAATCATTTTCTTTATTACCACTCCAACAAAAATAATATCAGCGCGGCTTATTATTTTCATGGATACGAAAAGAGAAAAAATCAAAAATGAAGCGTAATAATAAAAATGTTCTAGTCTAACTATTGTCGACAACTTCAGCTCGATGTCCATGTTCATGATCCTCCAAGCTTTCGTCACCACTTCGGAATCGTTTAAACCACTCCTGGCATTGACGTTCAGACAGGGCTTCCTCGCCAAATACTTTAAAGAGCGCACGATGAGATTCAGCAGCCGATTTGCCGTGCTTAAAGTCGTACCACATGCAAACTCGCATTCGAAATTTTTGATCAGACATTTTCTAAACACTTTTTCTTGTGGAAAGATAAAGTAAACATAGACAAATTATATATCAAACGATACGCAATAAAACGCTCTTTCTAATAGACAAAACCGCATTCAAAAATATTTTATTACAAAAAAAATATGGATGAACTAAGACAACCGCGGTTTCTTATGTTACAACCTAATATAATAGTAGGAAGCGAATGAATAACTCGGGAATCATCTGAATACATTTTAGAGAAACATCGGATAGCATAGAGCAGAAAATGAAAAACGATCGGTATGATAAAACTAGAAAATAATACTAAATGGCTTCGAGGCAATGATTTGTTTAGCCTGAGAAAGATGGAATGTGTGTTAAGTAGAAATAGGCGATGCTTAGAAAAAAGGTGAGGTTGGACCGATAATTGAAACGAAATGTGATACTAGAATTCAGTGTTACGCTTAGTTGGAACTAGGCTAACCAATAATTAATTAATGTACTTTTAGAATCCACGCCGCCAGAAAAAAGAGCTTCTGTTTGCATTGCAGCAACGATTTTAATGGCTTCCATAATGCATCCCTCTCTCTGGACTTGAAATAATATTCTGGAAATATACAGTATATTTATTAAGAAATTCGCAATAAGCACGTTTAAGTGACCTGGCATGATCTGGAGATAATGGATACATGCAGAATGCATCTCCCATTTCAGTGAGCGATGAGGGTTTTTCATGCCGAGTTTCATGAGTTCGAGAAACGTCGCTGAGAGATTACATCGAAGAATTTCAGGCGTATTTTCGGCATCAAACGTGCGAAAGTCTTCGCGGGAGTACAACATGAAATTTTAATATTGAGTTTTCGCCGCCGGCTTAATTTAAAGTGATAAGCGAGTTGTCGCGGGCTGTTAGGAGGGAGGGGGTATCGTTTAGTAGCGAATACTACAATATTCGTTGCCATAAATCAAGTATTTGAAAAATATTGCTACAAAATTGAAGCTACGTATCTGAAGATTTCATTTTAACATTCAGGAACGGTTGGGGAATTGGCTGACTATACAGAAGACTCTCACACTTGACCACTTTTTTGCGGTAAAACGGAAATATCTTTTGCGTGATAACTCAAAAAAATTTCTTTAAAAAAAACGAGTAAATCTTCAAAATATAGTGAATTAGCAGCTGCAGTAAATGAGCCGGAAAACCCAAGTAGTTGAAGAGGCAGCAAATAAGAAAAGTGGCCAGTGAGTATTGTTAAATGAAATTTCCATGTTTCCTGGTTTTTATAGTTTCACAGAAGCTTTACTTTGAAAAATGCGGTCCGTCACAGAGAATTTGGCGAAAACTATTATGCTAACCAATAATATTATACTCACTACAATATCGAATATCTGATATGGGATCAGATAAATAATCTGGAGTTAAACAAAGCAATACAGGTAGTACATTCTCGGAAATGGTCGAAACGAAGGTTTATAAACTTTTGTTTTGACGATCTATGAAAAGCAGAACAGTGATTGTTTCAAAAGGATACAAAAATCAATAACGGTTTCGTGGCAAAAAAAATTAATGGAAGGGCACATGTGCACACCTATGGGGCTCGGTGCCCCAAACGTGACGGCACGCTTATCGCGTAGAACCGGCAACCGCGCCCCAACCTGGGCACATGTGCCAAAACTTACCTGACAAATACCTGGTACCTGATACCTAGCGCTCCCTACAATTACTTGGATGTTACTCGCAATATTTAATGGATTTTTTGCACTTAAAATCAGCTACGTGGAGCCTAATACTGTAATATTGTGGTTGACGAGACGGAGCCAGACGATTCGCAACCGGACATTATGCAACCGGTTTTGAAACGGCTGTGGCCAAAACTGCAGTTTCTGAAGTGATAGATTTTGAAATGTTAAAAATGCGGAAATTTTCACTTACTATTAAGATAAAAACATGGGAATATTGACTCAGGAAACTGAAAAATTTAGGCACTAAAAATAATTGTTTATCCCGTAGTTTTTCAAATAAAAAAAAGCTATTGGAGCCGGATTGACACAATTTTGTACATATTTTGATTTGCCGTGCACCATTCGTGATTGCAACATCCACCTCGAAGTGCTCGTTGTGAGCTCAGTTTCTGCGCCCTTCACCAAACCATAGGCGAAGTCCGAAATCTCCAAAATAGTTTTTTCTAGAGATTTCTAGAGGTGCATCCACATGAACAGAGCCGAAGAAAAGTGACGGTGCGCCAACTCCTCTAGATTCCTCTTTCTCCTGATTCATCAATGTTTCCTAAAATGTATTTAAATCAATTGTGGTAATGAGATTTACATGCACCAAATAATACGTTTGCACTTAGATTCTGAGCAATTTCTACGAGTAAAACAGCGGCGAAAGGCATGCTGCTTCGACGGCAACAAAACGCCGCTGGAGCTCCGTCTCTGTCTTTTCTGGAGAACTGATCTTGCGAAATAGCGCAGCACTTGCAAAAATCGCTCAGTTTATGTATTCTATCATTTTTTAGACGTAAAATAATAACCGTGTACGCTTAACGGTTAAAAAATGTTGTAAACACAGTATATTAAAGGAACATCTTGAATTGCTAGTGATAATCATTGTGGGACCCGCTATTGTATCATCCAATGCGCCTTTAAGAATACAGTTTCCATTTTTATTGGGTGTAACGAAAACATTTATTTTTCTTCATTTTTAACAAATCATTCATTTAGTTTACCGGTTTTTTACTCACTAGTTTATTTAGGCTTAATGCTTGAAAACGAGCTTAATTATATATGTGATTGATTGTGTCCTTGTTCCACTAAAATCGACAACTTTATAACTCCGGGTCCACCGAGTTTCCCCACAAAATCAGCCTGACTTAACTCCCGAATTCCATCCCGTTTCTCCGTTTCCAGCTGATTTACTCCTTTTTATTGCGTACTCGGCTCGCTTTTTTTCATTACTGCAGAAGAAATTTGAATCTGACAGTATGCTAAATGCGCAGGACCGCGACGCAACACGCGTTGACCGCACCATGATACTTCCTAACGCCAATTCAGTTTTAAAAATGCTATTTTATAATTTATAATATATATTTTTTTACTAAATTTTTCCATAACTTTTACACTGACGCAAATGTAAAGGGTTTTTGACGGAGTCGCGGAACATTTCCTCGATTTCGTTTACTGAGGCTTCCGACCAGCTGAAGACTTCTAAAATTTCTTTTCATTTTTCCTTCAAATTTTAACAATAGCTGGTCCCGCAATGATTATCACTAGCAATTCAAGATGTTCCTTTAATATACTGTATTTAAAACATTTTGTGTCGATCTTTGATAATGATCGACGGAATTCTGCTTGCTCGACTGGCTGGGCTTCTTCTTGCGTTTTTCGTACTCTATTCTATAGACATTTGGAGAATGTACTTTAGATTACTGGTTGAAAGCTGAAGGCCTATAATTCATCCAAATGTTCTATGCCTCCAGAAGTCGGAAAAGAGTTCTCTAAGGGGAGCATAGCGCTGCTTGAATGGCTCTAGAACGCTGATCGACACATGATTTTTCGCGTCGCTACTCATCTAATATATTCCTAAACGCTATGATATTCCCATTTCGTATTCCCAATGCAGTCGTCTAAAATTCGTCTGACGCAGAGATAGACATTGGTACACATGAATTTTAATTGACGACGTAAGACGAACGTAGATGAGACGAAAGACGACCGATCTGTTTCGTCTTTTGTGGAAGCATTACAATCAATATTTCTTAATGTCGTGGAGCTTGGTTACTATGTAACTCCCGTTAAAAAGTCCTTTAAATCTTTGCAATATCCGAACTACAGCCAGCGCCAGCGCCAACTACATTTTCACGTGACCTTCCCAAAAATAATGTATTATCTTTCCACGAATCAGAAGGGTCTATTTAACCTCTCTTTCTCCTTTCTCTGGCATCTTAAACTTGCAATTGACTGCGACTATCGTCGGTATATTCTGAACGAGCATGGCCATGCAAAGTTTGTTTCTACTTTGCATGTTGGGAGGCCTCAGCTGTGCTATGTATGACTCATCAATCTTAACGCAGCAAGAAAATTATAATAGAATGAGTCGCTGTGGCATATTTTCGAATTGTAAGTTTTCCTATCCTCCTCCTAGACATGATATGAACTGGGTTTTACCTCTGTCCCTACCTGAGGTTGCGATCAGGTCTGAGACCGAGAATACGGTTATTGGATTAATCTCTCTATCGATTAATGAGCCGCCAACGCTAGAAACTGTTAGCGAACATCTCTCTCTCGGTTTTGCGCTTTTTGAATCTTACCCGTTCAACCTTGGGAAAACAGGCAAATACTAATCGGCGGTCAAAATGAGTAATTTTGCAGATAATGCAGATGTATCGGCACGGTGGATCTCTGATTATTCTATTGGAAATATTTCTGCTCTCGGTACTGCCGTATCTCAAAAACATGTGGTCATTTCTGCGTACACCGTGTTAAAATATGATGCAGATCATGTCGTGTGGATCCACAATGGATCAGTGTTCGACTCCGTAGCAAATTGCAAACAGGGAATCACGTTAGACTTGATTATCTATCTTTACCGACTAAACCAGTCTACTTTCAGATATTTGGAATTGCCACAGGATGTGATAGGCAGTTTTCCAAACATTTATCTATTTCCTGTTTCGCAAGGCTACATTTTGAACATTTGCAATGAACGTAGCAATTCTTTCACTGATAAACCAATTGTCGCGGAAGACGAAAGCCCATCTTCACTACATCGAAGATATTAATCGACAGTTACTCTCACGTCGAAATCACGGGAACAAGCTCACACGGTCACACGGAAAGCAGGAAATTCTCTCAATTCAATCGACCACGTAATGACCTCGGCAACCAGGACGAAAAGATACGATCGATCCGCCGACTATAAAGGGAGCTCCCCACGATCAATACATCAGAAAGATCAAGAAGAACCGGCTCTCAAATCGAGGACGTCTTCCGCACCACCGACCTCCACCAGGCAAAGCAGGATGAGAACCACGAACAACGGTTAGCGGAACTCTGATAACTAACTTCACCCAATAAATAATTTAGGAAACTCCCTGGTTTACACACAATACTCGACGGAGGGTTCACCCGCCCTATCCGTCGAGACACCAATTATTTTAGTATTGTCTCAAAACTCGGAAGCATTTGCTTGTATACCCCGAAGGTATGTTGAATTAGCGCTTCGAAACCAGACTATTATATTTCTGCAGATGAGGAAGACATATTAGCGGGCACCAATTGCATTTCGTATCGATACGATTCAAAAATGAACGAGGTATGCCCCGTTGCTCTGGAGCAGTATGTCGTTTCGAAAAATGATTTCTCGAAAAATGAGTTTTTCGAAATTTTTCGGAAAAATTTCTCAAAATGCTTTCGAAACGACACACTGCTCTGGAGGTAGGTTTTTTGGTGCTATCTTAGTTGGGGGGGTCAGTTGGTTTTCGACTTTTTTTGGAGGTTTTAGTTTTTTTTGTTCAATTTTTTGTTGTTATTGTTAAAATAACAATGTGCCTGCTCCCCTAATGATTTTAGCATTGTCTGAAGACTTGAAAGAATTTGCTTGTATACCCGAAGGTATGTTGAATTAGCTGGCGCATAGTTTTCCTTCAAAAGGCAAATTATTGGCAATAATCCGAAAATCGGAGATTTTGGCCTGCTTTTGCTGGTGCACCTATTACTACAAAGAGCTCGTTAGCCATAATTTCTAGTTTGAAGAAAGCTATCAGCAGATCTATGGTCGGCCCTGAATAGGCCGGCTGTAGAACATATTGAAACTTGGACGTTTCGAAACCAGACTTCTATTATATTATTATTTCTGCAGATGAGGGAGACATAGCAGTGGGCACCACAGGCTTTTTGTATGCAAACGATCGAAACGCAAATTCGTACAAATATGTTGATCTGGTGGTAGGTTTTTTATTAGTTTATATCAATGAAACGAGGCAGAACGTCGGGTTTAGAAGAGAAAATAACTTTTGAATGAGCATCTTATTCTGGGAAACTGTCCAGATGGATGGAATAGTAGACGGGATGAACGTCCGGGTCCTTCGTTTTTATCCACGGACGTCTCGGTTTTGTCGATTTTGGTCGGCTGCTCCAACAGCGTTGTCACCCTCAAATAATCACGAAATTAATAACTAAAAATCAAAGATCCTATTAAAAATTGATCAGTTTGAGAGAGCAAAAAAGGCTATGAACGCGTTGGTGAGCAATATCATGGGCGGTTCAGCCCGCTTTTCACTGGGGCCTCCCGCATAGCTGTCTTTATCGCATTTCCCCCCTCCACCCCCACCCTGGTTCTCACACCAATTTAGAAAACTAAAAGCTTGTTTTCCAGCATCGACTCCTTCAAATGCGTTCATATTGGCGCGAAACAGTGCTCAAGTTTTGGTCATAATTTGTCCTAACTTTGTGCTAGAGTAGGTCTAGAGTTGCTCTTTCTAGGTTCATGGATGTTTCAAAAGGCGTGCTAAAAATCCTTGTAGAATTTTGCCGTCGGAGTTTTCGTGAGTAGGTTCCGCACTATTAATCTCTGAATCACTCGGAATCACACACTAAAAGAAGGAATGCTTAAATCTTTTTAACTGGAGAACATACCAGTTAAGCTTTTTCGCGGGAACTATGTTCGGATTTTAAGCATAATAAGGCTCTGGAACATTGCTTATCGCGTCGTCATTTAGTCTTGACAACGCCAACCGTTGTGCTAGATCTAGATGTTACCACTAACATTGGAGATTTTTTTCCAGATCGAGAGAGCAAATCAAGGCGTATATTCTTTACGATTCTCTGGTTTACAATATAATGTTGAATTATATTATGGAGCACCTGTTTTCGCCGCTGTCAGTCGTAATCGAATAACTTTATTCGCATTTGTAACACGTGGTGAGATTTTCGATTGTTCTCTCGAAGCGCGCTCGCCATTGAGCTCATTTTTAGAGCCCTCTTCCTTTGGATATACCACTGCTAAATCCGTTGGTTCAATTTCCTCCGATCTTTGTCGTTTGCTTGGGATATGCAGTTCCAAATCGCCTTTCCCGATAAATACCCGTGGTCCTTTCACACAAAGAGTTCCCACCACTAATGTTCCTCATTCATCCAGTACAAGGAATACTGGTGGACAACAACAGGTCTCGTCCACGAAAAACGTTGCTCATTCATCCAGTACAAGGAATACCGGTGGACAACAACAGGTCTCGTCCACGAAAAACGTTGCTCATTCATCCAGTACAAGAAATACTGATGGACAACAGGTTACGTCCACAAATAACGTAACCCATTTATCTAGAACTCTATATTGGGAGAATACGACAACGACACTGCAGACAACTTCAACAGAAAGAGACGAGAGAGTGTTGGTCTTCTCTGATTATCAAGATTACACGGACGAGGAAGATGCCGAGTATTTGGCCTTTCTGGCAGAAAATAGAGCAGATAAGAGAAAGAATTGTGGAAGCGGTCGAATTCAATTATTGACTGTTGAACTCTGTTTTCTCATTTTTGTCGCTTTTTGTCTTATTAATTGAATTGATAAAATTATGGAAAAATATCTTTATCTTGAGCTTCAATAAAAATACCGAAGCGCCCGGCCGGGCCGCCAACCTGTTGGTACAGGCTACGGAAAGATGTTGGTGAGATACGAAATCGCGAGATGCACCGTTTGCGTCTCGCGTTCCTAAAATACAATAGGCGCAGGTCTCTGGCAGATTACGGTAGAATACAGACAAACGGATCATGTGTACGAAGGGGACAAGATTGAATAAGAAAGCATGGAACATTCAAACTAGACACGGAAGAATCCTCCATCCCAATGCTGAAAGTTTCATTGAGAGATTCTGAAACTCTACCGAAGTTGTGCCGGTCAGAAAGAAGAAGATGCAGCTCAAGTAATTCATTCATTTGAATTATTGCTATGCTATAATGAGTAAATGTTTCAAAAAGTGGTTCTGCTGGCTCGCGAGCAAAATGAGTCGATTATTGGGTCTGGTGGTCTTCTTCCGGTATGACGAGTGGGAGGAGTCATTCGTCGGCTCTTCACTTGTTTAAGGAGCGAAAAATACTAAATTTTGGACCACTGATCATCGCCAGCAATTCGGTTTTTCTCTTAATATTTTACAAGTGCGTCAATTAACATTGGCTGCGGATCTGTTGGAAATATTGGAGCATTAACTCAATCTTTAAATGCATTCATCTGGAAAAGCGGTGTTCCTACTCATTAAGGAGTGGCGTTTAGGCCCACTTTTTCATAGATAAAAGCTGTAAGCCTAACTGTTATAATCTAATGCTTAATTATCCAATGTTGAGATACGCCGGTCGATGTCACCGCTCAACCCGAACGACCCGTCCACGGAGCCATCGCTGACAACACACAACGACTCGAGGATTTCCGCTGAAGCTGCCGACATTATCGATGCTCTAATGCTTTCACCGCCAGCGAAGAAAAGACCACTTGGATGCCAAACGGGTCCAGCAACTTCACCTTGCTCATCGAAAACACTAAAAAAGCAAATGCTGAAGAAACTAAAAGCGAGTGATCAAAAATGGAAAGCTTGTGAAAGAAGCTTGACTCGCATCGCAACCTCCTTCTGCGGGTTCACTGTTGGTAGCAGGTCCAGCTATGCTTAGTTCGAAAGCGTGAAACCGCCAGTTGCATGCACAGTGAAGAATAGGCCATTGGTTGAAAGTGTCGGATGAATTGGATTTGGCTTCAAATCTAAGTAAAATCGAGGAAAAAAGCTACATCGTTGTGATCGACAACATGGAAGACAACGAAAAGACAGTAAAGATAAGGTTTTCATTTAAAAAATCGTAACAGCCGCCAATATTTCCCCACCTTGAAAAATTGCAAATTTCCGGAGTTAGAACCCACCCCCACGTTTCACCAAAATTAAACTCTCTTCGTTATCTGACAGCATCGTTTTCCAGAACTTTACGTGCGCTCTCCGATCGTCCCATTACTAACCGTCCGCTTAAGTGGCGTCGCAATATGACGAACTTACTGTTCCGCGCGACCTCCGTAGAAAAGCTTGTGAAAGTAATGCCAAAGTCAAAGCCGGCGCAAAATTTCGGCGGAATAATGACAAAAAATCGTTGCTACCTTTTCTACAATTTGACACAGAAAATTAAATAAACTTTAGTTATTAAAAATATTTAAACTTAATTAAACGTTTTGAAATATGTATATTATTTAGAGAATACTGTTAAAAAATTTATTTTTTAAATTAAATTTTAAAAATTTTATAAATTAAAATTGAAAAAAAACGTCTAAAGAAGTGGCACAAAAGTCCGTGAACAAACATTTAAAAATAACTTAATAATTAATTTTTTGACATTTTTTGGATTTTAGGAAAGACTCTTTAAAAAATTTGAATCGATTTGGTCCAAATCTTGGCCCTACGCGAGGAAGGAAGCGCAATTCGGGCTATTGCGGATTGTTTTGGTCGATGAAAAAGCCTAGTCTACAAGTTTTTATCGTTACCAACATTTTAAATTATTCTCTAAATAATATTAAAATTTTAAAACTTTTAATTAAGTTTAAATGGTTTTAATAAGTAAAACAAACTTGTCCACGGACTTTTGTGTCAAACTTTATATTCGCTGATCGTCATCAAATATTTCATGGAGTTTTTCGTTCCCTTTATTCCAATTTGCAGTTTTCGAAAATAAATGAATGCCTCGCAAATAAAACTAAATAACGTTTTCGCGGAAAAAATGGCGACGTTCACGAATAATATTTTTTTAAGCCACGACTATCCTCATTCACTGCAATTCTCATTTCTAATAGTTTGAACAATCATTTCAAATTGTTCGATTGGTTCGGCTGAAATGTCGGTTGCCTCACAAAGCACCAGCATTCCTGCAACAATGTCTGCAAGCGGGTAGGTCGCGTCGCTTCGCCGCTATGATGGCGCCAAACTACGCCAGATAGAAGAAGTGCCATCTGCTCAGCTGATAATAATATTGGCTAAGCGCACGACCCGTCTGTGCGGTAGGAAGCGCCCATCAGGAATTCGGTTGCTTTTTGAGCTCATTATTTCGCTGACAATGGAAACCTATTAATTTTAAGAATCCTCCCTCTAGATCTTCTGATTTTTTTTGTTTTTTGTAGAGATTATTCGGAGAGTATGAGTTTCTTTTGCTTATTTACACATAAATTCAATAAAATGCATCGAAATTTTAAATATTTTGAACTACTCGCTTACAATTAATCTACCGTTCTACCACGGGCGGCAAATACTGTTGTCCCTAATGAGCGCTTAGCGGATTTGTCGATATTGTCTTTTTCATTTAATTCGATTCTTTTTTTTCCCTGTGTAAGTTACTCCTTCTCCTTCTCAGAATATAGAACTGATAAAATAAAACGAAAATAGGTTGAGAATCTTTCATTAAAAATCAAAAAAAAAACTTGAATATCCTTGCTGCAATTGCGCTCTACCGAACATACTAGTTTCTAATTCGCGCTGTTATTCTTCTACCCATTTGGCTTTGACGCAGTGCGGAAGCGTCGTACCGCCACGCCGCCTCGTCCAGATATTTCTCATCGATTCCCATTTTTATTATTTAGTTTCAGCGAATTCCCAGATCTTCTTGTTCCTCCGTTTCTGCCAAGCGGCGAAGTGCTTGGTTGGAATCTGACCACAATTGTGAATCCAGTGACTAAACGCAGGGAGTACAAATTCACGGTATGCGTTCAGACTGTTGGAGCGTTCCAGAGCTCTGACAATGCCGACGTGCTCTTGGTGAAATGTGATGGTCCATGTGGGACAAAAATGCCTTCAAATCATTTGATTACGATGGGAAAATGCGACCACATGTTGTGCAAGGCTTGCTTTGGTATTGTTAAAAATCCGGATGGTGGGTGAAATTAAAAATTGGTCGAGATTTTAAAATTTGTCGGATCGCCGTACAGATTTTAGTTATACTTCCACGAAAGACGAAAATAGATCACCTCGTCTCATCTTCGTCATCGTCTAGAATTTGTCTGACGCAGAGGTAGACATTGTGTTGGTACTCATGTACTATAATTGACACGAAGCGAAAGACGACAGACTTGTTTCGTCTTTCGTGGAAGCCTTAGATTTTAGAGTGTGGCCGATCCTTCCCTTGTCGCGCAGCCTCTTTAATTGATTCTTGTACACTCGGAATCCGATGTTCATCTTGATAAATATTGCAGGCTCGTACGGATGTTCAAACTTCTATTGCTGGTCGGAGCCTCGTGAAAATTTCCGCAATGAGAAAGCCAACTACAGTAAGATCATTAGCAAGCAAAAGTGTCGTGCTCGGAAGTTTAAAAAGGATGGAGAAGATTTGAAGCCGTGTAGTAAATCGAACCTCCCAAGAACTCCGTCGTCGTTCGATTCGGATGTGAAATCAGAGACATCGCCCAAATCGACTGACTGTTCATCATCCTCCAACCAATCAGACAGTTCTTCGGCCCCTTCATCGTCTTCATACTCTTCTACCATTGATTCCTATGGCCTTCCAAAGCTGTTCTGAAATTATCCTATTTCTACACGAATAATGTGTTTATTTCAATTCCTTCATTAATGCTCTTTTCACACAGACAAAATAATTAATACAGGAAAAAGAAATAATATAAAAGGCGATAGAAACAGAGAAGTTTTCATGATAGGATAACATCCGGTTGGTGATGGAAGAGGAGGAAGGGAATGCTTTCGGGATGTGACGAGCTAATGGATTTATTCAGTAGGTGGTTTGCTTTTCCGGGATTAGTTCAAATAGGCAGAAGAATCCAAAAAAATAAAGCAATATTGAGAGGGAAAACCGGAGAGGATATTGAAAATGAGATAACCAGAAAGAAAAACGATTCGAGTGAGGAGTTCTGAAGCAGTTTTATACTCACGTTCGAGGAGAGAACTATTGAATATGAATCGTGGAACAACACTCAAAATATTTTATAAAATACATATTTTTTTGTGGGAAAATAGATAATCTAAAAAAAAAGAGCGGCGGTTAAATTAGTATGTTTTATATTGTGGTAAATGACGGTGTAAGAGAAGTTACGATCTACGAGAGTAGTGAATTGTAAATCATCAGAATTTCGGTCCAAGATACTTTCGATATTGTTCGACGACATAATGTCGGGCCGGCTCGTAGTACAAGTGACGCAGATCTGACAAGACACGATTGTTTTCGATGAAATCGTTTGGCGGAGAACCTTCCGATCTCTATAAAACGCAAGATCATCATCCTAGAAAAACCGGTAAAATGTCTTACTTCAAAGAATACAATAACCACTGCAACTATAAGTAAAAGAATGAGAAATATTACGAAACAAGTGTTGGCGATTCGAGAGACCAAACTTTTTGATGTGATTGGCTCATCTGCATTCAGCATCGTGTCTTGTTTCTCTTCTGTACGTATTAAAGCATTACCATTATTCTGAAAAGTCTGAAAGATCTTGTTTAATCTTCCGAGTAACAATGCAATTGTGAAATTCACGTACCTTAGCTCGTGACCCTGCTCCATCTCCATTAGCTTGCTTCCCGGTTCCATTGTTTTCAAGCGCTTGCTGAAAATTATGATTAAAGCGTGAAAAAATAGGAAAAAAAACAACGGCATTCCATTCCCTTCCCGAACTAATTTGCATGTTCAAGCCGGTGTGATTGTAGGGTGAATAAAAACAACTAAAAAGGATTAGGTGAATTTGAAGAGAGCGAGTTTCAAGATTCTTTAATTAATTTCTGATCGTGAAAATTTAGACTATTGTAGCAGGAATTTTGCATCACTACCACCACAAAAACTACACCAAAGTAATAAGAAAGACCTTGGCAGATCTCGGAGTGCTCGAAGCGAGTGGCCTTCCTATATCCATATCTTGTTCGACTAGTTCATTGAACTTGTGCTCCAAAGTTTGAGCTCTAGTCTGAAATGGCAGTACATCCGAATCGATAAGAGACATATATGCATGCACATAAGGTAGCCGGGAGGTGATAGACTGTTTCCGTCAAGTTTAGTAAAAACCTCACGCAAAAATTACATAAATTCTGTATGAAACTTGCTAACATGAAGCAAATATTACGTCAAGCCTGCAAACGTTGTGAATACTTTGCGTTAAACTGCATGAAACAAGCGTAAAACAAACTTGCGAAACAATTTTTTTGCTATATTGCTGATAACTTGGGGACCAACAAGTTTTTGAGTAGCATTTTTTTTCGAATTTTACAGATGTTTAGCAGTTTTTAAGTATTATCACTGGGAGGTTTATGTAAAACTTGGCGAGTACAGCCGATCAGTGTAATAACGACGGGAGAGAACAAAAAGGAAAAATTAGTTAATTTGAAACCGTTTTAAACGTATTCTCCAAAGTTACCGTACCTGCTCACATGGGGCGTCAGATATAGTGGAGGATGACGACGTGAGCACACCAACTTCTTCTCTTTTGATTAGGTGAACAGTGAAACTTGTCTGCAACCACAGGGAAAAAGTGAAAATTTATGGCTGCCTATTATAGTTATAAATCACACCCCTGTTGCAGACATACAGACTAGTTCAGTGAGATAGGAATAACAGACAAAGGAATATAATTGCTTTATAGTGCAAATATTAAAGACAGATGAGGATAAAGGAAAAGCAGTATCCTGCATAAGTGACACAAAAGCATGCATGAATTCGAATATTTTTCAAGCTAAACACGATTCGCTGTTTACAACTAGTTTTACACCAAACATCTGTTGCTGCTTTGTTAATCAGTGATCCAAACTGAGTGATGTTAATCGAAATAATCCGGGCGTTCAGTAACATGGTAAAGTGTAAACTTGACAACGCGTATAGGCATATAATTGGTGAGCTCGCAGAAGCATAGACGTTCAGAATACAGAAAAGGGGGTAATGTAGCCGGAACAACAAATAAACTGCAACTCAGTCGCACCCTCTTATTTGTATATTTTCAGACATTTATTAATTATAAAACCTAAATTTGCAAAGGAGTTGGAGCGCCGCATATTTCTCAACCAGTCCACAGTTCGAATGTCGTTCCCGGTCTCACAATTTGCTAATACACAATAAAACCGTTCGCCGGTAATGGGGCTCTAATCGTTTGCCCTTTCTTCTTTGAAAATTAGAATTTTTATTCGAATTGTGTTGCACCTTCAGCGCAATTGCCCTTTAAAGAGCTCACTCTAGTGTAAAACATGTTTGGTCAGAAGATCGCTCTCACTCTCTCTCTCTGTGTGTGCTTTAATTGATGTAAGGATCAAAATAAATTTGTGCATTTAGTTTTGGGAAAATAGCTAGTTATTATCGGTTCGCGAGTACGCAAGAAACCGCTTAGAGATGGGGTTTGGGTCTCGTTAGGAAATTGGCGCGTTAAAACGCGCCAATTTAAAAATTGAAAGAAAGCGCACACACTGCGTTTGTTTTTCTTTTCGAAAATTGAAATCGAATATTGGAATTTTTTTCTATTTATATTTTGCTTCGAAAATCATGTTTTTTTTTAAATTAATTTTTATTGTCAATTTTCTTAAACTGCTTATTAAACTGAATAAAGTATTATTTACCGGAATTTAAATGTTTTTTTTTTCAATATTAGAAGTTTATATTCTTCAAATTAGTATCTTTTCACTTGCAGCTAATTGTTTCAACAGAAGTGATAAAGTTTATGGTAAGGAATACCTGTCAAATAAAATTTTATAAATATTTAATTTTCAGGTTTTTCGTGAGAAGAGGTTTTACAATAAAAATTAATTTAAAAAAAAACATGATTTTCGAAGCAAAATATAAATAGAAAAAAATTCCAATATTCGATTTCAATTTTTCGAAAAGAAAAACAAACGCAGTGTGTGCGCTTTCTTTCAATTTTTAAATTGGCGCGTTTTAACGCGCCAATTTCCTAACGAGACCCAAACCCCATCTCTAAGCGGTTTCTTGCGTACTCGCGAACCGATAATATGTACCATAGGCTTTACGGTATACCCCGCAAATAATGATTTCTGAGTTTTTGAGATTTGAGTTTCATGATTTTGCAGAATACCAAAGGGATTGGAACTGATAAAACAAAAAGGAGAAAAAGCCGTCCATCCATTGTTTTTAGGCTCAGTTGCCGTCCTTATTTGTGATATTGACTTACAAAGCAAAGAAAACGAAGAAAGTGAAGATTATGATGAATTCGACATTGATATTATTTCATAATTTTTGTTTTTTTTTTTGCTTCGATTTTTTGTTCAAATTGTGTTGTTTTTTGACTGGAAAACTTACTGCTTTCTTACTGAAAGTCTTGCCATTTCTGACAGAAACTTTTTTGAAAATCGTAATAAATTCTTATTGTTTTGAGAAGTCCACAAGTGAAAACAACGAGAAAAATAGTTTTTGAACAATAGTATTGCACCCCTTATTGATTTGCGCCCCTAATAGTATTGCCTCGCGGAGACAAGCTTGAACAATAGTATTGCATGCAACACTATTTGAGTTTTTACGGTAAATGAGTTGCAACGATATACTGACCGGATGGCTTTTATCCATGCCATTTGTTCCTGATATTGGCGATACTGGACCGTGCCCATTAAGAGATCCGACGGGAGTTCCAGTAGCCGTGATGTGTGCTCTGTAGCTATCCGAAAGGGTCAAACGAATTTCTTTTCCGGAGTAATCGACTTTTAATAGTTCACTCCAATCGATGCTATGAGTACGGGACTGCCCGGCGAAGATCAGGATTCCTTTGCAGGATGCACCCAAATAAACCGGCAAAGAATCCTGAGAGTCCTGCAAGCTAAAATGTTGTCACTGCGCTTACTATCTCAGTTTGACAAGATGGGTCTGTGTGAGTCTCTGTGGGAACAACATTCAGACCACTTTCAAACGAAATAAACAAACCTTGATGGTGTATGGATCGAATGCATAGGTGTCGAGCTGGCTTGCCTTCTCCAAAAATTCTAATTCGGCTTCCTCTCGCGATTTTCCTCTATAAAACGAATGTCAACTAGATAAATTCTAACTCAACTGAAAATGTTGCCGAAAATTCTACCCATGAAAATGTTTAATATTTAAGATGACATTCCCGATACCAGAGACTGTTACTAGTATTTATGCATATATACAATAATTTATTTAATAACTAAAAAACGAGAAGAGGTATCAAATCTCTGAGTTATTCCCTATCGGTTGCATGTATACCGAACCACCGAAGACGAAGACGTAAATTTGAGATAATTTTTCCGAAATTAGAAAAAAAGAGCCATATATATCGTATACCCACGCTTAATTTTAGACTTTACTAATTTATTTTTTCAGAAAGGAGTAGCCTCTGCAAGGAATTGAAATAATGAGCTTAATATATAATAATGTCAACGTCGCTTCTTCAAATCGCTATAATAAGTTTTCCAATAATTAGTGACAATTTGGGCCACGATTAATCCTTATTTTCCTTTTGGTCTAAGGTTACTTCGTTATACTTTGAATTATAGGGCGATTCGTTTCTCTTACTTTCTATGATTTAGTGTAATTGAAATTGGGAAGAAAGAGTTGAAAAGGTGTCGGTAAAAGAAAATACGTTTAAATGTACTAAAATATACTAAATTGCAAACCACGTTTACTTACTTCAGTTCCTTGTGATAATGAGCAACGCGTTCTTCTAGTTTAGGAGTCTGTTTGATTAGCAACTTGTACCCACTGACATAGTTTCCCGCGTGCTTCTCTTTATCATAATCTCCAAGTTGTGCTTGCAAGATTAAAGCGGCTAGCTCTGCTGAAGAAGAAGTTGGGCAATAAAGACGGCCATGAAGAAGATCTCTTTGAAGCTGAACGAAAAGGTGATATCTGAAATTATTCGTCTAGTTATTGTAAATCTAATCAACTCCACAAACCTGAGAACTGGGTCCCTGACGCGTGCTGGATCAGATGGATAATAACGGAAACGCAAATGAAGTGTCATTGTTTCGGCTGAAAATTAAAAGTTTACGATAATTATAACCCTTAATCGTAATAAAACATGACTAGTAGAGAATGAAAGCTGTTGAGAAAACCAGAGGACCCATGAAACGACTGAATTAGACAATAAACTTTGAATAAAATTGAAATCTGCATTCAGGATGGTTAGAAAATGAACTGAATGCATCTTAACAGAAGGGAAAGAATTAATCGGTTAGATTTTTAAAAATCTGCATTAATTAAGGACTGAAACAGTATCACATGGGAACTTACTTCTGCCGACTTTTTCGATTCCCTCTACAAAATTGGAAATTTTCACAAAATTATGCTTCAACCGCTTTTTAAAAGTGTAACAACTTACTTCTAAATTGTTTGACAGCGTGGCCGATCGATCGAGTTAAGTCGAGCCAGTACTGAAAAAGTCAAATTTCCATACCGATCTTGCTGAGTATCATAAAACTCCGAAATCAACGTTCAGAAACATACACGATGCTTATTGCGATCCTGGAAACGAAGACCTAAGAAGTCGTTTTCACGAATCTGTTTCAACTGACAAACGTAATCCAAAATAGTTTGAGCAGATTGCGTTCTCTGAAACAGATTACATCACACAAAGCGAGTTATAAATTGTAACTAACAGGAAACTCGTTACCAATAATGTCAGAATCGTGCAATAAATGAACGTTGCACCGGACATCTTTAGACGACAGGAAACTAGATCTGGAGCTTTTTAAGCGTTGGCTAAAAAATTGTTAAATTTTGACAAACCTTGTCGAAGTCGCAAGCCGTCCTAGAAAAGACGACGACGACGTGTTGTTTTGCGGCATTTACCCCTGAATGGAAATTATTACATCTAATTACAGTTGGTGCTAATTTTCGAATAAAACTATTTTCGATTACGTAGGAATAAACACATAAACTTTGATGGAGTGTGACGAAAGTGATAAAAGATGAGGGTAAGTAATAGTAGAAATAGATAACGAAACTATAACGCGGTAGAGAATTAAGAGGCAGGGCAGGTAACAATAGCAAATAATATAACAGGTGAACCGAAATAAGAAATTGAAAATCAGTGACAACAGAAGTCACGTATAAAAATGTTATCATCGTTTTAGTGAATAGTGCTCATCTACTCATTGAAAAATAAATCATCAAAAGGCACGTAAGTGAAATAGAAACAAAACACAAGTTCGTTTTACTTTCAAAGACCCAGGACTTTTTTTAAAAATTATTACATTGTTTTAAGAAATGTGTTGTCGAAAACACAAACGGCGGCGAAATAGTAGAAATAAATGTGTCGCTCATCGTCATATTTCGCAATTAATTGAATCTAATTGACCTAAATAAAATAGAAGATAGAATAAGTGGAAAGACGGCTCAAGGTCTTCTATTCTTTCCTTCAAAATGGCACTTTTTGGGAAAATCGCATACAAACTTCAACTTGGCTAAAAATGACGGTATCTCCTGAATCAGATCAAAGCGACATTTTGTTAGTGTTGTAAGGAAATTGAAAAAAAAACGATTGCATTGTTGGAATACAACATGTCCCGAGAAAAATACAGAATATTGATTTTACTAAAAAGGAAACATATATTTTTCCATTTACCTCTGTTACTTTAAGTTCGAAAAACAAAAAAAAACACGGAAACTGAAAATTGCGTCCATGGAGGAGAGCGAGAAAGTAAGAGAAATGAAAGTGTTGGTTGCACACAACAACATACACTTTAGTCTGTGTGTGTGTGCCAAGCAGGGTCTATATGTGGGCGGGGCGTGCGAGAGTTTGACGACGAATCGAACGAGAAGAGGAATACAAGATTAAGAAAAACGTTGCGAATAGTTTGAGGGTTAATGGAGACTAACCTCCCAGTATCACAATAGTAAACATTTCAATGTTTACAATCTCTTTTTCGCATTGAATTGATTATTTTGACATCAGATTTGGAAAACTGGAAATGGAAAATTAACGACTGGAAACAATTTAAACAGAGAAGTACTTTGAAATGTCGAATAAAAGCCGATTGGACAACCTTGAAACCAAACCACCAAATTTTTAAGCGAAAAACAAGCAGCGACCGCATTGGAACATTGATAAATGAGTCTCTTTCTCTGTTGCTCTAACGCAATAAGGTGATTTTTTTATTTATAGATTATTATCATGTGTTGTTGTTCACTGTGCAAAAAAAAAAGAAAAGATAAAGAGAACTATGCTCCTCATCAAAAACCTGAAGAAGCAAAGATTACCTGAAGAACTTTGTTAAAGATAGAAACGGCAAGGCAGGGAGAGCAAGAACAGATTCCGAAACTCAATAAACCTCTCCCTTCAAAATTCTTTCGCTGATCGAAAAACACACTTGATGTTTTCACAATCACTGTCGAATGGAGTTTGCAAGAAAAATAGTTAAGAAATACAAAGCATCTCCTCGTGGCAATCATGCGAAAAAACTTTGCGAAAATCGATAATAGGTCACGAAAACAGAAAAAAAATTGAGTGGTCCAAACTCTCTTAAAAATTAGGATAATATGCAAAAAACCGTATTAAGTTGTTTTTAGTTAAAGTTCAGCGTCAAAATATGAAGTTTAGTTGAAAATACAAGAACATTTACCAACTTTATATATCATCGTATAGCTTGAAATGAAAGTTTCACCTCTTAAATGATTTTTTTTTATTTTTCCGAAATCTTCAGGATGGAAGAATCTCTTTAACAATTCTTCGCAGTGCTTTTTTTGTTGTTGAGAAGAACCGAATAAATTTAATTCTAAATGGAAGCAATAAACAACGGTTGAAAAAACAGGAATGAACTAAATTTTTTGTTTTGCGTTTTTATTTTTAATTTATAATTTCATTATAATTAGCAAAATTAACAAAGGTGAAAGCAACTGACAATGATCTAACCTGACCGTAACGATTCTCAATGGATAGGGAAGAAGTTTGCGAAATGCCTTTTTTTTATGTTTATAGCCTACAACGTTTCTGGGGGTCTGTTCACAGTTGTTTACAGAGAATAGAGAAATCAGGTGGTAATGATATGTATCAAAGAATATTTAAAAAAGCGTAGTTCTGTTAACTCCGATCACAAACAGCTTGAGCAATGGAATGGCATAATCTTGTTTAAGAACCTATTTTGAGTACGACTCAACAAGCGGTCGAGTCCAGTGCTTCTCATAGTCTAACTCATTTCTATACAAATAATGGGCAGATTTGCCGAATATGTTTAGGTGAAATCAAGTTTCTTATGGTACTAAAATTGACAGAATGATTGCCAATTTTAAAATAAAGTCTTCTTCTTCTTTTTGAAAATTAGAAAAAATAAATACTCGAATACAATAGAATGAAGTCGAGTTTTAGACATATTCTGTAAAAATCAATAAGAAGGAGAATCCAAAGTGTTAAGCCATGACGTTTTAATGCACCTGAAGAGCGGGAAAGCATTTTGTACGGGTAAAATATTAAAAGACAATACGGAAAATGATGCACTCTCCTATTTTCACTCCACAAACTCCGATAAAACATCGGGGTTGCACCTTGAGACTGTAAACTCTAGGAGAATGGCAGTATTTTAACAGTGTTACTGGCGGTTTCCCTTTTCTCATTTCAAATTTCGCCGCGAAAATCGGAAAGGGAAGCACATGGTTAATCTAGAGAGGATGAGACAGCGACGTAGAATAAGCAGCAACATCTGCTGTACAGATGGAAAATACAGACAAAACATGAAGAAACGAAGCCTTGAGAGGCAACGAGGATAATAATTATATGGATTTGAAAGGAAGCAAATAATCTATGTACTCTTTGCGTGACAGAAATAGGGATAGCAAACACCACCCTATGAAAACAGTTACAGTCCCGAGAAAAACAATAGTGCTCAAACAATCTAGTTTTTTGATGATAACATATTGAATTTCAAAACAGATCGATTATATAAGAATAAGAACTTTAAAACTTATTTTTTTACACCTCGTAGTTGGAAATGCGTCACAATTTACGAAGCGAAAGCCGGCGAGAAAATAAAAAAGAGATCCACAAAACTTCAATGAAGAAAATAATTTTTTAAACAAGCTTCACTTTAGGCGTAGAAGGGAGTACTGTCGAATTTGTAAAAGAGGTTAGCGCTTTTAGTCAGAACCTTCGGGGAAATAAAGAAGCGGAAAAGAGGGTATGTCATTCCGTTTTGCGTGCCATTCCGTCTTTTGACGCCCTCCTCCGAAATGACCTCTGACGACTACCCCTCTCTTACTATCTCTCTATCCATAATAGCCTTTTGAGATTTAAATTCACTCTTCAAGATGAGAAAGTGTAGGAAACTAAGAGAAAGATATGGAGAGAAAATAATTGTTTTGAAACTGAGACAAGAGCATCGCAGAGAATTGACATTTTGTGTTGGAGTTATCATAGCGGGTCACCTGAAAAACAAAGCCGTTTCAAAATAACCGTAGTAAAATCGATAAAAGAAGAATTTTCAGGAATGAATTAAAGGAATTGCAAGCTTATAGCCTGCTGACAAGAAGAAAGCTTTTCCTTTCACACAAGAAGAGCTAAAACGGACAAAGCGTCGTTTTGTCTGGCCTCTCTCTCTCGTTTTCATAGTATTTCTGGCAATATCGCGCTCCGTTTTCGGCTCGTTGGGTGGTCAGAAGAGGGGAGCGGAGGCATTAGGGAGAGACTCTGAGTCTCTACGTGATCAACGATTATTTTACTTCTAGCGCGTTCCTTCACTGGAAAAAACAA
Source organism: Caenorhabditis inopinata (assembly GCA_003052745.1). Taxonomy (NCBI): domain Eukaryota; kingdom Metazoa; phylum Nematoda; class Chromadorea; order Rhabditida; family Rhabditidae; genus Caenorhabditis; species Caenorhabditis inopinata. The sequence continues at coordinate 13,695,326 of AP018151.1, read as the reverse complement.
GTAGGACTGAAACGAGAAAGTTCTGGAAAAGAAGGGATCAGATAGAAATGTGACAAAGGGTTTGCCTATGGGAGCGGGAAGAGGTGTTGGAGCATAGCATTGCGTTGGAAATGTTTCGCAGGGTACCGCGAGCCAATAAAAACTCTCGCACGGTGTGTTTTCACTTAATTTAATCATTTTGTGTGAAAAAATGCGAAAATTAAAAAAAACCAAAATTGGCGGAAAATATGGGCGGAGTTAAAGCGCGCAAACTCTCCGCGCACATTTTTCTATTTTTTCTTTTTACTATTTTCAGGAGGAAAGCAGCAGCAAATCTAGCAATTACGAGTTTTCTGGCAGAGAACAGGCGAATTTTTCGGAACGTTCCAATATGGATGCATGATTCGAAGACTCGAAGCGAATACAGTATAGAATGGGTTGTTTACTTTGATTTTTTACACAGAGCACTTGTTTATGTATAGTACGGATGCCACTCAGCGAAAAACGCGACTACAAAAATGTAACATTGGCGCGAAATCGAGGAATTAAAAATGCGTCTTAAAAATCACTGTCACCTTATAAAAAATAAATGCTAAAATAACGTAAAAACAATAGGCTAGCCAACTGCTATAACGTTTTTCATTTTCCATATGCAGAAAATTTTAGGCCTCGGTTTGTTTTGCGGCGCGAATAACAGATTCTAGCTAGACGTGAAGTCGACGGCGATAGACGATTTGGCCATAAATTTGATTTGAGCACTTTATCAGAGGCTTCCGTTTTATATTGGAGCGTATTTTCCATATTGAATATACAAGAAATAAACAGATTTATAGAAAAAAAAACAACGGAAAAGCATCATGAAAGAAACCCATCATGCGAAAAACCACGGGTTAACAACTATAAAAGCAAATAGCTATCGATCAAAGAAATTTATATTAGATTTTTCTATTAAAGTGTTCTGATAATCTGATAAAGGAATAGAAAATACATTATCACACTGAAAAAATGCTACTTTTATAAATTCCAATAATGAAAAGCTTTTGGCGCTATGGTTATTGAGGGGGGTCAATGGTTTTTAGTCATTTTTGGAGCTTTTTTCTTGGTTTTTTTTCTGAAAATGTTATTAGATATACTAGAATAACACTAGAAAATTTTAGAACAATTTTATTGGCAGACAACAAAAATACGCACAAAAAAAGACTAGGTGACTGGATATTTCTTGGCGATTCCGGCCCATAACTCGTAAAATTTCGCTCAAACATGATATTTGAAATGCCACAGCGCCTCAAAGTAATGATCAATCCCATAAATTTTCTTTGAGGCCACACTTTGGTTTAGGCTTAGGCTTAGGCTTAGGCTTAGGCTTAGGCTTAGGCTTAGTCTTACACTTAGGCTTACTTCAAGTCGAAAAGTGCATCAGCTGCGGTCCTATTCATATCTATGATTAACTGAGTTATTATTAACTAATAAGCGAAAAAAAACAAAAAAAAATTGCAAAAATTGCTCATCGTTGAAGCGCGCCACGCATGAAAAAAAAGTGGAATCGTAGTTTTCGTGCCAAGAGTAAGCGTCACGCGTGAAAGAAAAACAACTTACAAATATTTTAACAATAGCAACAAACATTTTCAGAAAAAAAATCAAGAAAAATGATTAAAAACCATTAACCCTCTTCAACTACCATAGCGCCAAGCTTTTATTTTAGAAAATATTAAAGTATTGAATTGAAAATTTTTTCAAAAAAGAAGTGATTTTAGGTATTGCTCAGGATTATTATCTATATCTTAGGGGTTCCCCCAAAAATCATGGAAGAAATTCGAATAATTGATTCGCACTCAAATACCGCGAAGTTCGCAGTGGCGCGTATTATCCAAGTGGCGCCAAAAACTCTAATGCCGCAATTTTTGGGAGAGATTCTGGCTTGGTTCTCTTTTTTTTTGGTTTTTTGGTCCTGGAATCGTTGTGATTTATTAACTATGTCGTCTTCTTTTTAATTGTCTTTTCGTTATTCGTCTAGATCAGTTGAATCGGTATATTATTATAGTGACTTTTCTTGTGTAATTTGCTTGCGTGGTGACGAACACAATAGGATGCTTCACTTTAAAACTCTAAAGTAAGTATTTTCTTTGACTAATACTATTGGACGGCTTCATGGAGACCGACTTTTTCGTATCCATCATTTCCTTTAACATGTTTCCAATATGTGGTCTTATTGCTGCTAGTGGAATTGGTCTAATATTTTGTCATTAGCTCAGCACCTTTCATTTAAGTCAATCTCATATTCTACCATATTAGTTTTTCCTAGCTCCTTATCATCGATATCAAAATTATCAAAATGTCTTAAAGAAGATCAAAATGTTGTAATACTTCTTTGGTGTAGAGTGACGCGTCGACTCGACTTTCGACGAATTTGGAGTCGACTACCGATTAAAAGTGGTCGACTAAAGTCGACTGTAATTCGACTCTCAGTCGACTAAAGTCGACTTGACTCAAGTCGACTTTCAAGTCGAGTCGACTTTGACTCGAAGTCGACTTTAGTCGACTTGACTTAAGTCGACTTTGAAGTCAAGTCGACTTTAGTCGACTCGACTTTGAAGTCAAGTCGACTTTGGTCGACTTGACTTCAAAGTTGCAAGCGCGCTTTATTGCACAGTTTTTTGGAGGGAAATTTAAAATTAATTTTCCACACATTTATTGTGAAATGAGTGCTTTTCGTTAATTTTTAATTTGAATTTACTTTTTTGATGAATAATTTGAAACATTTTCATTTTCATTTAATTTTCAGAAAAAAAAATCAAGAAAAAAGCTGCAAAATTTTTTCGAGAAATCACCAGATGGATCTCAAGTGAAATGCATCAAGTGCAAAAATTTGAAATTAAAAAAAAAATTTTTCTTAAATTTTTTTTTGAGAAAAAAAAATGTTTTTCTTAATTCTTTTTGAGAAAAAAAAGAAAAATTTTTTAAAATTTGAATCCCCTCTAAAAAGCAGTCCAATAGAGCAAATTTGCAACTTGAAGCGTGGTCGACTTTAGTCGACTTTGAAGTCGAGTCGACTTTAGTCGAGTCGACTCAAGTCGACTTCGACTTAAAGTCGACTAAAGTCGACTCGACTCGAGTCGACTTTGACTCGAAGTCGACTTGACTTTAGTCGACTCGATTTTTTCGATTTTCGTCGATTTCGTCGACTCGACTCATCATCGACGCGTTACTCTACTTTGGTGTCACCGCTATTTCCTTGTTTCAACTGCGCACACAATTTAGAAAATCGCTCAGAATTGCAGACATCACTGAGATATTTAGTTCTAGCCCAAACATTTTAACAATAGAAATCATTTAAAATAATACAATATAATACTTTAATTAGAGTGGCTCAGAAAATGCTTTTATTATAGGATAGGAGAAGCTGTCGACGAGGCGATTTTTCGAAAAGGAACACCACGCGGACATTATAAAAGTGATTAATCAGGTGGCAAAAGCGATCGGGTACATGCGCAGAGAGAAGGCAATGGAAATGTTCCACGCTCCCTGCTCCCGGAAGGTGCTCCCGAAAAATTTGAAAATTTCGGTAGAAAGAAGACGTGATTACAGTCTTGTGCTCAGGAACGAGGAAAGAGACGCCAAGGCGAGTGCACTTTATGATTCGATGAACTTCTTGAGCGGGACGAAAGTGTGAGTCTAGGGCTTCCACGAAAGACGAAGACAATAAGTCGTCTTTCATCCCGTCTTTCGTCTCGTATTCGTTCGTCTTGAATTCGTCTTATGCAATAAAACAGTTGTGCATGTCTACCAACACAATGTTTATCTCTACGTCAGACGTATTCAAGACGAAGACGAAGCCGAGACGAAATTTCGCCCTAAACGCATTGATTTCGATAATATTGTAGTGATAATTCGAGTGAAAGAGCATTCTTGGCATTTGTCTTATTTGAAAAGACGAAGGACTTCATATTGATGTGATATAAAGTAGGCAAGTACGCGAAAGCTGCTATACTTTAGAGCTTTAAAGTGAATCAACTTCGCGTGTTCGACACTGCGGAAAAAAAGTCACTCTATAATAGTTTATTCCGGCTCAACTGTTTAGAAGAATACCAAAAAAAAATTCGCAAAAAAAATGCGGCGTTTTCTAAACAATATCTCCGATTATTGCATTATCAGCCATTAATAGTCTTTTATCACTATGTATTTAATCATTTTTTTAATAATCGTTTCACTTTTCCAAAATCTAATTTTCTATATAATTCTCACTTTTTTTCTCGGCAATGATTAGAATTTCATTAAATTGCTGTGCCCATCGCTTATTTGTGGGTATTTAAAAAGCTTTTCTATCAATCTTTCTACCAGGTCTCCTTTTCTGCCGCTTTTTATTTTTCAATATTGACCGTTTCCCTATTTTTGTTTCTATTGTTTCCTTTTGTATAATTTATATTCAATAAATGCGTTTTTTTCTTATTGTCTAGGCTTTGTCGTTTTCAATTCGGAAGGAAGTTATGCTTCCGCGGTTGGCCAAAAATGAAGAATGCGTAATTCGCCAGTTGAAGGCGAGATTTCGTGATTGGCGTATAATTTGCCAATTATACATTCGATGACGGTTACCCAATTGGCTGAGCTGTGAGGAATATTTTATAAATTAATCGGAATCCACAATTCACCTGCGATTTGAAATAAGATTCGCTGAAATGTATTAATGAGCTAACATTTGGAGTTGAGATTAGAAAGCTTTTGATAAATGGGAATTAAAAAAAATTTCGTTCCGGAAATGGTATTTGTATACTACGGTTTTCCGGTATTTTTTGTTTTCAAAGTGGATCTGCGCAAAGCGTCATGCTCCGAAGCGATCGTATTCAACACATCCAAGTGGCGAATTCATTCATATTACCTATTACATCTGAGTTAGATGGAATTCATTTCTATAAAGTTCTATGGAAAAAAAGAAAACTAAAACGGACACAAAAATGTGTTGGGCACTAATTTCGGAATCCGATTAATTTTTCGGAACCCGGTGAGCTAACAAAAGAAAAGACTAAAAGTAGCGGAAATGCATGTAAAAACTACCAAGGAGACAACCAGATGACGTGATACTGGTTTCAGAGATGGTCAGCAACAACAAGAAAAAAACAAACTTGAATTTTAAAAGGTGAATCATGAACATTTCTCGCGGAGAAGCTAGAACTTCCTATCAGACTGGGACATTGCTAGTTTAATTAGATGCTGAGTGGATTCGTTGCGGTTTGGTAATGATGAAGCCTGAAAAGAATATATAGTTTCTTGAAAGCTTGAGAAATACGATTCGACGTGAATAAATTACTCTGATTTAGTATATTTTGACAAGGTAGACTTCAGTTCGTTCTCCAAACTCACCATTTCAACAGCTTTCTGCGAATACACTTCTATTAATTGCCTCGTCTTGTCCATTCCATCAGAGTTGATAACGAGCTCTCGGGCTTTCTCAGCATCACTTTCATGCTTAAATTTTCGGAGGAGCATAGTGTTAAGCTCTGGATATTGTTCACACGCATACAAAACTGGAGCGGTAGCCAACCCTGAAAATGTACTTTTAAAAGTGTATCTCAACATTTTAAAGTACCTAATTTCAAATCCGCTGAAACTGGTTTTCCCATTTCATCTGATGTTGCAATGAAGTCAAGAAGGTCATCCGCGAGTTGGAATGCGATTCCCAAGTTTCTACCGTATTCATAAGCAGTTTGATGTAGCTTTACGTTCGATTCATCTTAAATACATCGATACAGAAAATAAAACGGCTAAACTAAAAGCCATTTGTCTCACTAGCAAGAATCGCAGCTGACCGACAACTACTGGCGAACAAGCTGGCAGTTTTCCGATGTGTTTTCTCAATATAGGCTTTCATTCGTTGAGATGGTGTAGCGTCCGAAGGTGTTGCAGACATTTGCATAAACTCTCCCTGTAACGTGTTTTTCGCTTTTAGTAAATTACAGACTTTTATCTTACTAAAACCAAATCTTCTATGATTGATGCCATCACTGAAATAACGTTCGGTTTTCCGATTGAGCACAAAATTTGTGTGGCCCGAGCTAGAATGAAATCGCCAACTAGAACAGACTAAAATTCACTAATTTTCCATGCCGTAAATCAGAGAAACCCTACCATTTTGTTACCCCAGACGGCGTTAACACTAGCCGATCCACGTCTCGTGTTCGCTTCATCAATTACATCATCATGTACCAAGGAAGCCGTGTGAATCATTTCAGCTAAATATTAGAAATTAGAATTCTCAATTAAATTTCGCAATTCTCACCAATCATTCCGATTTTATATTGGTTTATACACACTGTTAATTGGGAAGATATTCCCGTTCTTTCAGAAGTGGGAATTGTCAGAGATTTTTCCCTAAATTTTATTGACTTGAATGAATACTTTAATAAAACGGTTAATCTTACGAAATAATTCTATTGGTGGCAGAATTACAAGCGTTTCCCATCAGAAGTGATATTGTTGGTCGCAACATTTTTCCACCCTGAAATGAACAAATTATAAAAATGTAAATTACTCTAATTAAATCTAATTATCACCTGTTTGAAATAGTAGCGGGTCATTCTCCCCAAATTGGATGTCACATTCAAATCAGCGAGATTTTCAACACAGCCTGATTCGTCATGAGGTATCAATTGTTCCATAATGTCATTCTAAATGTTACGTTTATTTTTCTCACGGTTAATCTATCGTATCAACCTGCATTCGCCTAACATGATCCTGAATGAACGCTGATGAAGCACGATTACTACTATCTGGTGGACTGTTGGCTGCTGCCGATGAGGATGTAGCTGCCATCGAGCATTTTCTGAAATCAACGCATTTGTGCAAATACCAAATCGTTTGATTTACCTCAACTGACTGGCAGCGAAGTTTATTTTAGGAAGCACTCCCATTGCTAGTTGTTATTTCCAGTACTCGATCGTTTCGTTCGAGTCTGTTTCTCACCATTTACAACGAGTTTGTTTCAATGGCACATGGAGATTATGATCCTGGTATAAAGTAAGTATTAATTAGACTAAATGGATACAATAATAACTTTTTGGGCAATTAAAGATCGAAATGATGAGGCTGGCTGAAAATATTTAAATGCCAGACTACCGAGTGATTATCACGATAGTATTAAAGATAACACGAAAACGAGGGAATGGGGACGCTTTCGGGGAACTGAAACTTTAAAAAAAATCTGAAAAGCAATAAAATTTCAAAATTAGCTATTAATCACATTGTATCTAGTTTGAAGCAATGGCATTTTGCATTTCAACAATTTAAAATGACCGGTGGGATGGAGAATGTAGCCTCCCATTTTCTCTTCTCACCGCCGAAAATCGTTTGTATCTTTCTCTGCGCTTTCCGCCACTTGTGCACTTATTCCCTGCCATTTGTCTTATGGATTTTCTTCTCTTTTAACACCAAAAAATTTATCAGAACTATCCCCCCGCTTTTATCGGGTTTTTCGAATAACAAAAAAACTAATCAATTAAATTGTGTTAATATTATCAGTTTCGCAGAGTCGCAAAGATAAAATACCTGATCGCACTAAAGGGACAGTTATGAAGACGTTAATCATCACATCTGGTTGGCACCAAAAAGTAGATACATCGGATTGAATCCATTTTCTTCGTTAGGTCATTTACGAAACCGCGTTAAAAGATCAGTGAAAACTGAATACGTTTGATGAAATTTCAATGAATAAATCATGTGAAAAACTGGTAAGAAAATAACCGTGCATCACAGATAGGGAGCGATTTTGTTTGGAACGAAGGGTTTTTGAAAAGCCTTTTGGAGAATGTGGGGTTGGCAAAAAAAATATATAATAATTAATACTCCGGAGCATGGTGCACCGATATTGTGGACATAGAAATAGACATAGAAAAAAGAAAAACCTCGTATCTACCAAGAATAAAAACAAATCCAATTAAAAAAAATGACCGAAAACAACTGAGGAGAGAAATTCACGCATAGAAATTCAGGTAAATGTTGAATGCAACACTCTATGTGAAGTATAACTATGATATCAATTATTTAAAGCTCCGTTTTGTCAAGAATCGTATATCTTGAAGATGCCGGCTTCAGTTTTTCAAAAGTTGATGGTGGAGGTTCAGTATCCGGTGCCTGATTTCCCGTCTGCAATGTCTTAACGATCGATTAGAAAAAAAAAAATAGAAAAAAATAGTTGAATCAAAAACAGCCCGCATAGAATTTTAATAAAGAATTACATTTTTTATTGTAAGCTTTTAAACATACCACAGGATCTGGACCATGGTGGAACTCGCGATGAAGCTTCCCGCTATGCAAGTCAAGAACGAATTGACGAAGACTTCCGGGCAACCTGATATCAAAAAACGATAAACTTAAAGAATAAAATGTATATCTCACTGGAGGTCGTCAAAATTTTTGTACAGATACATGTGTCGGAAGGAGTCAATGGCAATGACTGGAAGATCGGCTTCCGATTTTCCTAAGTGACTGAGTGGATGCTTAAATACATTTCCATCGCCGACTAGGCAGTTGATGGCTGAATTATTTCTTCTTTAATTCGAGAAACTATGTATAAGCATTAAATACCTTTTCTTTGGTCGGGAATTTCACGGACGATTGCTTCGGTAAAAAGTTTTTCACTGACATTATCATCAGCTCTCTTGAAGAGAATCATGAATGGAAGTCCTTCTTCCGTTAGTTCCTCTGCATTTTGGAAAGTTATTTCTCGAACAAGTGGAACACATTTGTCGGCTACCCATTGCCTGCAAACAACGATACAAAACCACGAATTTTTTGTTTCATTTGATAAACGCGTAAAAACTGTTTCCATCTGTTTGCTGCGATTGCTGCTGCTGCAGGAATGCAGAAAAGAAAGGAAGATTTGCTGCAGGAACTGTCAGTGCAAAAGGAATTAAGTGCATGAGGTTTTTCACGTAATTAAAACTGTGCATCAAAATGCCAAAAAAAACCATTTTTGCATAAAAAATAATTATTATTTAACTTTAATCAGGCGCATAACCTTGTTTCTTTCAAAAGAAAGCAATAAAATGCACTCTTTGCATTTTTCGTTATGCAAGACTTAATTTTAAAAATTTATTTAATGCACAAATAACATGCATTTCCGCTTTGAACTGCATGACAAGCAAATGGAAATGTTTGTTGTAATGCGCACTCATTGTACGCATCTTGTAAAAAATAAATAAATTGGTTAGGTTAAGTGCACCTGATTGCAAGGAAACCAGCCTGATAAACTTAAAATTAGTAAGGAGCGGGTCGAGTTAATTTTTTAAGTGAATTTTCAAGGAAATTTCCTTAACCGATGTGCCTGTTGGTTAGACTCACTTGAGATACTCATAAGTTGCAAAATCACCGGAGAATGGAACTTGGGCTGGATTAGCTGCTTTGTTGGATGGTTGGAAAACGAGCTTGGGAGACTGTCCTGCTGGTGGAACTTCTCCCGGGAAATTCAACTCTCCAATTCCAACCATGAACTCACATTCGTCACGATAAAAGAGGGCAACGCTCATTAGATTTTTGTATTCGACACTGTTTTCATCGTTGAAATAACCGATGAATGTATTTTTCTCTGGCTGAAATATTATAGTTTTTGATGCATTAAAGGATAGTTATTCGGGCGCTATCTTAGTAGGGGGGGGGTCCAGTGGCTTTTAGTCATTTTGGAGCTTTTGAAATTTTTTTTCTGAAAATGTTTATTGTTATTGTTAATATATCTGTAGGTTGTTTTTTTCACGCGTGACGCTTACTCTTGACACGAAAACTACGATTCCACTTCTTTTTCACGCGTGGCGCGATTCAACGGTGAGCAATTTTTGCAATTTTTTTGGATTTTTTTTGCTTATTAAATAATAATAACTTAGTTAATCATAGATATGAATAAGACCGCAGCTGATGCACTTCTGGACTTGAAGTAAGCCTAAGCCTAAGCCTAAGCCTAAGCATCAGCCAAAGTGTGGCCTCAAAGAAAATGCATGGGATGATTATTACTTTGAGGCGCTGTAGCATTTCAAATATCACGATGAAGCGAAATTTTACGAGTTATGGACCGGAATCGCCAAGAAATATCCAGCCACCTAGTCATTTTCTTTTTGTGCGTATTTTTGTTGTCTGCCAATAAAATTGTTTTAAAAATTGCTAGTGTTATTCGAGTATATCTAATCAGAAAAAAAAACCCAAAAAAACCTCCAAAATGACTAAGAACCACTGGACCCCCCCCCCCCAACTGAAATAGCGCCGTTATTCGTTCTTTGTAGTTTAAAAAAAGCATGACTGCTACAAGCTTAATTGTTTGTTAAACGGTGAATTTAAACAAAAACCAAAAACATACATTATGAGCTGCATGTAGGGCATTTCTATCTGTAAACTTCTGAACAGTAACTTCCATTTGTTTATTGATATAAGCACTTAGCGCTTCCACTGACCGGGAACTTCTGAAAATATGAAGATGTATTTCATGTTTCCAACCAAGAGTTCTACCTATATTCTCTCTTGGTAACCTCTCCATTTCTGAATAACTTGAGAGTGGGATATTTGTTGACATGATATTTTGTAGCAATGTCATCTAATTATATATCATTTTACAGCTACATTAGCTAAATGTGTTTGTGGCTTACTGTTTTTATCAGCATCAAGAGACGCCCAAACTATTTTTCCAGTAGGAGCATCTTTAAATTTGTCGGAAGCTTCTAAAAAAATCGGTTTGAGGATTTGTGAAAAACGACACCAGTCTGCGTAGAAGTTCACAAATACGAGTTCATTCGATTCTGAAAAAATACAGAAAAAAATTAGCCGAATTTACCGAAAACTCACGAATGACTTTATCGAAATTTTGTGATGATAATGGAACAACTTCCGCATCCGAAAGAGCCGGTAAAGCTACAAGTAGGGTTAACCACCGAAGCATTTCTGAACATTTATTTCAATATTTTACATTATTACTATCAGCAAAAAAAAAACAGTTAAAGCATTTATAACTGGCTTCATTAGAATTAATATTTCTTAAAACAATCAACGTTTTAGATTATTAGAATCGGATAGATTCGGCCAAACACACGTGTACTTTTGGCCAGTTGCGTTGGTAATACACCGCCCAGGGAGTTAAAAATACATTAAAAAGTGTAGAATCCGGAGAGACGCAGAAACACAATCACAAGAGACGCAGCTTGTGCGACGAGCAATGAGCACGAAGAAGCGAATAAAATAGCGTGGAAAGGAAGAAACTGAGCGCGAAAGGAGTATAGTTGACAGCTTTACAAACGGTTTCGAACGCGAAAATTGCTAAATTTGTGCATGAGCAAGTGCCTTTCGGTGCTGGCTCAGCAAAATTTGAGCTCATAATGAGTACATGACATGAATCGCTGTTTTAAAATTGTTATTTTTGTATATTGACAAAACTTTCTCCTTAGCGTTCATACGCTTTCGCAATAGGTGAACTCGCGAGGTTACGATAGCTACAATCTTGGACAATTATAGCCATCATTTATAAATATCAAGACTATTATTGTAATAAGGAAATTACAAGGAAAGCGGGGAACGGGTTGCGACGCTTTCTATGGACCGCACTAAAGCATGCTGTTATCACACAACACCATTTTCCGCACATTTTACTACCGTTTCCTTCACAAATTTAACTCATTTTCCACATTTCTGGAGATCTCGGTTTAATTTAACTTGGACATTGGTCACTTTGTGAACTTCTGGAGTCGCGAAATACGACAAACGAAAAATTGCTGTGGTCGCGTTCCACCACGACCAAAATACGGAAGCTTTGATGCCGAATAGGTAATGTATCGGCTAAGATTGTAACGGTTTGGATCAATAGACATTACAAAAAACAATTCAATTTTTTTCAATAGCAAATGGCAAAAAAAGCTAATTTAATGCATATTATTGTAACTTAGTAACTAGCTAAGCGATCAGCTTACTCAGTTGTCTGAAAGGAGATTAGCCCTAATTTCTTTTTTTTTTTTGGTCTAATTACAGAATTGAAAATGGATTAATTTTAGAATATGCATTATCATACATAATTTGACCCTATTTTGGAAAGAATCATAACAAGTGCGCTAGCAATATTCCAATTCCGTCAACTAAACTATCTCCGAACATTTCTCCTATTTTTATTCCGCGTGGAAGCGAACCGTCGCGTAATTGCGAGCCGCAGGAAAAAAAGTGTTCTTGCCACGATCACTGCCGGAAAACACGCTTTAAAAAAATCGAAAATACAGAAAACTCGTCCACATTTGAATGCCGTTTTCAGAACTTGTCAATAAATTATACCGTTCACGTTTTTAAATTAGAAAAATTTTAATTTCGATATTTATTTCATTCTAACCGATTTGATATGAAATTTTTTGGGAGACTATAAAACTCATCAAATTTTAAATATTTTTCGGTTGTACTGGTATTGAATTAATATATACCAAACGGTTTAGGAGGCGTGCATCGCGCTCGTGCCTCTAATTAATTAATTTCTAATTAGGATATTCTGTAGTATTCTAGAACTTTCTGGAATGCCTTAGAAACTTTGGAAAATAATGTCTATTAAAGTTGTAGTTTTGCACGTAGGAAGATGATTTTTGACATGTGATACACGGATATCCAGGCTGCTATATCAGCTCGAGTGACCATTACGCCATCTCTCATATCAAAGTAGGAGGACCACGTTCTTTTGAGCTGTTCAATAAAGCTACCTGTTCAGACAGACAGAACTATTCGCTTAATAATTAGTAGGTATATAAATATATGAAATATATATACATATTTGTAGATTTCAAATGACTGATAATTTTTGCATTTCTCCGCAAGAAAATGCTTTTGAAGTTTTAAAATTTTTTTATCGAAAATTTATTATAAAATCTGGCGCGGGTCTCGTGGTGACACCGAATTTCATGTTCTCATCCTTAAACTCATGCTACATAGATAAGTAAATTCCATTCTGGAAACAATGTTTTCACTATTTCTGACCAAAATTGCTATTAACAACAATTTCTAAAATTAGATTTTAAAAAATCTCTTCCATGAGCCGACTAGTGATGAGTACTACTTCGGATATATGGGACCGTCAAAATAGATGCGTTCTGTTGAATACCTATTCGGGCTTAAATGCTCTGAACTTTCAGCTTAAACGTCATCAGATAAACACAGGCCTTTTCCTTCGCTAATGTTTATCGTACATTCGAAGACAAAACAAATTTTTGCGCGATCTGGAATGAAATACGTGAAATATTAATGAGCATGTGCAAAATAAGAATATAATAAATAAACTGAAAAGTTTGGCCGACTGTGTTATCGAACAAAGCGTACTTTCACGGACAGTTCTGGGATCCAATGCCATCCTTATGTCAATTAGTAGCATAGTTTAATGGCTGAGGTGGAGCCAGAAGTGCTGCGTAGTTTTCGAGAAGTACAAATTCAAGACTCTCAGTTAATTAGCATTGTGAAAACTAGACAACTCGCTTAAACCATTGCTACAACGGATCAGACAAGCCAAGCAAATTCAAATTTTTGGACAGCGAACTCGCCTTTAGTATAAAGGACAACTCACTTACAAAACAATTAATTCTTTGGGGAATATCCAACATAAAAAAAATCTGCAACCAACCATTTCGAAGTTTAGATATTAAAAGCATGTATTACAACAACGACAATAACAAATAGTTAACATTTGGAGTGAACAAGTGGTTTGAAATTAACAACAGCAACAATTGAAGAAATATTTACGATGAAATGAACAACAAAAAACCCTAGTATTTATTTAGTGGTGTCATTCACCCAGAAGTTGTTTCTTGTTAATCGGGCGAATAGCTCTTCCAGCCTGTAATTGAAACATTATATCATTTATTCGACGCTTGTGGAGTTCACTGCTCGGTATTTCTCTGTCTACAATCCTTACAACTACTCCAACCTCCTTCGCCATGAAATTATTTATTCTTTTTTTTTCTTGCAATCAATAAACAAATGAAATACACACCCGACAGCAATACAAGCGATTTACCCACAAAAACCAAGGCCGCGGTTTGTGCGTACAGTTCCAATGCTCACTTTGGGAGATAATCAGAACATTTAAAGATGCTCATGGTTCAATTCACTGGATTCCAGTCCGTAGCAAGATCGAACAATATGTAGAATGTCCGATTTACAGAATAATTTAGAGTAGGGCAACCAAGAGAACACCGTTAAGAAACAGTGAGACAATCATAGCAGGGTGATTTAAAATAAGAAAATAAAAATAATAAAATGTTCTGCGCAGTTTCCTTATGTTATAAGAACGTACTAGAGTGTGTTTTTTCCAAGGAAGTTTAAGATTGTGTAGTTCAGTTTGGAACATTTTTTTACGCTTATGAACATCCCATGAGCTGGTCAACAGCACCCAGTTTTTTGCTCCCATTACTTTTAATTATTTATGTGGCTTAATCGGCAATTTCGATAAATTTTCGACAAGCAGGGAGGGAGTGGAGCACTAGACCCTTCGTTCACTACTCTATCCACTATACACTTGGTCATTGCTTTACACGGAATGATCTCAATCAAAATTCATCTTGTTCTACGAAATTTTAAAAAATACTGAAATATCAGATAAGTATATCTGGAGCTTCAGATTAACTCCGTAAAAACAAAATTTAGAACCATGAATCACAAGAATTTGCCTACCGAATGTTAACCGTAGAATGATACGTAAATGATACGTGATACGTAAAAACGAATCGTTGAATTTTAGTTAAGTGTTTTTGCGTAACTTTAATGAAGCGAACCAAAATGTTATTTTTGTGTTTTGTAGGCGCCGGAGAATTTAATCGACATTTGGTAAAGAATTAGTATGAGAATTGAAATCAATATCAATAACTGTTGGAATATTGTTTCGATAGTGATCTATGAACTGTGTTTACGGAAGCTGGCCTCGGCACCAATATTTAATGCATTCGCGCTTTTAGCGACTTATGATATTTGGAGGACGCAACATAAAATTAACAACGATCATCAGGGTCAAGCCAAATGTTTTCGATTTTTAAAAAATATTATGATGCTATTTACAAAGTAAGAATTCAATTTCTTTTGCTATTAACGAGGACTAGAAAACAGAATTATTTCAATCCGCTTTCTACATTTCCACGGTGTTCAGGCAGGGTGCACCTATAAGCTCGCACATATGAGAAAAACATGCAAAGATCCCGTGAGAGTGAGAGGCGCAGACAGTACATTTTGTTTAATGTGATTTACTCACGTTTCCACCGGGAACATCATACTCTTCCAATGATTATTCGTAATTTTTTGATTGTTTTCATTAGGAATTATTCAGCATAACTAATAATGACAGGCGTTCAATATTTTTACATTATATTTTATATCAATGTTTCGCTTTTTCCACCCCAAACGTCATCTTGACCCATACGAACCTAGAGACAAGAAGACGGTCTGCATCCGAACGTGAGCATTTTTCTCTGCGTATCTCATAGGATGTTATTTCTCTTTTTCGTCTATAGCATTAGGGGAGAGTGCGCATCTAGGGGGAATCTCTGAGACAAAGAGAGAAGATGAATAAAGAGGTAGGGATATAAGAACAGCATATGGAAGGACGTTCCTTTTCCTCGTTTCTTTCTCATTCTGCTCCTACTATCTATTAGCTTCCAATTATTGGACATTGGCAGTAATGATAAAATTGCACAATTCTTCTTAGTTCATGTTGATCTCTTTTATTGAAAAGTATCTTCGTTATTCCATTTCTCAGGCATCTTTATCTTCAAGTTGTGGAAATTTCATGACAATCAGCCGACCTATTCCCTTTATTTTAGTTCAGTTTATCCTCTCTTTCTCTCTCTCTTTAAAGTTCTACAGTTAAGTATATCAATAAAAGAAAAACAAATTTCAGATTGTTACAAAATGAATTCCATTGTCAGCGAACTCTACAACTTCGTCGCATCAACTATTGTTCCAACTGTCACAGAGCAAGCCACTAATCTGGCTGGGGGAGCTTCTGTTCTCGCCGGGAATGCAACACAAGCTTTCACACAAATCAGCAGAGCTGCTCGTGAATGGAGCTCGGGATCAGAAGATACTGAAGTATTTTCCTGGGAGCAACAAAGACAGACAACGTCAGATGTAAACAGTCAGAACAATGATGAGACGAAGAAAGATACCCCAAAGGTGGATGCCAGAATATCATCAAAGAACGCGCCTGCCGATTGGGAAGTAGTAGAAGAATCTCCAGAAGAAACTGGCCCAATCAAGAATAATCAATTTGAGATTGTGCAAAACAACTACGAGTGGATGAAAAATTCGAAGTGATTCAATATATTGTTCTCTTAATCAATTTCAGACTCATTTCAGTATTGATAGCCACGTTTTTACATACTTTTCTGAAATATTTACGGTTGAATATTTTCATATTTTTATTACCTCAAATAAATATATAACATATCTGTCGCATAAATTCTTTGGAAGTAGGAATATTTAATACTCCCTCTTCATAAAAAAAAGGACCAGGAATCGACACTACCATACACTGTGTTTGTTAGCCATAACCAATTTAAATCAGTTCACAAAGATCGTATCACTTTTATTAACGAAAATCGTCTTCTTAGTGACTGACATGGCTTGGGCTGGATAGGAGCGACCTATCTGCTGGAATTTTTGAAGACACTTTTAACTGGATTTAGCGAACCCTGAGCAACACATGTTTTTTTATAGACGAAAAATATAGATTCGATTGTGCTGTTTGTTAGCAAAGGAAATACAAAAATTAGTCACTCATCAACGAATATTTATGGCACATCGGGTTCTGCGAACAGAAAAAATAAAATAAAAAACATTTCAGTTCTATGTTGATGATCTCAAAGTTTTACATTAAACCCTCTAAGCTTAATTATTTTTGTTCGAAACTAGTTTGAAAAGTAGTGATAGCTGGCAAACTCAATAAAGTTTGCTAACTCTGAAAACATAATTTTAATTAGCAATGAAAAACCACTAACTAGTAAGAAAATTCGCGAGCGAGGAGATGTTTTCAGCTTCTCCCTGACCTTCACCCCGATATTCCTTTTCACAAGGGTCATCTACGCATAAACATATTTTGCAATGTTCTCCGCCGGTATGAAACGTGTGTTTTCATAAAATTATACATAATTTACATATTTCGAATATGTCTCCTATATTTTACCCCTGTTCAGGTTCATGCTCAAGGAGCATGCGATGTATCTTGATAGCGTTCAAAAATCGTTTATTTTAAGATGACAAACATTTTGTATGCGCGCATTTCCTTTTCTTAACGATTTTCAAGGCTACATTTGAATTTTTATACTATAAGTTCAATTGTTCAAAATATTAGATGCAGAAACCTCAATTCTACAAGCAAGATAACTGCTAAATTTTGCCGATTAGGCAAATAGTATGGATTTGAATTAACGCGATATAACATGACAACTGAAGTGTTAACCAATGCCACCGGTGACCAAACTATTAAAATTCTTCTACAAAAATTAAAATTGAATAGACTTCGCCCATTCGCCCATGCTTCGACAGAAAAAGCAAAATCATGTAGACGGTGACCCAGGAAAACGGAAAAATTAGAAGCAAAACAATTTTTAACAGGAAGTGCAGTGTATACGGACGAACACTCGGTAAAAATAAATGCTTACCGCTTATCGTCGCGGGACCTATCAATAACATTTCACATTTCAAAGTACCGTGAACTATTCGCTTCATACTTGGGTGTGAGGCATAATTTTTTAGTTTTAAAAAAGTACAGACGCCTGGTTGGTCTAAATTTTACTCGCTACTTTTTAGGTCTGATTTTGTTCATAAAATCGCTTTAGTACTAGTCAAGCTTGCATCGAAACAAATTTTAAAAATAGCCGACTATATACGCACTTAGTCGATCAAGTTTAATTTCCCAAATTTGAGTTCTTTTTTTTAACTTTTTTGTCTGAATAATAATAGTTTTTATTTCAGGATGTTCCTTCAAGTATTCTACATGATCTTCGATTTACTCCTTTTTGGAACAAATCTAATTTCATGTTTAGTAAAAGGGCAAATCCCATTGCCCATTCCGAAAAATTGAAGAACTCAAAATTTCTAAGTACATGTTTCACCAAATTTTCATGTAGATAGAATCAGAAAACTAAGATCGTTGCAATATCGCGAGGGTCCCTTGCAATCCCGTAAATGTGCATCTCGGAAAGTGAGGGACTAGACGATTAAAATTATGATTAAAAGAAAATAGATGCAAAGGAGTTCAGTTTTTTTTAAACATGCAACGAGGCACAATAAATAGGTAAAACTTCTACAAAAATAATTTTAAAAACAGAATAACTTAATTTTTATATCTTTCGAAGGCATTCATGAGCAAAAAATAAGAAAATTAAAAACTGTTCAAAGGATCATGTTTGAATTTCAGAGCAGCCATCCTCATCATTTTCACAGAAGTGTTCTTTTATTTTTCAGGTAACAGATATCTACCATAATCTACTTATTATTAAGCGAAAAGTTCCGTCTGTCAGTCTGCCTAGGAAGTTTTTTTTTAAAATAACTCAAAAGAGATAGGCCTCCTACTTTGGGGATGGAGTCATGGCCACCTGAGCGCTTTGCAACCATATCTCAGCCATATCTCGGAGGTCGCTGGGTACTTGGGATACTGTAGAACTATACACTCAAAATCTACAAAACGGTCTTAACAACGACAACAACAACAACAACAGCATGTGATTTACGGACATCCAGACTGCAAATATAGCAGCCTGGATGTCCGACTTCATCCGACTTCATCCATATGTCCGACTTCATAACTTCATATGTGCACAACTACAACTTTAATAGACATTGTTTTCTAAAGTTTCTAAGGCATTCCAGAATGTTCCAGAAAGCTCTAGAACAGCGGCGTAGCCTCGAAATTTTCACTGGCTTGAATTATGCCCAAATTTTCAATCTCCCATTTGAAATCAAAATTTAAAGGAACAAGCAATAAACCAGACACGTATCAAGCCTGTTCGAATCAACCCCGTCAAATGTAGTATCTACACTTAAACGAGCCCTTGAACAAAATAGACTGTTCCCGTGACCATGTATACTTTTTAAATTTAGCATCGATCTTGTTTTCCGCTATATCTTTAATATAATTCGTGACATGTTTACAAGACGTTTACGATATCTGCCAATGTTAAAACACCAGGAGGATAGAGTCTGCAAGAGACGTTGTTGGATCGAAGAGGTCTCGTAACGGCGTACACACGCACGAAAAATATTGACTACAGATATCTGACCGTGAGAGTACAGAGTCATACCTAAACAGCTCGTATAATGATTGCCGTCTTGCATCGATTTATTTCTAGATGTACCTTTAAAAAATTATTTTGATTTCGTAACTCCGAGTTTAGAAATGTTATGAAATTAATAATTATTCCACAGCCCTCTATTTGGTTTGAGCATTTTATCAATATACTAATTCAGATTGCTCCAACATGTCCTACTTCTCTTATGCCTGTTCCGTTTGGGGCAACATGACCGAAATAGCCAACAACGTTGCAGAAACTTTGGCATCATATGTCGGGACAACCAATCGAAACGTTGAACCACAGGAACAAATAGTTGAGAAGGATAAGGAACAAGAAATTCAGCAAGACCAACAGAAAGAGATTGCCCAAGGAACAGATCAAGATGAGACAAAATCCGCAGAAGTCAAGGAAGATGAACTTGAGGGATTCGAAATTGTCAACGGAAGCGACTCGTATGTCATTCTTTATGAGTATGCTCACGGTATCACAACTGAGGAAATTGTCTTCATTGACACGCTAGAGCCGACTCGTTATCATTGATAAAAGCATCGTGATACAACATTTTATCCACATTTCCATATTTGTTTTTTGTTCGTACATATTAATTTTCATCAATCACAATAGCTACCGTTTCTCCATGAGACCCATACTCATACAGTTAAAATTCCTTTTCCTACCCTCCTCTATATGAAATTCAGCTTTAATAATCTGTTCATCACTTCGAATGTGTTTTCCATAACTGATGCTTTTTATGCAACCATTCCCTTGGCTGACTACAATGTTCTTGTTTTTCGTCTACTAAAGAAATTTTTAATAAAGTAATGTACCTCAACAACAAAAGCAGGCTTGCACAATTCATCACGCATCTTTTCCATATTCCAGTCGAGACCTAATGGTTGCTTCAAAACTGCTTCATAATCTTCAACACGAGAGTAAGGGAACGGTAATGAACGTGGTTGAATTTTTCCAATACCCTGAAAAAAAGCACATGCAACAGCAGACTAATATCTTCCGAAATGGAAGAGGGAATCCAACCTCTTTAGCTGTCATACTTTCTGTGATAATTAATCCATTTCTCTCTCCGTCTTTCCTTTTCTTTTCTTTTGCTTTGATGACAAAGTTGCGACGCCTTTTTTTCTCAGTAATTCCTGGACCGACCCATAAACCCCATCCAGCCAAGTTAAGATCGATGTCCTTCACTTTTTCTTTCTCTTTAACCCCTTCCTTCTGCTCTTCGAAATCTCCAATTACATCATCGTCTTTGAAGGCCTCATTGATCACTTTCGCATTATCTGAACAAAATATTAAACTTTACAGTAATCATGATTACATCTTGAGAACTCACCTTCATCAAACTGATCCATTTTCTCAACAAAATCCGACGAGACTTGCGTTAAATCATTAGTGTTCAATTCCAGAAACTTGCTGGGATCAATTTCTATTTCTTTCTGCCTTCGCTCAGAAGCGTAAACTCCTGCTGTATCCACAGCTTTCTCCACCTTTTTCTCAAAGGTGTCATCTCGCTTTGCCTCTGATGCTGGATCATAATTCCGATCAACATACGATTTCTTTGTAACAATTCCTTTTCTAGACTTTTCTTTAGCTTTCAGCTCCTTTCTTTTCTTTTTTTTCTCAATTTTCACTGCCTCATTCTGCTGCCACGTGTCATCAACATCGAACAGAGGATTTTCACCAGAAAGACCAGTATTTCTTGAGATACCTCTTGCTGCTGCTGCTGCAACTTCTTGTCGCTTTTTGGCTCTTATTTGGGCAAGAGTGATTTTCTGAGCTTCCGAATCATCGAGAAAGGAATCAACAAGTGCAGCACCGATGTTTTTCTTAGATTCATTTTCCGCTTCCAGAGCAGCATCCTGTAAAAGATGGATAGAACTAAAAATTATATGTGAAACACGTGAACTAAACGATTATTTTAGGCTGCCAAAATTTAAAAAATTTACGTAAATACATTCTCAATACTTGAACCGATACTGCACTTCTGAGTATATCGGTAACTAAATCGCAAATTATGTGCGTGGAGTTATTCGGCTTACTGGTACTTGTTGTTTTCACGACCAACTTTTAAAATACTCTTGCAGTCGATACCTTGGGTTTTTTTTCGATTCGTGGAACTAGCATTGCTAATATCGATTCCCACAATACTAAACTGTGGTGCTAAAAGAGAATCGGTTGAATCAACGGGAAACAGTGACACAGAAGATGAACAGGACGAGAGAGACGAGAAGCGTCGCAAGATAAAAAAATCGGCAGCTGCAAGGAAAGCATCAGCAGCTAAAACCAAAGGAAACTTTAATGGAGGAGGAGGACCGAAACCTCCGCAAAATAGAGCGGCACTTGCCGGTACTCATGATCCAAACTATCAAACATTGGCAGGACTCAATGACAACGTCTTTGAGCAGAAAGGAGGGCCAGCTGGCGGAGGAGCTGGACCAGCGGGCGGAGGACCCAAAGCTCCAGCTCCTGGAGCAAAACCGGGAATGGCTGCAACTCATGATCCTAATTACCAAACTCTAGCTGGTCTAAATGACAACGTGTTTGAGCAAAAAGGGGGTGGCGGTGGCGGTGGCGGTGGTGGTGGTGGTGGCGGTCCTCCACAACAAGGCCAGGGACCTCGACCTCCAGCTCAGCCTGGTGCAAAAGCAGCAACACACGATCCAAACTATCAGGTATAAGATCTTTCTTCAAGATTTTACTACAGGATCGTTTTGAATTGCTACAAATAACTCAGATTCAGAAAAAAAAACGAAAACAAGGTGATATTTAACAAGCAATTTCCCTTTGTTTTCTGAAGTGAAATTAAGACCACGAAAATACGCGCTTCTCCAAAGTATCCAAGGGATGATAAGTTTTGTAAACAGTTTTTCCTTCTCAGGAGCTATTTGAATATCCTTTGCGCAATATAGACGTTTCATTCCTTTTTGAATATTCGCATAAAAATTTGTTTTAATTCAGACACTCGCCGGGCTCAATAATGATGTCTTCGAGACTAAGGGAGGTGGTGGTGGTGGTGGTGGTGGTGCTCCTCCAGCTCCACGTGCTCCAGCTCAGCCTGGTGGAAAAGCAGCTACGCACGATCCAAACTACCAAACATTAGCTGGTCTTAATCAAGATGTATTTGGAGCAGACAAGAAAAGATAATGTTTACGTCTAACAATCTTAATGATGGCCAGACAGAAATTTTGACCCACCAATTTATTATGGGAATGAATGCAGTTATACATGAACACAAAAGTCAAATAAGGCAGAAATAATGAATAACCTACACAAATATGACGCAGCGCACGCATAGTATTAAATGTGCATGTTGTGACTCCCTCATGAAATTAGTGGGTAAATCATATGAATCCATAGAGCATACTCAGGTAACTGTTAGCGCTCACTTGTGAGATAGTATTTGGCTAATTGAAAATTTAATTTAATTTTAAATATTAGACAGGGGTCGGTGAGCGATCGGTGTGTATTTGCATTTATGTGGTGTAGACATGGTATGCGAACGGAGTGCATCTGCTCATTAGCAGTTCAAAATGGCTATTAACTAAGTAAAACGGAGAATAGCAGCAATGATTCCCGCACTCACGCCGAAATAACGGCTAATTGCAAGAAACTTGAGAAAGCCACACGAGCAACTTTTATAGCAGCAATTGTGTTCCACTTTAGTTTATAAGTTCAAGATTCAAGATTCAATTCAAGGTTCAAGGTGCTTAAAGTTAGCCACGAACTAGCTTTCTTTTGAAATTTTTTTCGAAAAGGACTATTTACCAAAATTCCGCTGATGTTTTTTTCTGCTATACTAAATTTGATAAAAGGAATGCATTTGCTGAAACCGTTTAATTATTGTGAGGTAAACAGGAAACATCAAAATTGGTAGATGGAATGAACCCTATTAGTTGAATTATTAGCTGTACCTTCCAGTCTTTCCAAATATCGCAATAAACCGATTTTTGTAAAAAAAAACATTTGTTTATCGATAATAGTTAAACGGGATCGTTTTTCTTGTTAATTAGCCACGTTTCCAGTTGACTTCAATTTTTTAGCTCTTCATTAATATTGTTATACAGAGCACCGCATAAAGTTAGGTTCACCTCTGATAACCATGAAAAGTTGACTTTGAAACATTATTTAAAACTGTTAGTGCCTGAAAGAAGCATTGTGAATACGTTGCTTATGATCCTACAGCGGTGTATACATAGCACTGAACAATGCTAAAAAGTTTTTAAAATAAATCCGACAAGCAAAAGGAGAGGTTCGCATTTTTTAATTCAGGTTGAATTTATTGTTTACAGAAGTGTTTTTAAGCATTTTATGAAGTTTTTATAAACTTTTGAAGAAATGGGTCGTGGAAAACAATTTTCTGATTATGAATGGCTGTAGAAGTTACTGGCACGATCTACAAAAGGATAAACTTCGTTGCCATCGTCGCAACTTTAAAGGAGGTTATATAGTTTCTGCTGCAAATAGTTCGATCGGAAGAGTTAAAATCTGTTTTGTAACGAAAGAAAGAGTGGAGTAGACTAGCGCTTCAAATGCCGCAGAGGTCTTCCTTATTTTGGAAAAATAATTGTACCAAAAAATTCACTTTTAAGCAAGATGGAGCGGCAACTCATTGTGCGAAGCGCACCATATCATGATTTAATAATCAAGAAATTCTTGCTTTTAATTGACTATCAGTCATTTTTGGTTGGAATATGTTCTATTTTTCACTTTAAATTCAAATCAACCAATAATCTTTTTGCGTGTCGTTAACTTACTTTTAGTAAATCATATACGCTGCTTTTTTTCTGCTTATCTTGTGGTAGTACAACAGACTCATCGTCATCAAGAGAAACTTTTGATTTTAATTCTCGTCCCATTCTGAAAATGAAAACTAGTGAACTTTTGTATAAATTCGGGAAGATCCTAACCTCAGATGTTCATCGAGCAACTTTTTGACTTCAGGATTGCGACTTGCATGCTTCTCTAACATGAGTTTGAACTTCTGATTTTGTCCACGATGCTTCAAACTGCCTCTCTCCACGATTCTCTGCAAATCCATTTCAGCTAGCTTTTCATGAGCAGCTTTTGGGTCCCGTGTCACTAAATCGTCGAACTCTTTTAAGAGCTGCTTTCTTTTTTCTCTTTTCAGTATTCTGTGATATCCTTTGGATTTGATTTTTTTCATATATCGGTTCTTAGCTTCTTGAATTCCGACAATGGCGCGCATTCTTTGCATTTGCGAGAGACGCTCTTTTGCCATTTTGATATCTGTGGCTTTCATCAACTCCATTTCCTTTTCGGTCAATACAGGCTCAGTTGTTTCATTCTGAAATTACTATACTATTTCAGTATTTCTATTAAGCACTATTACAAATGTTCAATGAACGTGTTTTTAAGGCTTATTTAGTATAGTAACGCTTCATTTTTGTGATAAAAACTCTTACACCCCATGTAATTCCATCAGGTTTCGTAAGCGGGAAAATTAGTTGGTCACAGATACGATTACTTTGAACAAGTTCCGTCCAGTTTTGTGTCACTTCTTTCCTGTAACGAGATTCAATATTGTCCATTTAAATTTAAGAAAAGTTAACTTTAAATCAGTGAAGGCAATTTTTCCTTCAATTTCTTTTCGAGCTTCGATATCTTTCAACGGAATCAAAGTTTTTTTCTTCAGCTTCCGTTTGGCAGCTACTTCATCTATGTTTTCTGTCTCCAGTTTTCGTTTCTTTCCGACTTTTTCAGTCGTTTGTTTGACTGTCTCCAGACCGCCGATTCCAAGACTTTGTTTAGCTTTATTAGTGGATGGTCTGAAAGAACAACGTGATGTTCTGTAAGACGCAGATTAAATAAACTTCGAAACCGTGATGTGCGATAACAGGGAGACAGCATCAATTTTTGTTCTATTTGACTTCTTCAGCCGATTTTTCTTGATGGTACCAGGAGCGTTAATAGATTGAAGAAGCTTCAGATGAGCCACATCATCAATATCCGAGTCATCACTCATTCTCTCAAAAAGGTTTAAAGCGTGATCATCCACAAACCGATGACAAGTATTGAAAAAGCGAGAAAACGATATGACATGTCCAAAAATCATTTTCACAAAACTATTTATTTGTTAAAATTAAAAAAAAACTTGAATCCGGGATCAAACAATCACTCTGCTGATATTACAGTTCACTAAACAGCGAAGACAATACATGAAAATCCGGATACTAAACTCATAAAACATAATTTTCTGATTGAGAAAAAAAGCATGAATAGTAATAAACGAGCAGAACAACAGTTTGAATCAGATTTTAGAATCGGGATGAAGATCTAAACCTTTAGGAACAAATTTAGATGGCGGTAGAGAGAGCATCTTTGTATTTTTTGACGCGGGAAGCGATCGAAAGGTCGACATACTTGTCTCCAATGGTGACAACAAGACCTCCAAGAATCGAAGGCTTGACAGCATAAGTGACGGTAAGCTTTTGTCCCGATTTTCCTATCTTGCTGAGAGCATCAGACAAAGCCTTCTGGTTAGAAGAACTAAGCTCCTCAGCTGACGTGACCTAAAAATGAAATATAAGTCATTAAAGAATTATGAATACTTTCAATTTGGCTCGATGTATTTAAAAGAGAAATGAAGCGTTACTTAAGCGAGGCGCTAGTGGAACTTGAACTACGGCTACCAATATCGTGGAACATAGGAACCACAACACAGAATTGCGCGGAGTCCAAACTTTTTTTTGGGCCTAATAATACACGGAAAAGTAAGTTTCACCTTGACAAAGGGAAATAAATGGGAAGAAACAATGGCAGTCAGGCAGTTTTTCTGTGTTCTCTATCTAGCACCTACAATAGAGGGGAACAACAAGACCAAACAAGCAGCGGCAGCCAGTTACGATACTTTCTACGTTACGTCCTTTGCATTGTGTTCTTTTTTCTAGAGCTAAACAATAATAACTTTCGTTGCTCTTTTTTCTCGAATACCCATGCTGCAGCTGAGAGATGCCATGAAGTACCCGGGAAAAAGTCTATAAATCATACTATCCGGAATCAGTCAGAAAAACTCTATGTTTAAGAAGATGTGCAGAAATATCGGTATCTCCAAAGTTTTTATAATGTATTTCATAACGGAATTTAATATACCGCGGATCTATACCACAAAGGTTAAATCTTAGAATTTAGTATCTCTTCAACTTTGATAAAGACGAAAGAAGCATATTATAGACTTTCTGATGGCTGATTAATAATATATTAACTTTAAAATGATAGCTTGCTACCTGAACAAAAAGCTCTCCGCGGTGAGCCCTCATAATTGACTCGAATGAAGAAACAACCGATTCGAGTTTATTGAGACGTCCGTTTTCAGCCAATAGGCCTAAAAAATTATGTAAAAGTTTGTTGACTTGCTTTCAATTACCTAGGAAGTTCCCTGTTTCCTTGGAAAGTCCTAATTTGTTGGAGACAGCCTCAATAGCGGTCTTCTTTTTGAGGGCTTTCAATGTTGGGTCGAGAACAAACTCCTGGAATTTCTTATTGTCCTTGTAAACTGCACGGACGTTGTTCAGATCGGAAGAAATCTGATCGAGCTTGTTTTGCTTGTGCCCGGCAGAGTAGAGGGCGGCGGCATAGCGTCCTTCGACTCCGTGAACCTGAATCGGTGTCTTCACGAGCTGCTGAGCTTTGGAAAGAGCACAACTCGTAGAGAATCCGCGTTTCACTATTTGCGCCATTACCTGTAACTTGCGTAATGTGGATTTCAGAGTAAGGAAAGTACAGATAATTCAGCCGTATCGAGATTCTAGAAAACATTGTTAATATTAAAGATTCTAACCAAAAGATATTTTCATAATTCGGCTCAAAGTAGGAAGCTTTTAACAACATTCTTGAACTTTTAAGTGCTGAAAACAGATTAAAACCAAGGAAACAAGAGGAAGACGTTAATTCATGAAAAATAAGGGCGGTAGTTGGCTGAGTAATATAATGTTAACCATATGTCGATGTACGCAGCCAATTCACCGGCTGTGCGCTTCACTGGAGCGCGTTTGTTGTATCGTGTTGACAAGATATTTTTTTGCGTTTTGCACAACATGCTATATCTTTCTCTCACTACTAAAAAAATTGAAAAAATGGCTGAATAAAGTATTATTCTTTCAAAAATGTTGATGCAAACTAGTCATTTTGAAAAGATTTTTCTCCTAGTCTTAGCCTTAGTGATCCATAAGCCTAATTTTACCAAAAAAAAAACTGCCAGTAGTACAAAAGCGATCAGAATATTTCATATGCTCTTTAAACGTGATTGTTATAGCTGAAAAAAAGTATAAACATTTTTTTCAAAACCGATGATCTGTCAGATTTTTCATTAGAACTTGTTTATCTTGATTATTATAGGTCAACCTAATTTTCAAACTATGGGTTCAAAATGGGCCATCTTCATATTGTTGGCTGCTGCTTATCAAGTTTTGGCAGCCGAAAATAAGGTTTCCCATAAAAGATTCCGCGCTATCTTAGTTGGTTGTGGAGGAAGGGATATTTTTTCGCGATTTTGACAATTACTAGGAAATTTATGCTTTCGAGATTGACAAACATTACTGATTACAATTGTTTTATTGCATTGTGCTTGGATCGGCAGGCATACAATCATTCTTCAAACTTTATAAACCGCCACTGGCCACAATACTCAATGAATCGAATCGCTGTGAAACCACATGAAGCGGCGAATCAAAGAAAAGTGCAGTCTCAACGTCGATCTCTGATGATCGCTACTTTCAGGCGCTGTGACATTTCAAATTCCACGATGAAGCGAAATTCTAGGAGATATGAGGAAAAATCGCAAATAAATATATGGATAGCTCATATTTTCCGGAACATAAAATATGGCAAAATCGCAGAAAAATGTGGCGCCTTCCCCCCCAACTAAGATAGCGCCAAGATCCCGTCAACCTCCATTTTATTTCAGAGTGCCTATGCTCAAGCGGCCGATAACTTTCTGAGTGAGCTCGACGGAAAAGATGTTGAAGCTGTGAAACTAGATGAAGAACTAGAACAGAAGGCTGCTCATGGCCATAAAGGTCATCATGAGCACGGGAGCCACGGTGGACACGAAGGCCATATGATGAAAATGTGGTTCCATGGAGGTTTCGAAGAAGTAATTCTTTTCGATTTCTGGAGGACAGACTCACTTTTCGGTAAGAAATTGAAAACCTACTCGTTTGTCAAATTCCTTTGTTTCTAGAGTAGTGTTTGCTAGTTTATGTATGTATATTGTTTTAACTATTTCCAGGCCTGATTCTTTCTTGCGCTGCGATTTTCATTATGGGGGCTACGTACGAAGGTGTGAAATGGTTTCGAGTTTTTCTGCAAATGAATCAAGCGCAAAATCATATGCTGGCTAATAAGTCGTGTGTTGAAGTAAGTCATTTTTCATAACCACTGACATCATATCTACTTTGGTCCTCTCACTCCATCCAGTTTGCACTTCAGACAACCCGATCCTCTGGAGGTCCTTGCCATCAATCTATTAATCGAGCTGCGTTCGATAAACCACAATCAGAGCCTTTTCTGATAGCAACATCGACAACTAGAGGTACTACACCGTCTCCTTTCTCTCCACAACGCCTCATTCAAATGCTACTGTACATTTTTCAACTAGTGCTCGCCTATTGGCTCATGCTCATCGTAATGACTTACAATTCCTATTTGAGTGAGTTTCATTTTTTGATTCCCGGAAAAATCAGTATCAAAGGAGCATGTTCAGTTCGAAATAAAACAAAACTCATTCAGCCGCTGCCGTTGTTCTTGGAGCTGGATTCGGCCATTGGTTGTTTGCTGTTCTTCAATTGCGAAATTCTGATGGAGAAGTTACGGACTCATTCCAAACTGATGCGTGCCATTAGAATACGATCTCCGCCTTTTCAAAGCTCCAATTTTTGTCTTCATTCTTTCCCAAACATTTCTCACTAATAGACCTTAGTTTTTTTCGGGTTGTTGTCTGCGCACACACCCTCACATATTTGATCGCTACATCTTATCTCCAGAATCTCAGTTAGAACGAGCGGGAGGAATCGGACTGAGCTTTCTAATTATTTATTTTATTTAAAGCATTTAAATTCTATCTTCATAAATTGCAACTGAAAATAAATTATTGACCTGTTTCTGTGTAGTCTGCCGGAAGAAGTCATACATCCCGGGAATCAATGTTGTCCCATATTATATTTTAGATTACCATAAAGCTCTCAAAAAAGGAGAAGGTAGTTTGCAAAATCGATTAAGCGTGCGAAAAATGAGCAGCATTTCGCTATTTTTTAAAAAAAGTTTTCTGCAGTCACTGTCAGCGCTGTCTTAAAATAATGATTCTGCAATCTAGAACTTTTGAATTAATAAATATTTATTTTTCGACTTTGAAAACGGTTTAGATACGTCTGCGCTTTCTCTCTGGGCATGGGCAGTATTCGGCATCGGCTCCAACAACTCCTTGTGGTCCAGATTGTCCTGGAGTTCCATCGTTTCCATTGAATCCGTCTTTTCCTGGCTGTCCAGTTGGTCCTTGTGCTCCGACCTGTCCTTCTTCTCCTGGATTTCCATTGTTTCCAGGCTCTCCGCGTGGACCTGGCATTCCTGGGCGACCGGCAAGTCCTGGTTGTCCCTTTCCGGTGAGTCCATCGCGTCCCGGTGGTCCAGCAAGTCCTGGCTGTCCGTCTTGTCCTGGAATACCTTGATCTCCAATGTCTCCAATTCGTCCTGGCTCTCCATCTTTTCCTGGTGCTCCACGCTTGCCGGAGTCTCCTGGAAGTCCTTGGAATCCTTCTTGCCCTGGAAGTCCATCCTGTCCTGGTGGTCCAGCTGGGCACTTGATGCATTCTTTCGGGAAATCGTTCGGAACTGGGATGTTGAGTCCTGGAAGTCCGGTTGGTCCATTCTTTCCATCCGGTCCAGTGACTCCTGGCTCTCCTGGAGCTCCTGGATTTCCAGGAGGTCCAGCTGGGCATCCTTGAGACGGAAGTCCGCAAGAGCATTGGCTGTTGGATCTCTTGTGACGTCCGAAGATTCCGCGGACGTACTGCTCAGCGGACTCTCCAGCTCCATGACGAACATCAAGAAGGGTTCCCCAAGTCTCGTCAGAAATATCCTGGAAAAAAAGCAGAAGTATTCGTTTTCTGCCTAGTTCTTCTCAACATACTCTGAATCCACCCAGCTGGCCCATCACGTCATCGTACATGTCATTGATGTCATTGGTGATGACAAGGGCAGCCCAAAAGCAAGCGACGATAGCGGATATTCCGCAAGCTGCGCCAAATCCGACGACGGCCTTCACCATTTTCTTCAAAACAACAATATTTCATGAGAAATGATAAACGATTGAAGAAGAGAAATAATGAGCGAAATTGAAATTAAACTATTCTGTTCCTCCTTATTGCGCCGCTCTTCTTTTATACCCACTACTGTTCAATCAGGTAAATCGAAAGGGCAGATAAGAGAAGAAACAAGGAAAACTTGCCAATGAACTGGATAACGGTGGTCGTCTCATGGAGACATACTTCGGGGAAGACGATTTGATTTGGGAGGCTACTGATCAAAACATGATAAGAAACTTTATGTCAAAAGCGGAAATTGCTGGAAAATGGAATTGTCGGAAGTATGCTTCTTTCAGATGGATTTCTGCAGAAAGTTTCGTCGGAAAACACTCTTTTTCAAAGTATTTCATATTCGATAAACGCGCAATATCGGTTACAACTACAGAATATTAGAATTTGCACATATCCAAGACACGTGCTCCGGCAAGTTCTTGAATACGGTGCTCGCGGATGGGAAGACAATAGAAAATTCTTTACTTTAAGAGCAATTCTTCAAGGAAAAGTTCGCTAGGTTTCTTGAACTACAGTTTCGAAACCGGAACCTGAAGATCAGCCTTGATGCCGTTGGTTGACTTGGTGGAATTGTACACAATGCGTTGAATGGTGCGCTGCTCGCGACTGGACAGCTTCTTTGGTCTTCCGGAACGTTATTGGGAGCACAGCTAGAAACAGTTCTGAGACTCCTTCTACCTGGCGGGCGATCGAAGATCTTGAGCTTCCTCTAGCGATCAGAATTAAAGATGAGCTCGATGGAAGCGGGGGATAAATGCTCATGCCGCGCAGAGTTACTTGTCAGAGATTCGCCTGGACCAATGGCAGGAATCTCACCAACTTGATATTCGCAGACGACATCGTTCTCTTCGGAAACGATCCAGGAACTGCTTGCCGGATGATCCAAGAATTCACGGAATAAAAAATTTTGAATTGAATCACTTGAATAACATAATAAAAAAATTAATAATACGGAATCTTAGTGTCCAAAAATGCAAAAGTCTTTGTCGGAACACCGACTGTGTTTAAGAAAAACTGGTCAACAAAATGACAGGAACATGGGCAGAATCGTCATGCTCTCTCAGATCGTTCCAGGTCGATGACCTAAGAAGAGCTCTAGACTAAGGCTTCCACAAAAGACGAGGATAAAAAGTTGTCTTTCGACTCGTCTTTCATTTCGTCTTGCATTCGTCTTACGCAATAAAAGCAAGAATTTCTTCAGTCAAATTCCAGACGAAGGCGAGACGAGACGATCATATTTCCCCTTTCGTGGAAGCCTTACTCTAGACAAGCTGAAAAGAGGTTTGGTGATAAGGGATCACCTTGGTGGGCATCTCTTGTTTTCCAGACTTCTGTTACTTTTTCTTGTTGTTTTTCTGGAATAATGCAGCTTTCTGATTGTTTTTATCTTTTGTAACAAATCAATTTTAATAAAAGACAATTTTTCAAAAAAAAATTTCACAGAAAAACATTTTTTTTTCTCTAAAAAAAAACGAAAATTTTGAATTTTTTTCATTCAACTGTGAAACTACCGATAAAAGATAAAGGATCAATTAAATTCTCAAAATTCAAGCAGTTTATTCATTGTTTGAAAGACTTTGAATGATACAAAACCGTGTAGTTGTGAAGAAAGCAATGAAAGTTAAATAAAAAACAAAATAAAGGCTCGGTTTCGCTAATATCCACTAAAGGGAACGTTCCCCACTAACAACCGGCTCAATTTGCTCGACGAATTGCAGTGATGCCAACGCGATTTGTCCATTTTTAGACAACTCTCTGAAAAAAGGATGAATCAAGTTTGCGATTGCCTTAACTTTGTGCCATTCTTACAAGACTCCAGACTGATAAACCAGGTCATCTGACGTGATGATTTTGATAGTTCCTTTCCAGTTTTGAGGCTGAAATAATGCGAATTATCAGAGATTGCATTTTCAGCGTTTACTCACTTCTCCGGTTTTCGCCCACATTTCGACACTTCTCAACTCTCTCAAGTTTATAGCGCTCAAATCCATATCGACGACCTGAAACTCACGTGTTTCATAAAACGGAGGACACACAATATTTGGCTCTTTGGCTCATGCATTACCATTTTGGGGGCAAACTTTGTGATGCCTGGATAGGCTCTGTAACCCGTATCACCATTATCTCCAATGATATTAATGTACGGCCGGAAGTCTCCACCACCTTCCAATGTTCTGATGTGCAGCTCATATTCTCGACCTGCCAATTGAATATTATCACCGCGCAAATTAGGGGTTTCGAAATTCAAAATATTTCAATATTTTTCTGAAGAGAATTCCGATCGGAATGATCTCGAAATGCAAATTTTAAATTTCGTAATGTAGATCTATATCGGAATACTGAGAAAAAAAAATCAAAATAAAAGATTACGGTATTTTAAAGGCGCATGACTACAAACATTGTTATGCGTCTCGAGCGTATTCATTTTTTATTCTCAATATTACTGTTTTCTTACTTGTAACTTTTTTTTCTAAATTTATTTTTCGTAAACCTTTTCGTTTTATAGTCTAAATATAAGTAAATGGGGTATTTAAAAAATAATCAAAAAAAAATAGAAAAAATGCTGAAGAGCACAGCTTTTATTTTTACATTCATCTGTGATCATCACTGCTGTTCAAATAAATATTTTAAAGTATTTTATTAAAAAAAAAAGTATTTTTTCTTTTTTTTAAATAATGTTCTCCGTTGTTGTCGAGTAGTAGTTGATTTCTGATTTTTTTTCGAAAAAAAAACGTCAAAAAAAACTTATTTTTTCTTTTGAAAATTCCGAATATTCTGACGTTCCGAAACTTGGCAAAAAGGCCCTTTCGGCCAACCCTGACGCAGACTGTTGAAACTCACTTCTAGCTTCTCCGAGATCGGGATAAACGCATTCCAGTTCGCACGTCTCAAACTCGTTCAGGTCACTTGCCACTTTCAGGAAAACGTGCGTTTTCGATTTCAGCTCGGTCAGCATTATCTGCAAAGTGTTTCTTCTATTCTTTGTTCTGGCTTCAAGCGTTTGCTTTATTAGAACGGCACACCATTCCGATTTTCCTAAAGTGTGCCCCTCTAATAGCTTATTTACCTTATGCACGTGGGTATGATTATCTGGACCATATGTATCACAAGAAACTCGAACTTTGAATGGATTTCCAAAATTGGGGGACGTGACCTAAAACTCCAAATTTGCGAATAATGAAGTTCCCGAATGGCAAATACCGTGTATCGCAGGAGCATTCCTGCTTCATACTGTTCTGGTTTCTCCATTTGGCACTCCATTTCGAACGTTCTTCTGTCTTTTGCAACGAGCACAACAGTTGGAATGATTGGCTCGCCCAATCGATATGCCTCAACATGTGTTTCATTGTTCAGCTGGTTCAGATTTGCTGTTTTTCGAGCAGAGCGCGATTAAAGGTGAGCTCGATAAATGCTCATTCTAGAGGAATAGAATACGGCTGCGCGCTATTTTGCAATCTATGCACAAAGAGCCCTGTCAAAATTGTCGCGAGCTCTAGATCTAGGCCGGCTTTATAGAAAAGTGAAAAGGCAGATCCATTAAACGAATTTCCTTCAGAACAGAAGCCATTAGATGTCCTGGCTGGCTTTGTCGTCCTACATATTTCAAGACTGTATCGCTTGATAGCTGTCATTGCGGCATAACTTCCCAGAACTCGCCGCTTTGAGATCCTGAGAATTGCAAACTTTTTCAATCACTAATATTCATTTTGAAAAGGAAATCGGTCAAGGAGCTCTCCGGATGTCACAAACGATTCGGGGGTACAAAGTTCATGATTCGGGGACGCTTCTTCTGTCTTTTTGCAGTTCGTGGTACTTGGGGAGACAAAGAATTGAATGAGTCAGTACTCATATTGAACTCCGGAACACGATTTTTGCTTTGAGATCGGAACAATAACTCAAAAACCGATTTACTGTCATGAACTTGGTACCCCCGAATCGTTTGTACCCCGTTGTACCCCCGAACAATTGTACCCCCCCCCCCCGAATTAAATGCCGATCGTCAACGGGGAGAAATTTCTCTTGCAACATCAATTTCCGCTCTTTTTTGTCTGAAAAGAGGAAAGTTGGCCTTCCTTAGTGAAGCCAATAGTGACATTTCCTCCTTGATTTTGAGCTAATTCTTTTCAGACTGTTTCAGAAGCACTATAAGTGCTGATTACCGCAGCCATTGTGCAATCATTGTGCAAATATGTTGAAAAACTGTGAGTAACGGACTCAAATATGAAGTCGCGTACTAGAAAACTTGGACGGTTGCGAGGGGCGAGGAGGGGGGGGGGGGAGTTCATGCTCTCGCACATATAAAAAGGGTTAAGCGCGTATGAAAAGACGTAATATGTATTGGGTTGAGGAATAAGTTCGTAGAGTTTTTATATTTTCTTTTGTTTTGTTTCACAACAATTTTCTTGTTGTTTGGCAAAGTGTACAGTGTCGTGCAAAATTATACGAACCGGGGTGATTTTTACCGAAACTCGACTTCGGATGATCCCATTGACCCCAAAGTTTCAGGAATTGAGGAAAACGCTTTAAAAATAAGTTTGAATAACAAAAGAACGGATTTACTAAAAAAAAAGTTTTTTTGAAAAAAATTTGAAAAATTGAAAAAATGGATATTTTGATTTTTGATATTCATTGGAAGAAAAAACAAAAATGGCAAGTGAAAGATCGGGGAAAATGATACGAAATGATTAAATTAACTTAATACTTGGTCGCCATACCTTTGGCTTTGATAACGGCCTCACATCTTCTTGGCATCGAGTCGATCAAGTTCATCAGGGTCTGAAGTGGAATTTTGGTCCATTCTTCCTTGAGTTTCTCTAATTTTTCGGTACAATTTTTTGCTTTTCTGAATTTCAAACGTCTGTCAAGGACCTCCCAGAGATGCTCAATGGAATTCAGGTCAATGGGATTCGGATTGGCTTAGCCAGGTTGACTTGACGTTGTGCGAACCAATCCTTGAAAAAGAGGGAAGAGTGTTTCGGATCGTTGTCTTGTTGGAACAACCAACCACGACCTATCTGAGACCTTCCATATGGCAACATTTCGTTCTCCAAAATGTCCTTGTACATGTACCCTGTACTTGTACTTTGTACTTGTCCTTATACTTGGCGTGGAAGCAGCCCCATACCATGAAGATACCACCACCGTTCTTAACAGTCGGAACCTGGTACTCGGGATTGTACCGTTTGTTAACTGGACGTTGTACATGAGTGATTCCTTTTAGCCAATCATCAAATACTTCGATTCGTCGCTCTACAGTACCTTATTCTACTGCTGAGGTGTCCAGGGCAGATGATCCTTCTCCCACTTCAATCGAGCCAGACGGTTCTTCTCGTAAATCATTTGCTTTTTCACTGGGCGCCTTCCGAAGAGTTCAGAATCACGAACACGTCTTTTGACAGTGTCGTTGGACACCTATAAGCCATATCGATTGAAATTTTTTGAGAAATGTCCAAAAAACTAACCTCGACTCCATATTGGCCCTTCACTTCCGAGTGGATGTCCGTTCTTGTCAGCCGCGGATTTTTTTTGCACATCCTGACAATGATTCTGTCGGTTCCTGGTGATGTTTTCAAACATCTTCTAGTAGCTTTCGATCGGTTTCGAGTGTTCAAAGTTGCCCAGATAACCGATTTAGAAGTCTTGAACTGCTTCGCGAGGGTGGGCAAGTCCAGACCCATGAGACGACCACGGATGATAGCCATTCGCTGAGATTCTGATAAATTAGGTCAGCCACGTGGTCTATCCATTTTAAATAACAACATTCGTGCATAAAAGAACGATAATACTTTAAAAAAATGGAAAAAACCAAAAAATCGGATTTTACCGATTTTCGAAAAATTCAAAAATAAGTTCGCAACTATTACTGCTTACCGTAATTTATTATTCAAACTCATTTTTTAAGCGTTTTTCTCAATCCCTGAAACTTTGGGGTCAATGGGATCATCCGAAGTCGAGTTTCGGTAAAAATCACCCCGGTTCGTATAATTTTGCACGGAACTGTATATATTTTTATGATTGCGCTTTTTCTGCTCTACAAAACAGTGTTTTTAGTTTGTTCTGAAATTTTTATTTTTCATCATTTTTCAGGCTTAGAAATGAACTATCCAGGAGGCAAAAATCATTCATCGAAAGCAAAAAGCAGCCGAAGCCGCTCGGGAAATATGCAGTGTGTATGGAGAAGGTGTCTTAGGCGTGTCTACTGCACAAAAATGGTTCGCAAAGTTCAAAAATGGCGACTTTAATCTTGAAGACACGCCTCGAAGCGGACGACCTGCAGAATTAGACGAAGAGCATCTGAAGGCACTATTGAAGCGAAAGATGGTCGCCAAACAAGTCGTGAATTGGCCGAAAGAAATGAACTGTGATCAAAAGACAATCCTTAATCATCTTCATTCACCTCCCCCCCCCCTGCATTTCCCTTTCTCAATGCTCCTGCTTGACTACGGTGAATTGCGGGAGCGCGGTTAGAGCAGTTGTGCCCGAAATTCCTAAAGTTGTTTGAAAAGTTTCTCGAAAACTTTATCGCTTACGAGACTCATTGTGAGCTGCCAATGCGCCGTTTCCTCGACAACCTTCACATCCGATTTTTTCCATTTCCTTGCTGTCGAGATGGAACTGGCCCCTGAGTGTTCTGTATATCAGTTGAGCCAATTTCCAGATGCTTCACTCACCACTTGCGAGCATCAGCTTCATGTAGGGGCCCTTCTTGAAGTTCTGCTCATATTCAATTGTAGACTTTCTGTATGAGTACACATAGGGATAATGGTCACCCGACTTTTGCACGATTTCCTCGATGAAGAGCTGCAAGAAAACGGGTTTCACTCGTGGAATTCTGCGCGCTGGGAATGGGCGGAATGCAAATTGAAAACCTTCTATAATTGCTCACCTGCTCGCCAACGCAAATATCTCCTTCGATCAGATAGTTCCTATCAATCAGGTTATCGTACATTTCCTTCAATATATGAAATCCATCCAAGATATCCTTTCCTAAAAACTTGATTTTCAGCAAGAGACCGCAAATTTTCAGATCATAATTCAAACCGAGTTCTGTAACATCTGGAACAACACGAATCTTCGGCGCCGGTTCCATCGTGACGAATTCCACTTTATACGAGTGACTCTGAAAGCAGACAGACAGATCGATTTCAGAATGCTCCGACGACTCACAATGCTGCCATTCTTCAGTTTCGTCGCAACAACTGGGAAGCAGCCAGAAGAGTATTCGCTTATATCGTCTTCTTTTTCCATTCTCGATGCGTTCTGCACGAATTGCAATGGAAAAGAGGAGCTCTCAGTGAGCAGCGATCTGTCGGCAAATGTGACGGTTCCTTCGAAAATTTTCACTGCAAATATAGTTGTTAGAAGTCTTCCGAACTCGTCGTTTTACAGGGTGACTAATCAAGAGTGCTCCTTCCTAGTTTTCAGATTAATTAATCAATGGTGTTGCGCAACTTTGCGTTTTGCTCCTGCCTAGTTTTTAAATTAATTTCAGATCGTAAATTTCAGAGTTGAGAGATCATTGCTTAGAAGCTAGAAGATCGCAAAGCGTTTCGAACGTCATGAAATGAAGCGCTAGATGGCGCTCCAGGGGAGAAGCGAAAGCGATTCTAGAAGTCGTTGAAGCCGACGGAAGGTGAGACGCGATCCGGAGAGAAGCATGACTTCTTCAAGATAAATCCGATTTGACACGCTTCACAGACTTCGTACATGGGAGAACTGTTTGACTGCTTGCCTGATTCTCAGCCAGCTTCAGTTTGAAGTGTTTGCTGGAAGAGCCCCTCTCCCCTGGGATAGTAGTTGTCTGATTTTCAGACAACAATGCTTTTCAGGTTAAGCACTCTGAGAAGCGCCTGAAAATTTCAGACACTTATTAACTGAACCCGAAAGAATCCGTGTACAGGCTCGGGATTCTGCTCCAGCACCCCGTTTAACACGACTTCGATGCAAATTTGCAGCCGACATCGGACTGTGAGCAATGCGAAAGGCGCGAGATTCAAAACATATCCGTCTGCTATACTATTTTCATACTAATACCCCCCCCCCCCCCCGAGAGCAACGGGCCACACTATTGACTAGTCACCCTGTATAGAGCAGAGTAGGGCGGAATTGGATTTTGGGAACTCGGAATCCGGAAAACGGAAAAACATTTTTTTTCACGGAATCTGGAATCCGGAAGAGGGAATGAAAAGAAAAACGGCGGAATTCGGAATGCGGAACCCGGAATTCCGCTTTTCTCTGCAGAGTAGGGCGGAATTGGATTTTGGGAACTCGGAATTCGGAAAACGGAAATCCGGAATTCCGCCCTTCTCTGGTATATAGGCAGGTCTAAAAAGAAGCACTAACCTGAATCTGGCCACCAATCGGTCGTGAAAATGGCGACTTCCCGGAACGGCTGATACTTGCGATAGCCAGCAGTTGGTTCCATGAGCAGCCAGTTGTTAACCCTAAGCGGAATATACAATTGACGACGAGTTCACTGTTATGTGTTTCTTACATAAGAACGCATCGTTCTCTGGTGTCCATGTCTTGCGCTTCCACATATTCCAAATAGTAATTCGGCTTGTCTCCAGCTGGAGAAATTTCGAATCGAACTTTACGCAATCGTCCGATGGCCGTTCCGAAATCGATTTGAATCAAGGCCACTGAATAGGGGTCCCGCAAAAGACTATCGTTCTCTACCAAACAAATGTGAGAGCCGAGTTCTCCTGAAAAAAGCGCTTTAAAATCGTGCTGCGAAGCGGACGGAAGCTACCGAATCCGACGACGT
Organism: Caenorhabditis inopinata; assembly: GCA_003052745.1. Lineage (NCBI taxonomy): Eukaryota > Metazoa > Nematoda > Chromadorea > Rhabditida > Rhabditidae > Caenorhabditis > Caenorhabditis inopinata. Next base: position 13,655,973 of record AP018151.1, on the reverse strand, counting down.
TCAGCTTCGATGTAGTTCCGCCGAGATCCGAGTTCATCGTATGCAATCGAAACTCCCAGCGGCCTTCTGTTAAACAAAGATCCTTAAACAGCTGAAAAATTCGTGGTAGCTCACTTGATTCTCGACTACGCTCGCCCTCACGAATGGGCATCATGTACAAGAAGCTGGCCACTTTGACGTTTCTCTCGATGAGCCCGTCAACCTGACCGCTGTCGAACCATTTCTCCACAATGAACAGGAAACGGCGCCCTTCTAGGAGGTCCTCCGTTACCGTAATCCGCTCGATAAATGTTCCAGCTCCTGAAATCGAAAACCATGTGAGCACATTGATCTACTGAAACGTGTCTACCGTATCCCTCTTGCTCATGGCCCACATCTATGCTCGTCAGGACACCAAGCTTCTTCAGTTTAGCACTTGTTACTATCCATGACTCCGGCTCGTAGCACCTGGTTTCCAGGAACAGCCAGTCTTCCTGAAAATCGCTGTCATCATTGCCAGAAAAAAAGAGCCGCAGAGTAACCTGAGACGTGTAAACCTTCTCGCTTGCTCCATTTTCGCCATGGAGCACAAAATACAAAGGTGTGTTGAAATCGAGGCCAAACCTGGTTCCCAGCATCACTTCGATTGTGTACGTGACACCTAGAATGATACAAGACTTCAGCTCTCAGCACTATTCAGCAGAGTAGGGCGGAATTGGATTTTGGGAACTCGGAATCCGGAAAACGGAAAACGGAAACATTTCTTTCATGGAATCTGGAATCCGGAAAACGGAAAACCTTTTTTTCACGAATTCTGGAATCCGGAAGACGGAATGAATTGAACGGCGGAATCCGGAATTCCGCCCTTCTCTGCTATTCAGTAAACTAACTCTGATTCTTCGGCTTTTGCCGTTCCTTATCGAGCTTCACGTTTTTCTTCCTAATGCGAAACCCTTTGAACGCTGCTTGAATCTTTGTGGCTGCTTCTCCAAGACGCCTTCTTTCAGCCGTCCCCATGTCTCGGTACGCAGCTTCTCCTTCTTCTTCTTCTTCTTCATCTGACGGAAGGATTTGCTCCTGGAACACGTCAGATCACGGCGCCTTTTCTAATCTATTTCATGCACCCACCTTATCGCTGTAACCGGAAATTCTGCTCCATGCTCTCGAACTGTCACTGGCGAAACTTCGAGCTGATCCAGCTGACAATACTCTGGATTTTGCGGATGGTAGCCTTGTATCTGGAGTATGAATTGCTGGAGTTTCCCTCAGACTTTCATTATCGTCGTCAATGTCTTCGGCAGCGCCGCCTTCACCTTCTTCTTCGATAACTTCCACATCATCAGAAACTTCATGAACAGCTGTAGACGAGGTTGTTGGACGAGTCGAATGGCGAGATTCCGGTTCCAAAGATCCAGTGGAGCTTTGGCGAGAAGCCGCTGTACTTTGACGAGAAGCCGCAGTTGTTTGACGTGAAGCCGCTGTAGTTTGGCGAGACGGGGTCTGACAGATTCATATTAAAGATATAAGGACAGATATCTCGTTGTATTTTCAGACTGTCGCCGGCTTTGCCTTATTAAGAATGATTCGGGCAGCTTTCGGGTTATCTCGGATGTCTAACATAGCTTATAGGGTGCACTAAAAGTGCAGTATCAACCTGAAAATCGAATTACAGTTTACTGAAACGACTATAAACTAGAAATTATTAAAGTTTTCGGTCACTATTCCATCTGTTCTTCAAAAAATGCTTGAGTCTCATGTTTAGTATTCTGAAGACAACTCTGTAGACGTGATTGGTGTCTAGACTGAAGAATTCCCCGGACAGAATAGTGAAGCAGATTCTAATGGTAGCTCTTCTGTGATCGAAAATCTGCCGAAAAATGACTTATTTTGGGCATATTTGTGCTCCAATTGATAATTTGAATTTCGTGTCGAGACCCTCAATTATCAAACTTTTCAGCATATCCTACAAAAACTATTATTCGCTGATCTTCACATCTGTATCCACGACAATTCACTTGGCTCGATGACTATTCGAGAACCATATACAAGGTGGTATTCTGGAGACAATTTGCTTAGGATGTGGACGTGTTTGCACTCTTTACACCAGAAATCACCGGACAGAATACTGGAGCTAACTGTATCAGGTACTGCCAGAGTACAAACATTGCTTGTCATCCGCCGGATACGAAGCTAACAGTAGTCGTATTCAATGTGAGCCCAAGTACCACTGGAAAGGCTACCAGAATGTCTGGAACAATAGCTTGGAGATCCATCAAGTCCATCAAACGTCCAGAAACCCGCCCAAAAAGCGGAAGGCCTTGCACTTCCGTCACTCTGGAAAGGAATTAAACTCCCAGAGAACGAGTCGCATAAGAAAGATGAGTTTGGAGCTCAAAATGAGCAATTTCTCTATTAGAAAAATCGCGAAAAGGGAGCTTAAACTGGTGCCGTTTCGTGTACTAAAGACCGTAATTCTATAGGAAAACGAGCAATTGCTCTAGCTCTACTTGCAAACTCGCGCGACAATGAAAGGAAGCCTCGAAGCGGAATTCAACCGATAGAACCATCGAGGTCTTGCCACGACTGTAAATATAGAAAATGAGCCCAAAAGGAAGACTCATAGAGCTTCTCATCCAGAGCAAGTCAAAACTCTTGGAGCAATCTCCTCCGATGCTAAGACACCGCTCATTTTCGGGGATCCAGGTATGATGATCAGCGAAGAATAGTTTTTCGAGGATATGCCGAAAAAGGAGAAAAGCGGGCGCAGCTTCCGTCGACTAAATCACATTTCGGAAATCAAAATTCCAATAAAACTCTGCTCCGCTTCACAAATATCGTCCAAGCATTGGGCATTCACCGGATTTGAATCCGCTCCCCTATTCTGTCCGGGGAATTTCCTTAGCCAAGAGTCCAATCACGTCTACATCGAAATTTGGAGACGAAATTGGGTACATTGTCTCCAGAAAACCTCCATGCGGTACAGTAGAGTCGTTCTCCGAGAGATTGTGAAGAAGTGTGAAGAACAGATGCAATAGCGACGAACAACTTTAATCATTTCTACTTTATAGTCGTTTCAGTATACTGTAATTCGATTTTCAGGTTGATACCGATACGCTTTACCGTAATTTTGATGTACCCTGTAGTGTGTCGTGTCGATTCAAAAATCGATCAATTTTGATTCGATTTGCTGAACGGGCAAGTCGATTTGAATCGATTCGATAAAATCGAATCAACAAAAATAGTGCAAATGCGCTCTACCGATCAATGCCTTCGGCGGCGGTTTGAAATCGTATTTCCTTTGAAAAATGCAATTTACTAAAAAAAACAGTTTAAAAAATACGATTTTAAACCGCCGCCGAAGGCATTGATCGGTAGAGCGCATTTGCACTATTTTTGCATTATTTTTGTTGATTCGATTTAATCGAATCGAATTGAACTGAATCGAATTGAATCGAATTAAATCGAATCGAATCGATTCCAATTCGAATAAAATCGAATCGATTCAATCGCGATTCGAATCATGTTGAATCGATTGAATCGATTCAAAAATTGTCGATTTAATTCGATTCAACCGATCAATTCCAAAATCGACACGACACATTAGTACCCCGTTGTTTTTAACTGAACCCCAATTACGAAAGGCCACACCACTCAACGTGTCGGATCAATTTAATCCAGCAACACCACGAAATCATACCGGATTGTAAGGCGTGTCTTGGCGAATCGTAGTTTCCGATTTCGATTTTTGCTCCGCCGCGGATTCAAGTTTACTGGAGCCAGACGTCGGTGGTATTGAATTGGCAGCTGACGTTGATCGTGACTTCGGAGATGGCTTTTCAGTGCTACCTAAAGCACTGTCGTCGCCTTCTTCCTCGTCGCTGGTTCCGCTGTTAATACCACCACCTCCTGAAGAAAGAAAACGAATTAAATGTCGCTGTTTTCATATTGATTCACCGATATTATCGTAATCGCTTTCTTCTTCCTTAATGATATCTTCTTCCGAGTATTGATCAGAGCCGCTGTTTTGTTGATTCAAGTTGGCGCGCAGCTCATCTCGAATCATTTGAGCTTTTCTGAAAACGTTGTGCTCGCCACTTTAACCAAATATAAAAAAGCATAGAGGACGCTTTCCATTCAGACGATCCAATTTACCTATCAGTCATACTCAGCGGTCTTTCAGATTGCTGACTGCTGTTTAGTGAATTCCCTTTGCCAGAGTCTTTCGTCTTATTGCTTTCAGCACTAGAAGTTGCAGTGTCTTTGCTTAATTTTTTATTAGTTTCTCGTGATTCTAACTTGTGGTATTGCGGCTTTTTGGCCATTGGAGCCACTCGTTTCACACTCGTCGTTGAATTGGTTTTAGGTACATATGTAGCGTTTGTTATCCCGTTTTCTAGACGCCTTCTTGGAATATACCGACTATTGTTGATGGATGGAAGGCGTTGTCTGAAAATAAAATGTTTTGCCTTATCTGAAGTCTAGTTGTACTGCTGAATTCGCTGGAATTCGCTGGGGGAGCTGCTGACACACACACACACACACAGATGTTATGTGTTGAATGAAAGCGTTTTTCGAAAGTTATGATTTTTTGAAAAATTAAGGAAAAAATGTGATTTTTTTTTTGAAAATTCGAAAATGTTTTTATTTTTTATTTAAAAAATTTGATTTTTTTATATTTCTTTATGAAATTTGGCCACAATCCGTCAAACCTTTTTAGAAACAACTGTTAAAAATTTTGGTTCCATATCGGTACTCGAAAAATAGTTATGCTCGAAAACAATCGAGTGGACAACGTTTTGCACGGTACTGTACATACAAGGTGCGGCATAAATAATAGCGTGAGATTTTGCGGCAGGTCTGGCGCCTGTACACCGCGCCCGGCACACACAGTGATTTTTATTTATTTATTTATATTTATTACACCTTTTTGTTTATGTTTTTCAAGATTTTTATTAATTTTTTTTTCGAATTCTAGTCAATGGTATCTGCATCTCCGCATAGAATCCTGCTCCTGGATTGCAAGAGAATGGAATTTTCAATTCTGAGATTGTAACAAAGCTGAAAGTGCATCTTTGGTCTATTGGACTGTGACTCGTTACCAACATGCGTAGATCAGAGTAGGGCGGAATTGGATTTTGGGAACTCGGAATCCGGAAAACGGAAAACGGAAAAAAACACTTTTTTCACGGAATCCGGAATGCGGAAAACGGAAAAAAATATTTTTTCACGGAATCTGAAATCCGGAAGACGGAATGAAAAAAATGGCGGAATTCGGAATCCGGAATTCCGCCCTTCTCTGGCGTACTGGCGTAGTCGTCCCATTACTATCACGACCCCTGAAGCTGTCAAAAAGGTACTTACGAGGATTCGCAGAAATGCAGCAAGGAACATGAGAAAGATGGCTAATGAGAGGGATATGAGTGTAAAGTCTATGAGAAGAATCGTCAAAAATAATCTGAAGATGAAGCTTCTTACTTGAAAGAGAAGAACACGGCTCTCTGCATGTAAAGAGCATGTCACCTCCTAACTGTCTTCACAGATGAGAAGTTGCTCACGGTGGAGGCTAACAAAAATGGCCAAAACCATTGAATCTTAGCCACAGACTTTCAGTCCGCCCCCTGTCAGAATGGGAAATTCCTCAATATCACTTCTCATCCGGTGTGCCTTCGTGATGGTTGTTGGCAGAATCTATGCAATCGGCAAAACTCGGCTCATTTTTGTGGATCCAGGAGTCAAAGTGAACCAAATTTATTACAGAGAACGCATTTTGGAGACTTCTGTACTTCCCCTGGGTCAGAAATCACTTTGGTGTAAATTCTCGGGTATTCCAACAGGACCCAGCTCCAGCTCATTGGTCCAAAGCAGAACAACAGTGGTGCAAGGACAATTTCCCCGATTTCATTACTTCTGCCTGCAGAATGGCCCTGCTTCTTCGCCGGATTTGAATTCAATGGATTATGCTATTTGGGGATACTTGACCCATATGGTCTCCAAGGGAAACTACTCCAGTTTGGGTGCCCTGAAGATTGTGCTTCTGGAGGCCTGGGACAATCTTTACCAGCGTGCCGTCGTCGACTCCTACCCGAATAGATTGAAAGGAGGAAGATTCGAAAAGTGTTAATTTTGTTTTGTTTTAAATATTGTTTCAGTAAACTTTTGAATCTGCTCTCCTACAGGGTGCGCCAAAACTACAGCGCCGCTACTTTGCGTAAGCTCTGGCGCATGCGGAACGCTTTTTGTAGCGCACAGTATTATTTTTTTAATACGGTTTTCATGAGACGGTTTCCACGAATAACTACTGCAGTTTTGGTGGCCTGAAGATTGCGCTTCTGGAGGCCTGAGACAATCTTTACCTCGACTCCTACCCGAAGAGCTGGGGTGAAGGCGAAAGGAGGAAGATTCGAAAAGTGTTAATTTTGTTTGTTTTTATATTGTTTCAGTAAACTTTTGTCCAAGTTTCATGTCGATTCCATTTTTTTTTACAAAGGTTATGGTGTTTGAAAGCTATCCTATTATTTATGCCGCACCCTCACAAATTTTTCAAAAAAAAAAAACAAAAATTTTTGCAAATGCGAATTCCTTAAAAATAGAATGCGGCATTATCAGTCGTGTCGATCCTTTACTAAAAAGAAGACTACCGTCGTCAAAATGAGGCCAATATTCAATGGCTACCTGATATTCTTTGGCTACTTTTGCCTTCGATTATCAATGGCTACCTAGTTTGTAGCCATTGATTTAGTAAATACGATTTCCACGCAAAAATGATTTAAAAGTCGAAAACTATTCAGAAAATGAGCAAAATTCAATTTAATTTTCAAAATTTTCAAAAAATTCAAAAGGTAGCCATTGATCAAGTAGTCAAAGATTAGGTAGCCATTGAATATTGGCCTCATTTTGACGTCGCCAATGAGAATAACAATGCGGAGAGAATTTCTTACCGTTTTTCAATACTATTTCCAGAAGAGTTCCCCGAAGCCGCACTTTCAGACTTTTTCGACGCCGATTTATTGGATTCTGATGCTGAAAGAGAGTATTTATATCAAAAATGAATGAGAGCGCGCTCGCGTACCAAACACCGAATACGCTTCGCGCGGAGCATATCGCCTCGGTAACACTGGAGGAAGCTTGTCACTCGACGCTTCGTTTAGGTACGGTCGTTCGTTTCTCGGACACGCGATGATCTGAATGAAAGCGATACACTGGAAAAGTGCGTGCCGTGGATGGCCTTCGAACCTTCCAGCCGTCGTACGCCAAAATCTCGGCGACATTGGTGATGAGCTTGCCCTGCGGTGTGTACAATCGATGGATTGCTATCTGAAAGACTGCGAACACGAGTGATCGGAAGATCAAATGATGATACTGACCCCTAAATTGGCGGAACACTCCTCCAGTATTTGATCCAATGTTGGCATTTTCATCGGATTGATCATTCCGCGATAGAACTTTCCCTTGCCGTTCAGCGTAAATTGCACCTGACAGTAAAATTGTAAGTAATAATGCCCTCACATCTCTCCTCACCCCCACCCCGCGAATTCAAATGTTTTAAGCGGAGAATTGCATTTTTTTAATACTGTAAGCTACCAAGAAAGATCGAAAACTGCAGAGCAAGGTCATTCTAATATTTAAGGTTATGGAGCAGTGTGTCGTTTCAAAAAATGATTTCTCGAAAAATGCGTTTTTCGAAAAATTTCATATTTTTCAAATTTTTCTCGTTGATTTTTCAAAAAATTTCTCGAGGAATCGCGAAAAATTTTTTGAATTGAAATACGATAAACAACGAGCTTTGCGTTATTTCGGAGTGTCGTTCGAACAAGTTTATTATTTTTTTTTTGAGAATTTTCGAAATTTTACTCGTTGTTTTCTCGAGAATTTCTCGAAAAATTTCTCGAGAAATCGCGAAAAATGATTTGAATTGAAATACGATAAACAACGCGCTTTGCGTTATTTCGGAGTGTTGTTCGAACAAGTTTATTACTTTTTTTAATCGAAATTATTTTTTTTCGAGAATTTTCGAAATTTTACTCGTTGTTTTCTCGAGAATTTCTCGAAAAATTTCTCGAGAAATCGCGAAAAATGATTTGAATTGAAATACGATAAACAACGCGCTTTGCGTTATTTCGGAGTGTTGTTCGAACAAGTTTATTACTTTTTTTAATCGAAATTATTTTTTTTCGAGAATTTTCGAAATTTTTCGAGACATTTTTTTCGTTGCTTTTTCGGGAATTTTTCGAGAATTTTCGAAAATTTGCGAGAATTTCTCGAGAAATTTCTCGAGAAATCGCGAAAAATGTTTTGCATGGAAATACGATAAACAACGCGCTTTGCGTTATTTCGGAGTGTCGTTCGAACAAGTTTATTACTTTTTTTAATCGAAATTATTTTTTTTTTCGAGAATGTTCGAAATTTTTCGAGACATTTTTTTCGTTGCTTTTTCGGGAAATTTTCGAGAATTTTCGAACATTTTCGAGAATTTCTCGAAAAATTTCTCGGGAAATCGCGAAAAATTTTTTGAATTGAAATACGATAAACAACGAGCTTTGCGTTATTTCGGAGTGTCGTTCGAACAAGTTCATTATTTTTTTAAATCGAAATTATTTTTTTTCGAGAATTGTTCGAGAAATTTGTTGAGAAATTTTTCGTAATTTTTTTCGGAAATTTCTCGAGAAATTTTTCTCGTTGATTTTTCGGAAATTTAAAAGAATTTTTCGGAATTATAACCCCGTTTTTCTGTCTCAAGAGGAGAAGAAATCATTTAAAAGGGGAGGGAGGTGAGAGAGAAGAGTAATTCTAGAGCCATATCGGCGCCGGAATTGTGGGGCGCGGGGTTTCACACTAAAACTGAGTCTGCCACTGTTATGAGTGATAATGACCAGAGAAGGGCGGAATTCCGGATTCCGCTGTTTTTTAGATTCCGTATTCCGGATTCCGGATTCCGTGAAATAAATTTTTTTCCGTTTTCCGGATTCCGGATTCCGAGTTCCCAAAATCCAATTCCGCCCAACCCTGATAATGACCCCCTCTTATCATTACGATTTTTCAAAAATTACCGTAGCAGCTTCTTCCAGACGGATTATCTTATTTTGTCTCATAGAGCGCCACATTTGGATTCGCGCGAAATTTGGAAGGAAACCAAAGAAATAAACCAAATGGGATTGGCGGTGAAATGGCCTTTTTCCTCAACCATTAATTGGACCTCCCCCCTCACCTCTCTCTCTCTCATTTTTTATTTTCAGCCTATTAAAAAAAACAGCGCGATACTCTGCTTTTTCTGTTCTTCTCCCGAAAACTCCAGGAGCTTTCGGCACAAGTCTCTCGGCTCGACATTGATGGTTCACTAGTCTTGGGTAGCACAAGATTAGCAGAGAAGAGCGGAATTCCGGATTCCGTTTTCCGGATTCCGAGTTCCCAAAATCCAATTCCGCCCAACTATGAGTTTTAATACTTTATTCTCAATTGTTGTGAAAAGTATACTTTTTAGAACTCCCGCAAAAATTTTTGCGAACAGAGCGCATTTACATCATTTGATTCCCTCATTAATGGTTAAAATTCCGTTTTCCGCATTCCGCATTCCGGATTCCGCCGTTTTTTACATTCCGTATTCCGGATTCCGGATTCCGTGAAATAAATGCTTTCCGTTTTCCGTTTTCCGGATTCCAGATTCCGTGAAAAAAATTTTTTCCGTTTTCCGGATTCCAGATTCCGTGAAAAAATTTTTTTTCCGTTTTCCGGATTCCAGATTCCGTGAAAAGATATTTTTCCGTTTTCCGGATTCCAGATTCCGTGAAAAAAACATTTTTCCGTTTTCCGTTTTCCGGATTCCAGATTCCGTGAAAAAATATTTTTTCCGTTTTCCGGATTCCGGATTCCAGATTCCGTGAAAAGATATTTTTCCGTTTTCCGGATTCCAGATTCCGTGAAAAATTTTTTTTTCCGTTTTCCGGATTCCGGATTCCAGATTCCGTGAAAAAATAGTTTTTTTCCGTTTTCCGGATTCCAGATTCCGTGAAAAATTAGTTTCTTCAGTTTTCCGGATTCCAGATTCCGTGAAAAAATATTTTTTTTCCGTTTTCCGGATTCCAGAGTTCACGACACCCCGAGAGACACCTTGTGCATTTTCGCGTGAATGCTGAGCCGTTCGAGCTCTCTCAGCGTCGGCATCGACTTGCGGCACTCGCGACGAACACGGTTCTCGTGCGCGGATGACGTGGCGGACAGCATTCCGTGCAGTCAGGTCGGTGGCTGCAAATCGCCTGAAAAATGAAACCAACCTCTTTGGCTGAAATTGTTTTGAAGGCACGGTTCAGACGAGACGCATTAATACGAGAGGGTAGAGTTGGCGAAGTGGGCATCTGAGAACACAGATAATGACGACAATGGGTGGCACAACACCGTGAGTCCCTAATAGAGGAGCACACCTTTTTTTCTTAGATTCTCGAAATGATAGGCTAATAATACTTTGAATTGTGGCTCTATAATCTTGAATGTTTTGGCTTTCAAGGGAATGATTTTCAGTTGGCGACTTTCAGACTTGCTCAATTCTTGCTGTGTGCTCACGAGACGAGACGAGACGAGATTTCCGACCATTCGATGGCCACTTTTTGCATTTTCTTTTGTGATAAATTGCTCCAAATTGGTCTTTGAGCGCTTTTGGTTTGAGCGGTTAGTACAGGAAAATTCAGTCTTTCTTCCTGCACTAACCGCCCAAACCAAAAGCGCTCAAAGACCAATTTGAAGCAAAAGCAAATGCAAAAACTGGCCATCAAATGGGCGGAGATTGACCAGTTTGTACTTTGCGTTGAGCGAAATTTGCACCAAATTTGGTGCGCTTTAGCCTTCCGTCCACTCACTTTTCGTATAGATTTGAAAAACGTGCACTTTTTAGAAAGCACCTCTGATAATGCTTCTGGAAGTCTCCAGCTCACGAGATTTCAATCTCCGCTCATTCGATGGCCACTTTTTGCATTTTCTTTTGTGATAAATTGCTCCAAATTGGTCTTTGAGCGCTTTTGTTTTCGGCAGTTAGTACAGGAAAATTCAGTATTTCTTTCTGTACTATAACCGCCAAAACCAAAAGCGCTCAAAGGCCGATTTGGAGCAATTTATCACAAAAGAAAATGCAAAAACTGGCCATCAAATGGGCGGAGATTGTACGAGATTTGTGCGAGATTTGCACCAAATTTGGTGAGCTTTAGCCTTCCGTCCACTCACTTTTCGTATAGATTTGAAAAACGTGCACATCTCTGATTGTGCTTCTGGAAGTCTCCAGCTTCTCCAGAAGCTCTCCGGAACAGCTTTTCAGACAGTTTCAGAGATTGTGGATAGCATTTTTTCTGCGTTTAATTTCCCCTCCGAAAGTCAATCCCTTGTTTTGTCTAGCGGCCGTCCTCGGCTCCCCACATGCCGCGATGCTCATGGATACGCATCGCTCCTAATATTTCAGCGTTAATGAGCGTTTTCATTCGACGGACCAGTGTGTCGTTTCGAAACCATTTCTTGAGAATTTCTCGAAAATTTTCGAAAATTCTCGAAAAAAAATTTTTCGATAAAAAATAATAATAAACTAGTTCGAACGACACTCCGAAATACCGCAAAGTGTGTTGTTTATCGTATTTCCATTCAAATCATTTTTTCGCGATTTCTCGAGAAATTTTTCGAGAAATTCTCGAAAATTTTTGAAAATTCTCGAGAAATCAGCGAAAAAACTTGCTCGAGAATTTTTCGGAAATGTTTCGAAAAACGCATTTTTCAAGAAATCATTTTTCGAAACGACACACTGGCACGGACCTGTGAAAGCAGGAGCCGACGGAAGCCATCAGGAGCGTGCCCTTCTATTAGGATGTTTCACATCTAACTAAAACTCTCAATGATATAAATAAATGAAACGCGAGCCTCCATAGGTGAATTTCGTCATTCTAAAAGCTTGCGAATCTCAAAAAAAGCGCATTGTCTTCAAACGCATATATAGATAAGGCTGAAACTGAAAATCAAGAAGAATTTCTTAAAATTTAAGTCACTTTTCTCGAAAATCGATGGGAAATAAGCGAAAAAGACGAATGAGAAATGAGTAATCCGGGGAGAATTGGCTCGGCGAATCTCTACGGAACAATACAAATTCCATCTTTTCAATTTCTCTAGTTCGTTATCTTTTTCCTCATTATTTTGCTCAGCGACGACGCCGACGCCGACGACGACGACGACTACAATCTCAGGTATTCTGTAATCCAATCACATCCTCTATTCACACGGCGCAAAGATGTATTCTCGAAGAAAGAAAGAGGAGACGACGTCTCTCCAGTTTTGTGAAGTGACTGGATTAGCCGATTCGAGCTCTAATCGTCGTGCCGAGTGGAGCGGATGAGCCGCGAGAACCCACCCAATAAGCGTGCCCGCCGGCCGTCGTTCGTGTCGGCTCTCTTCGCAGCGACGCCGAGTATTTCTCCTGAATCTTTTCCAAGTCCACACCTTTCGGAGGGTTCGACGAAGACGCCACGTATCTGAAATTAAAGCTCTCTTGATTCGATGGAAATATGAGAGCCTTCAAATACCTTCCAAGATGTTGCAATTGATCGAGGCTTATGATAGTGGTCCTGCCCATCGGGGTGGTTATATTCCGAACCTGAAATTCATATTTCTTCAGATGCTGCATTCGTGGGAAAAGTTTGAATTATTAGAGCTACAGTTCCGGCCATAAAGGTATAATATTATAGTTTTTCGAAAATATCTCGTTCGATTTATGTACAGTTCTGGCCATAAAGAATGTCCGCGGGCTTTTTTTGGGATAACTACGCTGAAAACAGATATTTTGCTGTGAAAAATCTACTGTAGCTGCGGAACACCCTCACGGTAACTTGCAGAAAATGAAATTGCATCATTTCAAAAGTTTTTAATTTTTTTTTTTCAATTTTTTTCGTTTTTTCCAATTTTGAGTGTTTTGATTTATTTTCAGTTTTTGATTCAGATTTTTTTTCTAGAAATGGTTAGATCTATTGCAAGGAAATCCCTCATTGTAGACCTACGAGACCAATGCAAACACCAGAAGTTCGCTCAACTTGAAGCATCGTGGGTGAGCATCCCAATTACAGTCACTTTTGGAGTCCATGCCCCACGCCGTTATCGATGCAAAAGTGTACCCAACAAAGTATTGAACATTTTGAAACCGTATTTTGATTAGATATTTTGAAGTTTTTTGTTTCCTAACATTGTTTTAAACGGATTCAAAAAAGTGCATTTTTCACGATTTTCTGAAATTTTGGATTTTTTCCAAAACTATCTTTATTTACAAGCTGCAACTTACTGAATATGTTACTCAGGCCAGTTTTAACAATTCCAAAAAAATTTAGGCCGATAGGTGCAGTGCCAGCGAAGTTATCCCAAAAAGAAAATCCCGAGGACATTCTTTATGGCCAGTACTGTTAATAGAAGAATAAAAAGTAGTACAACAACTATCTGAACATTTTGACGAAAGTGTCGACTCCAAAAGAAACTTTGGTAGCAGGGCATAAAACTGTGGAAGAGGGAGTGACGGATAAATGAGAGCCTACAATGTACTTCTTAAAGTGTACAGTACCGGCCATAAAGGTATTATATTATTATGGTTCCCCATTCGAAACACAGTCTTTCTTGCTTCAGGTGCATTTTCAGCTCTTTCAGATATGTACGTTATCTGCTTCTGATTACATTGTCTAAAAATGACCATCCCGCAATGCTCTTCTTGCCGGTGCTCATTTTACATACAGTACCGGCCATAAAGGTATAATATTATGATTTTTCGACAATATCTCATTCGATATAGAACGAATCAATCTGATTTTTTCACAATTTCTTCATCAATCAACAATGTATCATCTAAGAAAATTCATGGACAGAGTGAACATTAGCCCCCCTCAATTGGAAAAATAACTCCCCCCCATATAGAAAAGGAGCCCCCCGGGGGTATGTGAAATCGGAACAAAATGAGAATAGAACTCGTAGGAAATCGGAACTTGATGAAAATAAAAATGCTAAAGAAGAAAACTGTATTGAATTGGAACTGATAAGGAATTAGAACTGTTTTAAAGTAAAACCGCATGCAAGCGGAACTGTATGGAATTGGAACTCTGTTCAATGGAGCGCGTTTGCTTTACAAGAGTATTTTTAGTTGATTTAACGCTGAGAAAAATACTCGTGTAAAGCAAACGCGCTCCATTGAACAGAGTTCCAATTCCATACTGTTCCGCTTGCATGCGGTTTTACTTTAAAACAGTTCTAATTCCCTATCAGTTTCAATTCAATACAGTTTTCTTCTTTAGCATTTTTATTTTCATCAAGTTCCGATTTCTGACGAGTTCTATTCTCATTTTGTTCCGATTTCACATAACCCCAGCCCCCCCCCCCCCCAATCGAAAAAGATAATCTCCGCCTTTTCATGAAATATGAACCCCCGCTAACAATAAGACCTTCACTTTTTTTTTTTTTTTTAAGTTTAGATAATTGAGATAATGTATCTCGCGTGACCTCCACCGCCACCCAATCTCTGTATGGCACTGTATCGGTCGGAATAATTTTGAACCTGGTATCCGAGGCAGTAGTTTGGGGGGGGGCGGGGGGTGACTAAAGTTCCTGAGCGGGGAGTTCATCTGCTTCTGGTGAGGCTCTTTTGTTCACAAGCCCCTCCTGTGAACTTACACCCCACAAATTCAACGGAGGGGAGTTTATGCTCAGTGACTTCAGCCCCCCACATGGGAAAACTACTCCCCCACACACAAACCGTGAATTTATATCCCCCACAGAAAAATCTACTACGGTGGGGGACCAAACATTATCTTTGGGGAGCTCAACTCCACCTTGGGGGGAATCAATTACACTTGTGGGGGGTTAAATGTGTGTGGGGGGCTTATGTTCACTATCGTCTGGATTTGTGATACTAATGCATAATGGAGTAATTTGAAAAAGAACGAAAACAACAAAAACCCATATTTCTTCAATGAATCTTCGTGCTTTTTGAAATTGTTTTATTTGCGAGATTTCAATATTTTGTGGGAAAATCATTTGCATTAATTACTGCCAAAATCAGATTGATTCGTTCTATATCGAATGAGATATTGTCGAAAAACCATAGTATGGCCGGTACGTGTATGTAGAATGAGCACCGGCAAGAAGAGCATTGCGGGGATGGTGATTTTTAGGCAATATAATCAGAAGTAGATAACTTATATGTCTGAAAGAGCTGAAAATCTGAAGCTCCTGAAGCTGAAGCTAGAAAGACTGCGGCTGTGTTTCGAATGGGAACCATAATAATATAATACCTTTATGGCCGGTACTGTACACTTTAAGAAGTACATAAAAGTAAGGAAAGAGCAAAAGAAAGAGCTATCTTTTCCCCGGATTACTGTAGGATTCAGAAGCTTAAAGCAGCCCTTCATCCACAGAGTGCTGAAGTGAAGAAGAACGGCCCACCCTCGCTTGTCTCCCCCCCCCCCCCAACGATCAAGGTCGTAAACGAGGACAGCAGCTTTTTTTAATACTTTTTTCTGCTATTTCTCAAGGAGCCCAACAATTTATGGCGTTGTTCTCATGAAATCCGTTAATAAAGTCACGTAGCACACACACACACACAGAAGAAATGAGCAGGGGGGGGAGCGTGGGTAGAAGAACGACGCCCTCATCTTGACCGCACGCCAGCCTCCCTGTTTCGGTCTGAAACAAGAAGACAACAAGAAATATTTATTCAAAAAACTTCATCACCTTTGCCGCTTTTATTGCAGTTATCCATAAAATTGGAAACGGGCCAAAACGGGGTGCATAACTGCTTGCAAAACGGCAATCGGGCAACTTGCGCTTGCTCGAAGGCGGGCAGCTAGCGGGCCAGTTGCCCAAATTTTTTGGGCAGTTTTGGCCATAGGGTCCATTAATTATGCAAGAGCAAGCGGAAAATGTTAAGAAGATTGTGCAGCTACAACAGTTGCACTGCTCTACAAGGGTGCCGTTCTATTACGGGGTTCAATGCATAATGGTAAACTGAGTGGCCGGGCCTACTGAAATCCTGCCATTTAAGGACACCCAATCTGCTCCCTATTTGGTCCATCTTTGGCATTCAGTTGTTTCCTTATAAAATGTGTTCTATATTGTTCTATATTGTTGTCCTTATATTGTTCTAGAGTTTAAGACCTATTTCAGAAACCGCGCCATAATTTCAATTCAGAACGTATGCATAAGGAAGAGCAAAACTACAGTAACTTTGTGGCAAGCTGGCGCGCACTGACGCACTTTTCGTGGGAAAAACCTGGGTTGCCGAATAGCAGCTTGTATAGTACGCGACATTTGCTGCAAAACGCAACTAGTGTTCACTTGCGGCAATGTGTCCATTGCCCGGCAAATTGCCGTATGCTTGCCGAAAATCAATCATGCCACGCGATTTGCCACACAGCAGACACCCATCCATCGGCAACAGGATGCATGGGGAATCGCTGACAAAAATGTCTTAAAATGGCTGAAAATCTCCAAGGTTTTCGGAGAATTCTACAAAAATAGTGCAGTTTGTCTACTTTTTCACGAGCACTCCTTTGAGATTCGCTGAAATTTTTTCTGCAAGCGTGTGGAAAAAGTTTGTAGAATTCACTAAAAAAAAACTGTTGGCACTGTGCCAAGCATGCATCAAACTCCAGCATTTTTCCGCCGAACAAGCCACCAAGTAATGTCGTATTTACAGTATTATGAGCTTCTGAGTCATGCTGAAAATCGACCATCTCGCAGAATGCCTCCAAAACAAACATGCACCGTCTGGGGTAGGGCAATTCTTATTTCCAGAGCTCTGTGAGAGCAGAGCCCCAAAATTTACAAAAAAATGTATTAGGATTTGGCAAGCAATCTTGCTTTAAGCTAACACGTTGGATAATAAAAGAAATTCTGAAATATCGGTTCTTAAAAAAGAAACTGGAACGAATGTGCTTCTCCCTCTCTTTCCCTTCTGTCCGTTAGTTGAGTCGGACTGAATTGCTTTCAGTTCTACGTCTCCAGAATCCCCTTAAATCTACCCCTACAGCAATCAGCAGCCCACCTGTCTCTTTCCCACGTGCACATTGCTCTTTCCCCCCCGGCTCAACTTCTCTCTTATTCTGGACAGCTGGGAAACATGCACTTCACTCACTTCATTTTGTCGCGAATCCGGCTTCCTTGTCTTGAAGCCAATCGCGTTTCGGGAAACAAGGGGGGAAGGGGGGGGGGGAGAAAGTGGGCTCCTCCATGTGGGGGAAGAACGGGTGAGTCACCCCTCGCCCAACGCGCAATGAAGACAGAAAATTGGCTATTGAGGCGGGCAGCGGGTGCTTCAAATGCCCAGACTTTGCCCAGTTTTAAAATGGCATTGGCTGGGCGAGCTGCCCTTTGAAATGTGTGAAAACTCAAAAGTGAGCGTTTGGAGATAATGCGAAGGGGAGGGGGAGCGGCGGCGCCCCAAGGTTGCAGGGTTTTTTTTTGGGGGGGGGGTGGAAGTGAGCAAGGTCTGAACTCAAAATTGCCGCGCATTTTTCGCTTCTTTCCCAATTTATTGGTTTTTTTTCTCTAAAAATCAGAGATTTTCTTTATTTAAAATTTTAAATTTGAGCAAAAAACTCAAAATTCAATATTCATAATAAACATTGCGCGGCGACTTTGCCTTTAGACTCCTCCCACTACTACTTCTAATTTATTTCCGCAGGTGTGGCCTCCACAAGAGCTCCGTGCTCAGGTAATTTTTGGCACATGTGCCCCATGTTGGGGCGCGGTTGCCGGTGCTACGCGGTAAGCTTTTTCAGCGTGAACGCTTACTGCGTAGTACCGGCAACCGCGCCCCAACCTGGGGCACATGTGCCAAAAATTACCTGAGTGTTTGCGGCCTTAACGTCATAAACGACATCAGTCATTTAAACTGATAGTGAGCTCTACCGTAATCGCGTCATCTGTGCACCTTTAAAATCTTCGAATTCGTATATCTTTATTTCGAATTTCCCATAACTTTACAAGATTTCTTTGATAAAGATCTCAAGAAATGGTTGAGAGGAATACGGTAGAAACAAAGGTATACGGTAGAAACGGTTTTAAAGGCGCACAGAGTAAGGTAGCAGTCCGCATGAGCTCCGTGTTTGCGGCCATAACGCTATAAACGACATCAGCCGTTTAAACTGAGCTCTACTGTAATCTCGTCATCTATGCACCTTTAAAATCTTCGAATTTCTGATAACTTTATAAGATTTCTTTGATGAAGATCTCAGGAAATGGTTGAAAGGAATACGGTAGAAACTGTTTTAAAGGCGCGCAGAGTACGGGATCACTCATTTAAAATTGTTTTCGAGGCGTTTTCGAACACGCCGCGCAGTTCTTTTGAATCCAGAGAAAAAGTTGATAAAATACAAGAGGAAACGCAAAAAACCAAAGAGTGACCAATTCAAACTTCAGGGAAATGGTACGGCCGGGGGAACGGAGGGGGGGAGGGGTGTTGAAGCGAGGTCCTCTTTATCACCCTTATCTAAGAACATTCTATGACTTGCTCTTTTGCTGACGAAAAAGAGCAATTCACAGTATGCTGCTGACAAGTCACAGTATGCTATGATATGCTGAATCTTTTGCTGCTGACAAGTGAATGAATGCCTATTTTTATTCGTTAGGCTTAGCCTAAGTTTAAGCGTAAGCCTAAGCCTAAGCCTAAGCCCAAATTGAAGTCATGACTCGAAAATATTGCATAATTCTCTGAATTTATATTCAAGCGGTTCTATGTATGTATGTTCATTTCGAAAAACTGTTAGTAAAGCTGTCGGGCTGTTTGTGGGCCCCCATCGAGTGTCCAACCTGTTACATAATTGTAGTTCAACGTTATATAATCCGGAAACAAAATATTTTTAGGCTGTTATTTTCATTTTAAAACCAACAAAATAGCTGACTAGGATTAAAGGATTAAACCAAAAAAAAGAGAGGAAGATGGTATTGAAAAAACGCGAAAAAACGAACAACTCACCCCGTAAGGCAAATACATGCTCCGATTGAGGTCATCCATTAAATTGTGCAAACTTTTGTATCGATGTTTGGAGATTGGAACGCGAAGACCCTTAAAACACACCATGTATGTACGTCTTGCCTCGACAAGAGTGCACGCGCCGGGAGCCTGTCTCTATCAAGTTTTGGCTATTCTTTGTCCTAATTTGTGCCACCATTGTGCTAGATTTGTCGACCGCTCGACTAGACCGAACAGTGGGTGAAATTGATGAAAAATTGCATTGAAATAAAAAATAAATAAAAAATGAAGTTTTCACTAGACAATGCGAGATTTGCGCAATGTTTGGCCTAGAATTGTGAGTGAATTGGTGTTGAATTGGGAGAAGTTTGTAAATAAAATTAATCTATTATCCATCCGCGAGGACCTGAGCCTTCTTTTAAAGGCGCAACGAATTAACTGTCGCTATTTAACGCGCTATCCCCTAACGAGACCCAACAGTTAATTCGTTGCGCCTTTAAACGAAAGCTCATGTCCTCGCGATTCCCCACTGTAACTTTTTCCATTTCAGCATTCCCCCTCGATCAATTTTGCAAGGAGTGGACCTCAGTGTAGTTCATGGAATTGCACAGTGAGCTCAACCGCGTGGTGTGAAATTCTGCTAACCAATACACGGGGGATCCACTATTTATGATCGACGGTGATCAAGATTGATCAAGGAATCATTAAGAAAGATTGGGAGCTCAGGGAGGGGGGGGGGGGGCGACAACTATTGATGAATCCATTAATGCACCTAAATCGAAGAAATCACCAAATACTTGATTTAGAGTCAGCTCGATGCAGCCTACAAAATGCGGAATTTAGCGAGCAGGTGAAACATTATCAGCTCAATTTCTGAAAAAAAATAATTGCATAATTCAGCGCGGATGGAGTAGGCCAGATGCCAGAACAGTTGTCTCCATAACTCCATTTCAAATACGAAACTTTCAGAAGCGATGCGAACATTTTCAGAACGCATCGCTGACTTACCGTGAAGAAATAATCATTTTCCTTGTAAAAAAACACATTTTTCGCGGAATACGGTCGTGTAAAGGTTCTTGACGGATTCTCGTACGTCTTCATCGTCCCATTTTTTGGTTCTGCAGGGAGAATCTGAACAAATTCAAATAATGCCACAATTTGAAGAAGAAAGGGGCTGGGGGGATTCTAGACAGAGTAGGGCGGAATTGGATTTTGGGAACTTGGAATCCGGAAAACGGAAAACGGAAAAAAAATTTTTCACGGAATCCGGAATTCGGAATTCCGCCCTTCTCTGGTCCTAGAGCTTTGAAATCATTGACTAACCAGAGAATTCAGGTACATCTTGTACAGCGCGCTTCTTTCGAATTTATAGATTTGCTTTGCTTTCTAAAAGCAGTGCGTGCATGAGAGAATGTTTCGGGAGCACGAGTGGCGCAATGTGACGAAGCCAAAGATTCGGATTCTCCCCGATTAACATCTATGGCTTCTTAGAATGTCATCACAGGGCTCATATACACAATGTTGAACTGAAAACGGAGTAACTTACTGAAGACATCGACGGCTGTGACACTTCTTTGCTTTTTTGGCCATTTTCCATCAATCGCTAACTGTAATTTAAAGAAATCGCAAATTGACTTTGTGAAAGACTTGGTCAAGGTTTGTGAAAGGATAGGTTTAGGTTTGTGAAAGACTTGGTCCAGGTTTGTTAAACATTTGGTCTAAGTTTGTGAAAGACTTGGTTAAGGTTTGTGGAGGAATTAGCCTAGGTTTGTGAAGGAATTAGTCTAGGTTTGTGAAGGATTTGGTCTAGGTTTGTGAAAGAGTTGGTCAAGGTTTGTGAAAGATGTGGTGTAGGTTTGTGAAGGAATTGGTATAGGTTTGTGAAAGACTTGAACGAATTGGAAGAAAAGAAGGAAAAAGTTATAAGGAATAAAAGACTGGCTGCTTTCCCTCTTTTAGAAGGGGTTTGTTAAAGACTTGGTCCAGGTTTGTTAAACATTTGGTCTAAGTTTGTGAAAGACTTGGTTAAGGTTTGTGGAGGAATTAGCCTAGGTTTGTGAAGGAATTAGTTTAGGTTTGTGAAGGATTTGGTCTAGGTTTGTGAAAGACTTGGTCAAGGTTTGTGAAAGATTTGGTGTAGGTTTGTGAAGGAATTGGTCTAGGTTTGTGAAAGACTTGAACGAATTGGAAGAAAAGAAGGAAAAATTTATAAGGAATAAAAGACTGGCTGCTTTCCCTCTTTTAGAAGGGGTTTGTTAAAGACTTGGTCCAGGTTTGTTAAACATTTGGTCTAAGTTTGTGAAAGACTTGGTTAAGGTTTGTGGAGGAATTAGCCTAGGTTTGTGAAGGAATTAGTTTAGGTTTGTGAAGGATTTGGTCTAGGTTTGTGAAAGACTTGGTCAAGGTTTGTGAAAGATTTGGTGTAGGTTTGTGAAGGAATTGGTCTAGGTTTGTGAAAGACTTGAACGAATTGGAAGAAAAGAAGGAAAAATTTATAAGGAATAAAAGACTGGCTGCTTTCCCTCTTTTAGAAGGGGTTTGTTAAAGACTTGGTCCAGGTTTGTTAAACATTTGGTCTAAGTTTGTGAAAGACTTGGTTAAGGTTTGTGGAGGAATTAGCCTAGGTTTGTGAAGGAATTAGTTTAGGTTTGTGAAGGATTTGGTCTAGGTTTGTGAAAGACTTGGTCAAGGTTTGTGAAAGATTTGGTGTAGGTTTGTGAAGGAATTGGTCTAGGTTTGTGAAAGACTTGAACGAATTGGAAGAAAAGAAGGAAAAAGTTATAAGGAATAAAAGACTGGCTGCTTTCCCTCTTTTAGAAGTGATTTGTTAAAGACTTGGTCCAGGTTTGTAAAAGATTTGGTCTAAAGTTGTGAAAGACTTAGCCAGGTTTTTGGAAAACTTGGTCTAGGTTTGTGAAAGATTTTATCTCGTTCCATCATCGTCTTTGTCTTGTCTTCTCCTTCGGCTAGAATTCGTCTGATGCAGTGTGTTGACAACTGTTTTATTGCGAATGCAGAGTAAGACGAATTCAAGACAAACTGAAAGACGAACGGAGACAACTCGACTTTTGAAGACGACGTTTTGTCTTCGTCTTTGGTGGAAGCCTTACTCAGCTGGACTAGATCTAATCCAAGTAGAAAAGAAGTGGGAGTTCTAGTAGTAGCAAATCGAATGGAAAGCATACGAATCGCAGTCGAACAAGTGATTAGCAAAGGAGTTGAAGTGAGCCCTCCAGTTTTGCAAGGAAAGTCCGCAAGTTTGGGTAAAAGAACGGACAATCTTCAAAATTTGCAACTCGGACAATGAAATCCCGATAACCAACCTATGCAGAGACATTGCGAACAGAACTAATTCATTTGTAAAAATGGGGAAGAATCGCCGCGTACACAATGAGGGCAATAAAGAAATTCTCAAATAAACTAAGCACAGAGGTAAAAAAAAATAAAATTATTATATTATAGAAATATCATTCTTGAGCTGAATTGCGTGCCAGAAGAAATTTTATGAATTTTTTGAATGCGTAAAGAAGGTTTATCAGCGATCGGCAAAAATCACAGAAAATAATGAGTGATAATGTCCCACAATTTATAATCGCAGCTGAGATTCTCCAAGAAATTGAAACAAATAGAAATCAGAATTATTCGGACATTTCTGAATTAAAATCCACAATGAAGCGGGAGAAATCCATGTAAAAGGATTTCTGCAAATTGCAGTTGCAGCTCAATTTTCGCCGAAAATGCTGAGCAATTTGAATTCGTCGCACCATGCTTTTGCGTTTGGTTCAACAAATCCACAAAAATATAACCACACCCTCATTTTTTTCTTTTTTTTCCAAATTGTGAATTTTTTCTTGATTAATTGAATCTAATTCATGGAAGTATGTGTTTTCCAGTTACAAAAAAGTGCCAAAAGTGAAAATCAAAAAATAAAACAAAGAAGCACAAACTTTCATTGGAACAGTAAAAAGAGCAAAATATAAAGCTGTCGGAAGAAATATTTTACGGCTGAACGAGCTAAATACAGTTTTTAAAGCAGTGACTAGTAGTGTGCGTTACCGACAACAGATGACAAAATTTGTCGAAGAAATTTTTTTTTATCGACAAATTTGTCGACAAATTTGTCAGACAAGGAATTTGTCGACAAAATTTCGTCGACAACGCACACTGGTGACTACCATGTTGGACGTTCGACCACTGATTTATGTGGGGGAAAAGATCAACAGTGGAGCAATAATCAGACCAGTTGATTCCAACACATGTCCTCGACCCTTCAGTTGTTGCACAACTCGATAGACAGTTGCTCTCGGAAGTAGGAGTCGTCGAACGATGTCACTGGTGGAGATGCCGTCGTTGAACAGCTTGGCAATGGTTTGACGATGAGGGGAAGCTCGCATGACTACGAAAAGAGATAAAGTGATGAGAAATGGCTTTACTGTCGGTTTATATACCCTCTCTATTTTCGAAATAATTCGAAACTTTTCGAAAATACGACTTGGCACGGTGCCAAGAGCCATCATTACAAGTGTCTCAATACTTTTCAACTATCCTGTATGTATCTCCGGAGATGAATATGACACTGACGATGGAAATGGTCACGGAAAGATATGAAGACTACATTCAACCAGACGAAATGAACATCACAAGAGAACAAACGATCGCAGCTCAGCTCTCCAATACCTAGCGGAATTGAGATCAACTCATAAGACAATGGATGGATTCAAAAATATTCAAAAATGCAAAATTGATTCAAGAGAAGGACAAATCATCTTGAGCTGCGATCCTGATCATCAAAGAAACTATTGGAAAATGGGGAAAATTGTTGTTGTATCCATGGCTCTAGTAGAAACGTCAGGATACAATGGTCTCGGAGGTTACGTAGAGAACCTTTATTCGAGAGAGAAGAAAATAGGGGGACAATAATAGAAGACGATAGTTCGAAGGGATGTGGTAAGAAAGAGAGAAGTGGCTATGTGAATGAACCTAACAAGCTAAAATCTGTCGCGTTAAATAGTGGTAGTGACGTGTGGCGTGAGCAGCCACACGTCACACGTTACACGTTAAACGCCCGTGTGAAACAATATTTAATTAGGCGGGCCTATTTGTTTGAATGGGTTAAAACAACGTAGATCAACTAATGCAGGTAAGGAATACAACAATTGTTAAAGCTAAACCCCCCCCCCCCCCAAAATAGCTACGGGCAACATCATAAAGCGTTCAATAAATTTAGTAACTCCGTTAGAACTTCACCAAGGCAATGAAATCGACGCGGATTCAAAAGGTTTGTGAAGGCGAAAAAGAAACTATCCCAGTTTCAGAGAAGAAAAATCAACAGGTAAGCAAGTATAATCTAAGATATCTTCGGAAAGTCAACTACAACTACAGCTACGAGAGGAGGAAGATTCGAAAACTGTTAATTCTATCATTTTTGTTGTTGTTTAATAAACATTTTGGTTGATTTTCAGAAAAAAAATCATTCGATTTGAAATCATTACACCGTCTTGAATACGGCGCTATACTTATTCCCCACCCTGTTCAAATCACAGATCAAGATGATTTGTGTACAACGAGGAAGAACCATAATCAGTGGAATCAAACGCGCAAGCAGACACATCATCGAAAAATTCGAAGTGGACGAAGTTTGTGATGCTGGCTATACAGTGCGGTCAATATCTATAGGACCCCTTTCTAATCTATCCATCTATCCGGAGAACGGAAAGAGATATCAAAAATCTGTAAGCGCCATT
Organism: Caenorhabditis inopinata; assembly: GCA_003052745.1. Classification (NCBI taxonomy): domain Eukaryota; kingdom Metazoa; phylum Nematoda; class Chromadorea; order Rhabditida; family Rhabditidae; genus Caenorhabditis; species Caenorhabditis inopinata. The sequence continues at coordinate 13,631,286 of AP018151.1, read as the reverse complement.
CGATTTTAAACACAAAAAACCCCCGGGGCCAAAATTTCATGAAGATCAAAGTTCCGGAGTACCTCCTATCTGCAAACTGCTGAAAAGGAGGGAGGGGGTCCTATAGATATTGACCGCTTGCAGATGCACCTTTTTGTTGTTATAGGGTCCAGGAAACTGGTACATATCTTTATGAAATCTTGGCATCGGGTTTTTTTTGTTTGAAATCGAATGGCGCTTACAAATTTTTGATATCTCTTTCCGTTCTCCGGATAGATGGATAGGTTAGAGGGGGTCCTATAGATATTGACCGCACTGTAGTAGTTACACTCATTTCAGAACCATTAAGAGAATGGCTACCTAAAGAAACTCGAATTACTAACATTAATCGGGAAAGTTTCGAAACATGTATGAAGGATTATGGTGGATCTCGTTCAGGATTCGTCTCGTTTAGTATCCGAAGATGTATGTAACTTCCTTAACCAAAATACAGTACAATACAAATACAAATACAATACAGGCTTCGAATCGCAATAGAAATATTTTATTATGTCACAGCTAAAATACTGTTTACCAATACTGTTTAGGCAGGAATATCCAGAAACCTTCACTGCGAAAGCTGCGAATTCTAAAGAATTCAAGCAAGTGGTAGACCCCCCCCCCGGAACCATACTACGCAGTGAACTCTACGAGAAGTCTACAAGAAAATCAGTGGAAGAGAAAAATGGCGGAACGCATAGAATTCGGTAGAGAAGATAATCGAAAAACGGAAGAATATTTGAGAGGTAAAACTCCGAAGAAGTTTAGAACATTGGCGAGCAAAGGAGTGTCAGACAAGAACTACAACAGTCCGTTTTGTAACAGTAGACACATGTCAAACACATATCCCGAATACCCTCAACCATTTATGCGCAAACGTCAAGCGGTGACACACAATCTTTGCAACATTTGTTTAGCAAGAGACAAAGATGAACATCAGTGTAAAAAAAGAACACGTTATTATTGTCACAATCAGAAAAGTGCTTGTTCTAGGTTTGTGAAAGATTTGGACTAGGTTTGTGAAATACTTGATCGAGCTTTGAGAAGGACTTGGTCTAGGTTTGTGAAGGAATTAGTCCAGGTTTGTGAAAGACTTCGTCAAGGTTTGGAAAAGATTTGGTCTAGATTTGTAAAATAATTGGCCTAGGTTTGTGAAAGACTTGGTTTGCATTTGTGAAAGACTTGGTCTAGACTTGTGAAAGGCTTGGTGTAAGTTTGGGAAGGACTTGGTCTAGGTTCGTGAAGGAATTGGTCTAGGCCTGTGAAAGACTTGGTCCAGGTTTGTTAAACATTTGGTCTAAGTTTGTGAAAGACTTGGTTAAGGATTGTGAAAGATTTGGTCAAGGTTTGTGAAGGAATTGATATATGTTTGTGAAAGATTCGGTCTAGGTTTGTGAAAGATTTGGACTAGGTTTGTGAAGGATTTGGTCGAGGTTTGTGAAGGAATTGGTCTAGATTTGTGAAGGAATTAGTCTAGGTTTGTGAGGGATTTGGTCTACGTTTATAAAAGATTTGGACTAGGTTTGTGAAGGACTTGGTCTAGGCATGTGAAGGAATTGGTCTACGTTTATAAAAGATTTGGACTAGGTTTGGTAAGGACTTGGTTTAGGTTGGTGAAATATTTGGTCTAGATCTGTGAAGGACTTGGTCTAGGTTTGTGAAGGAATTGGTCTAGGTTTGTGAAAGATTCGGTCTAGGTTTGTGACAAACTTCGTCAAGGTTTGGGAAAGATTTGGTCGAGGTTTGTGAAGGAATTGGTCTAGGTTTTGAATGACTTGAACGAATTGGAAGAAAGGAAGGAAAAAATTATGAGGAATAAAAGACTGGCTGCTTCCCCTCTTTTACAAGAGAATATGTATTTTTTTCAGAATAATTAATGCAATCTTTTGATTTTTTAGGAATAACTCATGAACATTCAATTATTTTTGCAGAAAAAGAAGAGGAAAAATGGAAAAAAAATGTGAAAGAGGAAGTGCAAAAGTTCACGGATAATGAGGAACCCAAAAATTGCGAATGGACACAGCTAATTCCATCCATTAAAGCGCCCTCCCCCCCCCCTGGACACTCGATCTCCCGTCTTCTCACACTATCTCCGCTCGCTGCCTTCAAACTTTTTTTTACTCGCTTTGAATGGCTCCATAGCAACACCCACACACTCTTTTTCTCTCCGTCCCAGCTTCGCATTTCGTTTTCGTTTTCTCTTCTGTTTCATTTCAGCCGACAAAAGGTGATCGTCGTTTTCACAAACACACACACACACACACACGACGGGCGGCCCAGATGGGTCTCCTTGACAACCCTACGGCTTAATGACAGAAAAATGGAAATGACGAATGGGAAGTGGTGGAGAGAAACGAGCGAATGATTGGATTTGTCGCCAAGAGTCATACGAATACCAAATATTTGAATGAGGAAGACAACAGATCAACTATCAAGGAAAAGCGGCTTCGTTTCCATCTTTTTTTCATTGAAAATCACTCGATGTTCTATTAAATTAACTACAGTACTGCTTAATCAATATATAATACAGTAATACAGTTGTTTGTACAATTAAAGTATTGATTAATACTGTAATACAGGGTTAAAGTTTACTTTCACCCCCCATGCCTGTATGATATTTCCCTCCACCTGTAGGGTAGGAAATCTACCCCCCTCTGCATCTGAACTTATGGGGGACTGATCTGAATTTATTGCGGGGTAATTTCCAAGAATCGCCCCCCACCCTACAACCGCCCCCCACCATCGATAATAGCCCCCCAACCAACGTTATTCATTATCAAAATTGATGTGGGGGATAATTAATGTTGGGGGGCTTCTATACGAAGTCGATATCCAATATTAATCCCCCGCCAGTTGAAATGGGGGGAATATTTGGATCCTAGGTAATCTACAATAATCAACCCCCAACAAACAGTACTAATCCCCCCACCGGAAGACCCAGGAATGATCCCCCCTCTTCCAATATTCCCTCCTTCCAATATTTCCATGAGATTCAGACGAAATGAAATGAAAATATGAAAATGAAACTAGTTCATGATGCCACGTAAAAATTAAGAAAAATTTTTTTTAATTATGAAACAAATTTTTACAATTGTGAAAATTGTAAAAATTGGTGGAAAAAACTGACGTTATGGGAAGGGGTGGGGGTCATTCCACAGTCTTCCACCGGGGGGTCACTCTTATATCAAGCGGGGGGAATTATTGTATTATACCTATTGTGTGGCTGATCTGAACTTAGGGGGGGGGGGGGGTCTCAGTTCACTATTGGCCCCCATTAAGTCTTTGGGGGGCCATAGTAAACTCCACAACTAAAAAAAACAAAGGTACCATTTTCGCGATTGAAATACAGGGCAATGGTGTAGGGGGCTCCTTGGGGGGCCCTTCCCCACTTTGGGGGGTGATACTGTAGTGGGGGGTGATTCCATACTTATACCGTAATACAGTACCGGCCATAAAGGTATGATATTATGGTTCCCATTCGAAACACAGCCGCAGTCTTTCTAGCTTCAGCTTCAGGAGCTTCAGATTTTCAGCTTTTTCAGACATATAAGTTATCTGCTTCTGATTACATTGCCTAAAAATCACCATCCCGCAATGCTCTCTTGCCTCGTTCTACAGTACTGGCCATAAAGAATGTCCGCAGGGTTTTTTTTGGGATAACTACGCTGAAAACAGATATTTTGTTGTGAAAATTCTACTGTAGCTGCGGAACACCCTCACGACAACTTTCAGAAAATGAAAATGCATAATTGCAAAAGTTTTTAATTGTTTACAGTTTTTGATTCAGCCCAAAAAAAAGCCCGCGGACATTCTTTATGACCAGTACTGTACATACAGTACCGGCCATAAAGGTATAATATTATGGTTTTTCGACAATATCTCATTCGATATGTAGAACGAATCAATCTGATTTTGGCAGTAATTAATGCAAATGGTTTTCCCACAAAATATTGAAATCTCGCAGATTGAACAATTTCAAAGAGCACGAAGATTTATTGAAGAAATATTGGATTTTTGTTGTTTTCGTTCTTTTTCAAATTACTACAGTATTCATTAGTCTCACAAATCCAAATGTTCTTAGCTGATACATAGTTGATTGATGAAGAAACTGTGAAAAAATCAGATTGATTCGTCCTATATCGAATGAGATATTGTCGAAAAACCATAATATTATACCTTTATGGCCGGTACTGTACGTAGCTGCCGACAAATACAGTACTGCTGAACGCAGTAACAGACAGAGTAGGGCGGAATTGGATTTTGCGAACTCGGAATCCGGAATGCGGAAAACGGAAAAAAATTTTTTCACGGAATCTGGAATCCGGAAGACGGAATGTAAAAAACGGCGGAATCCGGAATGCGGAATGCGGAAAACGGAATTTTAACCATTAATAAGGGAATATTTATGATGTAAATGCGCTCTGTTCGCAAAAATTTTGCGGGAGTTCAAAAAAGTATACTTTTCACAACAATTGAGGATAAAGAATTAAAACGGAATAAAAACGCCATATCGCGGAATCCGGAATTCCGCCCTTCTCTGCCTTTAAACTGCTACAGTAGCCGTGAGCTACTGTAGAAGTGAATGTGTGCGCTGTTTTGTGGTCCTTTCAGTCCTTGGCTGTTTGCTCACAGACTGCATCAAGCGGTTGGCGTTCGCCGTCCAGTTGGAGGGAAGAGCCGGCCAAAAGGATTTTTAGGCTTTAAGTAAGCATGAGCTTCACGCTATGATAGAGAAGCCTGAGCTTATTCTGACAAGTTGGTTTGTCAGAATGCTTGAGGCTGGCAGACGAGCAGAAACGAGTGAACTTCAGCTAGGCGAGCTATAGTCGGGCAAAAATGGCCAATTATGAAAAAAAAAGTTGACTTCCGTAATGCTTCAATTAAAATGTTTTATAGCAAGCACCAAAATGCACCTTTTCAGCTTTTCCGAGTGAAAACTAACTTGCAATAACGGTAGGTGTTCCGGCTCGACTCTGCTCACATGTCAGATGTCGGAAGATGGGCAAAACTGACACAAAAATGGATTCCTCAAGATCAAAATGAGATGGTCCGACTCACTACGAAAAGAAGTTTCAATATATCGAGGAAATCGACTGACTATTTCATGGACAACATCGCAATACATAGTTAGCTGTGATCCGCGCTCACACAGGCGACTAACGGATCTACTAATTAACTAAGTTCCGACTCGACTCTTATCACATATCAGATAGCATTTTCTGCGTTTGTCAAAGTGAAATCTTCTAAAAAAAAACTACGCAAAATTCTCAGAAAACCGACTACTGTAGCTATTCTGATGGTTTTGAAGCAACTGGAGCAAGTTGTTAATCACAAAAACTCATTGTGCACATTCCAATAATTCACGAAACGATCACGTGAAGTCTCGCTGCACTCAGAAAGTATTCGCAAAGTCACACGAGTGTATCCGCCGAATTTCAGCGTTGGCGTGAAGCATTTTGAACGTAGTATTTCTTCTTCTCACGCTTTGATAGTGAGTTACAACTTGGGAAAATGCAATATATCAAACAAAAATTCATTACTATGTAACAAAACATATGGCTAATAAGTATGTGGGTTTTTATTCTGAGTGCTCCTGGCTCCGTGCCAAGTCCGATTTTCGAAAACATTCGAAACTTTTCGAAAGTCGGGGTGTATATAAGGAGGGCCCAGAGGCATTCGTTAACACTTTTCGTTTTTCTCTAATTATGCGAGCTTCTCCCCACCGTGCCACCATTGCCAAGCTATACGCCGAGGGCCATCGAGTGTGTGGCATCGTTCGAAGACTCGATATCGATCAATCGTTGATCCAGAAAGTTGTGAAGCAATTCAAGACTAAAGAGCACGTCCAGAAGAATCAAAAAACAAGAAGACCACGTACTGCGAACACTCGAAGGGCAAGAGGAGTCATCAAGAAGAGGATCTCACGAAATGACGCTGTGAGCACGAAGAAGATGGCTAAATCCCTTGGAATCAGTCGCAAAAGTGTTCAAATGATTGTCAACCAGGACCTGAATCTCAAGAGTTATCGACTCTGTCTTGGGCAAAACCTTACAGATCAGTCCAAGAAAAGTCGGATAGAAAAATCAAAGAAATTGCTCAATGGCCTCGAGGTGCACCGTCTCTCCAACGTTATTTGGACTGCTGAGTAGACCTTTGCCATTATACCACTTTTGAACCGGGAAAATCAGTGTCAACTCTTACGAAAAGGTGAGTCGAGATCTCCGAAACGTCGCCTGGCATTCAACCCGATGTTTCCTCAATCGGAGATGGTTTGGGCTGGATTCGCATGCGACGGCACGATTCCACTGACCCTCATCGATCGGAACGTCAAAATTAATAGCCAGGTATACCAAAAAACCGTTTTGAAGAATGTTCTATTTCCGTAGACCACTAGTCACTTTGGCCAGCAACTAACAAGACTGGGCTCCTTCCCGCGGCTCCAAATCGACAAAATTGGTACTCAATGCTCATTTTCCAGGATACGTGGTCACCGGATCTCAATCCTTTGGACTTTTTTGTTGGGGGGAGGATACACGGAGAGCAAAGTCACGACTGTTGACTCTCTGAAGTAAGCCGTTTTCAAAGCATGGGGCGAAGCATGACCTGCGGCGTACAGTGTTCTCAGTTCCAGATCGTCTGAAGGCGTGCATCAAAGCCAATGGTTCAAACTTCGAGCAACTTCTTAATTAATTGTTTTATTTGATCTATTTTACCAAAAAATAAACTTGGTTCACATGTCACAGGTCATTCTTTTTTCAGTACACATCAAAACATAAAATATTTAATAGCCACCCTAAAAAAAATGCTCCACATAATGGTACGCCACCCCCTAAATTTCGAAAAACTCAGAGATTAGTGGTGACTAATACACTCTTTTCATGAGTCCGGCGAAAACTTAAGTGACGTCTTGACACCTAAACCAACGAAAAAAAAATGAAAATTTTGGTTTTTTTTTCCTGTTTCATTTATTTTTCAATCCACATAATGATACGCCACCATACATTTTTTGGTATTATTCAACTTATTATTTTTTTTACTTGAAATTTCAGTATTATTTTACCCATTACCAACTCTGAAAAAGTTCAAAAAGGCGGAAGTCGATAATCAAAACTCTGAGATCGAGACACGCCAAGAATCATTTATCGAGGGTCGAATTCCACTGCGAGATGCTCTAAAATGAAGAATCCGTCGGAATATATCAAAATCTAGTTTGTGAAGCAAGGAAAAATGCGAAGCGCACCGATGATTGCTGCAAATATCGCCAAAAAGCGTCGAACAACGGATCGGATTCGAGTGAGGATTACGGTAGATGTTTAATTTTGATGACTCGGGTAGATTCGGTGACTAGTTGAACGATGGAGCAGCAATGGTTTGTGCTCGCTGCCATCAGTACTTACTGTCGTGATGAATAGTGTTTCATTCAGAAACAACGGGTGGATCCGAATTAAGATGCGTGGTAAGCCTGGGAGACGTTTATTCGTCGAAATCCACCGGGGAAATTACACAGACCGACAAGATGGAGCCCCATGTCTTTGACAACTTGCTCTGCAGAAGAAGAGCATCAACGAAAACGTTTTCGGATGCACTGTCAGGAGGCTTCATGATGGAAACAAGAGCCACGGCCTCATCTAGCTCCTTATAACGACGGTCATCGTCTCGCAGCTATGTACTGATGGACTTAAAATTGATGAACAAGAATTACAGTTCCACGGATTCTCGTATTTTTGATGAACTACGCAACAATTATCACCTCATTCGACATTTTTCCTTTTTTTTTCTCGATGCTGATGGTCTGGCGTATCATTGTGTGGAAATCACTGTACAGGGTGCGCCAAAATTATGGTGACACATTCAAACCATGTACCCTGTATATTCCGCACGTCACAGAATTCAATACATGAGAAGCCGACATGAAATGAGCATTTTAGAAATTGGTGTTTGTGCCGAGATGGACTGCTATTGGGCCAGATGCTCAAGCTGTTCGCCCTTGCTTTCGCCATCCTACCCTTAAATAAAAATGAGATGGCGCAGTAAGATATACAAAGGACTTCCAGGGCATTTCGCGATCAAACCGCTTTGCAGCCGCTATGATACCACACTAAGCTGAGAAACACAGAACCGAGAAAGCAGCAGCTTTCCGGAACCTTTTATATCGCGGCTCCTTCGATAGGTCGTGTTGCGCAAAATGTCGTTTTTAGACAAGGTTTCTGAGCACTGCTGTAACAAATAATTATTTTAATTCAAAACCATCTGAAGCTAACTATAAGGCGCATTTTCACTTCGCAGAGCTATCTGCTTTAGACAGCGCCTTGTTCAATTATTTTAAAAAAATTTCTCTTAGATCTTCCTTGAAAATTACTGAAATTAATGCTGAATACGTGCTTTTTCAATATTTCTGGGAAAAAAAGCGCTGCTTCAGATGGTTTTTAATGTCCCTTTGAATTTGTTGCAGCAGTGTTCAGCCGCCTTGTCTGAAAGCAGTATAAAAAGAATTGCAAGAAGAAAAAGAAATGAAATTACAAATTTTGATTATTATTGTTTATGCAATAACTATATCAACCAAATGCGAGATTAATATTATAATCTGAGCGTTGCGAAAAGGCAAAAACGAATTTTTCAATTGAATATTTTTTTAATACATTTGGCAAAATTTCGTGGAAATAGTGCGGCAACTAAAGATTAAAAAAGGGCATCTCTTAAGCAGAAATCAGAACGCAAATTGGCCCTCATGACGTTTTCACTATTGAAAAAAACAAATTTAAAAATTTAAAAAAAAACTACGACACTCCGAAATTACGCACTCGCATAGAGTTTATTTTCGTAAATCTACTCCGACTATTTGAATTATTTCATTTAGATTCCGAAATTCTTCACTAATTTTTTCAAATTTTCAGCTGTACCGCCGAAATCGGTGCAATTTTTTCCTTAAAGGAATTTCTCTACGACGACAGGAAAACTCGCCCCGAACACACAAAATCGAGGTATTAACACAAAATAGGCCAATAAAAGATGTTAACTAAAAGATGCTTCTTTGCATTTTCTGTTAAATTCTTGCTTTTTTTCGAAAATTAAACCTCAATTCTAAAGTATTTTGAAGCTTTTCAACTACTTTCACGATCATGACTGCAGTGGTAGCCACCGAAAATGATAGATGACAGAGTTTAGTACTGCGTGTGAATTCTATAAATTTACAGTTTTAATTTTGCAGTTTGCCATTTCGGTACAACCACTACTGAAAAATGTATAGCTATCGCATGAGAACACTCTTTTAATTCACGGAATTATTCTCGCTCCAAACAAAAATTTAAAAATAATATGTCCAAGATTTATCTGAAATGTATGACGACTGTAACTGAAAAAAATCACATATTCTTGATATTTCTAAAACTAACAGATTAAAAGAAAATGGGTTAAGTTTTCCATTGGAACTACAGTAGAAAAACATTCTTAGTTTAATACTTTAATTTTTTAATGAAAATCTTTAAAATATACATTAAATTTTCTGGCATAGTCGCAAACCACTGCTGTAGTTTCATTATTGTCAACATACTGAAAATAAATACACCGGACAAAACAGTGCGCTCTTTTTCAGAATAGACCTACTATGTATGACAATCAACGAATTGGCAATCTTCTGAAAAAGCAGGTCTGTTCTTATTCAATTCAAGAATACAATCAGTAACGGAAAGGGAATCTGCCGGCCTGGCTAGCTGTATGAAGACTTGTAGTTCTGTATACAATTACAGCTTAATGAATTTCTTATAGAATGATTCGAGATCGATGCCTTCTGATCTTTTCGGAGCCATACCCCTACCACAAGTATGAATAGCATTAGAGGATGCATGAGATGAGTTGACACCAAATCCGCTTCACTCCAAGTCATTCATTCTATTATGATGAAAATGCGCAATCACTTGCGTAAAAAATATTATTTCACAACACCGAAAGTGATTTTAATACGAAAATTTTCGAATAAATGTTCGCTTTGATCACGTTTTGTAGTAATGACGTGGATGTTCTGATTGGTTTCTGAAAACGAAGAACAGAAATGAAATCAATATCGAATTTCATAGTCGCAATAGTTCAACAGCCACATAGATTTCAAGATTCATGGCAGCCATGTCTATCGGTAAGTTTCAGCAAGTTGTCCATGAAGGAATTGAAAATATTACAGCGTTGGATCAAACTGACATGGTTCAAATTCCAAATACGCCGACATTGATGGCCGAGGAAAATGTAGTAATTGTTGAATTGCCGGCATCTTTGAATTTGGATTTCAGGTGAACCACAAACGTAATAAGGTTCAACCGGCAGCTAAGGAATCGGTGACGATGGAGCCTCCGGTTGCTGCTCCGCCTCACGAATCACGCAATCGTGGATTGGCAAACAAAGAAAAATCCGAGAGTTCTAGAAAGGATAGACTTCCGGTGGCTGGAGAATACTTTGAAAATGACAAGGGAGACCGGTTCGTTTTCCGGCAGAAACTGGGAGATGGTGCTATGGGGCACGTCTTTTTGAGTATCTTCGGCGGAAGGTTGGTTTCTGAAATAATAATAATCGCTTTTAGGGGTTTTTCTTTTCTTCGGTAAATCTATTTCATTAATTGTAACAGGAGCATTCTGAAAGAATTTCATTACAACACTTTGAATTAACTAAAATACTGCTACAGTAATCCGAGTGTCATAAGTGTCTTCAAATGTGATATTTTGGTGTCGGTGTGTTACATTGCATAAGCTTGCAACAAAACCCATCTGACTTGTCAGATTCGCGCTGCTCGGATTCAGAACTTTTCTGATTTCATTGCCTCCTGAATTTTAACGCTTACTGATAAGGGCAGTGGGATGGGAAGCAAAGAAGTGAGGGTGTCACGGTTTTATAGTTAAGAAATACAGAACTGTGGCCATCAAAACGGAAAAATATTCGACTGGAATGCTTCCGATTGAAATAAAAGTTTTACTGAGTATTCGCCGCAGCAAGGGAGCTCACTTTTGTGACATAATTGATTATGTAGGTCTGCGTATTGTCTAAACGGATGTCAAGTTCATACTTCAGGGCACCATCCGCCGAGAGTACAATTACATGGTTATCAGTCTTCTTGGAAAAGATCTTTACCGTCTTCGTGCGGAACAGCCGTCCCGGTCGTTCACTTTGAACACCACTACTAAAATTGGATTGGAAACTATTGAAGCTATTGAAGAGCTACACGCCATTGGATATTTGAGTCGTGATGTAAAACCCAGTAATTTTGCTCCTGGAATGCGAGATCATGGACAACATAAGACCATCTTCATGTTCGATTTTGGCCTTGCTAAGAAGTATGTCGATCGGGATGGTAGGAAATTAAAGAGCCGAGGGGAGGTTGGATGGAGAGGTACGGTTCGATACGGTAGCCTTCAAGCGCATAAGAGAATGGATCTCGGAAGACGTGACGACATTGAATGCTGGTTTTATATGCTCATTGAGATGTTTGTTGGAGAATTACCATGGCGTCATATGACAGACCGCGGAATGGTCGGACAAACCAAAATATCGATTCGTAATGAAGGCCGTCAGGTGTTTTTTAATCGACTCCCAAGACAGTTCGAGAAGGTGATGGACATTATCGACGGATATACTTTTGAAGTGAGACCCGAGTACAAACATCTGAAGGCTCTGATGCAGGAGGTTAGCGAGTATTTGATATTCCAGATTTAAAGAAATTGTGCATTTGTCCAGATTCGCCTAGAAAACATGATCTCGGACCGCTGCAAGTGGGATTGGCAGATCGAAGAGTCTGAGCACTCCGAGCTCACCGAGACAACGTCTGTCATGTCTGATATGGCCATCATGGCAGAACAAGGCATTACCAATTACACTGATCGCGCAGGCGAGAGTGAGCTCCTTCCTCCTTCTAACACAACTCTTACGCGTCTCATGTTTCAGATTTGTAGATAACCTGCCGGTCATTGTTTTGCCTCACAATTCTTCTTATTCGACAAAATCTCTTCTCATCGATCTCGAATCGCATCGAGCACTTTAATGTACAGTATCCTCATTCTTTTTCGCACCAAAGTAAAGAGCAATCACCTTTTCTTTCTATTCATACATCACCATTATTCTTGAATCGCTTCTGAAATACTAGTATTTGCCGTTTGAAATTAATAAATATATTTCTCTCTGATATACCCCTCCGTTTCTCCCACTTTTTTCATCTCTGAGGAATAAAGATGCGTTTCTCATCTGTGAATGGTGCTTTCAAACTCGATTTTCATTTGAATTGGAATTGCCGACTGGAGTTGACCGTCACTATTTCATCTAGGAAATATCCATTCAATCAATTGGAGAAGTTTTAAGTCGATTCATCTTATTTTTTCATTCAGAAATCCCCCTATCATCTGTTTTATTCTGATTTCTGGAGCTTCGTGCTGTGCACGCCCTGCTGTAAACCGCACAATGTTCACCAGTTTTCAATAGATAGCTTTGAAGGATCGAGTCATTCCAGCAGTTTAGATAGTTTTTAGTAGAATCCTTTTGTATGCAGATATTCTCAGATGATCTATCGGATTGATAGGCGTTACCAATTACACTGATCGCGCAGGCGAGAGTGAGCTTCCTCCTTCTATCAAACTCCTTCTTCTATCCTTTCGCGCCCTTAATGAACAAGGGAAATTGGTCTATGTACAACAGTTGAGTGGTGCAAGATTGACGTGCAGAAGACCCCATCCCGTCTGAACATTCGTGGGTGTGATTTGGACTATAGAAGCATCTACTTTGAATTCCCCTCATCACGGATTCATAAAAAAAAAACCTTTAAAAAATGAACTTACCAGGTTAACAAAGCGTGCATTGAAGAAGTCGTTCGGTTTTTTTCTTGCATCCGAGAACCTTATTTTACCGGATTTAGAAGGCAGTCACTTTATGGGGAATAACTTGCCTCTCATAATTGTTCGCGGGAATTTTCTGTGCATAATGATGGAATTTCTTATATTCCAGCGAGGAGAATTCGGAGGATGATATCCTCCTTCAATTGAATACAGCGAATACACCTAAGCAACGATTCATCGGTTTTCATGTTCATGCTAATTTGAAGAGAAAATACAAGTGTTTATCACAAGGGACGCGGTTCTGCCCGAGCTGCTCGGTGAGGTCGTGAAAATCGATCACTTTTTCATTTCTAGTTACCAGATTTTGTTATTTAAATTAAGAAATCGATGTTGTTTTGCTTTTTTAGCAAGAACAACAATTTTCAGTCAGTTTATTGTCGCACTTCCCTTTCATAAATTACTTGAACTTTTTCATTACTTATACCGGCGTCATTCTTCGTGCTTTCTCTTTGATACTCTTCTGATCATCACTGAAAATGGCTCATTAATGGAGAAATGACGCACATAAACGTATAAAAGATTAGAAGCAAAAAAGTAAGCCAAACATTTTAGAAAAATTGGAGAATTCAACCACCGAAAAAAATAGAAAGGAGTAAGAAGCTAAAAATCAATAAAAAACATTGGTTGGCGGCACTCCGTAAATCCGCAAAATGGAACGGGTCTCGCCACGATTGTATAGGGATAAATTATCTTTCTCTGCATTTCTCGATATCGCCTGAATAGGGTAAAAAATAATTTTTTAACGAAAGAAAAAGGAAGGAAAAAAAAGCCGAAATACGTTTATTTCTATATTTATTCTTTTTATATTATAGGGTTATTATTCGAAAACGGCAAGAAAAAATTTCAAACTCTTGACAGCAATCTTGAACCGAAATGCTCATTTGAGTGTGTTTGATTATTTTCCCCAAACTGAAAGACAGTTTAGTCATCTTCGGCAGTTTTTCAGAGTTTTTCACACATTTTTTGTCGCTTTCGGGAATAACTCCATTACTGGCGGTGAAAAATATATCGGTTAAAACATGACAAAGAACACGTTCTGTTATTATAAAAATTGTTGAGTTTTCTTAACCAAATCCAGTAATCTCAAATAGGCATCCTGAAGCATCCCAAACGGAAGCTGAGCAATTTCAGATGAACTAACTCCACTTCAAAATCCATACATCCAGATAGGATTTTTGCCTTCTTATCCAAATCCAGCTGTAAACATGTATGTCTTTCAGGACATTGAGCATTACAAACTTTTGTAAATGCAACGCAGACTCCGGCCACGTGCTCAGCTTCAGGAATCGGAAGGGAAAAGCAGATGGGAGGAGGGTTTCTGACTGAAAAAAAAAACAAAGAATTTTTCGATTTAAAACTTCTCCACTTTACTGACGAGATATTTCCTCGCTGAAATAGTGCCCATCAACTCCAATCGACAAATCCAAACCAATGGAAACAGGGTTGTAGGTTGCATTCACGCATACTGAAAGAGACAGTTGTGCTATTATCCATCCGCGAGGACGTGATTTTTCGTTTAAAGGCGCTGTTTGGGTCTCGTTAGGGGATAGCGCGTTTTAACGCGCTAATTTAAAAATTGTAAGAAAGCGCACACACTGCGTTTGTGATTTCTTTTCGTATATTGAAGCAAATATTGGAATTTTTTCTATATTTTGCTTCGAAAATTATGTTTTTTAAATTAATTTTTATTGTCCAAATTTCTTAAACTGTTTATTAAACTGAATAAATCACAAACGCAGTGTGTGCGCTTTCTTACAATTTTTAAATTGGCGCGTTAGAACGCGCTATCCCCTAACGAGACAAAAACAGCGCCTTTAAACGAAAAATCACGTCCTCGCGGATGGATAATATCTTTCTATGGCATTTGCTATACCTGAATGTCTGAATTCTGGAACGGAAACCTCCAGGCAACAAGCACAATTTCCATGAAGGCATTCACATCCATTAGAGTTCTTTGTTTGAAGTACCATTTCTGAAAGTTCAGAATTTAGCAGAATTTGCAGCCGTTTGTGCAACATGCGAATAAGCAGCAGTTTCACCGAAATAGCCGGGTAATGCGCGAGGTTGTGCATCTAGTGGGAGAGATGACAGCGTTCGAGCACTTTGCATTGCGCAGCGCTGCACAAAGCTGTTGCGAACTGTCCAAACGGTGCCAAACAAAAATTGTCTACAAAAAACCTTTTAGAATTGTTCGTTTTGCAGTGGATATTTTCATTTTATAGAAATCCGTGTGAATTGAGAAATGGCTGACGTTCTCATCTCGCAGTGATACCACGACTTCATCTATAACGGTTAAAAAATTGGAATTAACATACATACTAACGCGTTCACTTACTTTGATGAATGTCCTCGTCGCGCAATTTCAGAATAACTTTTTCGAATTTCTCCGGAAGTCTAATGACTTTCATAGCTTTTGAGGAAGTTCCATTCAAATTCACATTCTTTGCCACTGTTTCCCATTTTTCGTTGAGAACGTCAACTTGGTGGTTGCTGCTTGTATTTTTAAAATATTTAACAGAAACATTGATTATATTTTGGCGTTGTTGAACTTCAATACTCTCTGTTAAAGGTAGAATAAGCAGAAAAATAAGGGGAAGTAAAGGCATTTGGTGTAGTGAATTGAAAGAATATTAAGGAGGGATGGGCGTCACTTGACTCTCAGGTGACCCTTTGTCACAGCTGTTCAAAAGATATTTAGTGGAGAAACACATCTTTATTCCTCAGAGATGAAAAAATTGGGAGAAATGTTTCGACTTAAAACTTTTCCAATTGATTGAATGGATATTTCCTAGATGAAATAGTGACGGTCAACTCCAGTCGGCAATTCCAATTCAAATGAAAATCGAGTTTGAAAGCACCATTCACAGATGAGAAACGCATCTTTATTCCTCAGAGATGAAAAAAGTGGGAGAAACGGAGGGGTATATCAGAGAGAAATATATTTATTAATTTCAAACGGCAAATACTAGTATTTCAGAAGCGATTCAAGAATAATGGTGATGTATGAATAGAAAGAAAAGGTGATTGCTCTTTACTTTGGTGCGAAAAAGAATGAGGATACTGTACATTAAAGTGCTCGATGCGATTCGAGATCGATGAGAAGAGATTTTGTCGAATAAGAAGAATTGTGAGGCAAAACAATGACCGGCAGGTTATCTACAAATCTGAAACATGAGACGCGTAAGAGTTGTGTTAGAAGGAGGAAGCTCACTCTCGCCTGCGCGATCAGTGTAATTGGTAATGCCTTGTTCTGCCATGATGGCCATATCAGACATGACAGACGTTGTCTCGGTGAGCTCGGAGTGCTCAGACTCTTCGATCTGCCAATCCCACTTGCAGCGGTCCGAGATCATGTTTTCTAGGCGAATCTGGACAAATGCACAATTTCGTTAAATCTCGGAATATCAAATACTCGCTAACCTCCTGCATCAGAGCCTTCAGATGTTTGTACTCGGGTCTCACTTCAAAAGTATATCCGTCGATAATGTCCATCACCTTCTCGAACTGTCTTGGGAGTCGATTAAAAAACACCTGACGGCCTTCATTACGAATCGATATTTTGGTTTGTCCAACCATTCCGCGGTCTGTCATATGACGCCATGGCAATTCTCCAACAAACATTTCAATGAGCATATAAAACCAGCATTCAATGTCGTCACGTCTTCCGAGATCCATTCTCTTATGCGCCTGAAGGCTACCGTATCGAACGGTGCCTCTCCATCCAACCTCCCCTCGACTCTTTAATTTCCTACCATCCCGATCGACATACTTCTTAGCAAGGCCAAAATCAAACATGAAGATGGTCTTATGTTGTCCATGATCTCGCATTCCAGGAGCAAAATTACTGGGTTTTACATCACGACTCAAATATCCAATGGCGTGTAGCTCTTCGATAGCTTCAATAGTTTCCAATCCAATTTTAGTAGTGGTGTTCAAAGTGAACGACCGGGACGGCTGTTCCGCACGAAGACGGTAAAGATCTTTTCCAAGAAGACTGATTACCATGTAATTGTACTCTCGGCGGATGGTGCCCTGAAGTATGAACTTGACATCCGTTTAGACAATACGCAGACCTACATAATCAATTATGTCACAAAAGTGAGCTCCCTTGCTGCGGCGAATACTCAGTAAAACTTTTATTTCAATCGGAAGCATTCCAGTCGAATATTTTTCCGTTTTGATTGCCACAGTTCTGTATTTTTATTAACTATAAAACCGTGACACCCTCACTTCTTTGCTTCCCATCCCACTGCCCTTATCAAGTGTAGTAATGAAATTCTTTCAGAATGCTCTTGTTATAATTCGTGAAATAGATTTACCGAAGAAAAGAAAAACCCCTAAAAGCGATTATTATTATTTCAGAAACTAACCTTCCGCCGAAGATACTCAAAAAGACGTGCCCCATAGCACCATCTCCCAGTTTCTGCCGGAAAACGAACCGGTCTCCCTTGTCATTTTCAAAGTATTCTCCAGCCACCGGAAGTCTATCCTTTCTAGAACTCTCGGATTTCTCTTTGTTTGGCAATCCACGATTGCGTGATTCGTGAGGCGGAGCAGCAACCGGAGGCTCCATCGTCACCGATTCCTTAGCTGCCGGTTGAACCTTATTACGTTTGTGGTTCACCTGAAATCCATATTCAAAGATGCCGGCAATTCAACAATTACTACATTTTCCTCGGCCATCAATGTCGGCGTATTTGGAATTTGAACCATGTCAGTTTGATCCAACGCTGTAATATTTTCAATTCCTTCATGGATGACTTGCTGAAACATACCGATAGACATGGCTGCCATGAATCTTGAAATCTATGTGGCTGTTGAACTATTGCGACTATGAAATTCGATATTGATTTCATTTCTGTTATTCCTTCTCAGAAACCAATCAGAACATCCACGTCATTACTACAAAACGTGATCAAAGCGAACATTTATTCGAATTTTTCGTATTAAAATCACTTTCCGCTTACAAGGGAACTTCGAATAGAAATCCTCCTAACTTTTTTTTAAAATTTGACCACAAGTACTTTCGACTACGGAGAATTCAGCACACATGATGGCTATTTGCTCAAATTTCTGGAAATCGAGATATTTCAGTCTGAAAATCATGAGTAAATCCCCCTCTTTCCTCTATGCATTCCCCACAGTAGAAATATTATAACAAGCAGCGGTGGCCGAGGTGTAAGAGGGAGGGAATGGTCATCTGAAGGTGTTGGTTCGGTTCCCCTTCACGTCAAACTTTTTTTGCTTTTCTGATTTTGCATTTCTTTAATGGGGTTATTCATGAAAAGCACAATTGCATTTTAATGCAAAAAATGCATTTTTTTGCATTAAAATGATTTTTGTGCTTTTCATGAATAACCCCATAAAATTTAATTGGATCATGGCAAAAAAAAAGATAAAACAATTTTCATTTTCTATTCATTGTTTTGCCCTTTTTTCCTGTCTATTCCTATGAAGGTAGTCTTTGAAAAAATCGTTTGGCTAAATGCCAAATGCCAAAAGATGCTCTACTTTTGGTGGACTCGTGGAGTAGCTGAAAGGAGCAAAGTGCAATTGACAGTGTCAAACCAGCAGACAATGACTTGGAAGTCCGCATTGGTTCAGCCTTGTGATGTTGGCATTTTTGGAGAATTCAAGAAAGTGATGAAATTTCGGCATTTTGTTTTATCTTTTTTTAAGCTTTCCATGATCCAATAAAACTTTTAAAAAAGCAAAATCAGAAAAGCAAAAAAGGTTACTACAGTGGGGAATGCGTAGATGAAAGAGGGGGAAGGAAGGGGGCGAGTAAAGGGCGCGGAGCTCCGGATTTTCAATTGGAAATATCTCGATTTTCAGAAGTTCGCGCAGATAGCCACTATGTGTACTGAACTCTCCGTAGTCGAAATTTTTTCACTATTCCGTTGTGAAAAAAACCTTTTTCACTATTCCGTTATTTCTCTTTCAGTTTGGTTTTTGTGTTTACAAATATCATCGTCGACAATACATATCTGTTAAATCTAATTTCAAGCGGGGAGGTTAAAGGCAGGTACAAGCGTTAGGCAGTTTGATCTTCAATGAATTCAATAATATTTTAATTTTTATATACATATATGTATCTGAAATCATCGTTATTTGCTTCCAGCAAACAGAGTTCTCGTGAGAAGTTCTTCCCAAGCAGAAACCGCAGTCAAGAGAGAACCACATAGAAATGAACATTATTTCAGAATTGAATTCTTAACAATAAACTGGGCCACAAAGGACTTCGCCATTATCAGAAATCAACACTTGCTTTCTTGCTCTTCTTCAATATTAGATAACTGCAGATTCGTTTTCGTGTTGAAATTTTCTGAAGGGGTTCAATTCCATAGAAGTTTTCTGGAACATTTAAGAAAATTTTTTTAATTTGAGAATGTATTGTTTTTCAGAATTTCTCTATTGTCGCAACCAGATTGTTTTGACGATTTTTTTTTAACTATAAGTGCGAAGAATTAAATTCAAATAAGCGAGCCCCCACCCCATTTTTGCAACAGCGGCACGCTACACAGCAAATGCAGCGCGCAATCATTTTCAATAACAATTTAAATAACACTGTTGCGATTGCCAATTTTGGAACGATTACAAAAATTCTAAAAGTACTTTCTGTTGAATTACCAATAGTAAGAGGCGGTATCAAATAACTCAAGCTATACTTCTGCCCTTATTTTTACATTTTTCGGATGTCATTTACCAATTTTCAATGTCTGACACGTTCTAATGGAGACCGAAACATACAATCGTCCAAATAAATATAAAAGCAACGGACAAATCTGTGTTTTTTTCATAATGTTTTGCTTTGTCTTAGCAAATTCTTCTTACCATTAAATATGTAGAAGAATGACATCTTTAATGTCTTCAAGCGCCATTGAAAAACTGGTGTCATTCTACTTTTCAAACCATTCTTCGAATATCTTTTTTTTTTCGAAAAAATATTTATTATCTTTAACGGATTTCTTCTTAAATATGAGTAAAGAGCCAACTTGCTCATTTACTAATATTATTGATTATTTCAGATCTTGCCTTGGATGTCGTTGATAGCCAAGTATGGGAAGAAAGGCAGAACAGGTAATTACGAAAGTGCGAAAAGGAAATTATATCAGGACGAGCCCGAAGTAATCGATTTGCACATGGAATAACTGCAAAGCTATGCTTTTATTAAATAATTTTTATTCATAGAAATTGCCCCAGTTTATTTAGAATTTAAAAATCATAACGACATTTATCCATCAGCTTTGATATTAAATGTTATATTTGACATATAATTTAAGAGAACTATTTGTCGATCTTTCAAAAAGCTTATCAGGCAATATCAACATTTTATCAGAAACATTAAAAATGTGTATAAATACTTATATATTCTTTTAAACCTTACGAATCTAATTAGATAATTCGCGATAGGGTTAAAAATTTTCGGGCCTTAGCGACACATGTTGGGAATTTGATTCATTGCCTTTATGTTCTAAAAATGTCTAAGTAAACTACAAACTAGTTGCCTGAGTATGGCATATTTTTATGCTTTGTATGTTCCGTTTCGCAATGTTTCATAATGTTTCGAAACGTTGCTTCATCGGCTCTATTACCTGCTGTATTTTCATTCGACAGAATTCTTTGGAATAGGTAGGTCCACGTTCCACAAGTTTATATTCAGCTTTTCATTTATATTTTCGGTAAGTTTTGTTAGATTCGTAAAATGAGTTTTTGAAAGATTTTTATTTTGCTCGATAATTAGATTCGGCATTATTTTAGGCAAGCACGAGGTGAGTAACTTCAATTCATTGGTCTATTTAGCTGAAATGCAAGCCTATTTATTCGTATTCTCGATTTCTCAATATCGTGCTTGAGAAATTGAGTGAAAACGTCAGAAAAACGAACATGAATTAGAATACTAATTTAAGCCCTATGGTAGTTGGTTGACCACTCGTTTTGGCAATTTGTTTCCAGTTTTTTTTTCAGAACGCCGTCGTTTGCATTTTTAACAATTTTAATGAGCAGAATAGAACATTAGCATATAACATTAACAAATGATACCATGCATTTGAATAGGGAAAATTTTTCTTGCAGATGATTTTCGATTATCGGCAGACTCATTTATAGCACTCAAACTTTATTTTGCACATTCATCTCCTGTAAAATACAACATTTTGTCTAATTTAACTTTTCGTCCACGCTTCGTACTTGCCTGTGTATATTTTTTTCCGAAATATTCATAATTCTTTCGTTCTTGTGATACTTTTTTGATGATACGTGAAAAAAACCTCCAGACATTTATAAACATGGCTTATACGCTGGCATGCATGTTTCAACGTATTCCACAATTTTTGGACAATTTCATTCCGATTTTTTGAATGGAAAAATAATCTAATTACTCAGGCAACTCATGCTTAATATTTAAAAAAAAAGCAACCGAGATATAGATTAAATAAATACTAATTGTAACGTTGCATTATTATATCTACCTACTTGCTTAAATTTATGTTGTTTAAATGGGCAACGCTCGATTTGACGCTGGTCTCCCTAGGTTTTTATTAAAATCGGTGTATAAATGTATTTTTTAGGCTAAAACATATAAAACAATAGGGAAGGTAAAAATAAGATTCTAAAATAGAACACTGAAAATACGATAACACGCGCATTAAAAACAGAAGCATATTCATAATTTTCCAAAATTCTGAAAAACGGATGCACTCCCCCCAAATTACCATAGCGCCCTAAATTAATTTTTTCTTATTTTTTCCTACTTGAAAGTCTGAAGGATTCTAACTGATCGTGTAAACGTCCTGATGGCTAAGCCTCGCAATTTTTCGTGCCACAGTTGAAACGACTGTTACCGTAATCTTGCGTCTTTCACCCTTCAGGTCTTCTACCGAGGCAGCATTAACTACATTTTTCTCTCCAATTCCTAAACTTTTTTTCCAATTTTTCGTGTCTTGTACCTTTTTTAATGCCGATTTTCAATTCAAAATTAAATTAAAAATTATGTTTCATATTTTGCTGTGTAACTATCAATTTTAAGTTACATGTCGTGACTTTTAAAATTACTTTACCATTTTACAGGAATCTCGGAATACTGGGTAGCAAGACGAAATGAGGTGAGTATTTTTTTTTTATCATGGTGGTGCGGCTGGTATTGGCAGGAAACTTGATTGTCTATATATTTCAATTGGCTGAGTACCGATATCGTTCTATGAAATTATATGTCGTTTTCAGTAATCTGCGTCTGCAAAAACGTTTGGCTTCGGCCGTTCTCAAATGCGGAAAGCATCGTGTCTGGCTCGATCCTAACGAGGTCAGCGAGATTTCCGGAGCCAATTCCCGCCAGAGCATTCGCAGACTAGTCAACGACGGACTTATCATCCGCAAGCCAGTCACTGTCCACTCACGTTTCCGCGCTCGCGAATACGAAGAAGCCCGCAGAAAGGTAAGTGATGAAAATTTCATTTTTTAGTGATTTGTCAAACGGATGTAAATATTTAAACATGGTTTGTTGATCTAAATGAAAAATGAAAAATTTTCCCTACCATGAATGCAAGAATGTGCATAAAAAATTAAATGATTTTGTGGCACTCATGAATACAACGTAAAATAAATTTTTACCCACGTGTAATAGGTTCATTAAGAATATTACGGCACTGATTTAAGGGACGTCACACTGGATACGGAAAGCGCCGTGGTACTGCCAATGCCCGTATGTCAGAAAAGACTCTCTGGATCCGACGCATGCGCGTCCTCAGAAATCTTTTGAGAAGATACAGAGACGCCAAGAAATTGGACAAGCACCTCTACCACGATCTTTACCTCCGCGCTAAGGGAAATAACTTCAAAAACAAGAAGAACCTCATCGAGTACATCTTCAAGAAGAAGACCGAGAACAAGAGAGCCAAACAACTCGCGTAAGTTTTGCTTGGAAAAACAATCTATTCGAACATATATTTTCATTTATGTGATATATTTCAGTGATCAAGCTCAAGCCAGACGTGATAAGAACAAGGAAAGCCGCAAGCGTCGTGAAGAGAGACTGGTCGTCAAGCGTGCTGATCTTCTTAGAAAGATTTCTCAAAGCGAGAAGGTTATCGCTGGAAAGTGAACATTTGTTGTTTTCCCCTATAATGTCAATAAAGTTATTTGTTGAACGTGTTATAACTTATATTACCGACAATTGATCAATCTAACACTGTAACCGCTTTCAGTCTTGTTTAATACTTGAGGCGGAAGTATACACTCCTAAAACGTGTAAAACCTTCCAGACGGAGGGTGGAATGCGAATTGATGCCCACCAGGTGTTTAATGTTAGCTTTCAATTATGCGAATGTTTCAACGTCGACTTACCTGAGCGTGGTTATTACCAGGTTTTCAAAATTTATCAACGTTTCCAACATCGTAATTTAGATTCGTCTGAGACCGAGGAAATCTGTTGATATAGGTTCAGTAGATATTTCTCACGACACTGAGAGTGACCGTGACACCGCGGGGTTCGTTAATTGAAAGAAATACAGATGAAATGTTTGTTTCAGAACAAATACATCTAAACACATTCTCTTAGCTCATGTATATCAAGGTGCGGCCGTCAGCAAAACCTTTGAAGTCACTTATCAAAACGAAAAGTTCAACATAGGTAGATTAGATTGATGGTGGTAATTCTTATTGCATTTTTACTGAATTCTAAAAAAATTACATGTTAATACAAGCCGCTCTGAATGTTTGACTATTTTCCACTTTGTTATCGACGGAACATTTTTGAAGACGCCTTTAAGCTCGACCTAGTTTACGAATTGTTTTTAATATGTTGATTTTCGCCCTAATTTGCGATGGATATGCCAACTGTAATGCTTTCCTTGCGTTTATTTTAAAGCTTCACCTTATGTCTCCTATATCATAACAGATTTTTTATTCTACCATACAACTCTGAGAATCAAAAAATAGAAACTGAGAATCGAGTGTTTTCGTATAATTTTTATCATAAAAAATCTATTTTCTTGGAATTTTTTCAAAAAATTATGTCCGGTTCTGATGAGTCGTTTGTCACCTTGACGAGTAGTATTCCAGAAAAGACCGACTATTCCTTAAAATGTTCACAGAACCGTTCCAGGCACGGTCAAAAGATGAACTCCCGATGTGATCGGTTTTGTTGATTCCTATATGATCGCCGAATATCAAAGGATAGTGTTGAAATTTTTTTATTTTCAAATAATTACGTTTTTGTAAAATTCCTTGAAATCATAAAAAAAATAAGAAAAAGTGGAATAATAATCTCAATATAAGAAGTACAATTATTTTTCACTGTTTTAAAAATGATAATTTTGAATAAAGCCTCGATAACGGTTTATCTGTCGTAAATTAGAGTGAAAATCAACGGGCTACGGGAAAAATCTCGACGAGTATAAATGCGCCCACATTTATGCGGATGGTCTCAAAAATATTTAGTCTATAATCGTTGGGGAAAATTCCAAATAACCTCGAACACGGATTTTTATTAACATGTATTTACTTATTTATTTATTTATTTACTAATCTGTAAAAAAATAATGCAACATGAATAACCCACTGAATATGGTGAGCCTAACTATTGTGTGTTCAGATGACTGGTTTCATATTTCCGTGCAATTTAACTCAACGTTTAATCTGTGTGAGACTCGTAAATTGGAAGTAGATGTTGAGTTACTGTAAAGTTTCAGCATTTCATGGTTCTAGAAATTATTTACATTTAAATTTAGGTATATGGACCGGTATCATCCTCCACAATACGAGTCGTTCGTAAAAATAACGAAGCGAACTGTGGAAGTTCCTCTGGACCCTACTCGTCTAGTTGCTGCTGCTCGATCATTGTATTTTGAAAGCAGCTATTTTTCCGCTATCACTATATGTGTGTACAGTAGTTTAGTGATGGTTGCTACACGACAAAGAAGAGCCAATGTAGCTGAAACGGTAAGTTTTCGAATTGTAATATTTTTAAATGGAAATTGAGAGAATTTCCTACTCGATTACTGAGTTGATCAATTATCTGAATTTATCTGTTTATCAGATCTTACAGACGTATTCAAATAAAAGCACAAAGCTGCGCCGGATTTATAATTCCTCTGCTCACGCTCTTCTTTTTGCAACTCGTTCCATACAACAGTTCATTGTCAAAAATTCACGACTAACCGAGGCGCCTGTGTCAGTTGGTGAGGCATCTGTATATAAAAGGTGTTTGAAACTAATTTTTTGAAAGCAATTCTCGACGTACAAGAAGAAATGAAGGCTGCTCTCTTACGATTTGACTGTTCTGATCAGCCAGTAAGATGTGTCGAATCTGATGTTTCTGAATGGAGTTCAAAAATCACTTTGATCTTTCAGCAAATGCTCATACTTTTCCGTAAATCAACAAGTGAGTGATCTACGAATATTTTTATTTTTGTCTAAAGGGTTCACACATGCGGAATTTACTTCATTATTTCTTTTAAAAATCTGCGGAATCCCCATTTTCGACTTCATTTTATCTTTCAATAAGGATACTTCATTTCTTTGCAAAAGATCAAAACGAAATTCTTTTTATGTTAATTGCAGAGTTAAATCAACAGTTACTGCTTGTGTTCGATAAACAACGTCAAGCTGTGTTTCGTGAAGCGTTCTGGATAAACGAGCGATCTCTAGAAAAAGCTATTTTCAAGAGTCCGGTTCCAGTTCTTGATCACTATAAATCCATCATCAAAGTCGATTATTTAAAAAAGCTACCACGTTGCACAATTTTCTGCGAAGAGACCGATTGTCCTGGAGAATATTGGTGTGCGGCACTGTGACCACATATAAACACATGTTTTGTAATTTCAGCCCTATTATCTTTGAGGACATTTTCTCCAGAAAATCTGAGTCACAACTGCTTGTTAATCGTGCTATTGGGGAGGTAACGAATTCGTTCCTGGACTGAATACGAATAAATGTGGTTTCAGCTTCCAAGTAGTGCGTCCCTACCCACCGTAAAATCTCCCGATAAACACAAATCTTTCCGTGAAAAATTGCGACAAGAAACGAGAAAACTCATTCATCCACGACGGAAAAGTCTAGATTGCTCTCAATCATTATCTCGAAAATTGGTGTGTTTAAAGTTTATTTTTCAAAATGTTGAATTTTCAATATAATTTAAGGACGGGAAAGCGCCAACGCGAAATCGGACCAAAACATTAAGGGAAAACATTTCCACGGATAGAGACGGCCTTTTGGTGAAAACTAAGAACGGCCTAAGCCTTCTACTAAAAGATGCTGAAGATTTACCGCTAGATGGAGCAGTTGATAGTCCGAGTTGTCACAGTGAACCAACAGGTTACACAAAAAAGGTTTCCATTGTTTAGAATCGGAGTTTCAGTTTCTCTCTCGCCATCATCGGAGTTCGGCCGATGCTCAGCAGCAGGTGAACTATACCGTGATGATAATGGAATACCACTGGTCTCGATAGAAAATGTAACTTCTGAAGAAGTAAGTCAATAAAAGATCTGACCAATACAGTATTCATACTCTTGAAGATAGCAAAAGCTCTTCACACTTCTATGTCTGCCGACAATGTTTTGTCATGCACCGGTGCTATCGAAGGATCATCCCAAGTCGGAACATCATTTGAAGCCGACGAGAAATTAACAGAAGAGCACCCTAAAGATATTATGGCTGCCATGGAGTTACTCAGAGAACGGCAAGCTGCCAAAAAACTTCTCAGAGAGGAGTCAAACTACGAAGGATATATCTACAGGTTGAGCAATAAAATGTATTACCTATTAATTAAGGTTTTAGTGAGACATCGGAAAGATCTATGATTGGCTCAGTTTTTACACCGGTTAAATCGTCTTTAGTCATTGGAAAACCAGTTTTACGATCACCTAACAGAACACATTTAGTTGTTTTTGTACATGGATTAGAAGGTGTTCGGAATACAACGTACTATTTATTCATACATATTTTTTCAGGATCACAAGACGATCTTGTACCGTTTAGATGCGGCCTTGATCAAGCTATTTCTGCCCACTATCTCTGTGTTCAAAGGAAAGAAAAAGATATGAAAGAAGATCCATGGGCTTTTGAATATCTAATGAGCAATTCTAATCGTAGTCAGACATGGGCCGATATTACAGCAATGGCACACAATTTACTATCCGAAGTTAGAGAGTATGTGGAAGAAGCAAGATCAGAGATTCACAGAATCAGGTTAGGAATAACGCTGCGTTCGAAGAGAATTTTGCGCAGTCACTCAGGCTAATGGCAAACATTTTTCGAGTCGTTGTAAAGCCTTTTCAACTTTTTAAAGTGAAAATGTACAGCTGAATCTTTTACAGTCATAATAAAAGTATACTTTTTAAAGCTTCACTAACTCATATTTTAACAAATATGAAACTTTTTAAAGTGCCATTTTTTATGAGAAAAAAACTCATTTTTCTCATCTTCAGAACACATTTTCTTTAATTTCCAGCTCTGAGTTTTCTTTAATCCCTATTTAGCCTAGTCTTAATGGGAATCCTTAAAGCTTTAAGAAATACTAGGGAAAAGCTTCGCTGTTTACCTGAGAGATTGTGAATGTAAAGGTGCTTCTCTTTCTGCTTTATTTTTGTCTGTATTCTTTCGTGTATCGAAAAACTACAGTAGTACGATACCGTTAGATACGTGAGAATTTCCCCAAAACAATTTTTAAAAGTGTTCAGTACCACCATTCTCTGTCTATCTCAATTTTGCTCACTCAATTAGTTCAATCTTTTTTCGGCGCTATCTTTGTTTGGGGGGGGGGAAATGAATTTTAGTCATTCTTGGAGGATTTTTTAAAGAAAATGTTATTAGACATACTCGAATAACACTAGCAATTTTTAAAACAATTTTATTGGCAGACAACAAAAATACGCACAAAAAAGAACATGACTAGGTGTCTGGATATTTATTGGCGATTCTGTCCCATATCTCGTGAAATTTCGCTTCATCATGATATTTTAAAGAATGATTCACTGTCTAATGGTCGAAACCCAATGCTTGCAAAGTCTTCAGACGACATTCTCGCGACACCGGGCCATCCATTGAAAACTGTTAACTACTTCAAGCCGAGACGTGCATCAGCTGCGGTCCTAATCATATCTATGATTAACTAGGTTATGATTAACTAATAAGCGAAAAAAAAATCCAAAAAAATAAATTGCACAAATTGCTCATCGTTGAATCGCGCCATGCGTGAAAAAAAAGTGGAATCGTAGTTTTCGTGCCAAGAGTAAGCGTCACGCTTGATGAAAAACAACTTACAAATATCTTAACAATAACAACAAACATTTTCAGAAAAAAAATTTGCAAAAACCTCCAAAAATGACTAAAAATTAATGAGCCCCAAAACTAAGTAGTGCCTTTTTTTTTTAAATTTCTCTTTTAATATATTAAATTTGCGAAAAAAAAAACTTCCAAATTAATTTTTTGAACGAACAAGGCTTATTGGCTAAATATAAAATTTATAATAATAATAAGATAAGGATGAAATCGCGCGCCATTAAACAACTTGTTCGAATCAGGGCCAGTTCAAATTTGACACAATTCAGTATTAACCCTGTTCAATATCAGCGTTAACTAAAAACGGTGAGAATTGGCTGTCACTTCCAACAGATTTATTTTCGCAAAACTCACTTCGAACGCAATATAAAACATATGCATTTTTATTAAATCATTGATACAGTTTCGTGGCTCATTCTCTGGGAGGAGTTATTGTTCGCAGTGCTGTCGGGTTAGCCCCAGAAGTGGAGATGCAATGGATGGTTGACAGATGTTTCACCTTAATGACCATAAACTCACCTCATCTTGGACTGGCCTACGTCCAAAAACATATTCATTGGGGCGTTCAGATTGTTAAGTGGTACGTTTAAAAGTCACAACTTTATTCTATTGAAATTAAACAGGTAAGTCCTTTATATCCTTTAAAAATTAACTCTTTTTTTTAAATTTATCAAAAGTTGATCACTATAAAACGTTAAAGATATGTTTTTTTCCGGTGGAAAAAGTCTCGCTCCATGGAACAATTATCTTTTCGGGATTCTGTCGACTTTTCATCCTCTTTTGTGTATAAAACATCTCTAAATGGTGCCTGTGGAAAGTTCAAGCACATTCTGCTTGTCGGAACTCCGCGTAAGTTTCTTAAGAATGTGCATCAGGTTGTTTCTTTTTCTTACAGACGATCAACTAGTTCCTTATATGTCTTCTCTCTTGGTGCCTTCGAAAATTTCTTCTGAAGATCAATCAAAATTTGGCGAGGCGTATAGGTTTTTGTATGTATTTGAATATTTTTCACATTTTCATATTGTAGGGAAATGATGTCTGCCTGTTTGAATTCAATTCGGAGCAGTGAAAAAAGCGAAACTCTCGTTCGATACACAACGTTCCACCAACTTGGCTCCACGAACTCTCAAAAGTTAACTGGTAGAGCTGGTTCGTTTTGGTTATTTTTCAAGCTTAATTATTCCTTCTTTTTCCAGCTCACGTTATCGCTTTGGAAGATTCTGTCTTTGTAGAGAAACTCTTTAGTATTTCCGCTGTACGTTATTTTGTGTGAGTCCCACCATTTTTATTGAATATAAATGTAAATTACATTAATTTATTATTGGTTAGCCTAGTTCCAACTAAGCTTAACACTGAATTCTAGTATCACATTTCGTTTCAATTATCGGTCCAACCTCATCTTTTTTCTAAGCATCGCCTATTTCTACTTAACACACATTCCATCTTTCTCAGGCTAAACAAATCATTGCCTCGAAGCCATTTAGTATTATTTTCTAGTTTTATCATACCGATTGTTTTTCATTTTCTGCTCTATGCTATCCGATGTTTCTCTAAAATATATTCAGATGATTCCCGAGTTATTCATTCGCTTCCTACTATTATAGTTAGACTAGAACATTTTTATTATTACGCTTCATTTTTGTTTTTTTCTCTTTTCGTATCCATGAAAATAATAAGCCGCGCTGATATTATTTTTGTTGGAGTGGTAATAAAGAACATGATTTTTTTTGATTGTTTCATATTTAAATTTGGTCATGACTGTCCATTTAGCTATTTTTCGTTCCTTTGTGACCCAGGTTTCCATTGTTAAATCTCAGATGAAAATCAACAGCAAGTTTCCGGCGTGGAAGAAGAAAAAACAAAAGTTTCGTGACAAAAATGGGAAAAAGAGTAAGGCTATCAATTAGAATTAAAAATGTAAAATTCATATTTCAGTTCAACAGAAACCAGGAATGCAGATATCGACGTCCCTTCTCAATGGTAGAGTCAATGGAGTTGCTAGACAATCTGGTGGACAAGAAACAAAAATATTACCAACTCAAATGACATTTCTTTCTAATGATGTTTTAAACAAGAAAAAATCAACATCAGATCGAAAGGCGAAAAGGTTGTATTCGTCATCGGTTCAAATAACCAATGGGGATTTAAGAAAAACCAAGACATTTGAACTTAGTAAGGTAAAATCGTTTATATAAAAACACAAGCTAAGTTACTGGATGATTCCGTTAATTTCAGGTGATGAAAACTTCATTGAACGATTCTGAATCTTCATCTTTACATACAAAGGCATCAGCGCTCTCATCTCAAAGATTATCTCATTCCCCACAGAAACATAACCGCGCTGCATCTACTGTCTCTTCACTTCATACTGGGCAGCAGTCGTTCGAGAGATTTTCTCGCCCACAACTTCCAATTGATACCGTCGAGCAGCAGTTGATGTGCGATCTGGCTTCTCAAGAGACCCTCATTATTATCGGAGAAACTGGATCCGGAAAGTCCACACAAGTCCCACAGGTTATTAGAAAATTGTCTATTTGTCATACTTTTTTCACTTTTCAGCTTTGCGTTCGAGTTGGGCTCGCTGAAAATGGAGCGATTGCTGTAACCGAGCCTCGTCGTGTTGCTGCTGTATCATTAGCGACGCGAGTGGCTGTTGAAATGGGATCTGCCATTGGTGGGCAAGTGGGGTATCATGTTCGGTTTGAGAATGCGACAACTCACTCAACGAAAGTCGAGTACATGACAGATGGAATTGTTCTTCGGTTTGGAAAATTTCTTTTTCTTCGAATTAAATACTTTTTTAGTAAAGCCCTTGTCTCTCCTCTTCTTGAAAAGTATTCTACCTTAATTATTGACGAAGCCCACGAAAGGAGCCTTCATACAGATGTCCTAATGTGCATCCTTAGACAATGTCAGGAGCAACGAAGAGAAAGTAAAAACCCTCTAAAATTGATTATCATGTCCGCCACTTTGCAAGTAAGAATCCAAGTTTCCCCAATGAAGCGTAAGTGATACCGTTCTAGGCTGAGAAGTTTCAAGCTTATTTCAACAATGCCAAGGTGGTACTAGTAGCTGGTCGGACGTTTCCTATTGAAGTGTTTCATGTGAACCCGAGAAGCAACAAATCCTTTTCTTCTACAGATTATATTTACAATACTGTTATATGTGTGAAGCAAGTGCATTTGACAGAGCCGAAAGGGTGATTGATTTTTTTTTGTAAGCAATGATATTGACTGAAACATTTCAGTGGTGATATACTAGTTTTTCTAACGGGAAGTGAAGAAATTGAAGCTGTTGCTTCACAACTCGCGGAATTGAATGGATCATTTCCTGCGTCTGCCGATGTTCTTTTGCCAGTACCACTTTATGCAGCTCTCCGGCCAGAGAAACAAAAAGAAGCCTTCAGAAAAACACCGCAGGTATTCAATAACTGGCCAGACAGTTGTTTATTTGTTTAATTGTTCGAAACATTTTTACAGGGCTCTCGGAAAGTAATAATCTCAACAAATATTGCCGAAACATCAGTTACGATTCCTGGAATACGTGTTGTCATTGATTCTGGAAAAGTAAAAACAAAGTAATCAGCTGGGTGCACGAAGTGGTACGCAAAACTGTGAATTTCAGGCGTTTCGATGCTTCTAACCGAATAGATGTTCTAAAAGTGCATAACGTAAGCAAAGCTCAGGCAAAACAGCGTGCTGGAAGAGCCGGTAGAGATGCACCTGGCAAATGTTATAGGTATTTTTTAATTTTTTATCTTAAGTTGGAGAAAACAAGATTCAGATTTTTATCATTCTAATCTCTCGGTTTAGTGACTTTTGATTTTTCGCGTGCCATTAATCGTAAACCTTTGTTTCGCCCATTTCCGGGAATATACTACTTGTATTGCTTTGTTTAACTCCAGATTATTTATCTGATCCCATATCAGATATTCGAAATTGTAGTGAGTATAATATTGTTGGTTAAAATAATAGTTTTCGCCAAATTCTCAGTGATGGACCGCATTTTTTAAAGTAAAGCTTCTGGAAAACTATAAAATCCAGAAAAGTTGGAAATTTCATTTAACTATACTCACTTGCCACCTTTCTTATTTACTGCCTCTTCAACTACTTGTGTTTTCCGGCTCATTTACTGCATCTGCTCATTCACTATATTTTGAAGATTTACTCGTTTTTTAAAGTAATTTGTTTGAGTTATCACGCAAAGGATATTTCCGTTTTACCGCAAAAAAGTGGTCAAGTGTGAGATTCTTCTGTATAGTCAGCCAATCCCCCAACCGTTCCTGAATGTTAAAACGAAATCTTCAGTTAAAACGAAATCTTAGCTTCAATTTTGTAGCAATCTTTTATAATACTTAGTTTGTGGCAACGAATATTGTAGTATTCGCTACTAAACGATACCCCCCTCTCTCCTAACAGCCCGCGACAACTCGCTTATCACTTTAAATTAAGCCGGCGGCGAAAACTCAATATTAAAATTTCATGTTGTACTCTCGCGAAGACTTTCGCACGTTTGATGCCGAAAATACGCCTGAAATTCTTCGATGTAATCTCTCAGCGACGTTTCTCGAACTCATGAAACTCGGCATGAAAAACCCTCATCGTCTGAAGCTCATAGATCCTCCGGAAACAGAAAATATCAATGCGGCCTTGCTAGAACTTACGGTAATAAAAGTTCAGAATATTCAAAAGTTAAATGTTCTTGTTTCAGTCTCTCGGTGCTATTCGACCTTTAAACTCGGATAGAAGCAAGTTTACGCTCACTGAAATGGGAGATGCATTCTGCATGTATCCATTATCTCCAGATCATGCCAGGTCACTTAAACGTCCTTGTTGCGAATTTCTTAATAAATATATATTTCCAGAATATTATTTCAAGCCCAGAGAGAGGGATGCATTATGGAAGCCATTAAAATCGTTGCTGCAATGCAAACAGATGCTCTTTTTTCTGGCGGCGTGGATTCTAAAAGTGACGCTGATGTGGAAAGGGTTAGAAGGCGGTTTGAGACCAGAGAAGGAGATCATATCACTCTTCTCAGACTAGTGCTCACTTCCAATCATTTCTTCGAACAGGTGAACTTTTAAAAAATTATTTCAATATCTTACAATTAGTATCCCAAGGAAAAAGGCAGATTTGATTCAAAAAACAATGGACGGTAATATTTAAATGTTATAACTTCCGTGCTCTTCTTGGAGTTATCCTCTCTAGAGAGGGGTTCCATGGTGTAGTGATAATATGAATAGTTTCTCTGCAGACTTTATTATAGGAAATAATAGGCATAAGATAAAGAATGATAAGAATAAAATAAAGAAATAAAGGGGGAGATCAACTTAGCCCACACCAAGGCCTCACCATCCTCTTGCGAGTCTCAACCACCAACTGACTAGCAATCCTCCTCTATACGTCCTCCAGCTACACGGGGTCAGTAGGCGTGGTCATAGTTACATAGTTACAACCACTGAGCCTAGAGTGTTCTGCATGTTCTTCACGTGCGCGGGGTGATGAGGCGAGTCCGACTGTTACAATGTACAATTTATTATTCAGGAAATATTTCAGCTAAACAAAAAAACGGAAGCTGATGCCAGGTTCGGTAAAGCCAACAAGTCACTGGAACGCGAGTATAACCATGCTATTAGAGTAAGTAATGGTGCAATCTAAGTTTCATTGGTTCTAATCAGTTTACTATCGAAAAATACTAATAATTTTGTAAACTCAGAATAAAAAAAATCTTTCGTAAAGTCTTTCAAAATTTCAGAAGTTTTGCAATGACAATATGATCAATGAGCAGCATTTGAAGACAGCGTCGATGATTGAGGATCAGTTGAAACAAATTGCCATAGAACAGAAAGTTTCGTTTTCAACGTGTGGTGCAGATTTTATGAAAATGAGGTAGGTATTGCGTGAATATGCTAAAATTCTCCAATATACGTTTAGAAAAGCTTTGGCGCTCGGCTTATTTTTAAACAGTTGCGAATATGATCGGCAAGAAGATCGATACCGACTAATGATCAATCCAGCAATCACGTTAAAAATTCACCCGTCGTCCTGTCTCTCAAGATCGAAGCCTGCCTACATAGTATTTTCAGAATTGATGAAGACTAGCGAACTATACGCGTTGTAAGCTGTATCTTATACTATCCGTCTCACTTAGCATCTGTGTTCTTTCTTTTCCAGGCAAGTAACCCTTATCGATGGTGACTGGGTTAGTCCGTTGATCATTGAACACAAAAAGATGCGTGCAAACTATCTGGCTGAAAGCGCTCAACGTATTCAGGAACTTGCCTCTTTGGAGCCAAAATCCAAGAAATCGAGGATGAATGCAACACTGTGATAACTCTGTGAATAGGCCAAGGGGCGTCTCGGATATTAGAACTATTAGAGGTTTAGTGGAATTCATAACTCAAACGTTTCCAATTTCATTGCCGTAATGCTCTTCTGGTAAAGGTTGAGCAGTAAGTGTTTTATTTGTTATCATGTTAATTATTCCTTATCTGACACCCGTCCACTTCTTGTTTTGTTGCCAATTTCTGTCTGTTTTTATGTTTCATTTTTTATCCATTTTATATTCTACCTCCTTTATTCCGCTTTTTCAACTTATCTCTTCCATTCTCGTACCATCTCTTTCCAAAATCTCAATTCAATGTTTTTTTCATGCAATTAAATATCTTGAATCGACTACAAATAACTACGAGGATCTTTTATTTGGCCTCATAAAGCAGAAATATTCACGAATTCATAATTTTATTATAGCATGGCAAACAATGAACTTATTAAAAAGATTTTAATGATTTTTTCCGAGACGAGCCGCTTATTGATAGATAATTAATTCCATTGCCAATTCTTTGCCTTGACCACGTCTTCTGGTGCGAGTCTCATGTGATTCTACTTGTTAGCCTTTCGTTTTTTTGCCGTTTTGACCATTGAAGTCGAGTTGATCTAATTGAAAAATACGAGAAAAATGAAAAAAAAAATGGCGCCATACTCTTTTCGAGATGCGATATGCTGACATTCAAAGAAAATTTCAAGATTGAATTTAAATTTTCAGCTCTACAGACATTGAATGTCTGCAGTATTCCAGAGCTTTTATCTAGTACGGTCTAGAATATTTCAGAAAATACTTCTGTTGCACCACAACTGGCTCTATAAGTTCTAGTGCATTCTAGAAAATTCTGGAATGTTCCAGAAATTTTGGAAAACAATGTCTATTATAGTTGTAGTTTTGCGCATATAAAGTTGATTTTTGGCATGTGATACACGGACATCCAGATTGCTATAATCTCCGCGAGTACGTGATTTTTCGTTTAAAGGCGCTGTTTGGGTCTCGTTAGGGGATAGAGCGTTTTAACGCGCTAATTTAAAAATTGTAAGAAAGCGCACACTACGTTTGTGATTTCTTTTCGAAAATTGAAGCGAATATTGGAATTTTTTCTATACTTTGCTTCGAAAATCATGTTTTTTTTTAAATTAACACCAATATTCGCTTCAATTTTCGAAAAGAAATCACAAACGCAGTGTGTGCGCTTTACAATTTTTAAATGGCGCGTTAAAACGCGCTATCCCCTAACGAGACCCAAACAGCGCCTTTAAACGAAAAATCACGTACTCGCGGATAGATAATATATCAGCAAAATATTGATCGTTTTTATCGTTGTTAAGGCAGTCTTGTAGATTTTGTCTATACAGCATCCCAAGTACCCAGCGACCTCCTAAAGATGGCTGCAAGGCGCTCGAGTTTCCATGACTTCATCCCGCATATGGAAGGAAATAGAGAGCCCGCGTTCTTTTGAGTTGTTCAAAAAAAACCTCCTGGACGGGCAGGCAGAACTATTCGCTTAATAATAAACCAGCGGAAAGCTCGCGGCTACGCCTCGACTTCCATTGGCTTTCGTTTAGAAAGAATTGTAGTCGTTTCAGCTTTTCCACTTGTTAATGGAACAATTCATTAGAAAAACGTCAAAGAGCAAATAAATTTTACATCCCGTCCCGTCCATTCCGAATATCAAAGTACACAGGAACCTCACGATCTTTTGAGTTATTCAATGAAACGTTTTGGACAGAGTTACAGACAGACAGAACTATTCGCTTAATAATAAGTAGATATCGATGTTCCCAAAACGTTGGAAAACAATGTCCATAAAAATTGTAGTTTTAATGATATCAAGATGATTTTTTACATATGATATACGGACAAACGGTGCATCTCGCGATTTCGTATCTCACCTATACAGTGCTCCACATAGTCTTACGTTCACCCCCAAAAATCTCAAAATTTCGATTTTCAGTAATTCTTAATTATTTATCATATATGATATGGAAATACCTTTAAAAAAGAAAATTATGGGTCCTGGAGCGAAAATAAAACAAAGCTGAGCAATCGAGAAATTCGACATTTTTCGAAAAACGGGTGTTTTTCCACATAATGATACGTTCACTTTCATTTTTTGTCGTTTTTTGAACTTTATACTTGATTCTAATCTGATTATTTATCGTTTTTCTGCTTTTAGAAGACATGCCAAAAAATAAACCTCTAAGTGAATATGAGAAAGGACTAATTGACGCCAAATTGGCTGAAAGACTCTCGCACCGTCAAATCGCTAAGGAAATGAAGCGTTCCCTTGGTTTAATCAATCGATATGCTGTAAATCCACTTGGTTATGGTATAAAGAAGTCTTCTGGCCGTCCATCTCTTCGTTCTCGACGAGACAAGCGAAGAATTATTCGCAGAGCGTCAAATTCTAATGTCACTTGCTCAAAGATCAAGAGCGAACTTGGACTTTCTGTATCCGTGAGACTGTTCGCCGCGTACTTTTGAAGAGCAAACTCAAAGGACGCTGAAAAATGAAGAAGACTGCAAATGTGACCGCCAAACATCGAGAAAACCGGATTGAATTTGCTAAGAAGGACCAAAAAACTGACTGGAAACAGGTTATTTTGTTCTTTTATTTTTGCTTTGAGCAAGTGAACGTATGAATTTGTGGAACATTTTCTAACCTTTTTAAAATTAAAATTTTGGTTTTTTCCTGATGTTTGAATTTTAAGCTTATTTTAAGTTTCTATCATAAAACACCTACTAAAAGCCTATATTTCTTCAATAGGAAGCATTTTGGTTGAAAAGCCAGTTTTCGAGTTTTCGAAAAGTTTTGGGGAGAACGTAAAATTATGTGGATCACTGTAGTTCAGATTTCATTGCTTACTAAATTTTGTTTAAAATTTATCGCGTCATCGAGAAATTGTCTGTGCGCACCTGTCAGAATTCTTAATAACGCACGCGGTTAGTTCCCTTGTTATTCAGATCATCAGCAAGTAAAGGATCATTCCTGTCCGAATTGAAGCCATTCTGAAAACGGACTTCTCAATTAATTGTGGATGTTCCTGTGGCACATTTAAGAAAAATCAAAAACACAGAAGGAGTTTCATCGATATCTTTCCGTAGCCTGTACCAACAGGTTGGCGGCCGGCCGGGCGCTTCGCCAATTTTATTGAAGTTAAAGATAAAGATATTTTTCCATAAAATACATTTTATCAGTTCAATTAATAAGACAAAAAGCTACAAAAATGAGAAAACAGAGTTCAACATTTAATAATTCAATTCGACCGCTTCCACAATTCTTTCTCTTATCTGCTCTATTTTCTGCCAGAAAGGCCAAATACTCGGCATCTTCCTCGTCCGTGTAATTTTGATAATCAGAGAAGACCAACACTCTCTCGTCTCTTTCTGTTAAAGTTGTCTGCGGTGTCGTTGTCGTATTCTCCCAATATAGAGT
Source organism: Caenorhabditis inopinata (assembly GCA_003052745.1). Lineage (NCBI taxonomy): Eukaryota > Metazoa > Nematoda > Chromadorea > Rhabditida > Rhabditidae > Caenorhabditis > Caenorhabditis inopinata. The sequence goes on along the minus strand of AP018151.1, from coordinate 13,593,365 downwards.
TCCAGATAAATGGGTTACGTTTTTCGTGGACGTAACCTGTTGTTGTCCACCGGTATTCCTTGTACTGGATGAATGAGCAACGTTTGTCGTGGAAGGTGTGCTTGTGAAAGGACCATCGGTAGTTATCGGGTAAGTCCATTTGGAACTGCATATCCCACACAAAAGACAGAGATCGGACAAAATTGAACCAACGGATTTAGCAGTGGGCTTTCCAGAGGACCCTAAAAATGAGCTCAATGGAGAGCGTGCTTCGAGAGAACAGTCGAAAAACTCACCACCTGTTATAAATGCGAATAAATTTGTTCGATTACGACTGACAGTGGCGAAAACAGGTGCACCAAAATATGATGCAACATCATATTGTGAACCAGAGAGTCGTAAAGAATATACGCTCTGATTTGCTTTATCGATCTGGAAAAAAATCTCCAATGTTACCACGATCTAGCACAGCGGTTGGCGTTGTCAAGACTAAATGACGACGCGATAAGCAATGTTCCAGAGCCTTATTATGCTTAAAATCCGAATATAGTTCCCGCGAAAAAGCTTAACTGGTATGTTCTCCAGTTAAAATGATTTAAGCATTTCTTCTTTTAGTGTATGATTCCGAGTGATTCAGAGACTAATAGTGCGGAACCTACTCACGAAAACTCCGACGGCAAAATCCTACAAGGATTTTTAGCACGTCTTTTGAAACATTCATGAACCTAGAAAGAGCAACTCTAGACCTACTCTAGCACACAGTTAGGACAAATTATGACCAAAACTTGAGCACTGTTTCGCGCCAATATGAACGCATTTGAAGGAGTCCACGAATACGTCTGGAACAGATAGAAGTCTGATATTAGATGCTGGAAAACAAGCTTTTAGTTTTCTAAATTGGTGTGAGAACCAGGGTGGGGTGGGGGGGGGCAATGCGACAAAGACAGCTAAGCGGGAGGCCCCAGTGAAAAGCGGCCTGACCCGTCCATGATATTACTCATCAACACGTTCATCGCCTTTTTTGCTGATCAATTTCTAATTGGAGCTTTGAATTTTAGTTATTTATTTCGTGATTATTTGAGCAGCCGACAAAAAATCGACAAAACCGAGACGTCTGTGCAGGACGTCTATCCCGTCTACTATTCCATCCATCTGGACAGTTTCCCAGAATAAGATGCTCATTCAAAAGTTATTTCCTTTTCTAAACCCCACGATTTGCCTCGTTTCATTGATATAAACTAATAAAAAACCTACCACCAGTTTAACGACGTCGATTGAACGTTTATTGAATCCATACGAAAAGCATTGGGTGCCCACTGCTATGTCTCCCTCATCTGCAGAAATAATAATATAATAGAAGTCTGGTTTCGAAACGTCCAAGTTTCAATGTGTTCTACAGCCGGCCTATTCAGGGCCGACCATAGATCTGCTGATAGCTTTCTTCAAAATAGAAATTATGGCTAACGAGCTCTTTGTAATTTTTAGAACACTTTTATTGGCAGACAACAAAAATACGCACAAAAAAGAAAATGACGCTATTTCAGTTGGGGGGGTCCAATGGTTTTTCTGCTTTTTTGGATTATTCTTGTTTCTGAAAAGCACCACGCTTTTTCAAATGTAACTTATCCTTATTTGTCATGATCCAATTAAACTTAAAAAAAAACAACATCAGAAAAGCAAAAAAAAAACTTACGTTGGAGCGGAACCGATTCCCATCCCTCCTTCTTACCCCCTCGGCCACCGCTGCTTGGTTATTTCAACGTGGAGAATGCATAGAAGAAAGAAGGGGAATGAAGGGGGCGAGTAAAGGGCGCAGTGCTCAGGATTTTCAGATCCAATCGTGGTTTTCGTGCCACGGGTAAGCGTCACGCGTGAAAAAATAACTCACACATATTTTAACAGTAACAACAAACAATTGTACAAAAAAAATTGTTTTTTAACCTCCAAAAATGACTAAAAACGAGTGGACCACCCCCCCCCATCTAAGATTGCGCCTTTGTAGTAATAGGTGCACCAGCCAAAGCAAACCAAAATCTCCGATTTTCGGATTATTGCCAATAACTTGCCTTTTGAAGGAAAACAGCTAGTTCAACATACCTTCGTGTACACAAGCAAATTCTTTCTTGTCTTTAGACAATGCTAAAATCATTAGGGGAGTAAGCACATCGTTATCACTAGGGCAAAAGTTTAAAATATAGCCTTCCAAAGCAAAAACTTTATAATTGTTTAGATTGCGTATCACATCCTGTGGCAGTTTCAAATATCTGAAAGTAGACCGGTTTAGTCGATAAAGATTGATAATCAAGTCTAACCTAATTCCCCGTTTGCAATATGCTACGGGGTCAAACAATGATCCATTGTGGATCCACTCGAGGCGACGTGCTTTATTTTCAAAGACGGTGTTCGAAAGAGTGACCACGTGTTTCTGGGATATGGCAAAAATGAAAACGTAATTACTTCCATTAGCATAAGCAGAGATCCACCGTGTCGATACATCTGCATCTGCATTATCTGCAAAATTACTCATTTTGACCGCCGATTAGTATTTGCCTGTTTTCCCAAGACTGAACGGGTAAGATTTAAAAAGCGCAAAACCGAGAGAGATGTTCGCTAACAGTTTCTAGCGTTGGCGTCTTATAAATCGATAGAGATAAATCCAACAACCGTATTCTCGGTCTCAGACCTGATCGCAACCTCAGGTAGGGACAGAGGTAAAACCCAGTTAATATCATGTCTAGGAGGAGGATAGGAAAACTTACATTTCGAAAATATGCCACATGTTTCAATTCTTTTATTATTTTCTTGCTGCGTTAAGAGGGATGAGTTATTCATAGCAGAGCTGAGGCCGCTCAACATCATGCAAAGTAGAAACAAACTTTGCATGGCCATGCTCGTTCAGAATATGTATACCGAGGATAGTCGCAGTCAATTACAAGATGAAGATGCCGGAGAAAGGAGCAAGAGAGGTTAAATAGACACTTCTGATTCGTGGAAAAATAATAAATTATTTTTGGGGAGGTCACGTGAAAATGTAGTTGGATGTGGAGGTGGCGCTGGCTGTATTTCGGATATTGCAGAGATTTAAAGGACTTTTTAACGGGAGTTACATAGTAACCAAGCTCCGCGACATCAAGAAACATTGATTTTAAAGCTTCCACAAAAGACGAAACAGATCGGTCGTCTTTCGTGGAATACTTTCGGCTCATCTACGTTCGTCTTACGTCGTCAATTAAAATACATGTGTACCAATGTCTATCTCTGCGTCAGACGAATTCTAGACGATTGAATTGGGAATACGAAATGGGAATATCGTAGCGTTTAGGAATATATTAGATGAGTAGCGACGCAACAAATCATGTGCCGATCAGCGTTCTAGAGCAATTCAAGCAGCGCTATGCTCCCCTTCTAAAACTCTTTTCCGACTTCTGGAGACATAGAACATTTAGATGAATTAATTACAGGCCTTCAGCTTTTAACCAGTAACCTAAAATACTTTCTCCAAATGTCTATATAAAAGAGTACGAAAAACGCAAGAAGCCCAGCCAGTCGAGCAAGCGGAATTCCGTCGATCATTCTCAACGATTGACACAAAATGTGTTAAATACAGTATATTAAAGGAACATCTTGAATTGCTAGTGATCATCATTGTGGGACCCGCTATTGTTAAAATTTGGAGAAAAAAATAAAGGAAATTTTAGGAATCGTCGGCTGGTCGAAAGCCTCAGTAAACAAATTGAGGAAATGTTCCGCGATTCCGTCAAAAACCCTTTACATTTGCGTCAGTTTAAAAAAACATTTAGTAAAAAAAATATTTATTATAAATTATAAAATAGCATTTTTAAAACTGAATTCGCGTAAGGAAGTATCATCAGCGCGTGTTGCGTCGCGGTCCTGCGCATCTAACTTACTGTCAGATTTTTTTCTGCATTAATGAGATTAATTGAAAAGCGAGCCAAGTACGCAATAAAAAAGGAGTAAATCAGCTGGAAACGGAGAAAGGGATGGAATTCGAGAGTTAAGTCAGGCTGATTTTGTGGGGAAACTCGGTGGACCCAGAGTTATAAAGTTGTCGATTTTAGTGGAACAAGCACATAATCGACAACATACTTTTTTTCGTTTTCAAGCATTAATCTTAAATAAACTAGCGAGTAAAAAACCGGTAAACTAAATGAATGATTTGTTAAAAATGAAGAAAAATAAATGTTTTCGTTACTCCCAATAAAAATGGAGACCGTATTCTTAAAGGCGCATTTGATGATACAATAGCGGGTCTCACAATGATTATCACTAGCAATTTAAGATGTTCCTTTAATATACTGTGTTTATACTGTGTTTTCTTCTCGCCAGTTCAGTTGGTTTCCTGTTTCAGTTACCTTTTTCCCAATTTTTTTTGCTTGAAAACTTCATATTCGTTTGATTGCTATTTGTTTGCGGCAGCATGCTGCCTGCTTGTCATTTGCCTGCTAGAAGGAAACACAGCGAAAATCAAGAATTTGCTGAAATTTTTTTTCTTTTCGTCAACAACGATTAGTCAACGACAAATTTCCAGAGATTTCACTGAAATTCATCAATTTTCGTAGAGGCAGACGATTTTTCGACGCGCGGGTCTCGCAGCGGCAAACCATGATCTGCTGTGTATTCATCGATACCATCCCCAAAATCCGAGGGTGGGGGTGGTCTTTCATGTCATTGATAGAAATCATTGATTATACGCTGCTAAAAACTCGGCAATAAGAGTGTATAATCGACTAAAATGCATCCCTAGAAAAAAGGATTCTGGCACCAAATTTGTGAGGCAGTGAACTACACTTCCTTGTACACCTGATACATAGATCATAGAGCATACTCATTTAAAGTTTTAAAGTATTCTCTAAATAATGTAAACATTTTAAAACTTTTAATTTAGTTTAAATATTTTTAATAAGTAAAACAAACTTGTTCACGGACTTTTGTGTCGGACTATATTCATTTTTTTCCCTATTACAGTAGTTTGTCGTGTCGATTTTGGAATTGATCGATTGAATCGAATTGGATTGACATTTTTAGAATCGATTCGATTTTATAATTGAATTGAACCGAATCAATTCGATTGTTGCCGTGTTGATCGAATCATATCGAATCAGCAAATATAATACAAATGCGCTCTATCGAACAATGCCTTTGGCGGCGGCTTAAAATCGTACAATCTGAATGAAAACGATAAAAAATACGATTTCAAACCTCCGCCGAAGGCATTGATCGGTAGAGCGCATTCGCACTATTTTTGTTGATTCGGTTTCATCGAATCGATTCAAATCGATTTGCCCGTTCAATAAATCGAATCAAAATTGATCGATTTTTGAATCGACACGACACACTACACCCGATGCCTTCTTGGATCAGATAGTAACAGAAACAAGAAAACGAACCGACTACATCGCTTGTTTCGGACTGAAAGATTCGTCATAGCTCAATGTGTCAGCGAAGAAACGAAAGAGTCAGCTTGTGTTTATTACGCTACAAGACCCCACCAGCCAACTGATAAAATAGCAGCTGATCTGTTTCGATTCCTCATGAAAAACAGGTAATAGAAGAAGCACAACAGAAATGTCTGAAACCATTGAATCTAACCAATAACTGACGAATAATGTTGAACTTTAAGAGTGCGGAAAAAGTAGTGAAACCCGAAAAAAACGGTATATGTAACTTCACAAAACAATAGTCGAATCAATTTCAATTTTTTACAGAAGTTTATCAAAATAAAAAAATAAAAAAATTGAATTATAATTGTTCGATTCTCGCACGTCTGTTCTTGATGACCTCCCTCAATCTCATGGTGACACGCAGTGTGTCGTTTCGAAAGCATTTCGAGAAATTTTTTCGAAAAATTCTTGAAAATTTTCCGAAAAATTCTCGAGAAATGTTTCTCGTTGATTTCTCGAAAAAAAAACATTTCGATGAAAAAAAATAATAATAAACTAGTTCGAACAACACTCCGAAATAACGCAAAGCGCGGTGTTTATCGTATTTCCATTCAAATCATTTTTCGTGATTTCTCGAAAAATTCTTCGAGAATTTTTCGAAAAACGCATTTTTCGAGAAATAATTTTTCGAAACGACACACTGGTGACACGGAGGTAATCCGGAGACAGTTTGTCCCATTACGCGAGCAAAGTCTTTTGGAGATTCTCCAAATTTTGTGAGGACGAGCTTGAACGATCGCTGGAAGAGTTCCCCCACACGGAATAAGACATTGGATTGAGATCAGGGCTCGAGGTTTAAGCCATTCTTTGCCGGGTATGAATCTCGGATGCTTCGCTTCGCTCCACTGCTGAACTCATTTAGCCGTTGTGAGCAGGTGCTCCATCAAACTGAAAAGTCCAATTTCACCAAAATCTTGTTGATGCTGTAATCCTGATTCGCTTTCACACGAGGTTCCACTAAAACCAAAGGTGTCTTTCCATTGGATGCGATTCTATGGATGCGCAGCACGGTGAATAAGCCGACCTTTGCTGTTGGCTTCCCGGGGATCTCAAGCAAGTACACGATCTTTTAGGGAATTGAATTTCGCTTCCAGATTGAATAGTTTCTCATCGGTGTTATGCTGAATGCTTATTGCTGCAGCTCGAAATCGGAGAGTGATGAATTCTTTTTAAGTTTGAGATGTTTCTTGTGCAACCTCAAACTTGGGTAAGAAAAGAGTCAAAATTCATGTCCTCTTTCCCTCATACAAGTGAGTATGATGAATTCAAAAATGAAGAAGCCTTCAGTAAAGAGGCGGAGCCTAGAGCGGGAACATCAAAGCGATAGCGATTGCGTGAGTCAGGGTGAGAGGGATAAAGTTTTACAGTAAGGAGGAGGAATTCAAAGGGGGGAAATTAAAGGATTGCTCCTCGAGCACAGGTGTCGCGTGCCGGAAAGAAGCATTTCTGGAGTCGGACGAGGTTGTTTCGATCCGAAAGAATAGCAATTTTTCGCTCTCGATCTGGCTTCATCTCCAACACACTTTTGATCATTCTTCTCACAGTTCGGCCACTCGTTCCGACTTCTTCAGCCATTTTGCGATTTGCTTCTGTGAGGATTCCGTCTGATCCTTTCCCGAATCACTTTGACTCACTCTGGAGTGATGGACGTGCTTGGGCGATCGCTTCTCCGTCGATCAGTATTATCCCAAAATTGCTTCATAAAACACGACTATGCATTCTTTCAGTTTTGAAGCTGAAACCTGGTGAAAACTTCTGTAATTTTTTCGTATTTTACAAAGAAAGCCTAAGCGTATTGACCGCCTGATAGTACGTCTGAAAACAACGACTTCTTCGTGTTACGCGAAGACGGAAAGCGGTAGAAACACTAAAATTAGTGTCTTGTGACTATTTGGTACACTGAATCGCATTGCACTCGCGGGTTGCAATGCGATTCAGTGTACCAAATAGTCACTTCGTGAATCTCTTTTTTAGTTTTGGCCAGGCCACAACCTTTTTTTCAATTTTTTTCCAATTTTCCAGTGTGCGGGCACTTTTCTTCGCTTTTCTTATTCTTGCATTATTTTTGTTTTTTTTTGATTACGGTGTTTCGTGGGTCTCGTAGCGATATAATGTTCAAATTTATTGGCAGAGAGTCCGCTGAAATCCTTGAAACTGGCAATATCCCCCACCGCTGCGCTTCGAGAAGCGTTGGAGACTCGAAATCATAATTCTATGAGAGATGAGCCGAAATCGCAAAAAAAAAATTTTTTCCGTCATATTTTTAATTGAATTTTTTTTGTTTTTCTGTTAATAAAAAGGCTTAAAATTGCTAATACTTTTTTTGCATTTTGGAATTTTTTGCATTTTTTGGAACAAAAATATGCAAAAATCGCGAAGAAGAGTGGACCGTCTTCTGCTCCCTAACTAATATTGCGCTATTAATGAGATTCGTGCAACAAACATTCAAATAAAGTTGCTTAAAAATACCGAAGAAAAACCTAAAATCACCCAAAAAAAATGGTGAAAAATAAAATTAATTTAAAAAAAAACAAATTAGTCTTACTGTGCATGAAATGCATCATATCACACGGTGGATTACGGACACATCTAAAATTTTGAATGAACCGCCCGGAATCGAAATTCGTATTCAAATTTTAAACGGCGCTTTAAATTTCAGATTTAACGGTAACGCAGGGCGGTTGTTAGTGTAAAACAAATGTTCATTCTCATTTATTTCTTTCACCTTGTGATTTCCTCAACGCAATCAATCTTATTTCGCATTGATGAGCTCTTTTCTCTTATATATTTCGTGGATATCTTTTTGTTCATGCGACGTCGTTTTGCATTCAAATCGAAAAAAGAACAGCTGTCTCAGTGGATCTTCCCCAAATGTTGTTTCAATAAAACACCACGACGAGGACGGTTTAAATGTGTCATTTTCCGACTTTTCTCAATTTAATCACCAATTCTTTCGGATTTCGGTTTTCTGTGCATTTTCGAGTTGATGGCGTTGCGCGGGCTCCCTTCCAATCTCGCAAATTTCAGAGCTCAGGCTCGGAAGAAAGTCAGATTCGAGGAGGAGATTCGCGCTTGACGTTGTGAACCACACGACGTCAAACGTGAATATTGGTAGCAAAACTAATGGATTTTTTTACGGGGCCAAAGTTCTTTAAAGTGCACCGAGAAAAGCGCTAGCTGCTGTTCGCACAAGTTTTTCGGTCGCTTGGATTGTGGCCGCCGACACTATTTCCCCAAGTTCCATTGCCACCCATTTCAATGATTTTGGAATGCGACAAGGAAAAGTGGCATATTTCGTCTGTCTCCTTTTTTCTCCTTCTTCCGGTTTCACGTTTTATGACTGATTTTATGGCACCGGATTTCGTGACACGAAATATTGCAATTTGATTCTTTTTGATGTCTCTTTTTTTTATGGCGTCCTCTTCTTTAGCAGTCAAAAGTCACATACCATGTTAGAGAAAAACTACTGTAGTTTTGTAGAGAACATTTGAAAAAAACGGGGAATGGAAGCCGCAGAGAGTACGGAAGGGACCGAAGCGAAGGGGTGGAAGGCTGGGCGTTGGACACGGGGGGAGGTAGTTCCCATCCATTGCGTATGACATTATTTTTTACGATTCTTGTATTCAATATGTATTGAATTCAATTTCAGAGAGGATTATTCAACGTATTTCGCATGTTTCACGTTACTTCCTTCGGCGTATTATTTTTTGTTCCTTTTTGACCTTCTTGACTTTCATCCCTTACTTTGAATGAATTGTTCAGGACAACTACTCAGTTACATTTTCTCAAATAGAAAGGCATGACCTCCAATTGTCAGAAGAACTGTAATCCGAAGCTTAAGCCTGGCCTGACATTGCATAAATAAACTGCCCACTGCCCACCCAGGCCGCTTCGCCATTCTGAGTATACCCTTCTTTTAGATACGCGTAACAGGTTTTCAGACTTTTGTACTAATAAATTTAGTTATTTCCAAAACTCGCGTATTCCAATGTCTACGCCCGGTTTCGCCGGCCAGCCCACTCCGTCTTCCAATCCTGGGCAACGATGGACCGGTGCATAACATTCTTTAAAATAATCATTTTTTTCGAAGTCAATTAATTGAGCGGGTTTTTATACAGTTTAACTATGAATAAAGCCAAAATCCATAGTTTTCGGTAGCCTTTGATCTGAAAAAGATATGAGGGAGGGCCAGCTTCGGTCCGAATTCCAATTATTCTCAGAAACTTCAAGTTTCAACCTTGTGAACGGTGCACCATAAGCATGAAAAACAGCCGGGCAGGTCACTTTTTCGTTTTGATTTATACCTGAAAAGTGTGAATGTTTTTCGACTGTATGGAATTCATAGAACTCATCGAAATGAACAGGTCGTCGCCTTTCCCTAGCAAAAATATCCATTTCGATGAAAGTTTTCAATCGGTCCGTTGTGTGTCGAGTTTTGCCCACATGATGACAAGTATGCTGGCTGAAACTCTCTTTTCAAAAAGCAATTTGTTTAATTAATGAAAAGGAAGCATGCAAACGAATATTTCTCTGTCTTAAGTGTTCCAGAAGCTCATTTCCACCCGTTCTCGCTTCCTGTGCCCCGCGCATTTCGTCCATTTCGGATATCCATCAGACGCGAACGAACTGTCACTTTGAATTACTTTCCCACCCGCTTTAATGATCCGTATACGCTGGAAGCGTGTCGTTTTCAGCTAGTAAATAACTAGCAAATTTGTTCCTCGTCCGCATATTTTCCCATTTTCCGACTGTGTTTCCATGTCCTCGGAGGACCAACGCCGTATAATCGGAGTGAGGTGTTTCCTGAAAGAAATTTGGTTTGCGGATTTACGATTTTCTCTCTAACAATAAGCAGATACGTCACAGTTCGATAAGTTTTGGGAATTCCCATTGAAAACGATACAATAATTCGACTTTTTCACTGCGTCTCTCTCTCTGTCACGATCTCTCGTCACCGTCTTTCTAAACGATTATTTTGCGACTTTCAAACGTTTCAAAACAGATTTTCAGTTTTTGCATTTTTTCAATTTGATTTTATTATCACCCCACCTCCAGCAATCGTCGGCAAGTTGCCGTGAGAAAGCATCACTTGCCGGCCGGTAAACTAGCCGTTTGTCCGGCCACCTGCCGTTCTGCAAAGTAACTTGAAGTTGTTCTCGGCACATAATGCAGACTTCCAGACGAAATTGTTTCAAGAGAGAACAGTAAATTATAGATTTCAGCTGGCGGGAAGCCTAACTGAAGAGGGTTTCGTTTTCCAGTAAATCCTTCTTTTCTGGACTATTTCGAGAAATGAGCTTTCCAAATACAAATTGTACCAAAAAAAACGAAACATTTTCGAAATTTTTTGAGCATTTCTGGAACTGCAGGGGTGAATGTAGCTTCCACCTATGCCCACCATCGATGTATTTGAAGACATCGGCAACGTTCAAGAACGTGACATCCGTTTGAATAAAGCTCTTATTTTGACGTTCAATCGCTCTGCTCATAGAAACTTAACCAATTCTGCTGAGAGTTTAACAGCTGACTCCTGCTTTCCATTTGCCACAATCCACTGAACACTGAACTTCACCAATCGGAAAACAGTTGAGGGCGCCTAGAACATATTAGTCTTAATGATAATTTATGGATCTCACGTCACATTTCCTTAAAAACAATCACCTGATCGCAGGTTAGTAGCCTGGCTTTCTTGCAGTTCTTGAGAAGACGATGATTCCTACAGTCAAAATTCCAGTGGACTAGCGGTGATTCTTCAAAAAGCAATCGAGCATTCCATACGCGTGTTAGACGTGCAAAACTAATCAATTTTTTCCATATGGCTGAGAATGGACTCGTTTAAGCAAAGCTCGTACTACGATAATCTCCAAGTAGGTAGGGCATTATTGATTTTTTTTAAAACTGCTCTAATCAAGTTAGAGCCATACTTCTGGCGATTTAACTGTTCTCATCATCTATCTTTTTTCCATATTGATTTATTGATTGAAGACAACGAGAAGGATTTCTTTAAATGTGCGAGCCTTAGGTTCAGTCGGACGCGCGAGATGGACGTCGTGTAGGCGCTTCGGTGGGTGGAACAACGTGTCACGGACTCCCAACACTAAAACTTATTAGTCTGAATATAAATAACTAGGGAGTGGTGTAACTTGCCGATGCTTTATATAATGGATTTATCGAATACGGCATTCATGCGACCTCCAGTTTATTCGTAGGAGCATTTGTCGACGGGTAGGGGCAATGTAATTAACGATCGTTATTCAATGCTCTAGGACAGTTTTTTTTTAATTAGGGTAATTTGTAAGTTGAAAAATTTGCTTTGGAAATAGTGCAAAATGAGTCGGAAAAATCGCTTCTTGAAGGAATAATTGTAGGTGATTTTCCGGGTTAAAAAACTCAGTTTTGAAATTTCTTTAACAACAGGGACTATTCTAAATGTTTTGCTTTATAGGATTAATAGAATCGCGCGAAAGGAACATTATGCGTTCAATCCGAAAACGATTTTTTTGATAAATCAGAGACGAGCGCCTGTTTTTAACTACCTAGAAACACACTAAAAAGACAATATACTACTGAAACAATTAATTTTAAGCAGAATAACTCACCTTTCACGACTTTTTGAAGGAATTCTTGAAGAGCAACACATTTGAAATCATCAGAAAAAATAATTTAAATTTATGCGCAAAGGTACTTGCTGGCGCGTTTCTAGATATTGGCGCATTTTGTGTGACAGTGGAATTGCCAATTTCGAATTGCAATACACCCTGCAAACTCATCGAATTGATTAGAAAAAGTGCGAATTGAGAAATAAACGTTTTGAGAGTTACGACGAGCTAACATTTAATAGTGAAAAATGCTTTTTTGCCGTTATTGCATCGATAAAAGTTACTTTCCTCGAAATTTAGAAGATCATGACAAATATATCGATAACTAGCTGAAAATTCTGCTTTGGACCGAATTTCTTCGATATGAAAGTAAATTCTTGAAACGATTAGCTGCAAATTGAATGAAAATAGATTGCGAGCCAGGCAGAAGTTACTTGCATGCCCACGCCGTAATAATCAAAGCGGAAGGCGGAAGAACCGGGGAAATGTTCCGAGGCTGGAGGTTTCTAGCGGAGAAGGGCGGAATTCCGGATTCCGGATTCCGCACTTTTTTCATTCCGTTTTCCGGATTCCGAATTCCGTGAAAAAAATTTTTTCCGTTTTCCGGATTCCGAGTTTCCAAAATCCAATTCCGCCCACCTATGAGTTTTAATACTTTATTTTCAATTTTCGTAAAAAGTATACTTTTTTGAACTCCCGCAAAAATTTTTGCGAACAGAGCGCATTTACATCATTTTTTATTTTTCGACTCAGAATAAATGTTTCCTCATTAATGGTTAAAATTCCGTTTTCCGCATTCCGCGTTCCGGATTCCGCCGTTTTTTTACATTCCGTTTTACGGATTCCGGATTCGGTGAAAAAAATTGTTTTCCGTTTTCCGGATTCCGGATTCCGGATTCCAAGTTCCCAAAATCCAATTCCGCTCTTCTCTGGTTTCTAGGCGACTTCAATCTTTTCTTTTTGAACATTTTTGATGCGCCATTTTTGACTGCAAATCCATTCATTCTAAAGTTCGAAGATTCGTTTTTTGACGACCACCTCCTACAGATTTATAGCTCTTACAAGAGACACTCTTTCAGCACAAATTTCAAAAGGATAGGCAGCGATTTGCTGATCCTAACAAGGGAGCCTCAAATAGAAATCCTTCTAACTTTTTTTTAAAATTCGACCACAGGTACTTTCGACTACGGAAAATTCAGTACATATGTATAGTGGCTATCTGCGCACCTTCTGGAAATCAAGATATTTCCATCTGAAAATCTGAAAATCGCCCTTTCGCAGCGCAGATAGCCACTTTGTGTACTGAATTTTCCGTAGTCGATAGTACTCGTGGTCAGTGTGTCGTTTCGAAAGCATTTCGAGAAATTTTTCCGAAAAATTCTCGAGAAATGTTTCTCGTTGATTTCTCGAAAAAAAAACATTTCGATAAAAAATAATAATAAACTATTATCGCCGTAAAAAAGTTCCGACATTTTTTCGAGCCCGCGAAAATCGGGATTTGATTTTAGAGGCTCCGCCCATTTCATCACCAGGCGCATTTGCTATGCGCGATATATTTTTTGAATTTTTATTTTTTCTTCTGAATTTTCAGAATTAAACTGGATTAAAAGAACGAAATTGTATTAATCGTGAATTTTTTTACACGTTTCTTCGAATGTTTAAATATATCAATTTGCGTCATTTATTTTTTTTTTTTCGTTTTTTCTGATAAAAATATATCGCGCATAGCAAATGTGCTGATGAAATGGGCGGAGCCTCTAAATTCAAATCTCGATTTTCGCGGGCTCGAAAAAATGTCGGAACTTTTTTACGGCGATAATAGTTCGAACGACACTCCGAAATAACGCAAAGCGCGTTGTTTATCGTATTTTCATTCAAATCATTTTTCGCGATTTTCCGAAAAATTTTTCGAGAAATTCTCGAAACGACACACTGCTCGTGGTCGAATTTAAAAAAAAGTTGGAAGGATTTCTATTCGAGGATCCCTTGTAAGAAGGCATTTTAGCCTTAATCACTGCTGAAAAAACGCGACTGATCTCGTGGGTAACCGTGTACCCCACTCGGGCTAGTTTGAGTTGAGGCGCCCGCCTTCCGCCCGCCTTACTTCCTTCTCTATAATAACACGATTTCCTGCTCCTCAAATAAAAGGAAATCTAATTTTCCAAAAAGTAAATCGCCTTGTTAGATAGCTTTGAAAACACGATCAGCTCTCAAATTTCCAGACTTTACATAGAAGTCTGGAAGAGATGCTTCGACCCTTTTCGACAGTGTTTGCCGACGGCAAATGGCAAAAACAAGAGAAAACATCGATTCGAAAGTGCAAACTGGTAGTGCAAGAGAACAAAATATCGTTCAGCTGGCGCACTGTTGTCACAAACAAAAAAAAAGAACGAACAGTTTTACTGTTACTGGAAACATTTCACCGGTCGCCTATAAAACTAGAGGGAATAGACGCAGAGGCCAAAAAAGAAAACGAAGGAGAACAACGAAACCACGCGGTCGATTTCTGTCTGTCAATCGCTGATTTCTATCGCTTTTTCTGTCGTAATTCCATCAGCGTCTTCGAATAGTTGGCGAGCACACTCCACGCGGCTACACCACCGAATCATCGAGTTCGCATTTCGATAATTCCCTCCGCCCCCCCCCCCCCACTTTTCTCTTCCTTGTGTGCACCTTGGAAACTGTTGATAACAAAGAAGGCTAACAAAGAGACGGTCAGAAGACCACGGAGTTATCAGTCGCTCCGTACTGCCCTTCTGTTCTCGGTTCTCCTGCGGGTGGCACTATACGGGGCTGGTGTCCGCCGGAATCTCGTCAAAAATGAGCGGACTCACTCGATATTTGAAGCATTTCATCTTGAATGGCGTAAGTGTTTTCGATTTTCAGTTGTTTCCCTGTTTCAGTCTTTTTTCCTTTGCACACTATGTTTTCTTCGCGCCTCCGTTCCAACGCCTCTGAAATTACAGGTGCCTAGCATCGTGAAAACAGCACCAAATTTCATACAGATTTTCAGAGAATAAAATTCAGATTTAGAACCCCCCATTCCCCTGTTATTTCAGGAGCGTACTAACGGAGCTGCTCTGAAAAAAAAGTGAGCAAATTTGAGGAAAAACTGTATGCGAATCCAAGAATCACGTTCATCGTGACATATCGTGACGAGAGTTTTTCAGAAGAGAGGTAGTAAAAGTGCTGAAAAATGTTATCAGGTTCTCATGAATTTTCAGCCGAAAATTCCTAGCTTTTCGGCAGAAAACCGGCTTTAAAAAATGCTGTGTTAGCTCTTCAAGCTACAACTGCATCGTTCATGTTAACCATTTCTCTCCGCCGATTCAAAAGCACCCATTTCCGCTGTAAAAATGCAGTTTTCGGTGCGATGGTGACGCACAACAATTTCCAGAGCGTTTCAGCTTTATTACCCTTAAAAAATAGGAGAAATTGGGAAAACAAAAGCATTCTACCACCAATCAGCAGAGTCACCTTTTTGTACAGGGTGGCTGCCAAATAGTGTTACACGTTTGAAACGTTATAAATGTCTTCAAACAAGTTCAATTTTCACCAGAATTGGACAGAAGTTTATTGAAATGTTACAAAAACAAGTTTTAACAATAGTTTTCAAATCGCCCTCCTTTGGTCTTCACCACCACTGTTAACCTCTTCGGGTAAGCGTCCACCACGGCACGCAAGTAGTTGGCATCCATTTCGTCTCAGGCTCTCACAAGTGCGACCTTCAAAGCGCTCAAACTAGCGTAGTTTTTGGTGGAAACCTTCTGGGTCAAATATCCCCAAACGGCGTAGTCCATAGGATTCAGGTCGGGTGACGACGCTGGCCATTCTGACGAGGAGAAGAACTCAGGAAAATTGTTCTTGCACTACTGCTGAGTGGCCTTGACGCGATGAGCCCGTGCGCCGTCTTGTTGGAAGCACCAGCTATCTTAGCTAGCTTAGCGATCTCCGAATTCGACACACCCTGCTGCATCAGTTGAATAATAGAACCACGATGGGGTGAAGCAGCCGTCATTACCTTAAAAATGGAAGTTGCGACCAGAAAATTGAAAAACATAGTAATAAATATGTAATAATTAATAAAAAAATAAAATTGATACCGTAGCGACTTGTGCTCATGCGCCAGAGTCCACGCAAAGTTGCGTAACACTGTTTGGCAGCCACCCTGTATAATAGGCATGCTGACGTGTAGGCTAGTCTCGCATTTTCAGAAGAGCGGCCGCCCGGCTCATGTCTCTTGAAAATAGAGATAAGAGACAGTGCCGCCGGTGGAATAGTTAACGATGCCGTGTCGTTCCACTGTAGAGCAGCTCGAGAGGAAGGAGTCGGGAAACCGTAGAGTTGTTTTCCAGCAGTAAACAAGGAAGTAATGTTGCTCGTTTTCAGCAATGAGTACAACTGTTATCATTGCTGAGTCCTGTACTTGATTCCTTTGAAACTTCGTCAGTTTTCAAGAATGTTACGGCGCGTGAATTCGTCTTTCGTGGAAGCCATACTGGCAATGACAGCCCATTTGAGAAGCCAAATCACTGCGCGTGGTGCTCACTATCAGCCGAGATAGACATTGCGCTTTGGTACACATGTACTTTAATTGGCGACGTAAGACGAACTCGAGACGAGACGAAAGGATTCCACGAAAGAGGAAATAAGACTGTCTCGTCTCGTCTTCATCATCGTCTAGAATTCGTTTGACGCAGAGGCTTCACCATCGCGCTGAAAAACAACCGATAATTCTGAAATTTGGCAAAACGAATAATGATGAAATAATGAACAAAATTTTGAATTATTTGCGAGCACAAAATGCGTCAGCAGCCTGCGCCATGGCGCCAAACTTGAGTTGCAATATTTAAAAGCCTTGCTCATTGCAACGCTGTTAATTATAGTTTTTTTTGAAGAAATGTGGGGAGAGCACCTATAACCTTATATTTAAAACGAATTAAATGGGAAATTATAGAAAAAATACCATTAGAAGGGGTCGTCTGTGCTGAACTGCGCTGATGCGCTGACTCGACCCGAAACAGCGAGTCATTTCTGAGAAGGCAATGGCTTTAATTCTTGCATTGAAGCGATCTCCTCAATTATATGAAAATCATATTTTATGAACTGCTTGTAACTTTGCCGTTGCTACGGGCGGGTCCGGGCGAATCTGGGCGGGTTATATCTTCCACGAAACCAAAGTATCCGTTTGGAAAAAATCGCAAATTGAATACCTCGGCGCTTCGCAATAGTATCGTTAACGGGCCAACAAAGTCAGCTTCTGGCCTGGCGCCAGCCAACTCAATGGATTTATATTTACCCATGCATTTTGAATCAATCAGAGAGTCATCAATTGCAGCATTTTAAGCAGCTACTTTCTATTTGACTAACAAAACTGGGAACAGGCCCGCGTCCGCCCGTTTCAGGGAATGAGGAAATTTTTGAAAAAGTGTGCCAGGAAATATTCGCTTTTCTCTAAATCCGATGTTTGAGAAAATCGAACAAACGACTGAGAATCACAGTTTGCTTCTCAAAATGTTTCGTGCACTTCGACTTACCTGATTATACTATAAAATGATTACAGTCAAGTGCCAAGAGGAGGGCAGAAGCGCTTCATAACTTTCTTAAAAATGAAAGATGGTATTTGAAATGTATTGCATATTTAAGATCACTTCTTGTAAAACTCTAGGCCAAGTTTTCCATTAATCTAGGCCAAACTTTGAAGGTTCCCAAGCCTAGGCCAAGTTCTACACAACTCTTAGCCAAAATTTGAATAATCCCACGTCTAGGCCAAGTTTACACAACGCTAGGCCAAACTTTGAAGGTTCCCAGGTCTAGGCCAAGTTTATCCAACTCTAGGCCAAACTCATAAGGTTCCCAAGTCTAGGCCAAGTCTTCCACTACTCTAAGCCAAGCTTTAAAGATTCCCAAGTCTAGGCCCAGTTTACTCAATAATGGTTATAATATGGTAATAGTATAATCTCAAAACGGTCGATCCTTATTAGCAAGACTCGATTATTTTATAGATTAACCAATTTAACCATTTTTTCAGCCCTCAGGGACAATTCCTGTTTGTCCAATTGCTCCTTCAACCAGCATTCCAAGTGCATGGACAACCACAGAGTCAGGCTCCGCCCATTTGTCGCGTGTTTCTCCTTTTGCAGATCCGCCTATTCAAAGTGCTACGTCTGAAACAGAAGAGGTCGGCTCATTCAGAATGACTTTTGAACTATATAGAAGAGTGGTTTTCATTATGTCACACGAATTTTTGGTCTCAAACGCTTTGAAACGTCGAAAAAGATTGCAACAATTTCGCTTCATTGTCCACAACAGATAATTGCAGGGCCTTCCCACCTGGTTAGAAAGAGCGCGCGGCTCAAGCTCCACCCACTCCAGCTCAGCGACGACAACGAGCCAGAGCAGTAGGCAGAGCAAAGAGCACGATCGTTCGACCTCCTCCGGTGGCAAGAAGAAATACTCCGACGAAAAAGTGATGGGACCCGCGGAAAATGGCGGCACCCATGGGTGCTCCAACGGTGATAATCATCATGTTCTATTGGTGAGTTTTTAAATTAAAAAAAAACGTAATTTCCGTATTTTTCAAAAGTGCAGAATTTTGCAAAACTGTGCACTTTTTTGGGAGCGGGTTCCTTAAAAATTTTGAGAATGATGTGTGTAGTTCGAAAATTAAATAAAGGCCTCCTTTTGTAGCATATAAACATTCTGTTTTGTGCTGTAATTTTATATGAGCATTGTTCGGCTTTCACCTGATCCCTGACTAGCTAATTCTCACGATAATTTTCCTAGTGAAAACCAAATTGCTGCATGTTTGAGCCCTATAAGTGATTTTTTATTATTTTTTTAAAAGCCATTTTTAATTTGAAAAACGAAATGTGCGAAATTTCAGACC
The DNA here is from genome assembly GCA_003052745.1 of Caenorhabditis inopinata. NCBI lineage: Eukaryota > Metazoa > Nematoda > Chromadorea > Rhabditida > Rhabditidae > Caenorhabditis > Caenorhabditis inopinata. The sequence continues at coordinate 13,574,436 of AP018151.1, read as the reverse complement.
AATAAATCAAAGGAATCTTTAAAATTTCAGAAAATATTCCCTCTTTTAAATACTGAATTTGAAAAGTTTCCATTTCACAAACTAATGAATTCAATGAATTCAAAGTTTTCAGATGGAAAAGCAAGAGAAAATCGAGCCAAGGATTTTCAAAAAGCGTTGGGTGATCTTGGTGATTTTCATGTTTCTTTCCGGATCAAACGGAGCACAGTGGATACAGTACTCGATTATCGCCAACATCATTTCCGAATATTATAATGTGTCGTTAGTTTGAACTCAGAATTACATCGCTTTCACATTCGATTTCAGATTTCAAGCTGTTGATTGGACCTCAATGATCTACATGCTCACTTACATTTTCTTCTTCATTCCAGCCGCGTTAGTTACTTTTTGTTACAGCCCCATTATTAGTTAAATTGTTGCTTTATTAGATTTTTCTCACAGGGAACGCGAGATTACTAGAAAAATCCCGTTTCAAAATTTTCAAGAGTCAACTTGAGAAATCAATATGAAAGATATGGACAATTATTGCTTAAAGGCTTATCAATAGGGCAGGCTTGGTTCTATTGCTCTTCTAAGCCTTCGCGTAGACCACTGACCTCGTTTTTTTCAAACTCGGAAAGTTTTTCGAAGGGAGAGCAACGCGCGAAACGAAAAATACAGTTAACATATGTAACAACTCATTCGTTTTTTCTCTCTTTTCCGCTCTCAGCCTCTTCGTCTTCTTTTATATTTCCACTGATGCCTATCGAGAGTGTGTTTACACGTAGAGCTTCTACTTGCAGTGCTGTCAGAAACGAATGGGAGAGCGGTGAGACAGTTCTTCGTCAACAATATATAAATACTTAAGAAATAAGAGAAGAATACGAGAAAAGAGAGTGAGGGATGGATATGTGATAGGAAACACTAAAAATGAACAATCATAAGTTGTTAAATGAAGAGCGAAGACATAAGATCAAGAAGTTAAGCGGCAATAACCTGAAGAGGGGGCGTCTAGACTAAAGAACCATTGACGCCTGAATGACGTAGTTATAGCAGCGACTAATGAAATATCGAAATTTTAAGTTTCCATTTGGTTGAACAAAACCACATTTTGGTACTTGCAAAATACATTTTCCTTCTTTTTTTTTGGCGAAATGTGCACAAATCGAGCCTCATATTTGTAGTGAACTGTTTTTTTTCGGACCACCTACACATTTATAGCTCTCACAAGGGAAATCGCTTTAAATTCACCGAAATTTGAATTGAAAACGTAAAAGTTTCACTGAGATCTGCAATTCATGTAAATCTGTATTTCGTGTTCGTATAAAACAGTTGTTCATTACAAAAAAGATGTTTTACTTTGTAGAATTCACTTCGCAATTTTTCATCTTATGGCGAGTGAGAAAATCTCGTTTTTACAACTGTAAAACGCTAAATTTAGCACTCGTTTCCATATCACCAATGCTTTTATTATTTTTTCAAATTATTTTAATTTTTAGGAAGAAATTAATATCTTTGAGGTCTGAACAAAAATTTTTCGACAATTTATCCTTGGGCGGGAAAGGCAGAATTCGAATAAAACAACACTACCAACTATTGCAGTTGCAAAAAAAAGCAAGTACTCCGCGCATCAATATTTGAATTTTTATAGAAAGGATATTATTCGAAATACGGGGAAACAATGAAAAACGCGTATTATATCTTTTCAGTCACGATTTTAAAGAAAATCGAATAAAAGCATTCGAATTTTACATATAAATTTACTTTAACTGAAAAAGAAAAAACACGAAACAAAGAAAAACGTTTTCAGTTGAAATTTTTCTTTTAAATAAATACAAATAGTGAGTGAAGAACGCGTGTGCTGTACTTGCTTTTTTAAAGTTCCACAATTGCAAAAATAGGCGGAGTCTAATATTTGAATTTCTCTAAAATTTGTCGAAACGATTTTGCACAGCATTTTCATAATAAAGTTTGCTCGTTGAGAGTTCTAATTCATATAAAATTATATAAAAACTCTGTAAAATTATTAATGGTAAAAAAACGCTTAAAATTTATAGATGGCTTCTTGACAAGTGGGGTCTTCGCTTGTCTGTTTTACTCGGAGCTCTTGGAAACTGCATTGGAGCATGGATCAAACTTCTTTCAACACATCCAGGTATTTCGCTATTTCTTCGATCTCATTTAAAAATGTATAAAACGAAAAACAGCTATAGATTTCTTATTTCAAATAAAAAAAAGATCTAATTCTCGTTTTTTGAAATAATGAAATATTCCAGATTCATTTTGGGTGACGTTCTTGGGTCAAACTATCGTAGGAGCATCCCAAATGTTCACTTTGGGAATCCCACCTCGACTGGCTGCTGTTTGGTTCGGACCCGATGAAGTCTCCCGAGCCTGTGCTCTTGGAGTTTTTGGAAATCAATTAGGAATTGCGGTTGGATTTGTACTTCCTCCAATGATTGTTTCAAATGGAACTGTTGAGCACATTACTTACGATTTAAACACCTTGTTCCTTGGATCGGCCGTTTTGAATACTATTATTCTGGCTCTGGTTGTTTGCTGTAAGTTATTGATCGTTTCCTCTCTATTAAGGCCGACTCACAACTTTCTTTAATATCAAATAATTGTAAGTTGCACATTTTTCATCTTCTATTAATTTTTATGGATAGACAATCATTCAGACAATGCAGTTTGAAACAAAAATAATAAAATTATTCTCATTGATTCTGATTAATGACAGTTGAGAGTCGACACTTTCTCATCCCGGATAATAATATATTTAAAAATGTGTTACATTCAGCGACAGTTTTAGTTGCTCTACACCCAGATGAATTCATAAATTTTAAATCGAATCATTCAGTTTTCACTGCTCGTCCGTCAGTGCCGCCAAGCCTGGCCCAAGTCAATGCTTTAGAAGAAAAAACTTTCGACAATAACTTCTGGGGCACCCTGAGAAGCCTGATGACGTCACGAGATTTTGTTATTCTTTTTATAACATACGGTAAGCATTCTCCAAGTTTTTCTCACATTTCAACGCCGCCAAATTCCTTATGGGGTTATTCATGAAAAGCACGAAAAGCATTAAAGTGGCATTTTTTGCATTAAAATACAATTGTGCTTTCATGAATAACCCCATTACCAAACCTTCCCATGATCGAATTCTTAAAAAAAAAAAAGAAAAAGAAAATAAGCCTATTTTCTGCTTAGTTAAACGATACGGAGAACAAAAAAGAGTACAATTACGTTAATTTAAAATTTCAGCCAATCAGTATCCCAATTTGCATCTCTGATTGAAGATGGAAGGGAAGCCGTTTTTAATTTGTGTAAAATCAGGCGAAAAATTAAACATTTATCTTTAATTTTTCTGTTTTCCGGTGCTTACACCTTCAAAGAAAAGTTGCTTGCGTAACTATTCTAAAATCTAATTTAAGATTTAATCTTCCTCCTCATTCCGAGCCAGAGATACTAATTGGCCGAAATTAGTATCATGAATTTGTTTTTCCTTTCTGTATCATTTCGTTCTTTTCCTCTGTACTCTGTCGTATTAAACGAACAGAGACAAATCATTGTTCGCGGGCTGGCTTAGGGGTCTTGAATAAGATATTAACTGTCCAAGCGAGTAATGGTTAACGTTTGAAAAGGCGAACTCAGTTATATGCGAAATCTGCACCAAACCAGTTTTGGATTAGCGTAATCTACACTGCTTTATACTCGTTATTTATTTCGGATTTAAATCTTTTTTGTATTTTTCTGGTGATTTTCTTCATTCTAGCTCTAAGTTTTGGTGCAAAAAGTGAAGAAAAACACCGGAAAATCCAGAAAAAAATTTAGGAAATCACTGATTACGCTAGCACTCATTTTAAACCCGTTTTCTCGGCGCGTGCGAAAAAAGAAATTAATGATAATTGAGCTCATGTTTTTTTTGAAAATTAACGGGTAACTTCGCGCACTTTTTTAACTTTTAGTGAAGTTTTGTGCGCACTGTTGCGTATTTCGGAATATTAATTGTTTTTATTGTAAAATAAACTATTTTAACGAAGTTAAATTCAGGCCGCTTTGAAGACCTCGCAAGAAAATCGCACCAAAGGGCTCCGGGACATTTTAAAACCGGACATTTAAAAACCGAGACATTTCAAAACCGGACATTTCAAAACCGGACATTTCAAAACCGGACATTTCAAAACCGGACATTTCAAAACCGAGACATTTCAAAACCGGACATTTCAAAACCGAGACATTTCAAAACCGTGTTTTTGACTATTAAAGCGTTTTCGAGTTTACTTTTCTCAAAACTTGAATTGCGAGAAGATCTAATCAAGTTTCTCTACTGTTTTCTCTGTGACTCTGCGTGCACTTTTATCATGAGCAATGAATTTCGCCTGATTTTTATCCAATTTGTTTCGTTTACGTTTATTTTTTGACAATTGTTTCATGTTTTTCAGCTGTTTTGAATTAAATTGGATTTTGATCCACTTTTTACAGTAAGCGCGTTGAACTATCAAAATTCTAACATGGGAATATTTAGGTTTCGGCGGAGCGAAAGTAGATTTTTGCCGGACTTCTCTCCAAACATGTTTTCAAAGTCTCTCAACCCGTTTTTAAAATTTGATTTTCGAGTATTCTTTGAGTATTTGAGTAATTTGAGTATTCCTTATTGATTTATGTAATGAATTCTTCCGTTGATATCTTCAACTTTTTTCTTTTTTAAAAACAACCGGAATTCCCGAAAATCTCATTTAGGCGCAGAGACGCAGGGAAAACAGTAGGAAACTTGATTAGTTCTTCTCGCAATTCAAATTTTGAGAAAAGTAAACTAGAAAACACTTTAATAGCCAAAAACACGGTTTTGAAATGTCTCGGTTTTGAAATGTCCGGTTTTGAAATGCCTCGGTTTTGAAATGTCCGGTTTTGAAATGTCCGGTTTTGAAATGTCCGGTTTTGAAATGTCTCGGTTTTGAAATGTCCGGTTTTAAAATGTCCCGGAGCCCACCAAAGTAACAATCGCAAAATGTGTTCATTTCTTAATTAGCCATAAATCTAAATAATGCAAATATGGAAAAGGCGATAATATGATTGAAATTGAAGCACTAGAAGAAACCTGCCAAAATCGAATAAAATACAAAATAGATAACAATTATATTCAATTCAATTAAAGATCTTTAATTTTATTGGGGAACCATTGAAACATGATTTAAACATTTAAACATTCAAAAAAAAACCTTACAAAAAGAATTTAAATAATTGGCAAATTTGCAATAGATTTAAAAATCATTGAAGATAGCCATAGCGTTGTGAACAGGTGTATCAGGAAGTTGCTGAAGTGGAAATGTTTGTATCCTTCTTCATTTTTCAAATGTCCCTTCCTTTTTAAAAACCGATTGAAAAATATTTAAAAGTATTTTACTACTGACAACACTGGCCCATTTTTAATTAAGTGCAAAAACCCGTATTACACTAAAAAAAAGGGCCAAAACAAATTCGAAAAACAGAATGGGAGCAATTAAAAGTGTAATAACAAAGGAGATATCGATACGGCGTGACTCTCTGAAATAAATGTGGTGTGACGCGTCAGACGATGATCGATTTGATTGCTTTTTGCTCACCGTGATCACACATTTCTTGTCCCGTAAAAATCATTCTGATTGGCGAAAAATTGGTGTTTTGATGATGAACTAGAGTGACTTGCTAGTCATATTTTTACATGATAATAGAAAAGTGACTCAGGGATGTGCTAAACAGGAAAGCGGCAATTTGTCTGTTATCCACTTTATGAACTTCTGAAAAGCAAGTTTTTCATACTGAGACGGTAATTTTTCATCTGAAAAATGTTTTTAAAGGAATCAACACTGGAGTATTCTACGCTATTTCGACACTTCTATCACAGATGGTTCTGAGTGTATACCCTACTGTATGTACATAATTAGATAGAAAACTATAAGAACTGGGATTCAATGTTTCAGGAGACTGTAGCTGTTGGACAAGTTGGCTTGGTCATTGTGGTTGCTGGTATGGCGGGATCTGTGGTTGGAGGAATCATTTTAGACAAATTCAAGCAATTCAAGTTAACTACAATCGTAATCTACCTTTTTTCGTTCATCGGAATGATTTCTTTCACTCTGACTATTGACTTGAATTCAATGGTTCTCGTATTTATAAATGCAGCTCTTTTGGGGTCAGTTGAAACAGAATAGAAATCAGTTTCTTTAATTTTCTTTTCAGTTTCTTCATGACTGGATACTTGCCTATTGGATTCGAATTCGCCGCTGAAATTACGTATCCAGCTGCTGAAGGAACCACGAGTGGTCTTTTGAACGCAAGTGCACAGGTAAGACATTTCCATGAAAAAGGAATTGAACAAAGAGAAGGAAGTTGTTGGAAAAAAATAATAAAAAATTAAAAGTTTAATAGCGCAGTTTATTCTTAATCGACCAAAAGCTTTGTTTCGTTAGGTACGCGTCAGAATGACCTCATGGGGAGCTAATTTGAATTGGTACAACATAGGTTTCTCAGGTGACCATGAATTACTATGAATGACAAAAAACGACGTACATGTAAATGTCTGTAAAATCACTTGAGGGAGATTCTACTTTCTAAATTTTGAATTTGTTTTCAGATATTTGGAATTGCCCTAACCTGGTTAATGGGTATCGTGATGCACAGCTTTGGAACGCTTACCAGCAACATTATTATGAGTGCATGCCTTGTGTTTGGAACTGCCCTCACATGTGAGCTTTTTCAGTTTTGTTCAGAAAATATCAAGAATTTTCGATGTTTTCATATTTTCATACTTATAATTTTTAAGGTTTCATCAGAGAAGATCTTAAACGTCAAAAAGCTCATTCAGTGCAAGCACATCTACCGGTATGTTTTTTTTGAAGCGGAACACAAAAACTCATTGTATTTCAGACATCTGAAACTCAATTGACGAGCTGTACAATTCAACAGAGCGAGCATTTCTGATATTTATTGCCCTTCTCAATCAAAAAATGAACAAAAATATCCACTCATTCCTGGAAAATCTCTGAAAATATAGTGCGCTTTATTCGTTCTTTTTCTCTCCTCCTGTTTCTTCTCAAAATTGCTCTTGTTGTGACATAATACTGAATTAGAGCTCACTTCTCGGTGTTTTTTTTAGATTCCCTCTCGATCCTTGTAAAAAAAATTTATAATTTGCTTAGTCACTAGTTGTTTTCACTTATCTTTTATCAATTTTCATTTTCTGAAAATAAAATAAATCGAATAATCATAAAACAACAATAAATCTACTACGAATAACGAATTTCTATTATTTAAAAAAAACAATGCTTTAACGAACAATCAGTACCAGTATGTTGGTTTTGCAGTTTTATCATTTATTCCCATGCTTTCCATAATTTCCTGCTCAAAACTTGCTACTTTCGGCACGTATGTTCTTTCTAGAACAACATCCGCTGGAGTATCCTTTTCTTCGACTTCTTTAATAATATGAAATAATAGATAAAGATAGCATTAAACGAACAACCAACCGATATAATTTTCTGGCTGCAAGTATTCATAGGTTACTTTGGCCTGTGATGGAACTGGAATCTCGTATCCGCTTTTTGTCGAAACACGGATATATTCATCGCCAGCTCCGTTTAATTGCCACCTAAATTCTAGATTTCATGTGCTAAAGGCTAAAAATTCAAAACTCACCGAGCTTCACAAGGCTGCTCATCATTTGGATCTACAAGCATTACGTGTCCCTTCGAAACTGACAGCGGCTGCTCTTGCCACCTGAATAGGAAATTTTTAGAATAAACCCATCTAAACCAACAAACCTCAGTGTTTTATCGACTCCCAACTTCTCACTTCCCTCCATATCCTCGCCGAGCTTTGTATGCAGTCCATCGACAATCACCTGAGAGTAATTTAATTAGCGCTTTTCTTTTACTTTTTAAGTGCATGCCTCACTAGTATCTCTACTGATAGATAATACAAGACCTTGCCGTCCTTTATCCTTTCCAACCATCACTTGAACAAGGTCACCAGGGAAAAACGTCCACTCTGTGTCAGGAATTCTCTGTGATTCCGGATGACGCAATTCGAAGTACTTATTTGCAAGTCTAAAGTTTATTGATCATTTTGACAACTGGAGAAGCGGGATTTGGTCAGCTACATACAGAGGTTATTCACTTTTCAAAATAAAAGTGGAAAATGCTTTATTTTTTAGATGTTTTCCTCTCGTGAAACACGACATTCCACTAGAGCAGGTGTGCAGTGATTCGCAGTCATATCAACATTGGAAGAGTTGAGGGCAAAATACAGTTTAAGCGTTGGTGATGTATGACATTTCCAATAAACTAACTAACAAAATTCCTAGAATTCGGTTCATGATCTCCCTGATCTTCTTTGGCTTTGACAGCGTGTTTTTAAAAATAATTAAAGTTTTTATAAATAGAATCCGTGCTTTTGAATGAGCTTAAAATCTACATATTATTAAGCGAATAGTTCCGTCTGTCTGTCCAGGACTTGTTTTGAATAACTCAAAAGAACGTGTGCCTTTAACTGTGATATATGGGATGGAGTCATGGCCACTCGAGCGCTTCGCAACCATATCTTTAGGAGTTCGCTGGGTACTTGGAATTCCAGAATGTTTCAGAAAGCTCTAGAACGTAACCGCGAAATTGCCACTGGTATTTATGTAACTAAGATAAGTAGACCCTCATAACAAATTCCACTGAACAGAGCCATATTGGGAATATTCAAATTCGGATAGATTTTAAGAATAACAAAGTCAGGTTTCGAAAAAGTTGATAAAACTTTCTTTAGAAGACTCACTGTGCTGAAAAATATTTGTCCGATCTCTGTAAGTTGGATGATATTTCCTTGTTTGCCCATGGGCGATGATGTGATGGACGATAGTCATCAGGATGTAAATAGTACATTTTGATATCCGGAGCACCAAATCTGGAATATTACATGGATAACAGTATTTTAGCATAGAATAGAGGCTCTATTCAAGCTATCATTAATTGGAAAAATCGAGAAAACTAACCGATCGCCAAAAACTTTTCTGGGAATAGTTCGCTTTGTTCGTTCAACATAAGCAGCTGGCATATGCTTTGCGTAATCCAAATCAACGAATGGTTTTCGGGGAAAACGAAGGGCTCGTGAAGCGATCATCTAGAAACCGAAGGCGATTCAAAATAATAAATGTGGTAAAATAGTTTTAAGCTCAAAGACTTCTTCGAAGAGTATAAAAGCTCAATGTAACCTTGAAATAGTTTATATATTATAATACTTTTAGAACATATTGCATTTAAACGATTACCAACAAAATAAATTAAAATTGTACAAAAAATTATGGAATTATTATTCAAAAAAGGAAAACACCGTAAAGTCTTATTTTGCGAAGGAATAGTGGCACGAAGAGGATCAGAATCTTGCAGAAAAAAATCGTAGTTAGAAATGATCACAGAAAATGTTAAGATTTTACAATTTTCACAGAAAAAAAGTTTACTCGAATTAGTTTTGTTATCATTAATGGCATTGATGCTTATCCTAAACCAACATCCATGCACATCATTACAATAAATCCTATGATGCACCCTAGAGAAGCGAGTTTTCCATTTCCATTTCTTTGTGCTTCTGGAATGATGTCGTCGACGACCACATAAATCATAGCACCGGCGGCAAACGCAAGTGCATATGGGAGAACCGGTTCCATGAAAATAACAGCTGCGGCTCCAAGAAGAGCAGCTATCGGTTCAACCATTCCTGATAACTGACCATACCAGAAAGCCTTAAATTTATAAAGATGATCACATTTTAAATTTTTGGTAGACGAAACACCTATAAACAAAATAGAAACGACATCTTACTTTGAGTTTTGAGTGCCCGAAAGCAGCGAGTGGAAGCGAGACAGCAAGACCCTCCGGGAAGTTCTGGAGTCCGATTCCAACTGCCAAGTTGAATGCGGACTCAAAAGTGGCTTGCTTCGTTTTTCCGGCTGATCCGAAACCAACTCCAACAGCGAGACCCTATAACAAATATAATATTTCTCGAAATTTTAGTTACCCAAAATTGCAAGGTCATGAGGAAGAACTTGATAATAAAGAAAATTCTGGAAATCTTAGTTCTCTACCTAAAATGAAATAAAACATCCTAATTACTATTATGGAGATTCCACCGTACTAATAAAATTCGTATTTCTTGAATGTTGGAGGGCTCATAGAAAAAAATATTCTGAGGCTGCTGCGAAGGCAAAACCGTCTGTAGAGTAAATTGATTTTTAAATGTATGGTTTACGTTGAACGATGAGCTTAACGTGAAGGGGGCTCAATTGGGGCGATGTGTTTTACTTGCAGAATACCACCTGTAGATGACTACTCATATTTACATGATCATTTCTAAAACATACCTCAGGGATATTGTGAATAGTAACTGCAAGAATGAGAAGAAGAATACGTCTCCAGGATTGCCGATAATCTTCTTCGGGAATTACATCAGGTCGTTTATCGCTAGTAGTTTCAACCGATCTATCACGTTCCCGATGTTCTTCGTTCACAGAACTGAAATTTTTAAAAATCGGAAATGAAACAACACATTTGACGAAACTACGTTGTTCAGCAGCTTTTTAATGCTGAAACTGAAACTAGAATTTAATGTTAGTGAAGAATGAATTTATACTAATTACGAAAACACGAAAACCTGGAGAAATAGGTTTGAAACGACGTGATTGTAGTGATTTTCAGATAGTCTCAAAACTTCTCGTGGTGCGTAAACATGCATTAAAAAGTTTGCACAGTGCAGTGTGAAATATACAAAAGCAATGTTTAACGACCTTTAATTCAATTTGTTAAAAGATCCACATAAGGTTAGAAACATAAAGCCGGACGGACACTTAAACATAAATATTTAAAACATATCTCCGGCTTACCACGAGAAGTCAAGATTATAAGAAAGAACATCATCATGACGCGCCATTTCTCACCTATTTTCCTCCGATTTTCCACTAGTTGTGTTTTGTTGTGGTCGCCGTTGCCGAATTGTTGTTGTCTCTTCTGACATATTTGAAGATCTAGATAGTAGAACAAGCTAATGGGGTATGAAAAAAAATAATTTACACAAAAACCACACACAATCACACTATGTGGAGATGAGTTTTGATTTGTAGTAATATCAATATTTTATAGAACATTAAGCTTTTTGATTAGTTCATCAACGTTTTTTTAAATTACCGAGCGAGAGCAGCCACATCGAGATCTTCTCGATCCGGCATTAATGACATTTCAGTATCGGATCGAGGAACAGGTGGTGATAGAAGAGATGTCATGCCAGCATCACCGACACATCTGAAGGAAGAACATGTGCATTAATAAAAAATTTTCAGAATGTTTAACAACTCAGCAAAGCTAATATCTGCGAAATAATAAAATTTCGTCGAAAGATCGTATTGTATAAATTTAATTAAAAATGTTGAACATACGACGGTAATAACGTATCAGCCAAGTGTACGAAACCAGCTCCAACAGCAAAACCAATAGCAACAGGCACAAATGCCCATTTTTCAAAGTCTGCTTCGGCAATTTCGATAGCCGGAGCCAGAAGTGACCAAAATGATGCAGCTGTCATGACTCCTGCTGCAAATCCCAGAGAGATATCTGAAAATAGGAAATACTGGTTTATTCAATAATTACAGATGTTCAACAAGAATTACCTAATAACTTTTTGTTTTGATGACGCATTACAAAAACAAGAGATGCTCCAAGCGCCGTAACACCCCATGTGAACGTAGCTGCTAGCAGCGCTTGATAGATTGGGTTAATACCCCGAATCATTTCAATGCCAAAATGATGTATTCAGAGTATTGTTGTTTGGAAGATGAATCCCAATCTGAAAAATTGAACGTATTTTTTGAGGTAAAAGGGAAATTTAACAAGAGAAGAGTATGTTACCCGAAAGTGGGTTGGCAAGCTTCTCAGTGACATACATTAAATGTGGACTAACGAAGAACGCTCATGGGATCGCAGCGTACGAGCGGAGTGTCGTTAAAAAATGCTTTCGCGAAGGGCTATTAACGGTGCAAGCTTAAATAATTAATGAAAGCTCATTTTACCGGTTTTCCGGTGTAAAACATTGCTTCGTCTATCGGCTTGCGCAAAGCAAGCTATTACACGCTTGAATCTGAGGAAATTGCTCATCTATTACATTGAGCGAAAAATTTCGTAATTTTTTTGGTTCTCCATTGCTCAGTGTTAATTTACCTTTTTTCTGATTCTCTTTTTTAATTTTTAAGTCGATAACTTACAACTTCCTGATGCTACATGACAACGCAAGATCGCCATACGGCTTAGAATAACCCAGGCGCTTGGAGTCCAGGTCTTATGTTACCCACCATATTCACCAAACTTTGCCCCAACTGATTATCATCTTTTTCGTTCTCTGCGGGCAGAAGTTTTATGATAGAAAGGATGTCGAGGAGTGATTACATGACATTTTCGCCTCCCAGTCTCCCAAGTTCTACGCGAATGGAATCGCTCAACTTTCATCGCGTTGACCAGAAATCATAAATACTATGGTGAATATCTCAAATATTGAATCTCGTTTTTTTTTTGAATACATTTTGTTCCAAAAAAAATTCAAAAAATTACGAAAACTTTTCGCTCAACCTAATAAAACGCAGGTAAAATTCCTCCGGGATTGCGAACTCACCACGAAGCTTCAAGTAAGCGATCCAAACGACTGAAAGAATCGGATTAATGAATATTGAAACTAGAAAAAACGAGTTATAAAAATTAAAATGTACTTTTTCAGGAATTGCGTATAAAATTACTATAATATAAACGTGAAAAAGTAACCTGAAATATATATGTATAATAGTGACGCAATAGTGTGATCAGTGACGGAGATTGTTTAATTCAAAAAAATCTATTAGATTTTGAGATAGGGTATGAATATACAAATAAACAAATAAGAAAGTTTTGAATGACTGAAAACGAACAGTGCTCTCCGTGAGCAAATAAGAAGATTAAGTTGAAGAAAGTTGGCGCTTGTGTCTCTCATTTTCACGCGATTTTTACGCGTAATGATTTATTCAGTAAGAGCATCGTGAACGAATAAATTTTAGCGCCGTGTGGGTGGTATCGAGAAATGTAAACAGTTCTAATTTAATCTAAAATGGAGGTAAACTACCAAAGAGCCGATTCATTTCAACGGATGATGCAAACGTGCTTAACAGAACCCATTTGAAAAATTAGCACGGGACTACCTGGTTCCATGAAATATTACACTTCACAGCACAATATCTGATCTTTATGTAAATATAAGCTAAGAAAATAAAATCACGTGTTATTGCTCTTGAAAGATTTGTGCTTCCGCTGAATACCGGAATCCCGAAAATTGAATACAGAATCAGACCAAGGAGCCCAGGAGCTCTTATCAACAAAGCTCTTAAAGAAAGTTCTAATAGTGCTACAATGCTTGAAATGGACTCACTATTTTAGTAATAATAGTGGACAACAAGCTAAATGCAGTGATAAATGCAAAACTCCCAAAATTTAAAAAATTGTTTGGAATTATCTCACTTTACTGCACGAGTCAGCGCTCCAAAGTTGCCTGTGGCTTTAGAATAATTGACGAGCAAACTTTAAGAGTAGTCGGCGTTTATCTTTTCAGTTGATAAATTTTCTTGCGTGCTCACTACCAAGATTATTTTAGTTACCAGAAGTGAGGAGTATTTATAAAATTAAACTAAAATCCATTGCTCCGTGACTTTCAAAGATTCTGTAGAACCGGTGAGAGCACTCGAACTAAAAATTGGCTAGCTATTTACTAGTGCAGCGTTCAAGATGACAGAAAACGCAAAGAAGAAAGAATACTCACAGCTCCTGCCATTCAATGGCACGCTTCACGGGGCACTGGTGGCATTCCGATGTGCCCGAAATTTGCTGAGTGTATGGCTTTGAGAAAAAAAAATAATGACATTTAAGAACATAATGTTAAGAGCACGGACGAAGCGAATACAGCATTTATTTGTTCACCTGTTCTGCAATTTTCAGCACGCGAAATTATGGGCAATCTGCGAAAAGAAGATCAAAAATGTATCGAAGCTATTTTTATGCTCAATCATTATTCTTCAACGATGAATCTAACCCTTTTGTTTTAATTTTGACCCACCGCCTATTCACGAATCGAACAGTTACTAAAATAGCACTGCCGATCTCTCAAAACTGTTCTTTTCAGAGTCGTTGTTACCAGAAGAACCAAAATAATAGAAGAAAACGAAGAAAGATACTCCTGAAGCGAATTTTTACTGGCGAATCAGCGTTCATTCATCGCTTTTTCAAATTACCTCATTCGCTGATGTTTCACCGGTGGAAATATCAGAGTGGAAAATGGTCACAAAATCGAAGAAAAATCGCCCAGTGTCAGAAAAGAGATATTTTGAGATTATAAGTGTTTATTACAAAAAATAGAAACATATCGTGCAGAATACATTTTGTACTTTTAACCATGTTCTTATTGACTGTGGAATGAATAACGGCGTTGCGTATTATGTGAGAGCCATGTATTCGTCTTGTTGGGCCGTGTAAATCATCCCATTTTCTTCCATTTCAGAAAGAATGCTACGAAGGCGTGATTCTGCGATAGTCGCCATTCGTTTGAAGATTTTATCAAATGGAACGCCGTTGCTATCCCCGTATTGACCTTGATTAGCTTCTAAACGAATACAGGCTCGAATCTAAACAATACTCACATGAAGAATGGTACCAATTTTTACTTGCTTTTGATTTTAAACTATTTGGAGTTTTCGGAGAGGGAGATTCTTCCTTGGCTTCGTTTTTGACAATGATCTTGCGCGAAGGAGTTCTTACCGAATTCTGAATATTACTGTTTAAAAATAGTTTGCTTTATAATACCAAGATTGCATTTGCATCAAAGTGGTGAAGAGATCTTGATGTAGGCGGAGCAAGCATATTCTTCCAACCGTGAGTGTTTCCGATACGCATGCTCTCGATAACATTCTGAAATTCGTCGAATATTAATGAAAAGAGAAGGGAGAATAAGCGAAATTCTGCACCTTTTCAAAGAATAGCTGAGAAACTTGCGATTCTAACTTGAAAATCTCATAATCTTTGTCATCTGCTAGTTTTTGAAGATAATAAACGAGAATCACTGAAACAAAGCCTTTGAGTTCCTGAAAATCACGAATGGTTTTTTCCTACGTTTTTCTCCTGCCACATTTTTTAGCTTTCCAATCACACGGACACGAACATCTTCTTCCAAATCAGGCGCAACGAACTTAGAGCCGCCATCCTAAAAGATTCGCAATTAGATACATTCAAATTAAAGTTAAAATTGAATTACATCATAATTCCCAAACTGAATTACATTGAATGTTTGCGCTGGGACTTCTGGATCATGAAGAACATACGTGGTTTTTCCATCAGCGGATGATTTTTCTAAGATGACTCCGACGGTGTGAATCTGCAGAAATGTGAATTTTAGCAGTATTCTGAAATATTTGGAACTTACAGTTCTGAAATGGTATTCTCCGATTTGGTAAAAGTCTTCGTCAGTATCGTCTAAAGCGGTTCTTAGCGACGACAGTGTTACGGGAAGTGGCAATTTATCTCCTAGCGTTTGGAAGCTTTGATTCTGTAAATCGTCACTCATTTCATTTCTAACAACATTTCAACCTTTTTTTCTAGCGAAATATCGTGCGATGCCCATACATCACCGCCTCCAAAATCCATCACAAGTTTTTCTAACGAACAGAAATCTCGTTTAATGATTCATTGAAGTTGGACGTGGAAGAGAAAACTCGAAGTCAGTCCGCACAATTTCTTTAAATTGACTTTTATAGCTTTGACCTGACAATGCCTTCAGTTAAATCAAATAAAACGGAGATTCCTTCAGAAATATAATTTTAAAGACGTATAAAATGCAAAATTAGTATTTTGCATTGCTGCTAGCCATTGAAAAAAATATATAAATGATCTGGGAAGTCTGGGAAGCCTCACTTTGGTCATATAATTGTCCAAAATGAGCCTTTCTATTGCTTCGAAATTTATCACAAATTATAATGACAGGTCGATACACTGCTCGTGGCGAAATTGTGCAAAAATATTCACTTCTTCCTTCAATTCGTCTGCAACTCGTCTTACCGCTTGTCATGCTAACTTCTTTCGACTTGCAAAATGTCTCAGAATTCAGATATTTTTAGATGAGCAATCTCAGAGTCATTTTACCATGATTTGTTTCTAATATTCTTTATTGCCTTTTTATCGTACAAGTTAACAAATGCCACGAGTCGCTATGAATGTCCAGATTTTTTGAAGAGAGATTTGTATGAAACACACATTTTTTGGGTTTCTGTTCACATTTAAATGTACAAAATTCGGGTAATAATGCTCTGAATGAACCGTTCTCCCTTTTTCTAACCAAGCTGCTGAGACAAAACGTCGCAATCGGAATCTGAAAAAAAATGCTAAGAGATAAATGTCAACGCCGGTACTAAAAACTAAAATACTATGTTCAGTTTTGTTTTTTCTGTATCATTCAATGTTTCTTTCTTTTTTTTTATCGTTTCCATTCAGCTAAAAAATGACATTAGAATCGTCTACACACGAAATCTAAGAAATTCATTGACTCAATAATTATAGAGTTCGACGCTTGATCTTTTCATGACCCGTCGCGCCTATTTTCGCGAAAGGATGCTATACCAATACCAAACGTTTTCAAAAGAATCGGCTTCCAGTACTGAAAAAATGAATTTTACGATTTTCAAAACGGATGCTATTAAATACATAGAGCCGCCGGCGCAGTGCAATGTCCAAGCCGAGACCCATCTAAGAATCTTGGCAAAATGCGTGGTTTGAATGAGACGCTCTGGTACATTGTGCTAGCTATTCTTCCGTTTCCAATTACCAACATATTCTGATGTAAAATAAAAGTTCCCGTGGATAGCACTAACGGAGAGATGCCAAAGGACGATAAGCCGAAAAGTAATACAAATTACAACAAGTTTATAACAAAATTATAGCGGGATTTTCCCCAAACGTCGAATTTGGTTCAAAAATTCCATTATCTCACGAGATAAAATAATAATTACAATATTAACAATTTTTCTGAAAGTACTGCATTTTAATAGGTTGATTCTATCAAACAAACTTTCAGCCAGAATAAGCTCCAATGCCAGTAAAATGCCGTTTTAGCAATTTATCTAATTTTTACTTACCTTTCTTTGTTTTTCATAAAAAATAAGGAACACAAGAAAACAAACGAAAACGATTGTTGTAATTATCAATATTCAGCAGATGGAAAAACTATCTTGAACCAGATGTCCGTTTTGGTTGTGTTTGATTTTCCGACACGCCGAATCCAAGATGCTCAGTACTTTACAGTGAGCTATTCTTACTTACTTACTAGAGGCATCCGAAAAAGCGGCCCTATTTCGACAAAACCTTCTTATGGTATTCCTGGAACTGCATAGCTTTCAGCCATGTCTTGGACCGACCTGAAAAATCATAAATACCGAAACAGCTCCAGGATTCTGAATCAATGGCAGAAACATTACTCACCTGAATCTCGCGGTCACGAAAAACCGAAAATTGCTAGTTAAATAGTTCATGAACTGGATTCCACGTTGATACTAACAAACGAGATGTATTTAGCCTCTGATCACCCGGTCTTCATTGGCATCGACGCACCCACGAAGACGTCTAATTGGAGCCAAAGTTGGAAGGAAGAAGACGCGCAGCATAGGAGGCATTCAATGGTATTAAGAATACAACTGAATAGCTCCAATCTCTTCGGCTCAATCGTCCTTTAAACTGTCACTTACGGCTCAGAGCATTGAATTTTCATAAAACCACTAACAGAAGAAATCTCTAGAAAAAAGACTGGTCGGGCAGCCGATAAGACGGCCGGATTCTTTGTGAAAAGGAATATTAATCCGACATGGAAATAACCCCAATACCTCTTGGATCACTATCAAAAAAAACCGAAGTATGGGTGCGCTGTGATCCGCGCTGTGATTCCGCACACCCACGATGAAGAACTTCTAGACCAGTGTCCTTACCGATAAAAATTACCGGTAAAGGCTCGTTTCGCTATTTTTACCGGTAATTTTTGAAATTACCGGAAAAGAACCGGTAAATCTACTGGTAAAATTACCGGTACTTTACCGGTAAAGTACCGGTTAAAATTTTAAGTCCACGAGGACTACACGACCTAGTTTTTTTTTCGGTCATCTCAAAATTCTGGCTAGTTTTTAGAATTTTCTTGTTTTTTTCTTGTTTTTTCGTCATTTTCTTATTTTCATTCGAACTTTTTTTGATTTACAGACAAAAAGTACAAATTTTTCGGATTTTAGAAGAAAGGAAAATCTAGATAAAGATGAACACTCCGATGAAGATCAAAGTGACAATGTCAGTGATACCACAGATGAACCGACCGATGTTGGATTATTCACTACTATGTAGCGACGAAGAAAAGCAATCGGAATAATTTCTTGATTACTGTTCATATTGACTCATGCAACTCTTGTTATTGTTTAGTTTATAATGAACTTGGTTAATTCGCAAGCAAAGCTGTTTTGGAATAGTAATATTAAAATTAACAGAAAAGATTTCGGTAAATTCATCAGATTAATAATATTTTCTAATAAAAATAAAAATAATTCTACCGGTGAAGTACCGGTACTTTCGCGGTTAATTTACCGGTAAAATTACCGGTAAATTAACCGAATCGTACCGGTAAGGACACACTGTTCTAGACTATTTTTTAAAAGCAAGTCGCAAAGAATTCTCCAAAAAAAAGAAACAATTTTTTGCATTTTCTTATTATCCATCCGCGAGTACGCGTAAATCACGTATTAGTACGTGATTTTTCGTTTAAAGGCGCTGTTTGGGTCTCGTTAGGGGATAGCGCGTTTTAACGCGCTAATTTAAAAATTGTAAGAAAGCGCACACACTGCGTTTGTGATTTCTTTTCGAAAACTGAAGCGAATATTGGAATTTTTTCTATATTTTGCTTCGAAAATCATGTTTTTTTAAATTAATTTTTATTGTCAAATTTCTTAAACTGTTTATTATCACGAAACGCAGTGTGTGCGCTTTCTACCAACTTTTAAATTAGCGCGTTAAAACGCGCTGTCCCCTAACGAGACTCAGACAGCGCCTTTAAACGAAAAATCACGTCCTCGCGGATGGATAATAGTTATTTAAAACTCACGTATGACGCAGCTGAAGACTATCGGAAAAATGTTCATTTTAAAATAATTTTTGTATAATCTAAAAGTAATTAACATATAGTGAAATGAGTAGATTCGGTCGAGATAATGCGGGAGCTGATTTATCAAATGTGTCGGTCCGGCTTTGTGGTCTTAGAGCAAAAGTACGCCGCATAAGTG
The DNA here is from genome assembly GCA_003052745.1 of Caenorhabditis inopinata. Classification (NCBI taxonomy): domain Eukaryota; kingdom Metazoa; phylum Nematoda; class Chromadorea; order Rhabditida; family Rhabditidae; genus Caenorhabditis; species Caenorhabditis inopinata. The sequence goes on along the minus strand of AP018151.1, from coordinate 13,555,079 downwards.
CTAAATTTTAGCAGAATCTCTTTTCCAAGTGTTAACGAAATAACGAAAGTAACATTAATCAACGTTTTTAGTACTGGATAATCTACTTCATCATTGTCCAATTGGTTCTGGGAGTGTCCAACCTTATTTTCGTCATGGTCAGGTAATTTAGATGTTTCAGAGTTCCAGATTCATTCTGAATTTCAAATATGCTTTTCAGAGTTGTTAAGTACAAGGGGACGGAGACTTCAAGTGGGATTCTGAATGTAGGTCGGAAATTTTCCATTTACTCTTTTATGAATATACGTTCCAGTTTCTTTGTGTGCTTCTGCTCCTTTTCTCGCTCTGGTGCCAATCGAAAACGTTTTTCACAATCATGACAGTGCTTTTTGTAAGATTTTTTTTCTGTAAGGTTTTGCGACTTAAAAAGCGCCACGTTCGAAGACAGCTTAAAACGAGAATTGATGTAATTTGTGAGTGCGCGCTTAAATCCGTTTAGAAATGTGTTTAATTATTTCTTATTTTAATCATATTTTCGCCAATTTCTGGTCATTTTCATTATTTCTAGTAGGTTTTTGCTTTTGATTTCCTGCTGCGCTAAACCAGTTTCCTATTCCTCTTCTTACGAATACGATTTATAGTTTCGATACCCGCTTTCATACTTTCATGCTCTGGCAACGCTTAGCGGCGAGTTGCCCAAAGATTATGAAAATCCCCAGAACGCTCCGAAGAAACGCTGGCGCTATTTTAGTTTTGGGAGATGGCTTATTTTTTCGCGATTTTGGCACATTCTTCGGTGTTCTCCTTAAACTTTTAAAGCATTTTTATAGAAAGCAGAAAAAATATATGTGGAAAAGAATTTAAAACATTTTAATTTGTGATTTTAACATAGAGTTACTGTTTTTCTTTGATTTCAGTTAAATTATAAAACAATGTTTCAAATAGTAATATGAAGCAGTTGATGCAATAATTTAAAATGGAAAGTTTAAAGCATTTCTTTCCCTTTTTTTGAAATTTCAAATTGAATAAATTTGAAACAGATTCAAACGACATGTAGATTTTAATAGAAAATTAATCAGTTTTTGTTTCTATCACCGAACCAAGCCGAAGTGTTGCCTCAAAAACGATCTCTGGGTCGAATTTAATTTGAGGTACTCAAGTAATTTTTTTGTTTCTTGTGACTAAAAATGACTAAAAAATTGCTTGTGATAATCCAAAATCGCGAAGAATAATGCTTCCCCTCATCCCTACAAACTTAGATAGTGCTGAAGCGCTTAAATTTCGAAATAAATTATTTAACTTTTTGAACGGGTTGCGGTAGCACTCACTGTTTTCGTGGCGATTGGCTGACTCCACTGGTTTAAGACACAATTGCGACTCTATCAGATAGAGATGGCAATAGAAATTGAAATATTTTGGGCATTATTCTGAGAATGTTTAAATAAAAATAGGTCAAGAATGACGGCCTCATGCTTACGCAGCTTACGCGCAATTACAGATTTTCGATTTATCACCGCTTGAGCCGGTTTCATTATTTTCAAATTTAAATGATTTCCCCATATTTTTTTATCAATTAATGATTGGAAATGTGACAAGTACAGATGAGTAGAAAAGAAAACAGAAAACTCCCTCGGTCGAAACTCAATTCGAAGTCAAAGCGAAACACGTAAAAATCGATTCCAATGTGAAGGGATCCTAGAAAATCATGTAAATCCATTTGCACGCTAATCCACAGGTCGTGAGCTCACTTTTCAGCAGGCAGAACAATGATCAGAAGCACATATCACTGCATGCTCCGCCGTCGTCGTCGTGCCAGTGATCTGTCATTGCCAAACCAAAGTACCAATGACCACGCGTTCCACGCTGAACATTTAGTCACTGATGCGAGAGTCGACTATCGGCTCTTTCATCGGCAACAAAGGGCACCAGATCAAGGATTAAACGATTTCTGTTACCTATTTCTTTTATTTTTCTCAAACTGATGGCTTTTCTTCATTTTTAGGAACAAGTAGAATATCCTGAAAAATCAATTTTGTCTTAAATTCTGAAAATTACCGTAAAATCTAATGCGTGAGCTCTTCATACATGTCTGCCGTATTTTAAATCTAAAAATAAAAATATACTTCCCCACAAGTACCCTAGGTTTCTTAAGGTGTGAAAAATCCGTACATTATCTTTCAGGGAATCGATTCGTGTGCGGAATGCTATCTTCTCTTCACTAGAATCGTCGTGGCTCTCGAAGTTAAAACACCATATTACTTTGGTTTCTTCTGCGCTACGCGTTTTGCGTGGCTGCCTATATAGAATGATTTCAGATAACGTAATACTCGTTGTATTCTCTTTAATTCGAGTGGGCTTCAGTTCCATTTTTACAAGCGTTTTCATGCGTTTGAGTTGGTGCGTCTTTTCTTGATTTATCAAAATAATTTTTGAATGTTTTCTCCGAATATGGCATTCTAGCCCCGTTTTAGTCTTTCGCAAACCTCACGCAAGCCTTGCATAAAACCTACGTTGTGTAGCATCCAGTGAGTCGTAATCGACGATCTGTTCTCGACGGAAATCCATTTTTATCGAGTTATCAACTGTTGAGCATATTGCACTAAACAACGCTTAATTTTTGAGAATTCGGAATTTTGGAGCATCGTTGCTTAAAAATACGCGCGAATTTGAAAAATAAAAGAAAAATTTGCCCAACTTGTCCGATTATAAAACAAATTTTTCAAAAAAATTTTGGCAGTGAGACATTGAAAATATTTTGTGCAGATCACCAAGCTTCATTATTTTCTGATAATTGTAGCTAAATACTTGGGGATTCGCAACGTGCCTGCTCAGCTCACAAGGGCTGAGGCAATATTTTGGGAGCCCGGCTTAAACAGCAACTTTGAAACGCTGAAAAATTTCGGAAAACGTAAAAGAACGTTTCGTCGACGATTTGCTGAAGAAAATTCTTTGAAAATTGGCTTAGATTACGTGAAATCTGCGCTGAAGCTGCATAAACCGAATTCAATTCAAGTCATGTGCGCGTGTTTGGCTGAAAAATTTATCTGTAATCAGAATAGAAACCAATTACTGGACAAAGTTAACGCAAGGTTTGCGCATTTTTAGTGTACAGGGTGGCAGCCATGTAGTGTTACACAACTTTGCGAGGATTCTGGCGCATGAGCACAAGCCGCTACTGTATCAATTTTATTTTTTATTAATTATTACATATTTATTACTATGTTTTTCAATTTTCTGGTTGCAACTTCCATTTTTAAGGTAATGACGGCTGCTTCACCCCATCGTGGTTCTATTATTAAACTGATGCAGCAGTGTGTGTCGAATTGGGAGATCACTTTGCTGTTGAACATCAACCGAATGCTAGTTCATCGGACTGTTACTTGTTTCCACCGTCTTCGTACACCTAATGACCATCCAAGATCGGGTCGTCCTGTCACTTTGACGACGCCAAAAGCGTTCGGGAAAGAATCCGAAGAAATCCGGAGCAAAGCATGAGGAAGCTTGCTAAAGACTTCAAAATGAGCCGATATTCTATGGGAATCATTGTCAAAGAGAAGCTGAAAATGACTCCGTATCGTATTCAAAATAGCGCATTCCTGAACGAGAAAATCAGAGCTCTCCGAATGCAAAAAGCACGAAAGCTTCTTCCAGGCACGCGCTCAGGCACACTGTTCGCAGACGAGAAAGTTTTTACCGTCGAAGCTAATAAGAATGGCCAAAACCATCGGGTTATTGCAAAAGACTTTCAAACTGCTTGTAAGAACGGAAAAATTCTCAATAAGACATCTCATCCGTCTTCAGTCATGGTTTTTGGTGGAATTTACTCTGATGGCAAAACCCCGCTGATTTTTGTTGAATTGGGAGCCAAGGTGAACCAAACCTACTACAGAAAATACATTTTAGAGGCTGCAATTCTTCCGTGGTCCAAATCGCATTACGGAAACCGACCCTGGTGCTTCCAACAAGACGGCGCACCGGCTCATCGCGCCAAGGCCCCTCAGCAGTGGTGCAAGAACAATTTTCCTGAGTTCATTTCCTCGTCAGAATGGCCAGCGTCGTCACCCGACCTGAATCCTCTGGACTACGCCGTTTGGGGATATTTGACCCAGAAGGTTTCCACCAAAAACTACGCTAGTTTGAGCGCTCTGAAGGTCGCACTTGTGAAAGCCTGGGACGAAATGGATGCAAATACCTGCGTGCCGTGGTGGACGCTTACCCGAAGAGATTGAGAGCGGTGGTGAAGGGCAAATGAGGGCAATTTGAAAACTATCGTTAAAACTTGTTTTTGTATCATTTCAATAAACTTCTGTCCAATTTTGGTGAAAATTTAGCTTGTTTGAAGACATTTATAACGTTTCAAGCGTGTAACGGTATTTGGATGCCACCCTGTAGATTTAACACTACTCGCGCTTATTATGCATTAGTTGCGCCAGTCGGTATGTGCAGAACCTGGCAAGAACCACCCATTACCTATTCAGAGGATAAAGTATCCGAGCCCCAGTCAGTGACAGTGGTGGCCTAGAAAACTCGAAGTCACCCACGAAAACAGTGTAAAATGCATAAGTTTGGCATGTTCAGCATCATTTTCAATGGCAAATTCTTTCGGATTATAGAATACCGTGCGGTTTAAAGACTACAATCTTTCCCGGCGAATAAGGCTCCGCCCTTTCGTATTTTTTTCGGCTTTTCCTCGCACAATTTCTGTTAAATTATGGTTCTCAGTGTTCGTAATTAGTTTTAAAATATTACTATTCGGACGATTATTCGATTTATGACGATTGTTGCCATTCAATAAATTAAATGCTCTTTCTTTTCGAGCTAAGCTGAACGCTCGCGGCTGAAATGGTAGCCAGTACAAACCGTGCATTTTCTATTCTGCATGTGAATAAGAAGATCATTTTGGGCAGAAATGAATGAAAAAGATTTGAAATTCTAGATAAAGGAAGTGTGCGGCAACCTTACAAGCAGCGGTGCCTATTCCCCAACGAGCTTTTTCCCAGAAAAATGCGCGGCTGCGCGGGACCCTTTTCGGAGCTTTCCAGACTAGAAAAACTATTCCACAGAGCGCATTTGCAATGCCAGATCGTGAATCGCCGAGTTTTTCGAATTTCAGGTGTAACGGCCTAGGCGACGAAGATGACTTAGAGAAAGTGGCAATTTATGATTGTATTCAAGAAATGGGAGTTTATCAATGCGCACTGTGCTCGGAAAACAATAAACCTGAAGAGCATAGTGAAAAAATCGATTGAAATATCACCGCCGTTTGTGCAAGTAGGACTTGGCCTAGGACAAGCAGAGTCAATCACGTATGAAATCGACTCGAAAACAATTTTAAATCATTGATATTATATATAATGTACTTATTTATTATGAATTTTGAGAATTTTCTGTTAATTTTTCACACTTTTAAAGGCGCAAATCGATCAATGTTATCGCGCCATGCCGACAGCTTGCATTTCTGAGTAAAACAATGTTTTAATATCTTATTTACTGGGCAAATCAATGGATAAAAAAGAAAAAACCCAAAAAAAGTGTTACATAAACGATGCAAAAAAATGGGGAACATCCACGAGAAAATATGAATTAAATTCAATAAACATGAATAAATTTTATCCTTACTACGGTTTTAAAGGCGCACGGCGTATATTTTAGGACATTGAATTCTGCGATTTAATTTTTGATGCGAATACAATATGTTGCTTAATCGGATTTTTTAAGCAGAAAAAAAAACTCAGAAGTAGTCTCCGTATCATTGCCTAATGCATTATAGAATGTTGCTGCAGCAACTCAGCGAGAAACTGCGCCCGTTAAATTTGAAATTAGCGCGAAATTGAAAAAAATCATCGCCACTACCGCGCGCCTAAACGGCAGAAATATGTACTTATCGCGACGTATCATATAATAAATAAATGAAGGGGGAGGATTTTTATAAATTTATATCTGTTGTGTGCACACCATTTTGATTTCGCCACACGACATCACGACGCTGAATCGAATTTCTAGCGTGAGGCGTGTTCTACAGCATCCGTTTTTATTATTTTGGACTTTTAAAAGGCTGCCAGTGGTTATACGTCCAACTCTATACTCACCTTTGTCGATTGTTATTTCTTTTCTTTGTCTTTTTCTGGGTGTCGTATCATTATGAGGAAAAGTATATTACAGGGTGCGCCAAAAGTATGGTAAAACGAGTTTCGTGCAAACTGGAGACTTGGAAACTGCGGTTTTCCTTTTTTTCCCCGAATTTTCTGTTTGCCAACTTCATTTTTTACAAGTAAAGCTTCCACGAAAGACGAAATAAGATCGTCTCGTCTCGTCTTCCTCTTCGTCTTGAAATCGTCTGACGCAGAGATAGAAAGTTGTGTACTGTACACAATTTGCTTACTGCGTAAGACGAATGCAAGACGAATCAAAAGACGAACGACTTTCGTCTTTTGAGGAAGCCTTATTTGCTGGTGCGGTAGCCATCAAAGAACTATTCGTCGCCAGAACGTGTGCGTACTCGCTGTTTAACGTGCGCCACAGTTGCAAAATTAGACGGTGCCTACGTCCTTGGAAACTTGTTGAGACAGACTGAGAAATGAATGAGAAATATTGACAACTTGACTCACTTCACATTTGAAATTACTGTCACAGTACTCGAGTTCTCTGCAATGCCATTAGGAGGCAATTAATATGCCCGACTTTTTGTCGTTTTCCGAAACGGCTAGTTCTGAAAGTCCAACTGCTCAGTTTCCTGAATTCCAGCTTATCATAAACTTCCAAGTGCAGAAATTACGAAGAATTGCAGTGTCGCAGTCATTTCAAACATAATGCGAGGAACAATGGGTAGCTACCAGAGAAGGGCGGAATTCCGGATTCCGCAATTTTTTCATTCCGTCTTCCGGATTCCAGAAAAAATATTTTTTTCCGTTTTCCGCATTCCGGATTCCGCGATATGGCGTTTTTATTCCGTTTTAATACTTTATTCTCAATTGTTGTGAAAAGCATACTTTTTTGAACTCCCGCAAAAATTTTTGCGAACAGAGCGCATTTACATCATTTGATTCCCTCATTAATGGTAAAAATTCCGTTTTCCACATTCCGCATTCCGGATTCCGCCGTTTTTTACATTCCGTTTTCCGGATTCCGAGTTCCCAAGATCCAATTCCGTCCTACTCTGGTAGCTACCATAGTCCTACAGTATCCGCCCTTCCGCAAACTCGCCGCCAACCGCCAAGGAAATGGTGACTACCAGAATCTGAGTTTATTAGCATTGAACGAGTTCACTTTTTCCACCTTTTCATCCTCCTGTTCACTGCGTGATGAGCTCCAGACGGCTTCAATATCTCCGTCGCTTTCTTCTAAACATGGACAGAAGCAGGAGAAGAAAAAGGAGCAACAGTAACAGCAGCAACAGCTCGAGCTCAGTTCACTTCAATTTGCTTTGCAATCTTTCATTTTTTTTAAATTTCACTTACAAAAAGCTCATTCTTAAGAGAGCCAACGCAATGATAGTTTGGAAAATGGAATTCAAAATTTTGATGATTGAATGCAATGTTTCCACAGAACCCACTTAAAATAAAGCGATGAAATCGACAAATTTTCGTTAAATTTCGATACCAGTGATACGGTCAAAAGCGGGCCCAATACGGGTTAGGTCATAACTTTCCTTAGAATGGAAATTATGACTCAAAAATGTGGTGAATTATAGATGCCGGCTCATTAATCTCATTAAGGCTACCTTAAAGACTCTAATTTGAAGCTGTAGCATTTTGAGTATTTTCTCATTATACCACTCCATGAGCAGAGCATTTTTATAGGGCAGACATCTACAATTCGCTTCCTTTCCTGAGCAGTAATTTCAATTTTAAGGAAATTTATAAGCCGGCCCGCTTTCGCCCGTTTTTCACCCGCATCAGAAAACTTATTTAAACCAACAGAAGCATTGATAGATCCAGCCGCTGTCGCTCAATCCAACACACATTTTGAATAGTGAATATCCGAGAGAAATCATCTTTAAATATTACTTGAATCAATTAGGTTTTAACAGAAAGTATGTATTTTACTGCATTTTTGAACAAATGCAGAACAAATGGCTATCTGTTTTGCTGAAATAATAAAAATGTTAATAAAATTTTAAAATTAAAAACTTAAAAAGGATTACGGTACACTTTAAAGGCACACTACAAAACTTCTATTTGAATCTCGAGAAGATATTTCTCAATTTCTAGTTTTTTTTTAATTTTTTTGCAACAAATTTCGCTTTTTCACGTTCTTATAATTTAAAAAAATGTATTGCATGCTTGGAAAAATAAACAAAAATACACGAAATTCGGTGTTCCCTGTTAAAATCTATAATTTTGAATATTCTGCGTTTTCGAAACTTGTAAATTCGAAAAGCCTTTTTTTTTCAAATACTTTGAAATAAAAACCGCTCGTGGAGTAAAATCTGAGTAGGAAAACGATGTCCAGTACCGTATAAACTGCCAAAATTGCAAATAGCATCTTTGATTTCATTCTCAAAGCGAATGAAAAGGAGAGACACAGAATAATCTGAAAATGGAAATGTCATTTAGCCAAATAAAGTTGAAACTAACGAATGGAAATGCAAATATTATACTAATTGAAGATTTCGAGCTGAAACATTAAATAGATTTTTTATATAGTGGCCCGCAGGTCGGCTTCGGGCAAGCCTACGGGCCATTCTGAAACTTTCTTCGAATTCCGTTATCCTTTCTGATTAATTTCGAAAATTGTAGATTTTGACGTTTTTTCATGCATTGGCTTGGGGGAAAAAATCAATTAGATTCATTAGCTTTCCTCTGGACACCGTATAGCCGGCAGCACCGCACCGCCACCAGAGAAGTGCGGAATTCCGGATTCCGCCGTTTTTTACATTCCGGATTCCAGATTCCGTGAAAATTTTTTTTCCGTTTTCCGGATTCCGAGTTCCCAAAATCCAATTCCGCCCAACTATGAGTTTTAATACTTTATTCTCAATTGTTGTGAAAAGTATACTTTTTTGAACTCCCGCAAAAATTATTGCGAACAGAGCGCATTTACATCATTTGATTCCCTCATTAATGGTTAAAATTCCGTTTTCCGCATTCCGCATTCCGGATTCCGCCGTTTTTTTCATTCCGTCTTCCGGATTCCAGATTCCGTGAAAAATTTTTTTCCCGTTTCCGGATTCCGGGTTCCGAGTTCCCAAAATCCAATTCCGCCCTACTCTGATGGAAAGCACATCGGCTACAATTTTCAATGAAAATCGAGCAGAATTGGAAGATGGCAGATGGCAGAGCGCCCGTGGACCCAGGTGGCCCGCATTCGCCCGCTGGGTACTATGGTGTTTAAGAGAAAAAAAGAGACAAACCATAAATAGAATAATAAAAATAAACATGCTAAAATGCCATTCCATATAATGTATGCTATAAGAAAGGTCTGAAAATGTGGCTTTCATTCAGTTTAAGCCAGAGTTGACCACTTTCGCTGGTCCTATCCAAAAGATTCGGTCGTTCGTTTCGAATGCATCTCCTCGGGCGGACTTTCGCGAAACTTCTTTCTCGTCATTCATTTGGTTTTTTAGTAGAAATGAAATTTTAAAATTTTATAATCGTCGTGTCGTTTTCCCGAGAACGACCAAGAAAAAAAGAGAAAACGGGGGGGGGGGGAAACAACTATTTCTTTATACCAACTCTCTGAAGTTTTGGTAAGCAGAACTGGCGCTGTGGGATGAACCAAACGTGGAGTTAAAATTCCTAACTTCTCGATTAAGAAACCCCATAAAAGGTGTTGGTTGATATTAAAAGCAGGACGGTGGCCATGGACCCCGCAGCTGGAGCATTGAATCGACATCTTTCCAAGATAGTTTTTTTCGACCTCGACGTTCTTTCTGGCAATTCCCCATTTTTTTCATGATATTGGATGAATGTCTTTCTCGGTCCACTGCTTTTCTGGATTCAGAAGCTTCGTGAGACTCCACAGCACGTGCCTCAGCCTTCCGATCTTTATCTTAAGCACGTCTTCTCGAGGTTGCAACTTCAGATTCCTTTGAACGGGCTTTCGATGTTCTTGTCGCGTTAGAAGAAGTCCGACGATGATATGCATCCTCAGCTTCTTTAGAACGGGCTCTTTCTTTTCTGTCCGCATCAAAAAATCTTCTCTTCATATGATCTTCCTTCGCCTTGTTTGAACGGGCATTCACTGCTCTCAATGCATCGATTCTATGCGCGCTAGCGCACCTTCTTGCGTCGTCCTATGATGACGAAGCTTGTTATTGCTTACGACTCGTAATCTTGTTTGAATTTATTATTCATTTTTCATTTATTTTATAATTGAATAAAGGTTTAATTATCCAAGTTTGAGGTTGTTACTCGGTATAGAAAACAAGAAAAAATAAAAGAAATGCGCAATAAAATTAGGCGCTAAGGTAGTTGGGGGGAGTCAATGGTTTTTAGTCATTTTTGGAGCTTTTCCTTGATTTTTTTTCTGAAAATGTTATTAGATATACTCGAATAACACTATGTAGAAAATTTTAGAACAATTTTATTGGCAGACAACAAAAATACGCACAAAAAAGAAAGTGACTAGGTGACTGGATATTTCTTGGCGATTCTGGCCCATAACTCGTAAAATTTCGCTTCATCATGATATTTGAAATGCCACAACGCCTCAAAGTAATGATCATCCCATAAATTTTCTTTGAGGCCACACTTTGGCTTTGGCTTAGGCTTAGGCTTAGGCTTACTTCAAGTCGAGAAGTGCATCAGCTGCGGTCCTATTCATATCTATGATTAACTAAGTTATTATTAACTAATAAGCGAAAAAAAAATCCAAAAAAAAATTGCTCATCGTTGAATCGCGCCAAACGTGAAAAAATGTGGAATCGTAGTTTTCGTGCCAAGAGTAAGCGTTACGCATGAAAAAAACAACTTACAAATATTTTAACAATAGCAACAAACATTTTCAAAAAAAAAATCAAGAAAAAAGTTCCAAAAATGACTAAAAACCATTGACCCCCCCACTACCTTAGCGCCTAAAATTAAATTAAAAATTCATTTAAATGTTATATTTCGAATTCAAAACGAAAATTCATAAAAGCTTAAAAATGCTTTTTTGTGCGGCATTTTGATTCTAGATTTTAGATTCTGAGCAACGAATGGGAGTGGCTTAGAGACTATTAGACAATATTTTAACCTGTTCTGAGCAAAACTTAAAGCTCATAGAGTTTTCAGCTAAACTTGCAGGCGATCTGAATTTTGCGACAGTTTTTGGTAGTTACTAATTCTGGGAAATCTCTCTTAGCCTGTTAAGCAGTTTCGAAAGGAAACATCGAAAACGTCGAACTTGCGCCGCTGCTGGCGACTGCTTTTTTTAAGAAAAAAAGACCATCGTTAACTTTTTTTTCAAATCCGTCCCTTTTTTACTCAGAATTTTTAAAAACAAAGTAATATATTTTTGTAGTTATCAAACAAATACAGTGTGGTCCAGAATTATCGCGAATCAAGTTGGGTGTCATATGAGCGCGCGCATTGACGCATTTCCAGTTCTCATGTTTATTAAAGTTTCTTTAATTGGGTCATTTCTTATTCGGTTTTTCATTTGTTTCAACCAAATAGTGCTCACTGTTCTTCTCTTCGTTTAAGCAAGAAGTTAGCGCAGCAGATTAGAAGAAATGCTCAGAGGAGCTCTCAGTAAGTTCTCAATAGCTCTTCATACGGTTCTGAATCATGGACCCTTACGCAGAGCTTCGCTGAAAGGATTCGTGTGACCCATGCATCACAAGAAAGAAGATTAATTGGAATGACTCTCACGGAACAACGCCAACTAGACTTACACTGCGAAGACATCCGAAAAGTCTCCCACGTCACGGACCCACTAAAATACATCAAAAATTAGGATGGGCAGGGCATATTATGCGACGAATTGACGGAAGATGGACGAAACTGATACAAGAATGGATTCCTCGAGATCAAAAACGACCTGTCGGACGACCCCTCATGAGATGGTCCGGCTCACTACGTAAAGAAGTAAGTAAGGACGCTTCAACCAAATAGTGCTCACCGTTCTTCGCTTCGGTTTGAGCAAGAAGCAGATCAGAAGAAATGCTCAGAGCATCAGAAACATGGTTGTCGATATGAAATTTTCAAGATTGTCTCCTCTAATAGTGCTACTCGTGTAATAGAGTTTCCAGCAAACGAAATGTTGAAAACGTCGATAAACGACGTGAAATGGCAGAATAAAGTGGAATGTGTGAATTTGGAAAACAACAATTTCGAACCATAAACTTCAATTCCTGATTTCTTTTATTCTAGCGTAACCAAAAAAACATGGACCACATCTACTACTCTCCTCGATACGAGGACGACGAATACGAGTATCGGCACGTCATCCTACCGCATGCTGTCGCAAGACTTCTTCCAAAAGGAAAGCTGCTCACCGAAGCCGAGTGGAGGCGTGTCGGAATAGAGCAGGTTCGTGAAAAGTCGCCAGTTTGGAGATTCGCTTCCGTTTCCGATGCTCCATGTTTTCTAATTAAGAAAGGCTAGACGTCGTAAAGTAGACGACGATTTCTACCGTTCTAAAGCGGGTCGTTTCCGAACCGGGTGCTTCACAATATTGATGGAATTCTCGAAAATTTTAAAACGTCCGGTTCTCAAACTATCGCTTCTTCTGCGGTCCGCTTCGAAAAAATCAAATATCGCAAAGAAGTAGTTTGGCAAAAGAGCTCGTACCGGAAGAAATACGGCGTCTAGCGTGAATGAATCCGATGAATGAAATTTCGGAATGAAACTTTTTCGGAATCAATGCGCCGGCGAAATCTGACATTTTTGAGCTCTAACTGTATATTTCACATTAAATTGCAGTCGATCGGATGGCAGCACTACATGGTGCATAACCCGGAGAAGCACATTCTGCTGTTCCGTCGCTCACGAAACTTCACGAAGGCCGACGAGGAGAAGGCCAAGGAAGCGCTTCTGCGAGAGATTGAATTGTACAATAGAACTCAGAGAAACTGATTCACTATATGAAAATTCAGTGATTTTCTTTTCGTCGTCGTGAAAAGAAGAAGCCGCACCGAGCGCGCGTTTTCAGTTTAACAACTTTAGCCACCCAGCCCCACTTGCCATGCTGCAACGCGTTCGGCTCATTTCATGCTCACACTTGGTCCGCTTGTTTCACTGCTACATCATCATTTGTCGTTTGTTCAAACTGTAGAGAGAGAAGCCGTCCTCATTGGTTGCTGTAGTGCAAATGGAGCAGGATGAACGCGATTATAATACTCCTGAATAGTGGAAAATTATGGAAAAATAACAGGAAATGCTTTATTCAGTTTGGGTTTTGGTGTTCACACATTTAGGTACATTTGATATTATTAATTGTTACAAGTTCTTCATTCTTCTTTTCTTCGTTTATCTATTTCGGAATATTATTGAGATCTGCTTCACGGACCCATCGGTAATCTGGAGCTCCCGGAGAGTAGCATGTGTTATCATGCATCACTTGTCCATCAGTCCAATACATAATATAGAAGTTGCACATCTCATCCTCACCAGTGGCACCCATGGTGATGTCTCTATTCTCGTTGTTATTCAGAATGCAACGAGCCGTCACCATGTCTCCCCGCTGAATCACCATCGATTCATTCGCCACTGGAACAAACATCTGAGGGAGTTGCGGATCACGACGCCCGATGAGCTCCCAGTGATCCGCACGCTTCTCGTCTTCTTTCACCAGCCATCCGCTGACTTCTTTTCCATGGCGGTGAGTATGCGTACGGTAGGCGAATGGATGCATGAGAACGTCTTCCTCAATGACGCACGCAGTTTCGAATGATTCTGTCTTATTTCTTGGAAGCGTTCCCCCGGTGACAAGGAGCATTGTGGCCGCGAGTTTTGGTTGCGGCTCTTCAGTGTGAGTGATTTCAAGACCCGTCTCATCGGGTTCTTCTTTCGAGTGCATGTAGTGAACTTGCATGACTAAATGGCGGATGTTACTCTCTCCGCCGACTTGGAATCCAACATCTGCAAATTGATTCAGATTTCATTCAAAGAAAAAGTTTACTATTTTTGAAAAATAGAGTAATTTTGATGTATGAAAAATACTTATTTATATAATGCGGCTTATATATGGCAAAATGGGAAAAACACTACGATATGTTTCCAGATATCAAGAATTGATTAAAGTTTTCGATTAAGTTTTAGTATTTTAAATCTATTTAAATTGATTAAAAACTCAAATTCGCAAAGGATATTTATCCTGGCCGACACAAATTTTCAGCGGTTTCTTTTCTGGGGCTATAATCCAACATTTTTCGTTGTAAGCAGGGGAGTGAGTTTCCCGGGAGTGGTTGTTTACCAGAACATCAAAAAGTTAACAACAAGAAGAATGGAGCTGCGAGAGGGTTTCCCGAGCAGTTTTGGAGCAATCGAAACGTTTTTCTGCTAAATGTGTTGGTCATTTTCAAATGAATCCTCCGAAAAAAAAACAATAAACAGATATAAATATCTTGAGGCGACGGCCGGTAGCCGGTTTTCAGACGACTCACTCTAGGTTATGCAAGGTGAACCTTAAAAATCCATTAGTTTCTATGGAAACTATGGCGGCGCACATAAAAACGTATTAGCAGCGTCGAAAAATTGGGAAAAAATCGCGAGATTATTTTTTAAATTAAAGCGCAAAATTAAATGCCTCTGTAAAACTCTATTGGACAATCCGGAGCCATGAAACATGCTTCACGGTAGACGCGTTGAATTGGACAAATTTGAAACAGAAAATAGGCCGCGATTCCGGGATCATCGTAAACTTGCGTGTTCCTAGCTTATTGGTGCGGGACGCACAAGAGAAATTTTCCATGCGCCTTTAATAGTACAGTAAGAAAAATCGATAAGGTAAGGAATTTTGGCGAAAGTTATTAGTCGCCTTGTTCCCCATTTTGCCTATTTTTGCGAATCGGCCACCTGGTCCACGGGCACTTCATTCGTCAAATTTTGGGCCTGATTCAGAAAAAAACACTAAGCTGCTAGATTTATTTTTTTTTCTCGTGGAAATTCGATACATTTTTATGCTGTGAATCGGCTAAAATTGTTCCGTTAAAATACAACTCCAAAAATGTTGTTAAGATTAGAATGCTTGCAAACTTGAAACTTGCTTTTTTATTCATTTTTCTATTATTGATAGGGCTGCTATTTCACGTGGAATAATTTTCATTAAAACTGGCGCAGTGAGCTAGCTCACATCGATTGAGCCGCTAGCTTAACAGTTTTAATCTCCGACTGCACGGCTTATCATATAACTGAAAAGATTAGCTCATTGCTCTCACCTTCTGGCAACTGAAGTGGTGGAGCGTCCATAGCCCACGCGTAGAGAATAGCTGGCTTGCTTCCGCATGTCGGAGCACGTGGCATTTCGTCATCCGATGTGCTCATCTCTCCGCAATCCCACACGAGCTCATCACTTCCTGGCTCTTCGCATCCGAATAGCAAGATGTGATGAGCGGTTCCTTTCGTGGTGAGCGCTTTGAAACCGGTCAGGTAGTTCTCCTGATCACTTAGTTCCAGAGAGGTGCACAGGTAGGAGTCGGCCTGCAATTTTTGGATATTGTGGCAGTTATTGGAAAAGGGGAAGAGGGGAGGGGGTACAAAAAACAATTTCTCTCCAATCGACGTAAGCGATTGCTGAAAAACGAGGT
Organism: Caenorhabditis inopinata; assembly: GCA_003052745.1. Classification (NCBI taxonomy): domain Eukaryota; kingdom Metazoa; phylum Nematoda; class Chromadorea; order Rhabditida; family Rhabditidae; genus Caenorhabditis; species Caenorhabditis inopinata. The sequence continues at coordinate 13,539,430 of AP018151.1, read as the reverse complement.
CAGAAGTCACGCCCATGGTTGTTTTAAATACATTTTTTTGCAACTGCTGTGTACGTTTTTTCAAAAACCCCATTCAGACCACCTGGCTTCGGATATGTCTCTAAACTTCATTTGCTGCCCCCCTCCCTTCACGCCGATCTACGTCTTATGTGACAACAGAAATTCCTCCGATTAATCAAAGATTGGCTTGCTTTATCACGGTGAAACAATGCAGTGTTTTAGTGCTTTTCTCGGAGTAATAAAAGACGAAAATAAAAAGTCGGGTTTCGTCTCGGCTTCGTTCGTCTTGCACGCAGTAAAAAAAAGTTGCGTACTGTGTACACAATGTCTATCTCTGTATCAGACGAATTCAAGACGATGACGAAAACGAGACGAGATGGTCTTTTTTCGTCTTTCGTGGAAGCCTTAATTCCGGCTGCACAGCGGTGAACAGACGCGCCACCTACAAGAAACCGTCGTGCTGATCCACTACCGTAAATCTATAGCGGTGAAGCCAATAGTAGGTGGGATTTCACGATTCTGCCAAAACGAGAGAATGGAAGAATAAACGTGCTGTAAACACAATAGAGCAGACTTGCAAGCCACGGACCGGCGCATTAATTTTGTCAAAAGGAAGATTAAAAGGTGGCAAATTGAAGTGACTAAATCTGTAGTTCCGAATCGACAAGTTGCGAAAAAACAAGCTGTGAGCTATGCACCCCACCGCTCCACTTCTTGGTATTTCCGGTATCCCTGAAATTTGATCCCGGGAAATTTCCCACGCGGTGCCGCACAATTCCTCAAAGTGAATATCACTATGATCGTTTTAAATTTTGTAAATAGTTGGATATTTCCTCATTCCGTTTCTTTTTGGGTAGTTATAGGAGCTGCCTTTACACAATTACCTTTTGAATTGAATTGAACGACACCGTTTAGGACACGTATCTAGGGATTACTAAATGTTCTCTCTATGTTCACTCAAAAATAAATTTTGAATTCCTTGGGAAAGAACTAGGCTTAGGCTTAGGCTTAGTAGACGGTAGGACAGCTAAAACACCGGGAATGCACAAGCTGCCTGGGTGCCTACTTACTGCCAACTCATAGTCCCCATGCGTATTAAAAAAAGAACAAATGAATCGCATTTACAGCGCGAATGCAGCGCTCTGCCGTGATAGTCTTTGCGCTTGAAAGCGTGCGTTATGAAGCGCTCAATTTATTCCACTTACCTCCGGAATGACACCCGGCATTCGAATTTGCGACTTTTCCGCATTGCCCCACGCGGCAAACGCCAGAAGTGCGCATGACGAGAGTAGGTAGAAGCGCGGCATTCGGAGTCGAGCCCGCGCGACAAAACTGAGTGAGCTTGCTCGGCCTCGTTCCCATCGATTTCCCTTCTTGGTCGCTTTTTCTTCTCTCTTTCTCTCTCATCGACGTCTTCTGAGAGTATCCAAGAGTCGTGCGTGATGCTCCGTGGGGGCGGCTGTGTGCTCACTTCAATACAGATGAAGAAAAAAAAAGAGAAACCGAGAAGAGCAGACGGAGAAAATAGACCCAGACTAAGACAGAAAATCGAGAAAAAACACGTAGCTGGAAGTGACGCATGCTCCTACTTTTCATTTAGACGAGCGGGTAGGGAACAGCGGAAAAACAACACAAGAACTAAGGAAAATCGGTTCTTTCCTAGACACTGCAAAATTGCAAAACGTCTAGCACATGTCTTCAATTAGTTCTTGTTTTAATTTGAAGGAAGAATTTATATCGACTTTATCAAATTCATACTAGAAGCTTTGAAGAAGGCGTTGTGGCCGTTATAAGCGATCCCGCCTATTCACATAAGTGACCATCGTCGTACTGCCGTCGTCAGTTCGTCAAGCCACACATTGTGACACCTATATTTAACGATTTTATGCTGAATACTGCTTCCAAATCGTCAGACGTCGTCTGACATCTGATCGTCTGACTACCCAAACTGTAAACTATCAAAAAACACGGCATCAAAGGTGATTCGCAAAGCGCTGCTCTGTATCGCGTGATTTTACCGTAATCAGCCTGCATTTTAAAAGAATTAAGCTGATTTGTTATTATAGTCACTTGAAAATAATAAAAAATTAGTTTATTTCTCCGATTGATCTGCAACCTGATTACGGTAGTCACACGCAGCTCAAAACAGCAAGGGTCGTATATTTCTGGAGATTTTGCGCTGTTCATTTGAAAAATTTCAGACTAATAAATAGGTCTAAGTTAGCAACGCACAGCGAAAAATAGATAAAACACGCAAAAAACCACACATATTACCGTTTTTTGGGAAAGTGGTGTGAGCGAGGATCCCTGGGAGCGTTCGGCGGGAAATTACACTGGTCTTGTGACGACCGACGTCCGAAAAACCGTTCCAGTTCAAACGATGCAAAGCTGATGTTTTTTCACGGAAAAAAAATTTTTCTTATATAATCGCGTGAGAAATGAAGCATCTCAATTTTAAGTTTTTAGTAAAAAATAGGAATTTTATTTATTGAGAGTCAATGATAAACGATCAATTTGGAATTCAAAAACCATGGAGAAATATTTATTTTGAATGAGCGCGGGTGTTCGACGCTGGTCGCGGCGGCATCATCTTTTCCCAGCGGAGCGCATTTGCGACAGAGCTCACTTCCACGCGATAATAAGCTTTGAAATTACTTTTAAAAGAACAACAAAACATTTCTGCAGTCGTAACATTTCAGAAATGGTCATTGCACGTGAACCTTTAGTTATTATGACAATTGGCCAGGCACAATCATTATTTCTGTTTTAAAAGACGGAGGAATAGCCGATCAAAAATAAAATCACCTTCTGAAACCCAATGGCCGAACCAATTGAACCAGGCGACGATCAGGGACATGATCCGCTCATGTCGGTAGATAACAACTATCAAAATCTTGGCGGTCTTCCCTATGCCAACTTGAATCCGAATGAACCGCCTGCGGCTGATCCAAAGGCTCCACCGCCTCTGCATCATTCGAAGCAACCTGATAAACCTCTGCAAAGCAAAAGTAAGCCGATTGGGAAAGATGGGAAAGATGGGGGAGAAGACGAACAGGAGTCGGAACACTCCGAGTCAAAAGAGCCAGCACCGGATAATTCGAGAGTAATAAAATTGAGGAAGAAAATTGTAAGTAACACTACTGGTAATGTTATCGCGGAATCACATTCAGCCAAATATAAATTCGTAGCGAAAACTGTGGAAAATGAGTGCTACCGTATCAGTAAACATAAAGGAGTGGCTTGAAAATTGTGCAAAGCGCGCCGCAAATGATCTTAGAGCGTAATTTGTAGGCGTTTTTTTTCAATTCTCAATTGAAAGCTCTCACTCAAAAGTTACACACATTTTCTTAGCAACCTGAAATTGTTTCAATTCTCTGCATCATAAAATGGATAGGACCGAGAGATAAGATGCGCGTGATTCCGCGCGTTTTAATTGAAAATTGAGAGACTGGATATACATAGTTTGAAATAAGATCTGGGCAATTCCTGGTTTCCATATAAATGTGACCGAGAAACATAGTAAAAATTGGAAAACGCGTCTGATATCATCTTTTGCAACCATCGGAAAAATGGTACAGTACCGGCAATAAAGGTATCATATTATGGTTTTTCGACCATATCTCATTCGATATAGAACGAATCAATCTGATTTTTTCACAGTTTGTTCATGAAGCAACAATCTATCAGTTAAGAACATTTGGATTTGTGAGACTAATTCATAATGGAGTAATTTGAAAAAGAACGAAAACAACAAAAACCCATATTTCTTCAATGAAACTTCGCGCTCTTAGAAATAGTTCTATCTGCGAAATTTCAATATTTTGTGGGAAAATTATTTGCGTCAATTACTGCCTGGCATCTACTGAGCATAGAATCGATCATTGTGTCGATGGTTGATTGGAGAATCTTCTTCCACTCCTCCTGGAGAAATTTGAACTTCTTGTCGATGTTTGAAGCAGTTTTACCGGTCAATCTCTTTTCAAATTCCTCCCATAGGTGCTCAATAATGTTCTGGTCCGAGCTTCGACTCAGCCAATCCAAAAGAGTGACACGGCAGCGGTTGAACCAGCTGCGCAAGTGATGAGAACGATGCTTGGGAACCTTATCCTGCTGATACAGAAAGGTACGGCCTATGCTAGACAGTGCCCAGAGTCTCATGGTGTTCTCCAAAATATCCTTATATCCGTAGCGATCGAGATTACCGACGATGCGCTTTAGAGGACCCATTCCCGTGGCGTAGAAGCAACCCCAAACAACGCAGGAACCGTCACCGTGCTTCATGGTTGGCAGTTGATACTTGGGGACGTAGCGAATGCCGGTAGGACGACGAATCCACTTTACACCGTCACTTCCAAACAAGTTGCACTTGCTTTCGTCCGACCAGACAATATTGGCCCAGTCCTGGCGGGTCCAATGAATATGACTTCTGAACCAGATGGTTTGGGGTTGCTTCTACGCCACGGGAATGGGTCCTCTAAAGCGCATCGTCGGTAATCTCGTCCGCTACGGATATGAGAATATTTTGGAGAACACTATGAGACCCTGGGCACTTTCTAGCGTAGGCCGTGCATTTGTGTATCAGCAGGATAAGGTTCCCAAGCATCGTTCTCATCACTTGCGCAGCTGGTTCAACCGCCGCCGTGTCACTCTTTTGGATTGGCTGAGTCGAAGCTCGGACCAGAACATTATTGAGCACCTATGGGAGGAATTTGAAAAGAGGTAACCGGTAAAACTGCTTCAAACATCGACAAGAAGTTCAAATTTCTCCAGGAGGAGTGGAAGAAGATTCTCCAATCAACCATCGACACAATGATCGATTCTATGCTCAGTAGATGCCAGGCAGTAATTGACGCAAATAATTTTCCCACAAAATATTGAAATTTCGCAGATAGAACAATTTCTAAGAGCACGAAGTTTCATTGAAGAAATATGGGTTTTTGTTGTTTTCGTTCTTTTTCAAATTACTTCATTATGAATTAGTTTCACGAATCCAAATGTTCTTAACTGATAAATTCTTGCTTCATGAACAAACTGTGAAAAAATCAGATTGACTCGTTCTATATCGAATGAGATATGGTCGAAAAACCATAATATGATACCTTTATGTCCGGTACTGTAATTGAATTTCTGTGCAAATAAAATTGCTTGCGTATTTCTCATGACAGTGCCATGTAAGCCTTTGATCGAAAGTTCATTTTTGGTTCTTTGGAAATTTCTCGAGAAATTTTTCTCGTTAATTTTTCGGGAAAATTTTTCGAAATGCTTTCGAAACGACACACTGCCACAATGGAAAGCATAAGCATCTTGTTGCCGTAGTGCTTGCGAGCATGACCATCGAAATTCAGCATGATTGAAAGTAGCTTTCAAAGCCACAAAGTTTTCCTAAAATTAGATTAAAAACGTGTAGTTTTACCTTCCGGTGTTAGCGACAGTGTCGTTTTAATTCACAGCACTCCTTTTCTACTGTTTTCACACACGAGGCGAACCGCGCTCCACGGCAGCTTGTGGTTTGAGGATTACGTGGGAATTGCTCTCATTTTTGCGAAATAAGCAGCTCATAGCCACGAATGAATTTTCACTGTTTCTATTTGAATTTTTCAGAGATGTGCCAGAATCCTGTACTGGCTGATGCTTTTCATATGGACAGTATTCTTGATTTTCTTTGTTCTGATCCATCTCAACACATTCGGAATTCACTTGCTGCCGTTTTTGAAGAAATGAGGAAACAAGAGGAAAATTGACTACTGAAATATTAAAATTCAACAATTTTAATAAAATAATTATTGTTTGTCTTCAAATATGTATTCTTCCAACTCAGCGCTATCAATATCTTTTAATACGTTTGAATAAAACAAAAACGGTGAACACTTGGACACTGAACAATTGAACCTTGTTCAGGGTGATTTTTTGTAAAAATGTTAATTGGAAGCTTTTAATTAGAAGTTATATTAGAAAAAAAATTGAGAAAAGGACAATTACAAGTGGTGAGAGAAATTAAATAGAAAACATTGAATTTGAAGAAAGAAATCGATAGAAACTGCAAAATAATGAAAACAGTTTGGAGGAAAAGGCATTTAAAGGATCATGAGAACTGTTGCTCCAATGGTCCTGCAGTTTAATGCTACAGTTGCGCCAAACTGTTATTCATTGCAATTTAGAAAAATTAACATTTTGCAACAAAAAATATTATAACATTTTTATTGTTTTTTGTCAGCCTCCGGACCGAAGTCTTCATAACCATCATCCATTTTAACAGCCTTTTTGTCATCCTTCACAAGAATTTCCATTCCACTCAGCACCTCCTTTTCTTCCTTCTTATCCTTCTTCCCGTCTCTTTTATCTTCTTTTTTATCAACAACAGCTTCCTCTTGAGTTGTGTCCAATTTCAATGTATCCTTTTCCTTTACCAGATGTTTTTTCGTTGCTGTCTTCTTCAGTTCCGCTGTTTTCATTTCTTCAGATGCCTTCGCCGCGCTTATATCTGTTGATGACACTGAAGCAGTCAATGCCTTCTTCGTCGTTCTCTTTGCAGTTTTTGCATTTTTCGACTTTTTTGGGTCTTTAGCTTCTTTCTTCATACGGGTACTATTCACCATCGTCGTGTTTTTCTTTGCATTGTTATTTTTCTGCATCCTTTTCAAAACCGAGTCTGAAAATTTTGCTGTAGTTCCACAAATTTTGGAATTGTATTCACGACTAATAAGGTGTTGTGCATATTATGTAAACTGACTAAAATGTTCTCAAAATCATCATTAAAAGAAACTACCGTAATCCTGTAAAAAATTTAAAAAACGGCATATTATTAGGCAAAATAGCCTTTATCTAGGAACTGAGTTCGTTTGCTAAGCACAAGACGCTTTTTTCTGAACTTTTTAAGGCGAAATATAAATTGTAAAAATGACAGGGCGATTTGTTAAATTTTTCAAAAACAATATTTGAAAAACGTGTGCATGAGAAAAGAGATAAATTACATATTTTTAAATCTTTTTAAAACATTACTTGAAAAAAGTTTATGATTAGCTGTTCATAATACGATTTTCCGATTAAAAAAAATTCAAAAAAGTTGAAGCGTGCAGAATATGCGCCCCCTGTTGCTAGCTAATAGTGATAAGAGCCTTTAAATCGATGTTTCGCGAGCTCAAAACGAATTTCAGAATGTTGTTACGACTATGCACCCTTCAGCCTTGTGGGAATACGCCAGTTTGTTTACAATTTGGAACAATCTTAACCCAATAAAATACTCACTACAGGTGATGCTTCTTTGCAGCAAAAACTTGAAAATAAATGTAGTGGGTCTTTTCTTACGTCACGGAACGAAGAAAGGTCGGTTTGTAAGATTTCAAAGTTTCACGTCGCGCTATTTCAATTTTAACCAGTAAATTACTAATTTTTTTTGTTAAGGTATTATTTAGAGCTCTATTGTCTCATGTTGAAAATTTGAAAAGGTTGTTGAATGATCAAATATCGTGATACAGTGATGACCACTCCCCATGAATAATCTAAGCCAAATTTGAAAAATAATTTCTAAGTCGACATATAAACAGCCAACACTGGTCATTTTTCGAAAATTCTCAAATTACGCGAGCGAGTTGCTGGTGTTGAGATTTCTTATGGGGTTATTCATAAAAAGCACAATTGCATTTTTTTGCATTAAAATGCAATCGTGAATAACATCAGAGTGGCATTTTTCGCATTAAAATGCAATTGTGATTTTCATGAATAATCCCATTATTGTATTAGGCGGTGAAACGGAGACGATTTCTCGATGAAAAAGTCTGAATAAACCATGAAATCTTTACCATATTCATTGCAAACGTTTTCTTTCTTCAGAATTCCCCGTGGACATAAACGGCTTGCCAGTGGCACCAAAGCCTTTGCTGGTCCCAGGTTTACACCGTAAATAGGTCGATTCTATTGCATTTGGCGACTGGCGGTTTTTTTTGCAGTGCTGGAATAGGCACCTTGTTAACCCTGTGCCGTAATTTTCCAGAATTCGAATGTGTCTTGCTCAATTTTTTTATGATCTAAAACAACAAAACCAACATTAATAGGTTCATTACGAAAAAGGAGTGAAATATGGTAAGTTAATCAGGATGTTCTGCAAGAGTTTAGAGGTTAGGTGAGAGAAAAGGAGATTTAGGTGCACTTCACCGATCTACTCTGCTAATTCCCTTTCAACGACGATTAAAAAAACGAGAAAACGTACACAGAGGTTAAAAATGACGTAGATTGGAAATTTTCCCAAACAATTTAGCATTGTGCCCTGCCAAATTAACAGTAAGCACTGCGGCGCATTAGCCACCATAATTTTTGCATAAATAAAAAAGTATTGTGGAGTTAATTTTATAAATTTAAGGAGCCATATTAAAATTAGAAAATGCCTTTTCGAAAAATTATCGACGAAAATTCCCTCTTCTCCCAAACAACGCAAGAGCGCCAACAGCGGCTTAGGTTAGTGTTAAAGAGTTGAATACTCAATACAAATGATGAATTGGCGCCTGAATTACAATGGCAGATTCGCCAAAAAATTATTTTTCACTTATTTCAAAGAAAGTACGCTCTTATTGAAGCTGAAGGTTGCATTAAGATTTGCATGCTTTCTCATTTTTGCTACATAAAATTTCAGTATAGATAAACGGAATCAAAGTGCGCAGTCTTTATTCTAGTTTTTTGACTGCACAACGAGCAACTACAATGCTTTCACCGGTTATCCGTCTCAACTACATCTACTGTTCGGCGACACCCATAACATGATGCGGGTATATTTCAATAAACCCCCCCCCCGGAACATTGCAATAAACCCCCCCCCCAATTATACATACCGGATAACCCCCCCACCTTGCCTCCTCGAGCGTGGGACCATTTCAATATAGTCCCCCACCGCGTCTCCTTTCTGTAGTGGGGGGGGGTATATAATTGTTTATTAAAAGATTCGCTGAGTATCAAACGCGCAGGAAGCTGAAGTTGCTTCTAATTATTAATTTTCTCTGTTTTTTCTGATTTTTACCCGTTTTTCATATTTAATTTCTTTAAAAAATTTTTTTATCGAAGCATCTTATTTCTACAGTATGTAACTCTCGAAGTTAACTTCCATTTCTGACTTCCACACCTCAATTCCGGATGAAGAGACCGCTCTCAGTGTTCTTATGAACGAAAGTATTATTTCGGATAAAAGAATATGTAAAAAGTGCAATCAGCAGGCTTAGACTTAGGCTTAGGTTTAGGCTTAGGCTTTTGAATTTCATTTCTCTTTATTGTTAACCTGTTGTTTTGTTGATTAAATTGTTTTGTTCACTGTTGATGACTCTAATTCGCTCGATACATTTATTAATACCATACTCTCTCCCATTTAAATAGAACCCCCCACCATTTAAATAGAAGCCCCCACCATTTAAATAGAACCCCCCACCAACATTTAAATAGAACCCCCCCACCATTTAAATAGAAGCCCCCACCATTTAAATAGAACCCCCCACCAACATTTAAATAGAAGCCCCCACTATTTAAATAGAACCCCCCAACATTTAAATAGAACCCCCCATCATTTAAATAGAAGCCCCCAACATTTAAATAGAACCCCCCAACATTTAAATAGAACCCCCCATCATTTAAATAGAAGCCCCCACTATTTAAATAGAACCCCCCACCATTTAAATAGAAGCCCCCACCATTTAAATATGACCCCCCACTATATTAAGATGACCTCCAAGGTGGGGGGCTATTCTAGCTACCATACAGTGGGGGATCGAAATGAAATCTGTCGGGGGGGCTAATTGAAAGATTTCCAGGTATTTCAATATACACCCCCAAATCAACGGTGGGGGGATATATTTCATTCCAATTAAACCCCCCAATGATATCATTCCAATAAGGCCCCCCTTCTTCGAACTTTCCCAAATTTCAACGGCGGTGGGGGGGTTATCCGGGTAGTGGGGGGGTTAAACAGGGTGGGGGGGTATATTGAAATTTTCCCCATGATGCCCAGAGTGTCGCAATTTGAGAGTCCACTGCAAACCAAGTTGTTCAGTTTACGACTAGTCCGAAATCTCTGACAAAATTGTTTTTTTCAAGTTTTAGACTTGAAGTATTATATTTAGTTGCCTGGTATGAAAACAAGAAATTAGAGAATCAGCTTCTGAATATTCCAGAAAACATTATCTAAACGACTTTTGTGAATGCTTAAAAGCATTTAAAAAGATGCGCCGCAGCATCGGGCGGGATTTGAGCTTTTGGTGAGAGGAATTCGATTTATTCCTTATTAATCTGTAAGCTATGCGTACTTTTTTATTTTTAAATATTGTTCAATCTTCGTTTCCGAAGAGCAATCAATGCGGTTTTCTGCATTTTTGCAACTTGAGAATGCAAAAGCCCTGACATTTTAATTAATTTCTTAACTTTTTTTATTCCATGAATAGGTGAAATAATCCTATAAAAGGCGTCAATAACATTCGAAAATAGCTGGAAGCTGGAAGTCCTTTTTTGGGAAAAGAATATGAAAAAAATATTTCTTTAAAAAAAGGAAACCTTTGTACATTCTCAATGATATATATTACTTTTTGCTCCATACAAAAAATCAACACTTTTATATTTTCCAACAGCATTCATTATTTTGGCATAACATCTCCTGGCATCTGCTGCTGAGGCGGTCCAGCTCCCGTTTTTGTAATATCTATTCGATTATTAAAAATACTCTCGGGTCCATACACGTGTATTGTGCATTCCTGAAAGATCGATTTTGGGATTTCCAAAAGTGTTCAATGAAAAAATTACCAAGTTCGCTTTAACATGCATCACTGCCCCATAATTATCAAAATGTCCACAATAACTTGGAGCCGAAAATATCGTTAAAAGTTTCCCATTTGCAAAAAATTCATATCCATCAATGACCACTTGGTGTGCTCTCACAATCAAATCCAGTTGATGTTTCTCCAGAAACTCAGTAACTGCTACTTCACCAAACACACGACCTGCGCCACGCGGCGAGTCTAGGTATCGTCCATCTGGAACAATGTTTGTTGGGTCTGCCCAGCAAAGATCAGCAAGAAGGCCGACATCTGGAACATCACAGGGGCGTTCTATACGTTCCACCTGTCTAAAAGTGTTCGGTGTTACTTTAGAAATCTAAAAAAAAATAAGCTCACTCCATGTCAATTAAATCCTCAGAGATTCCGCCGTGCATACAAATAATGCGGTTACCGACGATCGCACAAAGTGGCATGCAGTAGAAAGCCATTTGAAATGTTTCGTACAAATTGGTGCTAAATCGTTTGGTACACTCAAAATAGAAACCGTATTGCATGTTGACTGGTCGCGATTCGTGGTTTCCTCGTAGTAAGGATACATTTTGAGGACAGAGAAGGCGATAGGCAAATAGTAGAGTTATCACTTCAATGGAGAATGGTCCGCGGTCGACATAGTCGCCGAGAAACAGATATCTGAAATTTAAAAAAAATACGGAGGGAGTCGGAAAATGCGGAGTTATATCGTCTTTAATACAGGTTGAATTTTGATGAAAGATGGTAATTTGGTTTTTTAACTGTTTATATAAGGGGAAAAAACATTTCTAAAGAATTTCTAAGGCACCACCCTATCTCAAGTAGAATTGAGATACTTATCACTTGATAACTATACCCTCGTTTTTATCGTATTGATCTTAAATGCTCCGTAGCCGTTCATCTGCCCATTACGCTAGGAGCGGCCCTAAAGAAAAGCTACGGACGATATAGAGGGTCACAATCAAAATTTTAGATTTTAAAAAAGCTGGTTTCAAGTTTATCGCGAATTTATCCTACTGCGCTCAGTGAAGAAGACGTGTTCGCTGGTAACTTGTGATGAGCAATACGACAGCGTGGCCTACTCCATCAGTGGCACATTATAACCTGCATGGACGAAATGTGGTGATATGGTGTGAATTCGGTTAACATTGAAAGTAGGACTTTGCCAGATTTGGACGGCTAGATTCAGTTTAGTTCATACTGGAAAAGCAGACTTGTTATTATTCGTTGTTACTTCCTAATTCCAAAATTTTTATATCTACTTATTATTAAGCGAATAGTTCCGTCTGTCTGTCCAGGACGTTTTTCTGAATAACTCAAAAGTAAGGCTTCCACGAAAGATGAAGACAAAAAGTCGTCTTCGTTCGTCTTGCATTCGCCTTACGCAATAAAAAAAGTTGTCATCACCCAGCGTCAGACGAATTCAAGACGAAGAAGAAGACTAGACAAAGACGAAGATGAGACGAGACGGCCGAAATTTCGCTCAAATGGAAGCCTTCGGGAATCCGAACCGCGAAGAATACGGAGATCTACTTATTATTAAGAAAATAGTTCCGTCTGTCTGTCCAAGACGTTTTTTGAATAACTCAAAAGAACGTGGGCCTCCTATTTTGAAATGCGGGCCACTCGAGCACTTCGCAACTATATCTTTCGCAGGGTACTTGGGGTCGCAGGGTACTTGGGGTACTATAGAACTATACACACAAAATCTACAAAACTGTCTTAACAACGTTATAAATAGAAATTATGCTGATATAGCAATCTGGATGTCCGTGTATCACATGTCAAAAATCAGTTTCATATGTACAAAACTACAACTTTAATAGAAATAGCTTTCCAAAGATTCTAAAACATTCCAGAACATTCCAGATTTTTCTACAATTGTTTATAGTAAAAAACTCGCAGCCGTCTGGTAGATGTCTATTAGAATCGTACAGAAACAAGCAATTGATAGAGAAACGCCTTATAACTGTAATTAATTGATCGAATTTTCAGTGGCTGCCATAGAAGATCGCAAAACGTGGAGTTTTGTTTAAATTCCCGAGTCTGCTATTTACATTGATTAGAAAGTCTTATAGCAATTACATAGACGTTATCGCTACTGTCGAAATAGCTCTAATGACCTGTTCTAGCTAGAAATAACATAAGATGGAGAGAAGCACAGATATTACTTCAGCCAACTAGCGCGATATTCACTTTTATTGCCTTATTTTTCGCCAAGAAAGTGGTAGTAGTAATTTATAATAATAATAAACGGGAAACAGTGAAAGGGCACAAATTATATTTTGCCAAATGTGATTTTTCAGTGAAAAAAGTTTAATAAATTCAGTATATAAAAAAAGTTTCTCCGTCGAGTTTTAAAATAATTTCAAATAGTGTGCGAATAATGTGTGCGCAATCTATGCATTTTATCGCGCAAACAGTTGCAAAAGTAGGCGGAGCTTACTTCAATTTCATTGTTTGGATCAACGAAATAATTGTTGCTCAGTTCCTATATTAGAACCGAAAAAATTGAAACGCCTTAGAATTATACGAACGACACATTAGAAAACCGTCCCTTGAAATGAGTCTGCTGCCACCTCGGTCATCTCGTTCAAACCAGCTGTTTTTTAATGTTTTGTTATATTTTCTTAATAAAAACTGAAAACCTTGTTAATTTTATAATTTTTTCGATTCAAATGACTAAATATGAAAATCATAATTCTGTTTATTGGCAGGTATCGCCCATTCAGAGCGAATTATTTTTCTTTGATATTTGTTCCGTTCTCCATGGCTAGGACACTGAGGGTTTACGAAAAGGAGCCATACAGCAAGCCGAAAATTTTGCAATTTTGCACTGTTACACGCTTTCCTTGATTTTGTTGAGGTATGCATTCACATTTACTGTGTGCCGTACCGTTTCGTTTATTTACTCACTTTGAACATTTATCTTTATCAGGTGTAACATGAGGAAATCCAAAAATAGTGAACATTGACAGTAAATCTTCAAACTGTCCGTGAATATCCCCGCAAATTGTGACCGGTGCCTCGACCTGTAGGAATTGTGGCTTGTTGATTTAGCTCAGATCTGGTAATGTCTCACATCAAGCTTGACGCGATCCTTCCAGAATGCCTCTCGAACGCGATAACAGATCTCGACTATTTCTTTCTCTTGAATTAGTGTTTGGCAGTTTCCGGGGCACCATTCTTCTGTTAGGCGGGTCACAATTGAATTGAGGAAATCGTAGAGTTTCCCGCTTGTCGGGACAACTTCTCCTTCGCTCATTTTGTTGTTAGGAAATGATTTCGTGAAATTTTACATATTGATTTTTTAACTTTTTAAATACAACGTCGAAACGTAAGATAACACCGAAAGATAAATCACGCGAGAAATGCTGGTTTTATGAACACTGTTCTTATTTAGTCAACGATTTTTAGATTGAAAAGTTCGGATACTCTCGTTGCTGTTCTTTTATTATTATCATAAACTTTTAGATCACGTTTTCTTATTAAATTTTAAAATTCAGGTTTCAGAATGGACTATTTCGACTATTTCACCATAAATCACAGCTGCGCTCCGTTGTTAACGCGCCAAACATTTTCGTTTAAAATGTCTTTATTTAATTCAGTATTGAAAGTTTTTAACTTTAAAAACATATAACCATACAGTTTTTTTTAATTGGTGCAATGTCTTCAATTTCAATAAAGATATTTACCGATTTTTTTAATGTTTTTTTAAAACATTTTTCTCAGTTTCCCCCATGTTTGTCAGCAAATCAGCTCAAGTCTATGAACCTCTTTTCTCTCAACAATGATAAGTTTTTTTCAGACTAACTTCATTCATGACAAAATAAAATGGATCATTTTATGCCACAGATATTCTGGCACGACCGGAAGGGTCTTCTCTCCGTAGATCTTCATCGTAGGATGCGAAATGGCAAATACCGACTGGCAACTGCAAGTGTACAAAAAGAAGTGTGTTATTCTTATTGAATAATAACTCAAAAGATTGTTTCATAATATTTTTCCAGGCGAGAGTATGGGAATTCGAGTTCGAAACGGGATTTGACCCGAAAACACAAGAAATGAAGCCACAGTTGACAGTAGGGTTTTTGGCAAACCTAATTTTTCATAATCAAGCTATAAACCAAGTAAAATTCAGCCCCAGCAGTGAATGTAAGCTTTACTTGTTATTTTGAAAATGCTTATTCCATTCCCTCTCACCATAGATGATCTCCTTGCCTCTGGCGATTGTGAAGGGCGTATCACAATATGGAAGCTCAGCGATCAGCCAGCGCCGCCACCCCAAGACGAAATGCCGCCCAACAAAGAGAATTGGGTGAGGTATAAGGTAGCTTTAATTGATAATGAGAACTGCTGTGTATTTTGTTTATTTTTCATATTTTGAATCACAATAGCGATGTGAATGCCTTATGTTGGAATCCGTCAGGAACGCAAGTGGCTTCTGTTTCCAACGATCACACCTTAGCAGTTCATGACGCGATCACCGGTAGGCACTTCTCTCCTAAAAATGTTTTAAAATATTTGATACAATAAATGGTGTGTGAATTTCTACTACCTTAGTGAGAGACAAGAAAACAATTTTTTTCACATTAGTTTTAGAAATATCGAACAATATAAACCTACATTTTTTTCTTTCGAAGCAAAATCAAAAAGCCCTCTTAAATCTTGAGTTTTACAAAAATTATTGAAGGCTTTTGAAAAATAATCGGAAAAAATATTTTAAAATCTCGAAAAATTCATTTCAATTTATTCAGACGGGCTGATCGGGCTGTATTGGCCATGATCTATTTTTCTATCAGCCCGGTCCACCCGACACTATTGCAAGTCTGCTAAAAATATACTGTTCTTTGTTCCGATCAGTACTTTCGAAAATTTTCTTACCGGAAACCCTTTTCAGGAAATCGGTTATTCGTGACAAGCAATTTTCGGAGTCCCAATGGAGTATGCTGGGACCCGTTAGGAAAATATATCGTCACAATGTCTCCTGATCGAAAAATGGACTTGGTTGATGCAGTGAAAGGAACTCGGTTGAAACAATTCTCATCTGCTCCCCTCCCTTCAATGATTATATCATCGATTAATGGAGATTTGCAATTGGAGGAAAAAGTTCACAAACTGTTCCACGACGATCAGCTGTTTAGTTTTCAACGAGCAGTCGTGTTTTCTCCTAATGGAGAGCTCATTGCTGCGCCTTGTGCTCATTTAGAATTAGGATCTTCTGATTTGTATGGAACTTATTTTTTTAAAAGAGGGGATCTCGGAACGTAAGTACCATATTGTCCGTTAATGTTTTAATTGTCTTACCTTTAGAAAAGACGCTCCATACGCATTTTATCCAGCTCCGAAACCAACATTCCTTGTGCGATTTTCACCTAATACATTTTCACTTCTTACCTCTACTAAAGAGAATCGCCTTGGCCTCCCATATCGTCTTGTGTGGATAGCTCTGAACAAGGATGCTGTATATTTCTACGACAGTCAGCACAGCTACCCCATAGCTGTGGTGGATAACATACATCTCAACTCTCTGACCGATGCATCCTTTAGCCAGGATGGTCGTGTTCTTGTAATCTCTTCACTTGAAGGATATTGCAGTTTTATAAAAATCAACTTGTCGCAATGGGGAGATGTCGTGACGGAAAACGTGCCAGTGTGCGTATCACCAAATTTGATTGAAGAGAAAAGGCAGAAAAAGAAGAAGTCGATCATTGTAGAAAAAGAAAAGGAGAGAGAAGATGATACAGCAAACTCGCAAATGAAAAAACAAACGGAAGCTACGAAAACCCCTACTACGAAAGTGGCCACTCCATTAACGAAATTTTTCAAAAAAAATTCAGAAACTCCGAAACCCGAGACTGATTCATCCGAAGCTCCTTCCAAAAAACGTATTGCATTGATCAAGTGCGATAAATAATTCACTGCTATTATTGATTAGTATGTTTTTCATTTCTACAATTGTTTTTAACTAATTTTATAAACTCATTCAATCTCTATTTATTGACTTGTCTGCCAACATCGAATAATCTTCATTTAATTACAATGGATAGGAAATCTTGGTGGGCTCTGCTGGTTTCGTCACGTATCCCAAAAACTTCTGTTCGCGAAGAATTCTTCTCATCAGCATCAATCTTCCACCTCTAGTTTCTGATCGTTTTTCGACAGTGTCAACGTTGAGCTTCTCTTGCATTTTGTACGGAAAATAGCACGGTCGAAAACTGTTTCGGTGCCATGGACAGTTCCACCGAATTGACTGAAAAGTGATAGGGTTCAAGCGAGTCAACAGCGTCATCTGAATCAAAATATGCTTAATAAAAAAATACCACGAGACGTACAAATGAAAAAAAAATTGAGGACACATTAAAACACGGAACGGTTAAAATAGTTCTTATAAAGGAGCAAATTTAAGAAAGGTTGTAAATTTGTTGGTTCTTTGTGTTACGTTAATTTAGCGAATTTCCAACTGATTAGAAAACAAAAAAAAACAAAAATAAATTTCATAGTTCTGCATTTTGAAAATGTATAAGCTTTTGTGAAACAATAGAACCTGCAGAAATATTGTCGTTTTCGTAGGTCGGCAATGTTAGCTTCGCATGGCACATGGCAACTAAAACGTTTTATTTTAATGCGCACTTTAATTGCTTGCATAACATAATTATAAAAGAGATTGAATTTTTTGATCTGCAGACACCAAACAGAAATTTCAAAAGCATTTTTACGTTTGTTGGAGCACAACAAATGTTAAAAAATTTTTAAGCATGGCTTTTTTCGGATTTGAAGAATTTAGTCACATTTTTTAGTGATAACGCCCTCCAAAAACATTTCAATGATTGTTTAAAATTAAAAAAAAAAGCCTATTCCAGCGGCATTTGTGGATTTACGCAGGAATAACTTAAAGGCGCATTCATTTTCCACTGCGGGTCTCGCCACGGTTTCCTTTTCTCGTTAGATGGCTGCTTCTTTACTGCGAGTCCTAAATTTTTTCCTTTTTTTCTCCGCATGTTTTTGTTACTTATCTGTAATTTCGCATATAATTGTATGCTATTTGTAGAGCTCATATGTATTTCTAACAATTTACTACTCGTTAAATTCTAGAAGTGCTGTTTATCTCGTACCAATTTTCTTATTGAAGATGACAAAGCGTCGTCCTACCAATAAAAAGCCTACGGGTTTGAACAAATCTCTTGGCAATTCACTTAGTAACGATCGTGAAAGGACTAGAAAAAGTCACCAGCGTGCCAAGTACGATGGAAACGACATTGAAAATCCAGCCTTCATGGAGCACGAAGTCAATCATTACATCGACTCTGTCACAGATGAAACTAGTTTAGAAGAATTCTTGGCTAAAGCTGAACTTGCTGGAACTGAATTCACTGCTGAGAAGGAGCAGTTCAAAATTATTGAAAAGTAATTTTTTATAATCGTTATTCATGAGGTTATATTTTGTCTATAGAAATTCCGCTGTTGTTATCCCCACCAGAGTGGACTACCGTGCCAATCTCGATCTTCAAAAAGAAAATGAACACCGTCTAAGAATTCCAAGAAGACCAGCTAAAGAACTATGGGAGAACATGGAGGAGCTCACAAAGTTGGAGAATGAAGTGTTTCTACAGTGGAGGTCCGACTTGAGCGAGCTGCAAGAGGCACGCGAAGTTTTGAAAGACAATTAAAATGGTATGCTTCAGGTAGATGGACTGGTATTGACGCCATTCGAAAGAAATCCAGATATGTGGAGAGAACTTTGGAGAGTTATAGAAAAAAGCGATATCATTGTTCAAATTGTCGATGCAAGAAATCCTCTTCTCTTTCGGAGCAAAGATTTGGATGACTACGTAAAGGAAGTGGATCCGGCGAAGCAAATTCTTCTTTTAGTCAATAAAGCTGACTTGTTAAAGCCAGAACAGTTAGCTAGTTGGAAGAACTACTTTGACAAAGAAAAAATTAACGCGATTTTCTGGTGAGGTTTTCTTCCAATTATTTCGGTACGGAAAACGAAAAATTTCAGGTCAGCAATGGATGATTTTATAGATACCACCGTAGAAGATTGCGAAGGAAATCCATCAACTTCGAGATCGGACATGTTTGTTTCCAACAAAGATGAACTGATCACCAAGTTCAAACAACTTGGTCATGTCTCGGATGAACCTTCTGCGAAGCCAGTGATGGTTGGAATGGTTGGATATCCAAATGTTGGAAAAAGCTCTACAATAAACAAGCTCGCAGGAGGAAAGAAAGTCTCGGTCTCTGCGACACCCGGAAAAACTAGGCATTTTCAAACAATTCATATTGACGGACAACTATGTCTTTGTGACTGCCCTGGACTTGTTATGCCTTCGTTTTCTTTTGGAAGAAGTGAAATGTTTCTGAACGGTAAATCATGGAGTTAATTTTAATAAAATATGTCTTATTTCAGGAATTCTCCCTATCGATCAAATGAGAGATCATTTCAGTCCAACATCACTTCTTTTGTATCGTGTTCCAATCCACATTATCGAATCAATTTATTCCATAATGCTTCCAAAGATGCAAAAACCTTCTGCAATCAACTTACTAAATTCTCTTGCATTCATGAGGGGATTCATGTCAGCTTCTGGAATTCCCGATTGTTCAAGAGCAGCAAGATTGCTTTTCAAGGATGTCGTTAACGGAAAGTTGCTGTGGTCAGCTGCTCCTCCTGGAGTTGATCAAGAAGAATTTGATCGTCTTTCTTACCCGGAGAAGAAATCTCGGGATGTTGGTCGAGTCCAAATGGAAAAACTTGCGAAGCTTCAGTTACTCGAAGGAGACGAATTGAGGGGATCACAATTCGACTCACAACATTTCACTTCCTCTATCGGTGTTGCTCACGTCAGAGATTCAAAAGCTTTGCCACAGATGCGAGGAACCGTTGTTCCAACAACTCCAGTACCAGTTAACGGGAAAAAACATTTCAAAGGCAAAAAAGAAAAATTAAGAAGGATATATAATGAATAATATCGTTCTTGTTATAAATTTATAATTATATATATATATTTGGTTTTTACTTGTTACTCTGGTTACCGTCCAGTGGATATTTCAATTTATTTATTTATCTTGTAATACCATTTTTTTTCGGGATTGTAAATCGCAGATTTTTTCAGGTAAATATGGGCAAGATTATGAAGCCTGGAAAGGTCGTCCTCGTCCTCCGAGGTAAATATGCTGGTCGCAAGGCCGTTGTCGTTAAACAGCAGGATGATGGAGTCACGGACAGAAATTATCCACACGCAATTATTGCTGGAATCGACAGATACCCATTAAAGGTAAAAAAGTGTTATACGTTTCGGAATGTAGATCTGTTTTTTTTTCAGGTTACCAAGGATATGGGAAAGAAAAAAATCGAAAAGAGGAACAAGCTGAAGCCTTTCCTCAAAGTCGTTTCTTACACTCATTTGCTGCCGACTCGTTACTCCCTTGATGTTGCTTTCGATAAGGCCACTATCAACAAGGTATTTGGTTTTGAAAATCGTTCACATTCGTGTAACTCATTATTTCCAGGAAGCTCTCAAGACCCCGTCCAAGAAGAGAAAGGCACTCGTTGAAGTCAAAACCAAATTTGAGGAACGTTACAAGACTGGAAAGAACAACTGGTTCTTCACCAAATTGCGATTCTAAACCGCTTATTTTTCTTGTTTGGTTCTGAATAAATGTTGTTACATATCAGTGTTGACTGTTTCATTAATAAAATAATGTAATACTGGATAGTTTAATACGTGAGTCGGGCAGAAATCTTGGTGTTTGCAAGTTAGTGATTGATACGACAGAGAAGCAGAGAGTCAATCCCGCAGACACAGAGAGCGCGCTAGCTGCAGAGTGCCTGGTGTTGTCCCGCGTATCTTGGTCTCGCCGCGAACGAGTCTACGATCGAGGGGAGGCCGCCGCGTTGCGTGTTAGGTGCGTGCGTCAGCTAGCGGTCCTTTTCGGTCAAGCGATCAGCTTTATATACACACACCCGCCACCACCACATTTCCACCAACAGAGAGACATCCCTGTGCGTTGTTGTATTGTTGTTTTTTTGTGATGTTTATAACTTGATTCCTCTCGTCCCCCAATACAAAAATTTCACCGAGTTTCTATCGCTCTAGCGTGTTCTACTTGTTCTATTCGCTGGCTTCATCTGCGGCCTTGGTGGCACCTTTTCGGCCGCCATGGCCTGCTGTTTATCTGAAGAGGCTCGTGAGCAGAAGCGAATAAATCAAGAAATCGAGAAGCAGCTTCAGCGTGACAAAAGAAATGCTCGACGAGAACTCAAACTTCTTTTATTAGGTAAGAAGTTCCGAAAACTGCCGGACAGTTCAAAATATTTCATGAAAACACCTGGGAGTAAACTAAAAGTTCGTTGCATCGTATTAGGTTCCTGAGATTTAAAAATTCAATTATCCGAATGCCTTCCATAATTTAAAAAATGTTTCGATCGAAACATTGTTTCGTTTTGTTATAACTTTGAAAAACTTTTAAAGCCCTTCTCTCTTATCCTCCATTGAATGTTCTGAAAAGCCATCGATAGACAGTTCCTATATCTCAGTTTCTGCGAGTATCATTATCTCTCGTCGTCCCCATCCCTATCTGGTCCCCCTTCCAACCCTTAATATGTCGAAAATGTGGGGCGCGTCCTTGTTGTCGGGGGCATATATCCCCCGCCGGCCCCCGAAACCCCCTCTTCCCTTCTTCTTTCCCTTTTCCTTCCCTTACACATATATCTATATGTGTGTACGTATATAGCATTTGCATGGTAAGAGAGAGCGAGGCGTGCTGGTGGATTGCCCTCACTGCCCCCCCCCCCCCTCTTCGACGCCTCTGTGCTGCGCGTATTGATCGGTGGCAACAACAGCAGCAGCGGCGATGAGAAGAAGAAGGCGACGGACGGTGAAGAGTATTTGGGAAAGCAGGGGAAATAGAAGAGAATGCTCCGCGTGAGTTTGAGTGTTTCTGTATGTGAGAGGGAAGGGAGCGGGGAGAGGAGTGGTTAGGGCTGTTGGAGTTGTGCTGCGTTTATGTGCGCGCAGCAAAAGAGAGGTTGTAGGAGAGATCGAGAGAAGCAGAGAGCCACAACCTAATCAGCGCAGCCAACCAACCAACCAACCAACCAACGAAGGGGGAGGGGGTACTAGCAGAGCAAGAGGAAGAGCCAGAGAAAAAAGGGGGGAGCAGAAGCTTTCCCGCTCTGCTCGTAGTAGTCCACCAGCGCTAGCCATAGGGACCGAGAGAAACGGAGACGCAGGCAAGCCTTCCCCGCTCCTCGGCCAAAGCAACTAGATGAATTCACATACAAATGACTAATGGACATGAGTTGTGTGTGTTGTATGCAGCAGTGCAAATTGATTTCCAACCCACCCCAAATTCGCGTGTGTGGACTTTAAGAAATAAGAGAGGAACGGGAAGGTACAGGGAAATTTGGAGTGAAAAAGATGAACTGTAGAATACGTTAAAATGAAATAAGAATAAACTACGAAATCAGGAATCTGGAAGCCTTACCCGCACCTTAACTCATTCTGTAAATTTGTGATCATATGCAAACCTATTTTCACAGAATCACTCAAAAAGAATGACGCTTCTTTGAAATTTTTTCTCGAAATTTCGCGATATTATTATGGCAATATAATCGATCACGTTAAATTGAAATTCCCCGAAATATTTGAAAGATTTGCCCGGAATAATATTTCTTTTGGTTCCCCATTAATCAGACGATGTTACGGCGTATGCTGTGTGCTAATCTAAAGCTCTGAATCTGGAAATATATTTTTAGCAAATTTATTTTCTATTTATTGGAAAGCCTAGCCTTTTATTGTACAAAATCCAAAATGCAGAGATTAATCGTCAATCGAAGTAAATTGCAAAAAACTAAGGTCCCGTGTTCTCGACATTCAACTCCAATTCTTGCAATTCCAGGGTTTTGATAATCGTAGACGTTTTCATATATTTATTTAAAACGCGAATTATTCGCCTAAATTCCTAATATATTCTGCTCCATCAGAAATTGGTAAAGAGCCGTTTTATCTTTTTAACCTTGTTTTCCCCTGTTAAATTTCCCCTGGAAGTGGTTAGAATGACCATCGGATAAAAGAATGGATAAAATATTAACTAAAAAGGAGGTGCAGAAAATTTTGAAAATCTTCATTGAAAAATCGATAAATCGTTAAACGAATAAATTTGACTCCCAGGTGTTTTGTACTAGTTTCCAGAAACACAGTTTCAATTCTCAGTATCACATAATTTATCGTTTCAGGGACTGGAGAGTCCGGCAAGTCAACATTCATCAAACAGATGAGAATCATCCACGGACAAGGATATTCAGATGAAGACAAAAGAGCACACATCCGACTTGTCTACCAGAACGTGTTTATGGCCATACAGGTATGCATCAAATCATCTAGAAAACACCACCCTCTTCCTATTAAAAGAGCTCAATGCGCAAATTTTTTTTACTTTCCTCACTAGGGAAGGTTGTAAAGTCTCCATGGAGTTTCCATACCAGACCTCTGTGAATCGACACATGGTCAGTGCTGGAATTTCAGATCGAAATAACTCGCTTCGCTGAAGCATTCAGCAAATTATGAAAACGAATTCTTTCTCAGCGTGTTCTAATCTATCGATTCACGTAAGTCTGGTATGGAAACTCCATGGTGACTTTACAACCTTCCCTAGTCAGTGATTTAGCCATTAAGCTTTTTAAGCCATTACTGCTATATATTTGATAATTTTAAAATTCATCGAATTCTAATCTTCTTTTTTGCAGTCAATGATACGGGCGATGGACACGTTATGTATACAGTTTGGTGATCAGTCAGAAGAGCTGCAAGAAAAAGCAGCTGTTGTGCGGGAAGTGGATTTCGAGTCGGTAACGTCTTTCGAGGAACCTTACGTGTCGTTTATCAAAGAACTATGGGAGGATTCTGGTATTCAAGAATGCTACGATAGAAGGAGAGAATATCAATTGACCGATTCAGCCAAATAGTGAGTCTATTTCTTTGAAATAATTAACGAATGAATCCTCATTGGAACTTTCACTTAACAAAAAAAAAACCCGCGGATGAATATTATATCTGAAATAAATTGCTTTAAGATATTTTATTTTATCACGAAAATATCTGTTTTAGCTACCTTTCCGATCTCCGACGGCTCGCTGTTCCGGATTACCTTCCAACAGAGCAGGATATCCTGCGTGTTCGTGTGCCAACCACCGGTATCATTGAATATCCATTCGACTTAGAACAGATTATTTTTCGGTGAGTTTTTTCTTCATTACTATTGCTTTCAATTATGAAATACTTTGTGTTCTATCAAGATAATTTTCTAACGTTTTGACTTTTTCAGAATGGTGGATGTAGGAGGTCAGCGATCAGAAAGGAGGAAGTGGATTCATTGTTTCGAGAACGTCACCTCCATCATGTTTCTGGTCGCACTATCCGAGTATGATCAAGTGTTAGTAGAGTGCGACAATGAGGTTTGTCCCTTATATTCTGTTGGTTTCAAAAATTGCTGTAGAAGAACGAATAAAAAAAATTATAGTTATGCTAACTGGCAATTACGATCGAGTTCGTTAAACTTCCGGAAATCAGTTATTTTTAAATGGGACCTTATTGAAAAGTTTGTAAGGAAAATTGAGCCGGAAATTAACGATTTTTTATCACAAAACGCTGTTTTTTGCAAGGAATATGAATAGGGCACCGGAAATTAACGGAGTGAACGATTTTTTAGCATAGCTTTAGATATATTTGCTAAGTATAGGTAGAACAGGTTCTTCGATTTTCGGGAAGATTAAATACCGTTGGCGATGCGAGACTTTAAAAAAAGACGTATTTTGTGTTTTCAAGTACTTTTTATCCTCATTATTCAGAATCGAATGGAAGAATCGAAAGCGCTTTTCCGAACTATCATCACATACCCCTGGTTCACCAACTCATCTGTCATTTTGTTCCTGAACAAGAAAGATCTCCTGGAAGAGAAGATTCTCTACTCCCATCTTGCAGACTACTTTCCCGAATATGACGGTAAGCATTTGGCTACCATATTCTGAACATACTTCTAGTGTATTTGTATTTCAGGACCACCGCGCGATCCCATAGCAGCACGCGAGTTCATTCTGAAGATGTTCGTTGATTTGAACCCAGATGCCGACAAGATTATCTACTCTCATTTTACGTGCGCGACTGGTATGTTTTTGAATCTAGAAAAAGTTACGAAAATCCTCGAAAAAAGTGAAAAGCGTCGACACATTCAAATCACTGTTTGATGTTACCATGGAAATATTAATTTTTTTCCCTAAAAATAAGAAATATATGTTTTTTTTGCGTTTTAGCGGCATATGGTTACCCACAGAAACGTTGTTGATTTGTGAGAAGGATCTTAATAGACTTTTTTTTTTGAAAATATTGCAATTCTTGGAAAACGGGAACGATGGGTCGATTGATCAACGTTTGTTCTGCCAACCGCAGTTAGAAAATTGTTATTGTGTAAACAAGATTGTGAGGCAAAAGTTATTGATTATGTTATTTGTATATAGTCTGGTCTCGATGTTTATTTTTCAAGCTGAATTGGCCTTTCTTTTCAAAATGGATATAAAAATATCGATTTTCGGAATTTTCGGAAAGTAATCGAGAATTCCATACGAAATTAAACGTTATTGAAAGATACATGTTCAAGCTTTTCGATTTGTAAAGGGAATCGTTAACTTTCCATCTTTGCAGATACGGAAAATATTCGGTTCGTGTTTGCCGCCGTCAAAGACACAATTCTGCAGCATAATCTGAAGGAGTACAACTTGGTGTAAAATTCGAAAAAAAAACAATGTTGGATTGGATGAGCCAATACCCATTCTCTCTCACTGGGTCGAGTGAGACACACCACCTACCCTAGGAAACATTTTCTTGTACTCCTCCTAATTTTTTCTGTTATTTTTGTTTCTTTTTCTTGCGCCTATCTTTTCTTCATCTATTGCCACCATCCAATCCTACAGAAAACCTGCTCCCCCCCCCTCCACTCTTTCTTGAAATAAGCACCATCACCAAGATAGCTGAAAATCCTTCTCTCTTTAATCTCTTTCTCTCTGTCACTCTCTTTTTCCTGTCCTGCCCATTCATTTATCATCACAAAAAGTCGGTTTTCCTCACCCATTACACCAGAATCAACCTAGTTTCCGGCCTGTAAAAACTAGTCCTGTCATTCAATTTTTCTCACAAAACTGTCTTTTTTGTTTTTTCAAAAAAAATCCACAACAAACCGCCGCTTCTTTCGAATATTTTAACCCTACAAAAACACATTTTTCGTGTTGGACTTAGAGTTTTTTTACTCTCACATAATTCATCCAATTTATAACTTTTTTCTTGAGTTTTCACCATATTTTTTTTCGAAAATTATCGATTGCTTTCTCCTTGTCCCTTCCCCAATCATAAATTCAATACGTCTCCCCCCCCCCCCTCCTCCCCCAAAGATCCCGTTTTTTTTCATCAAGCTAACCTCGAAATCTCCTAAATTTTTCAAAGTGTTTTTCTTTTTTCATCGATTTTTGTCATTTCCTTCGTTTTTTTTGTCTTCTCAACCGAAAACCATCCACACCATCCCACCCCTTCTCCTTTTTTGTATCGACTTTTTGCGATAGTTTTTAATTTCATATTTATTTCTATTAACGTTGATCTAATTTTATGTAAATGTTTTGTGGAAAAAAAGAAATGGTTGAAATTTTATGCTATGCGATCTGAAGATAGCAGGGTTGCCGCTGATAGTGAACGGCTAGGAAGACAATATCAGAACGCTGAAACTGTTGTTTCTTGAATTCGTCGAGTGACATTGCCAATCGTCTTTAATTCGCGAGAATCTGGATTTTGTCTAGGCTTCTCCATGAAGAGTTCGCACGGTCTCCTGAACGTCTGTAGAAGATTGATATCTGTCCTGTCTTGTCCATCGTCTATCGCCAACGACAATTCCGTATTCCGATATAGAAATTCTTGTTTCTCCTTCTGAGGAAGAGGGATCTTTCTTTGAGAATTTTCAGTTAATTTTCTCAAAAAATTTATTTCAAACGAACAATACGTAGAGTCGGAGTGTTCCGTTGAAAAATTCCAAACGGAATAGCAGCTACGTCTAACCGTCGCTAATACCCTTCGACTCGTTAGAATGCAGCGAATACATTTGGCGATCTGGAACTTGTTCAACACAGCGAAATTTGCAAAGGTTGCATGATTTGTGCACTGAATTTGTGAAATTCAGAAATAAAGAGCTAGTTTTTTGAATTGCGGTTAAAACATGGGTTTACAATCATTTTCGTAGATCTTTCTTCCACGCTTTGAGACAATGCCTTCTAATGGATAATGATTTTATTTAAAAAATTATTCTCTAATTTTCACGACGCCATAAATGCTTAAAATGCGCATGCAAATTTGGATATCGTCTGCGTCTGCACTCTCGTATTTTCCTAAATAACTAACAAAAACATTTGTATTATTTGTTCGTTTATCACAGAGAGAAACCGGGAATGAACGAGAACAGGTTGGTAATAAGGCCAATTTTGTGTAGCTTTAGCACTGAGTTAGGATGTCAACTCGTAGCACGGTATTTGGAACCAAGCGTAACTTGTATTGAATTTCTTCACATAGATAAGTTGGAATTTAAGAAACATTCAAATCAATTTCCGTTTATTTTTAGTGCACATTGTCGCCGGGACGAGTAGAATACACATAGGACGACTCGGACGGGAAGTGATACTCGTCGGTTGTAATTTTGTGTATTATGCTTAGAACAAGGAGAATACGCCTATGAAAAGCGCTTTTGAGATTAAACTAAGAGAGGCAATCACTGTTTGAGGTGAAGAGAACGTTACAACGTTGCAGGACGCATCGGGCGAAGAACCGAAGTGGAAACACGAGGCTATTGGCAAGTGATACATTTAAATAGTTTGTGGCCGTCACTTTTAGAATGAAAGGCTGGCAGAATCTGACGGCAATTTCAATTTAGTGGCATACAACGTCAGATTAATGTGTTTGTCAAATTTCAGATGATCGCCACCAATGACTGTTAAGTGTCTGAAAAAGAATAGTACCATTCTTTATGGATGGTTCAAGCTCGCCCTCATAAGAATTGTTCTGAGGTCATCGGCAAATTGCTCAATTAGGAAGAGGAAGAGACCTAAAACTTCTTAAACTAAATCTTGTGGATTTCGTGGCGTACCTCAGAATGCGATATTGATTTTCGAAAATTGGAATTCCAGAAAAGCGCACTCGCAATAGTGGCAATCCACACCGATATGACGGAGTTTCAGTGGAATGTTTTTCCGAATTCAAGGTATATTACATCGGCTGATTCCATGGGGCCAAATAGCCTTTGAGTACAACACGCTCCAATAAGGTCGTGATTGTGTTGGCCAAACAGATGGGTGATGGGTAGCTAGCAGGATCGGATGGACACCATTTTTTGTGGATCAGTTCCACGACAGATGTGCTTCACGCACTTTGGAATTACGCAGAAATGAACGATTCAAGAAAAATATCAAAATAATATGGGATAGTGACGGTGTCGAGCATTTTTTGAACATGAGAAGGTTGATCCAGTCGGTGGGAAAGTTGTATTTCAGTTTGTAAGGAAAGAATTTGCTCATGGACATTGTACACAGAGAAGTGAACGAGATTAGGGCTTTGTGGCGAGGCGTGCACGGAATGGAGAGGTTGGGGTGATAAACACATTCGACATAGATACCGAATTACTAATTACTAATTACAGAGAAAATTCTGAACAATTCGCTAGCATCACGATTTTGTATCATCTTAGATTCCTCCAATGATATCGTCTGCTTTACCCTTCTTTTCAAATTGGTTAGCAAAAGATGAGGATTGCAGCGCCGCCAGTTTCGGAGAGCATTTTTTTAATGATTAACCCATTAAAGACAGAAATTAAATGCGCTGGTGTTTTGCAGGAGCGGTTAGATAGTATAAAAGAAAATCACGGATCTCGGCGATGCAGTTTTAACGGTAAAAAGAACGTCTGGATAACTCTAAACGCCAGTAGAAAAAGTTCTTGTAGAAAGGTTAACTATTAGATTGAATAGCGGTTTACTGAATAAGAATATTACTGCAACTCCATTTGGCCACTGCAGTCACAATTCGAAGCAGTCGGAGGCGACACCTGAAAATGGTTATTTTTTTGTGGCTTTATTTGGTTTAAAGTTTATGTTGTACATGCATTAAAATACAACGACAGACACAAAACTTTAAGATAATACATATAAAAATCTTATGAACCCATTTAAGTACAAAAAATGAATTTACTACCTTTTTTAGCCTTGTCATGAAGGGAAAAAGCTGAAAAAAAATTAAAATCTGTAAATGACCTTGTTATCAATAATTCATACAAAACACCAGATATGCATCGAACTGCTGCCAATGGATATGTTCTGCTTCAATAGAATTGCCATATTATCATTTTTCAATGAAATCAGTTTGGTAGAAGGAAATACTTTCAGACTTCTAAAGCATATTTTATAGGAAAAAAAATAATTTGCAAACCGATGCACACGAAAGACGCAGACACAGGGTTTTCTAGAGAGCCATTGATGCATTTTCGGTGCAGATTGCCGCGTTTTTCTTAATTTAAATGCGCTGTGACCTAGCTTTCTCTCTTTTTCATTTTTCTCTTCCACGCGTAAATTTTGCCGCGCTGGGACGATGAGTTCAAGAAACAAATGCTCCTTCACCAGCTATTCGCCGTTCAGTCGTTTCGATATGGATCCGAGCAAGCCAATAGCTTTTTATCATACCGGGGAAGATGTTATAACGGAGTATTAAAAATATAATTATTGATATAGCTCTTTTTGATATACTCCTTCTAACATGTTAAACCGGTGTTGGTGTTCTCTGCCGGAGCTTGCTGGCCTTTAATTCCTTCTGCAGCTTACTCTGCTATCCATCCAGTGTGTGGCCCAGGGAATCTAGAATTACCGCTTCCTATAATACCGGGATTCCAGAAAATACCTGTAATTTCCTGTGTCACACACCGCTGTCATCTATTGCACTCGCTTTCTCTTGTTTATAATAAGCTAATATTACGTAGTATTATTTTTTCAGATCATATTGCACCAATGGATTTTTCGCAACTGACTGATGCCGAGCTCCGGGAAGCCTTGAAAGGCCACGGAATTTCGGTCGGGCCAATTGTTGCATCGACTCGCAAAGTCTACGAGAAAAAGCTGCTCAAATTAGCATCAGGAAACATTAACAGTAGGTTACTCTAAGAATAAAACCGTTTAAAACGCGTCGAAAGTTCAGATTTATCACAATCTAACATTGATGATTCGCTGCTTAATGGAACTGCGCTTCTTGAAACTGAAATCAGTGTCACAGCGGCGCCATTGTCGCCGAAGAAGGCTACATCTCCGACTAGAACCCCTCCGAAACGGCCCGTTCAGACAACAAAGGGGGAAACTACTGAATCGGACAGCGATGATTGTGAAGAATCTATGAGATATTTGACGGAAGAGGAAATGGCAGCGGATCGGGCCGCCGCTCGTCGAAGCCTTCAAAGCAATAATAGAGGATCATATCTGACAAGCTCGGTAGGTATATGTATCGGAATTCTTGATGAATAATGAATAGATTTAAAGATTTGGAGTGGGGAAGGTTTCAATATAAAATTAATATGATTGCTCGTTGACAGTGACTTAGCAAGTTCGAATGATTGAGATCTGTTGGTTTGTGAACACTATTGCGGAACGATATAGAATTTCCAACAATTGTTGCTGGGCATCACATAGAGGGGGTGGGGGAATGTCGTACACGTTAATTTGTGGGGATAAGTTGCGAAAATCTTACATATTTTAGCTTTATTAGAAAGAAAAGTATTGCTTCGTTTCAAAGAAATGTTTTAAAAATTACCATATTCTTATTTGTTGGTATCCTCTTATAGTCCGGCATCTAAACTGCTTAATTTTAATGTATGTTATTTTCCAGATAACAATTTCCGTGCTCTTCCTCTTTATCGCAGTGTTCGCCTACTACCTAATCGAGAATGCTGAGCAGTTGAAGCTGTTATCTGAGCAAAACGCTGATGATGCCATTTGAATATTTTTTGTCGCGGGCAAGTTCACTTCCCACATATTACCGAAATCTTTTGATTGTCACTGTTGAATTGTTTTTTTATGTTACCGTTATCTGGTGGTGCCCTTGTCACCCTAATTCATTCTCCCCTATATTCGAAATTACTTTTTTCCAAAAATTTCTGGCTTGTTTCACTTGTCTCTTTTCCATTTATATAAACGCAATGAGTTTCTGTGAGATGTGTTGAGTTTCATCACTATCGAAGATTTTATAGATTTTATGACCCTATCAACTCCAGAAGAGAACCCAAATAGGTTGCTCTCATAGGCGTGGCTCCGTAGGGAAATACGCTGAATGACGAATCTGTAAAGGCTGACGAGACTATAAAAGCCTGACACCGCGGCAAAACTTATTTCAATTGCCCCAAACAGCCGCCTTCCTTCGGAAAATGCTCCGCCACAGCTGCGTCCTGTTCGTGCTTTTCCTTGTATTCGCAGAGGGTTCGTCGTGCTACTTTTTCATTTTATTTTACTTTTCCATATTTAGCATTTTCTTAAATTATTTCAGTATTTGCCACGCAGTCACCAACATTCGACAGACAGGATCGCGACTACCGGCCGCTTCAGGTTTCTTAAAATCAAACATTGCATATAAATTTAGATGGTTATTTTCGAAATGGCTATAAGCCCTTGTAGAGAACACAGAAAACTAATGAATTAAACAATATACTGAGATTTGTTTTTCCATTTTCATTACAGTTTGGCAAACGAGATGGGTACCGTCCACTGCAGTTCGGCAAACGCGATTATCGACCTCTGCAGTTTGGAAAGAGGAGCAATGGAGTGGTGCTCGAGCCAGTTTGGGAGTGGCAATAACCTGAATATTGGAATCTCGTCTCATTAATTGCATGCTCTCTCTTTCTCCTTCACTTATTCTTCCAACTCTGATCTGCACCCTGCCCAGTCGAACGATTTATTTTATACTAACCAACACAGAGACAGTCGCCAATGAATAATTGTTATGTGTTCTTGAGGTTCGGATTTAGGTATTTCAAAAATTCTGAAAAGAAGAACTGCAAATGAAAGTGCTGAAAGAATCTGAAAATTAACATTTGGTACTGAATCAGTGAGTGAATCCCGGAAATTGACATTTTCCATGTAAATTAGCGTAGCTACTCGAATTTACACGGGCAGAATCACCTGAATGATTCCTTTCTGTAAATATACTAATTATATAGAGCTAAACCATATAAAATGCGCCCAAAAGGCGACACGTGGCTGATCAAGCGACGCAGGAGGCGCAGACATGCACTCAGAATAAACATGTTTTGCGTCTTTATCGGTTTCCATAATTGACAGAATCTTCGCAATTTGATCAAAAATAATTCTCGCTATACAATTTTTAGCATTTTCCAATTTCGGAATTTGAAACTTTCATGCATCGTGTTTTATTGCTCTTCCAAAAATATGATATATAAAGTTGATATAATTAAAGCAAAATGACTACCAACGAGGAGCTCGCTGAGCAGTTTGTCAAGTTATATGGGATAAAGCCGGAAGTGCGAATCACGTGCCCAGGAAGAGTTAATTTAATTGGTAAAGATTCGCACGTGGCGAAGCCAGTTGATTTCCGGGAAATCTTCGAGGCACAATCCAGTTCTGCGAAATCTCTAAAATTTCAGGAGAGCACATTGACTACCATGACTATGGTGTTTTCCCGATGGCCATCGACGCTTCTACTGTCATCCTTGCCGCTAAAAATGACACAAATTCGATTGTATTCTCAAACATCAACTCGAAATACGAACCATGGAGTTCACCGGTTCCATGCGATTGGAAAGGAAGTTCTTCTCCTAAATGGTTTGATTATTTGCTATGCGGATGGAAGGGAGTGCTCACTAGCCAAGGGAAAGAACAGTTTGGAATGAGTTTTCTTCTATCTGGCACTATTCCCCCTTCATCTGGGCTATCATCCAGCTCGTCGTTGGTTTGTGCATCGGCGCTTGCCACGATGTCATTGATCACGGAGAATGACCCTTTCGATAGCATCACACGGTGAGCCAAAAAGTTGTTTGCTCCAAACCGAATTTTCAAGGCTTCAGAGAACATTTTGCCCATCTGTGTGCTCAAAGCGAGCCATTAATTGGAACGTTGAGCGGCGGTATGGATCAAGCTGCAGAGGTTCTTGCATCTGAAGGCACTGCTCTTCGCATTGATTTCAATCCGCTCCGATCGAAAAACATCGAGCTTCCGGAGAATGCCGTTTTTGTTGTTGTGCACTCATACACCGAACTGAACAAAGGAGCAACTTCACATTATAATGAGCGAGTTATCGAAGGACGAATTGTGGCGCAGGTAAATAGATACTGAAATTGTTTTTAACTTATTTTTGGTCGTTTAATTTAAAAGTTTCTGTTTAGATTCTCAAACAAACCTTCTCGATTTCGACTCCTTCTTTTCGTCTGAAAGATATACAAACGCTAAGTGGAAAAACTTTCGAAGAGATTCTAGAAGTAGTGGAGACGCTGCCAGAAGAAGCGAATAAGGAACAAGTCATCGAATTGATTGGAGCTGAAAAGCTAGAAGAGTGTTTGACGGAAAATACGAGATCTTGTTAGTTATAACTTATAAGTGACACATTTGCAAGTGCATAATATCGGATTTTCAGTCACCAATTTCAAGCTCCGCCCCCGTGCTCGCCACGTTTTCAGTGAAGCTTATCGAGTTGATCTTTATGAGAAGGCGTGTGAACGAAAAGATATTCAAGAAATGGGACGTCTAATGAACGAAAGTCATCGCAGCTGTGCCATCGACTACGAGTGCAGTTGCAATGAGCTCGATGACATTTGCAAATTGTATCTGGAGCACGGCGCTCTCGGTGCTCGGTTGACTGGTGCGGGATGGGGAGGGTGCGCTGTCGTCTTGATGGCTGCCGATGATGTGGAAAAGGTCGCCGATCTACCGTTTTTGTTCGTATCAAAGCCATCACAGGGAATTCGCGTACACCGATTCTAAATGATTTCTCTCCAATTTTTTAAATGTGATTTAATTTATACACAATGTACTCGGGCTTTATGGAATTTGTAGAACTGAAATTTAAATTGTCATTAAAAAATAACAATGTGAAACGAAGAAGGGGAATTAAATAGGAATTTGGAAAGAGCAAACATGCATAGAAAAAATAAATAATCAATTAATCGGGGTGGTAAGATTCTTTCCTACATTCTTATAATATAATTTTACACATTAATCAAATAATTTTGAAGCGAGAAACTATTACTGAAAAGTCAAGCGAGAATGTGGCACTTAACTCGAGAATATTCAATTTTGATACTGTTAGACGGCTCATAAAACGGCGAGGACGAGTGATTCATAGTTGACTTAAAAACGCCCTTGAGTGGCCTGGTTGAATGCGGCACCAGCCGCAGCTTGGGTTGCTGCGGCAGTGGCCCTCTGTACTCCAGAATCCGACATGACTCCAGTTGTGAACTCTTGGCGGGCTTTATCGATAGAGAATCCTGCACCACGATATAGACGGTGCACTCTTACCAGAGCGGTCACCATTCCGATAAGCGCAGCGGTAAAGGCAGTAGCCGAAATGAGCATGATGAGACCGACCGGCACGGAGACTGAAAAAAACTTGGTCATGGTGTGTCGAAAGACGGGATCATTTTTAAGCGGCAGTGCTCAGTTGCAGAAAATTTCCGCAGCTATTCTGACGGGCATTCCAGCACAACAGCACGAAACCCTTAAAATATCTAGTTTCGAGTTCTAAAAATATTTTAAATAGTTACAGGAAACTTTTAAAAACTTGAGTCACCTCCAAAGCTGTCTAAAATCTCTACAGAGACTTCAACCCTTAAACTATACAGATCAAATTGATATTTTCTGCAGATTGCATAACAAAAATCCACAAAGCCATCACCGGTGCTGCTTTAAAAAATGCACAACTTTTGAGAAATGTTGATTAAATATGAAAACGTTTTTGAATGAGTTCCCTAAAAGCAGCAACAGAAAATTCTAAATATTAGCAACCGTTACCACCATTAAATTATCTAAATAAATTGGATAATTATTAAAAAAAAAGGCTTACATTGAGTTAATATGATTTGGTATGTTTTAAGTCGCCTTGCTAACAGTAGCATTTTCTATGCCGTCAAGGGTGGCGAAGAAAAACATGAGACACATTTGGATTTGGTGTGCTTTCACTACTATAGACACTCACAATACCAATATGCATCCAGATTACTTTTTTAGTTGAGAAGACGTCCAATTTTAACGGTCGGAATGGTTACAAACAGTACTGAAGCGATCGTCTATTTTCCAACTTAATCGCCTGATTTCAATACAAAGGAGAACAGTTGGAGAGCTTATGCGCCTAATTAATGCGCAACGACTTCCGTATAGCTCTGTTTTTATGATTACCTAATTTATTTAATTAGGTTACCAATTTAGGAATGGGAATATAATCATGTTACGGTTGCAATTGCCGCTGTTTGACATATTCTGACGCTGAGCCAAAAATTATTGGGAAGCGCATTGAAACGTGAATTTTTTTGCAGTCTTTTATTTTGAAAAGACAACATTTCCAGTTTGAAATTTTTTTAATTTATTAATTGTCAAAATGTATTTTTCCCAAAATTAATTTCGAAAATATCGATACTTACCTTTAAACGTATCAAGTGCATTAATCCATCCACAAGCATAACTGGAGAGTCCCAGAGTTTGAACAAAAGTGAAAATGCAATGGAAGAAAAGAACGAAGAAGAAGACCATGAAATTGAATGACGAATCATTTCTGAAGGCCTTGTAGACCGGTCTGAACCAGAAGAGAAATGAGCACGGAGAAAAGAGAGCAAGTTGAATGCAGGCCAGGAACAACTGGCCAATGCTACCTCCACCGAATATCATGTAGAAAATAGAGGCAACCACATTGATAACCAGTGCCAGCACGTAGGTAAGAAACACATAATAGGCGAAAGTGACAGTCTTTTGAAATTGAACGGGGATCTCAACCTCAATGTCTTGATAGAAGCAAGGCTCGATTGGAATTATTGTTGGAAGAGGAGGCCAGTTATGTGGACGTGGAGCATTGTTCGCAGCATTTGTGTTCACTGAATAAACCATTGTTTTTTTGATAGGAATTTTAATCTGACGCGCAAAATACCAAATTTTTACGCGCCAAGCAGAAAGACCGGAAACATGAAAGAATGAGCTTTAAAGTACTGTTCGTAGTGTCATTTAAGTATTTGCCTAACTTTATTTCATGTAATTTTGTGAAATAAAAATTTACATTTATCAGTTTTTTAGTTTATGTAGTTGGCAGTAGAACAGAAATATTGTCGAAAGTATTATTTTGTATTAATGTGCCTCTAAATCTAAATATTAATATAATTTTTTTCTTGCTACTATTGACTTTTTGGCGTTTTCGCAAAAAGTCGTTTTACAACTTTCAAACTCTTTTAACAACTTTTAAAAATTGGAAAATTATAAATGAGAAACGATCGGCTGATATAAGATTTAAAAAGTCTATGCCAGAAAAGAGTTGGATAGCAAGAATAACGGTTGTAAAAGAGTTTTTAAAACGTAATGATTAAATGCAAAATCGGGAAAATGAGCAGTTTTGCGACTTCAGCATATTGTCGTGTAGTTTCCCGAAGTATTTTTAATCACAGTTCAGGTGAATTTAACCCTCAAAAATTATTTAAATGCTTACGGTTATTGGAATTAGCGTTTCGTTGCCTTCTATCCAACTCCTCCTCTCGCATACGAAGTTCTTGAGCACGTCTTTCCAAATCCTGCTGCTTTCGAAACAGCTCATCGTTCATTCCGGATGACTTGTCGCCAAAACTGCCAGACACCTAAAATAAACAAATTTTTAAAAAAGATTTCAAGATATTAGCAATATTCAATTGTTTCATATAGAGCAATTTTCTTGGCAAATAGAACCTAAAATGCTCAATGGCGTGTCGTTTCTCTTCGATTAATCAATACGACGCAGCATAGGACCCCCTATGAGTATGAAACAGAAATGGACCTGATGAGTGCTTGGCTGGGCATTATTTGAAGAGCCGACACGATCTCGATTGGCAAATGGATTGAAATCCTCGGAACCACTAGAGGTGGCGGCTGGGGTTGGAGCATTTTTTGCTGGAGGGCGTGTCTAGAATTGAATAATTTTATTAAAATTATTTTCAGCTAGAAATTTCGGCAAAGCCTTCTAATAGTTTATTTTATAAATATAGCTTACATCGAACGGATCAGCAAATGGATTGTCTGACATTTTTGGTTAGTTGATGTTTTAGTCGATTTTCTACCCTGAAAATTAGTAAGAATACTTGAAAGCTTAAACTGAGATAAAAAAGAAACCCGGAGTATAAAAGAATGGAATTTATTACATTACACTTCAACAAGAGGAAGTTGCGAAATAAATACATTGAAAATAATTATAGAATGCGGGAATGATTCAGATATACATATAGTAATGCTGCAGTTAATATTCCATCTGTCAGATGCTTTATTTACAGCCGAAGTTCGAAAAAAAGGAAGGACGAGCAGAGCAAGGGAATTATAGCCATTTGGGATATGGCGATTCTAAGGGTTTTGTTTGTTTTTTGATTGAAATAAAAGCAATTTTCGAAATTTCAAAACGTTTTGACGGAAAAACAACACGAGAACAGTGGACAGAAAGGAAATCAAAATGTTAACTATTTTTCAGAAGGAGAATAAAGCTATACGGTGAAATGGCGGACTTCAAAGGATCATTGTAACTTGAAAAACAACATCATGCTCCTTTAATGATACTGTGTTTTTTTCCGCTTTATTTGTGCTTAATATTACTAATTTTAGCTCATTCAAAAGCTATAATTCTTCTTATTTAATAAAAAGCTGCAAAAAATTAAGTTATAACAAGCAATATATCAAAATAACAGTTAACCAAAGCCATCAAAAAATCAAGGGGAAGTTTCCGAAGCTATTGCGAAATTCTCTTTCGCTTCCTTTTTTATAATGAACCTATAAAATTTAAAAGTACTTCTATAAAATTTTCTAAAATGCTCAAAATCTAAGATAATTATTTAATTATAATCGTCATCGCCGACCGCTTGTTGGATTTCTATTAGGTCTCGAGAGGAAATACGAACGGACACAAAAGTGAGCGAACGGGCAGCCGTGTGTGATAGAGACGCAGAGAGTCTCTAAACCTCTTGAACCATCCCAGTAACTATTCTACCCGGCTGTCCTGTATGCGCTTCTTTCCCCTACCGCTCCCACTCTTGTCGTCAGCCACTGTGAGTGAGAGTGTGTGTTTGTGCCTCTTTCCCTTTTAAGCACCCAATTAATATTTGTCTGCTTCTCTGTGTTCTATTGCCTATTTACTGCCTCCGCTCGTCTCCAGGGTGGCGCCTTCTCTCGTTCTGTCTGTGTGTGTGTTACTGCCGAGACGTCCTGAAAAATCGATACGTTTTGCGAATTTCCATGCGATTTATTCCTTACTGATTAGTTTTCCTCTATTCCATACCCAACCCCCCCCCCCCTCTCCCCTCTATTCCACTAGTCTTCGTTTTTTGAACATATGAAGATACTATGGGAGGGCGATTGGCAAGGAGCCAGAATCGAGCAGTCAATAACTCATTTGTCATGGATTCCACAAGCCGACAAATCGGATCACGGATTGCTTGCAGTTGGTACAGATTCCGGCTCAGTAGGTGTCACGTTAACAGACTTTAAGCCAACACCTGATGACATGACTCGATACAACTTCAATCTTCGAGGTCATCACAACGGAATCCGCATGGTTGCGTGGAATAAACAACTGACAAAGCTGGCCTCTTGTGATACATCTGGAATCATCTATGTATGGGTGAAAAATGATGATCGATGGTCGGTGGAGTTGGTGAACGATAGAGGAGTTAAAGTGAGTGACTTGAGTTGGAGCCCTTGTGGTGGGTCTGCTCTCATCTGTTACGAAGACAACTTTGTACTAATCGGAAGTTCGAACGGGACACGAGTATGGAGTAACACCTTCCCTGCGACGTCATCTATCACATGTGGAGCATGGGCATCAAATTCTAAACAGCTAGCTCTTGGATTCTCTACGGGAATTATTCAAGTTTTGTCGAATCAAGGTGCAAATATCACTGAAAGGAGTTACACGGAAGATAAACTGATACAGATGGCATTTTCGCCATCTAGAACACAATCAGGTGAGGAAGAAGACGAATGGACATTGGCTATGCTGACCTCAGCAAATAAGATTATCATGATAAACGCATACGATCAACATGATAGCTGTGTGTATCGATCCCCATTCCAAGTTTTTCGAATGGAATGGAATTATGATGGCACAATTCTTGCCTTAATCAATTCCAACAATGAACTGGTAATGCTGGACATCCGGTGTCGCGTCATTCATCGTGAGCGGATTTCCTTCTCAGAAAAAGGAAAAACACTGATCCCCAACCCGTCCCCAAATCAGAGGCTGACTGCATTCACATGGGCTCACAATGGTAACGTGGTGCTAGTCGCCGCCGGCGGATGCCTGACTGTCGGACGGATTATCTTCGGTGTCCCCTCGCTTTTCCATATCGTGGCATATGATCTGTGGAAAATGATGGGGAGATCTGCAAAAAATGTGGATAAGCTGCCGATCCCGTTGAAAGAGATGAATTCATTGAAAGAGCTCGATCATCACGTCATCAGAGTAAGCTTATCTTCTTAATCTTTCTCTATTGTTGTGAAGCGAAAATGTGTAGAGATTTTATATAGAATATTATAAAAAGGCTGATTATGCATGAATCAAATGACATGATGGATTAAAAGCCAAATTGGAATATTTTTGCTTGACTCGAAGAAAAATTAAGAAAAAAACTAACCTCTAAAATCAAGGATACTAACTAATACTGCAGATGTAAAAAAACAATTTAAAAGTTTATCATTTGTATTAAAAGCGTTATAAATACAATTGAATTTCTAAAGGCTATTCCAGTCAGAAGCCGATTAATTATTTTTAAAATGATATATCTATTTGTATGTAACTAAAGCATTCCTTTTTTGATTAGAAGAGCACATTGACAACACCTACAAATACCAAAGAAAAAAAGAAAAAGAGATATCAACAATTCCCATTTTCAGTGTCGGATACCTCGCCCACAAGATCTGTGCTCATACGTCTGCAGTGTTGTGGACGCCCGTTGTCACTGTACGATACGACCAGTAGAACGTGGCGGCCACACTTATGTCTTGTGCTTCGAGCATCTCGGGGGGCTCGTGCCACTCCTGGTCGGCCGTCAAGTGAATCGCTTTTTACCGCAATTCCAAATCTACCTGTATCAATCAAATCAACATGCTCTATCATTGTCAGGTGGATCATCGGCACAAGTCGGTAAGCTTTTGTTTCGGAAAAATCAAAATGAAACAAGAACGATGTCCGTTGAGTTATTCGAAATTATATATTTTTCGCAGTTCCTCGTATAATATTGTACCGAGAATGGGTAAAATAAGCTTTTCTCAATTTTAATAATCTTCCACAATGCCACTTTTTGTTATACATTGTTATTTTTAAAGCAGAAACTCTTCAGTGTATTTATTATTTTAATCTAAAGTTTTTATTCTCGTAAGTATCGCATTCATATATTAAATTCATCCTTTTAATATATGAATTAGTCATTGAATTCATCATTCATCATTGAAAGAGTGTGAGTCTTGTAATCTGTGTCATTATCTTCTGAAATTTCCAGAAGACGTCAATTCTATCATACGTCACTCGAACGCTCGTAATTCACTGTGGAGACGAAGCAAACGACAACTACGGGCGTTAATGTCCAAGTAAGTAACCTTACTCCTCTCTTTCACCATTTCCGACGACTATCGCCCCCACATCATCGACAATTTTCGACGCAAATAAATGCAACAAACAACACAAAAAGTTCGAATAAAAAATAGAGTTAAAAAAGAAGAAAATTAGAGAAAAACCTGTTTTCCGCGTGGTGTAGGGTTGGGGTTGTATATGTGTGTTGAAATATTTCAATAATGACGTAACAAACTGGCAAATAGGCGTTTTCTCGAATTACAGAGGTTGATATGACCGCTTCAAATAGTTGTGAAAAAATATGCTTGCTGAAAAATCGATAAAACGTGTTCTCATGAAAAATTGAAAGTTGTCTGATAAGAGAAAAACGTGAAAAGATAATTTTCTATAAAATTTCGTGTCACATTAGATGGTGATCGTGTTTGCAAATTTTAAAATAAAAAACATTGTAAAAGATAAAACAATTTATAATATAAAATGTAGAATGAGCACCACAATTTTCTATTTTTTTTTATTTTTGAAAGACGAACAACGTTTGCCTTGACCCTCGCATGTATTTCTTTGGAATACTAAGCCTTTCACTGTTAAATCATGAAAATTGCGAGACAGTCGTGATTAGTATCTACTTATTATTAAGCGAATAGTTCCGTCTGTGCTTCCGTCTGTCTGTCCAATATATTTCTTTGAATAACTCAAAATATCGTGGGCAAAACTACAACCTTAATAGACATTGTTTTCCAAAGTTTTTAAGACATTCCGGAATGCTCCAGAATGTTCTAGAACAGCGGCGTAGCTGCGAAATTTCCACTGGTATGTTTTATTTGAAAACAGCTATTAGCTCTAGGAAATTAAAGTTCTTTTATACGGTGGACATTATATAAAAATGTTTGTACCAAAATATAATGATTAGGAATTAGGGCGAAGACCGCCCGTTCAAACCATGTATTTCAATTCGTAATTCACTTTTTTTTTCCGGCATGTTCGCCCTACACGTCCGGACACTCGCCTTCTGCAAGTTTCTTCGAATGTTTGGTGCACGCGATTCAGCATATCCTCCCTTTCGCCAACTCTTCTTCCCTCATTCCTTGGACAAGTTATCTACAAAACTTCTGTTCTACATTTGCAACCTCGGCAAATGACAATTGATTTAGCGGTGTTAATAAGGAAAGATGGAAAGGAATTACCGGAGTCATCAGGAGAAGGCCCAAGTCATTTGGTTTCAGCGAAGCAAGGGCTCACTTCAGAAGAACGCCAGTTTTTCGAGAAGATTCTAGCTGAATGCTTATCATTAAAAGCGGCCATTAACTCGTCGCATTTTGGAAAACTGTTGCCCGCAAATTGCCCACCCTCCACGTCAAAGGATCCAGAACCTTCAGCACGTAACACCCCAATAAGTAACCGAACCATCGAATCAAAACACGACGTTACCAGCATGGCTAGCTCTGTGAGTACTTGGCATGAGGAGATCGAAACGTTAGAGTTCATTGATGGAGATGGAGATGATAAACCGTTGCTAGTAGAGCCCACTCACAAAAGTGGATGGGCGGCCAAGGAAAAAGCGAGTAAAAAGGACGCAGAAGTGATACGATCTCATGTGGATAAGCTGGCATCCATCGCGGAACAGTTGAGCAAACGACATGGAGATTTTAATGTGGTAAGCGTTTGTGATTCAAAAACGTGTCCACGCTATTTATCAATTTTGTTTTTTGATATCTGCGAGTTCCAAAGCAATCATCATCGCTAATTGGCTCTAATTATCAAATAACAAAGCTATGCGATATGAAACAGGTTATACGGCGGGCGGAATCCGACTGGCATCCTTATCTCAAACAACGGCTGCTTCTAGACCTTTAACATTTAAAGAAAAAAAGCTTTTAACACAGTATGAATTAATCTGTTAACTACGAATTCCAATTGAGAATTACTTACACATTGCTCACAATCTATTTCAATGCTTACCTGTTTTATTGAATAGGCCAAACTCTCGTGTTACACATCCCCGAAACTAAAATGAATAACTAATAGCTATCATTACAGAAGCGAGACAAAGCCTCAATAAACAAGATGCGTTCGCAGATGAAAACCCTTCTTCGCCGGGTCAACGAAATCGAGCAAAAGGTGGCAAATGGAGATGTTAAAACCGAAGTTCGGCAGCTTCTAAGCACTTTAAAAGAAATGAAAAAAGCACTGGGAGAAGGAATGCCAAAAAGTGGACGACATCGAGATTCAGCTTGCAAAATCGAAACCATGACCAATAAAACACCGTTTTGGAATGAACAAAATCAAGTTTATCAACTGGATTTCGGAGGAAGAGTTACACAAGAGTCTGCAAAAAATTTTCAAGTATTTGTTTTGCTTTTATTCAAAAAATACCTTTAAGACTGTAAATTAAAATGAGAATATTGTTATTTTTCACTTTAACTAAATAGCTTAACGAAAAAATGCTAAAAGTGGTCTGATCTGAAAAAAAGACATTTTAGTTCGAAGTTTAATGGATTGAACAGCATATTTACCGGTTTATTTTTTTTTTCGTTTTCCGCCGTTTTCGCTAAAAATCTGGAGATTTTTGGAGTGCATTGCCAAATTAACATTCTTCCGACACGGGGTGGTGAGGCTCGTCGACCTAAATGTTCTGTGGTAAAATAGAAGTGAGTGTATATTTCGCCTTCCACGGTACGTACACATTGATGCTGAAAGAGAACTATTTTGATATTAATCACCGGTCTTCCTGTTGGACCGATTTTTTTTTCAATTTTTGGCTGGTCTATGTTTATTCCTGATTGGATCAAAATCCATGTAACTTGGCGAGAGAAATTTTTATGTCTAAATGATAACCGAAAATGACAAAGACCCTAGAAAACACCGTTTTTCAATAATTAGGAGGTTTTAGCTTTAAAATGGTTTGAAAATTATAAACTTTTAGGAAATGCAAAAGATTTTATTCTTATCTCTATAATACTCAAAACAGGATAATTTAGTTATTGGTATATAATTTCACTCACTTTTAAAACCACTCTCTAGGAAAACGTTTGAAAATAAATTTTCATTTCTTCAAATTCAACTTTTAATCAATTTCAATTAAAAAAAATTGACAAACTGTTATAGAAACGAAGCTCCAATATTCAATTTTGATGTCTAGCTGGCATCTGCCGTAAACATGAATAAAAATTACATGTAATACTAATGTTTTTTTCAGATCGAGTTGGACAG
The DNA here is from genome assembly GCA_003052745.1 of Caenorhabditis inopinata. Lineage (NCBI taxonomy): Eukaryota > Metazoa > Nematoda > Chromadorea > Rhabditida > Rhabditidae > Caenorhabditis > Caenorhabditis inopinata. Next base: position 13,495,599 of record AP018151.1, on the reverse strand, counting down.
CAAGCAAGTTCTGCAATTCGGCAGAATAGAAGGCGGTTCATATACGCTCGACTTCCGATACCCATTCTCAGCATCACAAGCTTTCGCTGTGGCACTGGCCAGCGTCACACAACGACTAAAATAAATCGCAAAACTGTTTTTGCTTGCTTCTGCCTCATTTGAGAACACACACACACAATCTACCTTTCACATTGACAACGAATCTAATCTTTTTAAAGAGCCCAGTAATATCATAATCAATTTTCCAGATAATGCAACGAACAAAAAAATCCAAAAATACCCTTCCCCTTCCTCTCATTCAATACGATTTTTGATTAATTGACTGTGATTCGACCTGTTTTTCTCATGTGTTTCCAACCGGAATTTTCCGTTTTCTTTCATGTATAATAGACATAAGGGGTTTAGAGTTTTCCAAAATTTTAGTCCCATCTTTGACATCTTTGTTTTCTTTATCACACGCTAGTTCTCTTCTTTCGTATCCTTCCTAATTATCAATTCCCGCATCGAACCCCGTCATAGTTTACTCCTTAAAACACTTCATCTTGTCATTCATTTCTCTTGAACATGTAGCATTAGTACGGTTGCAAACGTTGCAAGTGGGCAGCTCAATTGAACTGTGCTAGCAAACCTGCAATATTTAAATCAAACAAAACCCAATACGATTCTAGAATACATTTGCTATCGTATTTTTCTTTCACACACTTCAATAAAATTCCAGATTATTTATTTTCAAAAATCGCAAAAACAAAATTCAGGAATGTGCGTGACACTTTTCTGAGTCGTTAGGTTTTGATGGGAATTGAACTGTTTTCTTTTGTGGCATGCTCCCTGCCGCTTTCGATTGTTGATCTTTCATTTCACGTGTTGAACATTCATCTGACTGTAGTATACTGATCCAATTGCGTGTGATCCCGACTCGGGAGCCCAAAAATTGCTCAACTCTATCCCACATTTCACGTTCGCAGAATATTCCCTGGAAACAGAAAATAAACTAACAATTCATTTATTTTTCTTTGCAATTCTGAAAAGCACACGGTACCTGATGGCTAGCATTTTTCAGCAGGTGCAGCTCACAGTCGGGAATAGTGTCCTTCAACAGAACGCCGTGCTCGTGCCCAACGATATTATCCTTTTCACCATGACAAATCAGTGTGGGAGAAGTAATTTTTTGAGATTTTTCTAAACTCGGAAACATGTCAAACCACGGGCGCACGAGTGCAGGACGGCGGCAAACGATGCGAAAGAACGAAGTGAACGGAGCAATAAGTACTAGAGCTGCCACCTGAAAAATGAGATCTAAAGTTGAACATTTTCATGTTTTTAAGGTTTAATGTTTCGCAATTCAAAACAATGTTTTCGCTAGGTTTGCTGAAATTCATAAGTTTTTTCCAAAGTTCTGAAACAACTAATCGAACTGATGAATCGGATGGCTGATCGCTATAGCTGATAAAAATGGGCATCTCCCATGTGCCCGGTGCTTATAAGTTGTTTGGAAAACACCTTTTCTCTCGCTGACACGAAATTAATTCGCAAATTTCGTGTGTAGTTTTTTTTATAACTGTTCATTGCTTTTCAGTCCCCCGAAACGCTCGCTTTCGGCTCAGCGAGTCGTGCTGCATGTGCGCTCCACCACACAGCGAGCTATCTTTTAGGAAAATTTGATCTATACCAGCTCCGCATCGGCACAGCTCAGTGGCAGTTCGGCTTAAGGGTGAGTTCTATTCTGGGACAGATTAGTTCACCACGATTTTACCCTCATATTTATAGAGTTGTCAAAACTAAGTGAGTTATGACTGAAAAACTGAGTGAAAGTTAATTTTAATTGATTGAGTTAATTGAGTTAATTTTTAAGAAAACGGGGGAATGAACAAGATTTGGAAGTTTTTGTCTTGTTTCACAATTATACGTTCAGGCAAGGCAGTCTGACCAGAAAATTTTGTTCAACTGGCTGATATTCACACGTTTCAGGCCTATCGATTGTGTATTATACAAGCAGTGATGTAAGAGGGCTGCGCGATTTTTGAGGAAAAACGGAAATTCGAGGAGCGGTTGTATATTTTTTCGCTGCGGTACTCTCGCAAAACTTTTCAGTGCATTACGAAGCGATTTGGCGGAGACAGCTTCTCTGGGGAAAAGAAATGAGATTCACTGCGGGAGCTTCCTTGAAGATATTATGCATGGGGAGAATTAAAAAGATTCAAGAATTCCCAAAAAGTTAGCCGTGGTGGCTAGGCCCGCGGGCAGGTGAAAAAGCAAGTTGATAAAATAAAAAAATAAAATAGCACCTTATACATCTCCGCCACGTGCACCATTGCGGCCGTTCCCAGACTAAACCCAATCAGAATAATCATCTCGGGTGGGTATCCCAACGTCTCCATCGCGTACTTCATAACCGATTCGATGGCTGCGTACACATTATGTTCATTGGTAGTTCCCTCGCTAACACCGTATCCTGGATAGTCAAAAATCAGAAGATCGCATTGCAGAAAGTCAGCGATGTCAGCAAAGTTCGGATCCATCATTAGACAACATCCAAGATCGGAGGAGTTGGGTTGAGAGAAGATTATGAGATTTGGCGAACGGAGTCTGAAGAAATGATCGATTTCGAAAAGAAGAAAGATAGAATTGCTTCAGTTTGCGACTTTTATTAATTTGGAAATTTCGTAAGTTTCATGAGTTTATTTCAAAATTAAAACATTTTTGTGCACAAGTCTGTTCTTGCGACCTTATTGTAGCATGACTACAGGAAAAATAAGAAGTTCGCATTATTATTACATAACTTATTCCCGCTAACCTGGCGCGCCTTATCTGGAAATAGCTTATTTTTCGTTTCGAAAGCAGAAACTATCTGGTATGCCATCATGAAATTTTTATCCAAACGCAACCGTTCCTTAACAGCGTTGCTCATATTCAATTTTTGAGTTTTACCGTAAACCGTAAAAGCTGTAATTGTCCCAATTACTATAGTTAATTAGATCAAAACTCGATTAATTTTTTAGAAATTATTTCAATAAACGGGAACAAAATGTCGGAAAGGAAAAGGCGAAACGGTTTCTCAGCCCTTCTTCTGAATTTTTTTCAGATTTCGATGTAAATATTGAATAATGAAATCAAGCGTAATTCTACAATACCCCGGCGGGCATATTCTGAAGGTATCAATTCTTCCTTGAGCTACTCAACACGCTCACCGCTTGCGATTATTGCTCTGATGAAGCCATCTGATCGATTGCTCGCAATACAACTCCATTGCACAAATCTTTTTCTTTCCGTCATACGGTAGAGTGAACACTTTACATCGGAGCAAATGATAAAACACATCGATAGCTCTGACTTTTGGCTTGATCATTTGAGGAAGACAAATCGATACATGATCATATCCATCTGCTTCACTCGCCTGAAAGCACGCCTTACGGTCGTTACCTGCAAAATCGCAAAAAATTGGAAAATCCGGCAGGAGGAGAGCAGAGGCAGGATTACCTTTTATAGCTATCAAATAATAATAGCGTCCTTTTTGTGGACAACAGAACACCAACTTCCTGAACAATTTCGGTGGATACGGTGGCAGCAAAATGTAAAATATTGACACAATAATCAGCAAGATTTTCAGAATAATCTTCCAAAACGAAAGTTTCCTCGGTGCCACGTCACTCCACAATTTTGAGTCGTGAGCTGGGCAGGCGACTCGGCGTGCCACATTGAGGCACACGGCTGATTGCAGGTTGGCCACTATTGCTGCATAGTCTTCATTGGTTACTGTAGCAGATATCTGAAAAAGTGAGCAATTGTCAGGCTGATTTAATAAATGGAATGTAAGAAATTCCAGATTCTACAACGGTTTTGAACCTGAGAATTTCGCCAGCGGGGATCAGCGGTGGTCGAAATAATTTGAAGAACGAATTTAAAAGATGCCTAAAGTGAGAAAATATTAAAGCGCATAGTATGCGCTATACGCGCAATTGAGAATGCAAACACCGCGTCCACGTCACCCTCCAATTGCGTCATACGGGCAAAAGCAGAAACGTTACGCTTCCTCTCATAGTTTATTGGCCAGTTGCCCAATCTGCTGCGTGCTCCGCACTTTTCAGAGCCGCTCCTGGCCATACTTGTTGTTTACCCGCCTCTTTCGTCCCCCGTCAATTTAGACTGTCCGTTGCTTTCGCATGGCGCCGATAATTTTTGATGCATAATTGTTTACTTTTCGATACAAATTTGATCGCGGTTGTTAGCAAAAATTCAAAATTAGTACTTCTTTGTGTACACCTTGAAATTTCAGGATTGCATACCTGCAACTTTCATCTTGAAAAGCCTTGAAAACTTTTCGAAGTTCAAAAGCCTTAATAACAGTTTTTAAAGCAACTTAAATTATAGAGAACTTAAAGTCACAGAAAACTGAAATATTTTCATTTTTCTTTTCGAATTTCTTTTATTTCTTCAGACTCCGTTCGCCAAATCTCACCATCTTATCTCAACCCATCTCCTCCGATCTCGGATGTTGTCTAATGAAGGATCCGAACTGTGCCGATATCGCTGGCTTTCTCCAATGCGATCTTCTGATTTTTGACTATGAATTTACAATTTGATAAGGCTTAAATGGTATACTTTTCTTCATTCCCATCTCTCAACGCTATTTCCTTTCCATTACCAAAATTGTCTTCTTCAAAGTAGTTCGGAGGATTCTGGTAGAAAACAGAACACTCAGGCCCGCAGTGAGTTGCTCAATCGCCGCAATCACAACGCCAGGGAGTCGTCGTCATTCGAAACAAACATGTACCAGAAAGAATGCTGACATTCTCTATTCAATTTCCCATTTCAACTATTCATTTTTAACTGCGAGAGAACCTATGGAAAGCTCAATTTTTATGCGAAAACTGCTCGGCAGATCTACTAAAAGTATTTTTTCAGAACACAGAACACATTCTTCGTTATTTGCCACAAATATTTTGTAGAGCGCTCCGATCATGAAAGAATCTCTTTATTTCAATCTTGACGAATACTTTGTACACTTCGTACACTCATCAGGCGATGAATAGAGTGAATAGCGCCGTAGCAATCAAACAATGCTTACTAGTCGCTACTGCCGGCTTTGAAAGAAGTTGAAATTCTGCTTGAAATTAACATGAGGGAGTTAAGTTACATATATTCCTTAATTTTTACTATTTACTTCATTTTTTTAGTTTTATGAATTGAAAATGTAACAACTCGATGAGCTGAGACGCGACGATTTTATAATTTTATTCTCGAATCATACGGTTTTCCAGAAAACTCTTGAAGCGAATACGACAGTACGACTTTTACCTATATTGTCAGCGATTTCCGCCGGTGAAACAGAGGAGAATATCGGAAAGATCTAACTTGCACCAGTTTCCCAGCGGTTTCCAAAAAATGTTTCACATTACTTTCCTCTTCGTCGCAGCAGTTTTGCAAAAACAACAGTCCTGAAACGAACTGTGTCCGTCCAAAAAGGGTTTCATCTCCGTTTCGCCAAAACATATCAAATGCCGCAGTTTCACCGGTAAAATTCTTGAAATCGTCGGCAGCTGTTACAGCAAAATGATACTTACACTGTTCTCTCCCATTGGATCCGTTCTTGCCGACAAATGCAGTTCTGAGCATAATCCGGCAGATTTTCGTACATGTCTGAATCCCCTCGATTTTGTTGTAAATATGCCTTGTTGCCTCACTTGGATTCGTGTTTGAAATTTACCATTTTTGGATAAATCATCTTGTAACAAAATATTGTTTCGAAATGATGTGCTCCAAACGATTTCAAGCTTAGGCCTTTCCATAACTTGAAAATCGGTTTGGCGTTCACGAAAAAAAGATATTCTAAACCGAAAATATATTTTTTCTCAAAATACGCTCAGAACCATCTAAATAAAAAAATGAAATGCTTTCATTGTTAATTTTTAAAAATATATTTATAATGATCAAAATAAAAGTCATTAATTGAACCCCCGCCAATTTCAGGCTTAAAAATGTGGAACCTCGGAGTATCGTTGAAATATTTTAATACAAAACATTGGTTTTAATTCTGTTTCTTTCTTTCAGTTAATTTCATTTTTGCCAACTCATACCGAAAAATTACTAAACATTTATAAAAAGTATCTTCAGGGTAATATGGATCGGGGCTCCATGGATTTGAATGGGCTATCTAGGAGTTTTCAGAAAAACTATGTGATCATTTCTCGTAAGTTAAATGTTTTGTGACGAATTTTATATCTTTGAAAATTTGCAGATGCGGGTGTTGATCAGTCGTTTTCTGTGTACCAACATGCTTTGATTTCTCACTTCTCCAGGACTCCAATGGCTTGGAAAGTGTAAGCTTTTAGAAAAAATTTTGATCAAGAGCTGCCAATATATTATTTTTTCCAGAAACAACAAACTCTTTCCGCATCGGCTAACATTTTCACTAAAATTCGTGCCCTATGAAGATGCATTATGCTTTGGACCTCAAATAACTCCCACAGAAGTCACAAAAATTGCGTTTTTGCATATATTCAATATAAATGTAACTTCAGCAGATGATTATCGAACGAATGTGCGACATAATGTATCGGATTGGTTTGCAAAAGTACGTTTTGAAGTTTTTGTAAACTGAAAACAAATAAATTTCCTTAAGCTCAACTCAAAATCGGATGTTCAATGGATCATCGTAATCAACACCAATCGAGCCAAAGATCGGAAAACGAAAAATACGATAATTGAGAAAATAAAAGCAGATTTTGCAAAATACTCGTCTCGATTGTTTGATCTGCCGGATACAAGCGACCAAAACGCTTTTGTCAATTTTGTACAGGGAATTCAACAGTTTCTTTTCACACATCTCACTCTTGTCATGGAAATTTGGGATAAAGCATTGAAGACCCAATATGAAAGGAAAAGACAGCATACATGGGAGCCGTTTGCTTATTTTTCGTCAATGGTAAGTATTCGTCATTAGAAACAAAACTGGAAAAGTGTTCTGCTGAAAAGAGCTCTGAACTGCTTAGAAAATTGTAGCAGCTATGTGAGTGTCGTCATTTTCTATAATAAATTAATCGTAGAATTTACGATTTTTTCAAAAACTTGACGACATCATACTCCTTTTAATAACATTATTCCAGACAGAGTACGGTCGTTTGTTTTGGAGCTTTGGGGCCATTGAGTACGCAATGTCGATCTTCGATGACCTTGAGAAGTTTCTACATGAGTATGTGATCCGATCAGGAGAGAATGATTCTCCCAAATGGATTGCTCACCTGCTTGACACGAAAATTGATGATCGCCCTGCACTTATTTCAAATTTCTCAACGCAAAGATTAGAGAAAAAAGAAGCACATTACCTGGGAATGAGAAATTATCTTCTCTGTCAACAAATATTAATGTCCATTCATTTATATCAGCATAAAATGAAGTCAAATGATGCTGCACCGAGTTTAAGGTCCGACTGTGCCGTTGGAATTATGCAGAGAACAATGATTACTATTGAGGCGGTCAAAGAGTATAATAATCTAATGAATGCAAGTTTTGTGGTGGTCAATATGTTTTATTTAAAAATTATCAGTTTCAGAACAAAAGAGATGTCGCTGTAACGTGTTGTTGGACATGGTGGACCGTAAGTGAATCACTGTCCATCTGCCAACTCCTCTGTGACGTCTCGCATTTAAACGTAGCGCCTGTCATCCTGGCACGTCTTCACTTTGCTCGATTTGATGCTCTTTACGTGCTGGCAAAGCAATTGAAATTGAATCCCGAAGACGGACAACAATTATCGGAGTGGTTAAATATGAAACCAACTTCTCTGGAATCAAAAATGTTGACCTCTGCAATTAGATCCAATGAGCAAATGTGTACTGAAATGGAAAAGGCGCATGATGTGTGCGTCAGCGCATTGAATCACGCAAATCGACAGAGGTTTTTGCTAAATGCCACTTACAAGCTTTTCAGCTATTTGAGGTAACCATACAGTTAATCCTCATTTTTTTCTGTATTTACTGAATAAGTTGCGTTTGTGCTGTGGCATTTATTTATTTTGCTGATGATGAAGTATGTACATGATGGGAGTATGAGAGGGCCCCGAGAGGATAGAGTGCTGAATCTCTTTCCAGAGCTTCACGGAAATAAAAGTGCTCCACACGTTTTTGTCCTCATTTTCATAACGTTTTCTAAGCTAAGCATGTTATGACTGAAAAACGGAATGAACTGTTTATTTTCTAGAAAAAAGGGGAAATGCACTAGATTTAGAAGTGCTCGTCCCGTTTCACATATACCATTTCAGGCAATCTGACAAGAAAGAAAATATTGCTTAGCGGGCCGGTGTTCACACGTTTAAGGTCTATCGGTCATGTGAAAGCAGAAATATAAAAGGGAAATGCAATTTCTAGGATCGATGGTGTATTTTCGTGGCTTAACATCGTTGAAAGAAATGTTATTTTCGCATTTCTCCCGAATAATTAGTCAATCAGTTTGGTAGAATATGTATTAATTACAAAAATCCGAAAATAATTGAGCTCTCTGATTTGCACCCCTTCCCTTCCTTCCTTGATGCCTCTCGTTGAAACGAATGGAGTATCAGAGAGGCGCTGTGATAATCCCTGTTGCTTATCATTGTTATTACAGGAGTGTGAACTCGAAACGTCCGCTGCATAAACTCTCGATCAATAAGCAGATGCTGAAAACTATGCCGAATCAAGAGTCAACTGCTCAAATGCTGAAAAGCCTATGCTCGGAGTTTCTACAGTCGGATTCCGTTAATAATGAAATTCTTTCGTTGATATTTTTTATTTCGCAATGTGAAAGCGGACAAGACGAGAAAATTAATGAATTATTTCTAGAAAAATGCCAAAGACGAGCAAAAGATGATGAAAAACCTGTGGAGTGAGTGCTTCAAAATCAATGTGTCTCTCGATTTGCCCGATTTCCAGCATTCGCTCAATTTCTATTAATGACGAGCTGTTCAATATACAAGTGGAAAATTTTGAAGCTGTACAGACAACGGATTCCATCCTGGAAATACATGCTCTCATCAATTCCAAAATAAGCTTTCCTATGAAAAATGTGAAATTTGAATTGATTTTCTCCGGAGACCCATCAAGCCACATATCTCAGGAATCAAATTTGTCAGTACTCTCTTTGCAGCATGAGGTGGCTAGACATTTTCTTTATATTGTTTAATTTTCTTTTTTTTTTAAGATGAAAGAAAACGTCTGCCGATTGGTATCCGAGCTGAAACTCAAGAATGAGACATCTCAGCAGTTGGAATACCAAAATTCTCCTCTAATACTCAACTTTCAAACGGAGCTTTCCATTCTGAAACCCGGGGAAAATTCAATAGTTTTTCGAACAGATATTTCAAAAATTGGCTGTTTCGTTCTCGAAAAAGTGCGAATAGCAACCGATTCCATTGAATATTCCACATGCAATGTGATAACTCGACGGCCCGCTGTGTTGTACTGTATTTCCACACCACACTCGGTGGCTGTAGTCAACGAATCACAACGTAAGAACTTTGCTCCTCTGTTTTTATTCTACAAATTATATATTAGATTTATATGCTGGTGTGATGCAAGACTTGGAAATCGAGGTCGAGGCGAGATGCGATATTGCAAAAGAGACAATTCTAGAAATTGATCCGAGTACACCGAACTTCCAATTTCTGGGAAATGAGTATCAATGGACAGAAAGCTTTAAAGTATCACTGCAACCTTTCAAATCCATGGAAAAGCGACGGATCCACGTTCAAGTTTGGCTGAAAATTGATTCGAGCATATGCGAATCAGCTGCTGTACAAAAAAAATCGGTACGTTTTTTTTGTAGATAAAATTACAAAAATTTTCCAATCAGTTCGTCTATGAAAACCATTTTCTCGATGTTTTTCATAGCTAGTACCACAGTATTGCGGCCGAAGACTAGATACTGATAACATTGATTGCACGATAACTATACGTGTTTCACGATTATTATAACAAACACGCTGAATGTTTCAATATATTTTATTTCAATTCGGATGATGAGTGACACGTAATGAGACTGGTTTTGAATGACTAATATTCAAGGATGTACATAAAGTTTTTGGGTGGGGGGGGTTTAACCTCAATGAAAATTGAATTATAAAAAGTTTAAGAGAGCTCGACCTGAGCCACCACACAGGCAATCTCCTCGTGTTTAGTGTCTCCAGCGTTGTAGTTGAACATACGGATTTCGAGTTCGTATGGCTTCTGAAAATTAAAAAAATTATTAGTTATAGCTAATGTATGTGTTTCTCAGTTGCTAAATGCCACAAATCTGTCTAATTCGAAAAATGAGATCACCCCCCGCTTACATAGGCAGCAAGCATATTGATGATAGAAGAGAATTGACTCAAATCCATTGGAAGAATTAAGAAAAGCGGTCCCGATGTTAGTGGACAGTTGTGCGCAAATTGACATCCATCAATTCCGTTCAACAATCCGAAGGTTGGAATAGAAGTCCACGAGCAGACACCAGACCATCCGGTTTTGTACTGATTGATTTTCACATTCACCCTATTGTCGTCAATTTGTGGTCCATGATTGTAGGTAGTTAGATTCAGAATGAACTCCTGACGAGGGTCAATTGGATACAAGGGATTTCCATTTTTGTCAAATGTTTCAATATCGGTTATTGAGAATTGTTCATTGTTCGAGCACATGTAAGAATGAATGGCTTTGTCTGTGCCGTTGGGGAACGGGCAGTCAGAAAAGTCAATTGGCATAGCATAAAGACTGGTAGTCACCACAGCTCCAATAAAAAGCGTTGAGAAAAGTGTCATATTTATTCTGAATGTGAATGCTGACTGAAAATATCATTTCCAGAAGCCTCATTTATAGAGAAGCTTACTGTGGTCACCCCATTTTGCTTAGCGCCGCCTTCTCTTATCAGCATAATTTTATGCGTTGCATAGGTTAGCTATTATGTTGACAACGTGGCGTGGGAATACACTCAATAATGGAGGGCAATGAACTATTTTGCATGATTTAGTGTGAAGTTGTCCTGCCAACTGTTCTATGCATGGCTGATAAGAGAGCGAATATGTTTTTTTTTTATTTCGACAATTGGAAAGTTTTCAGTTGCTCAGGATTGTTGCAAATTTAAAAGACTTAAACTTGAACTGAAAGTTTTAAATCAAAGTATACAAACATTTATGAGTGTTATGAAGCCGCTACTGTTTTGAAAGCATGAGCTCCCAATTTTTCTCATCCAGGTTTCGCTGAGAATTTACTTTAGCTCACTGATGAAGTCACAAAGTTGAGTCCATGCCAATGAGGATATAATGATATCATTATAGCCCACTAAGTGTATTCCAAACTCTTTTCATTTGTATGATATCGCCCATTGTACATTTTTATTTTCAAAATTTCCTTGCTCTCTCATCTTTAATTATATGGATGTAGTGAAAAAAAAAACTATTGTTGACAGCAGCTCTCGGGAAAACTATAACCATGTGGTTTCTGTAAAAGTATTATTATCTAACGTGTCTACATTAGATGCTATATCGATTAAAAATGTTTGCATTTTGGAGTGTGATCTAGATGTTCATGTTTTTCATTCGTTTTCAAAATATGGGTTTTTAACTAGTGATGATTGCTGTCAGGTTGCGACGAGGCTAACTATACAGCTCATTGTGCAGTTTGCCTGATAACAGAGCATTACTGTAACTGAACAGGAATTTGCAGAGTTAAATTTCCAGATTCTTGTCAGATGGATGAATCGTCGGTACAACTTGTGTCTTCTCTTCGTACCTGTTATGGTTATCAATAGCAAGACGTCGATGCTCACTACTGAGTACGCAAAAATATGAAGCTCACCGGTTTTTATTCGTAATTTTCAGTATACTTCTGGAAGTTGAACTGAATCGGGCCGCTGGTCCCAATATCACTACTGTTATCGAATCAGCGACATTGACTAGCGAACCTTTGAATGTCGACTCGGGTGATGCAGGAAGACTGGTAGCAACACCATTATGCAAGTTCCCACTAGAAAGTAGTCTTCTTTCGATTGTCAATATGGTTTGGAAGTTACCGACGAAAGGATCGCTAGTAAAGCACCGTCTTCATCTGGAATACACTGTTAAAAATCAGGATCCTCATTTGAAGTACACTTTCGATGATGTTGTAGAGCTAACTGTTCCAGATGTGCAGTTTGAAATCTGTACACAAGTACTATCACAACAACCGGGTGCGCAATTATGCCGGGCTACCTCACCATGCCATTTCGTAATTTCGATTCGATTTTTAAAAGAAATGCCATGCACACTACTTGTTGTATTAGATGCTGACGAGCGGATGTGGACACTGGTGGAAAGGACAAAAAGTATGTAATTGAAATAACAATGAACGCTTTGGAAATTATTGAACATCCACCTAAATTCGAGTTTCTGAAGGTAGCAAGAAAGGTTTTCATTGCAGTTATACTGCAAAAAATGTCAATGTACTAGTGATTAGATTATAAACCAATCAACGAATCTCCTGCTACAGTATACCCTATTTCTGTTTAATGTTCAGGTCGACCTTCCACAAGTTTTTCTTAATTTTCTAAAATAATGAATGCTTAGAAAAAACTGTAGCAATTTCAGAGTTATTAGAAAGTATATCAAGTGAATAAGAAAAAAAACCTCGCCTAGTATTTTGAAAATGCGTTTTTATGACTAAATTTTCATGAATTCAACCTTTCTGTTACAGTGGTCACAGTTAAAGACAGCGGTCTTGGGCAACTAGCACTCGCCATTATACCAGTAGTCGCCGGATATCTGCCGTTTCCGAACGTGTCAATTTACGAGTGTCAACTTGTGGTAAGTGAACTTTTAACGGCAATGCGTCAATAATATAATTTGGAAAATACATTGAAAAAACGGTGATTATAACTATTCAGTTTACTGATAACAGTTATGTGCGTGATCAGTGTCAATTGGTTTTGCATAATTTAAATGATAAGAAATTGGATTATTGAATATAAGAGAATGGCATGGTAGCTGTGAGCAGAAGGGAATTCCTGCAGCTAGGGTGCCACTTGAAACTTGAAATTGTTTAAGCGTCCGTTTAAGAGTCGAGCATTTTGTTTAACAACATTTACGGACCCTGATGGGTCTATTCAACTATTACTTTTTTCTAAATTTTCTGTGATTTTCAAACTTTTTTTTTCCTATTCAGGATCTGCTAAGAATTCACTTTTTACGGCTTTCCCGTCATTGTTTGCAAGTTCTTCCTACGGTCTTTGTAAAACCCACTTGAAATGTTCAAAACGTACTTTGCACTCACAAAAAAAAATTGAGGAAAAAAATATACCGGAAAATGTTCTGATAACACATAGAAAACGTTTCAAAAGGTCCTCAAAATTGTGAAAACATTTATCACGTAAATCTACAGTGTTTAAAGGCGCACGGACTTACACAAGTGTATTCACAAAGGTCCAATCAAGAACCGTAAGAAGCCCTTGCAAACAATGGCGGGAAAGTCGTAAAAGAAGGAATTTTCCTGCATTTATCAACCGATCCTGAAAAGGAGCGAGACGGTTTAAAAAATAATTTTTAAATAATTCAAGAAAATACAAGTTGAATAGACCCATTACATTAGCGATGTTTTCAGTCCGATGCTATTACTCCCGGAAATGCCATCCTTTTCTTCAATCGAACGGCCGGAAAACAAATTCGTGTTTTGTCACCGAATAACTCTGAAAACAACAATTTTGGAAAGGATGATTCATCGAGAGGATCAAATCGAATAAAAAAAACGATTGAGAAATTATTCGATTAGCGATTAGCATAATAAAATATAAGAAAAGAAATACAAACTGATGCATATTTTTCGCATTTTTGATTGTTTATATCGTTTGCTGTGATAATCTGAAAATTCTATTCCATTCATGGTGCTTGTACATAAATATAAAGGAATTAATTTATTTTAATCTCTTAATTTTCCTTTCTTCGTATTTTGACGATTTTACGTTACCTCTCCATAATCCTTCAGTGGCAAAGTGTTCGCAAACTCTTTCTTTTTAGCTGATCTTTCATGGTCACCTGATTTTCATTGTAAAAACTGCTCTATTCTATATTGTGTTGAATGCATAATATGACCCGTAATCGACAATTGTGGCTCCTCGTTGCACTTTCTGTCTCCTTTGTGCTCATCTTTCTGCTTACTGTGCCGTCTTCTCATGAAAGAGGTTATGCATATTACGAAGGTGAAGTAGATTTCAAAAAGACTCGGAAATTCAAAAATGTAAGGATATCCGGTTTAAATTGCTTGCAATCATTGAAAATACAGGTAATAGTTCATCTAGATCTGAAAGGAGCACCACCACGTGTGGAATATCTTGTTCAATTCTTCAAGCTTTTGTCGAATTTTTATGTGGACGGAGTACTGATTGAATACGAAGACATGTTTCCTTATTCCGGACAAATTGAGAATATCAAAAGAGATGTGCACTATTCTGAAAGCGATATTCGGAGAATAATTGAAGCCGCTGAATTAAACAACTTGGAAGTAATCCCCTTAATTCAGAGTTTCGGGCATTTAGAGTTTGTTTTGAAGAAGTCAAAGTTTATGGAGCTCAGTGAAGATTTGATTGATGTAAGTTTTTAAAATGGTTCTTCGCCAACCGAAAGGAAAATCTTACAGCTCAACACAATCTGCATTTCCGATTCAAAATCTATCGAAATCGTTGAGCAAATGATCCTTCAGATGCGACGTCTTCATCCGAACTCTACCCGAATTCACATTGGAGCTGATGAAGCCTATCACGTAGCAGAAGACAAGCGATGTGGTGACAGAATGGAGAAGGAGAAGATTGGAAAGTCTGAAATGAAAATGAAGCATATCGCTAGAATCGGAAAATTTGCGAAAGAAACCGCCGGTTTCCGGACAGTATTTGCATGGAATGACATGTTTGATAAAGAATCAGAAGAGATCATACGGAGTGCGAAAGTTAATGAATACATTGTTCCGGTGGTGTGGGGATATCGAGAAGATGTCACGGAGCTAGGATACTTTCCTGATGGTCTTTTTGATCGGATCTACAATTTGTTTGATGGGTTCTATGTTGCCAGTGCTTTTAAAGGTACGTATAATCATAGAACACCTCCCAACTCCGATAGCTACGATTACAGCTAACCATGTTTTGTGATCTTGGGAGATTGTGGCTCAAGAAGTAATCTGTTATTTTCTTTGATATATTAATAATTATTTTCGCAATGAGTCGGATCATCTCATGGGGGGGGGGCCTTCCGCTATGTTCGAAAAAAAGTAGAAACGCTGGGAAGTGCGAAATGCGAACGAAATAAGTTTGAAAAAGCTTCAAGCAACCAGTTTTCTTCGCTATGCCAAAAATACTAAGCTTTATCATTTTTTAATGTTTCATGTGAAGAAATGGTCACTTGTCAATGTGACCATTTCTTCACATGAAATCGATAAATATAACGTATTATATTTATCGATTGACTTCTATTCAAATTAGCAAACGTACCAACCCATAATTATCGTTTAGGAGCCGATGGAGCTAGTCAGCAATTTTCCAACATATCTCGCTATTTGGAAAATCAAATGTCATATGTGAAGCTGATGGGTCTACATCCAAACGCTGCGCAAAAAGTGGAAGGGATCTTCGTAACCGGATGGAGTCGTTTCAGTCATTTCAGTGCACTTTGTGAGCTGCTCCCTGTTTCAATTCCATCGTTGATCGTTGATTTGTTCTATCTTAACTACCAATTGACGGAAAGTCAAGCATGGAAAGCTATGAAGAAGAGTTTGAAATGCGACAATCAAAAACATCTACGCGGAATTCTAGCAGAGTGGGCTGTTCTTGATTGCACCTTTCCCGGGGCGGATGTTTTCGAAATTGTAGGAGAAAATTCATTTTTGAGAGTAATTCAAAAAAATCTTTTAGGTAATGCATGACTGGAAGCGTACGGTGGATCGTCGTATTCTCGGAAAAACAGAGCAATCGTCACCTGAGCAAGTATTGAAGAAGCTTAAGCAATCACTGGTGCCAATTTTGTACAAGCGCGATATCGAAGAAGTTTACAGTCAATATTTACAAGGATATCACACGTTGCATAATGAACAAGCACCCAAAACTTATGAAGCTTGGTTTAATTCTTGATTTAGTTTACGGGTTTTCGGTGGGAGTGTTTTTATTTCATTCGCCGCTACTTAGATTATGTGAATAAACTTGGTCTATCTCAACTATTATCATTTTTATTTGTGGTCTCGGTCAGCTTTCCAAAAAAATGGTGTACTTTTCAATTAACTTCCCTAAAGTCAATAGGTTCTAATTCCATCCAATTCGTTTTACAGACACGTAATGAAAAAGCGAGAAAAAGATGATGAGGAGGGGCTTCTTTACAGAAAAAGTTATTCGTCAGGATCATCGTCAGTTTTAATAGGAGGTATTCATTCTAATTAACCGAATTCTTGCTTTAAATGAGATGGTATTCCAGACAACGATTCGGATTCAGAAGACACACTATCAATCTCGCCGTCAGATAATTCGTTCTCCCCGTGGCCACACGTGTTCAACCTCGCCAACTGCATCATCGGTGTTTCTGTTCTCGCGATGCCCTATGTCTTCCAGCAATGCGGAATTTTCCTGGCCGTCGTCATGATTGCTCTTTGTGCAGTTCTTACCAAGCTCACATGCCATTTTCTCGCTCAAGCTGCTTTTAACACAAGGACAACATCATATGAGAGCTTGGCAATGACAACGTTGGGTCCGAGTGGTCGGCGGTTCGTTGAATTATGCTTGCTAGTGTTCCTTGTATCCTCGATCGTCGCATTTATTGTCGTTATCGGAGATATTGGGCCACACTTAGTCGCCGAGTTCTTAGAGTTGGAAGCTCCCACTCAAAGATTGAGAATTCTAGTAATGGTACTATAAAAATGAAATGTATCCAATTTTTCGCAAATTCATTTTCAGATTGTCGTTGTCCTCTTCATTATTCTACCTCTCTCCTTTATCGATGATCTCCAGAAGTTTTCTATTATTAGTTCAATAGTATGTTTCTTTTACTTCCTTTTTGCGGGAAGAATGATGCTAGAATCTCTTCCAATAATTTATGAAGGAGAATGGAGTGTGCATGTTGTCTGGTGGAGACCTCAAGGCTTCCTGACATGTCTTCCGATTGTCTGTATGGCAATGTGTTGCCAGACACAGCTCTTTCCTGTAATATCGTGTATAAAAGATGCAACAACGGATCGAGTCGATTATGTTGTCTCCAATTCCATTAATGTTTGTGCTGCAATGTATGCTGCTGTTGGAGTGTTCGGCTATGTGGCATTTTATTCACACGAACTACATGGAGATGTTCTCGTTCAGTTTCCTCCGACTATTGTCACGCAATCATTGAAGCTGGCATTTTTATTGTCTACAGCAGTCTCGATTCCGATGATGATGTTTCCAGCGAGAACTGCTCTCTTCTGTCTCATAATGAGAGATGTAAGAATAAACAGCCTTTCGACGATCTTTGTTGAAAGCTTCATACTAGTTCAGTAGTAGCCTCAATGTCTAGTCATTTACAGAACGACAGCATCTCTCATGCAGTTGATTTGGAAAAGTTTACCTTCCATATCCTCACAGCAGCAATTCTAATCTTCAATACAATTCTGGCTATCCTAACACCAAATGTAGAATTTATTCTCGGACTCACTGGAGCGTTTATCGGGAGCCTTGTCTCAACAATCCTTCCATCCACGATTTACATCGCAAATCGATCATCTCAAACTCAGAATCGTACTAGAAAAGTGGGCGAAGTCACTAGCACCACGGCCAAAGTGTGTTTTATTGTCGGGCTATTCATCCTTGTAGCCAGTACAAGTGCTATTCTAATGGCTGAGAAGAAAACATCAGTTGTAGAAAAACCGAAAGCCAAGGATGATTCAAGGGACATTGGAAATGATGAATTGAAGTCACTGGAAAGTCTAGAGGAGAAGGTGCTGGACGCCAATTTAAACATTTCTGCGGTAAGTCTCAACTTTTCTTTAGCCGCTGAAAAACGATGATACCTATCAGAAACTCGACGACATATCAGAATTAGCAGCCAAGGGGAACGATACAGCAGCTGTAAAGATGCTAGTGGAGATGAAGGAGCAACAGAAAATCCAACAACAGTTAATCGAACGTCAAGAGATTCTTGTGGCTCAGTGGAACAAGAAAACTGAAAATTTAGGTTAATTTTTCTTCATTATTCTTCAATTCTAAACGATTCCTTTTTTGAGCAAATCAAACACAATTCGAAACAACGTCACCTGGGCAGCCTGGACAAGTGAAAAATGGTGAAAAGGTTGCGAAACCCGATGAAAATACAATAAAACTGTCGGAGAAGCATTGAAAAATGTGAGCACCCGAATGGGTCGCGATTAAATGGTTAGGTTCGGGTAGTTTTTTTTTCAAGTATTTTAATTTATTCCCTCTATCTGTCTCTTTTTGTGCTCCAAGCATTTACCCTACTATTGTGATACATCTTGTATTAATATAATAATTTTATTTACCGTCTTTTACAAAAGCAAAAAAGGTTTAGATAATCTCACAAAATGAAGAACGTCGCTTGAGGAATGGTCAGAACGAGTAAGCAAAACCTGAGGTATCAATCATCATTTTCGTTGGTGGTTTGCGGAAAGAAAAAATGAATGACGCTGGGATATGTGACACAGAACAAAGATCCTTGATTCGAGTTTGGAGAAGCGATGAAATGTGAAGTCTACGGAGGAACACTGAAGTTTTTTATCGTTGGGACGGAAGGAACTGAAAGTCTAGAAGCGGTGACAACCCGGTACAAAATCAAGAAGAGGGTATAAGTATAGATAAGGAAATGGCATTTTACAAAGTACATAAACACAGCGTCAAGAAGTATCAACAAAATAAATTTTTAAAAAAACACATAATAAATAGCCGAATTTGTAAAGCTAAGCGTTGATTTTGGTGGTGTCTGTTGGTGTGTACATTGGCGGCTCCGCACGAATGGATGACATTGCTTGGTCGTAGCTTGGAGGAGGACCAACGGGCTGCGGCTCGGATCCCATGGGCTCAACACCACCTTAAACACAAGGATTTAACTCGTGAATGAAATTTATTGGTAAAAAAGAGACAGTACGGGGGGAAAACAATTGTTTCTTATCGTTTCAGTTTAAAATGATCAGCGGAGAGTGTACCGCAGTGCCTCCAATTTTCTAATCGTTCATAATTTTACTGTGAGAAATTTATCCATATTAATAGTATATACTGCGTTTTACTGAAAATTATCTGTTGAAAAACATTGAGAATATAAAACGATTCCGCATGAGACGCAAAACAAAGTTTTTAGACATGCGCCTTTCAAATACCGTATTTTTTAATAGTGTGTTTCACACAAATCATGTTTCTCAGCATTCCGAATTATTTTCTCGGAATTTTTTGAATCTTGAATCCATTCAGCACACCACTGATCTCTCAAAAATATTATATTTATCGATTAAATCGTTTTACATTCTCAATATCACTACTTTCTAACAGATAATTTTCAGTAAAACGCAGTTTATTCGCACGAATATGGGAAAATAAGATATTTGTTTGAAAAAACTCAAAATAAATCAAATAATTCTGTTACGTTTTCTTTTACTATCGACAATAATGCTGCTTGATTGCTCCTAGCTCTTGTAACGAAGAAATATTAAAAACAATTTTTTTTTCGAAAAATAATTAAGGGATTATTTAAATATAACATAATTTATTATATCAAAATAGAGATGACAACTAAATTATAATAAATTAATTAAAGAATGAAATTACAGGAAGTTAAAGGTTTATCATTGATGCATTGATTCTTTTCTTCAAATATGAACAGATCAACTGTGCCTGGCGTTTGAAGAATGGCGCCCGCTAGATGAGTTGGAATTCAAAGTTGCTTGATTGCTAGACTATCCTCACCGTTCTAAAAAACGCATCGCTTTCGTCATCACCATCGTCGTTTGCATCGGACTCGTAGGCATCGTAACCACGGGAGTATTCAGCTCATATTCACTATATTCACATAGTCAATCCGTTTTTCACTTTTTTAGAGAGTGGATCACAGCGTAGGTCCGGACTCTTGTGATGGTGGTGCAAAAGGTAGTGAGGTGTATGCCATGTAGGATTGATACTTATTTTCTTAAAGAATCCTCATCGCAGTTTTTCATCTCTCGTCTCTGGCCATTCATTCTTGCATCAAGGTAGTTCAATTACAGTCGTTTCTGTGCAGCACATGTCCAACCCATTGCAGTTTTCTTCTCTTTATGAATTGCATTGGGCTTTATAAGCTTTATAGATGTCTAATGTCTTCTCGATTTAGAATTTTCAGACAAATTTCTGAGAGTGTTATCCCGACCAGTCGGTCTTCATTCTAGAAATGCGTGGGTCACTCTGACTCTTTCTGCTATTAGGCTGTTTCTATGTACTGTTGTTGTAGGCTCTCACAGATTGAAGCTGGTTCCATTCTATCGAAAGCCTATAGTTCTCCAAGCCTACTCCTCTGTGCCTCTTTTTTTTTGAAGATGGGAGTCATTTTCGAGCTTTTCCAGTTAATGGGGACTTTACCACTAGGCAGATACTTTTAAAATCGGTATTTTGTCAGGAGTAGGACATTGTTATGGCAGTTTTTCAAGAAATTCGTTGTAATTTTATCACCTCCCGCAACTTTCTCATTATGGAAAGAATTGAATGTGTAGCGGACCTCCTCAAAGGAGGAATGGTAGTTGAAATTTTCATCGTGATGGACACTATGTGTGCGAGGGATATTAGAAGGCTGTTGAGCAATTTTGAGAAGAACTCTCGTGTCTCAGTTTCCATCTGGTTAATTGAAGGGATTCTCCCGCCGGTTCTTGGATATTTCAGACAAGTGATGTATGATTTATACTCCAAGCGAGAATAATCGAGTTATGAAAGAAATTAAAGCGCGCAGTCAAATTTCAGCTTTTTTGTAACGTAAGGAAATGAAGCGTTGAAATTACAATGATCTTTTCACATTTAAATTAAATTCGCATTTTAACTTCATGCGAAATCTCAAGATCGTGACTGTTTTGTTTGACTCTAAAACAGCCAAGAATGTGTGCATGGTTTCTGCAAGAATTATTTTACCCCATTTCATCAAATTTAAGGCCACTAGCCTGAGCGTTCTTTCTGAAACTGCAAAAGATCCAGGCGCACTTAGCAACCCGGCCCTCGGAGAAAGATACTAGAAATTGATCGCATTGCTCGTTTTCCCCTCTTATACAATGAAAGTCCGCCATCTACATCCATATTCGTAGTTGTAATCCGTTTCCGCGTTAAAGTAGGTCACAATAGCTTTAAAAAAACAGACAAAAAATGAAAATCTTGAAATTTAAAAAATTCGACAACAATGCGAAATTATTCATAGCTCCCGCTTCAGCGCATCGTTCGAATGCGTTCGAAACTCGCAATTTCACATTTCTAATCACAAAGATATAGACAGAGTGATTCAATTAGGAATGAGCAAGAATGTTAGACTAAGGCAAAACTGTTATTGCACCGTAACGCTTCCATTTGGGCGAAATTTCGGCCGTCTCGTCTCATCTTCTTCTTCGTCTTGAATTCGTCTGACGCAGTGTGTTGACAACTTTTTTATTGCGTAAGACGAATGCAAGACGAACTAAAATGCGAACGAAGACGACTCGACTTTTGAAGATGATTTTTTGCCTTCGTCTTTCGTGGAAGCCTTAATTGCACATTTTCATGTTTTGGTTACGCAAATTCCGAACGTTAGCTTGAAAAAACGAAATCATCTCGTAAATATCACAAGAGCCGACATCTGTATAAAAAAAAATATAAAAATAGCTCGCTTATTTAATTCTCATACTCATCTAAAGTATAAATTTTACTTAACCTTGTTTCTATTGAGATTAACCTTTTGTGTTTAATAAAATTTCTTGGGCTGACTGGTTTAATTATCCAAGTTTGAGGTTCGTCATCACCGTACCACAACTATCCAAGGGAATTTTAAAGCCAAGAAAAATATAAACTCCACACTGGGAGTTTAATATAACATCACTCACACATTTCACCCTGTTTTCTTGTAGACGCTTAAGAGGTCGAGAGCATAACTTACCAATCATCGTAGGATTGAATGTTGGAATAGTGTCTAGTCGCACCACATACTGCTGCGTGATACCACCGCTAGGGAATGCAGCTGTCCTTCGATGGGCTCCTCTTTCACTTGATATCAGATCATCCGACGAGGAAGAGCGATGAGCGACACGAGGAATGCCACGAGATTGATGGGACGCCGGCACAGCCCTTCGGCATGGTCCGTCTCTCGAACCGGATCGGTGGGCTGAATTCGGTGCAAGTGCTGGGCAGCGGTTTGTAGGGCGCCTAAAGGAATATAAGAATGAATTGTTTGCGGTAAGGAAAGATATTTCTAAAAACTTTAATTTAATCACCTCCTCTGCGCTCGATTTCTGCTAAACCAATTTGACGAGCAAATAAAAGCAACAATTACAAAAATTCCGAAACAAACGAGGACCATAATCCAGCCGGATGATAATATGAACTTTTCGCAGAACATCCCTCCGTAAAATCGAGATCCTTTACAATCACATTCCCATGTGCCGTTCGTGAATCCTCTAAACTCTCCACTATTCGAACAAGTGATCCTTTCGCAGAACTCTCCGGTGATAAACTCCGGATGAGGGCATTTACATAATTGATTAACAGTCGGAACTATGACCTTTTCTAGTTTTCCTCCGTTCACACAAATTTTCGTTTCGCATTCTTTTCCTCGGAAATATTTCGTACAGACACACGAGCTCTCTTCGGTTTTGTGTCCTCCATTTTTACACTTCAGTCCGAATCCTAAATAAGTTGCGGTGTCATGTACAGTTCTCAGGATGATGTCATGGAGTCCTGGAATTTTTTGATGAGTAGATAAAGGGAATCAAACTGTTTGAAGATTCTTACTTCTGCTATAATTGCTCTTAAACCTCGTTTTCTTTAAAGAGAATAAAGAAGATTTGTGAAAAACCAAATATTGATTTTCACAACTCTGCTTCAAAATACTAAATATAGATGATTACCTTGTTTCACAACAGTCGGGTATTCAACTTTCTGCGACCCCACCACTTTCTCCGACCCCACCATTTTGAATAGGAAAAGTGCCGTCCAACATGAGGCTAGCTTCATGTTTTCAGGTCACCTCAAACTCCCTGAGATCGATCCTAAAATATAGTTGAAGTTGGAAAACAATTATCACAAAAAAGCGATAATAGATATATAATATTGGTTAATTGAAAACCAATAGAAAAGGGAAAGAAAACGATGAGTGATGCTTGAAAGAAAAATTGTTGTATTAAACATATAACAATTATCACATTGATTGGGTGTCGTGGGCGTGATTGTAGTCGTCTAAAAATGAGACCCGTATAAAAAATGGCGGAAATTTCGCAATACTGAAAAAATAATAATAAAACAAAAACAAGACTCATTGCGAAATGAGGAACAAACGCCAAAATATGAAACCTATAAACTGATCTTTGGTAAGAAACGGCAAAAATATGATAAAACTGAAGAAATTATGAAACATGGAGAACAGAAGCATATTATCGTACATTATTAAACTTTGTTTAATTGTTTATTATGGGGGCAGTAATGCAGAATGGGAATCTGATTGGCGCCGATGGTGGCTTGCAGGTGAATCTGCAAATGTCCTGGCTGGTGGAGATAACAAGGATAACTGCTCCTCTCGTTCTTTTATCAATAGTCGAACGCCTGAAAAATGTTACATGCTTTTAGGAAGCAGAGCCTTCGGACAAGCAACGAGTTAAGAAGTTTAATGTCCGAAAAAAGGAGCCAATGAAAACGGAAAGAGTTTGAGATACCGTACCATCACTTCCTCCAAACTTGTTCCTTCTTCGTTTGGATCCCGAATTATTAGGCATGATCTTTTGACCAAATTGATAGAAGGATGCTATCACCCCTCGAGGAGCAGCCATATCAGGTTCGTCGGCAAGGGAGTCATATTCGGCTGAAAGTCTGGAAACTAAGAAATTGAGTTATCACTGTGGAAACATTGCAGTTGGGAAAAATTAGATGAGGGGGATATCAAATTGGTGGGAACGAATTGGAGAGAAAAGTGGACGGCGCGAATACGCAATGTCACCGTGCACTTTTCAGCGGGATTATTTCTTGTGTGTTTCTCTGAAAATTAAATATTTATAGGATTATCAATTATCTTCCGCCTTTTCTCCTGTGTATTTTGTTAAAATTATCCATTAAATGTTTTTTTTTTCAGGGAAACACGAGATCGATCCGTTTCTGAATGGAAAACATTTTCTTGATGCTTTGTTAATAGAAGGAAGCGAAACGTGCGTGGCCAAATTGCGATTAGGCTCCTCTACCTTTTCCCTACAGTTCGTTCTCACCAGACTTGCAAACTTTCTAGACAATCAGTTTTTAAACTTTTTTAAATAAATTACCCAATCATCGTTTTTCCTAAGAAAATGCTTAACACATTTTCGGATAATTTAGAGTTTTAAAACTTTGGTACCTTTTTGTACAACGATAACACAGAATTCCAAAATTCTTCGGAAACTATAGATTTTCTAGCACGAAGTCACTACATGTTTTCTCTTAACAGTTATTCTGATCAACCGGGCTAAAGAGGGGCAAAATGATAATTTTGCATAATTGTTCGCTGAGAATATTGCTCATAATCCTTACACCTTTTCTGTAAATTACTAAATTGCGAATAAATATTTTTTATTATTATCTCATGGAGTTTGAATACATAAAATTGCAAAAATAATGGAAAGTCTTTGAAAAATTATCAAAAATTTGAAAGCCTAATTAATTTTTTTTCCGCAGAGAATATTTTATTATCACCTCAAATAATCCATTTGAATTAGCTTCTGCTATTTTCTGCAATTCTTAAATTTGTGGAATCAACATTTTTAGCTAGTTTTTTCGTTTTTTGTTAAATAATAGCAATTTTTAATTAAAACGATAAATATGGCTTACATTCTCAAAAACTGATTTAGCATTGACCTCAGCTCCATTACATGCTCAACATCGAACTTTTCCGGTCGAAACCTGGCAGCCTCTTGTAAAAAAGCTATCCGATGCACCAGATTTAAAGGTATCGAAGGAACCTTTTCTCGAATTCTTTTTAGATAACTGTACGTGGACTCTCCGGCCTGCCGTTGCACTGCTCCTTCTATTCTACTAAGCTGACCATCGATTTCTAACGTAACTTCGTCGACAGCAATCATTCTGTGAACGTATGGTTTTTCTCCGTCTGAAAGCATTGTTATTGAATCATTTTAATTAAGGAAAGACAGTTTGGTTTGGATTAGTTTCAGGACATCAGACAATATTTGGAAGAAAACATTTGTTAAAACAATCAAACAAAGGACAGTTTATAGAAGACGGTAGCAAGAACATGCAATGTAGCAAGAACATGTAAGGTGTATATAATCATGCAAAGGGAAACTGCTTAGAACAAATTCGATACATATCACTGAGCGTGCAACATCCAGAACTTGACTGACGAAATTGAAGCGATATGCAGTCTGTTAGACGAGCTTGATTTTCGTGACGGAGCCGCATTACTGTATCAAGTTGAGCTTCACGGAGCAACACTGCCTTTTTCGACGATATTCGAGAACTTAATTCTACCTGAAATAGAAAAAACATTAAATGAAGAAGATCAGTTTTGTAAAAAAATTAGAGAGTGCAATAAAAAATGTTTAGAAGGGTTTTAAAGCTTTTAAACCATGTTCAGAACTCCTTTTTTAAAGCAAATTCTTTGAATTTTTTGTGTTTTTCGAACAATTTCAAAACTCCAACTAACCTGAGGTCTAACCCGCGCGACATTGTGCCGGTGTCTCCAGATCTGCCGTTGAACGATGATAGCCACCCATATTAGAACCTGAAATTATTAAAATATATTTAGGCATTTTTGTTGAGGAGGAAACTCGTATTTTAAATTATTCTTATGACATTTAGGAAGATCATTCGTCAGAACTTTTCCTTTGTGATTCATAAAAAAATTGACTTCTTGAGTTTAATATTGTTTTTGTTTAATGCTACAACATAATCTGCTCTTCCTTTTTGCATTGTGATGATTAAATGAAACTGAATCAAACGTTCGGCTTTCAGTACACAAAGTACGCTGCACTCCAAATCAGCCTATATGATTCCTAATCTTTAGATGATAAAATTTATAAATTAAATTTCAAGAGGAATGACAGACCTTGATGAACTCTAGTTTAAAAGGAAAATGCATGTTTATAGGGTTTTTGACATTAAACTTTTCAAAAAGAAAAAACAATAAATTATAATTTTTTATTATTTTTCATTTATAACTGCATGTTTCTTATTTAACAAATGACTCACCAGCGTAATTACCGCACACACATATATGACACTGGTCCCATCGAAGACAAATATTCGCATCTGAGATTCTAAAGTTTGTATTCATTATTTTTACTTGCCAAAATGTGGTAAATTATGCCGAAAACTCGTGAAAACCGCGAAAATCGATGCATATTAGTTCAATTTCCGAACGGCCCCGCCCCTTCTCGCACGCCAACCGCACAGGCTTTGGCAATGTCTGGGCACTTACTTTCGTTTTCTTTCTTTTTTCCTGCCTCGCAATATCAGAAATTTTTTCTTGCAGTTCTGGTCGCCGATACGTTCAGCGGGCCATTTCATCATCGTGATATGAGTTTCAATGATGTATTTCATGGTAAGAGTTTGGAATTTTTATAAAATATTTTAAGTAATTAAAAAAATAAAATAAAATAATCAAGCATTTTTTAGTGTTAAGCTTTCGTCAATTTTTTTTGGAAAAAGTTTACATATTCTAAAAAATCGATTAGCTAGAATAGATCAGAACTAATAAAAACGGTTAAAGCGGGGAATGCGCAGAAAAATTGTAAATGGTGAATGAAAGCACATGTTTTAAATGATTTATTGCAGATTACATCAAAGACATTCCAATGAATTTAAGTCGGAAATTTTCTCCATTCCAGAATACAAACGTGGATTTTATACACATTCCTGATCGGTTAACTTTTTCAAAATACGAGGTTTGTTTATAGAATTTGTTATATCTTCCCCCTCCCCTAAATTTATACCAATGCGCAAACAAATTCAGATTGAAATCGATACTTTTGCAGTATTCATTCGAAGCAGAAAGCCGAGCTCGAGAGCAATTTGATAAACAAAATGAGAGCATAACTCTAAATTCAACAAACACGCCTACTAAAACAAAGACCGTAAATTCATCTGAGGGCTTAACGTCTACTGAGGTGAATTCGTCGGAGTCCAAAGGAAGTGTCCATGATGTCTTGTCACAGGTACTTTAAAAACAATCTTCAACACAAGTCAGTATCTTTCGGATTATTTAATGAGTATCTAGCTGCTAGCTGCTTGGATTAACGTGTTTGACAAATCTACTAAGGCTTTCATTTGGCCGAAATTTCGGCCATCTCGTCTCATCTTCGTCTTCGTCTCGTCTTCTTCATTGTCTTGAATTCGTCTGACGCAGTGTTTTGACAACTTTTTCATTGCGTAAGACGAATGCAAGACAAACTGAAAGACGAAAGAAGACGACTTTTTGTCTTCCTCTTTCGTGGAAGTCTTAAAATCCACATTTTCTTCCAAACACAGGGTGGCCCATGAGTATGAAAAATTCGGAATATATAGATGTCGAGCAATGTTGGACGCACGGACTCTTTGCAATTAGTCGTCGATATAGAGAAGCTCGCATAATGAGGGATGCACGTAAAGCTCTATATTTTCGAAATTGCTCGAAAATTTTCGAAAATCGAACTTGGCCGCGCGCCAAGTGCTCTCGCAAAAACCCTTAAAATAAAGAGCCTTAAGGGCCACCCTGTCGATTTCCTGAGCGATTTCAGTGTCGATACAGAAATTTGTAAAAAAAAAGAAAATCTCACAATCTTCCGGAAACACCAAAGATTTATACAGACTGAACTGAATTTATTGTTTCAGAAAGTGCTCGTCCCATGCCCGGTGACATCAGCTTCTTCCATAACGTCAACGACCAAACCACTCAATGCAAATACCACATCCCTGCCGCATTCTTTTCACGAATTCGAGTCAACTAACAACGTGTTTGATGATATGCAAATTCTAGCGCTTGATGATAAAAAAGCCCTACAAGAGGTAACGAAAAATCCTTCTCCTCCACACATTTATAAAGAATTTAGGTCTTAATGCTTACAAATTCTTTGAGTGGTCAGCCCCAGCCGAGCTCCTCGTCCCAGTTTTCATTAAATCGATCCGCCAATAATAATAATCACGTTAAACCGGCCGAAGATGCACAGAATGAAAAGAAACCCGAGAAAAACAATAGGAAAAATCAGGATGAAGAACTGCGAAAACGACTTTTGACGAAGGGGTACCGGCAAGATATTGTAGAGAAGACGTTGAGACGCTTACCGAAGAATAGATTAGTTCATGTGAGTGAGCCATGTTTTTAAGTGAACAAATTACACTTTACTAAATTGCATGCCAATAAACTTCTGAAAAACTCAGGCTTCTTCCCTTATGCCGCGTTCAAAGTTGATTTCCAGGAGAAATTTCCTGGAAAAAACGCTGTCCAAAGCTGCCATTTTTTTCTAGATTTTCGGGAAACTGTCGCAACGAGTGTTACCGTAGTTTGCCTCTTCCCTTCGAGACCACCGACCGTCGCATGATTTACGGCTTCTTTTTAACGCAATTTTTTCAAGTTTTTAAACTTTTTTTCGCTTTTCGCTTTGAACGCGGAATTAAAATCGTTGTTAATTTGATAAATGATTTTTAATATTTAATTTTTTTCAGATCGAATATTACATGAAAGCATGCAGAACGATAGAAAAAACGGGACGAAGTACGATTGATGAGACGCTGCCGTTTCTAATTCAATGCAATTTAACTGATAAAATGGTGAGACATATCAATGGCTTAGAGAAAAATTAAAAATCTACAGTGATCCACAAAATGATACGGTCAACACGATTTTTCAATTTTTGTGTTAACTATAAAAATAGCAGAATCTATGACAATTTATGGTAACCATAGATTTCGAAAATAATGTAATTTACCAAATTGATTACAAAAAAACCTATGCTTATTAAAAATGGAAAAATCCTATGGATTTGTACAGATGGTCCAGTGTAATTGGTTTACGTCTAGCTATACGTCGAATGCCTTCTTGAGGCCGGAGGTGCTTGTCTATTTCTATTTTTCTTCGTAAACTTGCTTTAGTCCAAAAACTGATCCACCTGACTGCCCGCTTTGCTGTGTGGCATGAGCTCCTGAATGAATGTTTTTTTACTGTTGCGATGGTAATGAGAGGAGACCATTATTATCGCGTATCCATAATCGGCTGCAGCTCATTTTCTTCAAAATAGAAAAAAACCTTCGCATGAACGACAGAACTGATTGCTGCACAGACAACGAATCCGCCGTTTTTAAAGTTTCTGCGAAATTATTTCGCACTGCTCACAAGTTCCCTCCGTTTCTTAACCGAAGGTATTCAGATGAACATTTTTCACTAGATTTTTGTAGTGATCGTATCATTTTGTGGAACACTGTATAGCGATTATAAAATATGAATCAGGAATGTACCTTTATTGGAAAATATCTCCTAATAGAAATGCAATTCCATAGGCTCAAAAAATGATGATATCTTTAATGCTTGATTAATTCGATCTTTATAATTGTTTCCAACATGGACAGTATGCACCAATATTAAGGTATGGCCTGGCCTGGCAGTTTTGGATTTTTTCTCCTTAATTCCTTAACATCAAAAAATAGAAAATTGTGCCCTTCGAATACTAGTAAAACGCGCACGGACAAAACAATAACCATTCTGAATTCCCAAAAATCTAGTGAATGGAAAAGTTTGAACAAAAATCAGTAACACCATCGCCGGCTTCTCCTCTTATACTTGCTTTCTTCAGGTAATATTGGCATACTCGGACGTGTGTGCCAATTTGCTTAAAATGGGATTCCCTCCAGCACAAACATTCGAAGCAGTTGCGGTGGAGAGAGGAGATCAGAACAGAGCGTTGAGCAGACTTTTACCGAACGCCTAATCATTAATTTGAAAACTGAAGAATTTCCTCCCGAGATACCTGGTACTATTGTTTTTTCGAGTTTTTCTTACTTCCCCTCCCCTCCTTGCGTCCGCGTGATAATATATCATTGCTCGACGCACATATTTTCTGTGATAAGAATATAATTCCTTTGCAAAAATGAATGCATCAAATTTGAAAACAGTGATTCACCACAAGTACAGTTTGTTTAAAGTTAAATGACACATTACACATCTACTCGCATGGTACACGGATGCAAGACAAGCGTTTTCTTTTACAATGTGCCTAAAAATTAAAAATTTCACTTTTTTGAGCCAATGTCTTACACTGTATTTATTGGGTTTGAGCAGCAGAGTAGGGCGGAATTGGATTTTGGGAACTCGGAATTCGGAAAACGGAAAAAAAATATTTTTTCACGGAATCTGGAATCCGGAAAACGGAAAAAAACATTTTTTCACGGAATCTGGAATCCGGAAAACGGAATTTTAACCATTAATGAGGGAATATTTATGATGTAAATGCGCTCTGTTCGCAAAAATTTTTGCGGGAGTTCAAAAAGTGTACTTTTCACAAAAATTGAGAATAAAGAATTAAAACGTAATAAAAACGCCATATCGCGGAATCCGGAATGCGGAAAACGGAGTGAAAAAACGGCGGAATCCCTTCTCTGCTAAGCGGCCATATTAAAAGCATGAGTATTGCCGGGTTACGGTAACTGGCTTAAACAATAAAGCGGTTACAACATTACAGAAAATCGTTTGTGTCAAATAGAAATACTCAGTCTGATCAATAATTTTCATTAAAGGATCAAGAATGTTATAGATCAGAGTTCCTGATTCGATTAGTTTGTTGAATCGCGAGCGTTTGCATAATTCATTATTAAGACATTAAAATGTTGAGCAATTAACTAATGGGGTTATTCATGAAAAGCATTTTAATGCAAAAAATGCCTTTTTTCGTATTAAAATGCAATCGTGAATAAGATTAAAGTGGCATTTTTTGCATTAAAATGCATCATGAATAACCCCATAATAGAATTCAGCATTTACTCAACATCTTATGAATGCGTAGAAATGTTGCGTTGGCGGAGAGGTGTATCGGAGTGTATGGAAACGCGCATTACAGTAATCTTCGTTAACGGAAATTCAAATCTTAATGGGGTTATTCATGAAAAGCACGAAAAGCATTTTAATGCAAAAAAATGCATTTTTTTGCATTAAAAAGCAATCGTGAATAACATTAAAGTGGCATTTTTTGCATTAAAATGCAATTGTGCAATTCATGAATTAATCCATACTCACATAAGCGATTGACGGATCGACTAAGTAACTAAGTAAGTAAGTAAGTAAATTAGTATTTTTGCTCATGTTGATGTCTATGGTTTAGAGGCCTCTCTAGAGGTGCGTTGAACGGAATACGGGTTTTCGAACATTTCGAAGAAATAATTCGGAATGATAGATGGGAATTCTGAGAAAAAAATCTGAAAAAAAAGTTCACCGTATTTTAAAGGGGCATGCATAAAAACTTTGTTCTGCGTCTCGAAAGGATTCATTTCACATTCTCAATATGAATGTTTCTTCACATAGATAATTTTTAAAATCGTCCGCCTCTTTACCTGTTCTTCGACCGTAGACGGACTCCGTTAATCAAGAATCATTTATACTCCACTTTCGTTGTTATCCATCTTCCAGTTTTGAAGAGATCACGGATGGGAGCACTTAACAACCTCTTCAATTGTTAGAATAAAGCTTCTTGCGTGGTCCCTTGATAGTTGAAGCTTCCAACATTTTTTAGTGCGTTGCTCAGTGAAATTTATAGAAAAATAACGAAATTACAGGTATATTGTTTAAATGTGTATGAAAATTCAATATTACTCAATATTATATTACACAACTGTTGAAAAACTATCTGCCGCTTTCTTCAAAAACCAGTAGAAAGTTCGCGGCTACTCAAAACCGGACGTTTCAAAACCGAGACATTTCAAAACCATCTTTTTTAATGTTAAAAATAATCAAACAAACCATCGTCCAAAGTCATTCGACCTTGAAAAGTTGGATCCGACCTATCCAAGGCACAAACATCCGGACATTTTTCATCACGAGCTCTGGAAATAGCGCCATTCAAAGTTGAAGTAGATCCAGCCATAACAACAGGCGCCACCCCGTTTTCTTCAAATCGAGTAGAATTTTGCGAGGAGCTAGATTTGAAGACGTGGTCATCTCTTTTATTTCGATTCTTGCCATCTTCGCCTGAAATAAATGCAGAGTTCAAAATGTTTACCTATTTTATTTACCAATACTTTGCCATCATTTTTTTCATGCCCTGTGTGCGGTTTGCTCAGTGTAATAGTATTACCAGAACGATTTCCGAGCGCTTTACATTTGATCGCCGAATTCAGTCTTAAATGAGAGGATTCTACCGAAAATGTGTATTAATCAAACCTCTCACTACAATGAAGTAGCTCTGATCCATCAGACAACATTTTTTTGGGGGCGTATCATGAAACCATCGTGCGGATAAAGGGGTCTCATCTTGCGTTTAGACATTCTAACAAATTTTTGTTCGAATTTAATTCAAAACAGCTGAAAAACATGAAAAAATTGTTTTAAAATAATCTTAAACGAATCAAATTGGATAAAAATCAGGCGGAGTGCATTGCTCATGGAAAAAGTGCACGCAGAGACGCAGAAAAAACAGTAGAGAAACTTGATTAGTTCCTCTCGCAATTCAAATTTTAAGAAAAGTAAATTCGAAAACACTTTAATAGTCGAAATTACGGTTTTGAAATGTCCGGTTTTGAAATGTCTCGGTTTTGAAAAGTCTCGTTTTTGAAACGTCCGGTTTTGAAATGTCCCGGAGCCGATATTTTGAGTTATTCAAAGAAATTTCTTGGACAGACAGAATGAAACTATTAATAATAAGTAGATGTTGAAAGTTAGGAGAAGTTTCTGCTGAGGACCAACAATATTTGATCGCATATACGTAATTACCGCTCAAGGGTGTTTACTGGCTCTTTACCCATTACCAGCGGAAAGTTCGCGGCTACGCCGCGACTTCCACTGGCTTCCACTGGCTTTCGTTTAGAAATAATTGTAGGCGTTCTGCTTTTCCACTTGTTAGTAAAACAATTTATTAGCAGATCGTCAAAAACCAAATAATATTTACATCCCGTGCCGTATCCAAACTACCCTACAACCTCCTAAATAAATGAATGTGAAGCTACATTGTGCAGCAGCTGGAACGCAATTGGAACGGTGCCTTGAAAATCGAAAACTTGAAAGGTATTAAAACACGTTACCTGCTTCATTGGTTCGGAAATCCGAATTATATTTTCCGAACGGTTTCTTATGTTTTTCACTGAACAATGCCTGCAAAAGTTATAAATCTTTCCTTTT
Organism: Caenorhabditis inopinata; assembly: GCA_003052745.1. Lineage (NCBI taxonomy): Eukaryota > Metazoa > Nematoda > Chromadorea > Rhabditida > Rhabditidae > Caenorhabditis > Caenorhabditis inopinata. Next base: position 13,462,148 of record AP018151.1, on the reverse strand, counting down.
TTCTTGCTTGGAGATTTTAATGAAATTTGTGAAATTCGAATATTATTCGCAAATTTCCTAATTTGGGAGTTTTTATCCTTTTAATGGTTAGGAGAGTTATGAGCCGGTTCGATAAAGAAATAATCTTGCAAAAGCATGCGAAAAAAGTACATTTTCCCTCGTTTTCCACGAGCACAATTCGCAGACACTGATAATGAAGAAATTGGATTTCGGCGATACGCTTCACTCCCTTCCCCGATTCGATGCAATACAGATCGCATACGAACCATATTTGGACGCAGGGAAGAATTGTCTGAAAGTTGCCTCATTTCGCCGGTTTTTAAACTGTCTAGCTTTGGGTCATTTCAAAATTTCAGACCGTCTTTCTTCTGATTGCTTTCTGAAAATCGATTTTATGCATTAGACGGCGACACGAAGCAAATCACTCAGTTTATAGAAGCTGAGCAAAGGGAGAAATCCGGTTCTTCACTTCTATATTCTCCCTAGAATTCCTTTAATCATCATGGGTCTCGGCTTTTCATGACTACATGGCGTTTGTCGCATTTGAATGGTGCCCTCTGTGTTCAATTTTTCCTGTTGCTTTATCGAGCCCTCAAAATTGAATTTCCCATAATTTGAATTGGTTTGAATGTGCAGTAGAAACAGTAAAAACTCGAGAAGACTAACCAGTACTGTGCTCTGTGTGCTCTTTATTCTCGGCGATGCAGCTATTCCAGAATTTTCGTAATTAACACTTCTGAATGGCTTTGGTACCCAATGAATATGCAACTGCAAGTCTTCTATGACGTCCAATTTAACACGAAGACGTGCTGCACAATCTGCAATAATGCATTTGGTAAGCAATGGCAGAATGAAGGAACAGCACAATTTTAAAAACAAATTGCTTTCCTGTGGCCATTTGTTCTGTGATTCTTGCCTGAAAATTTTAGTGAAATAGCTGCAAGTAGCGACCTTTTTAAAATAGGCGCCGTGGAAGCATGTTGTCTTCAGACAAATCTCCGACACTGGAAACGGAACATTTTAAAAGAACTTACAATAATTCAGTAATTGCATTATCAATTCGAGATATACAAGAAAAGCGTTGATGTGCAGGGAGCCAAGTTTGCTCAGCAGTTTTCTGATGTTCGAGTCATCTTCTTGATGATTCCGATGAGTAGAGAAGAAGGAAGCTGAGGTGAACAAGACAGTGAGTTTCATGCATGCTTAAAAATAATTAAGAAATTTAAAACCTCGGAGAGGGAGAAAGAGCAAATACTTCATACCGATTTCAAGAAGGTTATAAAAGGAATGTGAAATGGAAGTTGAGCTTCCAAGATACTCAGTGGCAGAATTAGCGCAGATCTGCATTGCTTCAACAAACTCCTTTCGTTCGATCTACGAAAAAAAAACTATGCTCTGTGCGGAGCAGGCGATTTCAAGAGCTATTTTATTTTAGCTCAGGTAATGTCTCTATTTTACAGCGCTATCTTCTACGTTTGCTTATTTTAAAACTGAAATTTACGCTTAATTCTCAACTTTTAATGCATTTTATTCAATATAAGAGAAGGAATAAGGAGTACATTTTGAAGAAAATCAGTATTCTCTATTTGATCTATTAATTTTGTAAAATTTCTTAAGCGCGAAGAATGTTTTTAAAATATGATTTTTTGGAAGATTCGCGCGCTGAAATTTTGGTTTCTTTTTTGCCCTTCAGACTCCTTTGTCTCATCCGCTCTGACTCGTAGGGTATCTTCAAGACATCATGTTCAACTTCAAAAGCAGCACAGCCGTACAACCAGTCATACGCCCACCGGCGTGCCAAGTGTGCCTGGAAGCATTCGGTTAGTTTCGCACCTAACTTCGCAAATTGTTTTGCTCGGTTATTGAGATTTCTCAAATTTTTATATTACAATTAAGGATTGTTTTTGGTCTCACGAAACATCTGGAAATTCTGTTAAAGATTTGAGAATTTTTTGGAACTGGAACAGCTATCATTTTTTCTGGAAATTCATTTATTTCGGGTTTCCAGGACCGAAGCGGTTCGCAGTCTCTAGATAAATATTAGCGCGCGATGTGCGCACGTTGATTTTTTCGGGACGTACCTATCCATGTCTCCCGGTGGAACAAAGACGAGACAGGCGCTTCGAGGAAGCTGGTCCGCAAGTTCAATCGGTATACCAGCGGTGGAAAAGGCCTTAGAGGAAACAGCGGAGAACAGCCGTTTCAACAGATTGGGATCGCTTCAGACGTGAACTGTATCCTTTTCGGCGAGGCAGCGGCGGATAGAAAATTATTTTTTTAATCTATAAATCCTGTAAACTGGAATATTTTAAATGCAATACTCAGAAAGGCTATTTCCATGCAAAATTTCAAACTATTATAGTAGAATTGCCAAAAATTCAAATCATCGAGGAAAAGCAATTGCGTAAACGCGCTCCCACGCACTCACGCACCCTGTTGAAACAGCGTCGGTTCCTCCCGAAATCCCCGCCGTTTCACCGATAGAAATCGCGGAGAAATGTGAAGTTCTCAATTTCAAAAAAAAATTAAATTTTTAGTTCGCGTTTTTCGCCAAAACTCTGATGCACTAGATAGTCATACAGGGCCAACTTCTTACTGTAAAATAGTGAACACCGGAAGAACTAAATACATTCATTCATTCAGAGTCTAGAATAATTTGCCGTTGGTGTAATAGAACTAGAACTGTATCGCAGCGTGGAGTTTTTTTTCGCTCAGTTTTGATTAATTTCTAAAAAAAAACTTAAGCTTCTCCCTGTCGGGCGGCCCAAAAAAACTGCGATGTGTGCCTGCACTTTATTTTAAGCGTATTCATAATTTAATATTGAGTGATCCTCCATGAAATAATAAATCAATCTACTTTAATGATTTTTTGGTTTTTTTTGAAAAGAAACTTCAAACTTCCCCCAATGCTAACAAAACATTTACATTTAAGATTCTTATATTTTATTCCTAGCTAATATAAACTCGTTTTCTTCTTATATTGTTTGCCATATTTTTGCCATACTTAAAACAATTGCTTTAAAAGTAGAAAAAATTACGACAAGAATTTACATCTTGGTTCAGCAACATTAGTCGTAATAATCAGACAATCGATCATATGATAATATTCTTTTGTTCCAGACGATCAACGTCATCTTCCGAAGATACTCCAATGCGCCCACACAGTTTGCGAAGAATGTATAAATATGCTCGAAGAGCAAGGTCGTCAAAACAACACCAGAATGCCACCGGTGGACCGTTCTTGTGTGTATATCACATGCCCAGTTTGCAGAGTAAAGCAATTTAGATAGTAACCTGTTAAACAGGCTTGATTCCAGACAATAACCCAGACCCCGCGTTCCTACATCAGATCAAACTACCAGCTAATCGACGTCGTTGACTCCATGCGCCAGGAAGCAAGTCACAATATTGTGTTCCTGACTTGCACTGAATGCAAAGGAGTCTATCATGAAAAAGAGTGAGCTTAATTTTTGGTTTGAAATCGCCTATTCCCGGGGAAATTATGAGTTCCGTTAAATCTGTGAAGATAATTCCTTCAGTGTCAACCTCTGCACGAAATGCTCACCAATTTCTGAAAATTCGCATGCCGCTGAGCTTATCGAACAGGAAATCTGCCTTGACAACTACGCGCTATGTTCAACATGTTTGCTCATGTTTCATATAAGCAAGAAACACTTCTTCATCCCATTGCAGCCGCTTCGTGTTGAAATGCAGAGACAGGAGAATATGCGCCGTATAGTGGCTCTTCAGGATAATTTGCACAAAGTGCAACGTGGTCTCCGCGAGAAGTTGGATCGTTCCATGGAGAAATGGATATTATGGAGCGAAACCTATGAGTTCAACATGGCCCGGTTTCAGGAAGCTACTGACAGCTTCAATCAAAAAAAATTGTATGACGACTTCAAAAAGCAATTAGCTAAGAAAGTTGACCATATTGGCAAGCTCTCAGTGCATGTGCAACGGTGGAGCGATGAATTGGAAAAGGCAATAGACTTTATATGGATTTTAGTAATATAGTCATTTCAGAATATAGCTGACACCAAGGCAACTGAGCCTAACGCTACTATCACAACACCAAACTCAGCGCAAAATGGGAATGGCCTGCAAAACGATATTTCCCAGCACCTATATTATTTTGAGCATTGAGATCCTTGTTACCAAAATTTATCTTGATCTCTTATTTATCTAAACCGTCACCACTACTACTACTGAAACAGAGTTTTAATGATCACCCACCATTTGCGTATGACAGGAATTGAATTACATTTTTCTTTAACTGATGACAATAATAAAGGTCTTTAATACGCATACAAATTGTTTGAAATTTATGAAAAGACGGCAAATCAAACTAGCATGTACCCGTTTGTTTGAAACCTTGCAACGCGCTGCGCTGTTTCTTCGGGGGCGTCGCCCGTTTTTCCGTTTTCGCTTTTTGTACGGCCTGCGAAGATGGTTTTGAAACGTTGGTAGACTCGATGCATTTGTCAGGTTTCTAGTGTGTTACTAATGAATAGTGGTGTGAGTGATTGCAGGAACTAAGAAAACCCGGGAAAGAATCAATTCCGTTTCCAGCTACGATCACAAACTCAGACAGACGCCTCTGAAAAACTTTGAAAAACTGGTAAATGTATTATTCATTATTTTCACAAACATGATAAAATATTCGCAGAAAGAAAAGTGAAAAAGTTAGCCACTGGTAAATAATTCACAGATATGTATTAGATGAGCGAGTTTCACTATTTGCAATGTTATATTAATGGTGAATATTCAGTGTCTTGCCTTAAAAATCCAAAACGCAGTCTTTCGAAGATTTGCACCATTTTTGGATCGTCTCCGATGTACTCAATTTGCCGATCATTGTATTCTACCACTGCTGGTTGTCTCAGTCTGAACTGGTGTGTTTCAAGTCTTTCTTGTTTTTCCAGCTTCTCCATGAGATTTGGGTTTTCCGTTAATTCTTTTCTCAATGAATTTTTCCACGAGTTGTTCTTCAGTGTGCGGAAGTATGGGAAATAGTCCCTGAAAGAATATCAATTGGTTTTTTGAGTTGTTAAGTTTTTAAGAACACTGAATAGCCAATCTACAAAACATCGTTAAGAAAACAAAATGAAAATGGTTTAATTAACTTTAGGCAATGATGGAATTTTGCAGTAAATGACTCATATCTCCCGGCCTAATAAATAACTTAGAGAGGATAAGCATACAATTTTTTAATATTTTCAGCTGGAAAAACATCTGGAAAACATTTAATGTTCAGTTGTTAAAAAGAAATATTTTCAAGGAGCAAATTTCATTTAATTATATTGAACTTCGCCTTGAAATTCGAGTTCAATATAATTTCTCAGTTCCCTGATCGTTTTTTTTCTAATATTTATAACACTTACATCACAAATTGGTACAACTGCTGCGTGTCCACCTTCCAACCCGGGGCATTGATACAAGCCAATTTTACAAGCAATTTGAATGGAAACGGTGGCCTGTTCGGATCATGAGCTCTTCGAGCTCTAGCCCTTTTCTCAAAATGTTCGTTGGTCTCCTCGATCGCAGTTCTCTTACGGCTTCCCGTAGCAGAGACACGATTAGCCTGCATTTCTTCATTCGTGCGTGATCCGTTGTATAAAGCAAAAGCCTCTTGTACTGGATCAAAGTCGTCGAATGTGTCTTGGATGCTCTGAGAGAGATTTTGAACGGCAACTGAAAAAAAATGCATTCGCAATTGAAAAATGATAATATATTCGCGTTTATGGTGAATGGTACGCTGAAACTTACTCTGTTCATGAATCGGAAACTGTCCGGTGGTGAACTCCTGCGTCGTACGGTGAATATGCATTTGCCGTCCAAAGTGCTTCGTGTGCATCCACTGGTGCTGTTTCAACTTTTCCTTGTGCGTGGTTTCATGGATAGTTCTACCAACACGCCGGAACTGATTCTCATCCGAAATCGGGCCCTTGGAATCATTTACAGTCATTTCACAATGCCCATGGGTGAAATGTTGCTCCGATCCGGCAGTGTACACCTGCTCTCCAGCATTCAGCACATTGGTCTGCGCTTCTTCTTCATATCTACCATAGTCGGCGGGCTGCCATTGCCTTTTTGCTGGTACCATTTTACTCATTTTATTATATACAATTCCTTCAATATTCCGATTTTCATCTTCTAATAACGAAATGCTTCTGAGCGGATCACATTCAGTGCCAGCTGACTCATATTGTTCTTCATGGTTCCATAGTAATGGACTTTGAATATGCTCTTTTTTTTCGTTAGGCTGCTCATGATCCACGGGATTATCAAGGAAAAAATTCTCGAGTTCGGCAATGTGGTCAACCGATTCATTGGCATCTTCGTATTCTCCGCAGTCTTTAAAGTCAGCGAAACCATTTGGTGTCTGATCACCTGCAATTACTTTTATAAAAAGACGGTAAGACAATGGGACCAGCTGCAAGTCGAAATAGCAAAATACTAAATTATGAAAAAATTTTGTTAAAAGCCCGGTTTTCTTCAAGTCTTGATTTCTAGGTTTCATGAAAATTGTGAAATGAGCTTGTCCGATTAAACTGATATATTTATATGTTTCCATTTAAAAAGAATGGACGTGTTAGTAATATGACAGTTTGGGAGAAGGGAATTTTTCAAAGTTTTTTTCAGCTATTTTCTTGTGTATTTTTTGTTTTTTAACAATATTTTACAAATAAAATAGAATGACAAGCAAGTAATCGATAACAAAAAGAGTAGAAAAAGGTAGTTTGGTGATTTGGTACTTTATTGCGATTTTAGAGCACACAAAACTATATCATATAATTACGCTTATTTATTGAACTTTCAGGAACGAAAATTTTAACGGTCACTTCATAGAAAACTGCATAGAAAGATTCAAATTCCACGAAATTAATTTTGGCCGCATACTTCCAGCCAGAGAGAAAGATAAACGTCTTAAGCTAAATCAGTTCCAAAATATATTTACCAATTTCGGATTTTGCCCTTTTTTCGTAAGTTTCTATTATTTATGTATTATTTTAGAAGCAGACCTCGAAAAGTGTTTAATAACTGATATAGGTACATTATTCTCGAAATAGAACGAAGATCTGGTTTAAAGCTAATTTTTTCAATTGATTTATATTTGCATTTTATTATAAACGGAGCGATATTTAAAATTTGCGGGTTTCTGAAGGACTGATTTTCAATTTGCTATACAGTGCCCCTTAAGACTTCCATGTGGGCGAAGGTTCGGCCGTCTCTTCTACTTCTCCGTCTTGAATTCGTCCGACGCAGTGTGTTGACAGCTTTTTTATTTCGTGAGACGAATGCAAGACGAACGAAAATGACTAGACTTTTTGTCTTCGTCTTTCGTGGAAACCTTACTGCCCCTGGTGCGTTCGTGTTGACCCGAATGGCATGTATGGATTGCAGTAGTTTCGCAGGTGGCACATTCCGCCTTTTTACGACCGCAGCTGCCACGACTACGGACTGGGAAAATATGGATATATATTTAGTGAATATCAATAAATATCTACAAGAGAAAATCAGGGGCCGCTTCTTATTTCTTTTTAGTTATAATTTGGACTGAAAAAAAATGCGTTCTTCTGTCAATTAGCCTTATGCATCAGATAACATACTAAGGATACGGCCCGGAACCGCGTAGCCTGCGTTTTGAAAGCACCAGTTTCTTGGGTTTCCGGAGTGAAGCTAAAATCATTTGCACCTGTTCGCAATCACACACGATTTATCACGTTAGCCATCGGCTAACGCAGCGCGAAAAGCTTCGCGACAGCTACCAAGGAAAATTACTCTTTTAAAAGAAAAGTTAAGCTTCACCAAGCCGTGCATTATCATATAAAGTGGATGAATTTGAAAAAATATTAGCAAGAAATTAACAAAATCAGTGTGATAGTTTAAATTGGCGAAACTTCAATGGAGAAACCTTAAATTTCACTGTCAGTAATTGGAGCCCAGGTGTCGGGAAAAAGTTTAAAAATCCAGAAACGGTTTGAAGCAACAAAAAATACTTACAGCTTGATGAAGTTGGCGCTGCTCCAAATACGTCTTCTGTGCTCCGTATAGAGGCCGTTGAGCGGATATTGGAAGGCTGCCAGGAAACCATATCTGACCAACTATATGATTTGTATGAAAACAAGAATGATGAATGGTGGGTACATTTCACCGGTCACAGATCTCAATGTCGATATTAGCTTTTGGGAGGAATGGGAGGAGACTATATTTGGGTGAGATACCACATCAACAGCTCAACGTCACATTTACGACTGCTCTTTACATTACTCGTTATGTGGGAATATCCTTAAAAGAGGTCCAACGTAAAGGCGGAATATTGAGAATGCGACAGATATATGTGATTGTTGTCACATGTAATTTATAAACGAATGTACCACTCACACCTACAACTTTTATTTACGCGTCTCTCCCTTTCCCCATGTAAATTGAAAAGTATTATAGATGTACCTATTGATCAAATTGTACTGCGAAAGCATCGATTTGTGGGATTCTTGATTTCGATTGAAGAGTTTTGTGAAAAAATTCGAATTAAACAGTGTTATTATGATTTTTGATCTATGTGTAGTCTACGGTTCATATTTTCGCAAACAGATATTATATTTAATGATCGTTTATTTATTAAAGGGCATTCATAGCCACTTATACAATAATGTGAATTTTTGAAGACGAAATCGGCATTTATTTTCAAATTGTTTGCTTTCAAATTCAAGTAAACTGGCGTATTAAATATTAACAAATGGCGCACGCTTTTGTTTTGAAAATCGACAGAGGAGCAGGCTTCGGTCACTTTAGAAACGCCCGCATAGTTCCTTGCTAAATCTGTATGTGCCATTACGAATTTCTTTGAATTTTGAAAATTATATAATCTTATTTCTATATCAATTTAACCAAATTTGAGAGGCTATGCTCCAATAAGCAATATACCGGAAATTCTTCGCTTCTATCGTTTCGTCCAGGCGATAAAATTGAAATGTTTGAAAACGAGCTACTTTCCCAACATGCTTCACCTGAAATTCTGAGATAATTTGAGCATCTTCTAAGCCGAGTACTTATTCAATTTAATTCAAGAAAAATGATATAATAACTTTGAACATATAATATTTATTTTAGGCGTTAGCGCGCGCTCTCGCCTAGCAAGAATGCGTGCCAGGAAATTGCTGAGTTGGGAGGAGAATTCTCTCTGCGCTTTTCTTTGAATTTAATATAAATAATAGAGAAAATTGTTTTAAGAAAGTGCGACAACTTCAGGTTGCCCAAATCCTTTTGTTTGAAAATTTGTGTAGAAATTATTTCGAAACATGAAACAATTGCTTGAAGAAGACTGCTCTCTAGGTAGTTATCTAAAATAAGACTTCCATTTGTGCGAAATTTTGGTCGTCACGGCCAATCTTCCTCTTCTTCGTCTTGAATTCGTCTGACGCAGTGTGATGACAACTGTTTTATTGCCTAAGACGAACGAAGACGACTCGACTTTTGAAGACGATTTTTTGTCTACGTCTGTGTGTTGTCCCACCAGCTTCAAAGTTGATTAAATGATATTCTGAACTGAACTAAGCGTTGTATATTGTACAGCCTGCTTTTTTTATGTCGGTCATCTGTATGAGCAACGGCTGAGCGGCATCCTTGCGATTCGTTCCAGCTCGTATCTTCTTTAAAATTGCAAGAAATTGCTCGAAGTGGTCTTAAAACTGTATATTTCAGTGTATTTTATAGGACAAACTTTCCATTGTAACTATAGAACTGATGGGCTTTAAACTAGCGGTCAAGATAGCAAAGGTATTAAGACGATATTAGGGAGCAAACCCGTATTCCTAGCAAAACCTTTATTTTCATTAAGAATATTATCAATTTTCCGCCAAAAATCGTTCGGCAGTGCGTCTTTTAAAACCAAAAATACTGTGTGGTTTTTGCATTTAGCGCACGTTTTTTTTTTGTCCCAGCCTTTGCTAAATAATATTGGTATATTATTCTTTCATTCTTTTAGAAGTTTTGTATTCGATTTTCAGAAAATAACAGTTAAAAAGTAACCTCATAAACTAAATTTAGTGCGAAACGTGTACTTCAGAGAAAGCTTATTGATTTGTAGAATGTGGCAAATGGAAGCACTGTCATAGAAATTAGATTACCGCTAACTTCTCTCCGGTGCCAGTTCATCCTGCTCACGTTTGGCTACAAACTAGTATTTGCTGCACATTTCGTAAGAATTGGACGCCTGATATACGGCAAGTTTTATAGTTTTTTGTGTTTCTATGTATAAGAGACTTCTTATTTTCAGCTCTATTCCTGAGCTTTTTCAACAGAATTATCATGTGCGAGGGAAACTAGCAATGGGAATTCTGAAAGCTATGCTACAACGGCACTTTCAGGAATCTTCAATATTCAATTCTACGTTGCAATTCAGGAAAATTGAAATCGCTGATTGGTCTCTTCCTCTTCCTAGTGTACGTAAGCCACCTCCTTGAACAATTCCTCGAAAGGAAAGGACCGATTACGAAAGCGATAATGGTATGAAAAACTATTTTACAGTAAAAAATGTAGTTTTGTTGGCAAAAATTATAAATATTTACAAGTAAAACGAAAAATGCGAGTGGTTCAAAGTGAATTGAGATCGTCTAAGACACACACGAATACAGAATAATTCGGGGAAGTAAAATAATCAATCAATAATTAAATAAATTAACACTGATTAAATGCTCGATTGGTTTGCTTTGCACTGCACATTTCTCTTGTTGGAATCACTCCAAATATTGAGAGCCGCTTTGTAGGCGTCCGCCTTTTTACACCATTCACGCTGGCACGAACGGTATTCGGCGACACTCGTTGGGCGGGCACAGTTTTCTGAAACATTGAGTTAAATATGATTAATTTGCATTTATGATAAAAGACCACTCTCTTGAACGTCATTCATGTAACCTATTTTCTTCTAACTAAACTGAAACATCATTTTGTACGTGATGCATTTTCTGAGAACAATTTTTCAGCTTTTATAATAGTGTTGTGTCGTTGTGAGACATAGTGAGAAGACGATTGTTTATTAGTAGAATAATAAGTTTGAAAGAGCGAACGGACGAACGGTTAATAATAGACATGCAACTATTTATATAGTTCTATGGCCACGTTGTTGTCACGAATTATTGCAACGGGGAAGGTCACGTGCCTTCCCAACAGTTAGCTTCTCCAGGCTATTTAAGGTTTAATGAGATGGATATTTTTATGTTGTGGCATGTCCGTTACGGCTTACAATATTTTTTTTCAGCGAAAATATATAGTTTTTGTTGTGCTACATGATAGAGCTACACTTTTGGCGACTTACCAATATTTATTAGTTTTTACTATTTTAAACCATCACCATTATAATAGTGGACTCACCATGTACTACAACTCTTGCCCTCATCAGAACAGCATTCCCTCTCAGACATTCATATGTTCCGGCATCTTCCAAATCCACGTCGAGCACAACCAAAGCTCCATTTTCGGTTACCACGTGCCTCTGTCCATTATCAATTTCGCGCCCATCTTTCTGCCAGACTCCACCCCTTGCTCCGCTCAATTTAATTCCATCTCCCAAATAAACATCTTTTACTGTCAATTTCTCCACTGCTGAACATTCTGGGGAAATTCTTCCAGCCCACGAACTTGAAATCCACCCGACAGACTTCTCATTCGTCTTGGTTTTTAGTGCACATTTTGAGTTAACTGCATTCCAGCTACAGTAAGGATCCAGTGAGCACATAGCACACGACGGGAGCTCGGAACATCGGGAGACTGAGAACTGGGAAATGCCAGATTTCGAAGTGACAAAGAAAAATTCAGATGGCAACAATGCCACGTCATTAATTTTTGAGGAAATTTTCAGATTTTGCTGTTCAATCAAATTCCATTTCCACTCGTTTCCTTCCTTCCAATGAGAGATTTTCCACATTTGACGATGAGCACTGTCAAAGGCAAAAATAACATTTTGATTCTGGAGTTGATCGACGACGATGTGAGCGTAAACATGATCACGGAGTGGGAGTATTGGTGTACCACCAGAAATGGAGTCAGAGACAAGCAGATGAGTTTTGGCGAAATGAAGGTCGGTGTCCGAAATGCTGTGTGAATTTGAGGAGCACTGAAAATAATTAGAATATTCTATGAGAAAAAACAACGGCTAGAGGATATTAAATAAGGCGCCCCTCATTTGTGTATATAAAAAGGATAACAAGAATGTACAAAGTATTTCGACTAGAAACTCAGAAAGAAAGATGTCAAAAGAAATAAGCTGATTATCATATCATTAACCGACTTTCAATCCGGTCCAATCACCGGGCAGCTCTAACTTTCTTCAAAATTAAATCAATCGTTTGAAGAATAACGCAAATTGAAAATCTTCCGTAAGTTCCGTAAAAGGACGTTTTGATAATAGCTATTCTTCCATGGATTTAAATTACATTTTTTTAAATACAGAGATCCGCAGTTTTCCCCGTCAATAATTGTCATTCTGAACATTTTTTAAACACGGGACCGGATGCACCGGTTTATTATAAATATGATTGCGGGCTGATGACACTACAATCTAATTGAAGAGTAATTTTTGTATTAGAAATTTTGTATTTAATAGGTGGGTTTTTGAAACATTTTTTTTCAACCACTCACCGTTCCCGGGCGATGTGCTGGAATCTCATCAGCAGTTACTGAAAACTGCCCGTTTGCAGTTTCTTCCATCAGGAGACCGGTGTCAAGGAGCTGGAAACGATTCGATTAAAATCATTTTTATCAATCTCATTTAAAAAAATTAAGCTCACATGATTGATGGATGAGAGTTGGAACATACAAATTGCCGATGAGGTAAACGCGGTTTCCGATGTGCTAAACGTGGCGTAGAACAGTGTTTCCCCGTGTTTGTCGACGCGTTTTACGGATTCTGAAAAGTAGAAATTTGTTTGAACCCATTTAAACCGGAAAACCCATGGTCTGCAGAGCCAGTTGAATCGTTTAAAAAATCAATTGCCAACTGAGGAAATAATTAAAAAATAATGATTTTGAGTATCTCATAAGCGGACAAGTTTCTTATATCTTTTTCGAGAGCTCAAGCATATCAAATAGAACTCGGACTTTCTTAAAATCTTTTATGGAGTTGTTTCCGTCCGCCGCTTCGATTTACAGTTTAGCAGAGTTTGCAGTGGAGACATCAATAAATTGTTGACTGACAATGTATTTTGTATAAAATTATGCACATTTTTTTCATCAACAACTTTTTGATACCTTCACTGTATAAAATTTACTGTATTGCCATGAAAAAGTTGCCTGGGTTACCAGTAATGGAGGTACCGCCCCTCGATATTTTAAAAAAGGATGCAGAAATCACTGGAGTAGATATCCGAATCGTAGTGGTGCTCGTAGATTGGTTGTTGAGATACTAACTTCTTTTTTAATATTATCAAGCGGTTAATTTTGTGGTATTTCCTAATTACCTTCTTTTAAATATATTAGAACTATTTCTGGCTTATGTTGAGCGATTTTAATGAAAAAGGAAAAAATAGATACCTCCATTTCAATATTTGGGATTGTGTAAGAGCTCATGCGGTTAATTATATGGCCTTATGATTTCACACACTTATTTGAAATAAACACTTACGAATATGATCAAAGTAGAATGGGAAATTGGCAGAAACGGAGCAGTTCAGCCTTGCCTTTACAAACGATGTCCACACTTGTCTTAGAACATTTCTTCCTCCGATATCTTTCTTGCACACTCTGGCGACTCTACTGTGAACGATTCTCTCCCCAAAAGAATTTTCATGAGCAATTTCGCGGAAGAAAAAGAGAACGTGTTGACCGACATCAAAAGAGCCGACGAATTGAGGCTCGTTGAGCCATTTGTTGTCAGAATAAATGGTTCGGATACTCATATGCACTTGTTTGCCATTCTTCAGTAGAGGAGGGCGATAGATCAGGTGATTCTCACCTCCCATTCCTGTACGGATTCCGGAATAAACAGATGAGACATCTGGAAATAGGACAGATACAGTTTGTGGTGAATTTCGCGGTCGATCGATTTCGAAATTAAACTGAATTCGAAAAAAAAATATTTTTTTAATAAACCATTATGGCTTCAGATCTTCTTCATTATCTTAAAAGTTCAGAAATTATGAATATCAATTTTAATTTTATCGCTAAAAAATTTGCAGTCGAAAAGAAACATGTGTATTGCTGTTCTTTCTACATGTACTAGTTTCAAAATTTGCAGGATTACTTTCAGTTTTCTGAAATCTTAACGCATAGCAGTATGCTTTACCTTCCGGATTTCCACTATCCACCACCACAGCTGTAGAATTGAATGTCGGATCAACAACACAAATTCCAATTTCAGTTCTTGGCTCCTGTTGATCTTGCAACGATAGTGAATCAAGCACCCGAATCTCCGGACGCATTCCGACAGATGAGCAGACGTACACAGAGTCCTGATTGTTAGTGAATGCTAAGAATCGCGTTGAGGGTCTACAGAGTCGCTCATCACTGGCCGTCGATCGACATTCTGACTCTTCAGATTCACTAAGCACCAGCTGCTTTTTAGCGAACACATTTTCTCCAGTATCGTTGATATTATAAGCCCACAAGCGGAAGATGGCACCTTCCGAGCCAACAAAAAGAGCACCGGCTTTTGTGTCGATTAAGAGCTCACGGAACTCGCCAATGTTCTTATCGAAAAATGTGTTGTCTGTAATATAAGTAAATATGAATAAGGGCACGGTGCTTTGTTTGTTTGGTGCAATGGTAAATATGTATACGCACCATCCTCTTTCTTTATAAATAATATTGGTACACATGTATTAAAGGACGAGCGATACTTTCAAGCGAAATTGTACGTTATCCTCTAATTATACAGTTATCAAGCATATAAATTAACGGATAAAAAGCCCTGAGAAGGATAATTTGCCAAAACAAACAAGTTTGGACAAATTTATTTTTAAAAATTCAAATAAATAGGATCCACCCACTTTTGCAACAGCGCCACGAGAAAAAGCATGCACACGTTTTTCGCAAACTATTTGTAGTTCTTTATGTCCGTTTTTAGAACAATTATAATATCAAATAGTGCTTTGTATATATATAAGGAAAGCAGGAATATACCGTTGTCGTCAAGGATTAGCATGCTTGATCTCCTTTACATCAAAGGTTTCAGGTTTTTAATTCAGAAAAAATTTTGTAGCTATCTTAAAATTGCAATTCTCTGTTGATTTCATGAGGATTTCTCACTGAACAGGTGCCAAACTGTCCAGATTCGTCAGATTACTCTGGCTATCAGACAAAATATCTGGTAAAAACACCCTGAATTTTGAAAATTTTGACTAAAACGCGATGTTAAATTGTGGATAAATCTCATTTTACTGCAATATATTAACATAAAAATTTAGAAGTATCGCTGTCAGAATTACTATCAATAGGTAGAAAATGCGCGTATGATGTGTTGTATCCGCAATTTCGCGCGACTACAGTATTGTGTACTTTCGGTATTTCAGTATTGATTTCTTTCCGCTGAAAGCCTTCATATTTGCCAGTGGATTTTTTCCTTCTCATTATTCTTTTTTTTTTCAGAAAGTAGTTTACACTTTAGATCATTCAGAGGAGTTAAAAAACTGGCAAATTTGGCGGAGAGACAGTAAGGGAGATGTTCACCGCAGATTTGCCGTACGATTACTTTTAATGAGCATTTAACATCTAAGATACTTGCAAATTTTGTCGAAAGTTATTTCAAAGAAACTTTCAATATAAGCGGCCTACTGATTATAGAAAGAGGTCTTCGAAACTTAAAGAAATGTGCTCGAGACGCAGTTATTTTCGTATTTTCAATTTTTAATATCTGTCCATTAGTTAATTGTTTTATTTATTTTGTTTGGAAAATTGGGTATGTATTGGTTTTCGGTTTTTGTGAATTTTATTTTTGTTTTAATTTAATTTAAAGTAATACCTACCTGCATCAATAGAAGCCCAGCAGGTGTTCTGCACAGATAAGGCGGCAAGAAATAGAAAAACTGCTATCATAATTTAAGCTATAAGTTACAAAGCAGAAACAGGAGACTAAAGGAGATTTAGTAATCTCATGAAATGCACCAATTTGGTGTCAAATGAAAAGAATGGAATGGGATGGGCGAATGGGTGCAGCTTGTGAAGGAGAAGAGAGAAGGACGCACGGCCGCACCACTCTGGAAGACACAGACACACAACAAAAGGGACTCTCTTTCTCTGGACTCTCTACTCCTGTTACTGGCAGTTGTCGTCTTACATACTACCCAGTTGTGTGGAGGGGGGGGGGAGGCTATGTCGGCCTTTTGTGAAGGCCAGAGAGGGGGGGGGGCGGGTATCCTAATTGTATTTCTTTTCCGTATTCTTCCGTGAATATATTTGCCTGGGTGTTTTGTCGAATTCCATATAGGAGAATCGGAATCAGAGAGGAGGTGCGAACCTCTTCAAAGTGCTAATTAGCAATGGCAATTTGTCAAGAGATTTAAGGAAAAAGTGAAGAACATAGGACTACGCCGGTTACATTGGGTATCACCCATTGCAATACTTGGAATCTGGGCGGAAACCGGCAGGTGCATTACTATTTGCTAATAGGAAATTTTCCACACAGGAAAAGTGGCAAATTGTAGTTCTTGTACCATTTTATAATACATGCCTAATTAAGGCTTCTATTTGGGCGAAATTTGGGCCGTCTCGACTCCTCTTCGTCTTCGTCTTGAATTTGTCTGACTTGCGTAAAAGCTTAAGGCGAAGCTTTCAAGACAAACTGAAAGACGAACGAAAACGAGCAAACAAACGACGAGAAGAAAGTCGACTTTTTGTCTTCGTCTTTCGCGGAAGTCTTATGTCTAATTGTATATCGATAGTAAAAATTTGCTTCAGCCCAGCAGCCCAGCCCGTCAGGAAGCGCGGTCACCTATTAAACATGTTAATTCTTCTAAACTGTATCACATAACATTAAGGTTTCGACGAAAAACGAAATAAGACAGTCTCTTCTCGTCTTCATCTTCGTCTTGAATTCGTCTGACACTGAGATAGACATTGTGCTGATCAGGTAAAATACACTGTGTTCACAGTACATAACTTTTTATTGCGTAAGAGGAATGCAAAACGAACTGAAAGACGAACGAAGATGAGACGAAAGACGAAATTTTGTTCTCGTCTTTCGTGGAAGCCTTACTTAACGGTTTTAATCGGATGATACAGAAATCGCCGAGATCCGTACGTCTTCAACTTTTTCAAATATAAATAATCTTTCTTTGAACACGAGTTTCTCTTAGGATTCTAAGGATTCTTTATGCGACAGAGCCATTTGAAAGAGACCACAAAATCTTCATGAACTCCGTCTATCATCAGATAACGAAATTGCGGACGCTGAGCAATTCTTGGTGACTAGGCGATTAAGTGTCAATTTTTTGAATAAAAAGAAATATTTGAGAATTATTACAAGACAATTACAAAAAAAATGGCAAAGCCGTTCAGTGCTCAATTGTTGTTTGAAAGTATCGATTATTCCATCGAGAAATCGGCAACTAAGCTGACCAAAATTAAAAATTTAAAAAATTTCAGAGTTTTTATTCCTCGAATGATTTCCAACGGTAAATTGATAAAAAGCCAGTTGACAAGAAACTTTGCACAGCAAGTTGCCCTTTAATAAATGAACCCATTTTCAACTTCGATGAAATGCAGGTTTTATTTATGGATGAATTTACCTTTTTTTGGTTTTTTTTGTTTTTTTTTTCATTTTCCGTCTTTGAACAAAAATAAATAAACATTAAGAATCTATTTATTAGAAAACAAAATTTTAAAAATTAATTATTTTCAAAGAAAAGTACGGTAAGTATCGTATTTACACACCTCGTACGGTGTTTACACACAACCTTTGAAAATCACTTTTTCCTTTCTTTTACCTAAAAAGAATGGGCAGATTTGACAATCTTCTCACATGAATGGTTTACATTTAGCAGCGACGTGCAATTTATGTGGTCATATACCCAAGGTAAGTTTCTATCACGAGTAATCACATTCGAAATTATTTTTTAAAGGGACGAATGGCATTAATTACCATTTCTAAGAAAAACATTCCTTCGCGGACGTGCAAGCACACAGAAAAAAGTCGGAGAAGCGCAAGAAACTTTTTGATGGAATGCAAGTGAATGAACAACGGGTCGCTGTCAAAATGGTTAGATTAGGTTGTTACAAATCGAATTTCTGTCGATGGGATGTTGTTGGATACGGCTGAAAAACCGGGATTTCTGTACATCTTTAAAAATGGTCCACATTATTATCCAGTGGAAGGAACTACAATGAGAAACAGCACTCTCAATGGATTATGAAATTTACAAGGAGCGATTCGTCGAATAACTAAACAGTGCCGAAGCGATTGCAGTTGTATGCGGCATGCCTGTCATATTCTTATTGATATCCGAAAAGGCTTGAGTCTATCTAATTTTGTTGAGCTTCTTTTTCTACATCAAAGTATCAAAATGTTCATCACTATTGGGAATTGATATTTCCGAAATTTATACTTTTAAAACTACCGTTAAAAAAACTGTATTAGACTTGCCTCTTTATTTGTATTGTCCCTTTAATAGTATTGCCCTAAAACAAATCCTTTGAAAAATAGTATTGCCCCGTTGCGATACGCTGTCACCATGCTAAAGAAAGCTATATTTTTTAATTTCTGTTTTTTTAAATCAATTTTATCAGCAGCAATCAGAAAACTTCATGAAGACTATATGGTTGGCATCAAATCGTTCTCTGATACTGGAAATGTGCATGCACCACCTACACATGCCTAGCTTCAATGGATCATTGTTTCCTGGAAAGGTCTTTCAGGAATTTTCGGAAAGTCATTCATCGGATGTGGTTTGAATAAAGGGTTTAATGAGACAAACGACGACGCAATCCACTGTTTCAGGGAGTTTGGAGTTGTTGAAAATAAGAAGAGAGGAATGCCACACCGGAATTAAATAACTCGTTGAATAGCTAGATTTGAACGAAGAACAGGAAAATGAGTGTCAAAAAGAGGAATAAGAAGACGATAAAGACTGTTCTGTTGATGTCGTTAAATAAATAATCATTTTTGTAAAAGCTACGTTTTTATAGAATTTTATTTTTTAAATATCCTTTAAAAATGGGGGTTGAACAATAATATTGCTGGCAAGTCTGATTCAGGTTTTAAGGTTTTTTTGTTTGTTTTTTTTTTGCAGAAAATCTGACAAAAAATTATATTTTTTGAGGCACTCCGCCTTCCAGTGATTCTAAAACACTTTAATTCATAACTATAAAATACAAAACGAAATATGAGAAAAATCTGCAACACCGGATTGTCTTTTAGTAAATTTGAAATTCTCCAATTTTGGTGAAAAATTGGTTCGGGAGGAATTCGCCAAACGGCAGGCACACACATCGACTGAATTTCTTTCGTATAGTACATACAATTCTACAGGGTGGTCTCTGAATTGTTGCTTCTGGAAACTTGTTTTTTTATATGCTTTCCTAAATGGTGCAGCAGTTAGTCTGATTATCTAGCACGCCGGTCCGTTTTTCAGTTTTTATTTGAATACAGGCTCAATGTTTAATAGGTGCTCCTTGAGACTAAATTTTTCAAATATCAATATTAACTGATTTATAAGTCGTTTTCCAGGTAAAATCAAAATAAATCCGTTTTTGAGCAGCGTGCGTTATTTCGAAAGTTTCTGAAAATGGGAAGAACAGTGCCACTTTTCGTTTGACGATTTGCTATGCAGGTGACTTTAATTCATATGAAGCATGCAGAATGCTCCAGCCTTCATATTTTTTTGTAAATTAGAGTCACAAACTTTACGAGTATTCAAGCACCAGCTTAAACTATACAAAAAAGAAAAATATTAAAAGTTCAAGTGATCACCATGGTTTTTCTACAATTTTAATATAGCTATGCCGTGGTAATCCTGTGGGATACTAAATTAATGACGACATTTCAACGTTTATTCGTAGTTGATTTCTTATTTTTATGTATGGAACAATCCTTTCCCGTATAATCATTTTACATGTATAGATATCAAATCGATCCTTTTCCTATTGCTGACGTGCTATTCCCAATCGTTTATCGTTTCGATTTCCAACTCGCCCACAAAATAATATAATTTGATTATGCATAATAGCCCACGCTTCCTTTAAAAGGAGCTAGCAGCCGCTGGTTTTCTCAGACAGTCTTCCCAATGTGGTTGACAAATTTCTTCCTTATTCTTCTTGCCTTTGGGCCAGCTGCTTCTGTCCACGAATTCTATAAAGCTGAAGCTCGAAAGTTCGTGAACGCTCTGCAATCATCAATTAACAGGAGAAACCCTTACAGTTTAGCCAGACATTTTTCGTCTGATTTTCTGTACGTGGGATGCAAGTACAATTATACTAAAGGTAGGTAATGTAAGAAAGTATCAAATTAAATTCTGTTCAAGTTTTGTAGTTCCGCGGGCCTTTAAATTGATTAAAGTGTCAATTTTCAGAACTGATGGTACAGAAGCTTCTCGGCTTGCCAAATGATCAAAACTACAAGCTTATTCTCAAGTCTGCTCAGAACCGTCTCCGTTCTATCAAACTCGTAGTTTCATTGGTTGGATTCTCCGAGAATTCAGTTGATGCCATATTTTTTTTGAATAAGAACAATCAACAATTGAAAAGCGGAAGTGTTCCAGATTGCCAGAATAGGCATTTCAGTGAATTAACCGATGAAGAAGGCCCCGAAGTTGTTGCCGAAAAATTTTTGGATCGAATGCGTAAATCAATTAAATCCAAGGAGGGGTCTGCTATTGATGGACTCTTTGAACCAGGATTTTTTTTCGAGGCATGCCAAGGCGGTTTTGATAAAGGTGCGTTTTAGGTTTAGCACTTTCTTAAGTGAAAACATTTTTAAGAACGAATGGTACAGAAGATTATCGAATTTCCGAATGATCAAGAATACCAGCTTATTCTGAAATCTTCTCAGGACAGTGGTTCTTCTATCAAATTCGTAGTTTTATTGGTTGGATTCTCCAATAATTCAATTGAGGCCGTATTTGTTTTGAATAAGAACAATGAACAATTGGAAAGCGGAAGTGATCTAAATTGCCAGAATAGTAATTCTAGCGGATTAACATCTGAAGAAAGCCCCGAAATTGTTGCCCAAAATTTCTTGGAGCGAATGGATAAATCAATTAACTCGAAAGAAGAATCGGCACTTTCCGATTTCTTCGCGACAGGATTTGTGTTCCACGGATGCGAAGGTGTATATGGAAAAGGTGGGATTTAGGTGGAGTATTCTGTTAAGAGAAATGCTGTTTAGAAAAAATGATCGAAGGTCTCCTCGATCTATCAATTGATCACGATTGGAACCTCACGGTGAAATCTGCAGAGGTCGATGGACCTTTCATCAAATTCATCGTCACAGTAGTTTCCATCTATCAGCCTCCAATTGAAGCTGTATTTGTTTTAAATACGACAGCTCAACAACTGGAAATGGGATCTATTCCCATATGTAATTCCAATTTATTAATTACTGAGGACGCCGAAATTGTTTCCGAGACGTTCTTGGATCAACTGATCAGTTCAGTTGAATCAAAAGTAGAACTAGCCGTTGCCAACCTCTTTGCGCCAGGATTTTTATTAAGGGGATGCGGTGACATTTATACGAAAGGTGGGTTTTCGGTTAAGTACTTTTTTAACTAAAATCATGTTTCAGAAGCAGTGGTCAGGACACTTCTCGCGTTACCGATTGGACACGGTATTAATATAACATTGAAATCTGCAGAAGCCAAAAAATTTTCTATCGATCTAGTCGTATCAGTAGCCCCGATCTATGAGCCCAAATTTGATGTCTTGTTAGTTTTAAATTTGAACGGTCAGCAGTTGGAATTAGGAATTATTCCCGAATGCCCGAGAAGAAACTTCCCTGGCATAACTGCTAATGAAAGCACCAGAATTGATGCAAGGAAGTTTTTGGGTCGAATGGATAAATCAATTAAATCCAAAGAGGAATCTGCTTTTGATGGACCCTTGCCAGGATTTGCATTAATCGGATGCAAAGGTGATAAAGGTTCGTTTTAGGTTTACTGTACTTTTTTAAGTGAAGACACATTTGTTTTGAATAAATACAATAAACAATTGGAAAAGGGAATTGTTGCAGATTGCCAGAAGAGTAATATCAGAGGATTAACCGATGAAGAAGGCCCCGAAATTGTTGCCCAGAAGTTCTTAGATCGAATGAATAGATCTATTAAATCAAAAGAAGAATCAGCAATTTCTGGACTCTTTGAACCAGGATTTGTAATGAAAGGATGCAAAGGTGTTTATAATAAAGGTCCGTTTTGGTTTAGTACTTTCTCAAGTGAAAGCATTTTTAAGAACAAATGGTAAAGAAGCTTCTCGATTTGCCAAATGATCAAAACTTCAAATTTATTCTCAAATCTGCTCAAGACGGTGGCCCTTCTATCAAACTCGTAGTTTTATTGGTTGGATTCTCTGAGAATCCCGTTGATGCCGTATTAGTTTTGAATAAAAACGATGAACAATTGGAGAGGGGAATTGTTCCAGAATGCCAGAAAAGACATTTCAGTGAATTATCTGCTAAAGATGGCTCCGAATTTTTTGTCCAAAAGTTTTTGGATCGGAGGGATAAATCTATTAAATCCAAGGGTGAATCTGCTTTTGATGGACCCTTGCCAGGATTTGCATTTATCGGATGCAAAGGTGATAAAGGTCCGTTTTAGGTTTACTGTACTTTTTAAAGTGAAGACATTTGTTTTGAATAAATACAATAAACAATTGGAAAGAGGAAGTGTTCCAGATTGCCAGAAGAGTAATATCAGAGGATTAATTGCTGAGGAGAGCATCGAAATTGTTGCCCAAAAGTTTTTGGATCGAATGATTAAATCAATTAAATCCCAGGAGGAATCTGTCATTTCTGGACTTTTTGAACCAGGATTTATATTCAAAGGATGCAATGATGTTATTAATAAAGGTCCGTTTTGGTTTAGTACTCTCTTAAATGAAAACATTTTAAAGAACAAGCGGTACAGAATATTCTCGGCTTGCCAAAGGATCTAAACTACACATTTTTGCTGAAATCTGCTCAGGACGATGGTCTTTCTATCAAATTAGTAGTTGGATTCTCTGAGAATTCAGTTGATGCAGTGTTCATTTTAAATAAGATAGATGGACAATTGGAAAGCGGGAGTGTTCCAGATTGCCAGAAAAGGCATTTCAGTCAATTAACTGCTGAAGATGGCTCCGAATTTCTTGTACAAAAGTTTTTGGATCGGAGGGATAAATCTATTAAATCCAAGGGGGAATCTGCTTTTGATGGACCCTTGCCAGGATTTGCATTTGTCGGATGCAAAGGTGATCAAGGTTCGTTTTAGGTTTACTGTACTTTTTAAAGTGAAGACATTTGTTTTGAATAAATACAATAAACAATTGGAAAACGGAAATGTTCCAGATTGCCAGAAAAAGCATCTCGGCGGATTAACCGATGAAGAAGGCCCCGAAATTGTTGCCCAGAAGTTCTTAGATCGAATGGACAGATCTATTAAGTCGAAAGAAGAATCCGCAATTTCTGGACTCTTTGAACCAGGATTTGTAATGAAAGGATGCAAAGGTGTTTATAATAAAGGTCCGTTTTGGTTTAGTACTCTCTTAAATGAAAACATTTTAAAGAACAAATGGTACATAATATTCTCGGCTTGCCAAAGGATCTAAACTACACATTTTTGCTGAAATCTGCTCAGGACGATGGTCCTTCTATCAAATTAGTAGTTGGATTCTCTGAGAATTCAGTTGATGCAGTGTTCATTTTAAATAAGATAGATGGACAATTGGAAAGCGGGAGTGTTCCAGATTGCCAGAAAAGGCATTTCAGTCAATTAACTGCTGAAGATGGCTCCGAATTTCTTGTACAAAAGTTTTTGGGTCGAATGGATAAATCAATTAAATCCAAAGAGGAATCTGCTTTTGATGGACCCTTGCCAGGATTTGCATTTATCGGATGCAAAGGTGATAAAGGTTCGTTTTAGGTTTACTGTACTTTTTAAAGTGAAGACATATTTGTTTTGAATAAATACAATGAACTATTGGAAAGGGGAGTTGTTCCAGAATGCCAGAAAAAGCACCTCAGCGGATTAGCCGATGAAGAAGGCCCCGAAATTGTTGCCCAGAAGTTCTTAGATCGAATGGATAGATCTATTAAATCAAAAGAAGAATCAGCAATTTCTGGACTCTTTGAACCAGGATTTGTAATGAAAGGATGCAAAGGTGTTTATAATAAAGGTCCGTTTTGGTTTAGTACTTTCTTAAGTGAAAATATTTTTAAGAACAAATAGTAAAGAAGCTTCTCGACTTGCCAAATGATCAAGACTACAAATTTATTCTGAAATCTGCTCAAGACGGTGGCCTTTCTATCAAACTCGTAGTTTTATTGGTTGGATTCTCTGAGAATCCCGTTGATGCCGTATTAGTTTTGAATAAAAACGATGAGCAATTGGAGAGGGGAATTGTTCCAGAATGCCAGAAAAGACATTTCAGTGAATTATCTGCTGAAGATGGCTCCGAATTTTTCGTCCAAAAGTTTTTGGATCGGAGGGATAAATTTATTAAATCCAAGGGGGAATCTGCTTTTGATGGACCCTTGCCAGGATTTGCATTAATCGGATGCAAAGGTGATAAAGGTTCGTTTTAGGTTTACTGTACTTTTTTAAGTGAAGACACATTTGTTTTGAATAAATACAATAAACAATTGGAAAGCGGAAGTGTTCCAGATTGCCAGAAGAGTAATATCAGAGGATTAATTGCTGAGGAGAGCATCGAAATTGTTGTCCAAAAGTTTTTGGATCGAATGATTAAATCAATTAAATCCCAGGAGGAATCTGTCATTTCTGGACTTTTTGAACCAGGATTTATATTCAAAGGATGCAATGATGTTTTTAATAAAGGTCCGTTTTGGTTTAGTACTCTCTTAAATGAAAACATTTTAAAGAACAAATGGTACAGAAGCTTCTCGGCGTGCCAAAGGATCTAAACTACAAATTTATGCTGAAATCTGCTCAGGACGATGGTCTTTCTATCAAATTTGTAGTTAAATTCTCTGAGAATTCAGTTGATGCAGTGTTAATTTTAAATAAGATAGATGGGCAATTGGAAAGCGGAAGTGTTCCAGATTGCCAGAAAAAGCATCTCGGCGGATTAACCGATGAAGAAGGCCCCGAAATTGTTGCCCAGAAGTTCTTAGATCGAATGGATAGATCTATTAAATCAAAAGAAGAATCTGCAATATCTGGACTCTTTGAACCAGGATTTGTAATGAAAGGATGCAAAGGTGTTTATAATAAAGGTCCGTTTTGGTTTAGTACTTTCTTAAGTGAAAGCATTTTTAAGAACAAATGGTAAAGAAGCTTCTCGATTTGCCAAATGATCAAAACTTCAAATTTATTCTCAAATCTGCTCAAGACGGTGGCCCTTCTATCAAACTCGTAGTTTTATTGGTTGGATTCTCTGAGAATCCCGTTGATGCCGTATTAGTTTTGAATAAAAACGATGAACAATTGGAGAGGGGAATTGTTCCAGAATGCCAGAAAAGACATTTCAGTGAATTATCTGCTAAAGATGGCTCCGAATTTTTTGTCCAAAAGTTTTTGGATCGGAGGGATAAATCTATTAAATCCAAGGGGGAATCTGCTTTTGATGGACCCTTGCCAGGATTTGCATTTATCGGATGTAAAGGTGATAAAGGTCCGTTTTTGGTTTAGTGTAATTTTTAAAGTGACGAATTATTCGTTTTGAATAAATACAATGAACAATTGGAAAGCGGAAGTGTTCCAGATTGCCAGAAAAAGCATCTCGGCGGATTAATTTCTAATGACTCCCTAGATATAGTCAACAGATTTTTGGGGCGAATGGTCAAATCAGTTAAATCGCAGAACGCCTCCGTTATTGCTGAATTCTTTGCTCCGGGATTCATTTTCAAGGGATGTCGAGGAACTTACAATAAGCGTAACTTATTTCTCATATAAACTTTCGCTTAAGATTATGTATTTTCAGAACACGTAGTAAACGTCCTGAGCAACCTCCCAGCTGGATCCGAACTAAAAATTAACCTAAAATCCGCGGAAGATCTTGGCGATTCTATCCGATACATAGTGTATTTTACTGGACTCGGACTATCTGACATTGCTGAGCAGTTTTTTTTGAATAAGAAAACACTTCAATTAGAAAAAGGAAGCATTCCACAGTGTTTGCCGCAGCGTTTCCACGATCAGTCTAGTGCGGATGAAATTGTTAATCACTTCCTGAACCAAATAGTGAATTCCATTGTGTCTCAGAACAATTCCGCGATCTCGGCGCTTTTTGCTCCAGAATTTGAGTTCCAAGGATGCAGTGGCAACTATGACAAACGTATGTTCTAAATAAAATTATAGAGAAATTAACCTGATTTCCAGAGCATGTCGTGGACATTCTCAGCAAACTGCCTCAGGGTACTAAATTTCGGATTGCCTTGAAATCAGTCAAAGATCTTGGTTCAAGAATTGAGTATACCGCCGAAAGCTTTGGATTTGGGCCATCTCCCATTGAAGCAGAATTCGTTCTGAACAAGGCTTTGGAGCAATTAGAGCGAGGAAGAATTCTAGTTTGCCAGAAAAAAACATTTCCCCAAAAAAGAAAGAATTTTAAATGGTACTGACTGTTTTAAAGAGGATTGAGTATAATAAAAATTATTTCATTTACAAAGTTTAATAATTAAATTAGCCAGCAGCTTTATTGCAGTTCTGCATGAAATTTTAAACATGCTTCTGTCTGCTATTCAAAATGAAGGATATTGTAAATATCTACACGTATCTGGGCACTTTTCAAAATATTTTATCCTGCGTTTTCTAAATAGTTTTCTTTCGACATCAGAGTTTGATTATTTTCAAAGGCGAGAAACACGAGTGAAACAATTTATCAAAATCTTACAATAATTGGTCCTACAAACCTCTCGGTTCTCAAGGTTCCCGAGACATGAAGTTCAAGAATGAGTCGATAGAGTTTAAGAAAAAACAGCTAGAAGAAAAACAAACGATTATTCTCGAAATTTCCAGTTGTCCGATAAATCATATTTTAGACGCGGTAAAGACTACGATTTACCTTGCTTCTGCTCTGTGAACTTTGCTTGGTTTTTAAGCTTGTGTAAAACAATTCAAATTGTAATCCTCTTAATCCTGAATTCATTCGTTGCCTTTTTCTAACCTGTGCAACATCAAAAAACTAATTTCCGAAAACAAAAACTCTTGAAACAACAATTACAGTGAATAGCACAAGGTATGTACATCATTTCTTCAGATCTAATTTCTTCAGAAGAGTATTTAACAAGGATTTAATTAATGCGATATAAGAATATGTGTAGAGAAATGATCTTTTTGTAACGAACATTTACGAGGCGAAAGAGATCAGCAGATAGATTCCTTCTTCAAACTCGATGATTTCGTCGCATCGAGGAGAGTCTATCTGCGGCCCTTAACAAATTTCCTGAGAATAGCAGAGCATTCAGATTTCGTTCTCCGCACTCCCTCTGAGCTCCTGGTACTGCAGATTCAGAAGCACGCTGGAAGAGGCAAAGAAATTACAAAGTTTCCTTCGTTTGCCAAAAGGAAACGGCCAAAAACATGAAAAGGCGATTGAAGAGTTTGCACGCTTCATTGCAGAAATAAGAAGTGTAAACTATGTATAATCGGACATTCCCATTCAAAACGAGTAGTTGAAATAAACTAAATCAGGGCAGAGACGGAGCATAAAACGTATGTTGAGGGGCATATGATGCAGGAACAACATGGCGGGCACGGTGGCAATTATGCGGTAATAGAATTGCAATTTTTAGAATTTTTTCAACTTTCTGACAACAATACTTTTCAGATGCCCGCGTTTGAGGATATGGAAGACGAGATGCAGCGCGTCATCCTTGAACAGGTGCCTCATCAGGAACCGAATGAAGAAGAGCTTCAGCAGGATGCTCCCCAGAATGTAAGCCCATGTGATCATTTCTATGAAAACATTTTGCCGGAAGATGATGATGGCGACGAATGGAAGGAAGAAGAGCCGGGTAAATTTATCGAGTTTTATCTCGACGAAGAAGCAACCGCAAGCTTCCACGTTGCTCCAAACCAAAGTTATGCCAGCAATAGTACTGCACCTGAAGATGTTAGCACAACGACTCTAGAAGGATTCTATGGAGACCCCTAAAGACAACAGAAATAATTTTACTTACGTTAATGATGCGCAAACTTTAGAGGAGCACAGAAGGATTCAGGATCTCTGCATCACTGCCATTCGCCATGCCTAATATTTCTTTGCATTTTACTTTTCTCAACTCATGCAACCTTCTAAGATATTTTGCCATAATTTTTGACTTTTTTTGAATATTTTCAAATAAAAATCAGTCTGTTTTTCTTGTTTTTACCATAACATGATGCTGTTGTCGCATGCAAATTAATTATTCTTTTGTAAAAGGAGATGAAACTGCCACGCCCAGATCTAGAAACGCGCCAGCGAGTTTTTCAGCCCCGACCTTGAGATTAGATTTTCAAACGGTTCGGTATGCGTTTCGATCAAAAGACTATTATCCGAATCAATAATTTGATCGTTAGCAATTTATGCGCTGGCTCGTTTTCGAAATTTGCAAACTAAAACTATCGGCTTATCTTATTAAATACTATGAAACAAAAAGAAAAAGTAAGCGGTTGCATATACAAGGCGAATGTATGCCGCCAACATACAGTTTCTCGTTCATCCTTTTGACATTCTTCCCTTTTCTTGTTGCACCAATTTGTCGTTTGTTTTTCGAAAATGTATTAATTTTTTTTCATTTTTCAACGTGACATGCAGTCAACGACGGTTTTCAGATTCATAGCATTTGAAGACAGAGAAATATAAATGACCAATATCAGGACAGATCAACGTTTTATTTGTTTATGAATATATCTTATCTCTCCAAAGTTCTCTCTGATAGTTTGCTTAATTCGATAAGCTTTTGAATAATCTCATGCTGAAGACGAACCTTCTTTTCCAGAATCTGATTCTCCTCGATCAAACGCTCTTTAAGGAGGTGTTCAGTGCTCGTGATAGTAACTTCCGGAACTGTTGCAGCTGTCGAGGAATTCGAGGTCATCAACGATTTCTGGGTTTTCTCTGAAAAATCATTTGAAAAATAAGTGAATTTATCAAATTGTTACCCTCTGTCATCCCATACATCTGAAGAGAATCGATTGGCGACCTGACAAAAACTGGCAACATAGGGAATACCGGTTGGTGAGGGGACTTCCACGTTTTCGACTTTGAGCTGGCAGCAGCTTTCGGTCCCCAACAGTTGAAGCATATGCATTGAATATCCGAGTGCACGGCCCACTCAGACGACGTTGACAAACCCGCCGTGGCTTCTGAGTTTTGTGCACTATTTGAACTGTCGTCGTTGAAGAGTCCGCCGACTTTTTCTAACAGCGACGCTTGAGCTGTCGAATCGCAGCTCATCGTTTCGCTATTCAAGGGTGAGGGTATGAACGTAGAAGGGGTTGGAAGTTCCTAAATAATAAACATTTCGGTAATAAATAAGCACCTCTGCAACCCACCATCTCACCATGCATCGAAACCTCTTGAGAATTTTCCGGAAGATCTTTAGCTAAAGCGAAAGACTCTTTGAGAACGCTTCGGATGACGATTTCGACATTCCTTGATCCATTCGACATTGTTAATAGAGTTAGTAGAAAATGTAAGTTGAAATTAAGACAAATAAGTGAATTAAGCGATTGAAAAGCATTTATACTCTGCAACCTATCAGAAAATACGATCAATTTGGAACACGTCGCTAATATTGTAATTTTGTAACGACACGCCACCGAACGGGTCGCCCGCTCTTTAGCTAAAATAAGAGAGGTTTTTTAAAATAAATTTTAGCCCAGAGAGTTTGAAGCCCATATCTCAAAGTTTGGAGTAGTTTTTAGGTACAGTATACATTGTTGCTTGATTAAGAAACGGAGAAAAAATCAGATTGATTCGTTCTATATCGAATGAGATACAGTCGAAAAACCAGAAAAACAATACCTGTATGACCGGGATTGTATTTGTTTGGGTGGGCATTACTAGGCAACCACTTAGTCTACAGGTAGACGGAGACTAGTTCATCATAACTCTAATTTACACAGAATTTCTGAATTAAGTGATCTAGTTTGAGCACCCAATTCAAAGACTGGCCCGGCAAAAAATAAAAGACCGGCGTTGTCTTAGTTGAGGGGGGGTCTATTGTTTTTCGACTTTTTTGGAGGTTTTAGTGCTTTTTTGGTTCAATTGTTGGTTGTTATTGGTAAAATATTTGTAAACCCCGAAACCCCCCCCAAGCGGAGCTTAATTCGTCTAGCATATTCGGTGTTATGCTGAATGGACATTTTGGATATTTAAGAAAGTTGTAAATTCAGAACGTCGGAATATACCGAATTTATAGCTTCGTACTTCGAAACGTCGGAATACTCTGAAATTTCTGAATTTTAAATATTTAAATTCGCGAATCTAGAGTAGGCATCATTGGTAGCTTAGGCTTGTCTTTAATCAATTATTCTATTAAGTTGAGCAAAAAGTTTTCGTAATTAAAAAAAAAAATTTTCTGATTCTGTTTTTTTTTTAATAATTTTTAGTGTTTACTATGAATGCTTCTTTTATTAAATAAAAATCAAATAACTGGTGCAAAAAAGCAGATAAACCTGGATGGAACCTGGAATGACACTTATAAAGCTTTCGGTAATGAGTTAAGCAAAAAACGAGAACGAAATGAAGGATGAGCACCGTAAAACGCATTTATCCTTTGGAGGGAGTCAAGAGTTTCGCGTAGTAGCAACCAGAGAAGGGCGGAATTCCGGATTCCGCCGTTTTTTTCATTCCGTTTTCCGGATTCCAGATTCCGTGAAAAAATGTTTTTTTTTCAGTTTTCCGTTTTCCGGATTCCGAGTTCCCAAAATCCAATTCTGCCCAACTATGAGTTTTAATACTTTATTCTCAATTGTTGTGAAAAATATACTTTTTTGAACTCCCGCAAAAATCTTTGCGAACAGAGCGAATTTACATCAATTGATTCCCTCATTAATGGTGAAAATTCCGTTTACCGCATTCCGGATTCCGGATTCCAGATTCCGTAAAAAAACATTTTTTCCTTTTTCCGAATTCCGGATTCCGCGTTCCCAAAATCCTATTCCGCCCTACTCTGGTAGCTACCCAACGCACTCTCGTCTTCGCGCAGCCACTGGAACATCGACAAGTTGCCCAAACAGCAGAACACTCTGCCCATTAGATGCCCTCTCCCTGATTTTTTTTACTGACTTTTATGTAGTTATCAAAATAAGAAAAAAACATTTATTGTTTTCTGAATGAAAATAAATATAAAACACAAGGTGGTCAAAACATGGTGATGAAAGTTTGGCTACCGGCTTCAAGAGAGGGATAAAACTAGACACAAAACGCTCATTAAATGACAGTTGAAAGAGCAAGAAAAGAGGAAAGGGGTAGAGGATTACTGTAATAGTAAAGGAAATGAGAACTAGTCCATTCAATAAAGTGAATACTATCTATATATTGTACGTACACATATAATCATATATTTATGAAAGGTAGGGGACGGTTGAAACTAATTTCGGAATTTTTAGTGTTTTGTTGAAAGTAGCAAAACATTTAGCATCAATTATCACAATAAATTCTGAAATTCTCCGAAAATAAAGTTTCAAAGAAAAAAAAAGGTGTAAGGGACACATCATCTTTGAGATGACGCGCGAAATTAGGGGAAAAGTGCTATTTGACAGATATAAACGGAACCCGATCAGATCAGTATGTGCTAGATAAGGAAAAAAAATCAATAAATTCTAAGGAAAATTGTGAATTTGGGGTAATGGAAAGGGGAAATACGGTGAGATGATGCAAGAACCATCATAAAGCAGTGTGGTGTTGAGATGTCAAAATCAGAATTTTACATGAAGATAGTTGATTTTTTAGAAGACTCCGCTCACGGTTTGGAGCTGGAGCTTCGAAAAATGTTATTAAGGTGGGAAAAAGTGGTTGAATCAATTGACTAGGACTAGTGCATAATTTTCTAATTTTTTTGGTAAAACTTTACAAATAATTTTTCCTACAATTGATGAAGTCGAACGAGCTCGAGGACTGCAATTGGAAGATGCACATCTTCTGAAGATGCCGGTTGTTGGCACGTTGTAGCGGTAGTGGGTTTAAGAGTCAAAGAGTATCCGATGATGTATGTCAGACATGATATCCACTCAGTATGAATCTCTCCTGTTTCCGAAAATGAAAGATCTCCGGATAGCTCAGGTGGTTGCTGAAATAGGAAACCAATTTTGAAAATGTAATTCGAATTTATCTGCGTGATTCACCACAATGATCATCCTGTCAAACATCCTTCTAATTGTGTTGGCAGCAGGTGTCAGCGATTCACTAGTCGTTCGTGAAGCAGCAGAATTCGCTGAAATCTGTACGGATTTCGCAATTTGACTGCCAACTCCAGTGTTAAGCGAAGAAAATATTATGGGATTAAGCACACGAAGTATCAGAAGAGCGCTTAAAGTTCTCTTCACTAAATGGTGCTCTTCTTCACCAAAACGACAACGGGCGCAGTCAGCAGCGATGCTGAGAAGTCGTGTAGCAAGAGGGATAGTCAGTAGACGCTGATCAACAAAATTCACTAATAATTCTACAGCTGAATCCAGACTTGTCTGCTTGATTGCTTGGCAGAATTGCGAGTTTTCCAGTAGGAACTCGTCAAATGGCGTTTTAAATAAGTGCCTCAAGCATTGAGTTATAATTCCCGTTGCTAACGAATCTTTTCGAAACACGTCTTCTGCAGTGGATGTAGCCAGCACATCGCAAATTACTCGTCTGAAAAATTAAATCAATATTTAAAGGAAAAAGAAAACTCACTGTATTACAGGCCCCATAAAGTGTGGATTAAGTGCATAAAGATGTGAGATACACGAGTACATAAATTGCTTCAAGTGGGATGGCAATACTAGTGATGGCCATGAAAGTATTGAGGAGGGAGAGTCTCGTATTATTTCGAGCAGTGGTTTATATCGATCCAGTGGTAATACTGGGCATCGGGACCGTTGAGCTTTGAACACAAATCCCGAGGAGTCGTTGTTCTGCTGACACACACTTTCATTGTTTTCATTAAGACACACCGTTACGGCCACTCCACATGGGCGCCCCTTTTTGCCAACTGCTGAGTGACTGGCCACAGAGAGTTGTATATTAGAGCTGCATGTAGGGATACATCTAAAACATTAGCACTTAATCAATGTTAATTAATAGTTGTCGATGAAGAGATGGAAAAATATGTAATAGCATATTTGAATATATTGATATAAAATTAAAGGGATAATGGCATTAAAAAAGGAACGTCTTTTTTCTTTTAGAAGTTTTTCAAAGCCTGTCAATGCTTCCTAATGAATCAGTGTGGGAGGTTTTCTCAGTTAAGCTTCTAGTTTCTACTAGACGCGCAAGACTGCAGTATTTCAAAACTTAATTAGTAGATAGCTAATTCTAACAAATCTCCCAAAACCAAACCTGGATTTGAATTTCTTTTTTGTCATTTACGGCTTAAAATAACAATTTTGGGTTGAATTTAAAAATTTCAGAATTCATATTTCCTCTTTTTCAAAATTTCCAACCGCAAAAGTAATTAAATATAACCCTGCGAAACCTTTCTAGTGTTAAATTTACTATTAAGATTAAGATTTTCGCCACTTACGGAATAACAAATTTCGAGTCAATCACCACTACCGGCAACTCATTGGGACCCTTGTTTCCCGCAGGTGCAAATGAATTCGATGATCCAACTTTAACGCCGTTTAACGAGATATTCGCCGAATAGAACATATCCGATTTGAGGGATTCCGAACGGAATTTATCAATTTCAATGGATAGGAATGAAACTTGCGAATTCGGATCTCCAACTGATATTGTTCCATGGAGCATTGGCGGAGGCACGTCCTGATAGATCGTCCGACTCCTGAATGTTCATTTATGACACTGATATAGTACTTGCATAGAAAACTACCTTAACATTCTAACCCATTTTAAAAAAGTGGTAAATGGTCTAAAGCTTAAATACAGAGTGGGTTGTTGCGGGAATGAAGGCGAGAGAAACAGACACCCGTCGGCAGAGAATACGGATTCGTCAAGCCAAAACATAGTACACGTAGACAGATCAACTTGTTGACGAACTTTCGAACCCATTGAGTCTAAAATTGAAAGTTGGCTTGTTCCACCGGGAACATCAGATAATGTGAGCCAACAATCCTTCCATTGTTTTTCTTCTCGTGCTGGAAATAGATAAGTTAAGAAGATAAATTCTTGTAAAAGAGAATAAGCCATGTATCATCAGCTTAAGAAATTTAATAGTATTTGAAACAAGTGAACTCACATTTCCTAAGAGCAACTGTCGATGCAACTGTAGTACTGCTCGTCTCGGGATGGTCATTGACATCTTCGTCGCGAAAGCGATCCGACTGAAACAAACTTTTTCACGATTTTGGAAAACTATGAAAATGTTTTTGTTTTAACGTTTATGTTATTGTTTTTTACGTGTTGTATCGGAGGCGAATGCAAAATGAAGTTTGAGTACTATAAGAGAGAACTGCACGGTTGGATTTTTGAAGGGTATATTCATCAATAATTATTATTTTCCGATATTACGGTAAGCAAAGTTGCAGACATAGCATTAAACATGACGAAAATAACCCAAAAACGTTCGGTCCGATATCAAATTTCTAAAAAACTTTACGTGTTGCATTTATACTTTTACATTTGAATACCTACTTACCAACTGCTCCGGAATACCAGAGCAGACTGTATTCGCAGGAGACGGCATCGCTGTCGACGTTGAATTCGTCAAGAAGGAGGATGCGGCAAGCGCCGTGTCAATTGAGGTGCCACGAAACATTCGGCGCGTCTTCTGCAAAAAAAATGAGGCCAATCGTCGCGATGTGACACGTGGATTTTTTCCTTTTATTTTTATTTTTTAGCCTATTAGCATCCATTCAATGAAATGAAATTGTTTATATTAATCTATGTTTGAAAATATCTGACAGCTTACCTTTCGCTATTGCTAATTTTTAAAATTTTAATAACAGAATATGTAGCAAGAATGAAGCATGGAAAATAGTTTTTTTAACCTATTTTATTTGAGGTCAAACGGGCACTCATAGACGAATGTTTATGGTAGATCAAAAACAAAAAAAAATACAGTAATTTTTCAGTAAAGTTAAAACACTTTGTGGCAAAGCTATTATAACAATTATTGTCAACTATACAAAATATTGATATCAAATTTAATTTATTCGAATGAAAAACCTTTAATCTTGGCATTCTTCCAAAATCGCTCCGCATTCTTCCAAAACAGGAAGTCAGAAGGGACGTTAATAATATTATTTGCTATATTATAGAAGAAAAAAGCGGCCAAAAAAGGCATATCTAGAAAAAAATGGAAATGTGGTACGCAATAAAGAAAGGGTCTGAGGATTTTAAGAAGCAGCACAAATAAACATTTTCAAGGGGCATTCTGCTTGTGTATTTTTCCCGTTTTGAGGGGATGAGCCGACGAAGAATAATTTTTGTTGTAGAAGAAATAAATGGCAAACCTTGAAAAATGCACAGCGACGAGACACCTTGAACCCTTTTTATGTAGAAAAGCTTGAGATAAATGTTTGAAAACATTTCATCTCTGATAAACATGCATGCAACTCACTTTTACGTTTAATTGGAAAACTAGATCAGCTTTTCGAGGGAAAATTAATTTGGGAAAGTGGAAAATTCACGAGTTGCACAAGGGACAACTTTAGCGATTTAGGGATAGCCCCTAATTTCTTTGTTAGTCCCCATAAATGAAGGAGAAGCAGTTGATTAAGTGTGGTCTGAAATAAGGCTTCCACGAAAAACGAAACAGGTCGGTCGTCTTTTGTGGAATCCTTTCGTTTCGTCTTCGTTCGTCTTTTAGTTCGTCTTACGTCGTCAATTAAAACACATGTGTACCAACACAACGTCTATTTCTGCGTCAGACGAATTCTAGACGATGACGAAAATGAGACGAGGCGGTCTTATTTCGTCTTTCGCGGAAGCCTTACTCAGAAATGTCGGGTGGGAGTGCTGGTATCTTCCTTTCCCTCTCTTTTTTTAAAGCAAAGTATCCAAGATAGGTTTGTTTCTCTTAATAACGATTTTTTCCATTTCGTTATGAAGTTAGGGAGTTATGAAGCACCCGCTGATATTGTTAATTATAAATCCTTACTGCTCAATGTTGTGTGGGAAATTCGGCATTCTAAAAAGCGCCGGACAGATTTTCTTGAGACAGGAATATACAGTACCGGCCAAAAAGATATTCGCAAACAGTTTTTCGAGCATAACTTTTCTGAAACTTCCCGGATCGTTTTGATATTTTGAGACACAATTTAAAACGGTATAAGAAGTTGATTCAACAACAAGAATAATCAAATTTTCAAAAATTTGAAAAAATATCGAAAAATTTATGAAAATGGCAAAAAACTGTAAAATGGAACTTTGACTTTTGAGATCTAGGAAAGACCGGTAAATGAAAAACTACAATAAAACATGACTAAAATAGTTGTAATACTTCGTTGGGTAGCCTTTGGCGTCGATGACCGCCTGACATCTTCTTGGCATCGAGTCGAGAAGGGTGTCGATAACAGACAGGGGGATGGCCTTCCAGACAGATTGGAGTTGATCGAATTTCTGATTGGCATTCGATGTACGGACCCCTCTAAGTTGTCTCTCGACATGCTCCCAGATGTGTTCGATCGGATTCAAGTCAAGAGAATGATTGGGAAAGTCCAGAAGATCCACGTGGCGGCGTCGGAACCAGTCCTTGATGTGCTTCGAGGTGTGTTTCGGGTCGTTATTCTGCTGAAAAACGAACGCCCGGCCCACATTAAACCGTGCCCAGGGTCTCATTGTGTTTTAAAAGATGTCTTCTTACACAAATCAATCCATGATGCCTGTAATTCTTCTCAGGAGGCTGATTGAAGTCCCCGAGAAACGTAGCGTAGCATGGGCCAGAGCTCATCTTCACTGGGGACGCCAGGATTGGGCTAATCACGTGTTCGGTGACGAATCCAAGTATAATCTGTTTGGTACTGACGGTATCAAATGGATTCGCCGTCCGGTTGAATGTCGGTTCAATCCCAGCTACCAGCTCCAAACCGAGGTGGTTTGGAGCTGTTTCTCTGGGACTTCAATCGGCCCCCTGAGAAGAATTACGGGCATCATGGATCGACTTGTGTAAGAAGACATCTTTTAAAACACAATGAGACCCTGGGCACGGTTTAATGTGGGCCGGGCGTTCGTTTTTCAGCAGAATAACGACCCGAAACACACCTCGAAGCACATCAAGGACTGGTTCCGACGCCGCCACGTGGATCTTCTGGACTTTCCCAATCATTCTCTTGATTGAATCCGATCGAACACATCTGGGAGCATGTCGAGAGACAACTTAGAGGGGTCCGTACATCGAATGCCAATCAGAAATTCGATCAACTCCAATCTGTCTGGAAGGCCATCCCCCTGTCTGTTATCGACACCCTTCTCGACTCGATGCCAAGAAGATGTCAGGCGGTCATCGACGCCAAAGGCTACCCAACGAAGTATTACAACTATTTTAGTCATGTTTTATTGTAGTTTTTCATTTACCGGTATTTCCTAGATCTCAAAAGTCAAAGTTCCATTTTACAGTTTTTTGCCATTTTCATAAATTTTTCGATATTTTTTCAAATTTTTGAAAATTTGATTATTCTTGTTGTTGAATCAACTTCTTATACCGTTTTAAATTTTGTCTCAAAATATCAAAACGATCCGGGAAGTTTCAGAAAAGTTATGCTCGAAAAACTGTTTGCGAATATCTTTTTGGCCGATACTGTACATACACTCACAAGTTTAATGAAAGTCATACTAAATTGTCTACCGACGGTTTCAAGATGGTTTTGAACGATGCCTTGATTGTTGCACAGTACAGTTTTCTGCAGGTCTTGTTGTTTCTAGGTTTTTCAAATCGAGTGCAAATAAGTATAGCTCATAAATACATACATTTTTAAAAAAGACAAAGAGGAATGACACTATTCTACCTGCCTTTTCTCTAAAATGTTTATAGTTCCGCATTCTTTATGCACCTGGTTGATTTGTGGAGCTCTTTGCACATCTTTTTTACTTCAATAACTTTCAAAAAGTACCTCTTTCCTTTCTTTCATTCCATCGTCATATTGGCTACTACTCATTGCAGCATCGTTGGGTACTGGTAGCCACCGAACTTCGGCAGTCGATCGACGGCTCGCAGACTTTTTTTGATGCTTAACGCAAACTGCGTGAGTGAGACGAACGCCGCCAGATATCGCTCGATCACAGTATCGGAAAATAAATTTTTGTGAAAACACGAAAGATGAAGGCGTCTTATTTGCAGGTCTGGTGTGTAGTATTTCGTGATCTATCTTCATGTTTATCACATTAATGCGAAATATATTTTCTAAAAAGGTAAAACTGCTCCAGTCAAACTTGGCGAATGAAAACCCAAAAGTATATTTAAATTTAAAATTCTCACCTACTAAGTACATGCCCAATAGTGGGAAAGGATCTTCCAGCAAGACTAAATCCTCTTGAAGGAGATCCAACTATCAAAAACTTTTCGACTAAGTCGAACTGTGTTTTAACTAAAAGTGCATATGTGTCTGAGCCCTTTGAAGAGCGACGAAGGAGGAATGTGCCTATTGGATTGTACTGAACCATATCGGTGGATACTGTATCGTAGAAATATGGGAGATCGGTGAGATCAACAACGTCTGATACCTAAAAGAAAATTTTCGGAGAAAAGTGAGCAATTGATTACCAAAGATTCCAGATGAGATTTCAAAATTATTCCAACGGATCCATTTGTCTCATTTCTTCCTAGCATCCATCCATTTTCATCGGTCTCACAAACCGTCAAAACATCTCCCACTTCCGCGCTCATCTCATCAGCATAACGACTATCGAAACTTCGCATGCATAAATATTTACTTTCGACAATTTCCTTAAAATGCATATTTTCCCAAAAGTATCTTTTAAAGCCAATCTTACTCCATTCATCGGCAATATTCCTCCTTTTCTTATCGGAAAAACAGCCGGTTTATATAAATTCACAATATCCCGAAGAGTCTCGTATCGTTTACCCTCAAAAAAATAGTGAGGCGAGGTAAGCTGTCGTATTCTGAATGTCAGATTAGATTTAAAATCCAGTGATTTTCTATTTACGGAATGTGTTTGGGATACCCATCTTCGTCTGAAATTGACAAATAATATCGTGTCTGGCCGACTTTCCGGATTAGAAACGCCCCTGGAGTTGTGCCCTGAAATCGTGAGATTAATTACTATGATTAGTAATTTTGACAGGCATCATTTGGTTGTGCTATTGTCGGAATTTGTCTTAAATTAGAGGAACTCTTCTTATGTTGACCTTTCTTTTAAACGGTGACATTCGAGCACATTTATGGGGTTATTCATGAAAAGCACAATTTCTTTTTTAAGCAAAAAAAGCATTTTTTGCATTAAAATGCAATCGTGAATAACATTAAAGTGACATTTTTTGCATTAAAATACAATTGTGCTTTTCATGAATAACCCCATTAGGAAGCAAATTTTAATTACCAAATTTTGAGATAATTGAATTATCCCTGAAGATGGCGTAAGCCGAAACAGTGCATTTATCTATAAATTGGGTTTTCTAATAATTTAAGCCTTTTTTAAATACAAAATGAGCCTTTTCAATACAAAATAAATAACGAACGCACCTGAAGCAAATGGTTTGCATCATGCTCGTTTAATTCTCCATGGTACCAAACATCTTTCTGTGATATGTCAGGAGGTGCTTGATCATGAATCTGCAGAATTGTTATTTTCATGAGTTTTTGGAATAAAACATTTTTGAAAAAATACATTTATACTACACGGTCCATCAGTGCTGCTGTTAGGTGTGCTGTTCTCGCTTGAGTGCATAACTGTTCATTTGCACCTGAAATAATTTAATTTTTAAAATTTAACCATTTTTTAAATGTTTTTATAGAAATTATAGTTTATTGAAGCAAAAATGCGAATTTCTGGATATAAAAAAAAATCAGAAATATTAAATATTGAAAAACTAAGGAAAGAGGCAGGCTTAATATGGCAGTAGAAAGCGAGAAGAGCGACAAATAATTTAATTGTTAAAATTTAAGCATTTTTTAAATGTTTTTATAGAAATTATAGTTTATTGAAGCAAAAATACAAATTTCTGGATCTATAAAAAATCAGAAATATTAAATATTGAAAAACTGAGGAAAGAGGCAGGCTTAATATGTCAGTAGAAAGCGAGAAGAGCGAGAAAAAGCGAGACAAATAATTTAATTTGGAAATGTTAAGCATTTTTAAATGTTTTTTTTATATTGAAAAACTGAAGAAAGAATTTTCCAGTAGACAGCGAGAAGAGCGTTGACGGACTAATTTTTATACAATTTCAGAAAAAAAAAAGAAAACAATCAGAATTTTTTAAAGGATTTAAGAAAATTGCAGCCCGAGCATACCGTTTTCACAGAGTTGTCCAATTTTCCTGGAAATGCAACTTATTTAAATTGCTAACACGTCTCATTGTAGGTCGCAGATTTTTTTAATTTTTTATAAAAGCGTTTCAAATATTGTTTTTTTTTCAGAAAAAGCTATACAATGACAAGCATGGTTTTTCCTACAAAACAGTGTAAATATTATTGGAATTGAAAAAAAAAACGCGTCGTCCGCGCACCAACAGTTTTCACGAATCGAAGCATGCTGCGAATAAAGTGATAGAAGTAGAAATCGAAAAGAGAGAAGACGCATATTATTACACCCACGTATTCTTCTTTTCCTTCGCTCTCAACTCTGTTGAGTCAACAGACAACAGGCACAGATCACTTTGTTTTGTTTCCTACGTCTCTTTGTTCCATCACTGATTCTTGCCGCCTGCGCCTCACTTTTTGTCTCCTGACCCTGTCGACTGGCAGAAAGAAGAGTATTCCTGGAGCGGCCGAGCACCGGATGTTTCGGTGGACCATACGAGAGAAAAGAGGATTTAAGAACCGACGTGGAACATTTGGTATTTTTTTTCTAATTTGAGGAGCAGCATTGTGGAGAAAAAAAAGCAAATTCAAGGTGAAATACAAATTCGAGTGTCACGTGTATATTGTGATTGCGATAACATGTGATAAATAGAAATAAAGTTACATATTTCAAATATTAGGCAAACTGGTTTTTAAACAAATCCATTTAGGTGAAATTCACATATAAACTACATCATCTTTCCGAATTTCAAAGAAGCAAAAGTTGACAACTTCAAAATCAAATAGATCTATTCACATTTTATTAAAAAAATGTTTTTCTTTAGTGATTTTTAAGCAGGTTTTTCCGGGATTCATGAAATTTTGCCATAGGATAAATAGAGAGGTACCACGTAAACGATATACGAATAGAAAAATGCAAATTCGGTGTTCATGAAGATTTCTAAAACGCAGTAAAAGCATTTACTGAGCCTGGGGTATTTACCACCGTTTGAGTGAGTAAATGATATTTACCCTATTGCAAGCCGAGCTTAATTGAATTTGTGGGAGTTTATCCTGGTATTTTGATGTTTTTGCTTCTGCTCACATAAAACTGAACACATAAAGATGGATCTAATTAAGAATTAAATTTCTGGAGGAAATGTTGGGATTTTTCGATATATAACAAGCTCTTCCGAATTTTTATCTAACAGAGTTCAAGAAAGGCTATAGCTTCACTCAATTTGAATTTTTCATTCTGTAAAACACAATCGGGAACGAAACCGAAGCGATTGCAAGATCAGTGACTTCTGCTACGCCAACATCTTACCTTGACTCTGCATTACTTGGATCACGTGTACAGATGGATTGCGCATCGTCCAAGCTCCTCCCACTTATGCCATAGCGCGGCACACACTTTTGCAATGATTGGACACGTCTTAAATAACATTAGAATTTCATGTGAATTCTCCAATTTCTTTTTTGCTCAAATGTATTCAGTTGGCGTAAATTTTAAAGTTTTCGTTTGAATATTGTAGTTTTGACGTGTTTTTATCGATTTCCAGAAAATTTCCGAATTGCCGTTCCAGATTTTTTTAAAGTGCTAAATTACGTTTAAAATATTAGCAATTTTTTCTCATTACCAGAGAAATGCTAACAATGGCACAAGATTTTGAGTTGAAAAGGGACAGTTCAGAAAACCTGTGGTGTCATGCTTCGTCGTAATAGACGGCAAGATTTGCCAATGTGATCATCAGCCCAGAAGCGGCACACTAAACTGTATATACTTCTGCTTCAACTCGTTGTTTTTATGCGAAACCGATTACCGTTTCTGATACATTCAAATTTCCAAGTTGAAAACGACTCTCAACCGTACGAATGAGCTTCATTGACTGACGAAGCCTCAGAAGCCGCCGGATTCCATCGCCTCCCAGAATAGAACACTGTTTCACTCCATTTAGTGC
Source organism: Caenorhabditis inopinata (assembly GCA_003052745.1). Classification (NCBI taxonomy): domain Eukaryota; kingdom Metazoa; phylum Nematoda; class Chromadorea; order Rhabditida; family Rhabditidae; genus Caenorhabditis; species Caenorhabditis inopinata. The sequence goes on along the minus strand of AP018151.1, from coordinate 13,419,565 downwards.
ACTGTGATCACGGGCTCACGATGAGCAAGCTTCTCATGGAGCCTGTTCGTTTCTCCGACTCAACGGAGTAATTTTACTTATCTGGAACACTAACTTCTAAATTGCAGAATATCCAAAAGAATCTCAAGGTCGATTTGTCAACCTCTCCTTCTCCCATTCTGTTTTGAAATATTGATAAAATATTGAAAATAATAAGTTCCGGTCAATTTAAAAGGGCTAAGAAATTTTGATAAAATAACAAGCCTAGGAAACATGTTGTTGGTTGAGCTCGACGGCTCTTCCGCACTTTAAAATTAGAAAATACAATAATTGGCTACAAAAGTCTGTTAAATATGCAACTATCGGAGTAATAGAGATTTCAATTGATTAATGCTCGCAATGTCATTTAATACTCAAAAAAACTGGAACGAGCGACGAAACATCCCGCAAAATATTTTGAAAATCCGTAAGAGCATTTAAAAAATACTATAATGGGTCTATTCAAGTAGTATTTTTTTCAAAACATTTTTGAGTGTTCTTTCCTATTATGGATCGGTCAAAATGCATTTACGACTAGTTTGTCGTGTCGATTTTGGAATTGATCGATTGAATCGAATTAAATCGGCAATTTTTGAATCGATTCAATCGATTCAACATGATTTGAATCGCGATTGAACCAAATCGAATCAATTCGATTCAATTCGATTCAGTTCGATTCGATTCGATTAAATCGAATCAACAAAAATAATGCAAAAATAAAGAAAATGCGCTCTACCGATCAATGCCTTCGGCGGCGTTTTAAAATCGTATTTATTTACTGTTTTTTAGTAAATTGCATTTTTCTAAGGAAAATACGATTTCAAACCGCCGCCGAAGGCATTGATCGGTAGAGCGCATTTGCACTATTTTTGTTGATTCGATTTTATCGAATCGAATCGAATCGAATCGAATCGATTCAAATCGATTTGCCCGTTCAACAAATCGAATCAAAATTGACCGATTTTTGAATCGACACGACACAGGACACGCCATAAGGTCTTACTACAGTTGTTCATTGGGTCTTTGTAAAACCCATTTGTATAAATCGGTGCGCCTTTAAACATTCTGTAGATTTACGCGATGAGTGTCTTTTGAATATCTTATTTTTGAGGTCCTTTTGAATTGTTTTCACAATACGATGAGAAAAAGCAGAAGAATGGCGCGAAGAAAAATAGTAGCGCTTGAAACAGGTACGAAAAAGTAGTGGAGCAACAACTATCCGGCGGGAGATACAGCAATCAATAATAAATAATATACAAAACGTAATTTAGCACTCGCAAAAGAAAATATCGGAAAGCCTTTTAAAAATACATGGAAAACGTGTCAAAAGGATTTCAAATTTATGCTATTCGAAAAAAGTTGATCCCGGAAATCTGCAATGCGTATGAAGGAGCACCAATACCTGTGATCTACCTCAATACCCAATCAACAGCCATGAGAAAGTCCTTGGGAACAATAACGAAAAGGTGGCAAAACGGTGGCCTGCGTCTTTGAGTATTTCGATAAGCGGTATTTCTCCAATCCAATTTTCCGGACATTTTTCAAAAAATGGTACAATGAATGCAGGGATTTCCCCTTGCCGGTTTCAAGAAACCCTGTTGGCTACCACTCTAAAATATTTCAATAGAACCGGCAATAAAATTTGAAAAATGTCAAGCGAGAATGCGGCAAGAGCTTCAAAAATAAAATGCCTCCAACTCGAAAAAGCCAGGAAAGAACCCGCTTGGTTATAGAGCAACTGCTTTTCGTGTTTCTCTCTCTCTCTCTCTCTATTTCTATTTCTCTAATTCTGCGACTCAAGATCTCCAAAAAAGGCTCATTTTCCACTCAAAAAAAAAACGAATTACTTATGTGATCTTTGCAGAAAAACCTTAATAATTCACCAAGAAGAAATTGCGATGGAGTATGACTTTTTCTACATTTGCTGCTTTGCTAGGAAATAAAATAGCGGGGAAAGAGATCCAACAAGACCCACAACCCTCAAGAAATTCCATGGATTTTATCATTGTGTGAGTTAAATTTTAATAATTTTATGCGATAAATTCCTTATAAATAGAACAAACTACAAGCTATTCCTAAATTGCTAAAGTTGTCCCGGCGGTGTTTGGGTCTCGTTAGGGGATAGCGCGACGCTTACGTAAATAGTTTGTATTCAAACTGCAAAAATTAAGAAACGTCCAATCCATCAGCAAAATGAATGCAGAGAAGATGGAAATAAGCCAAATTCGATATCTCCAACGCCACTATCTCCATGTGCTCGTTGCGAAAAATGCACTGCCGCCGTGACTGCAATTTACCATCGATGATTGGTTGCCACAACTGCAACAATAAAACAGGACATTTATCAACCGTGTGCCGCCAGAAATTCACAAAATCCAATAAAGAGGATATTATCTACCAGCAAACGAAATCGAATCTATAAAAAAGCTAAAATTAATGGTACGTCAATAAAAATGTAATTGGATACAGGAGCCGAAGTGACACTACTGAACACAAACGACTTGATCCAACTGAAAAAACCAAAACCTCATCTGCCAACGAGAAACCCATCTGTTGTGAATACTCATGTTCAATCATATTCACAATTAATTCTCGGGTTCCTTCCAGTCACCCTTTAATATTTATCTCTTACAGAAACGCTCCGCTACGCCTACTGTGTTTGAATTGCCGCCCATGCCGCTACAGTACTCACGACGGGTCTCGACACGACATCAATCAGAGGGTCTCTGGGAGCCGCCTCCTAATTAATTATTGATTCTTATCTTTTTTGGACCTAAAAATGGAGGAGTGCAATCAGGCACTCCGTCCCTGCCCGTTTTCTCCCCTTTTATATAATTAACTTATACTATTTTGTTCCTCCTTATGTCCCTTATTTGTATCAGTTAGCTCCTAATTTATCTCCCTTATTTTTATATTAAAACCTAGAGTAGTTTTCCCCTCTCTAACTTCTCTTTTATCCTTTTTCCTCAAAGCACTGTAATTCACGTGATAGTAGAGGTTTTAATGCGGCCAATCAGCGCCATCTTTCCTCTGCACTTAATAAATAAATATTAAATATTATAATAAATAATAAATATTTTTATCACGTAAAACGTGTTACTCTTACAACATTGTGCTCGGATCTCCACCGAGGCACAAAACCATCGATTTTAAGGGATTTTTCAAATGCAATTTTGTACTAAATGGTCAGCATTGTTCAGGAACTTGCCACGTCGCAAATACATCAACACTTTTGGGACTAAATTGGATTACCCAAGATCGGTAACTGTATCAGAAACTGCTAGAAGGTTGCACCATCAATGCTGTGAAAACATCAATCGTCCCGAAAAATTTGTCATTCCTTCAACATCCGCTTGAAGGACAACTTCCCTCCAGTTTTCCAACCGTCTTCCAACCAGACTTGGGATGATTCACTAAAGTAAAGGCGTCGCTGCAACTCAAACCGGATACTACTCCGATTTTTCGTAAAACCAAGAAACCAGTCAAGACCACACTGGAAACATGGCCCACGACATCAACTCCTTTCGAACGTGTGCACATAATGCAGCAGGACACATCAACGGGATCTACTACTTGATCGTGGAGGACTCGTTCTCCAAATGGCCCGAAATTCTGCAGACTCGGAGAACCTCGGCAACATCAACTGTTGAATTGCTCACACCAATATTTGCAAGGTTTGGAAACCCGAGAATATTAGTTTCGGATAATGGCACACAATTTATTATACTTCCACAATCTTTGATCGGTTTCGCTCATCGCGTGGAATTCGGAATCTGCGCTCACCACCGTTTCATTGGCAAAGCAACGGGCAAGCAGAGAGGTTTGTTGATACCTTCAAAGGAGCATTATTAAAAATGAAAAGGCAGGAAACAACGCAGGAAACGCTGCAAACATGGATTACCGTTCAACTCCTTGTCCAAGTTCCCCCGACAAACTGTCTCTGGCGGAAAACTTCATTTGTCGAAGAATCTACGCTGTTTTGGACTTGATGACTTACGATCAATCTTCGAAGGATCACGAGGACGGCTTTGATCAACAGTTCCGATTTTCAGGCGCTAACAGCTCCAATATTCAAAATTTTAAGATGTTTGTACTATATTTTTCTAATTTGAGCACCACATTTTCAGTGTCCATAACTCACTTTTGAACTATGACTATATTGTTTTTTATTGAATAATCCGACAAAATATATTACTATTTTGATGCTTTTCCTTATCGCTTTGAGCTATTAAAAATGGAATTGGAGCCATCGACCAAAGTTGAATTGCAAGGGGGCTGTTCTTTTTTCCAGCCGGCCTCGCCGCGGCTTTTGCAAATGCGCTTTATTGCGAAAAAGACGGGTCGGCCGGAGTTTGTGCGTAAAATATTGGCTTTTTTCCGCCTTTGGACGCTTTGCATCATATTTGACGACGATTCTCGGTTTTTTCGTTTTTATTAGAAATTCCTTGAATTATCATGTTTTTTTTTGAATACGGCTCTAAATATTTATTTTTCAATAGAACATTACTTTTTTTTTAGTAAGACAGAACGATTGACCTTCATTCTTAAAAAATAAATTCACGAAAATCAATAAAAGCGTGTCTTTTTTTTTAAAATTAAATCCGGTTGAAAATAGCTACTTCGCTATCATTTCCTATATTATTTCAAATTATACGTTAATTTCAGTCATTGGAAGCGATATTCTCCTAATGTTCTATTGAAAAATACATTTTTGGAGCCGTTTTCAAAAAAAAACATAATAATTCAACGAATTTCTAATAAACACGACTTGAAAAACCGAGAGTCGTCGTGAAATCTGATGCAAAACCCGATATTTTACGCGCAAACTCTGGCTGGCCCGGCCCGGCTTTTCCGCAGTAGAGCGCTTTTGCAGAAGCCGCGCCCCGGCCGTTTGAACAGACATGAGCCTACAGATCAAACCATTTGAAATGTATTCCTTAAATTTTCACGAAAATTTTATAAAACCAGTATAAGTGCGTTTTATGTTGAAAGAAGGCGAAAATTGCACGTTACGAATAAACTTTTGGAGACGTTAACGACTTCACTTTTGATGCTTGTTGGTCTCGCAGCGAATGCACCAAGAGTTTTGTTATTTACCAAAATTTTTACAATGTGAAATTGAATCCGTATTACTACTATTATCTATCCGCGAGTATGTTATTTTTCGTTTAGAGGCGCTGTTTGAGTCTCGTTAGGGGATAGCGCGTTTTAACGCGCCAATTTAAAATTTGTAAGAAAGCGCACACACTGCGTTTGTGATTTATTCAGTTTAATAAACAGTTTAAGAAATTTGACAAAAAAAATTTAATTTAAAAAGCATGATTTTCGAAGCAACGCAATGTGTGCGCTTTCTTCCAATTTTTAAATCAGCGCGTTAAAATGCGCTATCCCCTAACGAGACCCAAACAGCGCCTTTAAACGAAAAATCACGTACTCGCGGATAGATAGTACTTAATAATTTAAAAGTCGCGCGCTTTAGCTAAAACTGGAAAAGTTGTTTAAAATCAGATTTTAGGCCAGAGTTTTTGTTTTTTTTATATTTATCTTAGTTTTCGGTTGATTCCCGTCTTGCATTAACTGGCGTTCTGTCTCCGAATAAGTTTTATTCGTTGTAAATCTCCTCCTGCTTTGTTCGTCTATTTCTTGAACAGGAACGTGAAACCCCGTATGCGTGGGCATCTTGGGGGCAGAGCCCGTTTATTGAATTTTTTGATTTTTACCAATTCTGTGCTGCGGTTCAGTAACTTCTGTACGCTTTGATTAGCGATTTATACTCGTTTCGGTTGAATAGCTGCTGCGAGTAATTGAAGAACAAAACAAAGGAAGATTCGTCGTTGATTGAATAACTTCTGAAAAAACTAATCAATTGTTGAATAAAAGTTTCATATTACAGCATCTACAACAAAGGACAAAATGGCAAATGACGTTGGAAGTGACCGAAAGAATAGGTGTGTTGCTCATGTAATTAATGTATTCGTAAAAGTGTAAAATGTTAGACTTTTTGTAATGCAAGAATTTGTTTTAATGCTGAAAAAAGCACATTAACGTTTCAAAATAAAATGAAAAATAAGCAGTGAGTTATTTACCTAAATGCGCTTTTGAAACACCTCGATTCTGAGCTATTTCTGAGCCCGATCTCTTCTTTTGTTGTTTTCTCGAATAATTAATTTCCTTATGCTGTATTTTTTCGAAAAATTTAATAAATGAATCGAAATTGTGAAGCATTCTAAGCGCACGAAAAAACTGATGAAGTCTTGCGACGTCGTCTGTGCTAAAATCACTGATTTCCACGAGAAATGTATAATAGTTTCTAATGTTAATTGTTGAATTAAAATTCATTCTTGAATAATGAAAATATGCAAAAAGCGATCGCATTTCAATATTTTAAAGCTCCCCTCCAGTTTTACTCGTAAATCTTTTCTTTTTCTCTGATTTTATTAATCTATTCCTATCCTGCCATTTCTTCATTCCTTTCCACACTCGCCATCTTCTCAATCCTCCCGATTAATGCAACAATCCCCCGTTTCCATTCGTTTTTTAGTCGAGAAAGTGAGAAAGAGAGAAAGGAAAAAAGACAAACTGAGATAATCCAAACGCGGAAAGAAGAAGATTACAAGTGCAATGTCTCTCCCCATTTTTTTCCTCAATTTCAGCCCATTTTCCAATCTCTTTTCGTGACAATGTAGAAGAAGAGACAATTTAACCCATTATTTTCATTTGTTATTTCCCTTGTGACTGTTTTTGAGCAATTTTTTTTAATATGTGACATATTTAGCTGCAATGTTTTTTCTATGTTTTTCGATGCGTTTCTTTTTTTTCATTTGCATGAATAGTTCTAGAAAATTTGAAAAACAAGACAACTTCCAGCGAGACTTGTAAATTTTCAGAAAATAATGTGAATTCTCGGGTTTTATTTTTTCAAAACGATTTGCTCAGTTTTTAAATTATCTTCGCGCGATTTGTATTTCGGAAAGACGAAAATGAAGAATTTCAGAATTCGAGAAATGGGCAATAATCTGTAATAATTAGTTGGGAAAAAAGGGGAGCAAGTTTGTTTTAGATTCTGAAGAAAACTAATTGTTTTGCTTCTGTTATATTTCCACTAAAATTAAAGTTTCACTTACCTGAAACGTTGAAACCGGCGTTCCGTAATTCACCATTTTATTTAATTTTAAATTGACATTAATTTTAAAAATTTGAATGAAAGATTAATGCATTCACAAAAAAGTTCGCTTCCCTCATGAGCGACATTTCTTCTAGTAAACCGTGGACCGCACACAATGGAGCCGCGAAGCGATGTATTCAGAAATCGTTCAGAAGAAAACGATAATCCTAATTTTATAAATCTAAACAAGGAATTTACGACTTGTGACTCGACATATTTTCAGCAATCCGTTTCCGTCTTTGTTTAATATGCTTTTTTCGCAATTTTACGAAAAATAATGTGGCGTGAATTAAACTAAATAAAAGAAAAATGCGAAAACAATTAATAATCATTTTACAAAATATCAGAAGAGGCTGGAGGCAGAGTGTGCGCTCTATTGAGCCACGCCACTCAATTTTTGATCTTTTTTCATTTCATCTTCTACTTTAATTATGCGTAAACTGCGTAGAGGTTTTGGCCAAAGCGTGCTTAAAAATAGAAAAGGAATGCGGGAGTACAACCGGATGACTTTGCCTCTTGGGAAATCCTACTTAGCGGTTTATTTTTCATTTATTTTCGAAAACATTACGGATAATCTCGCCTATTTTTCCAGAAAAAAACCGTGTAGGATTTTCAGAGATTTTAAGAAAGGAGGACAGTCTGGCTGGAAATCGTGTTTCCGCTACTCCAGAAATGGTGATCAGTATTTGGACATCGCAGGCTACTGGAAATGAAAGAACTGGGTGCAACTTGCCCGAGAATATGGATTACAGTAAATTCACCTCCGGCAACCTGGGCATCGCAGCCGATTGGCGGTGCGCTGCCTATACTGGGTGCACGCTGCCCAAACGCCGGGAAAGTGGATTACTGTACATTCATCTCCGACAATCTGGGCATCGCCGCACAAAACTGGTGCAACCTGCCCAAACGCGGGGAATATGGATTACAGTACATTCACCTCCAGCAACCTGGGCATCGCAGCCAATTGGCGGTTGCCGCGCAGCCCAAATTGGGTGCAAGCTGCCCAAACGCCGGGAAAGTGGATTACTGTCCATTCATCTCCGACAATCTGGGCATCGCCGCACAAAACTGGTGCAACCTGCCCAAACGCGGGGAATATGGATTACAGTACATTCACCTCCAGCAACCTGGGCATCGCAGCCAATTGGCGGTTGCCGCTTGCCCAAACTGGGTGCAGCTTGCCCAAACAGCCGGGAATACGGATTACTGCACATTCATCTCCGACAATCTGGGCATTGCAGCCTATTGGCGATTGCCGCTCCGCCCAAACTAGGTGCAACTTGCCCAAACGCCGGGAAAGTGGATTACTGTACCTGCGTTCCTGTGAAACTGCCGCATCGCCCGCTGAATTATATGAGACACAGTTATTCGGAGAATCGAAAAGGTTTCAACATTTGAAAAGTATTCCTTTACCTTTAAAAGAGTACTCCAGGAATTCCGCTTGGTTGATCCATCTTCTAGGCAGTCGTTTTTAGTCTCTTTTTTTTGGATTTTATGAATTTTCTGACTTTCGGTTCATTTTTCATGAATTTCTTCTCGAATTCCCATAAAAAAACAATGAAACTATTAAAATGCACTGTGTTGGAAGTAAAAGAATAACATGCCAATTGCAGATGACGTCCCACGTGACTTTGCTCTATTTCCTTATGCACAAAGCACAAAGTGCAAGGAGCCGTAGTTATTATTGGTCTCTGACAAGCGAGCTTCTTCTTTTCTGAAAATTTTGGACACAATCGTTCTGAAATTTCAGAATCTGTAAGACATCATAGGTGAATTAGTTTCAGAAAATACAAAGATGGCCATTCTGGTGTTGTTTGCTCAAAAGCTGAAAGTCACTGAAATCTTTATTAGGCAGAATTGCACAACTCGAGCACAAACCAGAGGAGGGCGGAATTCCGGATACCGCCGTTTTTTTCATTCCGTGAAAAAAAATTTTTTTCCGTTTTCCGGATTCCGAGTTCCCAAAATCCAATTCCGCCTACTCTGCAGAGAAGGACGGAATTCCGGATTCCGCCGTTTTCTCATTCCGTCTTCCGGATTCCGGATTCCGTGAAAAATGTTTTTTTTCCGTTTTCCGTTTTCCGGATTCCGAGTTCTTAAATTTTTTTTTAAAGACCGAGGTCACTTGACCAGCTCAGGTGACCTGTGACCTGTTCCACTTTGGCTTATGGATTTCGCGCAGAGAGCAGATGATTATTGCCAGGTTGTCCCCTCTAATTGAAAAGCAGCTCCAATTATCTTCTCCATCAAAAACCACCGTAGTCCATGCAATAGTTTCATGTGGTATACTGCGTTCCGTGTTTGCGTACTCCACCGTGTTCTACTTGAAGCGCGGGTTTAAAACGGGTGAATGATGGGACCGCCCGTATGAATATTTCGAATCAATCTTGAATTGAGCTGAGAGAAACAGCTGATTTGCTGAAATGAAATGACTCTTTATAAATGAGAGCTAAAATCACTCGTTTCAGTCGAATTTTGATGCTGAAAAGTGCTGAAAAGTTAAGTTTCATTTCAGGACGCAAAGGACAGGTGCAAATCCTTTGGAAACTTTTATTTCTTATTTTTTCCAGCATCTTCACGTCAAATTTGCAAGCGAGTGGGCAGCTAGCGGCCAACTAGTGGGCAGATAGTGATTAAGTCTTTATCAGTCCAACTATGTTCCTTTAAGGCTTTGTGAGGCTTGCCGTGTGCCTTTAAGGCTTGTTTAGGCCTTCTATAATAGTGGGCAGCTAGGGGACAACTAGTGAGCAGTGAGTGGGCAGCTAGCAGAGAAGGGCGGAATTCCGGATTCCGCCGTTTTTTACATTCCGTTTTCCGGTTTCCAGATTCCGTGAGAGAATATTTTTTTCGTTTTCCGCATTCCGGATTCCGCGATATGGCGTTTTTATTCCGTTTTAATTATTTATTCTCAATTGTTGTGAAAAGTATACTTTTTTGAACTCCCGCAAAATTTTTTGCGAACAGAGCGCATTTACATTCTAAATATTCCCTCATTAATGGTTAAAATTCCGTTTTCCGCATTCCGGATTCCGCCGTTTTTTACATTCCGTTTTCCGGATTCCGTGAAAAAATATTTTTTTTCCGTTTTCCGGATTCCGAGTTCCCAAAATCCAATTCCTCTCTACTCTGGCAGCTAATGGTCAAGTATTTTTCAGTCCAACATGTTCCTTTAAGGCTTTGTTAGGCCTACTATAATAGTGGGCAACTAGCGGGTAACTAGTGGGCAGCGAGTGGGCGGCAGCTAGGGCCAAATCTTTATCACCCTTGTTATGTTCCTTTAAAGCTTTTTTGCGCCGGTTATCGATTTATGAGAATCATCGGAAATAACGCGAAAAGATACGCTGAAAATACATAATTAAGATAATTTCGTGTTACTAAATATAAAAGTCCGCAGAAATTCCAGAACTATCTAATCTAACGCACACTAATCAAAAGTTTGGAAGGACGGCGAGTCGGAAACTCGGCCACGGTCGTCTGATTTATGATGCTTGTGAAAATTAGCGCTAAAAAGTGCGCTTCTTGAGTAGAAAGTGTCAATATTTGAAAAATGCAACCGTGGCGGCCGTGGCTGCTTTTCCGACGAGCCGGCCCCTATTTTTTGATTAGTGCAGCAGAGCGAATTAGTCCTTGGTTCCATTAGGTCTTGGCTAGTTCAATCAGATGAATAGCACGTCAGTCACACACTTCGGACGGCGGATGAGTTGACATCATCGTTGCGAAATCCGAAGTGTGAGGAACTGGTTTGTGAAAGGCATCTGGAATTTTGCTCATTTGTTCCATAGTCAAGGTTCAATATTTTTAATTTAAAAAATTCCGAAATCTAGAGTCCGTGACTATTTGTGGACCACAAATTCGATTTCAAAGACGGCTATGAGCCGACGGGTGGTTCGCCCGTTTTGACCCGCATCACAAAACTGTATCTTCTGATCAAAAACTAAAGAATACCGTGTAAAAGTATACGAACCGGGGTGATTTTCACCGAAACTCGACTTCGGATGAAACTCGACTACGATCGACCCCAAAGTTTCAGGAAGTGAGAAAAACGCTTAAAAATAAGTATTTTTAATAACAAATGAACACATTTACTAAAAAAACATTTTTTTTTTGAAGAAAATTTTGAAAAATGAAAAAACAAAAAAATCGGATTTGACCGATTATCGAAAAATACAAAAATAAGTTCGCAATTGTTACTGCTTACCATAATTTATCATTCAAATTCATTTTTAAGCGTTTTTCTCAATTTCTGAAACTTTGGGGTCGATCGGATCATCCGAAGTCGAGTTTCGCTAAAAATCACCCCGGTTCGTACACTTTTGCACGGTACTGTATAAACAAATCTGCGTGCATAGCTCATGGCTCACCCCCCCCCACGATTCCAGAGTCACCCCCGACGATTCGAGTGAACACATTTACTAAAAAAATTTTTTTTTTGAAGAAAATTAAGAAAATTGAAAAAAAAATGACAACCAAAAAATCGGATTTTAACGATTTTCGAAAATTCAAAAATAAGTTCGCAATTGTTACTGCTTACCGTAATTTATTATTCAAACTCATTTTTTAAGCGTTTTTCTTAATTCCTGAAACTTTGGGGTCGATCGGATTATCCGAAGTCGAGTTTCAGTAGAAATCACCCCGGTTCTTAATAAGAGAAGGGCGGAATTGGATTTTGGGAACTCGGAATCCGGAAAACGGAAAACGGAAAAAAGTTTTTTCATTGAATCTGGAATCCGGAATACGGAATGCGGAAAACGCAATTTTAACAGTTAATGAGGGAATCAAATGATGTAAATGCGCTCCGTTCGCAAAAATTTTTGCGGGAGTTCAAAAAAGTATACTTTTCGCAACAATTGAGAATAAAGTATTAAAACTCATAGTTGGGCGGAATTGGATTTTGGGAACTCGGAATCCGGAAAACGGAAAACGGAAAAAATGTTTTTCACGGAATCTGGAATGAAAAAAACGGCGGAACCCGGAATTCCGCTCCTCTCTGGCTCGTATACTTTTGTGCATAGCTCACGGCTCAGATGCTCTGCGCTTGCCCGCAACATTGCTCCAATTCTGCCCATTTCCTCGTAACCGCTGTTCAGCGGCCGCCCGTGCTCCAATCGTCCCAACTGCTCTTCGTATTCTTCTCGTTTAATGCCCATTCCCGACGCCGAATGATGCTATTATAAGTTTACGCCGTTTTGTGGATAATCCGAAATCGCGAAAGGTGCCTTATCTCTTTGTCTCTCCGCCGTTGATTTTCATTTTTTGATTCAGAGTGACATGTGGAATCAATCTTGCCCCCTCCCCCCCCCCCCCCCTCCCATCCTTGCCTCCCGCGTTATGAGCCTTTGTGCATCTCTGCGGCTCCGCTAGCACACGCCCCACCTCCCTGCACACTCTTGCAAATACTCATCCGGAAGACCCGCAGTTATGAAATTGATAGATGAGAGATTTCGCTATTTTGTTTGGCTGGAAGTAGCGATTGATTTTCAGCGAAAATGCTTCTCGATTACCTTTTTTTTCAAATTGTTTCATCAGAAACCTGTGATATGGGCGGGGCTGAGAAGAGACGGAGAATGTTAGCTTGTCTGGCTTCTCTGCTGCCTCTTGATCACGGTTCACTCTGCTTTCGTATCTTTTCTATGATTCTCTGACGTCTCATCTCTCTCTCTCTTTCTCTCTGAAAATAGAATTTCTTGCTCTCTGCTAGCTTCTTTTTCAGATACAGCATCCGTAACCTAACAGATGCAGCTGAAAGTTCTCACTGAGCGAGTTTGTCTGAAATTTCAGCAAACTGGCAATGCACGAAGGCATTTAAAGGAGACACCAGAGAAGGTAGCTCGTCTGCCTTCTCTGGACTCTCTCCCTCTCTCTCCTTGAGCTATCTGAAAAGAAGGCCCTTCGGCTCGGGGAGCACTTCTCGATTTTTGGCTTCTGAACCCCTCCCCCCCCCCTCTTTTTTGTTTTCGGTGCGATTTCCTAGTCAACTTCCGTGTCTATTAAGATGCTTTCTGCGGTTTGCACCCCAGCGAAAGGGCGGGCGGGCAAACGGGCGGGCGGCAAGTGATAAAACTGAATTCTCTCGCTTTTTCTTGACACAAATCTGCATAATACCAGTACGTTCAATCACATGACCAACCAGTTTCGGGGCACCATCACCTCTCGTCACTCCGTCGGAATTTTCTGCTCAATTTTTTGATTTGAAATTCAAATTATTCGTTGTACTGCCACCACTCTACACTTTTGCCGGAATTGCGCGAAAAAGTGCAACCGCCCCGTCCCGCCCCGCCCGCGGGTTTTTCGATTTGTTGCGTATCGAGTGCTGGGCAGAGGACGCTCATTTTGCTTATCATCAGTTTTCGAGTCGTTGTTTATTCACTTTTTATGGGAAATAATGTCCAACATTTCGTTTTTTTTGAATTTGCTCTTTGGAAGAGCAGTGTTTCCACACTCCCTCTTACAAATGAGGGGGGGGGGTGGGTGCAGTTCGGTGCAATTTCCGACGATTCTGTTTCAATGTTTCATTGTTAGTTCACTTACTGACCAGAATACCAGAATACAATAGATAAGGTTGCACACGAAATGCGATGGGCCGAACTCACCCTCCCTTTTGGTTGTTTGAATGGGGGATCATTCTGAAATTTGTGGGGGGGGGGGGTGATTCTGGGATCTTCCGGAGTGTGCATTAATCGTATTTGTGGAAGTAACGGCAATTTTGCCGGTTTATCAGAAGAAGCACTGCAGCGCGACGTACATAAAGGGCCTAACTAGCAGAGAAGGGCGGAATTCCGGATTCCGCCGTTTTTTTCATTCCGTTTTCCGGATTCCAGAATCCGTGAAAAAAAAATTTTTTTCTGTTTTCCGGATTCCGAGTTCCCAAAATCCAATTCCGCCCTACTCTGCAGAGAAGGGCGGAATTCCGGATTCCGGATTCCGCCGTTTTTTTCATTCCGTCTTCCAGATTCCAGATTCCGTGAAAAATTTTGTTTCCGTTTTCCGTTTTCCGGATTCCGAGTTCCCAAAATCCAATTCCGCCGTACTCTGCTAACTAGTGCTGACAAATTTCTATTCTATTTGCATTCTCGCGTTGGTGGCCGTTTTTCACTTTTAGGCCGATGGAAGAGAAATTTCTTTCGGGCAGGCGGCCATGCGACCGTTGCCTCGTTTAAGAAGTTTAACCCCGATTCTTCTGGTTCGCTGATTGGCTGAGCGTCGCCTTGGCAAAGGGTGCGGGAGGATACGAAGCTTTTCGCGTTGAGCTAACGCTCAGCTAATATGCAACGCGAAACGCTTCCCGTCAGGAACCTGGTGAAATAGAAGATTTCCGAAAAGAAAGATTTCAGCTTTTCCAGGCCGTGCAAATCAGTGTGTGTGTGTGTGTGTTGGTGTGATACCAGCAGTTAACGGATGTTGGTAACAGAGTAGGGCGGAATTGGATTTTGGGAACTCGGAATCCGGAAAACGGAAAACGGAAAAAACGGCGGAGTCCGGAATTCCGCCCTTCTCTGGTTGGCAGTGAATTGTGTAAACAACGTAAATATCTCGCACCGAGTGCTTCTTGATCTCGGCACGCTGCCAGTGGTACCACGCCCCTTGCACCCGCGGTCAGAAAACTGTGTGTGTGTGTGTGTACGGTGCTCTGCAGCCCATTGAGGGGTTGCTCCACGTAAACGGGTGGATGTCTGCCCGAGCATTGTTCTTAGTTAGCAAGAGAGAGAGAGAGATGGAGCTTGCAGGAAAAGTGAGCTCAAAGTGTACCGAAACAGAACAGTATCCCCCCACTCCGCCCCCTTGCTTCTCCAGCTCTTTCAACCCAAAACGACTAGTTCAAACTGTGGGAAGATAGTGGGAGAGAAGGTGGGGGGGGGGGGGGAGGTGGGCACTTTACAAGAACATCATGATTCGCCTTTTTCTCCTCCTTCGGCTGGCTTCCCGTCTATGTTTGCCGGGGATCCTCTGCGTTCGTCTGCGTCTCTCCGTTTGTGAGGCTCTAGCTTGGCGCCTGCCATCTCTCTCTCTCTCTCTCTCTATCTGTTTTAGCTCCGATAAGACTGAGTTGACTCTGTTGCCGTCGCCGCCATCCAAGTAGCCTCCACTATCTCCCCAGCCTTCCGCTGCTTTTCGATTTGTAGCAGTTTCTTTTCCTCTCAACTCTTCGCTCGCTCTCCCAGTCAACTCCAACTTTTTCCAACCAAAAAAAAAAAAGAAAAAGAAAGAATAATAATAATAATAATAATAACTCTCCGCATTGTCTTTTTTTTTTTGATTTTTATTTATTTTATTCCTTTTTTTTGTTGAACCTTAAACTATTGAACACATATAATTGAGGGGTTGAAGGTTCACAATGATGCACGCAAATAAGTGGATTAAGAGAAAAATATGCACTCAGAGCATATGAAATTCTGATTCTTTTGCTCAGATGTAGTTTGTTTACATGCTTTTATTGAATTAAAATGCTGAAGCTTCCACGAAAGACGAAATAAGACCGTCTCGTCTTTGTTCTCGTCTTGAATTCGTCTGACGCAGGGATAGACATTGTGGACACTGCACACAGCTTTGCGTAAGACGAATGCAAGACGAACTGAAAGACGAACGAAGGCGAGACGAAAGACGAAATAAGACCGTCTCGCCTTTGTTCTCGTCTTGAATTCGTCTGACGCAGGGATAGACATTGTGGACACTGCACACAGCTTTGCGTAAGACGAATGCAAGACGAACTGAAAGACGAACGAAGGCGAGACGAAAGACGAAATAAGACCGTCTCGCCTTTGTTCTCGTCTTGAATTCGTCTGACGCAGGGATAGACATTGTGGACACTGTATACAGCCTTGCGTAAGATTGCATAAGACGAATGCAAGACGAAGAACGGCGAGACGAAAGACGAAATATGACCGTCTCGCCTTTGTTCTCGTCTTGAATTCGTCTGACGCAGGGATAGACATTGTGGACACTGTATACAGCTTTGCGTAAGATTGCGTAAGACGAATGCAAGACGAACGAAGGCGAGACGAAAGACGAAATAAGACCGTCTCGCATTCGTTTTCGTCTTGAATTCCTCTGGCGCAGAGATAGACATTGTGTATACTGCACACAGCTTTGCGTAAGACGAATGCAAGACGAACTGAAAGACGAACGAAGGCGAGACGAAAGACGAAATAAGACCGTCTCGCCTTTGTTCTCGTCTTGAATTCGTCTGACGCAGGGATAGACATTGTGGACACTGCACACAGCTTTGCGTAAGACGAATGCAAGACGAACTGAAAGACGAACGAAGGCGAGACGAAAGACGAAATAAGACCGTCTCGCCTTTGTTCTCGTCTTGAATTCGTCTGACGCAGGGATAGACATTGTGGACACTGTATACAGCCTTGCGTAAGATTGCATAAGACGAATGCAAGACGAAGAACGGCGAGACGAAAGACGAAATATGACCGTCTCGCCTTTGTTCTCGTCTTGAATTCGTCTGACGCAGGGATAGACATTGTGGACACTGTACACAGCTTTGCGTAAGATTGCGTAAGACGAATGCAAGACGAACTGAAAGACGAAGTAAGACCGTCTCGGCTTCGTCTTGAATTCGTCTGACGCAGAGATATAAATTGTGTTGGTACATATGTATTTTGATTGACGACGTAAGACGAACGCAAGACGACTTTTTGTTCTCGTCTTTCGTAGAAGCCTTATTAAAAATATGATGATTTGCCATCATTCGTTTTCATTAGTTTGCCAGGAGGCCTAGAAAACCGAAAAGAAAAAGAAATGGGTGGTCACGGCCGAGGATCCCTTGATCGGAAATGTAGGCCACCAAACATCGCGTTAATAATAATTTTTGAGAGTATATAGCAAAAAAACCAATTTTTAGTAATTTCGTTTCTCAAATCGGTGACCTGAATTTGAAATGGACTTTTGTTCAATCATTGCGCAATTCTAGGCCATCAAGTTTCACTTTACTTAATTAAATAAAAATTCTTGGCTGCGAAAACTACAAAAACTACAAAAGCACTAATATTTTGATGTGCAGGCTTATTACGGTAGCCACCTGCGGCGCAAAACAACATTATGCGAATGGCGTGCTTCGGAGTCAAACTTAATTATGACCTTCGCGTATCTAGAAACGTCGCTAATTCAAATTTGATTTTCAAGTTTTGCAAATTTCGCGCCACACCGTGATCGTTTGATATACAATGGTCTCGCCACGAAAGTTGCGAACGGAGCGAGCTTGCTGTCACTATAAACACCTTTTTTTGCGAAATTAGCGGCGTAAAATTGTCGTCGAACGCAGCACGGGAAACGTCTCGTTTTTCGGTTTTTCACTCTGTTCGCTTGTTGTCCTATCGCCGTTTTTTTTGTCTGTCCCGGATATACACTTTTAGAAAAAAAAACTTAGAAAAAGAAGAGAGAAACGAGTGAAAGGAAGCTGTAGTCTTCCGCTTTCTTTGAATTTTAGATGCGCCCCTTTTCAAATATTTTTTCTCCTCCGCTTTTCTTGTCCTTTTTACTGACAAATATGGAATCTATCTATCAAACGCTGTTTAAGGATTTTTTTCATTTTCCCTATGATTTGTTCATTTTTTTAAAGCTGGAACCTCTTTATAATCCTTGTGTTCGCTGCTTCGGCTCGCTCGGCCCCCTAAATAAGCAGTCGGCCGACGCGTCGGCGAATCCACCACGGCCAAATACTCTGTTTTCAAGCCTATTTTATTTAAAAATGTTTCTTCTCAAGCAAAAAATATGAGAAAACCAAAAAAAAAAACTATATTTCTTTCTTTTATTATAAAAAAAATTGATAATAAAACGATAAAAAACCATTCGTTTCATCTTGACGGTGGTGGGGATTTTCAGACGCACCGGCCCTCCTGATTTCTAATTATTTTAAATTGATTCTCCGAATACCGGAGTATTTTTTTCCGATCTTCAATTTCATATGTATATTCATTCGATAATGCGCGCCTCTTCTTGAAAATCGGCTTTAAATCTGGAAATGTTCGTAATTCGCCCAAGTATTCAATTTTTTTAAAGAGCAAGGATCGATTTTAAGCGGACGCTTTAAAATAAATAGCTAATTTTTTGTAGAACTGCGAAATCGCGGCGCCGGCAAAATTCGATTCAATAATTAAGCAAAATCACACATATTTTTGCACTATTTCCTCAAAAAAAAAAGGAAAAATCTATATATTTATTAATTTTTTGTTTAAATCTGAAATTAGTAGTTGGGTTTTTGTAAAAGCTGAAAGCGCTTTTTTAGGAATTTATTTTAATTTGTTTTAGAATGAATATGGTTCAAGCGCGCGTCTTTCGAATTGAGTTTCAAGAAACAAAGGGTTTTCTCAAAAAGTTACATATAAAAACAGGGAAAATCTAAAATCTAAAATTAAAATCGGCTATAGAAAATCAATCAATCCTGGTTTTTTAAAAATTAATTTTTAAAGCATATACAGCAAAATTAGATTTTTACACGATTTTCTTCAATTTCGATTTTACGAAGCGCTGCAAACTGTCCCAGAGAAAGTTCGCCGGCTGAAACGGCGCGGTTTTCTGCTTCTCGATTTGCGGAAATGTTCGAATTGTCGATTTTCATTGAATCTTTGAACAAATAAAAGCAGGGAAACGTGTAAGTGCGATGAAAAACTAAAAAAGAGCATCTCTACATAGCTCGCATTTCTCCGTGTCGTCGTCAAGATCTTCTTCCTCTTCTTCTGCAGCAGTTGAGGAATTGGTTTAAGTTGGTTTTGCTCTTTTCGTTGTTTCATCGATAGAACTGTTGCGCTTTCATTTCTAGGCTTCATTTCCAGACTCGCTCATCGCTCGGTGTAAAAAATGCGGAAAACTTTCACGCGTCGGCCATCCTTAATTCACTTTTTTTCGAGATAACATTTGAGTTTATTCATTTTACTTACTTTTTTAGTTACTTAATCGATCTGTTATCTGCTTGTTAACTATGCCTTGCGATCAATCTGAAAACTATTTTTTGACTCATTAAAAACGAGTTTAATTATCGATTTATCTAATTAAAAGTTGAAGAAAAATACGATGAAACAAAGCCAGAAATGAGAAATCTATTTAATTTTTGATTTTCCGGCAAAATGCTGATAATTTTCGTTTGCTAAAAGAAGTTTTGCTCAAGATTAGAAGATTTATGGTAAAATAAATTATCGTGCCGATAATACTGACCCCGAATAAACATTAAAAAAAAACAAAAAAAAACGATCTACAATTTTCGATTTTTTGCCGAGCAATAATCGTAATTCTGAAAAGTTTATAGGTAGGGCCGATCGGTGACTTCTCATTCTTATTTTAAAATTTAAAATTTAAATTTTTGACTTTTTTTCTTACTTCCTAAATAGGAAAATCTAAGGTAAGCGGCGAAACAGATTTCGAAAATCTAAAAAAAAATATAAAATTGATGAAACACTCACTTTAGGGAGTTGATGATTATTATAATAATAATCACGCAATGTGAATTTTTAATTTTTTAATAGCGTCTGATAATTTTTTATGTAAGCATCCCATTCGCCAATTTGTAGTAGAATAAAGAGAGAAATTCATGACCTGAAAGCTAATCGAAAATTTTAAATTTTAAATAGAGAAATACGAAACAGTCCTCTCGAGATTCTAAACAACTATTTGGTTGTGCGCCTTTAAGGTGTACCGTAGTCGTCACATTTCTGAAGTGCATATTTTGTAATATTTCCATCGCATGAATTCTCGGATTTTCGTTTTCCCTAACGCAAATCTTCAGATTTTCTTATTTAATAAATTTAATTTGAAAAAAAAACAAAAAATATATGTCTATTTCTTATATTTTCGTCATAAAAATCATCATAAATGCGGTTTTCTAATCAAATGTGAAAAAAAACTTTTATTCGCGTAATCGAAGCAAACATGGAAATTAAATTTAATAAAAGTGCTGCAAAGCTTGAAATTTTGCGACAAATAACCGGCATTAACTTTTAGCCTTAAAAAATGTCAACTACCTTTATTTCAAACATTTCAAGCGCAAAAAGGCGACGTGCAAACGATTGCATTTTCAATTTGCTTTGATCTTCAGGCTGATTATTGTAGTCGCAACATTGGACTCTGCGTTTTCTCATTTTGGTAGCGTGAAGCAGTTGTACGGGGGTTTTCTTGCAAATTTTCCACCTGTTTTCATGAATGCCAGGCCTAGATAAAATACCTAAAAGTGCCAATTTGCACATTTTCAGGTGGCTTTTTCTTCAAGTTGTCTGAAAAAACATTACTGAGCAGAATGCGCATTAAAGAGTGCCCTTTCGCGGATGACATCATGCGCCCTTCTATTTTGCCGCAAAATTCCTTATCTTTTGCGCATAAAATATTAATGAAAACGGAAAAGGTCCAAGTTGGGAATATGGGAAAAAGAAAACAGAGAGAAACAGAAATAAAAAGATTTAATTTTCAATAATTCGAGAGTCGAGCGCGTTTTCTTCTCAAATTTCACACGTTTTTCCGTTCACGGCAAGTTGCCGCAGAATTCGGCAACTTGCTATGCAATTGGCAATTTGCCGGAAGAGATAACTAATTGCCGTTCTATACAATTAGCAAATTGCCGAGAGAAATGGCAAGCTGCCGTAGAATTCGGCAACTCGCTATACAATTGGCAGCTTGTCGGAAGAGATAGCTAGCTGCCAGCTTTCTGTGCAATTGACAAATTGCCGAAAGAAATGAAGAAATGGCAAGCTGCCATAGAATTCGACAGCTTGCTACTTGCCAGATTGACAATTGACAACTTGCCGGAAGAAATGGCAAGTTGCCGTGTACAAAGAGAAATTGATAGCTGCAGAATATCGGTGCACCAATCGTCAAACTGTTGCTCTTTTCATTGCACTCTGCAAAAATAGAAAAATGAAGGGGCACTGCTAATATATACCGCCACAACGAGCTGAATACTGCACTCGGAACTCGGAATTCCGTTCTGGCCGTTTAACGAGAAGCGTCACATTCAGAATTCTTTTTTCAGAATTCAGAAGCCTCACTGTACGTTTCGAAGCGCTTTTTTCCTATTAAAAATCGTAATGAAGCGACGTAACTCGAAACCCACCCGACGCCACTCACTTTCCGAGTCCACGTGAAGTTTTTTTTTGGCCGTGTGCCCTTATAGCTTCTGATCGCAAACGGTTTCGAATTTCGGCGTCAAACAAATCTCGTTTACTCCAACTTTTTCCACTTTCCGCCAGCTCAACTGGCTGCTCTTTTCGAGAGGTTTGGCTAACAAGCCCACCTACACTAGGAGTAGGTGTACCCTATTAAAAGGGCATGTCTCCCTATTTCAAGATTGAAATCGCAGAGTGCAGAATCGGCAGAAAATAGTGGTTTTCCCATCTTCTGTGCTAGAATGAAAGGCTGCAGGCGGGGTGAGTGGGTAGGCTGCAGGCCGACCCGAAATCTGAGCACGTTTTTTGCTCTTTTCTTCTCAAAATCAGAGCCATTTCTCAGAGCTGGTAGTTGCTCTGAGAACTACCAGGTGCCTGGCCACCATTAAGAATCAGAATACACCGAGTTGAAGTCATCATTGCCAATGGACTCCCAACACGTTGGGTCTCGTAGCTAAACGCTATTGTAGCACGTTTCTCGCGCTTTCCTTCAAGCCAGTGCCATCTCCAATTCGGGAGATTGATCGGATGAAATTGCTGAAACTGCTGAAAGGCAGAGCATGCTAAAAAATGGTTACATCCCGGAAGAATTATAGCAAATCGTACCTGTAACACAGACCTCCGCTCTCCGATTGATAGAACCCGGAAGACGGAATGAAAAAAACGGCGGAATCCGGAATTCCGCCCTTCTCTGCCTGGGACCAGGTGTTACAGTACCATCAAGCAGCGGGCGGGCCACGGTTCGCCTGCTATCCGCCCGCATCCGCCCATCTTGAAAATTTTCAAGAAACACTTCGAAGTTTCCGCACGATTAAGTCGTCTCACGTTTTGCATAGGATCTCCCCATGTAGATTTGATTCGACTCCGACTGAAAAGTACCTCAAAACACGTAAAATGAGCAATGCTTTCTTTTGCCTTTGTTCCTTTAAAAGACATAAATTTTTCGGTTTCTTTGAACCTTCTTCATAAATTTCCTTTGAAGAAGCCGGCCAGCGCACCGTGGGGCCGCATAACAATTGGCACAGTGCCAACACGAGTTGCTATTTACCCCGACCCCGTGATTCACATAGCCATAAAAGTTTCGTGTTAACTTTGTCAGCTGATATGGTAAAAAACACTTTTTCCCGCGTCTTTTTTTTTTTGGTTTTTTTGGTTTTTTTTTGCTTTCAACAAAACTGGAGAAACGAAGAAACTGTTGTCTGTAATTGTGCCAGCTGGCCTCTGAAATAATATCGAGAAACTCGGAGGGACATGCTCTTCCATTAGAGCGGTGAGATGGCCGTCGCGTCGGGAGCTCTACCACGGCCCCCCCCCCAATAGTTTTGGAAGTTTCGAGAATTTCTTGTGTCCTGCATGCACATATCAGATGATGAAAAACAAAAAGGAGATACGTCATTTAAGAAAAAATCGATAAATTTCTGAAAACGCAGTTACAGCAGAATAAGGCGGAATTGGATTTTGGACTCGGAATCCGGAATCCGGAAAACGGATAAACATTTTTTCACGGAATCTGGAATCCGGAAGACGGAATGAAAAAAACGGCGGAATCCGGAATTCCGCCCCTCTCTGCAGAGTAGGGCGGAATTGGATTTTGGGAACTCGGAATCCGGAAACCGGAAAACGGAAAAAAAATTTTTTCACGGAATCTGGAATCCGGAAGACGGAATGAAAAAAACGGCGGAATCCGGAATTCCGCCCTTCTCTGCTACTGTCGTTGGCTGCTCTTTTTGAGAGCTTTAGGTAGAAGCTCTATTGAACGGGCATGCCCCTATATTCCCAAATTGACATCATTAATTGATGTGTTCGTCTCCTCATAAAGATCGCCATCAAACATCAGTACCAGTGAATGAGTAGTCACCGGCCGGAAACAGATTACGAGTGGTGGCCGCGGCCGACTTCCCGGCACGCCGGCCTTCCCGATTAGCGCAGCGGAGCGAGCTAAACTTCTAGAAAGCTCTTCTATTTGAAATCCCGAATGGCTAGAAGTATTGTATTTAAGGCTTGATACTAGTGCTTTCGTATTCATCCACAATTGAGCGGTGGGTGCTCTTCTATTAGAGTTCTTCAAGAAGGAGGAGCCGGGCGCCGCGTTGAGGTGATTGACGTCGTTCAAAAGAAGCGCATACCGTCCAAGCATTAGCAATCTGTGCCGTAATTTATTAAATTGCAAACCGATACTTCAAATAAACGGGCACGCCCCTATATTTGAGAGAGTATAAAAAAGGCTTGGAAACCCGTAAAAATTGGTTTCAAAACGGCTGAACTCCAGTCTTCCGGTCCCATATTCAGAAATCTGTGTGCCCAAAAGTGACACAAGCCGAGAGCGAGTGCGTCTCTCTCTCTCTCTCTCTCCTTCGGTGCGACGCCCTTGGCTTATCACATGCTCTTTTCGCCTGCTCGCCTACGCCTCTCACGGCTCGTCGAGTCCTGGTTCTCTTCACCGTTTCGCCTCTGCTTTCATATCGGTTCTGTCGCCCGTTTTCTGCCCCGATTCTCCAACCCTATTTTTGAATAATTCCTTTTTTTGAATAATGCGTGTTTGCCTTTCTTCTCTTCTCGTCGTTTCTCTGTTTCTTCAGCATTTCGCACGGCGAATAATAAGCGCATAGGAGAGCACGTTGATAATTGCTGCATTTCCAGTTTTCTTTCACCCGTTCAACGCTTTGCGGGAAATTGTCACCTCTAATAGTAGGGTGGTGCACCGAGTGCCATTGGCGGTTTTCCAAAGTTCCTCTGATGTTCCTTCTATTAGAGGTTTAACACATTTTAACATTCCCTTAAAGTGGAACTGATTCCTAAGAGGGCAAAAATTTCAAAATTTCTACGTTTGTTACACTCTGTTTGCTCAGTTCTTTAGAACACAAACGCAAAAACGCGAGAGTGTCGTGAAGTCTGATGTTTTGTGTGCATACACCGTATGCACAATATCCCACGCGAAACCTCACAGTTTTCTTTGATACCATCTTCCGCTTGCATAATATGAAAAAAAATACGAATGGAGTCGCTGTATTAAGAGTTTTAATGAGTTATCGTGAAGTCTGATGTTTTCGGTGCATACACCGTATGCACAATATCTCACGCGAAACCTCACAGTTTTCTTTGATACCATATTCCGCTTACATAATATGAAAAAAAAATGCAAATAGAGTCGCTCTATTAAGAGTTTTAATGAGCTGTCGTGAAGTCTGATGTTTTGTGTGCATACACCGTATGCACAATATCCCACGCGAAACCTCACAGTTTTCTTTGATACCATATTCCGCTTGCATAATATGAAAAAAATGCGAATGGAGTCGCTGTATTAAGAGTTTTAATGAGATGTCGTGAAGTCTGGTGTTTTGAGTGCCTACACCGTATGCAAAATATCCTACGGGAAACCGCTATCCCAATCAATTCAAGTAATTTGTTCTGGAAACTGCTAATTAATTTCTAACGCTGAAATCCGAAAACAACTGAACTTGTAGCGAAACGTCATCATCGCACACGAATCCTTAAAGATACGTCTGCTATTGATTTTGTTTTCTGACTCACCCGCCCGCCGCCCCCCCCCCCCCCCCGCAGTTCAGATAGTCATTTTATGGTGTCTCGCGTCTTTTTTTTTGTGGGAGCGTATTGTGAAATGCTGATATTCCCAACCAGCTAATTGCGGCTGTGGCTCGCTCATTGCGAATTGTGTCGGTTTCTGAATCATCCTGTCTGGAAACGGCTCCCTCTAATTAACAGGCATGTCGATCTATGTTTCAAGACAGGTTACGCCTACTTTGCCTTCTGCTAATGAGAAAAAGTAGAGATACTCGAAATATTAGTGAAGAGTTCTAATTTCGGTTAGACACCCCACTCCCCCCTCCCAAAAAAGCCGCATAACGCCGAGCTTTGCTAGCTCTTGGGTCAAGCTTTGTTCACTCTTTGCTCACAA
This sequence comes from Caenorhabditis inopinata, assembly GCA_003052745.1. Lineage (NCBI taxonomy): Eukaryota > Metazoa > Nematoda > Chromadorea > Rhabditida > Rhabditidae > Caenorhabditis > Caenorhabditis inopinata. Next base: position 13,394,370 of record AP018151.1, on the reverse strand, counting down.
TTGCTTGCACGCTTTTAAGCAAGATTTTGCTTATTCTGCACCAATGCTGTCTTGATAGCGTCATCGACAACGAAGCAAGAACCGCGTTTCGACGGCTTCCATAGCCATCTAGCATCCGCTTAAAATCGCAGAGACCGGTCAAGGCTGTGGTAGCTCACAATGGTCGGCACTTGCTTTTTTATACTAGGTGTTCAGCTTAAGCTTAGACTTAGGCGTAGGCTTAGGCTTAGGCTTAGGCTTAAAATCAGAAAAGAATGTCGGTGCTCCGAACTGGAGTGTGGGGTTGTTAAAGGAATGAGCTAGCCTAGGGGAAAATGATTTTTTCTACCTTGCTGCTTCAGATTTTGATCCATGGATTCTTGTGTACATCGCTATAAGGAAAAGGTTCGCGTAACTTCAGAAGAATTCAGAATTCAGTTGGACGTCTTCCGACTCGCCGACGTTTCATTTTCCAATTATATACATGTGTGCATGTAATCTCTAAAAGTGCTCTCTCCACTTCTCCAATTTCATTTCTTCATTTTCTCCGTCTTTCTGTCAGTCTCTGAGTCTCTCCCACCGGCTTCTCCTCATCTCTAAACACTTGCTCATTGACAGGGAACAACGAGGAAGTCGGATTAAGAGACAAAAACGAGCAGTTGATCAGAAGATTTCGGACGGAAACGACCGTAGCCAGAATCAGAAGACGCGCGCGACGACGGAAGACGTTAGAAAGACTATAGAGTGGCACTCGGCTGACGAACCAAAAAGAGTCGCCGTCCGCCGTCCGTTGTTGGGCCGCAATGCGAATGTCGAGCTCCAACACGCCTCGCAAGTTCAGTGAGAAGATTGCGATACTCGAAAGGAAGCAAAATGAGGAGAACACTACGTTCGAGGATATTATGCGCCAGGTGAGTGGTTCGGGCATTAGGCAAAGACGGGGTGGGGGGGGGGGGAAGAGAGCATTGATGGTGCATGTCTTGGACCACATTGAAGGCTATGATAGACAGGAATAGGGTCCCCATACCAAAATAGGGTATAATACAATAACTCTCTCCCGTTTAATATAAGAGTGACCCCCCGGTGGAAGACTCTGGAATGACCCCCCACTCCTTTCCCTAAAGTCAGTTTTTTCCACCAATTTTTACAATTTTCATAATTATTTTCGATTTTTACGTGGCTTCATGAACTAGTTTCATTTTCATTTTTTTTATTTCATTTCGTCTGAATCTCTTGGAAATATTGGAAGGGGGGAATCATTCCTGGATCTTCTGGTGGGCGGGGGGGATTAGTACTGTTTGTTGGGGGTTGATTATTGTAAATTACCTAGGATCCAAATGTTCCCCCCCCCATTTCAACTGGCGGGGGATTAATATTGGATAACGACTTCGTATAGAAGCCGCCTTACAGTAATTATCCCCCCACATCAATTTTGATAATGAATAACGCTGGTTGGGGGGGGGGGCTATTATCGATGGTGGGGGCGATTCTTGGAAATTACCCAAAATAGACCCCCCGTACCTAAAAAGAGCCCTAAATAGACAACCCCCTCCAAAAATCTAAATAGAGCCTCCTCCATACCAAAATAGAGTCCCCCATAGCTGAATAGTGCTCCCCATTCATAAATAGACAATCCCCCCCCTCCCCTCCAAATACCTAAATAGAGCCCCCCCCCTCCTTACCTAAATAGATTCCCCCATAGGATTGGAATAGGAACCCCACGTTTGGCCTGAAAGACGGGGGGGGGACTTTGGCAAATTCTGGCCTAAAGTAAGATGAGTGATGAGCAAAGCTGGCTCAAAGTGAATTCAAGAGAACTTGCAATTTGAAAATTTCAAAAAATGCAAAAATACGAAGTGCAAAAAGAGGCCAATCATTCGCCAAATGTTGTGTAAAATTGAACCAAATTGTAACGCAGAGAATCTTCTGATGAAGCCCGGAGATATAATCAGATTTAGACGATAAATGCTAGAAATTGAGAACCAATCAACTGATTTATGTGTCTCAGGTGCAATCCATCACGCATCACCCGTCGGATTCATCTGGATCCTCGACGACTACTCAGCCGATGCCTATTCAGCAACAGCAGGTCAGTTAAACTGTCTGGAAATATTTATTGAATGGAGGTACGTCATCTTGTTCATCGTTGGGAAGACGGGGTGAGGGGAGTGAGTCAGGGTTCCGCAGTTTTTCGTAAAATGTTAGGCTCATGGTGTCTGTACACTAGGCGCCCGACTTGACGGCTTCCATTTTTTTTTTGAAGACTCCAGGGTCTTTCATAATGCCGCGTTCAAAGTTGATTTCCAGGAGAAAGTTCCTGGAAAAACGCTGTCCAAAGCTGCCATTTTTTTCCAGATTTTCCGGAAACTGTCGCAACGAGTGCAACCGTAGTTTGCCTCTTCCCTTCGAGACCACCGCACGATTTACGGCTCTTTTTTAACGCAATTTTTTCAAGTATTTTAAACTTTTTTTCGCTATATTCGGCTGTTTTTTCTGAATATTTCTCGTCAAATGATGGATTCTGACGGAGAAATCGTTGAAGATTTCGAAAAAAGAAGCAAACTACGGTAACAGTCGTTGCGATAGTTTCCGGAAAATCTGGAAAAAAATGGCAGATTTGGACAGCGTTTTTCCAGGAAATTTTTCCTGCAAATCAACTTTGAACAGTCAACCGGTGAATGCACACTAAGCACCAGACGTGACGACAGTTCATCGTATTACTGAATTTTCTCTAACTTCCCTGCACAATCTTTCAAACTTCATATCTCGGTTCGTAGAAGAGATATCACAAAGGTGTCAACGGTGAAAATGTGCAGAATACTATCAAAAATATTTTCTTAGTTGACAGCTCATTGATATCTTTTACGTGAACTGAGATAAGCGGGCTGAAAGACACAGTATGCAGATGACGGAGCAAGCAGCACAATTTTTTGGCATTTTTTTTTCAATTTTTGAATCTTTCAAGAAAGTTTCAAATATATTTGGGTAAATCGCAATTCCAGAAAATGCTGAAAAGTAGAGTTCAAAAATAGCTCCCCCCCCCCTCTCCCCTATTAGAGCACAAGTAGAGGCTCCCACCAGTTTGTTATTCAAATTTTTTTATCGTCGACAGTTTTTAAATAATTTTTTTAAGCAAGCGCCACTCATTTAGGTAGGGGGCTCTTTTTATGTTATTTGGGGGGGGGGGGTGGTTGTCTATTTAGGAACGGGGGCTCTTTTCCGGTATTCGGGGGGGGGGGGGGAATTCTCTATGTAGAAACGGGGGCTCTTCTTAAGTAGCTCTACAGATACAACATCTCCCACTATAGTGAAAATACTTGTACATTTGGGTCCAAATAGAACCATTTGCAGAGTACCTCCGGCGGCCTCGTCCCACCGCAACAGCCATGGGGACATAATCTGGGTGGCTCACTGCCCAATGTCCATCAAATGCCGTCGTATTCACCGCCACAATGGCCGCCGAATTGGCAGCATGACATGGTGCATAGGAACATGGTAAGTGCCATTTTTATTTTTAAAAAATAAGAAAAAAAGGCATACCTTTAAAATAAGCGCATACATAGTTACATTGACTTGAACGTTGTATTATCCGCGATTCCAAAAAATATCAGAAGTTCTTGGAAATCCACGAAAAAAGTGAAAGATCTCTTCGTGTTTTGCGTAAGATATACTGCAAAGAGTGTATGCACACTAAGCGCCGGACTTGACGACAGTTCATTGGAACACGGTGTGCTTGAGAAGTGAGCGAACAGAAAGCGAATTCCTGCTGAAATTCCTGCCCCTCTGTAAGGGAGCAGATTTTCAGAAGTTGTTGACGGTTTATCTGCATTTTAAGCTATATTGGCTCGTCTTACGAAGCTTTTACTGAAACTTCATCGCTTTTACAAATCCCGGAATTCACGCTTAGTTCAACGGGCCAGATGGCCGCCCAGCCGCTGCCCACTGCCATGCGCGGTGGAAAAGGGTCTTCTTCTCAATAGAGCGCAGAATAAACGAAACAATTTGATGGCGAAACTTGTTTTTTTTTTACCAAATACCTTGAATTGCAACTGTGCGCACTATTGTCATTTTCAGCATGGCCACCGAAGTCGATCTCCTGAAGATCACATGATCGCAAGTGCGTCCGGATCGCCGTCCCATCACTATCATCCATACGGAGTGCGAACGAACGGGCTATCTCGGTCGCCGGATCGAACACAAAACCATCATCCGTACTGTGCTCCATACGGCCCGCCGTACAATCAGCAAGCGCAGCTTGTACCACCGGATTCGTGGAATCAGTGAGTTTTGCACAGTTTTTCGACACTAACCGCCGGCGGGTCATGCGCTGTGCATTGTTTCAAGCTAGCAGACGGCAAAATATTCGTTAGATTACTGCCACCCCGTCAGAATACGGTATATCACCTTTAATGCTGTGGCTTATGGCTGAAAATCCGTGTTGCCAGTTTCAGGTAATGCAGATCGAATGGTGGTAATCAATTTTTAGTGAAATTGAAGAGAAAACTGTAAAATCGAGTCGATTAAACAGCCATCGTGCCGTTATTTCGGAGGGTCGTTGTAATGCGAAGCGATTCGAGTAGCGTTACCCCGAAGAATCGTGGTTAAACTTCTTAAACGAGGCTACTGTCTCCGGAAAATCGCGTGGCCGCCCGCCCAAACGAAATTTCTCTTCCATCTGCAAAAAGCGAGAAACGGCCGTTGTTGGTTTGGAAAAACGGGTTATTAGCTGAGTGTCGACTCAGCTCACGCCAGCTAAAAGAAGTGATATTTCGGAGTGTCGTCCTCTAAAAAATGATATTTGAAAAATGTCGTTTTCCTGAATACGGTAGCAGCGTTGTGCCCAAGTAGCCAGCCAATATTTCTGGCGCGCCTTCGGGTCGTCATTGAGAGACTGGAGAAGCGCATCTTCTCTAAAATTCAGATGGTTAGCTGAGTAGCGACTCAATTTTCGCGTCGACTCTCAGTTTATGGGACGCGAACCGCCAGGGGGGCCCTCTTCAGAAGAAGTTGGCCGTGTTTTTGATGTCTAAGCATGTGAAAGACAACCTATGCGGAAATAAAAGTAGGACGGAATTGGATTTTGGGAACTCGGAATCCGGAAAACGGAAAACGGAAAAAACGGCGGAATCCGGAATTCCGCCCTTCTTTGGTGGAAATGCTTAATCGGCGTACTGTAGCTACCGTATTCCTAAGGACCTATCCCGTTTTACTCAGAGTCCCAAACTGGGAAATCGAAGTTTCTTTTAGAAAATTCTTGTATTAATAAATAAATAATTTGAATTTCCCAAACTGAAAACTATCATTTTTCCTTCGAATTTTGTAACTGAGCCGTTATCTTTTAGAAGAGCTAACTCCCTCCAATAGAAGAACTAATAGACTAGTAGAGAAAAAGTGCTAAAAAAAACACAAAAGGAAAGGAGAAAAGTGATGAGTATCCGGCGCTCAAAGCCTAAGAGACTTCAAAAATTGTCAGCTCTTCTATTGCGGTGTTTTGGTGGAACTGAAAAGCGCGCCGCGCGACACGCCAGCCGCTCCTTTGACATTTACCCGTCAAACATTGCAGTCAATTGCGATGCGTTTCAGAATCAACCGAGCTCGATCGGATCCGGCGATCCACAACATGGGCGGGATGCTGGCGATGCAGAACCAGATGCTCCTCCACCAGATGCCGCACTACATTCAGAATGCGGTGGCCGGCCCGTCCGGACTGATGCAGTCGCAGTCGCAACAGCACTCGCCGCAGCTCACGCCGCAAGGATCGCAGCAAGGGTCGCCGGTTCAGATGCACCATCAGCAGATGCCGCCGATGGCGCCGACGAGTGGCATGTCGCCGTTACAGTCGCCGAATCATATGATGACGCCAATGTACGGGTCAGTTTTTATTTTTCTCTTTTTTGAGCAATTTCTGTGAAAATTGGAGTACTTCGGAGAGAAACTCTTGTGGTCGGCTTGTCGGAAAATCAACCACGGCCATCTGATTAAAGTCATTTCGCTTCGTTTTGTTGGAAACGGTGACAATAATCTCGGCGACACTGGAGAAAAAGGCACTGATTCGAACAGCTTGTTCAATGGAGCGCGGTTGCATTTTCTTTTCGTTTCGTCCGCATGAACAGAAAATGTTGGGAAAAATCGATATTGAAAGCAAAAATGAAGCAGTTTAAGTGAGAATAAATGAGAGAGACCTATGCAAACGCGCTCCATTGAACAAACTGTTGCGAATCAGGCAAAAATCAGATTTCGCACCGTTCTTGCATGTAAAACAAGAAGAGAAAGGATGGAACTTTCCGATTTTCAAAAAAAATTCCGTCGAATTGAGCAAAACCAATCAATAAGCTGAGCTCTCGGCAATCGATTGATTTTATGTGATATTTTTTGGATTTTTTTGAAATGTGAGACGGGAAAACCAATAAAACGAAGGAAATCTAGTGTTTTAACTCAAAAAACCGGCGAAAAATGGAGAAATTGACTTAAACCGGATGGCCGTGGTTGATTTTCCGACCAACACTCCCACCCCCCCTCTCCCGCCTTCATCAACAATAGGGCGCGTTTCCAATTATGGAAAAATACTAAATACAAGCTCCAAAAGTGCTCTGCGGCGAAAGATTTTGCGGAATGAGTATTCCCGAACCGTTAAAGATTCTCCTCCCCCCCCCTCCCCCTCCCCAAGTGCTCCGAAGATCTATGTGATCCTTGCTTGCGAAACTCGACGCGCTTCAAAGTTCAGATATCACAACGGGTCACCGCTTCATTCTCCAATAGACTCGCCGCACGCATCCACACTGGTTCTCGATGGATCCGGGACGCCTTGTATGGAATTGAGTCCGCCCGGAATGCACGACTACAACCCGGATGCCGGAAGCCTGCCCAATCTCCAGAATCTGCAAAACCATCTTCAAATGCAGCAGCAGCAGCAGCAACAACAACAACAACAACAACAACAACCGAATTCCGAATATGCGAATGGCTGTAATGGCGTGGGTCCCGTTCGGAATGGCGGCGGAGGTGCGGGAGCGTACTATCACGCGCCCATTGGCCCCAGACACAGCACAGGAGCCTGTGGGCCGCGGTTAGTGCCCGGCTCTGCGCTGACGCCGGAGTCTCAATCAGCGCCCACGTCGCCGCACAACACATTGGATCTTAATCAGCCGCCGATGTGGCCGACGAGGACGTTTTCCAACTCACCGGAGGCTCTCGACATTCCAAAGTTGACAATCACGAATGCGGAAGGCGCGCCAGGCCACCATGTCGACTCTTATAATGATTTCAATGTGAGTTTTGTTTTCCCTTTTTTCCTTTTTCGATATTGTGTGGGGGGGGGGCGTGGCTGACTTTACGACGTGTCGGCCCCGGCCCTCTCTAATAAAGAAAGTTTTGAGCATTTTATCACAATAGTAGCTCTTCATTTGATAGAAGATTAAGTGTCCCATGTGTAGCTACGAGCTTTTCTTTCAGGATCTCGGCCTGGACTCCCTGGATAATATGCTCTGTAACGGGGCTCGACCGTCTCAACCGAACAACGCATTCCATGATCCGGGCGGTGCACAGATGCTCCAAAACTAGTATTGAATAGGTCGTCTAGTGCTCATTCTCCAGTTAGAAGCTCTTGCCACGTGGCTCGAAATAGAGCGGCCGACAGTTGCGGACAAGAAAATGCGGAGTCGCCAGCCCTGAAAACAGTAATGTTTGCCCCTTAAACCTTGAGGCCCCATTCGAAAATCCGTCCTTTTCCGGCGGCAACTGTCAGCCGCTCCATTGCTAAATTGTTGTAATCACCCCTCCCCCCCCCCCCCATTTTCTCAAATATCTCTTTCACTCCAAAATTCCACTTTGCCCAATGTGATAAACGCCCCGCCCGCCCGGGCGCTCTTCCTCTCCAGAAACCGAAAAAGCCTCACCACGCATTTCATGTCGACTGTTTTCCTCATGGTCTGGAATCCGAGAGCCATCCAAAACGGCCCCTTCATTAAAAATCCGCATGTTCTCTTATGAAAGACTCACCGCTCAGTGATATTTGCACGTTTCATTCAAATTTGTACTTTCATTATTTATATTTTCATTTTCACCAATAAAAAAATGTTTAATAATCAAACGACATCGGCTAGGGTTCTGAAATGACTTGATTAGCGCCAGATTTGAATCTTAAAAGCTCTTTTCGGTGGGTATGTGCAAGTGCGCTCTGGTAGAATGAAGTCAATCTTCAGAAAAGAAAAACGAAGAGACGATGATTAAAAAAACTAAAATGAAACGAGAGTTTTCAGATTTAAAAAATCCTTTCCATTTTGGGTAAGTATGATCACTTTTTGATAATGAGACAGTTGACCCAGTCGGTGGAAAACCCAATTTTACGGGGTAAGGAAGGATAATTGCGAAATTGTGAGACCCAATATTTATCTTTTCGAAATTTGCTAAACTTGAAATAAATGAAAAATGCTCGAAGCCGCTAACACAATTTCGCGCCACCGTCGCTGTCTGATACTCAAGAATTGCTGTAGATTCGATGTCTACAGCGAGTCTGCTTTTGTCCAAACGAGAATTTATCGTTAATAATCGTGTTAAAGCTTGGGAAAAGAAATTAAAACAGTGAAATACAACGGAATCTTGGTCAAACATTTTTGAAGGCACTTCAATTAAATAATAAATAAATTAATTCTTGAAATTGGCTAAATGCGAAAAATTAAGACGACGAGAAATGGGCGTATTACCGACGCTCATATGGATGAGAGCGGTTATTACTTTTATTATCATCTACTCTCGATCTCCTCTGGTTTCTATTTCGATCATTCTCTCTGTAATCTCTCGAACCTCTTTCTTCGTTAGACGGCGAACGTCGTCTGCCCCGAAAAGGCGGCGATGTCTCAGGGGAATACCTCGGCCTTGGACGTGAAGCGGCTTCCTGAAATTTCTAGGGTAGACTTCTAAAAAGCACACGCAATGAGCACCGCACTTTCTATTCGCGTTTAGAAACGCTTACCTCGGGTGTGGAGTGGCGGTTGAACCCTAAATCACAAGAGGCGCCATGCTCATCAGAACCAAACTTTTCCATTTGCTTCTTCAATTTTTCATTTCTTCTCTCTTCACGTGTTTTAGTCACACTCGATCTTGTTGGTGGTTTTGGGTCCGCTATGAGAGCCGCCATCCTGTTTGTATTCATGCTCGGCGCTTTCACTGTGCTTCGGTTTTCAACACGGAACTTTTGTCGAGCTTTTTCCAACTCTAAAATAGCGAAATTTTAAGGAAACGTCGAGTGAAGATGAAAAACAAACCGTGGATATCTTCTAATGCCGTTACCCTGAGTGGTGATCTTCCTCGACTCTGAGACCGATAACTGACCGAACTCCTCCGTCGTTGAACCATAGCCTCTGGCTTTTCTATTTTTGTGGACAAGATTCTAAAAATAAAACATCAAATAAAAATTGATAAAATGAACTTTTTATTAGCTGTCCTATAAAATTAAAGGGGATGTCCGCTATTTAACTATTTTGAAGTAAAACAGACGCTTTCATATGCACTCAATGTGTTTAGACAGCTTCAATCTTATAACTCCCACAACTATTGTGTGCAGGAGTAATTCCATGTTTTGGCGAAATTGGAAGACAAGCGATTTGCCAAGCGTTATAAAACTTAGATTAAACTCTCGTTTTAACTAGAAAAAACATTACGTAAGGAATTGAAATATTTTAATTTATTATTGTACAAAATTACAAAACCTGAAAGAGCTTGGGAACGGAGGAAATAAGCGGGAAGTGTGAAGGTTGCAACGAAAAACATAAATATCTTTTTTTAAAAATTCACGTTTTTCGAGAAAATGTAAGCTGGACCTAGACACGTTTTACAATAATTGGTTGATACAGATACCGCACTCGTGAGCTTTTACCGTGTAAAAACATTAATTGAGGAGCGGAATCAATTTTTAATCTTAAATGCTTCCGTTCTCTAGTGAGAAACTTGAATTTCAGTCAGGTCTGTTTTGATTTTGACATGGAAGAAGGAAGAAACAACGAATCCGAGTATTTTGTTAATTGATTACGAATTAAGCTTGTTTTTAATATTTCTACTTAAGATATTTTGGACACATGTGCCACCATTAACGGCATTAGCGACGAAGTCGCCGTCAAGTAGTCGCCATGTGGGAAGCGTATATGTGTCAAACCGTGCCCAGAATTTTCTGAATAATGCAATATAAAGCAATATCCCCTGAACTTTGGGGTCATTTTTTTCAATTAATATTTTCAGAATTTTCAAAAATTCAGCGATTCGGAAAAAATAAGCAAAATGTATATTTTTGGAGGAAAGCGCGAATAATAGGGCGACGAGGGTGCCATTTTTAAGCCGAAGTTCCTCTATAAACCTTTTCGGAACCAATTTCTACAATACACATAAGATAACTTTCTAAGTCCACGTGGAACATTTTAAATTTGTTTAAATATTGAATTACCCCTTGAAGAGGAAGAGGGGTCCTCATTTTCTTTGAAATAGCACTCACGATGTTTCAGCTTCCAGTCTTTTGCATTGAGAAACAGGGACTCGAGAGCGGGATTGGCGTTCCGACGCTCCTTGATGTAATGGTGTTGATGGAGTAACTGGCCTACTTAACGATCTTGAGCAGCGAACGGGAGTCTTATGAAATGGCGTGGTTTCCTGAACGGTAGTTAATTATCTTCCAGACAGAATGACTCCTCGCACAAGAGTACAAGCAAACTGAAGTAGAAGTCACTTCTCGCACCGGGATAGGATTCACTACAAGAACAAGAGATACATAACTTACCGGTATTATATTCCTGCTCATAGAAGTTTGAGTTCCTTCTGTCGACTGCATCGATGGCGCAGGGGTCCGAGAACGTGTCATAGGACCACTGTAAACAGGTGGCATACGAGCAAGTGAGGCATTTCTCTTCTGTGGACGTCTACCTTTTTGATACTCTTGAGATTGTTGTGGCATATTTGGTTCAGATGAACACCCATCTTTAGTGGCAGTACTACTATCACCGCGAGCAACATACGAGTTTCTTTGTTGAATATCAGCATCAATTTCTGGAGCAGTGCTCAGTAAGCTGTTTTCAGCCGGCGTAGTAGAAAATGTGCCAGATACATTGGGCGCATTATTGGAACCTGCACGTGTCGCTTGTTCTTCAGAAATAGACCTGGCTTGAGAGATTCCATTATTTCGATTTAAGGAGCAGGGAACTCCACGCTGATAGTCGGGGTTCATTCCTCGGCCAGGAGTGGTTGAGCTGTTGTTTTCGTCCCATGCCGCTGGTCGGCAATTACTAGGATCTGCATTTGGGAAAACAGAAGAACGAGATCCAGGCATCCCAGAATTTTCGTGTTGAGGAAACCGCGCAACCGGAAAATCTGCACTTGAGAATTCACGAGAAAGTGCACGAAGAGGATCTACATTTGAAAATGCAGGAGAACGTCCACGAGAAGGTTCTGCATAGGGGAATGCAGGAAAATGCGTATGGGGAGGTCCTGCACCTTGGTATGCAGGATAATAAGCACCAAACGAGCGATTTCCCTGATTACCTTGGTAATGGGTTCCTGATGGTTTCTGCAGATGCGCGTATTCCTTATTTAAAGCTATTGGTGGATGAGAACGATCAAATCGGACGTTTTGTGGAAACGAATTGTGATAACTGGTATATGGCTGACTAGTCTGCGGCATTGGGATATTCTGAACATTTTGGAAGTCCGTAGAAAGTTTTCTTGTAGATGAGGTTGTTGGGTAGTGGGCCGGTGGTTGTGGCGTGGAGCAGAGGCGTTGTGTATTAGTAGTCTGACGGTTTTCGTTCCGTTCTCTAGACGAGTATCCATGTGGTGTTGGGAGATCCGAGTAGCAGGGAGTAGACGGCGGCCGGCTTCCCGCATTAGCATGTCTCCTTTTGAAAGCTTCAAATTCTTGCTTATTCGACGGCATTATGTATACATTCCGTGCTCTATAATGTTCCACAGCCATAGTATTATCATAGTTGTGCTCTAAGAAATGCTCTTTCTTGGCCGGGCACTGCTCCGCTTTATTTGGAATGTTGTGTTGGAAGAAGTCGCATGGCTCAATCAATTCTTTTGTGCACGGGCACCTTACAAGGTAGAATTTTCTGCAATTCAATAATGTTAAGTTGAAAATTTGAGAAAAAAACCGCTAAGAAAATAAAGAAATTTATTTCGTGTTGTCGTCGAGAGTTAACACATTTAATTAAAAATATGTAGGTGTTAGATCTTAAGCGATAAAACTTACGTATGAACCGATATATGACGGAGGACATCCGACAATGTACCAATATGTCCGCATATTTGGTAAGCGTTCGCCGGCACGGTACATTTAAAATATTGTTTTGCTTGTTCGTAGTATTTTCCCCTGAAATCGTTAATTGTCGAAATTCTGAAGTCACTACAATTTAAGAAGCTTCCTTTTCGTTTTTGGAAAGAGAAAAATATAGTCAAAATCATTTTTCTTCTGTGATGGTGTCTGGGCGCTTTATGAGTTACGCGAGAGATGGGTTTTTTTCATTTTTCCGCATGGTACAGTTGAAAATTCGGGCGTTTTTCTTTCATATCGCGCATTCAAACCATTGGTTCGTTTCTGAGGTTTCAATATTTCATGTAAAAACAACAGGACGAACTCACTTGATTTTTTCTTTGGCGATAGCATCCATTTAAGCGAATTTATTGAAATTTCGCCTGAAAACAAAAATTAGAAAATAGAATTTTTAAATCCATGAATTTTAATGAGAGGAGAGGGTATCGATGTCTTAATTCAAAATTGTTTCCAAATTTCTCAACAAATCGATCTGAGAAGGGCGAGAAGTATTAGGTTGGTCCATAAGTTTCTTTCGATTTTCGATTTGGATGCTCAACTTTGAAAATTGATATTTGGTCAGTGGGATTGGTTTTTTTGGCGGATGTTTTTAATTGGATAGAGTATCTCACGAACGTTCTTTACACACTTTGCCTCATTCCTCCTTCATGTCGTTCGCAAGCATGCCGCTTGCTTTCGTCCCTCACCATCTACGCTTTCGAAATGTCATTTTATTTTTATTCCTTTTTGGTTTAATAAATTCTGATATTCGTAAGAAAATGAAAGAAATATATGAAGAAAAATCTCCTACTGCCCCTGCCATCAAGCATTGGACCGATCGATTTGAAGCCAAGAATTTTGAATTGAAAGACGAAGCTCGATCCGGAAGGCCAGTTGAGTTGGACTTGAATCTATTGAAGAATACTATTGAATGCGATCCGTTTCAAACCACCCGTTAATTTTCAAAGGCTTTAGGGGTTGACCACGCAACTGTGGTACGTAGATTAATAAACCTTGGAAGACTCAAAAAATTTGGACGTTGGGTATGCATTGAAGGACTACGACAAGGAGCGCCGAGTGGACATCAGTGTGTTTTTTTTACTCTTCTCACCGCACTCAAGCCTGGCTGAATGATCTATTCACTGGTGATGAAAAGTGGATATAATACTCTAATCAAATACGGAAGGGCCAGTGGGTGGACAAAGATGAGCAGCCGGTAGATTTCCCGAAGCCCGAACTTAATGTGAAACAAGTGATGCTGTGCCTTTGGTGGTCCGTGCAAAGAATCGAGTATTGGGAATTGCTCGAAGAAGGCAAAACAATAACAGTTGACGTCAACACTACACAGCCGCTCTAGATCTCGCTCCTTCTGATGTTTGGTTTTTCAGCCATTTCCAACGACATCTTGATGGCAAAACTTACAAGACAAATAAGGATATCGAAACTGAGTTGACTGAATACCTTGCCCAGCTGAAGCCCAAGTTCTTCGAAGGAATCAAGAAACTTCCAGGGCGATGACAGAAGACCATCAATGCTAATGGTGAATACTTTCATTAATTATATTTGCTTGGCGATGTAAAAAATTTTCAATAAAAATTGTTCCAAAAACGAAAGAAACTTATGGACCAACCTAATAATTTTGATTAAGAAAGGAGCGGAAATGAACTTGTTCGACTAAGCGCGATTGGCAAAATTCCAAAAACAAATGTTTATCAAATGACGTAAATTTCAGAAAATTCAGACGATGGATTTTTAAGAACATTATAATGATTAAAAAATTCAGCGTATGCTGCGAGATAGAATTATTAGGTTGATTCATAAGTCCTGACACATTTTCAGTTTGAAAAAATTTATTGTATATCTGATCGAAAATCAGATAAATTATATATACTGGACATGTTTATCAATAACAGTTTGCTAACGGTTCACCAACTTGCGAATTCTGTCCTGCCAAACCGCCAGGGGCTGGAATTAAAGAATGACTTCAACTCATTTTCGATATCCTTCCGAGTTGTGAATTTCTTCCCAACAAAATGCTGTTGGAGATGACTGAAAAGATGATAACCAGAGGTTGCTAAGTCCGGGCTATACGGTGGGTCTGGCAAAACAGTCCAGCCATATCCTGCGAATTCAGCTTTCGTCTTCCTTGCAACGTGCGGTCTCGCATTATCGTGTTGAAAATAGACAACGGCGCTTTTTCCTCGTGAAAGTTCCACATGTATTTTCAGTTTTCGAAGCTGGCGAGTGTAGGCATCGGCTGATATAGTATCAAGACTATCAAGAAGAATTTCCCATTCTCTGCGCCACGAACAGACCACCAAACTGACAACATCACTTTTTTATCGTGAACTTCGTGTTTCGGAACGTCAGCTGCTTGTCCGCTTGGATCAACCAACTCGGCAAGCCTCACGTTGTTGTCATAGAGTACCCACTTTTCATCTCCAGTAATGATTTCATCGAGCCATCCATGAGTGCGGTGTAGCGTGAGAAGAGTTAAGCGGGTATCAACACGGGTGTCCAAGTTGTGTTGCGTCAAAACGTGGGGAACATATCGTCCGAGTTTTGGAACTTTTCCAACAAGGTCCCTCTCAATGGTTGCTTGACTAACTCCAGGGACCCTTGCTAGCTCACGGGTTGTTTGAAATGGATCGCTCTCCACTTCGGAGCGTAACGTATCCAAATCCAACTCCATTGATCTACCGGTACGGGCATCATCATCCAATGAAAAAAATGCCATTTTCGAATCGATGGAACCAACATCTAATGGTACTTTTAGAGGGGGCATCCTTGTAATAAACTTTCGTCATTCGACGGTTAATGACGGGTATTTTCAGACCATTTAGAAACAGAAATAAAATGGCATTTCGAAAATAAAATATAGTGGGGGCAAAAGCGAGAGCCATATCTCAGTGATGCCATCACTGGAAATGATACGAATTGTGTTGTCGATATAGGTACGTTTAATCTTCTATGAGACAGAAAGACAGCTGCTTCCATCAAATTTCCACAGAAAAAAAACTAACGAAAAATCAACTTGAAAAATGTTTCAGCACTTATGAATCAGCCTAATAATATAGTGAGAATAATTGCTAAGCCGATATTAATTTTTCATAAAATAGTTTAACCGCCAACACAAAAGAGAAGGTAGCGAATATTTTGAAATTTCTACAGCTGTCAATGCAGGATTCTTTGAAACTTCAGAAAAATATGATATTCAGTTCATTTTCTCCACCGGTTGACGTGCGGTAATCGAAATAATCGGCGCGCCTATGAGTTATGTACTTCGCTTGCCCTCATAGAAAACATTTCAAAACGACCTTAAAATTAGGATAGTTGTTCACGAATTTTCCCGAGTTTTTCGATCGATTCTGAATAGGAAAAAGAAACGGTTATAAAACACAAAACATGTAAAAAAATACTAGTTAAAGAGATTTATAATAGTTTTAAAGTTAGTTTGTTAAAGTTAAAGTTAGTTTGGTATAACTTCTAATTAGAAGTTATACCAAACTAACCAAACTAACTAGTTTAGAGAGTAGTATACGGCGCTTTTCCCGCATTTTCTGCTGTATTTTTAGTAAAAAACAATAAGCTGCATAAAAGGAAGTAAAATATTTAACGGTGATATATTGGGAATCAAAACAGAGCAAGAAATATTCGGAAAACTGTGCTGGCAAATAAAATGGCCACGGTGGCAATATTTAATGCAAGCGCGTCACGTCTACACGCTAGCAACGCCTTTCCTTTGGTAAATTATTTTCAGATCCTAGCGATGTAAGATCAATCTAGAAAAATCACAGATCTCATTCAAAATGCACTTTCTAAAAAAACTGTGACGGTGCTACTCTAAGCTATAGCAAATACTATAAAACGACCACTAGAGCGAATTCCGCCCACTACTGCATGTTCCTGGCACGCCAGTTATTGCATGCGACTTCAATATTTGTTAAATTTGTTTATTTTTCAATTTTTCTATAATAACCTTAGTAGTTGTGGCATTTTTCTTTCCTTGCTAATGCTGAGAATTCATCGCGGTGCCGAAAAGCGAAAATGTTCCGTTAGCACTGCCTTGTTTAATGCTTAAGAAGGAATTGCACATTGAAACTCTTTTTATTAAATGTAGGCTAAATAAATTATATATTTTCAAAAAAAAACAAGTGAAAATAAACTTTTAAAGCCTAAACATACGATATATAATATGTAGAATCTGATTAAAATTTTTTTGATAATTACTTCGAAGCAGTTCTTCAAAATACTTCAGGCTATGGATAGCATAAGTAGTTTAAATACTTTTTCGATGTTGAAGTATTTCTATGGACAATTCAGTTTTCCCATTTCTATAATTTCTTTTATAATAAAACTTTTATTAGACAAATGCCCTAAGCTGATGCCAGCAAATGCCCAAATGCCCAAATGCCCTATTCAATCTTATAGCATAGCCGCTCAGATCATTTTAATCGATATAGAAATTACATTATTTAACGTTTCCAGAAGCGCTATTGTCAAAATTATTTTTCCTTATTCATATTTCAAAAGTTCTATTCATTTTGTGTAAAAATCTTACTATTTCTGTGAATATTTAAAATAATTCTGTGATGTGAGCACAATTTGTGCTTCACCCGATTTCGTCCGAGTTTTCTCGCTTTTTATCTTCAAAACGCTGTTTCCCTTTTCTCAGCACTTCATTTATGTTGTAAAATGTTTATATATATAAATATATATTGTAGGCAATGGCGATTCTGGAACGCTTCCGTTGGATGTACCCATGCGGCATCGACTATACCTACCTGAGTGGAATTTTTTAAATTTTTTAAATAACAAAAATGAGCTTTTGTCAAAGAAAGACAATATATTGTAAAATTCTCAATTCATCCAGCTTTAAAAGGAAATCGCGTGGACGTTGCAGAAGTGGGCGGAATCGTCAACATCTCAGTTTTTCACAAATGCGTGTACCATTTTACAGAATTGAAAGCGTGAGCTTTTTTTTTTTACTTTTTCGTTCAAAAATACATGTTTCTTATTGATTCAGTCTTATGGAAAATTTTAATCCGGCCATGTTTTCCAAAAGTAGACTCCGACTTTCTCATATGTTGTTATGGGTGATGGATTTTCAATAAAAATAAGGTAACGAATAAAGACGGAAACGTTCACAACTTACGTCTATGACGTTAACCCACGATTTTAACTTGAAATTAGAAGTACACAGACAGCAGTTTTTTTTTATTAAAAGCTGTTCTTTGGTAAGAAAACATTTTTACAAAGCTAGGAAAGTACTGGGAATGAGATTATAATTTACAATTAAAGCCATAAGGTAAACATTCTAAACCGTTTTTATAACTGCAGATATATTGAATGAAAGTTATTTTGCTTGAGTAGTAGCAACTGCTCTGGCAAGCACTGATTCTGGAAGAGGGACTCCATTTTTTTTAATTTGAGTCGGCGTTCCGACTCGAATCCATTTTATGTAATCAATTGAGGTTGGAGGATCAGACGGGATTTTCAGATTCTGAAAAAATTCAATTTCAACTGACCAACCCTTTTCATGGTTTGAAACCTTAATCTCTCTGAAATCTGGTTTTGCTATGGTTACTGTATCTCCTATCACGAAGCCGAAATTAGAGAGGCAGTTGTAGATTGTGATACCATAGACTTCTCCTGCGGCGTCTACTCCAACTAGGGCTCTGAAAAATTTATTGATTCGCAATATTACAAGAATGCTATCTTACACTGGAATACTTTCTTCGTGGGCAACGTTTCCAATAATTTTCACTCTGAATCCATCCGAAGGGCTAATTGATTTTTTCAAGTCATTAACCATTTCAGTTAACCGTTTAGCTTTCATTCGCCCTTTTTTTTGAATAGCATCAGTGAATTTGACTAGGTATTGGACAAAATTATTCAGTTTTTCCTTTGTTTCGAACTCGTTTCTACCGTCTAAATCAGCGGCAGTTTCCAGTGCTACAAGTGCCTCATCGTATTTTTCCACAAACTTTAGGCAAGTAGCCATATTGATATAAACTTGTGGATCAGTTCGGGATAAATCGCATTTCAGCGCTTTCTTGTAGTTTTCGATTACTTTGTCTAAGAAATGGAGTTCCACTTTCGCTGTGGTAAAGAAAACGTAGAATAGACCGGTGGCAAAAGCAATGTTGGAGGGACCGTGTGTGCTGTCTAGACGGCGAGCTTCGATAATCAATTCCATTGCTTTTGTACTTCAAGAAACTGAGAATTTTCAAAAATTACGACGAGATAGATCTTACCGCATTTCACCCTGCGTTGGTTCTGTGTGATTGAGTGCCACTACTCTCATTGCAACGGCGAGCGATGATAGAATCGGAGCGGTTCTTTTGATGCCCAAGGCAATCTAAAAATTGGGAAATGAGCATGGTTTCTAAACCACATAATACCTTGAAGCAAGACTGAGCGAACTCTAAATCTCGTCGTTTCATAACACACAGGCCCAATTCATGCCAGGCGTCTGCATTTTTTGGATCTATAAATGAAGACATCTTCGCTTTTAAACTGTTTTTGGCAGAAACTCACTTAATCTGACGGATTTACTGAGAAATTTTTCGGCATTTTCATTATAATCTTCTAGGACGTTGTACATTTTTCCGGCTTCAGAGAGCAATAGGGATTTCTGGTTGGGATCATAGCCACGGTTGTGCGGGACTAACGTAGCAAGTGAGCTCTACAATGTTGAAAACAAAAGAATAGTCCGTTTTCAAAAAATACGTTACCGACTGAAGACAGTGGTTAAATTGAAAGCACCTACCTGAATATATTCTTCAGCTTTTTTTATGACTGCAGCTGTTTCCTCTTCTTTCGACGAAGACGGATTGTTTTTGAAATACATTCTTTTGTACATTTCCAACTCATTTCTACACGCTTCCATCGATTTTCAGCAGCTTAATTTGAAATTTAAAAAATATGGAAATTGTATTGTTTTCTACGGTGTACAAGTGTGTAAACAGCGGCTTGGCATTTACACACAAAACGGTGAACTCAACGCGCAAAGCTTATTTATAACTCAATATTGCTACAAATATTCCAACACAAAACGCACTTTCCAGATTTAATGAAAAGTTTTCCCATTTTTTAAATAATTTGATTATAACTAAAATCAGATTCCGTCTTTGTGTATAATAACTTTAATCTTTACTTTAAGTTCTACTATTAAATTTTTAGCTTTAGTTGTCTTCATGTGTGTAAGTATTCGGAAGTAATTTTCAAAGACTACATAATATAATTTTTATTCGATATTTCCCATATTTTTTGTTCCATCCGTTTCTGGGTCTTCAGTTTACCGTTAATCAATGTTTGCTAATTTCGGCTCTCGTCACTTGTTTTAGCCTTTTTTGAAATATCATTAGTTTAACAGAAATCTGATTCCATCTGTGTGTGGTATCTTTGAATTAACGCCACTATTAAATTTCTAGCTATCCTTGTCTTCATCTTCGTAAGAATTTGGAAGTTCGGATGAAATTTTCAAAGACTACCGAATATAATTTATTGGTTCTTTTCAATATTTTCTATATATTCTTTTTTATTTTTTGTTCCATCCATTTCTGGGTATACAGTTTGCAGTTTATCTAATTTTTCTAATATTGTTTCTCATCGCTTTGTTCTAATCTTTTAAAATCTCCGTTTTAATAATCAAATCACTGATTTTCAGATAAATCATAAAATGATCATTCCAATCAGATGTTTTACTTGCGGAAAAGTTATCGGCGACAAATGGGAAACCTACCTCGGATTCTTACAATCAGAATACAGCGAGGGTGAGAGAAATATACGAATAGTTTTTCAATATAAAAAAATTACCTTACAGGAGATGCTCTTGACGCCCTTGGCCTCCGTCGATACTGCTGCCGTAGAATGCTTTTAGCTCACGTAGATCTTATTGAGAAGCTTCTTAACTACCATCCGCTGGAAAAATAATACACTCACCCTTTCTTATTGGGGTCATTTTCGTTGTTATGTTGTTTCTGAATCTCAAATTGTTTTCTTCACTCCGTGTTTGCAGAAAAATTCAAATAAAATCGTTTTTGCCACATAATGTTAGTATTTCAAATTTTCAATGGTTGGTTGAGTTTGAAGCTCACATGCTATTTGCCCACATGTTGCTGTTCTTTGCCATAATGACCTTATCTATGTTCGGTGTGCTACAATAGCGCGTACAGCCTTTTAAGTCTTAGGTTAATATATATATTTTTTCTATGATTTGAATTTCTCTTAAATTAGCCAAGTTATCATTTCCATGAGCGCTCTCATCAGAAAATAGCACCACGAGTTCCACATGTATCCTACGTCATCACGTCTGGTCAGACAGTCTGGTTCTCTAATCCCTCTCTAATATCCGTTCTTTCTTATTTATTCTCGTTCATTTATGCGTCTCCCTACACGAGACTATGATTCAAAACCTGCATTCATAGACATCTCTTCCATCCGTTATCTGAAGCAATCAATACCATTAAGTCTTGCTTGGCTTCCTTCATTTTCTTATTGGAGCGTTTTACTCCGATTTTAAACTATTTTCTATTATTTATTTTAAAATTTTCGAATTCATTTCTTCCGTTTTACAGAAATCTTCCTGCCTCGTATACGGCGGTTGTGCTTTGCTTGACGGCTCTTCGGTCGATCCGAGAAACAATTGTTTGATTTGTTTTGTGACTGCTACGTTCCCCCATCACATTCCTTGACTACAAAATGACTCGTATGTTTGCACAGCGATTCTAACCAGTAAATTTATCGCATATCGTAAATTCAGGTGGAAATCAAAGAGACCTTGCTCGTGAGAAAAACCAGAAGAAGCAAGCGGAAGCCAAGAAGCGTTTGGGGGCATCCGGTCAGGATGGTAATGCAGTAAGTAGCCTGAAAAAAAATTTTTCTACGCTTTATTAAAATTATCTTTTCAGGGCCTATCAATGGATAATCGCATGAACCGTGACGCTGACATCATGCGCATCAAACAAGAGAAGGCGGCTGCAAAGAAAGCGGAAGAAGCCGCTGCAGCTGCTGCGAACGCAAAAAAGGTGTCCAAAATTGATCCATTGAAAATGTGATTTCGCGATGCACTTGCAACATTTCTGAAACCCCTGATTTACTTTTTCTTCTATTCATTTAAAGTATGGGTTTTTACTAAAATAAATGCATCCTTTTTTTGTTATCAAGAGAAGCGCTCTTACAAACGGTGTGGTTTTCTTATTTTTCTCATATATCGAATGATTAATTATTAGGCCAAAGTGTTCGCAGTATGATCGGAATCCTTGTAAGTTTATAGGAAATTGAATAAATGGAAATTCAGATAACAAATATCTATCCAAACAAGCCCTGAACATACCGGCAGCTAGAAACAATGGAGCAGAACTACTGAAACACGCACACGAGAGCATTGTGTTCCTCAAGATGTTATCGTACACATTGCGATCCATGATGTGAATTTGCGTAAGAGGAACCCGCATTCCGTAACCGCGTCGTTTTCGTGTTTTAAAGTCGGGTACTAGTAGTGAGGAGCGTACCACTTGATGCCATCTGTTCCAAACAGGCTCGACTTGGATTCATTGTTTTTTTTTGGTTTTTAAACATTTTCTGTATAATTTACTACGTGGCTGACGAAAAAAGTGTTTAAAATGCGAAATAAACATATTTTCTAACCGGTTTAAAAGGCAACACGGATTACGATAGAGTTCATTTTCAGCTGCATTCCTAGCAGTTTTGCACGTTTCTGACACTACAGGCGGCAACTGTCACCCGCTTAAGCCACACTGTCCATCGGGAACCGAACCGACAAACAGGTTTTGTCAATTTATTATCTTTTCCCTGTTCAATGCTGACTGCCAATCCCGTTCTCTTCCAAATGAAATTGAATGCTTGAAAGATATCGAAACTTAATGTTCTCGTCGTGTCCTGAGAAGTTATGCTCCGAGAATAGTTATCAAGTGATCCAATGTTGAAATAGGATCGATAATATTGGTGATCAGACGCGATCTGCATGGGAGTTGAATAGTGAAACAAACGGAGGTTATTCATATATTTATTTATTCCGAATTTTAAGCATTTTTTTGGAAATATGAAACAATATGGACATCAGTCAGGGAACCATTGTATTATAGAAATGGGACGCTGGTTTAGCTCGCTCTATTGTATAATGAGAAGAGCCGGCGCGGCGGAGAATCGACCACGCCACTGAAGAATTTTCTTGCCTTCCGTTACCCTAATAAATTCAATATTTTCTGCTACTTTTCAGTGATTCGTTGACAATTCGGAGAAAAATCCTTTACTGTACAGTGTACACCTTATAAAAGCCATAAAAATGTGTGAAAATCCGTGAGAACTATCCGGTCGGTACTCTCTCCAGATCAATTCGCGGCGGAAACACTCGTCGGTCTTAGTGATCGGAAAGCACGCGCTTTGGACTAAGGTACATTTAACTTGTGGCACTCGGAAATTGGGCACGTTACATTCATTTTCTGTCTAAAATTCACCTGTTTGGAACAGGTGGTATTAAGTGTACTTGCCGTCAAATTGGTTCCTGGTAGAAGCATTGAGGTGGCACGGCAACGGTATGAAGGATGATGGGCTAGTTATGCTCCGTTGTTTTCTGACATTCGCAGCTTTCAGAGCTTCCTGAGATTGCCTTCTAGCCTAATAATAAAATCGCTTCATTTGAAATAAACTATAAAAACATAAAAACATACCCTCTTCTGAATTCTTCTGATTACCTACTTTAAAGTTATCATTTCCTTATTCTAGTGCCCTTTAAAGCACACCCTCATCGTCTAGTTCCCATGGAAACCGCTCATAAGCGTCTTGATGAATGAAGAGAAGGAGGAGGGCGGAGACACCCGCGCTCGATAAACCCTCTGCTCTCCCGCTCTCTCTGTTCATGTTTCTCAAATGCAATCTCCGTGTGCGACTAATTTAACCTCAAATTCAATGAAATGTCCGACACATCGTGGCTCGAAACTATCTTTTGTTGCTGTCATCGGAAGCCGCTAATAAGGAGGTGAGTTTTGTCGATCTGGAACGGCGCGTGTCCGGCGCGGCTCTCGTGGACGCTAGACGCGCCATTCGAAATTCTCTCGCAACTTGGCGCTTTCGCTGCTCTTTGATAAAATAGGATAAATAAAAACAATCGTAATTCTATTCTTTTCTACGCAATTCTTACTCAATTTATAATTTACGGATAAAACAGAGCATTTGTCTCATATGATAACACGAAATAGACGAGCATCATCTAGACACAATTCCCGATGGACTTTTGCTTGCTTATTAAATATAAAAATTTAAAATAATTGTTACACTTTCTATTTTAGAGAAATAAAGCTAGGATGTTTTGGTACAGGTGGCGCCGGAAAAACAACACTTTTGAAGATTCTTAAAGGCGGTGAGAGCTCATTATTTCCATTTCGTTGTGTGAACAAAAAGCCATTTTTTTACAGAAGATCCCAGAGATCTGCTCAGAACAAACGGGTTTTCTACAGTAAAAATGGAATATGACGAACTATTTCACTTAACAATTTATGACGTCGGAGGCGACAAGGGGATACGCGGAATCTGGAGCAATTATTACGCAGAGGTAGTTTTTCGGCGTAGTAGAAAACGCTGTTCTAAGGAAATTAAACTTTGTAATTTGTGCTTCATCTCTATTATTTTCAGGTCCATGGAATCATATATGTAATCGACTATGCTACGGATGAAACCTTTGCGGATTCTATTGAGGTGAGTTGGTTCTTGAGAATATTATGAAATTGAGATAAATTATTTATTTGATATGATTGAAATGTGAATTTGGGAATAGAAGCGAACCGTTTAAACGCACGAAGCTAGAACTCTCTCACTACTCACGTAATTTTTGGCACGTACATGAAGGTTATTCATGAAAAATAGATATTAGTGGCTTTTACAAAAATCCTTTTTTTTTTGTGTAAATGGCTTATAATCGGGCACTGTTAAGCAGTGTCCGTGTGTCTTTCATCTGTAGCCAAATAGCGCCACGAATCTGGTTGTCAGCGGTCATAATTGGTTATAAGCCACTCAAAACTGCGGTGGATTTGCTGCTTTCTGAAAAAAAAGAAAAGTTTACATCTTCGATTGTTTCCCTCTGTCCGTGCGGGTAACATTTAAGATCTGAAAATCGCGGAGTCATCTAATTACGAAAATGTCATATTAAAACAGTTAGAAACAAGCTCTTTAATAATTTGCTCTCTTTTCTACCAGTGAAGCAAGTAAGTCTTCCACAAAAGACGAAGACAAAAAGTCGTCTTCGTTCGTCTTGCACATTCGTCTTACGAAATAAAACAAGTTGTCAACACACTGCATCAGACGAATTCAAGACGAAGAAGAAGACGAAAATGAGACGAGACGGCCGAAATTTCGCCCAAATGAAAGCCTGAGAAGCAGGAGAGATGGGGGATTAAAGCTGTTTTGACAGTCGAAATTCCGTAATATTGCTTTGTTTTCGAACCACTGTTTTGGCGAAACATCTGCACAAAGCATTGAGGAATTTTTTTGAGAAAACGACGCTGAACTTCCGGTGATTCTGCGCTGTAAGTTGGCTCCTCCGGATATGTACCGCCGTCTCGTCGGTGAAATCACATGCGAATTCAAATTTCAAACTTTGTTTTAATGTCACCGTCTAGAAGTATTGCTTAAAAATTGCTAAAATTATGAAAAACTACAGAAAACCCCAAAAATGTTCAGAATAAGGCGGCCGAAGTTTTGCCCAAACGGAAGCCTTAGACTCAAAATAAATAAATATGTAAATTTTAAAATGTGCACGAATTACGATAGCCTTTAGTTTTAGTAGCCTTCATGAGGATTTCGCGCATGGCTGACTCATCTTTTTTCAGTCTGTCGCACACAGATGTGGCACACGTGGACCCTAACCCACTTGATAGTATTAACCGCGCGTGTTCCGTAAATCTTGAAAGAGAGAGAGAGAGAGAGTTATAAATTATAAATCAATATAAAAAATTTTAATATTCTCAAAAAGCTATTGCTCAATTTGTTTAAAGGCAACATAGAAATGTTAAAGATAAAACGGTTCCAAGAAGACAAAGAACGGGTTTGGCATGGCTCTGAACAACCTCTTTTCATGAGTTTTCAAATGTATTTAATTAAATTAAATCAGAAAGATGTATTTTTGTCGTAAACGAATTAATTTTAAATGCTCAAATATTAATTTAAACGGTTACAGGCCCTACACCCTGTAATCAATCATCCTCATGTTCAAAAAAAGCCGATTTTCCTAGTTCTCAATAATCCAAACAATCGGGAATACGATGACGTAGAAATTTCCAACGCAGTGAGTTCATCTCTGATTATCCTCTTCATTCCCCGGCAGGCATACCCATATTTCATTGTTTGACAGACCAATATCAAGGCCGAACATCACAAGATTGTTCTCTTCACACATATTAATAAGTATAATGGATATGTGAGTTTTATCTAATTTTGAAAAAAACTTCCGGTATTTTCTTTTTTAGCTCAATAATGTGAAAGCTTCTACAATGACAGTATCGACAAGAACGAAGAAAGATAGATATGAATTTCAAGAGCAGTTCTCCCGATTCATTGACAGTGTAAGTATTTCTAGGTGTCCTCATCGTAGAGGCCTTAGAAACTTCTCAATTCTTCTATCTAGATCTCCGAACACTATGTGGAACTATCAGAAGGTGTCAGAGCGGCAGAGCTTGCCCTCAAAATCCGACAACAACAGGCTAAAGAAGAGCGACGCTTGATGCAAATGAAAGTAGAACACGATGCATTGAAAGCTGATGTGGCCGGCCTGGAGCTCAGAAATTCTTCTCAACAAACTCCAATGGTACTAGCAGATCCACCTTCCGACCCGAAATCCGCTTCTTTGAACATTGCCGAAAGCCCTCCTATATCCTTGGCTAGTTCAACGATTCCATCAGATATTATTCAAATCTCACCCGATGAATGCACACCAAGAGATCCCGTCAAGTGAGCCACCTAATATTGTGACAACTATAGACGATTCTTTCAGTTTTTGCAGAATTTCCCAAACAAGCACAAAGCCAGCCTCCCCAGAAACTCCGATTCTGGTGAAGTTGGATGACACGCAGTACATCATGCGAGACAACTACTTCCTGCCACCTAAAACACCCGGACGACAATACAGCCGAATACAGAGGATTCAAAATGTTCTGAGCAATCGAGTCACACCAAAATGAATCATCCCCAATTCCTATGAATGAAAAATTGAAATGTGTTGGGGTGTCAACAAATTTATTGATAACAAACAAAATTCTTAGTCGAAAAGACCGAATCCCATGTCGTCGTCTGATTCTTCCTTTGGCTCTTCCTTCTTTTTCTCCGCGGCCGGGGCGGCGGCAGCAGCTGGAGCAGCAGCGGCAGCGCTGGCGGCTGGAGCTGGTCCAGATCCGGCACCGGAAGAGACTGAGGTGATGAGGTTCTGAAAAACCAAAGTTTTAAAAGTTGACATTGTTTAATACTTACTTTCACATCAACTCCTTCAAGGGCCTTGGCGAAAAGTCCAGGCCAATATGGCTCAAACTCGACGTTCGCAGCCTTTAGAAGAGTGGTGATTTTCTCGCCAGTAATGGCGACCTCATCATCTTGAAGAATTAGAGCAGCGTAGACGCAGGCCAGTTCTTGGTTTGAAGCCATTCTTTAGACGTAAGTTGCTGGTACTTGCCTTAGCTCCTAGGAGAACAAACGCTTGAAAGAACGCTGGAATAGAAAATTACCGTCACGAAGTGACCAAAAAAAACAACAGATACGTCATGGATGTAGACCATGTAGGTAATATAGAACGTTTGTTAAAAAAAATCAACGTGAAACATTGCTTTAATAGTGTAACAACATGGTTTAAGCCACCAAAACACAAGCACCCCCAGCACTTTTGATCTTTTGTTCAGCTTCATGGGAGAAGAATCGGGCCTTCACGATGAGTGGAGTCTCTGGGAGAAGTCCTTTACCAAGAACCTGAAATTTAATATTTGATAATACAACTTGTCTCGAACCCAGAGGATGATATTTGTCTACATTCTTGACAAACACCGAAGAAGATCCGACAGCCGTTAGGCACTTCTTTCCCTCTCGTAACATACACGACCACATTCACCAGTGGAAGCGCCAAGACGAGAGACAAGATAAAAAATACTGTAACAAACCTTGAAATATCCAAGCTTTGTGCAGTCTATAACTGGGGCTTTGCCTCCTGTGGCCTTATCGCGGACCTCCTGTGGGACAAGGGACCACAGACGTTCGACATTGACGGTTGGACAGTAATGATGATTTTTGTTGAGATGGAACACTCTCATTCCAACCTAAAAAGTAGGAATTAGCTAAACAATATTGATATTTTCTATTATTTTTATTGTCTCGAACCCAGAGGATGATATTTGTCGAAATTCGCGACAAACACCGAAGGAGGTCCGAAAGCCATGTGGCATTACTTTTTCTCCTATAACATACACTGTCATATACACCAATGGAAGCGCCAAGATAGGAGAAATTCATTTCCAAAAAGTCTAAAATAACTACCTAAAAAATACCTTTCCAAAGTATCCAGGGTGGTACTTGTCGCGGTTGATGCGGTGGTGATGCTGTCCTCCGGCGTTACCGCGACCTCCAGGATGCTTCCTGTGCTTTCCAATACGTCCGTGTCCGTGCGAGACGTGACCACGAAGCTTTCTGGTCTTTCTCTGCGCGTGAGCCATACCCTGGAAAAAAAATACTTAGAAAAAATAATCGCTTAACAAAATAAAATCCGCGTAAAACTTTTTCCTAACTACTTTGAATTAAAATTACCCGTTTAGGTAGTTTCGAATTAGCATCGATATTTTGAATTAAAAACTACAGAAAATTATAAAACGTAAAAATCCTAAAATCGCTGCAAAAATGTATTGAGAATCTCCCTAAAACGAAACTACGGTGACACTCGTTTATCTTGCACCATTTCGTGGTGAGACCATTCAAAGAAATACTGCCTGCCTTTAAACTTTATATTTTTTCGCCTATTTATTTCATCATTGCAATTGACTTTAAGCTATTTTAAATGCCTTTTCGTGTGAAAAACGAGGAACAGGTTTAAATCATAATTAGACATTTAAATATTCTGTTTAAATTTGTTCAAAATATTGCGAAATTCTTGCAATACCTTTTGCAATTCAACGAGTAAGGAATAATATTTAGTTTTCATTTTTTGTTTATTTTAACTTGCTTTTATTTATTTTAAAATTAGTGAGATTTGTCTTTTGAATCATATTGTTCGCAGTTTTCTCTCACATTGAATATTGCTCATGCTATATTCTCCAGTTTCAGAATGGCTGCTTCTGCTCAGAAACTTTTGGGTCGCTTGGGAACTCTTGGAGTTGGTTTATCAATCGCTGGAGGTATTGCACAAACTTCTCTCTACAATGTCGATGGAGGTCAACGAGCAGTCATTTTCGACAGATTCAGTGGAGTTAAGGATCATGTAGTCGGTGAAGGAACCCACTTTTTAATTCCTTGGGTGCAAAAGCCCATAATTTTTGACATTCGGTCTACCCCAAGAGCAGTCTCTACTATCACGGGAAGTAAAGATTTGCAAAACGTGAACATTACCCTTCGTATTCTGCACAGGCCAAGTCCTGATAAGCTTCCAAACATCTACCTCAGCATCGGTATGGACTACGCCGAGAGAGTCCTTCCATCAATCACCAACGAAGTTTTGAAAGCTGTGGTGGTAAGAAAACCTTAAATAAAACTTTAAATACATACATATAAAATTGATTTCAAATCGAAAAATTATTGCTTCAGGCACAATTCGATGCTCATGAGATGATTACGCAGCGTGAAGTCGTGTCCCATCGTTGTTGTGTAGCTCTTCGCGAGCGTGCGGCTCAGTTCGGAATTCTTCTCGACGATATCGCTATTGTGAGTTTGTTGTTATTAATCGATAAAATGCTATAATTTACTTCTTTGAAAAATGTGCAACGTTCTTCATTGCCTGTTTTCGACCAACTGTCTTTTTCCTATCTTTACCTCTATAGACCACGCAGCATTTATATGTTTCTGAATGTTAAAAAAAAGTGAATATACTGATTTTAAAAAAATTGAGGAATTCTTCTGCGTATTAATTGATTCTCCGCTCTCTTATCGTGCCTGCGGAAGTGAAAAGTTTGGGCGAATGACGATTTCGAATTAGTCTGTATCGTTCGGTCCCGTTTTCGAACTAGGGAGAATGTAACAGCTTCATCTTTCTCTACTGTTTCACCGATAGAAATTGTTGAGGACCGTACTCATAACTATTCTTTTCTTCGAGGTTTTACCTGATTCAAGCCACCGCAAGAATGTTTTTACTTCTGCGGTTTTATGCCGATAAGTTCTTAGGTCTCTTTGTGGATAGTATGATTCAATAAAAATATTTGAAACAGTGAAGTATATTGAGTGATATCTGGTTCAATTATAAAATCAACCTCAACACTCAACCTTAGCAATGACCATAACCATAGGCAGGTAGTTTTAGATATACCGCTCTCTAAGGTCGTACCGAGGTATCTGCTTCTCATATACCAAGCAAATTTATGAGCCTATTCCCCTATTTAGATACTATTTTTTACTGTTCGGGTTTTTAAACCGTTTCCTTCCTATTCTGAATCGACCTGCGACTGCTTTTTTCTTACTCATTTTTCGTCATTGTTTTCAAGGGCTTCGCCATGCGCTGTTTTACGAGTGAGTATAGAACAAAACTTAGAATGTAACCATGAGGAAGCCCTTGCGAATAACGAAAAATTGTAAACTAAATTGATTCTGAAATTCATTTTTCGCCCGATCCTAAATAGTAAAAACTGTTTCAAAACCGAAACAATGTAAAACAAATACAACTAAATTAAATAGGTTCAACAATCAAATATTTTTAGTTAAAGACAAATGCACTGAAAAAAAAACCTAAAAACCGGGGATTGCTTTCTTAATTGAAACACCAGCACACTATCGCTTAGTTGGGGTGGCTTGCTGTCTCCTAATATATAATTTAAAAATTGTTTATGGCTTCTCCCAGGCTGCTTTTTTCGCTCGAGTTTACTTCTTCTGCTATTCCTGCGCCTTCAGTGCTTGAATCTGTGTTGTTTCGCCATTCCAGGTTATCGCGGGATGCCACTTATATACTTTATTTCTCGTATTACTAGCCATAGTTTTAAACTATTTGTTTCCAGACCCACTTGAACTTCGGACGCGAATTCACCGAAGCTGTTGAAATGAAACAAGTTGCTCAACAAGAAGCTGAAAAGGCCAAATATCTTGTCGAGAAAGCTGAACAAATGAAGATCGCCGCCATTACCACCGCTGAAGGAGATGCTCAAGCGGCGAAACTTCTCAGCAAAGCATTCGCCAACGCTGGAGAAGGTCTTGTCGAGCTCAGAAAAATCGAAGCTGCTGAGGAAATTGCTGAGCGCATGGCCAAGAACAAGAACGTCACCTATCTTCCTGGCAATCAACAGACTCTGCTGAATCTTCAATCTTAACCTTTGAGCATGGTTACGTGTTTTAGAACATTTCCATTCATTTTCCTGTTTTTCACCCTTTCTGAGAAAAAATTATTTTGTTAAATTCTCGAAAAATATTCTCCCGAAATCTCATCCCCAACTGATTGTTTTGTTTCAGATTTTTAGATTTAATGTGGCCTGTTTTACACATTTGGACCGCGTAGTAGTTTTCGTTTCATTTTGCTTAGTGATCGTATTACTTTAAAATGTTCTTGTTGGCTAATTAAGAAGTTGTTTCTCTTTTTAAAGTGTTTCTTTCTTTCCACGAGCTCTTATTCTCTTCGCTATCTACTCGTAGAGTTTCATTCGTCTTGCTAAGTAGCCAACATTCAAATATTGCAGATGTCGTTAATGAAATGTCGTTTTTATGAAGAACAGTTTCCTGATGTTGAGGAAACTGTCGTCGCCGATGTAACGATGATCGCCGATATGGGAGCATACGTTCGTCTTTCAGAGTACAACGACAAAGGTTAGTACGCAGCATATCTAGATGGTTTTAATGCTTAGCTTTACTGTTTCTTCGCGAAAGAAAAATCGATTGATTAATATTTAATTCACAGTGGGAATGATTCTGCTCTCGGAGCTCTCCCGCCGTCGTATTCGTTCCGTTAACAAGATGATTCGAGTCGGACGTACCGAACGCGTCGTGGTTATCCGCGTCGACAAGGATAAGGGTTACATCGATCTCTCAAAACGTCGTGTTTACCAGAAAGATTTGAAGCAGTGCGAGGAGCGCTTTGCTAACGCCAAAATGGTTCACAGCGTCCTGCGAAACGTTGCCGAGCAATTAGGCTACACTACTGACGAGCAACTAGAAGATTTATATCAAAAAACTGCTTGGCATTTCGATCGTAAAGAAAAGCGGAAAGCCGCTTCTTATGACGCTTTCAAAAGAGCTGTTGCCGATCCAACAGTTCTTGACGAATGTGATATTACTAATGAAGTAAAAGAGAAATTGTTGGAAGATATTAGAAAAAAGCTGACCCCACAGGCAGTTAAAATCCGTGCCGATATCGAAGTTTCTTGCTTTGATTACGATGGAATTGATGCTGTGAAGTCAGCATTGATCACTGGAAAGAACTGCAGTACTGACACTTTCCAAATTAAAGTAAGCTTCACATATTTCTAAATATAAGATTTTAATGTAAAATTATTGAAATTTATATTTAGATAAACCTAATTGCTGCCCCGCACTTCGTTGTCACAACACAAACCTTCGATAGGGAAGGTGGACTTGTTGCCGTTAACGAGGTTCTGGAAGAAATCAGAAAGGCCATCGAAGGATTCAAAGGAAAGTTCGCTGTCAAAGAGGAGGCCAGAATTGTAACAGACATTGAAGAGGAGAAGAAGAAGAAAACCAAAGAAGATGAGGATGAAGAAGAAGAAGAAGAAATCGAAGAGGATGATGTGAGTTACGAGTGAGAGAAAAATATATCCACATTACTAGACAATCATGTTTTACATGGTCTAAATTAAAGTTTCTTTGAAAAAACATATTTATGTAATTCAAAACCGGAATGAAGAAACTGAGGATAGTAGTCCACTCTTGCGAAGAAAGACGCCAATGCGAAAAAAATTCTGAACGCAGTCCATCGGTCCAGCTTTAAGAAATGGTGATTAGTTTAAACAGTTGGCGGCTGCTCGGTTTTTTTTGCAAACTAAAATACTGGTAAATTTAATACGCATTTCGACTCGATAGTTTACAATTCTCTACGTATCAATGGTTTATTTCTTTCTGATTCTTTTAAAGTAATAATTTCTACTGGAAATTATTTCAGGACGGCCTTATGGCACCCAAGGGACTCGATCAACAGGTTGATGCCGAAGAAGCCAGTCGGGATAACAGGAAAAATGCTGGAAGCGACAAGGATAGTGATGAAGAGGAGGACGATTAAATTTTTTTCAATTGTCGCTTGTTTTTGACTGTTTTTTTTTGTTTGATACGAAATTTGAAAATACCTTATCAAGGTTTTGGTTCTGCCAAATTTTTAGTCAGGGCAAAATTTCAAACTCTATTAAACAATTAGTATTATTCGTTTTGAATTCTATTATTTTTCACTTCTCCCGGCGATTTTTTCTGGTCGTTTTTTGCATGATTTTAAATTTTTTGAAAATTAGCGCGAAATCGGTAAATTAAAAATACGCCCCTAAAAAGTCACCGTGATTTCTCCCCCCTCCCCCTTCTATCTTTTTTGCTTCTGGTTATTTTTTCTATTTATTGTTTCCTCTATACATTTTTTTCATTTTCGTGTGCTTCGTTGTTCCTTTTTTCCACGCTGGGATTTCTCATTCCAAAATGAACAGAGTGTTGATTGTTTACCTCATTTGTTGGTTAACAATGGCCCACAGTTGCGCAGCACTTCTGTTTTAAATATTTAAAGTATATGATCAATGGCCTTAAAGTATCCGATAGTAAATGAATTAGAGAGTAATAACCCATTAGAAACTCCCCACCAGCGCGACATTTTCCACCCACAGGTATCAAGTCGTGATATCAGTTACGTACCCGGGTATTCCCAAAAGCAATCGTTTTGCAAACCACATTTTTAACATGAAACCGAAAAAGAGCATTACAGTCAGGTTTAAAAAAATATTTTTATGATGCGGTGACTCAACTTTGATATTGAAAACTTGATGGTGTTGTTTACTGAAAACTCTGCGTTCTGTAAACAATTTTTTGGAGCGCTCAACACGTGAATACTTTGAAATCAGAAATTCTTGAATACGTTTTTCCATTTCCTTCGGTATAAAGATTCAATTCCTCGGACATTTTTTCGTCATAATGTTCTCCGAATTTCTAATAAAGAATCGATAAGCTGAACTATGTTTTCCATGACAGGCGGCCTGTTTTGTGTGCTCCGGTTAAGGAGTATTAAGTGTCTATGTCCTATTTTGATAAGAATCGAATTTAATTGTTCCGCATTTCTTCTACCTATCACCATCATACTATATAAATCGGGTGATGTGGTCAATACGAATGATTACACTGTTTTCTCATTAGGAAAATTGGAGGAAAAAGCTCTGAATTCCTTATTTCCCTTTTCCGGTTCCATGCCCTACATCTCTCAAACTTGTTGTCTTTTCAGCGGCGCAATGAGTGGATTGGCGCCAGATGGGCTTCCTAAAGGCAATCGAGTATGGGCCGACGGATGGTTAGGTTTTGCAGGTTATGGATACCAGAATCTTTAACTTTAAGTTACGATATGGTCCACTTCGGACATGCAAATCAACTGAGACAAGCCAAACAATTTGGACAAAAACTGATTGTAGGAGTCCACAATGATGAAGAGGTATGGTTAAGTGGTCTGACCAATTTCTGACGTATATTAGGAGAATAATTATTCAAATCTACGTCTAATTATGCTGTATTGATGTCCAGGAGATATAAAAATTTACAGATTCGTTTACACAAAGGCCCCCCTGTGTTCAATGAGCAGGAACGTTATCGGATGGTAGCTGGCATAAAATGGGTCGATGAAGTCGTTGAAAATGCTCCATATGTAACCACAGTGAAAACACTTGATGAGTATCAATGCGATTTTTGTATTCATGGAGGTATCGATTTTCAATTACGTTCCATTTTCCATTTTAACCTTTCAGATGATATTACCTTAACAGCCGATGGAAAGGACACGTATCAAGAAGTAAAGGACAATAAACGATACCGAGAATGCAAACGAACGTGCGGAGTATCTACAACGGATCTAGTAGGCCGAATGCTTCTTCTCACCAAAAACCATCATACCCAAGATGAGCATATTGAGCAACATGTGGAAAGAGCTCGATCGTTAAGTACTGTAAGTCTAGAAAGTCCCTAAAGTCTTATCTCAATGTTGTTGATTTTAGGATATAATGGATTACAGCACGGTAAGCGGGTAGTTAGACAACTGTCGCTTGTTTTTTGTATTTGAAACGTTTATAATACCTTTGGCTAGGAAGATATAATGTTTCAAAGTTTCGCATTTCTGTTACATCCCCTTTTTCGCTTTTTCTTGAACACCAATTCATTCAACCTAATTTCAGGACAATGTGGCTATGTCTCCATGGACACGAGTCTCTCGTTTCATACCAACAACCACTACAATCCTGGAGTTTGCCGAAGGGAGACCGCCAAAACCAACAGATAAAGTTGTCTACGTCACAGGATCCTTTGATTTATTCCATATTGGGCATTTATCATTCCTCGAGAAAGCCAAAGAGTTTGGAGATTATCTCATAGTGGGAATTTTATCTGATCAGGTAAAAATGTCTGAACATTTTCCAGGGTATTATTACATTCATCAACGGGTGATTTTTCCAAGAATATGTCAATCTTGCAGACTGTCAATCAGTATAAAGGAAGCAATCATCCAATAATGTCGATACACGAACGAGTTCTTTCCGTTTTAGCATACAAAGTTTGTAATTTTGAACATAATCTTCAAGAAAAAATACAGATTAGCATTTTTAGCCCGTTAATGAAGTTGTGTTCGGAGCACCTTACGATGTCAATTCAGATATTTTGGATCAGTTTAATGTGCAGGTAATTCAAGAAATACCGAGTAGTAGTGAGAAGGATTCAAAGATTTCTAAGTTTTCTTCTCTCCAACATTTTACGCGACCGCGAGAGACTGCATGAAATGCGGAGTGTCGCCTGCGAAACATAGTGATTGGCGTAAACCGTGAGGTGTCGCACGGTGTATTTTCACTGGTTACAGTGCACTGCTTGAAACTCAAGCCTCCTGCTGCTGCATATAGGCAGGTTACATAGGCGGGCGATGATTGAGAGATTCCTATACGCAATTTCTACTGATCCGCATGAAGGTTAAACTTCCTTGGACGTCTGAGCCGCCTCTAAATTTGTTGAATGAAACGGTTTTATGTTTTCCGTTCTCACCGTATGTTCTTCATGAGTTAGGCTAGTGTGAAGAGCATGGCAAAAAAAGGAGCATGAACCAGTTTTTACTGTAAAATACAGTATACGTATGATTAAAGTTCGGTTGCAGCTTGTAATTCTTTAAATTTTGGCTCCATATCAGAAAGTGTTATTGGAAACTTCACTCTTTCCCTGATACTTTCACAGATATGCCACTTTTACTGAGTGGCATGTACTTTGAAAATTATGAATGTGTTTCAGTTAACAGTTCAAAACTTACGTTTTTTCTTAATTTTTACGCCGGTTCAAAATCATCGCTATTTGTTTTACAAATAATGGAGTGCGCTTCTGTCTCCTTGTTATATTTGAACTGACTGATTTTATTTAGGGCCCCAACAACCTATATCAAAATTTTGTTAAATCAATCCACCCCTAAATGAATTATTTAGAGGTTATTATACTAAAAAAAATAGTTTTATTCGCATTATCCATTTTCGGGGATAAAAAATGGGGCAAGCGCGAATGGTTTGTAGTGGGCAATGGTGATTAGTTCAAACCTCCCTAATCACTACTAAACTTTAGGCAGTAATCAACGGTTTCCGTGACCGCGACACGTCTGCAATCAATTCCAAGCTTGCCTCAATTGACCCATTCGGTGAAGCAAAACGACGTGGAATATACCATGAAGTAGATTCTGGAAGTGATATGACAACTGATCTGATCATTGATCGAATTATCAATCACCGATTGGAATATGAGACGAGAAATAGGAAGAAGGAGAAGAAAGAAGCGGATGTGGCCAAAGCGCTAAACCTTATCAAAGTTGAAGAATAGTCTGCATATAAAGTTTGTTTCAAGCTTCGTAATTGGAGCAGAAAAGTCTCTACATTTTTTCCTTGGGCACGAAAAATGAAATTGAAATATATAAGGTCCACGCCGTTTTTCTATGGTGGTACGGTTTAAAAAGCGAGTACATTACAGCGCACGTTCTACGCTTATTATTTATACTTATATTTAAGGCTTTCACGAAAGCCGAAGACAAAAAGTCGTCTTCGTCTGTCTCTCAGCTCGCCTTGCATTCGTCTTACGCAATAAAAAAGTTGTCAATACACGGCGTCAGACGAATTCAAGACGAAGATAAGACGTGACGGCTGAAATTTCGCTCAAATAGAAGCCTTACTTTTAGAAAAGAAATCTACTGAAACACGTTTATTTTCAATTTCATAATGTACTTCTCATTTATAAAATAAAAGAGAAAGACAAGAATTTTTAAAACTCTAATTTTTATTCAGTTTTCTAGAATAAAACCTGTCATTAACGCAAAAAAAAAATTGACGACCCGAGTAGTTAACGTGAAAATGTTTATTTTAATGTTATCGCTGCTGTCAAAAATGGCTTTTACAAACATTTCGATTATCGAGCATGTAAAAAAGTACTAGCGCAGCCTTTTTTTCATTTTTACGTCACAAACTCTCTGATAATAATAATAATTGATAATAAACGGAAAACAATGAGAAAATAGAAATTATAAAAGATTTTTTTAAAAATTTAGAAATTTAGAATCTTGCGAATGACAGAGAACTTTTTTCCGCCAGTACTAATAGTGAGCGTTAGAACGGACGCGTGTAGTCTATTTAATAAATTTCATGTTTCGTACCAAAGGAAAATATGTCGAAAATACAATGTTCCGACAATATTTATGCTTTTTATTTGCTGTCATTAGTCTTCAGCTAGTCTCCTCCTTATTCCAGTCGAACTAATCTTTCCTAATGCTAAATCCAATGCCAAAATCAAACAAAATTCCTATATTTTCCTACTTGCCAATGCTATTTCACATCCACTTATATTTAATATGTGTACAAAATTGTTGTATTTTACCAATCATAAAGAAAACTAAAACAAGCGTTATCAAAAATGAGTTACTCGAACGAAACAGTACATGCTCGTCGAGCTCGGCAGTGAATCGCTGTCGTGCTACTCGGATTCATTGAATCTCGTGACGTAATGTTGGAATTGTTGCAATTGAAAAAAGAATGAAGTTTTTTTTTCAAAGTAAATTTACCTTGAAAGAATTGAGATTCTGCTCTGTCCTGTATCTCCCATACAAAGAGAATTATGTTTTTTTTTGAGAGAAACTAGTACGCTTATTCATTAAAAATCAGAAAGCCGTGTACGGATAGCGTACATGTCTCTCAGTTGGGAGCCGTTCTCTGGCTATTGGCTTTCCGGATGCCTCCCAACAATATCTTAATGAAAGGCGAACCAGTATGCGTGATTTTCGACTTGTTACCAAAATCAAGTGAGAATTTAAAGGCGCACAAGGAACATAACA
This sequence comes from Caenorhabditis inopinata, assembly GCA_003052745.1. Lineage (NCBI taxonomy): Eukaryota > Metazoa > Nematoda > Chromadorea > Rhabditida > Rhabditidae > Caenorhabditis > Caenorhabditis inopinata. The sequence goes on along the minus strand of AP018151.1, from coordinate 13,356,394 downwards.
TTTCCGCATGTGCCTTTAAGACTTCCTTAGCCCTCCTAGTTTAGTGTGGTTTACAATAATATTCAGATTTCTGATTTTCTTATGTCGGAATTACCTTGCGCTACGGTAAATTCCGGTATTAAACATTTCCTCCTTTTCCACACTTCACCTGTTTCAAATTCTAATCTATGGTTTTTCATATCTCTAAATTGAAATTCATCGATTTTCCTACTCTTTCTATTAACGTTCGTAATGTGTATAATTTATCGAACATATAAGATTGCTAAAACAGAGAAGAACAGTATATTAAGTCTTCCACGAAAGACGAAATATGACGGTTTCGTCTCGTCTTCGTCTTGAATTCGTCTGACTTGTGTGCAAGACGAACTGAAAGACGAGTCGAAAGAAGAGGAGATTAACGACCAGAGGAAAGAAGATTTTTTGTCTTCGTTTTTCGTGGAAGCCTTACAATATATCACAAATGCGTTTGCTCAAACGAGACAAAATTGGGCTCGTCGAAGCGCGCGAGTGGAGCACGGATCGATTTATTTTCGGAATTCGATTCATTGGATAGTCGGCACAGACTTTCGTGACAGATTTGTGGAAGCGTTGAATCTGAGAAGATGTGAATTTTATTTGAATGACAATTATTTGGAAATTACTACATTTTTGTTGCTCGTGATGAATATGCCTCCACTGTAAATATTGTCTCACCGCCGCCGTTTCGGCTTCTCCCCAATCATCACACTCTTTGACATTCATCTCATCATTTCCATCTGCCACTTCTTGAACATCACAATATTCACAGGAATCATGCGGAATTTCTAGAATTTTCGCATGCATGTACTCTCGCTTCGGCCGCGTTTTTCCACGGCCACCCGTTCGTAGAACACAACAAGAAATGATACAGCAGACGCCGATGAATGTGCAAATTGTGAATTGGCAGTAGATCATTATTCCTTCTGCGGAATTCAGCACTATCGGGATCTTGTCTCGTTCCATTAAAAATTCTTTGGAGGCGTTCAATCCTGCTAGCGAGGCAACGCATCTGTATTTTCCCATATCCTTCAGCTGGATTTTTCGAATTTCCAGGCAGAATTCCACTTTTCCCGAATCTGAGAGATGCTTTTGAGAGAGGCCCTTAATACGGAAAATGAGGATAGGCGGCTGCGGAGCATCTCACATTTGAAATATTTTTTCCATTCAATTGCCAGAATAGTAGCGGAGCTGGGGTGGCTAATGCAGTGCAGCACATCATATGATTATCTTCAAGCGAGACCACCACGGATTCTGAAGAAGAGGAGACGACGGTTGGACCGCATACTGTCTGGAACATAGGGCAATCACAGAAGCAATGTTACGAATATAAATTGAGTCTACCTTTCCATCGATAGGGCTTTTCCTCAGCTCACTGGGCCTTTTGCAGGGAAGCATTGTGCTGAAATTCCGTCTTCCATCATATAGTTTAACTTAAAATTTTTTATCTATTTCTCTTGCTCTTTCCGCGTAGAGAAAAACGGAGCTTGAATTTTTCGGGTGGAAGACGTAGGGTGAGCATTCGAAATTTAAAAAAAAAAGAAATTTTTGTTAGTCTGAAATGTTATTATCTATCCGCGAGTACGTGATTTTTCGTTAAAACGCGCCAATTTAAAAATTGTAAGAAAGCGCACACACTGCGTTTGTGATTTATTCAGTTTAAGAAATTTGACAATACAAATTAATAAAAAAACATGATTTTCGAAGTAAAATATAGAAAAAATTCCTATATTCGCTTCAATTTTCGAAAAGAAATCACAAACGCAGTGTGTGCGCTTCCTTACAATTTTTAAATTAGCGCGTTAAAACGGGCAATCCCCTAACGAGACCCAAACAGCGTCTTTTAAACGAAAAATCACGTACTCGCGGATAGATAATACTAGTCGAACAAGAGCAAGTACAGAATAGTGTAGCAGTAGAAAACCCCTACTTGGTCTTGCGGAAGGGGAAACAAACGTTTTTTTAGACGAAATGCCGAATGAAAATGGTGGCGGAGGGTGGAATTCTGCTCTTCCACGGCAAGGCAAAGTCGATGCATTCAAATAACACAAATCCCCTTTTATTTTTGACTTGAAAACAATTTTCAGACGGAAGGACATGAATTTTTTTCGCAAACTGTTAGTAACTCACGAAGATCGAGACGTAGAACAGGATAACGTCTTCTTATATTAGGAAAATGGAATATACCTGTCAAAGAGTGCCAATTTCTCAGCCCAAGTTACGAAATGCCAGAGTGAGCAGTCACATTCCAAATCGTTGAAAGTTACGTCGAGTTCCTGGAAAATTTCAAATAAAATTGGGTTACGCTGCCTGCTAATTCGCGCTACAGCTTTCGATAATATGTAATGGAATTGCTGACCACAAAGCCCCATTTACAGTAACCCGACACAGAAAAGCTCCGAGTGCGTACGGTTTTCAAATGAGATTGGTGAAAACACTGAATACCACGCGCCAACGCCCAATGCCATGTAAAATTCACTGGAAATTCAGTAAAATCGGGCATGAAAGCGGCTTACAGACCACGTCCCACTCACCACTGTTTGCAAACCGGACGCGATAGAAGTGCGCCCCAGAAAGTGCAAAAGATGAAGTTGGGCAAAATTCGAGAAGCTTCGAACAGTGGACTCCCGTGGTCTCGTTTGGGCGTAAAGCGACAGCCCTAGAGAAATTTTAATTTTTTCAGAGAAAGGAGGAGAAAATTTTGCAGAAAAAACCGACAATACAAGGCATAATATGCTAGATTTGCAAAATTGGATGTAGTGGGTGTCGGCCAAATTTTAATTTCTTTCTTGTTCTTTGAATTTTTAAAATTCATGCATTACTAACACTGACACTGACTTGTGAGCTTTCTCAGTTTACTTTTATTGCAATTAAAAAATGACGACGCTCCTCCCACTTCCGCAACTCTGTGGCACGTATTTTGCAATGTTTGGGCACTAGGTGGCGCCTTAAATAATTTTTGAATTTTGGGTTAAGTCTCCTACGATATTTCTCTAATATTCCCGGCTTTAGTACTACTTCTTATGTTTTCAATTGAACAAATTTAAGGTTTTAGGTATTTCGAAAATATTTGTGATTAGATAATTCCGGTAAATCGTGTCTCTTCAAAAGGCACTGTGGCGAACCGTGCTCAGAATTTTCTGAGGTTCTTTCGTCGTTTCTTCAAAAATCCTCCTTTCTCGCTGTATCGCCGGCTGACATATCACACATTTAATGTCAATTCAATAAATCTCTATTTCTGCCCATAATCCTCCATTTTTAACACTCAAATGCAATAGCATATTTAGAAGCTCACCATCCACTCATCCATTCATCCATTAGCGCTCAATTTCAAATGTGTGAAACACTGGAAAAGCAACACGTGTCTCCGGGTTCAAGTTGTAAGTGCACCACACACTTGCTTGCATACCGCCTGCGTTTGTTTCCCTTTCAAACATCTGGTCATTAGACACCCCTCCCCCCTCCACTGCTTCATTGGATGGCTCAGCAGGACAGAGGGATTGACAGTTAATTTCAAATCAAAATGAATGAAGAATGGTGAAATTGAGAAAGAGAGATAAAGAGAGAGAGAGAGCTTAGTACACTGAACACTTTAAATTAATCCCATGAGAAGGAGCCCCCTCTCCAAATGACATTCCATTGCGTAATAACGACCCCTCTTTAGTGGATGGTGGGTTGTGGTATTGTTGCATCGAAAATCACGAAACGAGTAGGAGAGAGATTCTATGTTTTCGCGCATGGAGATGGAAATACTGAAATTTGATCTAACCCACTAGGCTTCCGGTCTCCATGCCCTCTAGCCCTTTCCCATGATATTGAAATGGACGACTCGCCTTATTTATATTGATCAGCATTATACTGAATTCAAAAGAGTGCGCGAATATTTTTTGATAACTGATTGCAAGAAAATATTAGGAAAATTTTAAAAAACGGACTAAAAGTGCGGTTCGAAATGAAAAAGAGAGTCCTCAGATAATTTCGCGAGGCCACTAGACGTCTGGCAACCTTTAGGAAATTAGAGGTAACAGACCAAAGTTCTGCAATTTTTTGTGTTATTTCAGATGCTTGTTTCCTGGAATACTGACAATCTGAATTTCGGTCTCGCAAAAATGGAAAAATGCCGATAATTCTTCTATGTACACACAAACGGCAGCAGAAATGCGTGCAGCGAGCTTTATGGATGGAAAAACCCTATTTAATTAGAAGAGGCTTGTAAAAAAAGCAAAAAAACGAGTTACTACGTAATAGATTTCACAGGAAGCCCGTTCAACGAAAGGAACGTCGCGAAGAAGATGTTAAAGTTCAGAAGAAAAAACAAATCTTTCAATTTGTCGCATTTTCGAATTCACCTATTTAAATTGCGGGGAATGCGGAACTATTGAGCCCAATAAAAGCAATTGCACTTTGATGCCTCGATTTTGCAAAAAGTTTCGAAGTTACCAAAAAATAATAGCGCTAAAATGTACGTTTCCGGATTTGCCGAGTTTTTCGCTTTCGCAAATCACTGTTTGAATTCCATTTCCTGAATTCCTAGATATTGAAAAGCAACGAATTAAAGAATGCAAAATTTCAAAAAAAAATCAGCAAATCATAGATATTGTAAAACAATGGAAATGAACTTCGAATTTTCAAACTTTTTGAATAATATCGAAGAATATTGCCAAAACAGAACGGATGGGTAAGGCATGAAAAAGGCGGCACAGCGATGTGCGAAATTGCATCGAAACCAAGAGAAAATTTGGGTTGGCGTACTAATCCGTTCGTCTGTAAATTTCCAATTTCATGCAAGCTTCAGCTTTTAAAAAAATTTAAAAATATGAGAAAATGTTTTACTCTATGCACTCAATGCTAACTTCCAATATCAGGCACGCCCATCGTATACCCCGTAGAAAAACTGAGCGGCAACGTTGAGATGTGCAAAAAATAAGGGTACAAAAACGCGCGCACTAACTTTTGACTAGGACTGGTTCTCTTTTTTGAGATATAATCTTCCATTTTTGTTCAATTCAAAGCAGCTCATTAGCAAACTAAGAGAAAATGCATGATATAAGTTCTGCGAACTGATTTCTGAAAAGAAATCACTCAAACTAACCTGCAACTTATTTAAAAATGGCCATGGAGAGAGATGCGTGAACCGATTTGCTGCCAACCTGACTACTTCCAAGTTGAATGGAAGCATTCGTGGACGAACGGAAATCAGTCGATTGTGAGATAAGTCCACAAGACGCAGCGACTCCAGCTGAGACATATCGGGAACGTAGCTGGAAAGCAGGAGTAGGTTTTTTTTCTAATCATGCTTCTGTCTGTCTCATACAATTTCGGTTTCTTTCTAATGTATTGGTGTCGTGAAATCTCTAATAGAAAAGTAGAACCGTGTTCGACATTTTAAACAAAATTGAAATGTCGACAACCATTATCAAATAGCTTTTATCCTTCACAAAGCTGTATGATTCTGATGCCAATAACTACTCAGGAGGTGCGACAAGACATCACTGCGCTTTCAAAACACCAGTTAAGATTCTGTACGGTCGTGCGGATTTCTGTTTTAAGAAAAATAAACCTATTTCACTGAATGTATATATTTGTCCAAAACGACATAAACATTTAATAGGAATGCTTTATAGAGGTTGTATCCCTTCCCTTCTTTATTTTATTGCTCCCAATGATTCTTTTATTGAGCTGCCTTTCCGCAAGTTTCCGGTGCTCTTTGTATTTTTCGAAAGTTGAGTGGGAAAAAACGTTTCTCTCCTTTTTTACTTTCAGGTCATCTTCGTGGGAATTGGCGCATAACTTGGTGATGGACTTACGTGAAAGAGTTGAATGCCAAATTGAGCACGCGCAATGTCACCAAATTTCGAGGAATTATCAATTTCGAGAGAGAATTTCGGGAGACGTCTAGCTCACGGAGCTGCTCGAACACTACAAGCGCGTCGAATTCTAGTTTCTCCAGCTGGCACTGATCCAGGCGCAGTGATTGAAGACGATGATATTCTGATGGGAAGCTGGAGATTCGGATGATAGAATTGTTGGACAGTGACAGTGATAGAACATTGGGAAGAAGTGGCGGAGGTTCTTGGAGCGCAAGGGAGCCGCAGTCCTGGAAGAAGTGCTTTTCCGTTTTTTTTCGACGCAGAACATGATCTCATTTACGGAATAGTTGTGTTTAAGGCTTCCACGAAAGACGAAGAAAAAAAGTCGTCTTCGTTTGTCTTTCAGTTCGTCTTGCATTCATCTTACGCAAAAAAAAGTTGTCAGCATACTGCGTCAGACGAATTCAAGATGAAGAAGAAGGCGAGACGAAGACGAAGATGAGACGAGACAGCCAAAATTTCGCCGAAATGGAAACCATAGTTGTGTTTACCGTTTCATTTGTTGGTTTTGCGGACCTGTTACATGAAAGGCCTCGCATATTTTGTTTTATGTTTCAAAAACAGCCAGACAAGTTCAAAATCGCCAACATTTCAGACGAAGGGTGGGTTTCCTGCTCAGAGAAATCCAATATGCAAATTCAAATGCTTTAAAATTTCTAGTTAAGCACATATGCCTCATATTACCATATTACCTCCCTCCTTTTTCCTTTCACTATTTTTCCGCCATGTTTTTTGGCAGAGTTCTTCTTTCTTTTTGAAACTCCATGCCCTTTGAAGCGAATTTGCATAAGTGAGTGTACCTGTGATGGGCGGTTAGAAATCCAAAAACTCTTGCAGGCTTTCTGTGAATTCGAGCGTGAAATGACGGAGAAGAAAAGGAAGAAGAAGAACAAGAAGATGTCGTCTCGCATCGTCTTCCAAGTCATCCAAAATGATACATCGTGAAGAAGAAATTATCGTATTTGTTGTTGATGATGTTGTAGTCTTTTATTTTCGTATTGTTTTGTTCTCCCTGAAAAAAATCAGGATTCATGGATGAGTAGGTACGTAAGGATATGCACAGAAAATTTGTGCTTGGCTACAAAATAGAAGTGACGAAGGAATGTTTTTTTGGAAAACTTCTTAGTGTGAAAGCTGTAACTCAAAACCAACGTATGGGAAGCACACCCAAACACCTTCAATAGTCGGAGACTGAAGCAAAGATCACAAGAGAGGCACGGACCAAGTTCGATTCCAACTACAACTGAGCCATTTCGATGATTTTCAATAGAGACATTTTTGGGACAAAAACCATGAGAGAGCTGGAAAACATTGTTTTTTTCCGCTTTTAACAAGAAAGTCAACAAGAAGCGGAAATCGAATTTATTTCAGCGAATATTACGCCAACTTGGAAAGCTTATGGGGGAAAGCATTTTAATGCAAAAAAAAATGCATTTTTTTGCATTAAAAATTCTTTTCGTGCTTTTTATGAATAACCCCATTAGTAAAAATGAAGAGCGAGAAAAAATGGGATCAAGTTAAGCATAGACGTTGAATACTTGAAATGCGGCATTCGCGACGAATACAATCAAGATTGAGTAGAAAACACGGCGACTCCATTTTTGGTTCTCTTTTACTAGGAGCACATCTTCTTTGCCTTCTCCCAAAATTTATTCTCAAATTCGTATAATTGCTCATCGCCGAGTGCTCATAAAGCACCAAAATGGGAACAAAGGAACTTGAAGAGCTGCCGTTTCGGCTAGTTAAATCTCTGGCAATATTGGATACTCATACACAATAGGGAAAGGCTCCAACAACCGAACCGAACAAAAAGAGAAAAGGAAACCGGGGCGGAGTGCATCGAAAGGAATGCACTTAAAAAGGGGGCGGGGTCTAGGAGAGAGCTGTAGGAGGAAGGAGAAAGGGTTGCATAGGGGATGAGAGGGGAAGGGGGTCGGATGGCAGAGATTTAAATTTTATGGAATGGTGAGGGGAGCTATAAAGATGGTTATCTTTTTTTTTGGAAATATTTTTGATTGATGTGTAATTGGACGCTAATTGAAATTCCTTTTCATGTGGTAGTCCAGATGATCCAGATGAGCATCTGCATCAGGGTTCGGTGGCAGGGCGTTGCCGATTTTGCCAACTTAACTCTTGTTGCCTAAAAAAACAGAATTAGTTGAGAATGACTGTAATCTAAGTTTCTTTATTCAAATATTTATTTACGAGCAGTTGTTTCAGTTCCTGAAGCTGGAAAGAAGATCGTGAACGGCGATTTTATGGAACTCGCATCATGAGATTTTCTGTTAATTCTTAAATTTAAAAAGCAAAGTATAAGGTGTGTATTCCTCAATAATACTGAACCAGTAGAAAGTTCGCGGCTACGCCGCTGTTCTAGAACATTTTGGAATGTTCCAGAAACTTTGGATAACAATGTCCATAAAAGTTGTAGTTGTGCACATCTCAAGCTGATTTTTTACATGTGATATACGGATATCTCAATTGATATATCAGCAAAATTTTGGCTGTTAATACAGATTTGTAGATTTTGAATGTTCGGTTCTACAGCATCCCTAGTACCCTGCGACCTCAAAAAAAAAGTATTTTTTTTTGCATTAAAAATGCAATTGTGATTTTCATGAATATTCCCATTAGGCATAATTGAGACTCTGGCCCTGAATAATATTTTACAATTGAAATAAATAAGCAAATTATCTAACGGGTTTAAATACACACCGATTCCGGTAACACCTATTTTATACCTTTTTGAGACAATTCACCAGATCTTATGACGTTTTCCATAGAAACTCTAAAAGCTGCGAGTGAGCGATCAAGATTAATAGAAAACTTGAACTGCAACTTTTACGCTTTTCGAATTGCTGTTATATTTAATTTTTGCAGAAATTTTAAATGTATCACAGTTTACAAAAATCAACACAGAAACTCTAAAAGCTGGAAATTGAAATGAACGAAAGGCTTTAAAAGAAATTAAATAAAAGTTTTAAATTTTCGAAGTTACGCAAACACCACAAGTATGTACTGTATTCTGCACAGAAACTATCAACGGCGAGTTGTAAGGAATGGAATAGCAATACATCAAAAGCACGAAAGAATCCATGGAAAGATAAAGAATTTTTAGACGACGAGTAGCCAGACGTCGATGATCGCTTGTTTAAGAACCTGAATATTGCAGAAACTCTTCTATCCACGGCAAATCTTCCTTAATGAATCTCAAAGTGTTTTCGATGATGCTCGTGTCTGGAGAGAAGGCAGGTCAACCGAGAATCGGAATTCTACGGCCGATTATGATCGTTTTGTTTTTTTCTGTTATATACTGGCAAAAAGACTTTCTCGCCAGATAAATACATTTGTTTAGGAGACATTCAGTTACTTAATTACTCAATCGATCCGCTATTCGCTTGTGTACCTTCGGCGAGTTTGGTCCAGGAAGTAAAAATCAGTTGATTTCCTCGGCGCGTAGAGACGATTTTAAAGCATTGCACGTTTCCCAGGTCATTGTAACGGCAAAATTCGGAATATTTGTCGATGAAAATTTGAAATAAGTGATTTGGGCGAATATTTCGAAAAAATTTTAATGCAATATCCCAAATTCCTTTCAAAGTCGGTTTTTACATTTTCTTTATCCTCTTTTAATTGTACCAAGTTAAGCTCTATCTAATAAAGCGGTGCAATAGCATGTCACAATGTGCCCAACCTTTACTGTGTATGTGATACAAGACTGCGGAAACAGTCGTTTTGTTTTAGACATTTTTTAAATGTTTAAAAACTGTTTCTTTGAGGAAGTGAGAAATTTGGAAATATTGTAAGAACAAAAACGGATAGACACAATTTGCTTGAGCGCCAAAAGCAAAAGCCAGCCAGACATGCTTCGCTCATTTTTGCGCCAAAAAGTTGTCGACATAAGTTTTCTATAAACAGTAATATAAATAATTTAAGGCTTTATTATAGCAGAGAAATGTTTCACCACAGACTAAATGCCGCACATCATTTAAATTTGTTTCGAACGATGATTTTTGTTTTGAAAATCAACTGCTCTTAATTTTCCCTTCATGATTTCGTTTTTCCAGGTTCTCTGGTCTCTAATTTTAGGAATAAGCAAGAAAATACAGTTTGCTTTTTTCAATGCTTTTCGTTTTCCCTTGAAAGTGAAAAAAAGCGATTATTACAAAAAAACGTTCTAGAGGAAATATATACACGCTGGAAGTTGCAGTGAAATTTCGGTGTTTGAAGTGGCCGTGTTTCCCAACTGATGGCCGACAATTTTAAGCGGAACATGCATTTTGAATCTAAATTAAAAATTCGCGATTCCACGAAACGATAATTATCTTATTTTTCCTTGTTTTTCTCATTTTTTTCGAGAATTCTTTTACTGTTTAAAAAAGTTTAGCTTGAGTCTTAAACGTTCATTTTTTCTCAACTTCATATGCACCGAATTTCGTGTAGACTAGCTCATGGCGAACCGCTCCGCCTCAGAAGCACTGGAAAAATGAGCTTTCAAAGAAGTAATATTATCCTGACTGCGATGCTTCATCAAATAAATAAAAATGAAACGTGTCACTGAATTTTTTTAGAATGCTACAATTCACGGATATGCTAATGAGAGTCGACCACCAAGGATTTGGTCAACATCACGCGAATCCAGTTTTCCAGGGAAGTAGTAACATAGAAGTATGGAAAATTTGGAAAAGCATTCTTCCAATTGAACAAATTTTCAGAATTCAAAAAAATTCACGGTTCGCTCCGGTGTCGAGCAGGAGTTGTGTGGTATTCTAGGCGGTTCTGAAGGAAACTGGACTCGTGAAACAAGTTCCGTTCAGAACCGCATGTTGTTCGGAAAACATGGCATCGAAATTCCAAGTCGACAAGCTAAATCATATAACAATGAGGAGACATTCGCAGAGGAAGGAGTTGCTGAAGTGTCAGATGCTGGTGTTGATGATATCGATCCAGAAGAGCTTGACGAAGACATTTTGCGTGTTAAAGTAGAAACGGATCGAGCATTTTTCAATCATATGCTTTTGTCGAGACCAGCTGCAGCACCTATAAATCCAGCAAAAACTATGGAAAGAGACGTAAGTGAAAAATCGTTTGGTTTTTTAAAACTTTTTTTTAGGATCTTCCTATTGGAAATGGAACATTTGTAAACAAAAACATAAAAGATCGTCGTGAACTTATTTTTGGTGATAAACTACACAAATATTTGAAAAATCAGGGGAAGAAAAGTATCGTTGATTTGATGAGAGAAGCAATAGAAGAGAGTGGAACAGATGGTGCACTTAGAGATGTTTGGAATGATGTGACATCACTAATGCACCAAAAAACTGTGACTGATCGTGATGATATTACTACAACAGCCAACTTATTAGAGGACGCATGTAATTACCTTCAGAATGTGTTCACTGAGCACATGCAAACTGTTGTTGAAAGAAATTTGGAAGTAGCTGAGAGAGGTGGTGTTCCAGGGACTAGAGGATTAGTCAACGCCTTTTTGAAAATTGGAACCGAAGACTCAGGTCATCCAGAAGATGACAGTATCGATGGAATGCCAACGTGGCAAGTGACTTACCATTGTGTTCGTGCTGGAGATATGCAGGCCGCTGTTGAGACTCTGAACAGATTGAAGTCCTTCCCACAGTGTGCTATCCTTGTTGCCTCGTTGAATCACGTGGCAAAACACAAGAAGCTAGATTCGGACATGAAAAAGAAGCTGAAAGTTGAATGGAAACACAATGTAGGACATACCAAAGACAAGTACAAGCGGGCACTGTACGCGGCGTTGCTTGGAGGTTTAGAGTCTGCAGCTCTAGCTGATACTTTGGAAAACTGGATTTGGTTCAAACTGCACCCACTGCATGTGGATCCCCATTTGACTCCACTGCTCTTCCAAGAAGTTCAGAAGGCAGTATCTATAGATTATGGTATTCAAAAAAAAGTAGAAACATGGTTATGTAATCATTATTCTTCAGGAGAGCAATACTTTATGTCAAATGGACCTTCTGAATTTCAGTACTTCTTCACTGCTTTATGGCTGTCTGGACAGTTCGAACGCGCAATTTATGTAAGATAGCATTTGCAACTTCTTAAATCAAGCTCCTATATGTTTATTTTCAGCTACTCCATGAATGTGGTCAAAGAGTTGACAGCGTTCACGTGGCTATTTTAGCTCATAAGCTAGGATACCTCAGGATGGCGAAAAAATCGACCGATGAAATGTGTTCGTTACATATCCCTATCGTTACTATTTGTTCATTTAATGTCATGTTTCCATTTTTCAGTGGTAGCTGACTCTAATGACCCGACAAAGTGTCATCTCAATCTTGCTCGCCTTATCGTTGCCTACACCAAAAGCTTTGAGATTGTCGATGTGCCCCGCTCGCTGGACTACTGGTTCCTTTTGAAGGGGGTATCCACTCCAACTGGATCTGATGTATTCGAAATGGCTGTCAGTAGATCTGTCTATTTGACAGGGAAATGCGATGAGATCCTAGGAAAGTTGACTCCTGACGGAAGACGAGGAAAGGGATTGATCGATGAGTAAGTTCTTAAAACAAAAAATGGTTTATTAATAGAAAAATCAAAGAAATCCAAAACTAATGGAATCGCTGAATGTAGTTGTAGGGCATTGAAATCTGACCCGCTTTTGGCCAAAAAAGCAAGTACACCGCTTCAAAAATGATACGCTACCCGTTTCCTGTTGAGTAGAATCAAATTCGATTTTAGAAGTGTCTGCAGAGTCTATAAACGTCATTGACTCTTTAGAATTCCAACTGAATTGGCAATGTACAGGGCACGTTTGCCGCTGTCGAAGAAGCGATCTTCCTGGTGCTGCATCGATATGGGGAGGTGTGAAATGAGTAGCCTCGTTTCCTCCGTGAGGTCGATCAATAGAGCTTTCAGAAGCATCGCTTTTTGGCTTTAATCAAAATATATGCTGCTTTTAGATCAAAAAATAGTTAACTCACTACATCAATTTTCTTTTTAACACAAAAAGAGAGTAGAGAAATCGCGGTGAAAAAATGGATCAGAATGCTTGAAAACAGTATACTCTTTGTTGCGAATTCCGCAATGCTTGAATCTGTTAAAATATGAAACCTTTGTAATGGCGGTAAAACTCACCATAGCTGAACATTGTGAAGTACGAAATAAGTTTCTAAACTTTTTCAGTGATATTCATTTCGAAAATCAGAATCACGTAAATAATTTTTTTCTGAATTTCTGACGTATTCTGCGCCAAGATCTTATTTGCTGTAACCAATAATTTCCAGATATCTTAACGACCCATCCGAGGTTATCGCTCGCGTCGCCAGTGACACTGAACTAACTGGTGAGTGGGATCAAGCAGTTGGCCTCTACCTTCTCGCATCGAAACCTACCAACGCCGCTGTTCTGCTATCTTTTGAAATCAGTGAAACCTTACGTACTGATAACAGAGAAAAGATAACGGATTTGGTGCACGTAGCGGAACAATTCAAGAAGATTCAACACGGATGCCAATCATCTGAATATGCTACATTGTCTCTTCTCGTAGATCTTGCTGTTCTTTTTGATCATTGCCGAAACAGTGATGCTGAAACTGCTTATAGGTAGAGAAAACATATTTTTTAGATGAAGGATAGGTCTTTTTTTCCAGCATCTCCAAGCATCTCAGACTAATTCCAGCGGAGCCAGATCAAGTCACCGTAATCGTAAACGAATTCCATATGGTACCACAAAAAGTTCGGGAAGTTCTTCCGGATATGTGTCTTCATCTAATGACATGCTTAGTCGATCACTGTATCCGTCAATCCACCACTCAATCGAACAGAGAGGCGAATACATCCATTTTTTCATCATCGAACCCTCTTGTTAAACAGGCAAGATATTTTTTTTGAATTTAGAAAACACGTAACGCAAACTGAATGCATGAATAGGAAAATTGATATCAATATACAGATAGAATGGTAGCGGGAGTTTATTCAATAATCAGCACTGGATTTTTCACTTCCTCGCCCATTAGACTTTGACGTTCTGGATTGGAAAGCGTAGTCATTTCGCATTCAGCTCTCTTTCCAATATGCATGTTCTTGTTATGACAGGAAAAGCCGCACTGCAATCAATTTAAAAATGAAATATGACATGAAAATGGAAGTTTCACCTTAGCATGATAGTAGACGTTGAACATGAATCCGGTGAAGACGAATGCGCAAGATCCAAGTGTGAGAACACCAAAAAGTGAGGTGAACGGGAACATTATCACGATAATGTCTTTGAGAATTGAGAAGGCTTCACATAGTGCAAGCTGCACTGTGAACACCATGTACCTCTGTTTCTCCGGAATTGTTTCCTGTTGAATCTGGGTGATGGCAGGGTCTGCGATCCATAGTCCAAACCGAGCAAGCATGATGCCCATGAAAAAAAAGAGAATAGGAAAAGGGGCTTCGTAGAAATTAAGAAACGTTTCGCTTTCGCTCTCGGGATGGGCAATCTTTGTAAGAGCCTCTTTTAACCATTCCTGTAAAAAATTATTGTTGTCCCATAATTAAGCTTCTCGTATCAACTTACCCCCACTGTAGTGTTCTTGACAAATCCCCCCAAATCCATAGAACTTCCAGGCAAAAACATTGATATTCCGCAGAAGTTTATAAAAATATTTTGCCAAACCAAACCAAGTATCACTGTCCATAGTAAGCCGATTCTCTTGGCGATAGGGTGAAAACAGAAAGCACCAGCGACGCCCATCAGTGATCCGAATGTTCTAAGTAGTCCGAGAAATTGCGGAGAGAGCCCATGTTTCTGACCATAAGAAACTGCTATCTGAAAATGATGTAGTAAACGTAATTGTGCAAACAATCAGTTTTACTTACATTATCAAATCCCAGAACTGTCATGTAAAGCAGAGAAAGTCCGAAGCCAGCTGTCCAACTAGTTTGATTAAAATAAGTGCCAAATGAACTGAATCTTATGTCCAAGAGGCCTCGGAGCTCTTCGTCACCCTCTGAAAATTGAACGCTGATTCGACATGCTTGTTAACAAAACCTACTTATTTCACTTTCTCTACATTGAAGTTGTGGTGTAGTTTTGTAGAGCCTTCTCAGAATCATTGACTCGATTGTCCAAGAAGCAAAGTTATAAGCTATAATGAAAATGCAGACTATTTCCCTGTAAATACCACCTTAATTAAGAGATGTATGCGGATAACTTACCAACGCCATTTATCCAGAAGATATCCACTGAACATTGGGAGAAATGTTGATGATATTTGGTCGATTCCCATAAGAAAAGAGTTCACCCCTAAAATGACCACTTCAGAAGTTTATAAGCGATCAACGAACTCACTAGACAACTCCACGTTTTCTGATTTTGAAATTACAACTACCCAATCCTTTGTAAAACAAATCCTTTGAATTTCACTTGCAACTTTTGAGATGGAAGCAAATCCGGCTGCTGCCAGTAAAATAAATGTAGCAGAATGATCCGATTTAGTAGCAAACAGGTAGGCGAAAAGGCCTGCGGAAATAGCAACTGCCGCATTGTTTATAAGAAGAGAATATTGGATTACTGTAACAAGATGTGTGTTAATTTTTTCGAGTTCTATGCAACAACACCAAACTAACTCTTGCTTCTGTTGATACGATCAAGGAACTGCCCTAAAATTGTTATGAACCCTAATTTCAAAACAGAGTCGACCAGTTGTTGTACAGCGACCCAAGTCATTCCACCAAGGGTATGCATGAACAGCCCGATGACAAAGGTCCACATTCGGTCTCCCTAAAATTCTAGAAAGTTCTAAAAAGTGTGTGGTTTGTACTTTGAATTGGGAAATTTGTGAAATTCTATTTTAGACAATTCTTATATATCATAAATAAATAGTATGCAAGAGGTTCAAAATGGTATATGGTGTCATCAAGAGATTCTTATCAGTGCTGATCGTTCAAAGTTCGGTGCAAGTTAGAAGGTTAACGATGAAATGTAAACCCACGAACGAACTAAATAGCTCACCAGTGTGGTCATGAAAAATGCCCCATGTAACTGCCATTCCTTCTTGGTGAACATATCCTCTTGGTTTCTCCCTGTAATATTTTTTTCAATTATGTTTCGAGTTTTCAGAGCCGTGTCTGGTGTAATAAACAAATAATATGCGACGACGACGGTCATAAAAACATAAATATGTTCAAAGCATACATTGAGTGCGAAAAGGACACTTCCTAGAGGGTTTTTTGACGGAAGATTGAAGTCGGTGAATAAATTCTGTTCACAGAAGAATTATGGGATTTGATAAACATCAGAATAGCTCTCGTCTATTAATTTGTTCTTAGCAGACATAGTTCTTAATAATTTTGTTTCACAACATAATAACGAAATAATGTTCGATATCGGCGCTAATGAGCTTGTCGCTTGTTGTACGTCAGAATACAGACTGGAGAAATGAAAGAGTCGACGCAATAATGTGGAAGTGGAAAGTCTCCATCATTGTTTAGAGGAGCGCGCTCAACTCAGTAAAAAAAAAGAAATGAAAGATAATAAATTGTTGGCAAAAGGGGAGAGTGAGAAAGAAAGATTGAAATGAACTACTGATAATCAGTTTTTGAAGGCAAGACTGGGGAAGAGGGAGATTAGGTGAGGTTTGATGGTGCACACAATACGGCCTAGTTTTCTTCGTTAGGATTACAGCTTTCTTGTTCTGAATATAGTTCTGAGAGGTTCGTAATTAACTATAATTGGCCCTATCCTACTTCGAAACAACGTTCCTGAACTTCAAATTAATCGCAGTTTGAATAGCTGAGAATAGTTTATTTCTGTATGCAGCTGTATTTCTGTATCTTACGATTGTTCACCGACAGGATCAAAATAGAACTTACTTTCTTTTTTTTTCCTTAAAGGAAGCCTAATTAGTAAGTATGATGGTTGTCTTACAATTGCACCTTGATAGAATTAAAAATAGACAATTGTTACGGTCTCTAAACCACTTTGGCTGCTCTCACTGGAGACACATATTTTTCAAGTATTTCACAGTTCTGAAAGCCACACAATCACTTTATTGGTCTATGAAAATTAAGCAATAGAATAACTCAGCTTAGACGAGAGTCGTTCACTTCTTTTTTTTTCGCTGAGTGGAATATCACAAAAAGCAGAACCTGACAAATAGGTCCCTTTTCAAACATAAACGCCCGTAAAACATATACAGACGGCGAGGAAGCGTTTTTGGCCCTGACTATGAGGAAAGTGTGATTCAGAACATCTGCTGATGGGTGGTGTTTTCTTTGCGACTATTATTCTAATAGAGATTAAAAATTATTACAATTTGAACATTGTGAAATTTTGTAAAGAACGAATTTTAGTTAAGAATTTCACAGTGTAGCTTCTAGAGGGCGTCATAGCGGGCATCAACTATTCAATGCCCGCTATAACGAACTGGCGAACTGATTTTTCAAAAAAATTTCGAAGTGGCATGCAGAAGTATTCTGATAATTAATGCTTTAATTTAATATTTAAAAATTCTAGTGTACAACCATGATAAAATGCATTCTATTGCACAGCTCGGTTAAAACCGCAAAGTTCTGATACGATATAGTTCGGCGCCGGTTTCTAGTTCCGCTTTCTCCGAGTTCTGCCGTAGGAGTTTCAGAAGTAGGCATATTTGATTACAAACCATTAGGTCCTTTCATACAGCCCTTTTGTAGCTTTTTTATGTAGAAACACCAATAGAATATTTGGTATTGCGGATATCTTATGAAATTCTTGTTAATTATGAATTTAATTATTTTCTTCTTGTCGTCGCCATCATTTCCAATAGGTCAATTGACCGACTGCTCCCTTTCTCTCGCCCTCACTTTGTCCGACATTGATAAGAAACGGGTTACAGTCTACACGACCTTTTTTGTCGGGGATTTTATTTTTGTTAATTTTAAACGTATTGAGACAACAAAATTATGAAATGCTCGTTCGAAATTTGGATTAAACATTGCACAGCCGAGAGTATACTCGTGTAATGTGTATGATGTATGACGAAAATCGTGCTTAATTTGCATAAAGTTCAGTTCTCAATATCAATGAAATATTTCAAAGAAATCAATGTTTTCTTTCTGTCATTTATGACCACCAAATCATAACAAACCAAACCAAAAAACCATTGCTTACTGCTTGAAAATATGCTGCGCTCTTGGGCCGAGATTAAAGTTACCCTTGAATTGATCCTCGCCAGCTTCCTTTTATTCGGAATCGCTGTGTCGCTGTAAAAAAAAGATCCTCTTCGCGCCAAATCTGCGCCTTCAAATTTAGCTTTCCATCGATGATGCCGTATTTTACCACTTTTTCCTATAAGTAGAGCTTTGTGCACTCATGGGATTCTTATGGGATTACAATATCAAGCATGTCCGATTAGATAATCGATTAAAAAAATATTTTTGCAGATCAAGGCGATCGTTTTGTACTCGGCAATTGTACCGTACAAGTTCCCAACGTATGTGACTTCTCGTCTTCTGCAATTGCAAGCGTCGCTAGGTATTTGATATAAATTATTTGTTTTTCTTATACAATTCATCTATTTTTGTTTGTTGAAATGTTCTCATATTTTTTTAATTCATTTGTCTTCTATTCTTACTAATTTTCCCATCACAACCACACCGAATAAAGTTATTTCTTTAATTTTTACTTATAATGCTTTCAAATTCTGAACTTACCTAAAATGTGGTTCTATAATCGGTTGGTATTCACTCCCGAATGATTCAACTTTTTTATAATTCTATCTTTTTCAACTGATATTACCTGATTAGCCCGGTTTTACAACAATATTCTCGCGCTTAATGTTGAAAAACCATTTTAAGACACTTAATTACACTAAGCATTGCCTAAAGATGGTAACTACTTCCCGAAGTTTTATCGAAATTGCTGCTACTTTTTTGTTTACAAGTGTAACAGTCGGACTCGCCTCATTACCCCGCGCACATGAAGAACATACCGAACACTCTAGGCTCAGTGGTTGTAACCATGTATCTATGACCACGCCTACTGACCCCGTGTAGCAGGAGGACGTTCAGAGGAGGATTGCTAGTCAGTTGGTGGTTGAGACTCGCAAGAGGATGGTGAGGCCTTGGTGTGGCTAAGTTGATCTCCCTCTTTATTCCTTATTTTCTATTCTTATTATTCTTATTCTTATGCCTATTAATCCTTATAATAAAATCTGCAAGAGAAACTGATATTAATATCACTACACTATGGGTCGATTGTATACAAGACGCGTATTTTCAGCATCTAAATTTAATACAGAGAATTAAAAATTATTTAAAACGTATAGGAAAGGTATCAAACTTTTTTTCTACTCTGTTCAGTAAACGTTAAAGTTTTAAGCTGAAGAATCGAGCTGTATCAG
Source organism: Caenorhabditis inopinata (assembly GCA_003052745.1). Classification (NCBI taxonomy): domain Eukaryota; kingdom Metazoa; phylum Nematoda; class Chromadorea; order Rhabditida; family Rhabditidae; genus Caenorhabditis; species Caenorhabditis inopinata. The sequence goes on along the minus strand of AP018151.1, from coordinate 13,337,161 downwards.
ATTCGAACATTGAAAAAAATGGAGAACAATGTGAAAACCAAAGCGTACTCCTCAATTTTTTAATTGAAAGTTTCGGCAGCATCATTGGCCCTGCTCCGAATTAGTGTAGCACTAGTTACGGAGACTAAGTACGGAACCGGTTACGTAAAACGAAACGACTTCTACCTCTAATGTGATTGTGTATCATGTATTTATTAATAATAACATTTATTTAAAAAAATTGTTTTCTCTCATGCCGCTTTCAATGATTTTTTCGAGCACAATGCGATAACGCAGTGTTCAATGTTTTTTGCAGCGTTGTGACTTATCCACAGTTGAAGCTGACAAAAAAATTCCTTCAATTTTCTATCAATCAAAATTAAAATGTATTAAATTTTCGAAAGGAATTTAATTGGTTGTCAACTGTCAGTAATAACTATCACTCATCTGTATAACATAGTGGCTCCACTTGCACTTGTCAGTTTGTCAGTTTATCTCTTCGGAGAATGGCCGGGGGTAGCATTGGGGGGAAATGGATAGAGCTGATAGAGGTATGCTCTGAAAATACAAATTGTGCCCGTCTTGTGGTGTATCTAGAAAAGGGTAACGAAAGAGACAAGCGACTCCGGCTAGTTAAGCTTAAAATTATTCATGGATATGTGGTACTTTGAGGAGGAGCAAATTGAAAATTGAATGCTGCGAAAGCAAGTGGTGAATTTTTCACCAAAAAGCGCCTTAAAACTTCTTTCATTCACAGTAAGAAACGAATTCGCGCACGGTACATTTTAAACCGAAAACACCAGTGATACTATAACGCCATATGCGCCAAGGTCTAAAAACACGTCATCAAGTTCCTTGCGCCGTTCATCTAGATTTTCTACTTTGCATAAAAAGAAACGTTAATTTTCCTGCAGTTATAATCTGCTCTATATTGATTTTTCCTTTTGCAAATAGTGAACAATATTAAAACTGACCGTTTTTTTCAAAGAAAAAAATTAAAAACCAAGTAAATTTAACGCGAGAGGCGTAGAGAGCTTAAGGGGTAGCGTATTCAGTTTTGTTTTGACATTATAACCTACTCTTGGTGTAACATTATAACCTAGTCGACCCCTAGTCTACTAAAAAGTTTAATGATCTCCTGATGAAATTTACTTTGCACGCCAACTTTGTCAATAGCTTCTACACTTGCTGATAACAACCGAGCTCTGCGTGTGCTGCTCTCTGTACGTGTGTTTGTAGGCATCCTCTTTTCTCTTCGGCCTGCTCCGATCAAACCGAGGACAGAAAAGCAATGGTGAAGAGTTCAAGAAGAACGTGATTCCCAACACTTTTCTCATTTTCGCGTGCTCTTCCTCGCAAAGTATATAAATATACTTCTACGAGTATCACAAGGAAGAAAAACAACAAACAACTTGAGTGCTAACTGGTTATAAAGTCAAAGACTGTCTATAGGTTTTCATGTTTTTTTCTCTAAAATTGAGAGGCCTAACCTATTATTTAATTGATTTTTTCGAAACCACGAACTGACAACAGTCAAGGCGCAGTCAAAGTGGTGCCGAAAATGCAGATTCCGCAGTTTTTTTTCAATCCAAAAAGCTTTAAAAGTTCTCAGCTATTTGGAGGCAACGAAGAACAAGAAACGTTCTTGGAGGTTTAGAGATAGTGCGTTTGTGTGTGAGTGTGTGTGCACCTCTTTATTTATGTTTTGTTGCAATTCGTTCTGTTTATTTGGTGGATTTTATTTTTTTTTTGAATTATGGGAAGTAACATAGTTTGAGTGATATCTTAAATCACATAAAAATGCAATATTTTGTTTATTAAACTTTTTAAAAATAAGGGCGAAGTACAATTCGGATTTTTGAATAAAAAAATGATTTTCCTTGCAATATCCTAAAACCAACAACAGAGAAAATTTTTGTCAACGCGTTGAATATATTTTTGTTGTAGAGAACGTAAAATTGTTGAACGAATTCTTTCAAACAAATTTTACTCCTTTTACATTTATAAACAGTCTAAGAATACTAGAGAGCCACTAGTATTCTTCAAATTCATTAAAATCAGTATGTAATAGAGTTATACAGATTAAAAAAAAACAATAAATAAATATTTTCCATTACTCTCTGTTTCCCCTCACCCTGTAAATAGTTTCTTTCTCTCTGTATTGCGTCCATCCACCCTCCTTTCGGTCTTTTTCTACCATGAGACGCAGACGGGCGGCCGTTTATTTCCCTGTTTTTTTTCGAGTAGGTTTCTTGCGTTTTGTGTGCACCTTCTCTTAGGCTCCAGAAATTGTGATTTTCTAGATGAAGCATCTTCTACTGCTCGCTTCGTTGCTCAAACTGCTTCTAGAAAGTTTGATGAATAACTCTGTAGATTTCTAGCAGTTTTGGAAACTTCTTCAATGGAAACTACTTAAATTCTAAAATTTCTTCGATGAGTCTTCACACGAAATTAGTATTTCGAAGCTCACAAGTGTTTCAGTCTACTAAGCTTCTTGCATACTGAAATAAGCTGTCTTCCTTTTTATCTTTTTCTGAATACGAATTTAATTTCATATTTCTCTTGCTTTTCTGTTTTCCCCACTTTTGCTTTTCCGGGTACTTGTAATGTATATCTCTTCTCTTTTCATTTTATGATTATCTTGTTTAACCTTTTATTCTCCGCTTTCCGCTGCAAAATCGCACTTTTATTCCAGATGCTTCGCGCGTCTCGTTCTTTGATCCGCACTTCTACTGATGTGCACACCACGATTCGAAATTCGTCAACAAAACATGTGTTCGCATGCGTTCTGGGCTCCGGAGTAGCTGGAAGCTCGGTCGCTTATCATTTGACCAAAAGAAATATCAAAGATGTACTTCTGTTGGAAAGAGCATCCGGTAAACAACTTGGGGAGAGATGAGAGTGGAAAAAATAGAGAAAAGTTTGAGAAAAATGTTGACAAAACGACAATGCTCTTTGATTTCAAATGGGGGAATTTTAAAAATAAATAAAAAGGGGTTTGGCTCCAATTCATTGCTTCACCAAGGTCATTTTTTACCATCTGATGCACGAGAAAGTACTCATTTTCAAGTGAACCTCATTTATAATGTTGAATTAATTTTTTTATAGCTGGAGAATTTGGCGACACTGGTAAGTTTAAAGTTTTAGCATGCAGCTCTCTCACTGGGTGTTGAATTAAAATAACATGTTTACAAATATAACTCCGTAATGAAAAGCTTGAGAACCGCTATCCTTTCTTTCATTCTTCTATATTTCTCTTTCAATTGCGGTAATCTGAATTAGGAATTCTAATATTCAATTCTCACTAAGTCGAGGAGTACTATGTCAATTAAAGCTATGTTACAGGAGTCGCGTCTCCAACCGGAACCTCCTTCCATTCTCCTGGGCTCGTCTCTGCCAGTCATCCAGCACACAGATACAAGCCGATTCTGGCGCGTTCCATCAAACTATACTCTCAATTAGAAGCTGAAACTGGAGTGGTGAGCGAGCGGCAAAAAGATCTGGACTACATATTGAATGTTTTTTTTAGAAAATTGACTTCCAACCAACTGGAACGATTCGTCTGGCCACCAACGAGACAAGATTGGCGGAATTCAAGAAGTATGTCAGCAAAGATTATTATAAGGTAAATGTGAACAGAGACTGAAAATGTGTAAATTGTGAAAGACTAGAAAACTGAGTGCTTATAAGTTCAAGTGATTTGATTTAAGGAAGGAGATGTGTGCAAAACGACTCTTCTCACCCCGGACCAAGTGCGAGAATTGGCCCCAGCAGTAGACTATACCAAAATTCTTGGAGCTCTTCACACAACTAATGACGGAACAATTTCAGCACGTGCTCTCACGCAGGCTCTTGTTACTGGAGCCAAAAACAGAGGTGCACAAGTTATCGATGGTGCGATCCCAAAAGAAATCAAATACGATAAAGACAAAGGGCACTGGATTGTGATACTTGAGGATGGAACGTTGGTTACCACGAGAAATCTGATCAATGCCGGTGGAATTTGGGCAAATGATATTGCTAGACTCTCCGGACACGTTTTGCCAGTCGTGGTTGTAGAACATCAATATGCTGTGCTTACGGTAATTACAGGGTTTCAGAAAAAAACGTGTGCAGATGATCTTCAATGATTTTTTGAATTCAGCTGTGCAAAAAAGAAACGCATTCAAAAATTCTAATTAAAAAATATAAGCTTTCATTTTATTACGAATATCTTGTCATGATAGAGCGCAGTTTCTCAAAACTGCTAGAATCCCGTAATTTCCAATTGGAATCATAACTGCCTGTTGTGTAGTCTGCTCCGAAATTCTCAAAAATATTGTTAGTCTACAGAAAATCTCAGGAAAAGAATGTCGTTTTGGAATCTAAGATTCTTGATAAGCAGGTTTGAAAAGATCCGGTCTATCTAAAAGTTCGAAAATGAAACAATTAAAACTATTCAGTTTAACTTGTTCAAATGTCAAATTTCCCTATTTTTTAGTGGGAGACAGAGTAGGCTCCATTTCAAGCAGTCATGGCGCTTTGAATTTGAACCAAATTAAACATCGAAATTATTCGAGCGCATTTCCACACTCCGTCTCTTAAGAGCTGTGTATAGAAAAATCTGTATTTTGGCCTATCGCAGAGACCTATATTCTTTTCAATTTCAGCCCAACCGTGCCCCAGAAGCTACTCCAGCTATCGTTGACCACGATTCGACATTCTACGTTCGCAAGAGTGGCGATGACTACTTGTTCGGTGGGTTTGAGAGCCTTGAAAAAACTGTTATTCGTGAGGATTGGTACAAAAAGGGAGTTCCAACCGAAGGATCGAAATCCATCGACGCTGACTTTTCGCGACTTGAAGAAGCTTACAAGAGAGCATGCACGCTCATTCCATCCTTACAAGGAGCCAAGATTGATGCAAGAGCAGCAGTGTTTAGTATGACTCCTGATGGATATCCATTGGTTGGACCTTACGATAAAAACTACTGGATGTCGACTGGATTCTTGGACGGAATTAGCAGTGGAGGAGGCATCGGAAAATACTTAGCGGATTGGATTGTTGACGGAGAGCCACCAGCGGAATTGTTTGACACTGATGCCAGCAGATATGAAAGATGGGGAGATCGCAAATTCTTCACGGAAAGATCGCGTGAAACGTATTCAATGTTCTACAATTGGTCATACACCGATCGACTCGCCGGGCGACCAACAGATAGAATTAGTGGAATTTATGGAAGACTCAAGAAAGACGGCGCATCGTTCACATTCAGAAACGGATGGGAAGTTGTAAATTCATTCAACATGGGAGTTCAGAATGAAGAATATCTTCCAACTTTGATTCGAGAATATGAAATGGTTACGAACAAATGTGGAGTTATTGATATGTCATGGAAGGGAAAAATTGAAGTGAAGGGAAATGATTCCGAAAAGCTGTTGGATTACGCTATTGCTAGTCAGGTACATTTTTAAAAGATTTAATAAAGTTTTTGAAAGAATGATGGTCGTGCTGCCGTGAAAAAGATTGCTTTCCGATTGATAGCGATGAGCAGCCGTTTTTGCGCTGCGAATATCGTTTTGCTTAAACATCGACTCTTGCTTTGCATCAATTTACCAGTTTTCATAGTAACTTGCCGAATTCTACTGAAAATTTCCTCATTCGGCAACTTGATGTTTTTGACTGCCAAAGCTTCCCTGAAAAATGTTTTAGATGCTTTCCATTAATATAGCTTAATGAATTTTGTCTAAATTTATATTAATTTAAACGACTGTTTCAATGGATCTTTAAAACGATAACTTTATTTCATCGTCCTCTTTTTTCAGATTCCTGCTCTCGGAAAAATCAGCTCTGGAGTTATGTTGACCCGCCATGGAGGTATTCTTGGGCCAATGATGATTTTCCACCACGACAGAATACGTTCTGCATTCATCCTTCTTACGGAACCAGAGCGCGAATCAAGAGATCTCTACTGGCTCAGAAGGGCTGCTGCTGAAAAGCAGTTCGATGTGCAAGTGTCTATTGTCTCTGAATACCTTGCCTCCCTTGCTCTTGTCGGGCCACAAAGTCGTGAAGTTCTCTCTGCTCTCACAAAATCTGATGTTTCCGATGAGGGATTCCCCCAAAAATCCACCAGAATGATTCGTCTTGGTCCTGTTGGAGTTGTATGCGCTCGTTCATCCACTTTCACTGGTCAATTGTCTTACGAATTGTTCCATAATCGTGCTGAAACTGCCAAACTGTACAATGCAGTGATGAGTGCCGGTAGAGAACACGGAATTGTGAATTTTGGACAGGCTGCGCTCAACATGATGAGACTGGAACATGGATACAAGGTTTGGGGAAAAGAGTTGACTTTGGATACGAACCCGTTCGAGTGTGGAATCGGAAGTATTGTTAATTTCAACAAGAAGGAATTCATCGGAAGAGAATCTGCTCTTGAATTGAGCAAAAAGACGTTTGAGTGAGCTTTTTTCCATCTAGAAGGAATATCTATTTAAAAAACTCAATATTCCCCTGTATTAGAATAGCCGGTCTCTCTGTGACCGGTATGATAATATTATGATATTGAGGAAAGAAAAAATTTGTTAAGTTTGCAATAATTCAAATCCACTTCCTAAAAATACTTTTTCCAAGTACAACTCGTCGAACCAAAAAAATATTTTCTTATCCTTGTCATTCCAGCCGCCGTCTTGCTTTGATCACGTTCGACACTGAGGAAGGAATCGTGTTAGATGACAAATATGTTCCAAGTGGAAACGAAGTAATTCGGGTCGATGGAAAAGAAGAAGTAAGATTTACAATATTTCTCCAAGAATATGCTAACGAACGAGTGTTTTAGAGAGTCGGGCAAATCACCTCAGGAGCCTACAATGTCCGTCTTCACAAGCCAATTGCTTTCGCGTGGATTGACAACTCTGTTGGAAAAAATGAAAGGGTTCGAAACTTTTTAAGCGTTTCCCGCTTTTATTATGAAACTCGAATATTTTCAGCTTGTCGTGGATATCGGAGACAAACGTCTTTTCGCCACCAGCTTGGAGACCCCGACCATCCCGCCTATCCAATAAATTACTTTCAGATTTTTAAAGAATAACACTCACGGCATTTTTTGTTTAATCATTTTTTCTTTTTCTTAATCGCTTTTCCTTTTCTCCGATTTCTTCTACAGTTTATACCAATTTTTCATCCATTCCATGCAAGTCCCCTTTTTTTTTGTCTCGCAGTATTTATTTGTTCCCATGTTTGTATGTCCACTCTTCAGTAGATTTCGTAGTTTTCATTATATATATATATATATATATATATAGTTCACTGCCTTCTTTTGAAACCTTTTTAATTTGGTTAATAGGAATAAAGTGATCATGGATCAGCCCGCGCTTTTTGCTTTATTCATTGGCACATATGAAAGTACAATTTTAAATATTTTAACTGTTTCAAACAACTTTCAAATTCGCAAAATTTCAATTTTTTATGGTCTTTAGATACACGAGTATCGAGTTATCATAGACAGGTAAAACGAAAAAAGCGAAGAAAAGGTTCTACTGATTTCTATTTTGAAAATCGAATGAAGACTGTTACTCGACTTGGAGAATCTTAACTTTAATTTGAAATCCACGTTTTCTCCAAATTTCCAGCAAATAAGCAGGGAACTTTGCGTCGACACTCAACTAACGCAACGCGAATCGCTTCGCTCACGAAACCCGGAAGTGTGCAATTAAAGCGACACACGTCGTGATGTCTCCAGTGCGAGTAACCAATCCGCAATTCAAAAATAAAACAACGAGTCTCCGAAATCACGCAGTTTAGCGGTTTGATTTTGTTCCAGGACTATTCCTCGACACTATTCTATAGAAATGCCCTATTTCTGAAGAATTATTTTTTTTTAAGTTTAAAAAAGTTTTTTTTTTAAATTTTAACTAGACTACTGTAGATCTAGACTAGGCGTTTTGCAGTTTTCCTTAATTTCTTTCAATTTCATGCTTACAATTGTTCAGTAAAAAGCTTAGTGATAAATTTCAATTCAAGAAATGTATACCGATAATGAACTCTACGAGATGATTAACAGTTAAAAATTTGAAAAAGAAGAAGTAGACTGGCAAATGAGATAAAAGTGAATGGAAAAAACGATCTAGGAAAACGCCAAAATTTGTAGAACAACGCAAACAAAAATTATTGATGAAGAAATACCGGTTCTTCCATGTGGTATTGCGCGACCCGACTCGGCCCGGACGTTGATGGGACCATCTGAAAATGAAACAATGAAATTTGAAGAAATGAATTGATATTACTAAAGCGTCCATATATACATCTTCATCCTCCGGATATTCCGACTCCTCTTCGGCGGATTCTATATTGTTTTCTGTTTCGACCCATGGCAGATATGTGTTCACTTCGCACTTCTTCTCATGATGACGTTGGTTGAAGGCACTGGAGAATACGCGACCACATCCACGCATGCAAACGTATCTAAATGGAAAAAATACTTGTTTTTTCAGCAAAGATAAAGGGCTGTATTAATTATAACAGTTCTCAATAAAAATTGCGGCTAAATAAACTGCCCTAATAATAAAATTATTCCTTAATAATACCATTCCACAATTATTGCCGCTACTGATCGAAAATTTCTCACAACCATGAAAACACCTGAAAATTAGTGTTACCGAGATTTGTGTGGCTTAAAAAGTAAGGCTTCCACGAAAGACGAAAATAAAAAATCGTCTTTCGTCTCGTCTTCGTAAGTCTTTCAGTTCGTCTTACGCAATAAAAAAGTTGTGCTTATGTACCAACACAATGTCTATCTCTGCGTCAGACGAATTCAAGACGAAAACGAGACGAGCAGATCTTATTTCGTCTTTCAATGGAAGCCTTATTAAAAAAGCCATGTGTTGCCTGCATCTGCCTGTCTGCTTGGTTCACTGGCTCGAAATTTCTAAACATTTTTATAAATAAAAAAAAAGTTTATATTTACAAATAAATAAATCAAGTTTTCAACAGGTTTCAGATTACATATCTCGGAAACACTTACTTTAACTGTTTTCGTGGCCTTTTTAGATCAGAATTGCGTCACCTGCTCGGGTGGGGATAAAAGTCGGTTAAAAGTTAATATTTGTGTACAGTTTAGATCTCATGTTGATCCCAATTTCAAAAGTTTCTTGATCTATTTTACCCAAAAAAATCGTTGTTCGCTCACTTTTTCTTATTCAAGTGCTTCTTTTCAACGTGCATTTTGAGAATGGCTCCACTAACAAATCTCTCCTTACAACCGTCGACATCGCATTCATACGGTTTTTGATCTAAATGTCTTCTCAAATGCAATCTCATTGGTGTCTTTTGGGTGAATGCCATTCCGCAGATATCACATTTGAACGGTTTCTCGCCAGTGTGAGTTCTCATGTGAGCCCGGATTTTGCTGGGGTATTTATCCACTTTGCCACAATATTCACACTTGTGAAGAGTTGGCTTCTTCCGGTGATGTGGGCTTGCTTCGTTAACATCGACACCCTAGAAAGCAAAATATAAAACTACTTGATACTTGCATTTTTCCAGAGAAAACCTTAGCAACTGCATCAATAATCCAATCCAGATTCTCTGCCTTCTTCTTTCTAGTTTTTCTTCTCGTCGCCGGAAATCCTTGCTTCATGTGCCGAATCGGAGCAGCCATCTCGAGTGTTGACGCATCCACAATCATTTCTGTCATCGCCGCGCTCGCTTCGTGATAGTCTCGGAGACTCTTTGTTCCTCGTTTCGGTGGATTCGGGTTAACAACTACTCGCACTTTTTCCTCTTCGTCCTCAATGCCGAGTTCTTCGTCGTCTCGCACTCTGAAACACGCAGTGATATCATATAGCAAATTTTGATGGGGGAGGGGAGGGGCTTACAATTCTGGAATTAAAATATTGTGATAGGCCGGACTTTGAGAAATTACTCTTTCTGGCTTTTTAGCAGAAACTATTTCCTCTCCTTCGTAAATAACTTCAGCAGCCACTATAGGCTCCGACGGACCAGGGTTTTCTTCAAAATGAGGATCCTCACGAAATTCAATGCTATCCTGAGTGCAAGGTTCTTCCGAAGTTGACGGATCAATTATTGCTTCAGATGCAACTTGCGGTACGAATTGTTCTTCAAAATATTCGTATATTTGTTCAGGTTCACTATTGAAATCCCGGACAATAATTTCTTCTTGAACCGGAATCACATTTATCGGCATCTTTCTATTGTTCCCTTCTTGCACAGTTGGCTCTTCTGTGTTCTGTGCTCCGTCGCCTGTGTCGTCCTCCCAACAGACAGTATCATATGCCGTTTGATGATGCCCTATCGCCATGTGCTCAATGACAACTGCTTCATCAAAACTTTGAAATCCGCAAAGATCCGAACACTCGTATATTCGACAGATTTCACCTGCTTCTACCTCTTCTTCGTCTTCGATCGACGGGGCTTGCACTGGAATGAAGCCGGAACCACTATTATCCTCCATTGTTTCGGGATGGTCGTGCATATGTTGCTGAAACTTTTCAGATGTAGGAAATGGAGAATTGCAACATGAATTAAGATGTTATGAATTTCAAACAAGCCAAACAGTCTTTTAAGATGAAATAATAAGTTTCATTTGACACACAACATTGAAGAAGCTAATCATTACAGAAATCGTAAAAATTCAAAACTAACGCTACTTTCTGAATTTAAAAAGGTTCCCTTTCGGTTGGAAGGTTGGAAGAATACCTGTAACTCACTTGTAGAGATAAGATAATTACCGTTGCCCTATGTTCAAAGAATTCGAAAAGAGATCGAACTACTAACGTTGGTGTTATTATGTTAAGCTATCTGATTTATTTACCTCTTCATGGTCATCTTTATCACAAAGATTCAGAAATTCCGCAGTACAAAATGAGCACTTGAATGGTCTTTCGTGAGCATGCTGTTGCATATGATTCTTCAGTGTATGCGCCTGACTGAAACTCATATTGCAGATCACACAAACATGCGGTTTCTCTCCAGTATGCTTCCGTATATGTTCGGTGATTTTCGACGGATATTTGATGTGCTTGTTGCACTGAGCACAGTGATAAATTTGGGCGGGCGGTCGTTTTTTCATGACATAACTCCTACTGGGCTGCTGTTCATTGTGACGATAAAGGAAATTCGAGCGGTGTGGGAGCACTTGGACTGTCTGATGGAAGGCAGCGTACGGCAGATTGGGCAGAACAGGGGAAGACCGTGGTGGAGCCAGTGATTTGGGTTTGCGAGAAGGCGAATTAACGCGTATCAGGGGAGATTTAATACAAGCTCGCTCCATTTCTGAAAAAAAGAATTAACACAATAAAAACCTCTAAATTTTATTTTTTTTAAAAGATGTTTTTCTAATACAGTGACATATATTTTAATTTGATTCAAATAAATACAAGATAAATGAGTTTTATTACGACAAAATTCCAAAATCTCCTGCCGAATTTAGAAAAGTATATATATTACGTCGAATAGGAATTTGCGATTTGGAAAATCGTAAACTACGCAATAAACGAATGAAATAACGACACGGCAAGCTGGAAAACTATCTTTTTAATGTTTTCATCAATATTTTACTGTTACTTTTGAATTCTCCGTATGATGGTTCAAATTGAAAGATCAATAGTTCAAGGTAGGCCGCGCAAATAATGAATTAAAAAAAGCGGCTAAAAACGACAAGACAGGACTATTTGATTCCTTGAAATAGATCTTAGTCTCTTCGTTCTCTCCAGTCTTGTGTTAGCACAGTTCTTGATCCGTGCCATTTCTGACTTATGACTTATCCCTGGCTTCGGATATGAGAGACTTTAAAATTTTCAAAACATTTATGTTTGATAAACTATATTAGCGTCCAAAGTATTAAAAACTTTTTCCAATATACAGTCAGACACAAAAGTCCGTGAACAAGTTTGTTTTACTCATTAAAAATATTTAACCTTAATTAAAAGATTTAAAATTTTTACATTATTTAGAGAATACTTTAAAACTTTAAAATTAACATTTTTTTTAACATTGATTGAAAAATTTATATAAATTGAAATTGAAAAAAACTTCTTTAAAAGTGACACAAAATTCTGTGGACAAAAGTTAAAAAATAGCTTAATTATTAATTTTGTTTTGCCTTTTTTTTGGATTAACGAAAATAATCTATTAGGCATACTTTGGGAAAGACTCTTTAAAAAATTTGAATCGATTTGTTCGAATTCTTCTCTGATGGCATCTCTAAGCTCATTTGTGATGTTAAAGTGTCGACTGTTTCGGTATATTTTCATTGCCAAGTTGCCTCATAAGTTCTCAATCGGGGTTTTTTTCGGGAGAACATGCCGGCCATTCCATTACTTCATTTCCATTTTCTTGAAACCAAGTCATTGTTTGAATTAAGACGTGGACCCCGGCGTTGTCCTGTTGAAAATTCGAACAAGACGTCTTCTACGTCGATCTCGTTGAATGTATTTCAACAAGTTAATTTAAATCACTTTGCCACTTTTTAGAGGTTTTTTTTTAATTTTAATTTATATGAAATTTTTAAATTAATGTTTTTTCAAATGAATATTGAATTTAACTTTTTAAAGTATTATCTAAATAGTATAAAAATTTTTAAACTTTTAATTAAGTTTAAATATTTTTAATAAGTAAAACAAACTTGTCCACGGACTTTTGTGTCTGACTGTATAATGAGAATAAAGATTACGATATATCAACAGTAAAAACTGTGTTTCTGAAATTTAAAAAAAATCCTGAAGCGTCAAAGAAAAATCCTTATAGCACACCAAAAAAGAAAAATACTCGTAATATGAAAGGGTAGGTTAAAGAGGAACTGCGCATTGCGACACATTCACTAAAGGGACATTTGAAAGCAGATTCTACAAAGTATACTCAGGAAATTAAAAAAAAAATTTAAGCAAACTATACAATTAACCGAATTATTTTAAACCGATTTCTGTTCAACTCCTTGCTCGACAAACTCTTCCTCGTCGAAATGAGCCAGCATTTTGACCTCCTCCCTTGTCAACAGCAAGAGTTGGTCTGGCTCATCGAAAAAGATGTCTTTCTCGTTCAGCACCGGATCCTGAGCCTCTTCATTTGCGACTTGAACATGGTCGAATGATGGTGTGAACAATTCCGGATGCGCATTTTTTCGATGTCTCATCAGATACGCTCTACGGGCAAATGTCGCATTGCATCCCTTGACCACACAGGTGTATCGCTTGATTCCAGAATGGACAGTCATCTCGTGCTCTTTCCTCACTGACGGCGTCACAAATTTTAAGCCACAACCCCAGGAACATTCATAAGGTCGTTCTCCGGTGTGCATTCGACGAATATGTACTTTCAGGGAGTTCGCTTTCGTCAGGGTCAGACCACACTCTCCACACTCGAACGGTTTCTCTCCAGTATGAGTTCGTATGTGTTCCTGGAATTGATATTTCGAAAGTTCAGAAACTGGAAGGATCATCATAATTTAAAAGAGAAAAGAGAAAATGGCTTTAAAATTAACGAAAGCCAAAAGAAGACTGAACATGGTAAAAATAGTTTCAAAGTAATTTTAAGAATTAAAACATATTTTTGAAATTAAAAAAGTGAAAACTGTAATAGTAGAGGAGGGTCTTGAGTTTTTGAGCGCGCCCACACGGACACATCTAATAATTTAGATTTTAATAATAAAAAATGGGCTTCATTCTATTTGCTTATTTTAGAATTTCCGCCATTTATAATAAATGAAGCGGTTAAAAATTGGACAAAGCTTATTAATTAAAGATTTTTATTTTAAAATTTCGCATGCAGAATGCGGGGAGACTTCCAATATATTGGAGGAACTTCGAATTGAGCAAACGCTGAAGTTTTTATATAAAAATAATAATTAATTACCGTCTCTTTATCAAAGTCGTTTTAATCCGAAAAAAAATAACGTTTTAAATGTCCGAAATATTTCGAAAGTACATTCAGTTAAATAATTTTTGAGTTTGAACGCTTCTAACGATGATTTTCATGGTATTACAAAGGAAATTGTAGAAGAAATTTGAGTTTTAAATGTTTGAAATCTTTTTACCACCGCTAAGGTTTCCAAGAAAGACGAAGACAAAAAGTCGTTTTTGTTCGTCTTGCATTTGTCTTACGCTATAAAAAACTTGTCAACACACTGCGTCAGACGAATTCAAGACGAAGACGATAATGAGACAAGACGCCCGAAATAGAAGCCTTAACCACCGCATATTGGTTTCGACAAGCAGAAATTTGAGTGATATTTATATTTAAATACAGCAAAAAGTTTCGTTTTGACAATGGGAGTATGTTTGACTTGAACAAGCTTTAGTGCAAAAATAAATCACACAAACCATCAAGTTTTTAGCGGCATTGAGGTAAAAATCATCGATACTTAGGGTTGCTTAGCCACGTTTACAACTGATTTAGCGCCAGCTAAGGTATTTTTCTAAATTTTAAATAATGGACGTTTAGTGTATTCAACTTATAGCCATAATGAATGCAGTAAGAAAAAAGTGAACACATTTTAATAGAAAACTCACTGCGATTTTGCTCGGATGCTTCAGCATCAATCCACAGATATTGCATTGCGCCAATGTAGCTGTTCTATTCGAGACATAAGGCCTCTTTAATGGAGTCTTCTCTTCCAAATCCTCCAATGAAACTTCTTCTTCAATCGGTGCCAATACTTTTGACAAAACAGTCGAAATGACGTCATCAATTCTTGCATTCATTTCTTCAACGTCTTTAATCGCCTTTTCAGTTGGAACAGGAGGAGTTTTCGGAATCGGGTCAGTCGGCGATGGTAATGGCTGATAGGAAGGAGTGACGTATTCGGTGGCTCTTAAAGAATAATATGGGAAATTAGACAAAAAGATAACCGATTATACTTTACATTGACGGTGGCTCAATGAAATGAGACATAGCGGCATCTGAAGTTCTATGTGAGCCATTTTCTAATGAGGAGCAAATCATTTTTTTGGCAGGTTTTAGGTGGGGTCGTGGTGGTCCAGTGCGCTTCTGGAAGATGTATTTATTTTAATATTTAGAAGAGGCGATTGCTACAATTGATCGTTAGTCTCTATTCGCAATCTGCTCTTTTACTACGAAATTTTCTACGCTACTTTCTACGCTATTCTACGCTACTAATAGTAAGTAAGATCATCGGAATATTAATTTTAAAAATTATGTAATTTAATACAGGGAAAACGGGAATCTTATTAATTTTAAATTTTGATTTTGCACTGATTAAGTTCAAATTGCGCCAAAATGCCGAATCGAAAACAGCAATCCGCTATTTCAGCAGCTCTGAAGACGCCTTCACTAACACTGTTTCATTTTTGTTACAACTTTCATATCGTTCTATGACTTTGAAAGACAATTTTTAATGAAAAATCAAGAATTACCAATCCGATATGCCTTAATTCGTGCGCATTCTTTCTCGATTTATTCACAAATCGCTTTCCGCATTCAAAACTACACACAAATGGAAGATCGCCCATATGTTGGACACGAAAGTGATTCACCATTGGGGTGCGCTGAGTGAATCTCATCTTACACAATTCACACTCGAATGGCCTCTCGCCCGTATGAATTCGCATGTGTTCCTGAGAAAAAATGTTTTAAAAGCCAAATTCCGATAATGGATCGTACTTTAATTCTTGAAGGGTGCTTTAATTCGATTCCACAAACTTCACACGTGAAAAGCGTCGGTGGCTTTTGGTTTCCTTTTCTATAAAAATAGGAATATTGGTGTTGCATTGCCATTAAGAAAAATCACTTTTTTTTGAATGCTGGATTGATTCTAACGACACTTATTTCCGCATTATTTTTTATTCTTTTTGCAGTGCTTCCTCCGGCCCATTCTTCGAAAATTGTTTCCGATTCCTTAAGTTCAAACTTTTATAAAAATCACATATGAAATCAATTACCTCGGGCAGAAGCAAGCCATCCTCTAATTCTTCCTCGATCTTCATTTTAATATCTGAAAAGCAATAAATTTTGCAATAATATTTATGAATACGGCCGGGAAAAGCTTAAAGAAATCGATTTTTTTGAAAAGAAATAAAACGAAAAATAGAAAAAATAGAACGATACTCCGATATTCCACATATTCATTTGGCGGTAGTTCAAAGTAGATAATTGAAGAGAAGAATATTGTAAGCTAATCCCTATAAAAAAGGCCAATGATGAATGGCTACTGGTTTTTTGGCTACCTGATTTATGGCTACCTAAGGATTAATGTCTACTCTTAGATTTTTGGCTACTTTTTCTTGATAGATTTTTGGCTACTTGCGGATTAATGGCTACTCCTAGATTTTTGGCTACTTTTCACCATTGGATTTTTGGCTACCTGAGAGTTTTAGCTACCCGAGAACTTTAGAGTAAGGAGAAGCCTTTTTTTTTGTTTCAAAAAAATACTTTTTAAACTAGTTAACAAAAAAAGACATGTGCAACCTGATTTCTGTAACTGTGCTCTTTTGTTTATTATCCATTGGTGTGGAAGAGGCCAATGGCGTACTCAGTGAAGCAATTGAAGACACAAATTCGTTCGTTCCATTGGATAGATTTACGAATGTTGTTGAATTATTTTCAATGCTACGAGACGATGAATCGATTCTCGCATTTCTGAGTTATTTCGACGATTTTCGAAAAACAGGTTATTATCAGAAGTCTCATTGTAACGTGATACTTCGTTTTGAACACAATGCTCAATTCCAGTTCTATCGAAAAGTGAATCATTCAGAGGTTTTTCTTTTAACTCTCCGGTAGCCAAAAATCCAATGGTGAAAAGTTGCCAAAAATCTAGGAGTAGCCATTAATCCGCAAGTAGCCAAAAATCTATCAAGAAAAAGTAGCCAAAAATCTAGGAGTAGACATTAATCTTTAGGTAGCCATAAATCAGGTAGCCAAAAAACCGGTAGCCATTCATCATTGGCCTATAAAAAAGCCTTTTTAAATCGCATTCTCCCCAATTTTCTCGATATTCCATTACTTTCTTTGGCGATTTTTTTCCTCTCGACTTTCAATTTAAGAGGGATTTATTGCCGAGAAAACAGCGGGCATTCATTCGCTTTTTCGGAAATTAATGAATTATTAGCTTGAGAGAGCTTGGATGAAACAATATAACGAGCCATATTAATATTAAGCTCATTTTGCAAATATTTGAGAATTCTTCTAAAGCCTAACTTCTTTAACTGGTATACTTGGTCACTCGTAACGCTTTTACATTATTTTTTTCAAATTTTTAATATTTAATTCCAAATATTAAATTTAAAATCAAGGCAAAATGAATCGTCTAAAGTAGAGAGACACAGATCTTCGCATTGCTTGCAGTTTTTCCATTTAGAATTAATATAATACATTTTAATTTATTAGATGCTTTATACCTTCTTTCTTCAAGAAAAAATACGTGTATTCAGTTAGTGTTTAGAAATTACGAATAGTAGTTACAGATGGCATTAGATTTGTATACAACATTTACAAAGAAGAATCACATCATTTTGTAGGCATGAATGATATCGGATATCATCGCCATTTTCGCGTTCAAACTTGATTCGATTTGTGTGAAAATATGCTTTGTGGCAGCTTCATCGGAAAGGTCTAGTCGGAGACGCTGCTCAATCTAAAATTTGCATTTCAAAATCCTTGAACAAACAAAAAAAAACAAAAAAACCTTGAAAATCGCTTTATCTGGTTCTGAAGCAATATCGGGAATTCCAGCATCTAGCATCAATGTGAATAAGTTCAGAAGAACATTGGAATGCCTTCTAAGAATTCGATATGCTGAATCAACGTGTTGGACAAACTCCAAAAACTGTTTACTTTTGACACCTCCCATCACTTGAACCATTTCACTTGTTAGCTTCATTGGTGGTGGCATTGGTTTAGGGTCACGACCTAGAATAAATCCGAAATCCACGTGGAACAACTTCCCATTTTCACAGAGCAACAGGTTGTCCAGATGACGGTCTCCGAGTCCCAAAATGTATGTGATAACTGAGTAGCCCGCAAGAGAGCGAACATAATTGTCAATGACGTTCGGTTCAATTCCGAAAGGACCATCGCCTGGACGAAGTTCCTTCATTGCTTCTCGAATGCAATCCAGTTTATGAGCCTTGTATTGTTCTTGGATGGCTCGCAGTGGTTTTGATTTAATGCATTGAACAAAGCCCTGACCGACTCCAGTGGCAAGTACCTAAGAAAAATAACCATTAATTAATTAACTTTAAATGGATAATACCAAATACGGTGTCAATTTCAAATCCAGCTGCTCTTTTTTCAAAATAATATCAATGAGTCTGACCATCTGCTGAATCAGCTGATCTTGTCTCAAATCATCTCCAGTTTTGAAAATTACAGTATACTCCTCCAGGAAATTTTTGTCAACTTTTCCAGTGGCAGGTTGAACTTTGAACGAGATCTTCGCCGGCATCATTTCCGATTTGAAAAACCCGGCGGTGTCGGGAATGGCTGAAATGAGACGATAACTTGGGTCCAGTGGAAGATGCACTCCTTTCAGGTCTAGCATGCCCTTGGCCCGGGAGAGCATTGTGCGGAACTCGGCGGATTTCGATTCATTTGTACGACCCCCACGTGATTTCGCCTCATTCATTAAAAGAATTAGATCTTCCACAAATGTTTTTTGCTGTTGAAGAGAATCTACTTGAGGACGGGTGTCATGTCGTTTTACAAGAGCTTCCATTAGGCGTTCTTGTATATTTCCGTACATTTTCGACAAGTGCTCTTCGGTGATTTTGGTAGATTCTATTTCAGTTTTAAGATGCCAATACAAATAGTTTGACACTTTCGGCGATGCCAAGGCGTAGCTGAAAAGACTCTAATGTGAGCAACTGATTACAAGAAGAAGGTAACAAACTCAATCAGGAACGTTGCCAAATCTCCACTTGCTGCTTTCCTTGTCTCGTTCCTAGTCACTACCGTTGAACCTTCCTGGCCTTCTGTAGGGGTTGTTGCCTTCTTTATAGACTCCTCTTCGGAGCCTGCACTGTTTTCATCTTCCGGTTCATTTTGTGGATTTTGTTCGTATTTTAGAGCTTGCACTAATTGCGGAAGATATAGAAGCACTTGTTCCGGTGAGGCTGCTTCTAGAAGACGTGACACAGAATAGGCACGAACCGCTGGATGGGTGAAAGCACTGGACAATAGTTCAAGCGCATCTTCTGCTTCTATAAGCTCCCACTCATTCATTAGTGCTAGAGCAATTTTCACCTCAATGGGTTGAGTCCAGTTAACTGATCTCAAAAACTTCGTCAATGATTTCGGGAACTGACGGAGATAGTGTCTGTACTTCCACACCAAATCTTTTTGTTCTCTAGTAAGAGCTTGAGATGATGGAAGGTTCACAATAATTTCCAATCGGTCTTTCATTCCTATATTCGGCTTTACTTGTCGGTGTCGTTCGTCTCCAATGTCCCGGATACGCCGTGTCATTGCACTGTGCTTCGCTTCTGTTAAAGAGTCGAGGAGAAGTTCGGGGTCAGAAGGACAATATCGACCACTGGCAGTGACGATTCCAGCTCCACCATTGACGGAAGTAGATACGCGCATCTGAAAATAAAATACTGTATTCATGAAGGATATTTTCTATATTTCGTTTCAGCCGATAAAAACACTCACATTTTTGCTTTCATCTTCGTAATATACAACTTTATAAAATGTGGGCCCCCATCGAATAGCAGCCATCTCGAGTACCAAGAAAACATGTCTATCTGGAGATGAATGTTTGTACTTTGCCCTTATCATTTCGATACGTCTCGAGGTAAAAGGATCCAGCCATGGAACATCCTCAACGAGTCCTCTGGATTGACGGGTTACTTGCTTGAATAGAAGGTCAATCTCATCTCCCCAAGCATCGGAATATTTCCATGTTTCCGGTTGCTTTGTAAACGGATCTGGTGTTGTTGACACTGTCATTTGAACATCGATAACTCCTGATTTCAGAATTCCACGTTTCGAAAACATGGACAATCTGGACTGAGCCACTAGACGACGTGGAAAGGTGGAGTTATTGGTGAGTTCCGGATCGTCTTCATGCTCCCAAATGGTGATGTGCAGGAATGCGTCGCGGCTCAAATCAGAGTATCTGATTGGCAATATCAGCCATTCATTCCATTTCTGGATCAATTTCTGGCGAGCAAGTTGCGAAGGGTCTGGAGGAATGTGAAAAGATGTGGAAACGGGATAAGCAATTTGTCGGTTGTTACAGAACACCTGTAAATATGACTTTAAAAATGTTTCTTAAGCTCGTTTTCTACTACAAATGACTTATAGTGGCATATCTTGAAAACGCAGCTGATCTACTTTGACTTACCGTAATCTCTGCAAACAACTGATTCAGTCTTCTGACAGGGTTGAGGGAATCTCTGAAAATTCCTTCAAACTCGGCCACTTTGATTTGCACATTTGTTTGTAGATCACAACTATATACAAAACTAAACGACTCCGTTGGTACTGCCCGCATACCTGGAATCATATCTGAAGGGTTTTAATTATGAGTAAAGCATTTAAAAACTTTAGGGGCGAGAACAATATGCATAAGTGGTTCTAAACCATTAATATTGAAGACAAACGGTGAGAAATAGAAAAATGACGATCGATTTTATACTGATAAAACACTTAAGGAATGCTATCGAGAAATATTAAGCGGATTCCTCAGAAAATAGGAAAACAATATATTAATAAAAAGAATGAGGTAAGAGTGATGATATTAAAGACAATGAAACTGGACAGTACATGATTTTGATTAAACAATGTATTTCTTAATAGCACAACAGTCCGAAAAATCAATATTTCCTTCGTTTTGCAGGTGGCTTTGAGTCGCGACTAGAAATTGAACCCTGAAATAACATTTAAAAAGATAGAGGAAAATTGATATCCGGGATAAAAGTGTGTATTAATTATTCATTGACAGATTCCAATATTTTAAAGTATTTTTATATTTTAAAGCCAAGTATTTAAATTTTGAAGAGCAAAAATACGAAAATGAATCTTTCGAACAATCGAGGAGTTCTACTTCGTTTGGAAATTTCATTTTGCGAAACCACTGTGAATAGTTGACAGGGCGAGCTACATCTATTGATGTTTTAATGGGATTTCTAAAATGTACTTTCTTTTTGTTTTCTTCGAAATAACTGCCTCATAAATTGCAATAGCTCAGGGATTTTTGAAGGAAAAGTATTATTTGAGCCACTTTTTTATTTTCTCCTAGTTCACTTTTTCGCTAGCACAAAAGTTCTATAATCTGGTTCATTCTTACCGCATCATCTTCATCATTGTTGTCTGATTCATCCTTCGTATATCCGTTATCGCCGCCACTCGTCGATTCTCCACTCCCATTTCCATTACTATTCGATGAACTTTTCGTGCCATATGGAGACGTCGTCGAACTCTTCGAGAAAAGCCGATCTTCGTCTCGAACACTCCTTTTACTCAGCTTTTTGTCAATTCGGCTGGATTTCGAGGGCGGTGGTGCGTTGGCGAAGTTTCCCCAGCCTTTGATGACGTTACCGTATTCTGCAGTGTCTTCCAGATAAGAGCCTTCAAAGTTGTATATCTGCATTTCGAGAGCTTCTAGTGACTCGACTATCTCGTTTTTCTTACGGATCCATCCCTCAAGTTCAGTTTTCAGCTCACTCAGTTCTTTTTCCTTTGCCATTTCTGTAGTGTCTGAAAAATCAAGGGTTTCAAAACATTGCGTATTTTTTTGAACTAATCCGAATTTTACAGATTTTCAGAAACGGTAATTGCAGACAGCCAACTGTGTTAAATAAGAATTTAAATCGAGGTTAATTATAAACATGTCTCATTTATCAGAAAATGACACCTTCTTCAGCTAAAAATACAAATGGTAACATGTTGTAAAAACAAAAGAATAATGTATAAGATAGAAAAACCGAGTTGTTTGGAAACATTCAATTTTTTATATAATACAGCTGAGTTTTCGAATAGGCGAAGGAATTTCACAATCTTAAAACTTCTGCTTAATTCCGATCATCGATTGAATAGAATCTATACGATCCGCCCATACACGAAGTCCTTCTAATGACAATTCTTGATTGCATGATGTTGGTGTCGGTGCTGAGATTATGGATGATGCATTTACAGTCGATGAGCCAGATGGATCAGAGGTTCCTGGTTTAGAATCGGATTTCTGAAAAACAAAAGATATTGTTCAGATACGGTTTGTAGAAATAATCCCCAGTTCCTCATCACAAACTTCTTATACATTTCTACAGATCAAACAAAATTTCACATACTGATTGCGAATCATTAGCACTTGGTATCGCTACCGACAGCATTCGTTTCTTGTTTTTCGGCATCTCTATCATTCCTGATTCTTCGTTAATTTTCGCCTCGAGACCATCATCCAATATAGCATCGACTAACAAATGAATAACTTCCATTTCGGACACTTTCAGTTTTTGGGACAAATAGGAGATACGAACATTTGTGTATGGACGAATGAGGCGGAGCAAAACTTGGGTTCTTATGTTATTCATCAGCTCTTCTGTGTGCTCACGTATGAATGGATCTGCCATTATACTGTCTCTGAACATTTTTAATAATCGTATCTGTTTGAAAGTCCATTGAAATGAAAACATACTGATGTGCGGCCATGATCTGTTCAAACGCATTTATGTCATTATCCTGATACGCTTGAACCATTTGTGTCATTGCAACGATTTCCGGCTCATTTTTGAAAGGCTTCGCCTCTTGACTGTCGAATGGATTTATATCCGATTTTATGAGCATGTTGGCAAGAACAAGATATTTGAGGCATGTGGTACGTCTTGGGGAGCCGGACTCGTCGTAATTCTTGAAAGCTTCGAAGAAATCAGTGTGAGCATCCAGGAAACGTCCTTCGCGCAAGTGCATTTTTCCTCCACATTCTTAAAAAAAACGAAACCAAAATGAATAAAATTACCTTGGCTAAACATTTTTTACATCTAATTGTAAACACTTTTCAAATAAAAAGATTATTTGCAAAAAATTGGCGTGGCCACCTCATCACCCGGATTTCACGTCTTTCCCCGCCCTACTCTACATTGGCCGTTTCTAGTGCTTAATTTGGAATTTGATGTTCGCGGAGTCGGAAACAATGTCGATTCAAGAGCATGACGATAGCAATAGCCACGCGAAACATCCTACCGCAATCAGTCGTGCAGAGGCCGGTGGCGGAAAGAAAAAGAAGACCGCCCATTTTAAGTTAGACAACAGGAATTACAAGAGAATGGAGATTACTTCAATTTTTTAGGAAACGCGGCCATCCAGCTTTTAAGGTCATGTTCATTGTATTTGCGCTTCTCACAGCTCTGTCTCTCGTGTTGGCAATAGTTGCAAGTGAGTTAAAAAATAAGAAAAGTGCGAGCTTTTCGTCAAACTAGCATGTCAGCAAAATTTTTATGAAACACAAAACTATCCGGCGACTTTTTTTTCGTACTGGTTAGCGGTTTCTTTGAATGTCATATTCAAGGGCATTTTTCTGGAATTCTTGAATTTGAGGTTTTTTTAATTAGCTCAAAATACACTACGGATATAAAATGTTGCAAATTTCAGCAATCATGATGGTGATATCGTAAAGAGACAAAACTCCAATAAATGAACAGACAGAAGTATCTCCCGAGTAAAGATATTTTATGTGTCCTTAATAAACGTGCATACACAAGGAAACATGAACTCTCAAAACCGTTTTAATAATATTTTATGCAATGATTAGGTGCAATATTTTTAACAAACTTCTCATTGACTCACCTCTGATAGTACCTAAAATCAGTGGGTGTGGAATAGCGGATTTCGTGTGAATTGCTTGAGTGGCCAACTCATATACAGTTTTCAGTGCCTTGTTATTCTTCTGTTCTGTGTACATTTGAATTTCCAGTGCATAGATTTCGAGTAGTTGCGTTCCTTTTCTCTGGTCCTCCTCTCCTTGTTCATCCTTGCATGACACTTTCAACTGTTTCACGATTTTTTCCAACTTGGAGAACTCGCGAAGGTCAAAAAATAATTTTCCGAGTTTTGTGTTCGTTTTGAACCACAACCTCTCGTTTTTGGCATCTTTTAACGCATCCAGAGTGGTCTCGTAGAAATGTTGAAGGAGGTCCATTTGACGAGATGTTGAGATGTAGTCAAGAATCGCATTTATCGACTTCTCTGAGTAGTTTTTTGTGACTGAAAACAAATTTTTTGAAATATGACATCGGAGAATGAAATGGATATGTGTTTTATAGGAGAAGAATGCAAGATGAAGTTTGAGTGCGATAAAAGAGGTGATTTTTGAAGGGTACGCTATTCGAAAATAATTATTTTCGCAATCACGGGTGCCAAGTTGTAGAAATCATATTATAGCTGACGAAAATAGCCCAAAAAAGTTCAGAAAAATCCTTAAGAATACTGACAAGGCTGTCCTGAGGGAAAAAAAATAGAACAAATAGCCGAAATAGGCCAAAAAAGGGTGGCTTGTTATTGATGTTATTTTTTAGGGGGGTTTTTTTTAATAAGGCTTTCACGAAAGACGAAGACTGTTGTCTTTCATCTCGTTTTTCGTCTCATATTTGTTCGTCTTGCATTAGTCTTACACAATAAAAAAGTTGTGCATGTGTGCCAACACAACAATATTTATCTCTGCGTCACGAATTCAAGACGAAGACGAGACGAGACGGCCGAAATTTCCCCCAAATGGAAGCCTTTAAAAAAATCTACACACCTGCTGACTTAATATAAGTAAGCAATTCCTTATAGTACTCTAACATTTTCTCTAGCCGATTCTGCCCGAACGTGATTTTGATCATTTGCTTCAACGCTTTGAATCCCCATTCTCCTTTCTCTCCTTCCAACTCTAACACTTTTTCGAACGCTTTAATCGCATCGTCGAGCTTTCCATCGGATCGGAACCCTTTCGCAGTGTAATACTGATTCTCCATATCAACGTCTGGCTCCGAGCCACTGTCATCTTCGTATTCCTAGAAAGATACATTTGGGAAAACAGCAATCTACCCTTCACAGAATAAAGAAGACTTACGAATCCATAATCTTCATCATCATCCATATAATCATCACTCATTGTTTTATCTTCAGTTACGGGAGGTTCTCTGAAATTCGTGATTTTTACATTATCACGAAACTTTTTAAATTTAGAAATGTTTTAACAGTATTAAACAGAGCAGAAAACTCTTTCAAACAAATGAACAAACATTATCTGGAAAAGGTAAACAAGAGGAAGTTATTTTAAATTTAAAACTTTTAATGATGAAATAAACATCTAAACAAGTGATAATTATTGAAAGTTTGAATGAAAGTCGATAAATATGGAATTATTTGTGTGTCTGGTTCTTTTGAAATGCGCTTTCAACGAAAAAATATGAGAAAGGAAAGAGAAGAAAAAGACCCGTTGATTTTGGGTTACTACGCGGATGCGGGAAATCAATTCGAACACCCTGGGTGCAAACGGTCGAGTGAGAATTTTGAATTTAATTATTCCTACCGAAACATTTTTATGACAAAAAAAATGGGAAGGCAAATTGTTATGAGGCGGCTAAAAGTGTACAAACAGTAGAACAAATGAAATTAGACTAAATAGATACAGGTTCGCAATTGTCGAGCACCAAGTCGACATTGTATTTGTCGTGGCATCGCTTACAGACTCGATCGATGACTGGGCGGTTGTCTCTTAGGAAGGTGCGAGCCTGGCAATTAAAGCAGTTTTTATTTATATTATTGGCAACGGGCTCGGCCGGGAGAAAATTAGTTCGGCTCGGAGCTACCGCAACACGTCAGACAGGGTTGTTTCTTGAACGGTTACCTAGTATAGGTGGTTTATTATTACTAATAAAAGAGTCACCAGTAGTAAGTCTGAAATCTAGTCGAAACGTCGTGAAGTGTTTCACATGGCAACGCAACTAATCACTGTAATCATGTGAAAAGGATGAAGGAAAAACTCCTACCTCGACATAACTATGATTGAGATATTCCGCACACGCTCGGATAGTTAACTCTGCAAACGCAGTCTGCTCTTTAATACCGAATCCACCTTCCTCCATGTGTTTTTCGAAAAATTCCAACGTGTTGGAAAGTGCCGTTTCGACCGAGCCCATTTCATCAGGTCTCATGTATTGACACAGAACGACGATCGACTGTAGGATCAACTCTATTTTGCCAACGCGATTCTCGTCCTGAAGGGAAAAGTATATTAGACAAAATGGGTTTTCTTTTTATTAAAATCTCACTTTCAGCTCTTTTCGACTCATAGCGGTCACTTTCGACACATAATTGGCTAATACCGGGAATTTCCTGAAATAAGACGATTATTTTACAAGAAAAATTTTCACGACTGACATTTTTACTATTTTCGGATGCTCTCTTAGCATAGATACGAATCGTGTCATCGCGTGTGACGTGGCTATCCATTCTCGTTTTACCGGCTCTTCTGGAGTACTATCCTCTTCCACTTGCTGTACTCCGAGCGGTACCGGAAGATCTTTTGCAGAAATGAATCGCCCTTTTTTCGGAGGTGGGCCTCCTTTCCGATCTCTGTCCAATATCCGTTTTCCGCCAAACTTTTGTACGACGTCTTCTTCACTTTTTGCGTCCTTCGACTCGTTCTTAGCCTGACGATCTTCTTCACATATATCCTCAGAGAGAGCTATTTTAGGATCTAATGGCATTTCAACTATTCGATCGACAACTTGCTCACATCTTCGGATACAGGCTTCACGAGATTCGATATTAGTCAGGACCCGGATCGAGGATGCTATTCCACTTTTGTAAGAGAGATCTGAAATATGAATGCACAACTTGAAAACTTGGAAGTACTATGAGCCTTACATGTAAGCCTATCTTCCAGCGCTTCTAGCAGTCGCTTCGCTGTTTTCCGGAGAATTGGTTTAGAATTTGCACACGAAGCTTGAAGAAAAGCACGGCCAAAGTGAAATCCAGTTCTGGTATCACCTTCCTTCTCCTACAAAAACGAGAAAACAGTGACGAAGATAAACAAATGGAAGCTTACTAGATCTGATATTAAATTGATAATTGGCAAGTCGTAGGTCTCTGTTTTGGATGCCTAAAATAAACATATTTCCTTTTCAAAATGTCTAATGTTTCGAAACTCACCAGTTCACAAAGATAAAGAGAACAAGATTCAAAAGCAGTCTTGTTCGGCACAAACTTATTATCTTGAGTAGCATCTCTCACCGTGAACATCTCACTATATGAGGCCAACGGATATTTCTTACAATAAGCAGAAATCAGTCGGAAAACGAAAACTGGACAAAGTTGTTCGTAATATTTATTCAGAATCGTGGTGCACACAACTTTTCTCAGCTGAGATGACCATCGATTTGACAGCGCTCTTTCTGCCGTTGTTTCCGAATCTCCACCAGCGTATGCGGCTCTGATAGATCTGACAAATACTAAAACGTCTTCTGCTTCAATCAATTCCCCTTTGTCAAATACGAAAATAGCCATGAATTCATCGACGATCTGTTTCACTTGACAATCTGTCTTAGTACTTCTGACTGCTTTTGCGAATCCAGAGAACGTTGAAGGCCTTAGTGCTGGTCCCTTGACAGCCTTCTGTTGAGCAAGACTGTTGTTTGTTGCGTGTTTTTGAAGGATTCCAGCAACGGATGCCGGCGGTGACACGCTTTTGAGAAGGCGCGCAGCGAAATTTTCTAGCCGTTTTCGGACAAAATCAAACTGAAAGAAATATCACTTTGATGATAATTTAGAGGCGAATTTCTGGAAAAAACCTTATTAGCAGCCGAATCAACGATCACTGTAAGAGTTTGAAATGCAGTTTCAGAAGTGAGGAAAAACTTAAGATTAGCTTCTATGTGTTGTAAGCATGTTAGCGCTGCTTTTTCGTCGGTCATTGCAGATTTGATGAAAGCTGATGGAAGACGGAAAGTAGTGCTGTCCTTGTTTTTTGCAGTGGCCTAGCAAAAATTTTTGATCAATAGAGAATAGCTAGGAAAAACTCACAGCTACCGAACAATTTGCTTTGAGAAAAGTCGTAATATCTGCTGGAGCCATTTTATCGTATTCGAGATTTAAAAAAATAGACTTTCCCGGAATTGTGCCAAATCCCTTTAAAAACTCTGACGGTTTGTCGTTCACATTGACGTAATCGATATCAATTGGCTCTTCTTTTGCAATGGAATTTAGTTGCTCTATTTTATCCTTCAGACGATTTACCAGACATTCACCGGATACAACTCCTTGTAATCGGTATCCTCTTATCAGAATGTACATGTTGCACAGCGATTGACGATCTATTTTATCGATTTTCATCTGTAAAAATGTTAACTATTACTGAAAGTTTTAGCAGACTAATTCTTACATTTTCCGCTTTCTTAATAACTTTCTCTGCTGTCTCTTTGGACATCTGTGACACCAACACAAACTCTTGGGCATCCGATTCTGAGAGTTCATCTAAGGCAGCATCAACCACTCGTTGCTCCGGTGATTTCAGCATTTCTTTTCTCATAGGAAGACTCAAAAAATGGCGGCTCATTCCCGTGTCCCTGTCGATCATTTTGGGTATCGCGTTGGGAGTGAGAAAGAGATTGAGAAGATATTCAAACGAGTCAGACATTCCGTTATCCACACTTACATTATTGTATCTTGACAGTAGCTTCACTAATGCTATAGGAACTTCTCGACTCAATGCAACCTTTGCTTGTCCGAATTGTACGCAACATAGAGAGTTATCAAGGGAGTTCAAGTCCTTCACAAGGTGATTTTCCATACACGTTAAAACATATTGAGCAAAATATTCGCAAAGAGCGCTGTGTAGAGGAAAGCAACTGACCGATAGTGTTTGGCATACTGCACTAGCTACCTGAAAAATACAAGCTTCTTACTTATCTTTCATAGACATCCTGTATTATAATCAATCTTACCGCATGATCTTGCTCGTTTTTCATGCTATTAGATGTCAAGAACTGTAGATATGATTTTGCCAAGTAACTATCTGATTCTACTTGAACGGCATTAGCCACCAATTCCATATATTTCAATTGTTTCGAATTGAAACGCGGAACATTTGACAATTTGACCAAGTCGAATGCTTCTTCTTCGGAAGACGACGGAAACAATTGAGAGAATGTGTTCACAGCCGCACTACGGGTAGAAATATTAGGTGAAGCAAGTGCGGATACCAGCGATAGGAGGAGAAAGTCCTGCTCAATGGGTTCGCAGGATTTCAGATTGGATTCTGCTTGGCGGACGAGCTGGAAAAAAATCTGTTTATTCAAAGCTAGCTTCTATTTTTTCTCACAGCTTTCACAACAATACTCGAATTTTGATCAGTTTCCCGTATCCTATGACTAGCAAAGTAGTACAGCAACGAATGAAATAAGCTTTCAGCAGTGAGCATCGAAACAGTTGTTGAATCCGACGATAGCATTTCTCGAATAGCAAAAAGAGAATTTTCAGCACCAACTGTGGATATCAGGCGAGGTAGAAGAGGTGGAGATGTGCATCGTGAAAATCTAGAAGCCAGTTTGAATTTTTCGGCAAACAATCGAATTTCGTCTAGTAAGAGAGGTGCACGGAATGTGTTTCTGAAATATGAATTTATTTAACACAATATTTGAGCATACAGCCATACCTATTAGGGAAAACAAAGCTTATTTGTGGTACAGATCTACCCATTTTCTTTTTATACATATTCATCACACAAGCTTCAGCAGTAACCGCCGCCTCCTCTTCCTCTTCCATTAATGTCGACGACTTTCCTTCAAAATTTAACGGAAAATGAAACTTTCTTATGAGAATACAATGCACAATGTATCGTAATATCGGGTATTCTTCGTATATCCTTTCGAAATGTAAAATGATGTCCGATCCGGCAGCAATCCAGAGAACGATCGACGTCCAGGCCGTCCAGTAAAGACTTCGGTTGCAAATGAGAGGATCCAGCCTCGGAACTTCAGACTTTGGATAAATTGTTATTTTGAGAAAAGAGTCGATAAGTTTGAATGGTTCTGTGATTTGAATAAGAGGAGAGCATGTAAATTTCGGATGATATAGCGCTGCCCGTTGAGTTAAAGCTGACACCAAATCAACTAGCGATTTTTGAGGTAATGGGGTAGTCTCTTCCTGACACAGCTGCAATATTTCAAACGTTTCATAGTGGTTATGTGATTCTGTTTCGTTCTTACCAATAGCAACATCTTTTCTGAAACTCCACATTCACCAAATATACGAATACAATTCGATATTTCCGCCTCCGGGACCGCAGCGGATTCCATTCCAGTGTACATTTCTCTTTGTGTCTCCAGATACAATAAAAGTGAATAGGATTTGATGAATATCTGCTCGTTGTAGAATAAGTGTTTCGCGTTTGACAAAAATTCGATTACACTTTCACAATAGGAAATGAATTCCGCTTGGAATTTTTCTCGTATTACCCGCGCTTCTAGAGGAATCAACGGGAAATCTCCGGATATCGAAGGAGTGTTGTATTTTGTAGCGAACGCATTTTCTCGTGTGACCAAGAGCGACGATATTGTGACTAACGGAATTTGAGCTACTAGTTCTGACACCATAATTGGAAGGTCATCCTAGAAAAAGTATTAATTCAGTCATTTACGGTAAACTCTCAAAAAAACTCACAATTTCTCTCAGTTTAAGTGTTTCTTTGAAAATTGTTTTGGAAAATATAGAAAAGGGAAACTCTCCAGATTTTGAGTGATAAAATCCGCGAACAAGTTCCCTTAAAAAGCTTCTTAGCATTTTCACCGAGTTTTCTTTTTCTTTGAACAGTTCCTTCGCAGTGATCAAAGCTAATGCCTTCGTGGCTTCAACAGGTTGGCAATTCAATATCATAAAAATGGTTTGCAAATTGGTGGGAGACCTGTTTTGTGGCGGACCTGTCTCATTTACAAATAACGATTCCATGATAGTAACCACGTTTTTCGGCACTTCGCAAATCTTCTTGATTGCTACCATGAATGGGCCAACTATAGTTCTGGTCTTCATGTTTTTCGTATTCAATTTTAGCAAAATATCGATAATTTCCAAATCTAATTCGTAGTATTCTGCATTAATATTCGCACCGATCGCCAAGAATAGTTCACTGATTTCTCGATGGTATTTTTGAAGAGTAATCCAGACTTCAAGACGATTTGCTATGAAAAATCGAATGTGCTCTGATCCACAAAGTAAGCACAATGATCGGAACAGTGATTTTGGGAGGACTTCGCCGCGAACGGTATCAAACCAAGGTTTGAGGAATTCCACATATACATCTAGCTGTTTTTGATGGGCGTTTGAACGAGGTCTGGAAGAGCAGAGTTCAAAAAATGATAAAAAGAAATTTGGTGTTGAGCTTTTTTCATACGAAAATAGAAAAAAAATTAATCTTCGCATATCCCTTATTTTATTCTAATAAAATTTTCAAAACATGTAGAAAGATTTATGTTGATCGCATTTCTAATTTTAGTTTTTTTTAATTTTGCGAACTCGCCTGTTATTCGCATTCTTCCCAAATTTAGCATCAAAAACGTTCAAAAACTCTGCCATTGCAAAACCTTCAACTTGACACTGAGTATACATATCGGGAATAGGGTATTTCGTTGAAAATGGTGCCAGAATCATTCTCACGAGCTCTTGCGAACACTCTTTTTCAATCCATGAACATCGATTCGCTGTTCCTAAACCGACATTCATCCCGATTGCATCGTGTAGAAAAGCATTGAGGTAACATTTGTCAAGCATTGGCTGTTGACAAGCAAGTGATGTAATTATTGAAATGAAAAGCTCGAGAACGTTTTCTGGATAATTTCGAGAGTTACTTATCACGAAGAGAAGACCGCGGTGAAGAGGGATGTGCTGGAAAATGCTGTTCTTATGTTTTTTTTTATTGATTGTGCATTTTACTTTACATATACTTAATGCCCTGAATATTATACTTATGTCGGTGTTTTCTTTTTTAATATTATCAGCATTTTTTAAGCTGAATATTCTTTTTATTTAAAAACTTTCAAAATCCGGTATCTTGTTGTAACACTCACATTCAGCTTGCTCCCATGAATTTTGACTGTTTCCGCCATGGTACCCATAATTCGAAGTTCTATTTTTAGTTTATCACCCGTCATAAAACTTTTCAAAGCGGCGACAAACATTTTTGCTATTTTTGTGAAATTATTCGCAACAATCGCCTCTTGTACACTTTTTTGGAATGTTTCAATGTTAAAATTTATCAGTTCTCCGAATTCTTTCCATTTTTCATCGAGAGCAGGACGAACGTGATGGCTGGATTGCGCAGATAGATTGGCTGAAAAATTTAAATGGTGAATTTATGCAGTTTTATTGAGGAATTGCTTTTTTCGAGTAAATAAGAAAAATTGTTAAAATAAACCTGAATTGTTGATAGTTGGCTTCGTTGGAAGGCTTGCGGTTGATCTGAAGTCCAGCTTTGCTTTAATTCCTCCAGAACTATTCGAAGATGACGGACCCGAAGAAAGCTTGTGCATAACTTTGGCTTTTTTCAAATCTTCCGGTTTCATTATCGTATCGTTTAGCCGTTTGTGCTTTTTCCTTTCCATTTTTGTGAAACTCTGTAATTTTCGCGAGATATCAGAATAACTCGCAAAGAAGAAAGTGGCAATTTAATATCGTTCAGCTGAAGTTGTTGGTAAATCTTCAATTCGATGAGAAAAACGTGAGACAAAAAGAATGGATGATGCAAGCGCGCTCTGCCAAAAAAATATCTTGGCGCGATTTTCAATTTAGGCAGCGTGTCAGAAATAGCTAAATGTCATTAAAGAAAAGAAAATGGAACGCAAAATGAACTCATCTCTATGTCATATATCGGAATCACATATATTCCAGTACAGCGAACAGGAATCATTCTCAAAAATTGTTGTCACTGTTGGTATTGAACAAAAATAGAGAATTTTCTATTAAAAAAAAATAAACAAAACATTTCATAGAAATTCTTTCAGCAGAATCGTTTTATTTAGCTCCTAGCCAATACACAAGTTGGAGAACGGTGACTATTTGAGATATTTAATTTATTTTCAGTTTTTGCACGAAGCGGTTCACGACGGCACTCAGCATCCTTTACGTGAGCATTTAGCGGGTAAAATTCCGATGGATCAGGCGGCTGATTTAGGAAAGGATAAGAAATTGGGTACAAGGTCACCATTAACTAAATAACAAGTTGAAATGTGATTCTTTTTTTCTTGTCCTAACGTCTTCTGGTAATTCTGAATGATTCCTATTTGCAGAAACGCGATAAAGTAAAGGATGCGATAATTAAAATAATCGGATGAGATATTTTATAAGAAAAATGCCAAAAATTGGGAATCTTTACTCTCCGTTGAGTATTTTTTCAGAATCTCATATGAGGCTACTACCTTAAAACTGCATCAGCTTTTAACAGTTAAAACTTGACATACATGTAGTTTATAAGTAAAAGTTTTTCGGAAATCTACTGCATTCGGCAAATTTCTAAGAACAAAATGTGGAAACAGTTTTGTTTATCTAGTCGATTTCCATGGAAAAAGCCTTTAAAATTATCTGAATTCCAGTGATGCCGAGCTATTCTATAAAATAAACTACTCGCTCCGCCCCTTTTCAGAGCCCTGGTGGTCGTTTTTTGAGAATTTAAATATCAATGTCCTGCGGAAAAGCAAAATATGTTTTGTTGATGTCGATTAGCTGTTTCACTTCAATCCTATTAACGTAGACTTCCATTATTCGGTGGCTGATTTTCATGTGGTTTGCCATTTTTCTGAGATTTCAACGCGCGTTCTGGAGTCTGGAACTGCGATTTTGGCAGTCCGAAGATCTTTAAAACCGAATGGATTAAGCTGGAAATTGGTAAAATAGTTATGAATATGGGGATAAATAAACCTCCAAATAATGGATGCACGCAGAACACGCCAGCGGATAAATGCGTCGCGGCAAACTATTTTTCATGCAATTGTGGGAAGCCCTGTATGTATTCGATATTTAAAATTGCCCTAAAAGTTCAAACTGATGCAGAAAAATCGAAAATTGTTATTATTTCTATCAGAAACATGATTTCAAAAAAAAATTATTCACAGGGAAACAGAAATGTTCTTCTATTACTTGACTTTACAGTCAGCATCAGAATCCAATTTGTTCCTGAAAATCCTTGATGTACTTGTCATAGATTACATCTTCTTCATCTGAACTTGGAAGCACTGGGAAAAAAAGAAGACGCATGCAATTGCAGTAGATGAGACGTTCGTGGGCTTCAATCAATTCCAGCAAGGCTTTTTCAAGATGATTCATTTCAGTTGAATTTTGATCTATTTCCGTCAAATTTTTGATGTCGATCACTTTGAACACCTGACTGATATCTTCAAATTCCTTGATAATAGCTCTGTACTTATAAAAATTATTAATCATAAGTGCTGAATCCTCATGCCCATCAATTTCAACCAGTACATCTTTTCTGTAAGATTCTACCAGCTTTTCCATTTTTAAAGCCACATCAGTTTTCAGATGCGCACTGCTATCTCCATTCACGCTATCATCAGCTATTATCATTTCAGAAAACTCCTTGTCAATTCGCAATAGTTTATCGGTGGGCAGACCATTTTCCTGTGCTTCCTGAATGTATTGCTGAAGATATTCTCGATGCAGTTTCAATTCTTTTTGTTTCAACCGAATAACTCTGTTCGTTGTTTCTTCAAAATTATTTGAAGGTTTCACATTGACATTCTGAAAATATAAATATTTTCAAATTCTTGCGTTAGAAAGATGTTTAGAATTAGTAGAACATAATAAGATTGGCTATACTTTTCCAACTTTTTGAAGAGTCAAATGAAAAGCGGAAACTCAAAAATTGGCTGCTAAACTTTTTGAAACCTTGTATGCCGGGAGCGCTTAAAATATTATCACGTCAAATGCGTCAATATCTTATAAAGCGTCAGTAAAAGGTTTTGAGCGCGTGCGCAAATTCAAATAAGATTTTCAGAACGCACAGAAACTCGCTACCGGATTTTTCGAGAATGTTAACCGTCGTTTGCATTGAAGCGCGATGGGCGCGACATCTGCTAATTTTGCATAAATTCTTTTGAAATATATGCAAAAAAATACAAAAAAAATGCAAAAAAAATGCATTTTTTTGCATTACAATGCAATCGCGAATAACATTAAGTGGCATTTTTTGCATTAAAATGCAATTGTGCTTTTCATGAATAACCCCATTACGCGACTTTGGCTAGTTTTTGTCTCGAAAAATGTTTCGGGTAACACCAGCAATTTTTGAGACATTTGTATGAACAAGGGGAAAAAATTAACAAAAAATAAGAAGTTTTTTCGTGTTTTTTTCATAATTTTTCAGCAACGGCAGACATTTACAGTGACAATGCTTTTTTAAACTAATAAGTAAGGAATCTGCTTATCGTGGCATTACGGCGTTTGCGTCACGAGCAAGCATTGAAAACGCTACCAACATCTTCCGAAAATGTCGAAAAGTCATTGAACCCCTCCCTCCCCCTAACTAAGGTAGGTCCCCAGCAACCTAACACCTTTCGAACCCCTTACAATAAATTTTCAGAATATTTTGGGCAGCCGCCGTACGCGTTGATACATTACCTGAGACGTTGACGGTTCATCCTCGTCATTCAACACGTGATCCGCTTCGTTATCAAGTTTAATGCTCGCAGTCAAAATTGCAAAAGCATTTTCCCATTTCATAGATTTAATAACTGCTTTTGCAAATCCGTCCGCCACATCCTGATCGTTACTCTGTAGATGTATGAGAGCCTCCATTTTCATAATATCTTCGAGATTCTGTACGTTTGCAAGTAATAATGTTTTGTGGTCAGAATGATTTGCAAAAACACAATCCGTGCAGAAAAAATGGCAGCTTGTAAAGCCAGTATGAGAGTCGAATGATTGGACTATCCATTTTCTATCCTCCACAGCCTTCATGGTTACTCCGAATTCTGTTATGCATTCCACACAAACTCGTAAGGATGCTTCAGCTGCTACTTTGCATTTTGAACACGATGTTGGAACAATCTGCAAAAATGAATGAAGAAATGGCTTCAAAAAATAAATGAATGTGGTCTACTAGAGATACAGGAAACCTGTATGAAAAATAATAAATTCATCTATTATCTTAATCTCAGTTTATGTTATGTATTGTTGTTTTCGCATTTCTCAAACAATTTTGTTTTGATTATCGATTGTTGTATATTATTAATATAATTTATTACGGCCCGTCACAAATGTGAATTTATATCGTGCTCACACTTAAGATTTTAATTTTACATTTTATTTAAGAGACAATGTCTGAGAGATTCGACCATAGCTCAACTGCCCATAGTCACAGTCTAAAAAAGTTGTTTCAATTGGTCTGATTTTTTATATAGTGGGTACTGGTGATGCCCTAAGTACAAAACCGTATTCAGAATTAGGCTCCGCCCCCTTCGAGTTGAGATACGGTAGGGGTGTTTCGAAAAAATTTTTTTTTTCTTTTTTGAGATAACTTCGATTTCTTTTCTGGAATCGATAATCGGTCACTTATGAAGCATTTTTGTAGTAAAAAACATTTTTCTAGCTCTTTTCCTTCCGACCAAAAAATTGAATTTTCGTAAAAAAATTGTTTCATTTCCGTATTGTGGAAAAAAAATATATTACCGGAAGTGAGATCTTATTGGAACTTTATACTTCAGATTATGGGTTACAAGAATTCATAACTCGTTGGCCGCGGTTTGGGTGCACAATTCATTTTTTTCACGATTTTTGTCATTTTTCTACTGTTTTGGTATCATTTTTCCCATTTTTTGGAAAAAAATATATTACCGGAAATGAGATCTTATCGGAACTTCATATTTCAGAGTATGGGTTACAAGAATTCATAATTCGTTGGCCGCGGTTTGGGTGCACAATTCA
Source organism: Caenorhabditis inopinata (assembly GCA_003052745.1). Classification (NCBI taxonomy): domain Eukaryota; kingdom Metazoa; phylum Nematoda; class Chromadorea; order Rhabditida; family Rhabditidae; genus Caenorhabditis; species Caenorhabditis inopinata. The sequence continues at coordinate 13,300,315 of AP018151.1, read as the reverse complement.
TTTTTTTCACGATTTTTGTCATTTTTCTACTGTTTTGGTACCTTTTTCCCTTTTTTTGGAAAAAAATATATTACCGGAAATGAGATCTTATCGGAACTTCATATTTCAGAGTATGGGTTACAAGAATTCATAATTCGTTGGCCGCGGTTTGGGTGCACAATTCATTTTTTTCACGATTTTTTTCATTTTTCTACTGTTTTGGTACCTTTTTCCCTTTTTTTGGAAAAAAAATATATTACCGGAAATGAGATCTTATCGGAACTTCATATTTCAGAGTATGGGTTACAAGAATTCATAATTCGTTGGCCGCGGTTTGGGTGCACAATTCATTTTTTTCACGATTTTTTTCATTTTTCTACTGTTTTGGTACCTTTTTCCCTTTTTTTGGAAAAAAAATATATTACCGGAAATGAGATCTTATCGGAACTTCATATTTCAGAGTATGGGTTACAAGAATTCATAACTCGTTGGCCGCGGTTTGGGTGCACTAGTCATTTTTTTCACGATTTTTGTCATTTTTCTACTGTTTTGATACCTTTTTCCCATTTTTTGGAAAAAAGGCAGCTGAACCGCGGCCAACCAGTAATAAATTCTTGTAACCCATACCCTGAAGTATGAAATTCTGATGAGGAGTCACGTGGCGTAATATATATTTTTTCCACAATACGGAAATGAAACCATTTTTTTCCGAAAATTCAATTTTTTGGTCGGAAGGAAAAGAGCTAGAAAAATGTTCTTCACTACAAAAATGCTTCATAAGTGACCGGTTATCGATTCCAGAAAAGAAATCAAAGTTATCTCAAAAAAGAAAAAAAAAATTTTTTCGAAACACCCCTACCGTATCTCAACTCGAAGGGGGCGGAGCCTAATTCTGAATACGGTTTTGTACTTAGGGCATCACAAGTACCCATTATATAAAAAATCAGACAAATCGAAACAACTTTTTTTCAAAAAATGAGAAAAATGGTACCAAAACAGTAGAAAAATGACAAAAATCATTAAAAAAAATGACTAGTGCACCCAAACCGCGGCCAACGAGTTATGAATTCTTGTAGCCCATACTATAAAGTATAAAGTTCTGATGAGATCTCACTTCCGGTAATATATATTTTTTCCACAATACGGAAATGAAACTATTTTTTTTTACGAAAATTCAATGTTTTGGTCGGAAGGAGAAAAGCTAGAAAAATGTTCTCTACTACAAAAATGCTTCATAAGTGACCGGTTATCGATTCCAGAAAAGAAATCAAAGTTATCTCAAAAAAGGAAAAAAAATTTTTTTCGAAACACCCTTACCGTATCTCAACTCGATGGGGGCGGAGCCTAATTCTGAATACGGTTTTGTACTTGGGGCATCACCAGTACCCATTATATAAAAGATCAGATTAATTGAAACAACTTTTTTAGACTGTGACTACTGGTGGTCGACCCCCTCAGACATTGTCTCTTAAAATGTGCATATAAGTGAAACACCGACTTTTTTCGTTAAATCTCTAATTTTTTTTCCATTTTTCGGAAATTGCTTGCGTGAAATTAAGAAAACTTTCAAAAAGTAATACTTTCTATTGCGAAAATAGGTGAATAAGTTAATTCAGTAACAAGCGGATTAAAAAACAGGAATTCAAAAAGATTTTTAAAATTTCCAAAAGCCAAAATTCGAGATATTTTGAGAAATTCTTTATTAACTCTTTCTTTTCCTCCTACTCTGAACTTATTTTTAAAGTTTTCCACTCGAAGGATTTTCTAATATTCATTTCTGCGAAACAATAGTTAGAAGTTTAGGAAATTCGTGAAGCAGCAGACGATTCACTGGGTTAGAGCAAAGTCTAGTCAGAGACGCAGAAACACTCATGATATCAGAGAAATCTCGAAGTGCGTCAGCAAAGATTGCGCTTTCGAATTTCGAAGTGCTATATAGCTTACATACTAATCTAAAATCGGGGTGGGGGGAAGATTCGGATTTGAGGATGCGTTGTGACCGTCGCTGTAACTCACCACATTCCCGCCAATCATTCTCACAGCAGCATTCAAAATTCTGATTTTTCTCAATATATCAATGTTCACAATATAATGCACGAATGCATTTTTCTCTTCACAGACGGGGCATTCGAACTGTGCCAAAGTGGATAAGCACAGGACACATATCGTATGAGGGCACGAGCCAGTGACTGGTTGTCGAATGTCGTCATCTAAAATTACAGAAAACAATTTCAGACATTTTCAGGAAAAATTGACAAATCTTGAATTTTAAGCAAGCGGGGATAACGGTGATGGCCCTATATTAAAGATGCTATTTAAACTAAAGAGTTCTTTGTAATATGGTGGACAAAACGTATTGCGCAAATGTTCGGGGCTGTTTTTCTAGTTTACACCGGTTCACAAGCCATCAAAATACGAAAAAAAATGGAAATAACTTATTATCGCCGTAAAAAAGTTCCGACATTTTTTCGAGCCCGCGAAAATCGGGATTTGAATTTAGAGGCTCCGCCCATTTCATCAGCGCATTTGCTATGCGCGATATATTTTTATCAGAAGAACGAAAAAAAAAAATAAATGACGCAAATTGATATATTTAAACATTCGAAGAAACGTGTAAAAAAGTTCACGATTAATACAATTTCGTTCTTTTAATCCAGTTTAATTCTGAAAATTCAGAAGAAAAAATAAGGAGCCTCTAAATTCAAATCCCGATTTTCGCGGGCTCGAAAAAATGTCGGAACTTTTTTACGGCGATAATATCTTCGTCTTTGATTACAGTAATCTTACAGAAAAAAAAACGCTTCAAAAATTGAATACTGATAATCGATTTTTTAAATCGAAGTTTCGCCCTATAGCACATAAAATGGTGTTGTTATATTAATAAATGCTCTTCTAAATTAGCGTTAAAAAAGAATAATAAGCTGTCAATTTGAGCTAAGAAATAGAAAAATAGGACGGGGTAAAACTCCTCCCACTTTCGCATCCTCCTGGCTCACCTTTTCGCAAAGATGGTGCACGCGGGGGTGCGCTGAGAATTTTAAAATTTTTTTTCGAACTTTCCGGTTTTTTCTTAAATATTCTTACTTACTGTGCCATTTTTCTTTAAAATTAATTTAATTATTTTTAAAAATTGAAAGATTTCAAAGCAATTTCCGGTAAAAAATCCGGGGAAAATTGTTGGTTTTCAAGTATTGGAATTTTATCTTCTTTCAATTGATATCGTAATCATATTACCTAGAGTTTTGAGAATCGCTGTCGTCAAACCAAATTTTTCAAACCAAACTGCTTTACTTAAATTATAGTTCAATGAATCTCATGATTTTAAGTGATATTTTCTATTTTATTCATAATTTCTTCCAATTTCTTGTTGTACTATTCTCTCGAATTCGCCTATGCGTTTTCCGTTTTTTTTAAAGCTTAACTAACTTTTTAAAACTATTCTGCAACTAAAAAAATCGTTTTGTTAGGCAAAAATCGATAGAATTGCGAAATTCGCGATTCAAAGGTGGGCGGAGCCAATTTTTTCATTTTCGAAAAAGCGTTCGTAGCCATTTTATCGAATTGACAATCATTCAATCTACTTCAAAATTCATTAAACTGTAATTTAACCGAGTGACATACCATACAATTTTCCGCAATGAAGGCATTGCAAACATTCGAAGAAAGGCATTTGAAAATGATGAATTTCTTATCAATATTTATCAGAAAATAAGCATTCATAATAAAACGTTTATCAGTGTACAATGAAAAAAGAATGAGCTTTTGCAAAATCAATGATCCTTAAAAAAGGCAAAAAGGATTTGAAGAAGCCATGATTTATCACCAATGTTCTCCATAGAATCGCAGAAATATTGAGTATAGTCTTCCTCATTCGACTTATTTTCAGGTCTATTCGGAAAATATTTATATTTTATAACACATGCTACAAGATTCTTGTGAATCGTGTTAAGCAACAGTAGAAGCGCCGTATCGGCAATCAGGCTTTGATCCGTGATTTCATAAAGAAATATCGCATTTGCAATAGAAGAGTACACTGGGCTCAGGTCTTCATTTTCCCATCGTGCGACTTCTTGCTGAATTGCAGAATTCGTTTCGTAACGATTCCAGAGTACATTTTCAACTTTCTTGGTCTTCTCGAGAAATTCTTTTTCGCGAATTTCTATTTCATTTTGCAACTCCTGAAAAAATTAGAATTTTGCTCTAATCAAATGTTCTAAACAAATGCCGGAACGGGCGGCGCGTCGAATGATCAACACCTTTGATAGTTTATGCAAATATATACTTTTATATAAAATATATATAAATATATACTATGGCAATGATGAGAAAATAGTAAAATTATTTATTTGAAAGCCAAAAATAAATTAAAGGCGCATAGACTTTCTCGGTGGCGATACCCGACACCGCCTTGCATTTTAATTGAACATATTATCGCCGTAAAAAAGTTCCGACATTTTTTCGAGTCGGGATTTGAATTTAGAGGCTCCGCCCATTTCATTATCAGAGCGCATTTGCTATACGCGATATATTTTTTGAATTTTTATTTATTTTTTCTGAATTTTCAGAATTAAACTGGATTAAAAGAACGAAATTGTATTAATCGTGAATTTTTTTACACGTTTCTTCGAATGTTTAAATATATCAATTTGCGTCATTTATTTATTTTTCGTTTCTTCTGATAAAAATATATCGCGCATAGCAAATGCGCTCTGATGATGATGAATGGGCGGAGCCTCTAAATTCAAATCCCGACTAGAAAAAATGTCGGAACTTTTTTACGGCGATAATAGTACTGAACTAAAATGTATTTTTTTTTTGCATTAAAATGCTATCGTGAATAAGATTAAAGTGGCATTTTTTGCATAAAAATGCATCATGAATAACCCCATAAATATGCATCATTCAGACAGAAGTTTTCGTTCAAATTGAGATACATCTCGGTTCTCGGTTATAGTTCTCTAATTTCCTCCAATTTTTTCATTAATATCTACCTATCGCATTCTAGTTTCCAGGATTTTCAGAAATCTGCTGAGCAGTAGATTTCTTTTTTATTAACAGCGTTAGAGGAACAAGTGAACTAACAAAAATGTTGTTTTTTTTAATGAAAAAACAACAATGAATGTGAAAAACAAGGATTATTTTCCGAGCTGCATCGGTTTTTATGCTGAAAGTTACGCTTTAAAAAGTTCTGAAAAAAATACGACACTCCGACAATCGCTCAGAGTCTACACCAATCATTTGAATTTTTTATTTAAATTTTTTGATTTCTATTTTTAAAACGATCTAGTACAGTGGAGACGAACTCACCTCCATTTCGTTTAACAGACCTTCAAGTTTGCTATTATTGGGGAATTCACATTGTTTTGCATTTTTACAAGTTCCGGCGCGTCTCCTACGTTCCGCGTCGTCTATCCTCTCCATGTGCTCATCAATTTTTGTGTCAATTTGCTCTATTTCTCTTGCGTCCAGTTGAATTATTTCAAATTCTTCATACTTTTCTCTAATCTCACTCAATATTTGAATTGTCCTCTGCCACTCTTCTGAATCTTCAGAATCAATCGATTTGTTTAAAGCGTATTGCAGAAAATCGCTGATTTCTTCTCTCTGATATTGTAATAATCTTTGACGCAGTTTCGAATTTTCTTCATATGCCTTTTTTATGATTTGCAGAGATTTATTTTTAGCTTGCATCAGTTCGGGTAGATCAATTTTGAATGCGAAATTTGCCAGCATTATACAATCTTCCATTCTCTCCCAATTATTCATTTTCAGGAATACGCGATAATCGACGATTGCGGCTCTGTATTTTAGAATTTCTCTTTCAAAATATTTACACTTAAGTTCTTTTTTAAATTCGTCTTCTTTTAGTTTCCTCTTCAAGACATCTCCATGAACTACGAAGCTTAACTGTTCCAGTTCGTTATTTTTGAAATGATCATCAAATCTCTCGAAGCGGTGATTTTTTTGGTGTGCATTATCCAATATGCAATTTGAACAAACTAGTGCCTTTTTCAGATTACGCAGTTTGGAATCATTATTTCCCAATTCCAAATGGACTTTAACGGACCCGTTAGGGAGTATTTCTGCGGATCCAGAAGCTGTTGCACATGTCACACATATTCTCAACTTTGCTGTTGCACTGCAATCAATGGTTCCACATTCCCACACTGTTTTCTGAAAAAAAAATGAATGAAAACTCAAGCGAAGCCATTTTTTCATTTGGCTTTTCATAATAGAAACAATATTTGTGAATGCTAAATGAAAGATTCCGTGAGAATAAGTGAGTAATGCTGCCACCAAGCTGAATTTTCAGCAATTAAATAAATTTTTCTTCTCTGGGAAACGAAAAGAAAAACAACTAAAAATACTAGTTGTGGTATTTTAGTTTTAGAGGAAGAAAAAAAGAAAAACATTTTAAAAATTTCTGGAAATTCAGCTTGGTGGCGACACTTCGGAAAATGAAGGACGGCCTCTTTTTGTGACTTTTCATGATTTAAACAGTATTTTTAGTTGTTTTCTTTTCGTTTCTCAGAGAAGAAAAATTTATTTTTCAAAATTGCTGAAAATTCAGCTTGGTGGCAGCATTACTCACTTATTCTAACGGAATCTTTCATTTAGCATTCACAAATTTCTTGGTTTTATCAGTGGTTTAAATGAATTTCAGACTGTTAACAAATTTTTGTTTAAGGCTCCGTTCGTTTTCGACTTTTGCTTCAAATTGTCTGTGTTTTTCCGGAATTTCAACAATCCATCGAGTCTTCTGCTGCATTTCTTTTGTTTCTCATATGAAACGGAGACCGGAATTTTTTTTGGATTTCGCCGTATTTTTCAGCCTTTTTCTCAGTTTTTCACAATTTTTAAAGGGTTTCGTTGCACTTTTATGCGTTTTAACCGGTTTTTTTAAACGTATTTTCGAAGTTTTCGTCGTTGTTTTTAGCATCAGTGAAAGCAAAATTCAAGATTTCCTTATTTCCAGCACACATGACGCCGCAAACGACTAGAAAAAAGATAGCTCAAAACGCCGAAAAATCTATCGGAAGGTGGGAAAATAAGAAAAAAAGTTTATTACTAAGTTTCAGAGCTTTTGCCTGTGGACTCATTCCGTTCAGATTTTCGCCGATTCGTTAGATATGTTCGACAGTGCCCGGAGCCTTTTCGCACCCCCGAGTGCATCAAAAATGCGCCGGATTATCGAGAATCTTAACAATGATCATCTGACTAAATTGAGACATCAATTAAAACATGTTACTGATTTCACGATTATTACCGACGGATATTCGGATTTGAGACGGGGATTCCAGTTTTACTCTCTGCATGTAAGCTACGTCGACGTGAATTTCAACCGCAAACTTTTGGTAATTTTGTTTAGTTCAACGGAAAATAAAAGTCCTTTTTCAGTTATGTGGAATTCAAGGAACCAAAGGAGGTGATGATGTGTCGATCGGCGAAACTCTTTGTGAGCAAATGAAAAAATTCGGAATGCAATTCACTGATTGTTCTGCAATGACTTCAGACGGGGCGACCCCGCTTATTCTGCTAGCGAGTTCTCACAATTTAGACAGGTATACATTATACATTTTTCATCTTAACAATTGTTACAATTGTTACAGAATTCACTGCGCTTGCCATTTGCTCAATCTGGTCATCAGTGATTTTGCAACTAATCGAGATGTGAGAAATATCGAAAAACGAGTTCAAAATTTTTCTTCTCACCTTGCACGAACTAAATCAGACAAAGCTACTCTGAAAGCAATGTCTCTCTCTCTCTCGAGGAATCACCTCCTCTCTGCCTCTTCCTCTACCGGCAAACCGGTTTGCATCTGATGTCGTGGAAGTCTCCACAACCAAGAAGATCTTCCAAGAGAACTCAAATAAAGAAACTCACACGTCAATTATCGTCACGGGAATCAACTAGAATATCCCCCATTCTAATCAATGGCCACGCCTCTGGCCCAGGTGACCAGACCAACTGATGACCATCTGCCAATCCATGCGGATCAGCACTATAAAGGGACTGCCGATCAGAAAGAAGGCCAGACTCGCAGGCTCACAGACTCGCAGACTCTCAGACTCTCGTCCACTTCCTCCCACGACCAATGTCTACAACACCAACACAGTCCACATCATCGCTCATCAAGGCGGCCCCAGCCGGCGTCAAGTCTACAGTACCAACAATGCCGCACGGGATTCAAGGGACCACGACCGACGACGGCCATTCCGGTCAGTGTGAGGAACTCGAGCCCCTTCCGTCTTTTCCATAAATAAAACGTTTTGAGTAAATGCTTCCACCGACCAACTCGGCGGGTTCGCCACCCGACCCCGCCGAGACATCTGATGCTCAAGCAATATGTTGAACACGTAAGAAAGTATTGATTTTTTTTCAAAAATGCCTTTTGTTGCGAATACTACGTATTCACAATAATCAATTAAACTTCCACTGAAAAATTTCCTTATTTCATTTTAATCCTTTCTTACAGCTTTCGCCGCGGGAATTTGAACTGCCGCCGGAAACACTGGGTCTCGCCGCGACGCCCGCGACTCGCGTGCGGTTTTGGGCCTTCAACAAGTTTGGACTTAATTCACCATCTTTTTTTATCATCATTCTCATCAATCTTTTTCCATCGAAACAACGATGGATTTTTTAATGGCGTTTTATTGTAATTTTTTTTGCCATTTTTGATAAATTGAGGTTTTTTACAGCCGACCAACAGCGTCAGGCTTTTTCCCCTCAATAAACATTTTAATAATTAATCTTCTTTTTTTCTCTTTTTAAAAAAGAACGCTTTCATCCGCACAGCGCTAGGTGGGTCGCCATTGAAGAGTCATCTTTAAATGACTCGTCAAATGGTGCATCGACCTAATCATAGGCATTCTACCACGCCCCGTTTATAAAAATTAAAAAACAAAAATTCACGTAGAATTAATCATTAAAAATTCACGTAAAATTTATAACAATTAAAATTCATCGATTATTTCGCGATGAATTGCGTCATCAGAACGTAAAAATAATTAACCAAAGCTCAAAATAAAACATTTGAGAGACGAACATGACAAAAGTCAGTAACGTGATTAGCAATTAAAAATTCACGTTTATTTTATATCAATTAAATTTCATCGATCATTTCGCGATGAAATGCGTCATCAGAGCGTAAACTTAATAAAGCATAGCTCAAAATGAAACCTTTGAGCGACGAACATGACAAAAGTCAATAAAATATAAACGTTTACTTGTGAAACAACGCCGTGATCCGTTGCTAAACTAAACACTTCAATGCCTATCATTAATTGAATATCGTTCAGGCATCTCCGCCACAGGATAAAGCAATCAGAGCCGTCATATCCCGACTACTGTCCAACGTTAACAAATTTGGACGCTAATCAAATTGGAAAACAATACGAGAGAAGAGTGAGTATTTTAAATTAAAACTATTATCGCCTTAAAAAAGTTCCGACATTTTTTCGAGCCCGCGAAGCCTCTAATTTGAATTTAGAGGCTCCGCCCATTTCATCATCAGAGCGCATTTGCTATGCGCGATATATTTTTTGAATTTTTATTTTTTCTTCTGAATTTTCAGAATTAAACTGGATTAAAAGAACGAAATTGTATTAATCGTGAATTTTTTTACACGTTTCTTCGAATGTTTAAATATATCAATTTGCGTCATTTATTGTTTTTTTTTCGTTTCTTCTGATAAAAATATATCGCGCATAGCAAATGCGCTCAAATGATGATTAATGGGCGGAGCCTCTAAATTCAAATCCTGACTCAAAAAAATGTCGGAACTTTTTTACGGCGATAATACCATCTCCAAAAAAAATTAGTTCCAAATAAATAATTTGGGCAAGAACATGACGAAAGTCATCAATATTTTACGTGATTAATCAGGAAAAATTACGTATATCTGACAACAAATGAGATTTATCGATCAATCCTTAAAGAATTACGTCATCAGAACGTAAAATTAATTAAGCATAGCTCCAAATAAATCATTTGGGCGAGAACATGACAAATGTCATCAAACATTTTACGTGATTAATCATGAAAATATATCTGACGGACCCGCTCGACCGGGAACATCCCCTTGCAAGACTCATAATGGCTGAAGAACAAGAGAAAAATGGACACTTGCCAGCACAGTATCTCATCGCAGCTGTCAGAACGCAGTATTGGATCAGAAAAGACGGAAGACTTGCCCAAAACGTCATCTCGAAATGCGTTCCATGCAGAAAGGTCAAAGCCTTCCCATTCGAATATCCGTACAGAGCCGAACTACCATCCCTTCGAACAACACCGTCGACTCTCTTCGGAAGAGTAGGAATAGACTACTTAGGCCCGATCGACTACAAAAACAATGAAAGTGAAGAAAAACAATCGGCTTACGTCCTCATTTACACGTGTCTCACGACAAGAGCAGCACATCTCGAACTTGTGCCAGATAACACGACAAAAAGCTATATAACTGCCCTAGAAGCTATCTTTAGCCAGCGGGGAGTTTCAACACACATATATAGCGACAATGCAAGAACATTCGTGCTAGGTCATTCTATGATCAACGAAGACATAAACAACTACGATCCAGTAATGGACTTTATCAGTCTTATGGCGAGACGAGCCATCAAATTCAAATACATCACCCCGCTGTCACCATGGCAAGGCGGAATATATGAAAGAATTGTAGGCATCGCCAAGAAACAACTAAGAAAAATAATTGGCAAACACACGCTACCGTACTTTGATTTATATTCAACATTGAAACGAGTAGAAGCCGTAATCAACTCACGGCCACTCGCCAAGAACCCGAGCATGTCTAACGACGCGTTGGTAATCAGACCAATCGACTTCCTATAACCGTCAGTTCTTCTCGAAATCCCAAACGAAACGGATAGAGAGGAAGAAGACGAGTACCGAATAAACAATGTACAAACAACAGAACAAACGACAAGAGAGCACCTGCAAATGCTAGACAGAGTCCAGTGTTGTTTATGGAACGAATGGATAAACCACTATCTTCTAGCCTTAAGAGGAAGCCACATGAAAAGCAAAAGAGCAAGTCTACACACTCCGAAAGTAGGGGAAATCGTGATAGTCATGCCACAGAATAATGACAAAATCCCAAGACATTGCTGGCCTCTTGGAAGAATTGTGGAAGTACCAGAAGACCCAATCAGAACAGTGAAAGTACTATTTGACAACTCCATCAAGGAGAGATCAGTAAACCAGTTAATCCCACTGGAAATGGAGGACAAACCAGGTCGTCCGTCGAAGCGGCAGAGTTGAAAACCTACCGTAATCCAGGTATATCATCTCTTCTCCAGCCAGAACAACCCTCGTGGAAAAAAACACATGAGAATATCAGGCCTCAACCGGCTCCCTCCAGGAAACTACTTCCCAGAAAGGCAAAAGAAGGGCCAAAACATTATACCGTAGAACATATGGAAATCAGTGAGAACCTCCTCCCCCCGGGAGTGTTGCGAATACTATTATCGGTTCGCGAGTACGCAAGAAACCGCTTAGAGATGGGGTTTGGGTCTCGTTAGGAAATTGGCGCGTTAAAAGGCGCCAATTTAAAAATTGAAAGAAAGCGCACACACTGCGTTTGTTTTTCTTTTCGAAAATTGAAATCGAATATTGGAATTTTTTTCTATTTATATTTTGCTTCGAAAATCATGTTTTTTTTAAAATTAATTTTTATTGTCAATTTTTTTTAACTGCTTATTAAACTGAATAAAGTATTATTTACCGGAATTTAAATGTTTTTTTTTCAATATTAGAAGTTTATATTCTTCAAATTAGTATCTTTTCACTTGCAGCTAATTGTTTCAACAGAAGTGATGAAGCTTATGGTAAGGAATACCTGTCAAATAAAATTTATAAATATTAATTTTCAGGTTTTTCGTGAGAAGAGGTTTTTTATGGTTAGACACGCGAGGTCGCTGAATGATCCGGACGTTTTAGAATCTGGAGAATCAGCTGGTCAACCATCCGGGGAAGGATCGAGAGAGGATTCTGGAGAGAAAGTCATCGAAGGTAACTGAATCTTCTCCTTTTTCTCTTTTTTCAAATCATCTTCTCTTTCAGAAAATCTTCTCTTCGACGAAACGAACGTCTTCAGTTAAAAACAATGTTAAATATACTCTTCACGTCAGTCAGTGAATATACTTTTTTTATTTGAAAAATTGGAAAAGTCTATAAATAATTTGTAATTTATATGTTTAACTGTTGAATGATGTGTCATCTGCGCCAAAATGTAAAACTTTGGATAATTTATAAAAAGAATGTGGAACTAAAAGCCATGCGTTTCTGTGTTCAATGTAGAAAAGAATAAACAATTGTTGTTTCTTAGTTATGTCGTCCTCGCCGCTGGAGCCTAAGTTCGCCAAAGTGCGAATCGAAGGGAGAGTTCATCTGATGAGAAGAAGCTTGTTGAACTGACAATAAAAATTAATTTAAAAAAAAACATGATTTTCGAAGCAAAATATAAATAGAAAAAAATTCCAATATTCGATTTCAATTTTCGAAAAGAAAAACAAACGCAGTGTGTGCGCTTTCTTTCAATTTTTAAATTGGCGCGTTTTAACGCGCCAATTTCCTAACGAGACCCAAACCCCATCTCTAAGCGGTTTCTTGCGTACTCGCGAACCGATAATACGTATTCACAATAATCAATTAAACTTTCACTGAAAAATTTCCTTATTTCATTTTTTACAGCTTTCGCCGCGGTAATTTGAACTGCCGCCGGAAACACTGGGTCCCGCCGCGACGCCCCGCGACTCGCGTGCGGTTTTGGGCCTTCAACAACTTTGGACTTAATTCATCATCTTTTTTTATAATCATTCTCATCAATCTTTTTCCATCAAAACAACGATGGATTTTTTAATGGCTTTTTATTGTATTTTTTTGCCAATTTTGATAAATTGAGGTTTTTTACAGCCGACCAACAGCGTCAGGCTTTTTCTCCTCAATAAACATTTTAATAATTAATCTTCTTTTTTTTCTCTTTTTAAAAAAGAACGCTTTCATCCGGACAGTGCTAGGCGGGTCGCCATTGAAGAGTCATCTTTAAATGACTCGTCAAACCTTTTTTTAGTATGGAAGTGCAAGTAACTATTCTCAGCTTCAACGTTTCTTCGTTAAAAAAGAAGAGTTGCTTTCAGCTGGAAAAGGATTATTCGTACGCGTCAGAAACCATTCCAGCATTCCGTTATGTGCAACAAGCGTTATTAATTATCAAAATTAAGGTGGGGGGATTATTACTTTGGGGGAGGGGGCTTCCATACGAAGTCGTTATCCAATATTAATCTCCCGCAAGTTGAAATGGGGGAGAACATTTGGGTCTTAGGTAATCTACAATAATCAACCCCCAATAAACAGTACCAATCACATCCACCAGAAGATCCAGGAATGATAGTTCGGCGTTATCTTAGTTGCGGGGGGGGGGGCAATGATTTTTAGTCATTTTTGAAGGTTTTTTTCAGGATTTTTTTTCTGGAAATGTTAATAGACATACTCGAATAGCACTAGCAATTTTTAGAACAATTTTGTTGGCCGACAGCAAAAATACGCAAAAAAGAAAATGACTAGGTGACTGGATATTTCTTGGCGATTCCGGCCCATCTCTTAAAATTTCGCTTCATTATGATATTTGAAATAATGATTAACTGTCTGATGATCGAAACCCAATGCTTGCAAAAAAATTAAAAAAAAACCCTCCAAAAATGACTATAAATCATTGGACCCCCCCCCAACTGAGATAGGCATCTGTGCCCCGTCTTTTTTTCTTTGCGTCTATGATGAGAAGCTTACCTCTCTAGATTCGTCATTATGAATTAAAAATTAATTTTTCCATTTTTTCGTGCTGTTTTCCTCTGTTTTTTTCAGAAAAACTGATGTGTTTAAGCAGATACCGTAAAACCTCTAATAGATTTGCACCCCTAATTGATTTGCGCCCCTTATAGTATTGCCCCCGCAGACGCAAGCTTGAACAATAGTATTGCACCCCTAATTGATTTGCGCCCCTAATAGTATTGCCTCCCTAATTGTCTTGCACCTTTGTGATGACACAATCGGCGCCACGACAGATTTTTTAAAATCGAAGTTTGAGGTTTGAGAACTGTAAACCACCCATACGCGTTTCAATAGTGAAAAGAGAGCAAACCAATTTAGATTTGTTACTTTTTCTTATTTCATCATTTTTTAATTGTTTCTTCTTCTTTTTGTTTGATTATATGAATTTTGAATTTTTAAATGTTTTTCTCTATCACGTACATATTTGACATCCAGATGAATACGTTGAAAAAATTGTTGATTTTTTCATCGATTATTAAAACATTTGGTTCCTCGACGGAGGTGTCATGGTCATAGAGAATCTTTTTTCAACGATGAGACCACAGAGCATCTCCTTAAATCTATCATCGGAACCACTTTGTTAGGAAAAAGACTGTTAGTCTGGGATTCATATCGTTCATATCGTTGCCACATTAACACGGACACCAAGAAAGTGATGTAAATCCTACGTGTTGATATGGCTGGGATTCCTGGAGGAACCACTAAATTCATTCAAGACGTAGACGTTGAATTTCTAGCATTCCAACAGAATTTCAATTATAGGCATCAGATGTGTTTGTTTAGTCTGTTTAAAAGTATGAGAGATGGATGATTCATGGAGTCAAGTCGTACACAGACTCAGGAAACATGCGTCCTCCTCCACAATGGAAATTTACCTACAATGGATTTTGGACGCTTGGAAACAGCTATCAGAATCTTTGATCAAATAATCTTTCACCGGATGTGGGCTGAAGAATGCTATGGACCGATCCGAAGATTGCAAGATTCATTGTTTCAAAGACGAAGGCATAATACCAGAGGGATTGGAACTGATGAAACGAAAAAGCGAAGAAGCTGTCCAGTCATTGTATTTAGGTTCAGTTGTCGATCGCATTGGTGACATTGACTTACAAGGCGAAGAAAACGAAGAAAGTGAAGATTAAGACGAATTCGACATTGATATTATTTCATAATTTTTGTTTGCTTTTTGCTTCGATTTTTTGTTCAAAATTGTGTTGTTTTTTGATTGGAACTCTTGCCGTTTTCTTACTGAAAGACTTGCCATTTCGGACTGAAACTTTTTTGCAAATCGTAATAAATTCTTATTTTTTTGAGAAGTCGACAGGAAAAAAACAACGAGAAAAATAGCTTTTGAACAATAGTATTGCACCCCTTATTGATTTGCGCCCCTAATAGTATTGCCTCGCGGAGACAAGCTTGAACAATAGTATTGCATGCAACACTATTTGAGTTTTTACGGTAAATGTAAAGAATCGCAACTTTCAGGTACCATTTCTACAGTACCTATAGAAACTCCATGTCCCGATGGATTCGTTTTCGAAAAAAGAGAGGTAAGCTTTGAGTAGAAATAAAAATTAGTGAATAATTTTAAAATTGGAAAGTATTGTTTTGATATTTCAGTGATGGAAACCAGAAACCCACCACACTTTGGTGACTCTTCGTAATATCCTCCAACTCCTAAGAGGCGAACAACCGGTAGAATAAAGACCTTAAAGGTAACACAATTAATTGTGTTGTCAATATTTATAATTGCTCCAGGAGCACTGGAAAACTCAAAGAAATAAGGAAATTTTAATATCCTGGAAGCTGGAAGAGAAATCCAAGATGTAAATGGACAAGCTGGGACTGAGGACGAATTGGCTGCGTTTGTCAAAAAAAAACTCGACCAATGTCTTGACCCCCACGTATCCTCTCTCTGCTCTTTACAATCCTTCACCGGATGCTGCTGCGATCACTCACGGACTCACATTGACGGTGATAAAGTATTAGATTTTTAACATACAAAAGTATTTTTCCAAACTCAAATGGCGGTTAATCTAGCTAACAGAAACGCTTCCTTGATAGCCCAATCGAACCCGGTCTCTAACGGGTTAGATTCCATTTCGGACTCCCTCCATTCGGTAAAATCGCGTTTTAAATTTCTGCGTTTCCATTTTCGGTAAGTAATTTCTATTCATATTAATTCAAAATAAAACAGTTATTTCTCAGGGAAAAGTGATCGATATGTCTACTTTGTCATTGAAGGATTCTACAACTCGTGAACACATTCGTCTCCAACATTACATCTTTCAACTACTAGGAAAGTCGTGTTCACCACAAGAAGAAATTCAGAGAAATTGGATTATCCCTGAAGAAACGAAATTCAGATACGAAAACCCATCAGCTTTTCCATTAGAGCTATTTGATAATTTAAAAAGTGAGACTTAGATATTATAGCTCATACTGAACACAAGAATTAATTTTCAGCTATCTTCCTGGAGTTTTTCCAATTAGATGGCTCCGAGTTGGATTCCGAAAATTACAACGAGAGCTTCGCAACTTTGCCACTGTACAAAAACTACTCTTCTAACGATTTGAAAAAGAAAAAATTTAATCAGATGAAATCTGCTAAGCAGAATTTTTTGACCCACAAATTCAGAAATGCTTTGAAAACAGCTCTCTGAGTTATAAAGAAAGTGAAATCATCTTGAAACCCATTTTTATAGAAATTAATTACGTCAGGGGAAGCTGGTGGTCGCTGGTGGATCTAAAGAAGGCTTTTTTTGCGACGCCAGGTTTAATCAAATTTATTTATTTTCATACTTTTATTATAGATTTCTTTTTCAGCGTCACTATGCGAAAAACGCTTCGAAACGAGGAAAAAACCGCGGCACCTCTGAAGACATCGATGAAATTCACGAAAATGAAGAAAATATCATCTAAAGAAACTCGATCTCACAAAATTGTTTTCTTCTTTTTTTGTTATTCCTGTAGTTTTTTCTTGTTGTTTTTTCCTTTAGATAAACATTGATCCATGAAACGCAGAATAGTGATTGTTTCAAGAAGATACAAAAATCAATAACGGTTTCGTGGCAAAAAAAATTAATGGAAGACGCACATGTGCCCGGTGGAAGTGCACATGTGCACACCTATGGGGCTCGGTGCCCCAAACGTGACGACACGCTTACCGCGTAGCACCGGAAACCGCGCTCCAACCTGGGGCACACGTGCCAAAATTACCTGAGCACGTAAAAACCGAAAATAATTATGAAAATTGTAAAAATTCGTGGAAAAAAACGGACGTTTTCTAGCACATAATAATGAGATAGGGGAAGGGAGGGGGGAATTCTTGTGTTATACCCAGTGTTCTCGTATTGTTGGGCGTGGCGCCCGTGGGACAACGACCCCCTTTCCATTTTCTTTTAGGTAAGGCTTCCATTTGGGCGAAATTTCGGCCGTCTCGTCTCGTCCTCGTCATGAAATCGTCTGGTTTGCGTAAGACGAATGCATTGACGAACGAAGACGAGGAGACGAAAAACGGGATTAAAGACGATTTTTTTTCTTTGTCTTTCGTGGGAGCCTTACTTCTAGGAACACCAATCCATACCAAAATATGAAAATGCCGAAGTCCGGCGAGACTTATTGATACCCCGCGATAAGTGGAAAATGGAAAAAAAAGCATTGAGTTGCAAGTTCATCGCACGCTTTCACCCTATGCATGCAAGCTTCTGTACACGGTTTACGCACCGACCACTTCTGAAAGTCCAAAAAAATTCTTGTAGTAGTATGATTTCGATTATTGCAGATACTCCAGATACAGATGCAGATGCAGATATTGCATATACAATCACAATTAAAAAAGTAAGTTTTTTTCCTTCAGCTTTTCTTTCTTTTTTCTATGTTAAAGTCACAAACCTTAGAGTTTAGTTGAATCTTTTCAAAGTTCTCCTCTGTAAGTCTGTTTTTCAGATCTTCAAATAAATTCATCAACGCATAATTGAAAATGCTGCTATCAAAGGATCCGTCCAATTTACAAATTGGACATCTGGAATTGTCTTCTAGCTCCTTGAGACATTTCTCGCAGATAGTGTGAGGGCATTTCCCAAGACGTGGTCTCCTTTCACTCAAGTCTAGAAATATGTTTTTTTAATTTCTTTCAATTCAAATTAATAATGATTTTAATGGAGCTCATCAACATGAAATCCTGACCAAACCAATGCGATCACGGACCCGCACACAACTTTCTTTCAAACGAACATATTATCCATCCGCGAGTACGTGATTTTTTGTTTAAAGGCGCTGTTTGGGTCTCGTTAGGGGATAGCGCGTTTTAACGCGCCAATTTAAAAATTGTAAGAAAGCGCACACACTGCGTTTGTGATTTCTTTTCGAAAATTGAAGCGAATATTGGAATTTTTTCTATATTTTGCTTCGAAAATCATGCTTATTTGTTCATTTTCATGTCAATCATTAACACAAAAAAAAGAAATCACAAACGCAGTGTGTGCGCTTTCTTACAATTTTTAAATTAGCGCGTTAAAACGCGCTATCCCCTAACGAGACCCAAACCGCGCCTTCAAACGAAAAATCACGTACTCGCGGATAGATAATAAATGCTTGGAAAAGGTGTCGAATTGAAGAAATCCACGATTTTGTGATTGAAAGTAGTGAATTTGAAAAATTGAAAGATTCAAATTGAAAGAATTGAAAGAAGTTACGAACAAGCCCGAATTGCAGTGTCTGCACAGAAATGAAGTGAGAGCTCAGATGTTTTGAATATTTATGTGCCTTTTATTGAATGTTTTACAATTATTTTTCAAAGCCAAAGCGTACCATAATGATTTATACAAAGAGGGCAGAAAATTGAAGAAACGATGGACATTTTCAAAACGAAACTGGCGAAAAATGTTGACAGAAAACGAAGATGGTGTGATAAGAAAAGTCAATATTTCCGCAATGGCAATGCCTTTTCCACGATCTGCACTCTTTGCCGAGAAGTAATAGAAAATTCAAGCACAACAAACTTGCAGTAATAGTTTCCGTTTTTCTAGTTCTTAAGCATAAACAATGGCTCCGATATATTATGTGTAAATAACTCACATTCTTTTTGTTTTTTGAAGGAGCTTATCTTCGGACACGACGACGACTACGCTCATACGCCTGGAGTACGGATCAATGTCAGAAAACTCACCCACTCGCCGACGACATCATTCTCGTTGCAAACGACCAACGAACTGCCAGCCGGATGATTCTAGAATTTACAGAAAGGTGCAAAATAGTAGTCCTCCAAATCAGTGTGTCGTTTCGAAAGCATTTATAGAAATTTATCCGAAAAATTCTTGAGAAATGTTTCTCGTTGATTTCTCGAGAATTTTTCAAAAAATTTCTTCGAACGACACTCCGAAATAACGCAAAGCGCGTTGTTTATCGTTCCATTCGAATCATTTTTCGCGATTTCTTGAGAAATTTTTCGTGAAATTTTCGGAAATTTTTCGAAAAACGCATTTTTTGAAACGACACACTGCTCCAAATCAATACTAGCAAAAACAAAGTGTTGAAAAACACTTACGCAGCTAAATATCCGGTGATCATCAGAATACACATCAAAATTGATACAATCGAGGAAATCGATTGACTACTGCTTTTTTTAAATACTTACTTACTTACTTCGTCGATAATCGCTTGGGTTGGCGCGGATCGCAGCTCTTGCTATCTTGGGCGAAGTAGTCAGTCGATTTTCCCAATATATTGAGATTTCTTTTCGTAGTGAGTCGGACCATCTCATGGGGGGGGGAGCGTCGTCCGACTGGCCGTTTTTGGTCTCGAGGAATCCGTTCTCTTTGATTATTTGAAATACGGCTTCTTATTAGGATGGGCCGAGCACATCCTAATAAGCTTGGCAGTCTACTCAACCCACGAAATGAGCTAGAAGCAAACTCCACAGAAGAAGACGGGCAGCCTGGGCAGCGTTCAACACAATCAAAAACACCACCGACGCTCTCACCTGCTTTCGAATTCGAGCTCAACTTTTCGACACCATCGTTCTTCCCGCGTTCTACGGATGCGGATCTGAAACATGGATCCTTACACAGAAGCTCGCTGAATAAATCCGTGTGACGCATCATGCATCACGAGAAAAAAGATTAATTGGAATGACCCTCATGGAACAACGCCAACTAGACTTACACCGCGAAGGCATCCGAAAAATCTCCCAAGTCACGTACCCACTCAAATACATCAAAAAGCAATAATGATGATGAGCCGGGCACATTAAGCGAAGAAATGACGGAAGATGGACAAAACTGATACAAAAATGGATTCCTCGAGATCAAAAACGACCTGTCGGACGACCCCCCATGAGATGGTCCGACTCACTACGAAAAGAAGTCTCAATATATCGAGGAAATCGACTGACTACTTCATTGAACATCATTGCCCAAGATCGCAAAGCATGGTTAACTGTGATCCGTGTCCACACAAGCGATTAACTTATCGATTAAGTAAGTAAGAAAGTAACTGTTTCTTATTGGCTTTTTTCTTCTTTATATTGTCTGAAAATAAATAGTTGTTGAATGTTATCAAGTAAAATAAACAGCTCGAGATACTGCTATTTCAGAGTATGCCGCTGTTAAACAAAATTCTTCATTCTATTCTTTAAATCCTTAAAAGCGAATATGGAATGAATTTCTATGTATAAATTGTCACGTTGCGTCGGCTGCTCGCGCGATGAATAGAGTATGGTACTAGTGTGTCGTGTCGATTCAACAAACGATCAATTTTGATTCGATTTGTTGAACGGGCAAACCGATTTGAATCGATTCGATTTCGTGAATGAATCGACTTGAATCGATTTTGAATCGATTCAGTTCGATAAAATCGAATCAACAAAAATAGTGCAAATGCGCTCTACCGATCAATGCCTTCGGCGGCGGTTTGAAATCGTATTTTCTATCGCTTTCATTCAAAAGCCGCCGCCAAAAGCATTGTTCGGTAGAGCGCATTTGCATTATTTTTGCTGATTCGAAATGATTCGATCAACACGGCAACAATCGCATTAAATCGAATCGAATCTATTCGAATCAAGTTGAATCGATTCAAAAATTGTCAATCCAATTCGATTCAATTGATCAATTCCAAAATCGACACGACAAACTATATGGTACGAACCGTTTTGTACCAAAAATGATTTGTCGCGCCGAGACTTGAGCGTGTAAATCCCAGAAATATTGTGATTCCGAAGCTTCTCCAGGTCGTGCGCATTCGATCATCAAAAATCGAACATGGCTTTCTCTCATTTTTTTTTCTACGTCTACGCTCCGCGCATTATTATTAAGAACTTTAAACATTTTTTCGGGGTAGGAGTCCAAAGCCATTAAAAAATAACAAAAATTTTGAAAATTCTCAAAAAAAAACTTAAAAGCGCATCGGCATAGCTATTACAGTAGTCTTTCTGCAATTTCCCCACTTTTTTCAGGACAAAACAACTGTTAAAGGCAAGGAAGGGATATTAAAATGCGTATAACCAACCGTTAAAAGTTTATTTTCTTCATTTGTAATACCATGAGATCATCTTTTAAAGATTTTCCGTTTGATCTTCAGGATTTCCCACTCGATTCTCCCCTTTCATCGATCACATTTCCAAGTGTTTTTTTCTCGGGGAAAGATTAAAGAAAAACGAAGAAACAAGCTGTCACCTCTTCACTTTTCTCAGTGTCAATGAGTGATTCCTCATAGAACAAACGACCCGTAACTCGATAGGTCAAAAAGCGACAATCACTGGCACACGTATGCACAGTATCGCTTTCGAAGTGTCATCTCATGCTTCTTTTTCGTTGTTATCTTCTTTTTATTTTTGCGGGTTTCACGATTTCCAGTGTGGGTGTGAAAATGGAGAAGGATGATAGATGAAATGAGGGAAAGATGAAGCGAAGGATACGGGTTATGTAATCATTCATTCACTCAAGGTATCATTTCATGTTTTCCATTTTTTATTTGCTTTGAAGCTTAATATTTTTTGAAATATGCTATTGTGGAATGTCGTACTCTAATTGTAGGCTACCAAAGACGAACCTGGGCTAGCACCGATAATAGTGAAATTATACTAAGATTTTCTTGAGTTTATCGTGCGTTTCACTACATAAAATTGAAAACTTGAGCTCACCGGTCAGTCTTAGCATTTTTCAATTAAGAGACAGAGTTCAGCTCGGCAAGTGGCTCTCTCTTCTACTCATTTGAAGTATCGCCACAAAATTACGTTTAAAGACGCATTGGCTAAGATACAAATTGGACTCTTTTTAAATTCCTTTGATAAACAATTGAAAGACATCATTAATTAAGGTCACCAAAATGAGGACGAATAATTTGCTCTGCAGTACTTCATTCGTTCATGTTCCATCAAGCAGCTTATGTTCATCTGAAATATTAAATACTTTTTGTGCCGTTTAAATAGATATATCTTTAAATATATATTTCATTCGAGTCAACCCCCAAAATTAAACGAATACTGCGGAGAAATGAAGTCACAAAAACCTTCATTTCTAGAAGTCAAAAGTCAAGAAGTAAAAAAATGCGAAAAACCGGCCATCGCATCCCGACTTTTCATTCGAAAATTTATTTTTCTACGTCTTTTCTTCAGCTTTTTCCCGGGTTTTTAAAAAATGTTTTTTGATGAAAACCCTTGCTAATAAACATAAAAGCAGAAAAAAATTTGAAAATTACAGACGTTCATCGGCGACGAGGTAAGACTGAGCAGATGTGAGCAACTTCTGATCAATTTTAAAAGTATTTTTAATATGACTTCCTGTTTTTTTTGGCGATTTATTCATAATTAACAATTTCAGTAGGATAGGTCGCCGCTTTGTCCTCGTCGTAGCTTGGCGTCTGTAATTTTCGAATATTTTTGTGAATAAGAGACACGTCAAAAACGGAATCCAACCTGTGACGGGTTACACGAAAAGGGGTTACATGAAGGCGGGATATTTAAAAAAAACGGGACTCGAGCGCAATTGGTGGAGCGCAATTGCGCGAGTCCCGTTTTTTTTAAATATCCCGCCTTCATGTAACCCCTTTTCGTGTAACCCGTCACAGGTTGGATTCCGTTTTTGACGTGTCTCGTGAATAAGGGTTTCAGCGAAAAAACGCATCAAGAAAGTCAGAAAATATAAGTTTTAAAGAGAAATTTAGATGATCGCTTCGCTGTATTTTCTAGGCCACACGTTCTTTTCTAAAACAATAAACACAAATATTATTTTACCACAATTGTGAGCCAAACGTCGAAGCCTTGTAATACTCTAAACATGCTCTTCTATGTCAGTTTCAATGATGTATTAGTGATGAACAAAAATCGAACAAGCAAACAAATCATACTAATCTGTTACAACGTTCACCGTGTCCTCAAGTGTAATCTAATTTGATAGGATTAGTTGTGTAACGAGGTTTATATGTGTACTTTTAAAATTATATCAGATCGAAAACCGGATTTTTAAAAGTGTACGTCAATAATTTAAACCACGAGGCGAGCGTTTTCAGCGTTTTCAGCGTATTCTATCAAATTTGAATTTGGTTGTTTGAATTTCGAGATTTCAAATTTGTAACACGAATGAGACACCATAAGAACGGAAAACGGAAATGCGGGGAGAAGTGGGCGGCGCGCGCGAAGTGGTACTAAGTTACAGCCCTGTAAACGCAAACAGCCACATGATCTATGTTCCGCCTTGTTCCTGCGTCAGCTCTCCGACGATTCTCATTTAGCGTTTATACTTTTTAAAGCAAATAAGGCAGACTCTAGCAGTGATTCTACTGATAACTGCCGGGGTTTTTTAAAATTAAAAACCTGGATTAGGAAGACGTATTTTTTTATTGCAAAGTTTCAGGTTTACAATAACGAGAAGCAAATTACGTCTGGTATTGAGTGTGTAGTGAGTAGTTCGCTAGGGCAGAGACCTTCCCATTGGACCAATTTTCGCAAAATTTTATCTTAATGAGACCGGTCCATTATATTTTCAGATTTTATTAGCATTTAATTAGGTTTTGAGTTTCTGTCTTACGAAAAGTACCCATTAAATGCTTATTCACAAACTAAAGTAAATAATGAACGATTTATTTTTAAATTTCTTTATTTCTCAGAAAATTTCCCCGGAATCATAGTTCCTTTAGCAACGGTTAGAAGAAGAGTGCGTTTTCTCGCCGACAATCGATCTAATAGCATTAGTGAGCGTGGCGATTCGTGATATTCTGATGGTGATCATCTTTATACAATACATAAAGTTGTTATTGAGAAGGATAAGAATGCTGTCTGGCGCCTCGTTTTTTATGAAGGGAAGATGCCAAAGAGAATAAAATTAAGCAATTAAAGAGAGGGAGAGAGAGAGAGAGAAATGTCAATGCGCTCTGTTGCATAACTGATTAGGCTTTAATATTTTTCGGCGAATTTCGAATAAATTTCACAAGCGACTTATTTATTCATAGTGAGGTTCTTATTGAGCGCCTTTGGCTTCCGCAGAAAACTTGAACGAATTAAAATTGATTTTTACAATTTTTAAATGAAAATTATGCTTTCAATTTGAAAATTTTGAAAATTTGAAAAACGCGTGAAAATTAGAAGAAATTCCAGTAAAAAAGGATTTTATTGGAGCAATAGAAGCGTCGATATCAATATTTAGGCTCCTCCCACTTTTAACATCAGAGCGCGTTTACTCAGCACGCTCAATTGGTGTCTCAAATTTCTTTTTTAATAAAGGTATACTTTAAAATTATTACGATTCCAAAAGAAATTTTTTAAGCTTTTGTATCAATCGATAATTTACTCTCGATAGATTATGCAGTCGAAGTGTTTTGGTATTATAATATTTATAAAAAGATGAAGGAAAATTAGAATTATGTGTAAATATTGAGTTTACAATCATCAAATATATCGGAAAAGAAAAAAAAAATTATTTTTTAATATTTAATTTTAAAAAAATATTTGAAAAATACTATATACTATTATCGCCTTAAAAAAGTTCCGACATTTTTTCGAGCCCGCGGAAATCGGGATTTGAATTTAGAGGCTCCGCCCATTCATCATCATTTGAGCGCATTTGCTATGAGCGATATGTTTGTTGAATTTTTATTTTTTCTTCTTCTTTTTCTTCGCAAATTGATATATTTAAACAATCAAAGAAACGTGTAAAAAATTCACGATTAATACAATTTCTTAAATATATCAATTTGCGAAGAAAAAGAAGAAGAAAAAATAAAAATTCAACAAACATATCGCGCATAGCAAATGCGCTCAAATGATGATGAATGGGCGGAGCCTCTAAATTCAAATCCCGATTTTCGCGGGCTCGAAAAAATATCGGAACTTTTTTACGGCGATAATATGTGGTTATTAATTATTTTAACAGTTAAAAGCGAAGATTCAGAAAAATAATGGAGCGAGCGCGGTAAACACGCTCTAATGCTAAATATGTGATGCTTGCACAGAATGCAGGAACTTATGCTGCGTCTGTAAACTTATTCAGAATTTTTACGCTAAATAGTTGCATCCGTGTCGTCGTTTAATATACCACCTAGATTTTGGCTGCCACGCAGCGAAAATTCAGTCGGAATGATACGTTATAACCATCGTGAAATTTGAAAACTTTCCAGCATAATTTCTAAAAGAAATTCAAAAAAATTGTGTTGGTTAGAACAAATTTGAATTTTTGAGCAATGGAAAACTATGGATAATCCCGAAGCTTCACCGCCCGTAATTTACTAGGATACGTCCTACGAACCTATCGGCTAGAAAATTCAGATTGTCTGCGTGCCGTCAGACAAGCAAATGATTTAATTCAAAACTGAAAATTTTGGTTTTTATTATTTTCGTTTTCACTTAAAAAATTTGTGCCCCAATCAGTTTGACTCATTAGGTAGTCCATGAGCAGAGCCCTTATTCAGATATCGCGGGATTCCCGTTGTCGGTACACTTTCCATCTAGCGCGAATCTTCAAATTTTCAAATCTTCGAATGGCCTTCAGAAACTCCGATAAAATGTTTTATTCCTGTTTTTGGGTTTCGCTCCGTTTATGACCGCGTTACAACCGCGTCGCTACCGGAGATTTCGGAAAAGTGAAATTTCAGTGGGAGCAATTTTTATTATTTTTATTTTTCAAAAGTTTCTACTTGGATTTCTGAGGAACGGCTTCAGCCTAGCCTTCCGCCTTTGTTTGGAATTTTAGATAATTTACAAAACGGTCTGCCTTAAAACTTCTTTTTTTTCCGGATCTTGTTTTCGATCCGATCCGGGAGCACTCGAAAATCAGAGAACTTTTGTTATTTCTCTGCGAAACCCATTTTTGTAAGTCCGTTCGCCTTTGAGCATAGTTGAAAAACGGAAGGTGCGAAACGTGAAGTCTTGCAGCGCCCACCGTCGTTGGCCTTCTCTTCTCGTCTGGTGGTGGAAGGTCCACTCTGGAACTTTATCGAATACTCTGCGAGGCGACGTCAAAATGCATTTTTCTGCATTTTTCAGTTTGTTCTTGAATAGAAAAACATCGATGTGAAATGAAAAGCCGCCCCATTAAAGCGCCAAGTGATGCATGAAAAAAACCGTTTGCAATTCCTGCACGCCAGTATAAAACAAAAATGGTTTAGTATTCGATAGTCTAGCAAGCGTTACCACTTCTTCTCGAATCAAATCGAGACATCTTTCCCATTTTTCGCATCTTTTCCCTTCTCTTTTCTACAGTTTATACCTTCTCTCGCCCTCCCCCCCCCCGCCTTCCCTCTTGTTCGAATGCAATTCTTGATGCGCTTGTTACGATGTTCTGCCACTTGACTGACACTATCTCTCTGTCCTTGCCATCAAGATGCCATTTTAATACGATTCCACTCTTTTTTGACGGATTTTGTCCGTTCGCTCGTATGTCCGCACTTCCGAGTCGTTTGACATCTTCGAGTTTATGTGGATTCTATATGCTGATGTCACAATGTTGCTCTATCAGAACTACCTATAAAACTTAATTTTTACTATCTTCCAATCTCAGAAATTGAGAAATTCCAATGCTTGTTCAGATTGCGAAACTCAATTTTCGAAAAAAAAAAGATTACGGTATACCTTAAAGGCGCATAAGAAACATTTGTTTTGAATCTCGAAACGATTTCTGTACCTCGAATTTTATTTTTTGTTCAACAATTCAACACTTTTGTGTTCTCGTAATGAGCAAATGCTTAAACTATCTTTCTGTACATGCTATCAAGATGCCATTTTAATACTATTCACTCTTTTTTGACGGGTTCAGTTCATTCGGCTGTCTATTTACATGTCCGCACTTCAGAATCTTCTGACGTCTCCGAGTTTTACATTGCCGATCTATCAAAACTGTCTATAATTCTCAAATTATTATATTTCTACAACTTGCAATCTTCCAATCTGAGAAATTCAGAATTTCCAATGCTTGTTCAGATTGCAAAACTCAATATTCAAAAAAAAAGAATACGGTATACCTTAAAGGCGCATAGAAAACATTTTTTTTGAATCTCGGGAGGAATTCTATATTTCGAATTTAATTTATTTTTTGTTCAGCAATTTCCTCTTTCGTGTTCTCATAAATGGAAAAATTTGAAATTCGATATTTTTAAACTTAAAATTTGTATTCTTCTAATCATTTTTCTTAATCTTTTCTCGATTATATCTGTGTATTTCCCATGCGAATACACCACAGTATATCAAACATTTCTGAATTTTTCGAAGCGCCAATTAGTTAAATTTTTGAAGAGGAATCAGGGAATACGAAAGCGCCTTTTCTTGTCATAAAATAACCAAAAAAATTGTAAAAATGGGACTTTAATACTTGAAATAGTGGAAACCATTTTTTCTGGACCCCCTGACCAGTGTGTCGTTTCGAAAGCATTTCGAGAAATTTTTTCGAAAAATTCTCGAAAATTTTCCGAAAATTTCTCGAGAAATGTTTCTAGTTGATTTCTCAGAAATTTTTCGAGAATTTTTCGAAAAATTTCTCGAAAAATTTCCGAAAAATCAACGAGAAAAATTTCTCGAGGATTTTTCGAGAAATTTCCAAAAAATTTTTTCGAGAAATTCTCGAAAAAAAGAACATTTCGATAAAAAATAATAAGAAACTAGTTCGAACGACACTCCGAAATAACGCAAAGCGCGGTGTTTATCGTATTTCCATTCAAATCATTTTTCGTGATTTTTCGAGAAATTTTTCGTAAAAATGTTTCGAAAATTTTTCGAAAAACGCATTTTTCGAAACGACACACTGCCCCTGACCAAAAACATGCGCCGTCTTCTGTTCCACGTAGAGTAGGACCATTGATTCAACGTTCCGAAAATCTGCCGCATCAATCAAGAGTCCTCAGCTGCCCTCTGATCCATCCTCCGTTCTCCCCTCCGTGCTCTTCTCATCATCATGTATCATAACGAAATTTAACAGATATCGAATTCATATGTGATTTGTGTGTGCGCGCGTAATTGTGTAACTATGCCTAGTTGTGTCTCATTCATCACACAACTTCATCCTTCATTCCACGTTCTCCCACTCGCTGCTTCCAACCGAATAACACATGTTTCATTTTTGCGTTTTCATTTCAATTAATTCGAGTTTTATTACGTAGCCGCAGCTGAGCTGAGCACGCCTCGCCAGCCTTCGGAAGCCCCGCGGGCAACTCTAGACGGTGTACTGTAGCTCTAGGGCAATTGATGAGCGGCCAAAGTGTTTCGCGTCGGGATTTTTAAACATTATTTTACGATGTGTCTGCTGTTTAGTGATATAAAGCTTTGCGTCTGCTCTGGCGAGTCTGCTCATGCTTTTTTCGATTTGGAAGGCTTCTCCGTATCGCACGATGACAATTGAATTCATCTGTAGACGAATTTTCAACCCTGACATCATCAGGAAGCTGAATTTACATAGATGGCTGGTGGACCGCACTGAAAAACTTCCGGAGACTCGCCACACCTTCGAACCACCGTGGCTTCGAGATAGAAATCATTGACACCTGTCAAATGCTCCAATGATCAATGGGAACGGTAGTTCAACAGAATCAAAACTCGTATGCAAGGATTCACAGCTCAGAAGGTCTCTACAAAGAATTCGTTAAAATTGAAGACTTTGAAGACCGCTGCCGTGAAAGCGTACGACGAACGAAGCGGATATTTCCTTCGTGCCGGCTCCAGAAGGCTCAAGGAATGAAGAATGCTTCACTACTTAGTAAGCACCCTGAATTCTACTATAGAGATGCTTCTATCAAATAGCTATGCAGAGGAACATGAAAAAACTACGGTAGCAAACCAACCCACAAAAATGTTTGTATCTTGGTTCCCAAAAGAGATATCAAAAAGTTGTCAACTAGTAAAATGTGCAAAACATTATGAGGAACATTTCGTCAGTTGACAGTTTTCAGATATTTTTTTTAAGAACCGAGTTACGCTGATTTGAATTTATCATTTCAAAATAGATACTGATCAAATAAAATTCCACTAATCTCTGCTAAATTGGGTTATTAAAAATGAAGAAACCGCTAAATAAGGGGAATCGGTTTAGGTGCCATAAACCGATTGTTACCTTTGCCCCTCCCCTCCCCCACCCCATTCCAGGAAAGAAACTGTGGCCGTCTTGCAGTTTCTTCCGGGTTCCCTAGGCCATCTGGCCACTAGAGTAGGAGGGATTTTCGCGGCGAAACGATTAAGAGCATTTATGATCCTTTAAATAGTCTTCCGGCAATTAAAGGATCATAACTGCCACTGATCCTTCAACGCCATCGTCTCATCCTACTGTAGCGGTGCGTGGGTGGCGAGACCAGTTTTCTTCCAGCGGGGCGCATTTGCACCAGAATTTCAAAATTCTGAATTTCACAATGGGGCTGAAGCGGGCAATCGCTCTTGGCTAAACGCGCCCTACTGTACTAATATAAAGTCGAGAGGGAATCTCCTTCAAATCAATTGTTTTTCCGCTTGTTCTTAGGCTTAGGCTTAGGCTTAGGCTTAGGCTTAGGCTTAGGCTTAAGCTTAGGCTTACGCTTAGGCTTAGGTGCTGCCGTCTGCCGTGGTGATAGACGAGAAATTCTGGTGGGAATCAGAAGAAAGCGATTGAAGTGAGAATACGGAACTGAAATTTGGCTAGAATGCCTAGAATTCAACGGAAACCCTCAAAATGTTCGATTTTCAGCCCATTTTCTTTTGTCTGAAGCTAAAAACACTTGGGGGCCGTGGTTGATTTCTACGGAAGCACCTGCGCTGCGCTAGTCCGAACTAAACCTGAGCAAATAAGCGTTAATTTTCAAATTGCGCGCTTCTTCCGGCAGAGCGCGTTTGCACAGCGCGGTCCACTCCTACACAAATCGATAATAAATTTACATTTCTGGCGAGAACCCCCCCACCTCTACTGCTACTACGATTACTGTCACACCGCGTAGCAATCTGGGAGCAGCGCAAAAGCCGGGCATTCTTCCTCTTCCTCTTCCGCTTCTCCTTCATCTCCTCGCCCCCCCCCCCCTCCCTCTAACACCACCACCACCTTCTGTTTCCTCCCATTGCTCTCCGAATGAATACAATATTTGTGAGGCACTCGAAATTTCGGCGGAAATTTCAAGGTGTTGGTGAAGAAGGAGAGCGCTGCTCACCGTTTCACATGATGTTTCCTTCCCCACTCGCCTGCTCTGAGCCAATCTTCGCGCTGGCTGGCTGGCTGTAATGTCACTTCGGGTTTCCTCTCCCTCGTTCTCTCTATTATAAAGCCAGAGGCAGAGAGAATGTCCCACTTGTGCCCCCCCCCCACCTTCCCATCCAATATCTCATACACCTATTATTCATTTTTCGACGCTCTTCCGCCGGGGGTCCACAGCCCGGCCAGGTGTTGCATTTTGAGGGTGAAGAAGAGGCGCCCACTGACTGGCTAGTAGCAAATGCTCACCGATCACCTTCCGTTCGTTTCATTTTTCTCCCCGTTTTGCTTCTTTTCCGCCTCTCGCGCTTCATCTCTCTCTCTCTCTCTGTGCTATCAATTTCTTCTTTGATTCCTTTATCACAATGGCGACTTTGTTTTTGTTTTCAATTGACTTACCTGCTCTCACATTTTATCGCATTGTCATCTTCCCCCCCCCCCTCCCACTCCCCACAAGCGGAAAACGGGGGGAGGGGCGAGAGCAACTCTGTCAAATGCTGGAACATCTTCTTTTACGATGCACCAGAATCTCGAATATCCGCTTTTAAATACCTATTAATGCAAATGCGCTCTATTGAAATCATGGTTTCTAAAAAAAATAGGCGAGATGGCTAATGCAAATTCGCTTTATTGATGATTCCGAGCCATTTGCCTTCTTCCGCTTGTGGCGCCTTTAAATCACTTATTCAACAGAGCGCATTTGCATGGAGAGCTGCAATATCTCGATTTCAGTGGCAATACCTATTAATGCAAATGCGCTCTATTGAAATCATGGTTTCTAACAAAATGGGCGAGACGGCTAATGCAAATTCGCTTTATTGATGATTCCGAGCCATTTGCCTTCTTCCGATCGGGCGCCTTTAAATCACTTATTCAACAGAGCGCATTTGCACGGAGAGCTGCAATGTCTTGAAGCATAATTAAAGCTCGCTTCGTGGTTTCAGAATGTCTGGAATCCCAGGTATCAGAGGAGCCTCTTTCAGTATTCAACATGATGCTTGAAATCGTCTGAAAACTGCCTGTCGGCTCTATATAGCAGCTCGTAAAATTCCAGAAGCCTCAAACCGAACCGCCAGAGTGCCAAATTTGACACCAAGTTTGGCCACGTGCCAGCCAGAGCTTCGGCGGCAGATTCATTGCATCCCTAGCACATAGGCGTTCAGCAGCAGACGATTTTCAGCATGTTTCAGAAGAGAATTTCCTTGTTAGAAAATCCTTTGAAGTTATGTGCACATACGCGGGTACGTGAAATCGGAAGAAAATGAGAATAGAACTGTTAAAAAAGAAAATTGTATTGAATTGGAACTGTTTTAAAGTAAAACCGCATGGAAGCGGAACTGTATGGAATTGGAACTCTGTTCAATGGAGCGCGTTTGCTTTACAAGAGTTCTTTTCTCAGCGATAAATCAACTAAAAAATACTCTGGGCAAAGCAAACGCGCTCCATTGAACGTTCCGCTTCCATGCGGTTTTACTTTAAAACAGTTCCAATTCAATACAATTTTCTTTTTTTAACAGTTCTATTCTCATTTTCTTCCGATTTTACATACCCCCGCACACACCGATTGCCCAACATCTTACGCGCAACTAGTGCCGTCGACCCTTACTGATCTTCCATCCAATGTTTTCCCCAATGTGCACAAACTAATTTGTCATAACCATCGAAGAACATCTTGAGCACTTTCCGCCCCCCCCCCCCCTCCTTACAACCCTCCTCCGCAACATGTGCGTCTGTGTGTGCGCGCTAACCCAAAAAAACTGATCTGTTTGAGTTTTGTTGAGTTTTGAGCTCTTTTCCATCCGAAAACTTCTTCTCCTCCTTCTCATTTTCTTCACTGTTTCGTTCGCTTCTTATACGTGATCAAACACGTTTCCCTTCCTCTTTTTGATTGTACTACCATCTATCTTTGTGTAGCGGGCCAGTGGATAGGGAAGAGGGGGGGGGGGGGAGGTTGGTGGCAGTTTGCCATGACGGACGAAATGAGAAAAGTACATTAAAATCACTGGCAATTAGCAGGTTGCTGCCAACTTTTGTGTCTAGAGGCGTGTTATTTGTTGGGTAATACCGTTCGCTTTCTTTCAGGTCTTCTTCCAGTTATTTATGTTTGTTTTCACCCATTGACGACCTCTTGCAAAGCCTCTAATGAAGATTGAGAGCTTCATCTGTCAGCTGGAAGCAGAAGAATTGAATAAGAAGTCGTTTTTCATCTCGTTTTTCGTCTCCTCGTCTTTTTCGTTCGTCTTCGTTCGTCTTGCGCAACTTTCTATCTCTGAAAGCCAGACGAATTCAAGACGAAAACGAAGACGAAAATAGACGGTCATATTTCGTCTTTCGTGGAAGCCTTAGAATTGAAAGACCAATGAATCCGAAGCACGAGTCTTCCCGTTATGCTATTTTTGAGTACTTTTTGCCGGAAATGGCGTAACTCGGCAAAAAAGACAGACAGGAACTTGTGTCATTTAGAGAGAAGAGGCGGGGTGTCTGCTGCTGGAGCACCATCAAAAAGCATTGCTTTATCATGACTCTTTTTTTAAGGAAATTCTGTTTGTCCTGAGGTGCGCTAGACAAGCGTTAAATTTTCCGATCATTTTACTGTTTTTCTACAATTTTGGTTTCGTTTAGTTTTCGTTGATACGCCAAAGTAACTGAAAATCTTTCCGTCTGAAATTCTAAATCAGAATTTCGGAATATTCCGATGCGTTTTATTTCAGGAATTTCCGGAAAATACGTTTTCTGTGTTTCTAGATATTGATTATATTGATTTGTGGCAAAAATTAACAGAACGCGACACAAAAACTCAGGAGCTTACCATTTTATCGATTTTTGTAAAAGTGCCCTGAATGTAAACGCGCTCCGATGCAGTGTGTCGTTTCGAAAGCATTTCGAGAAATTTTCCGAAAAATTCTCGAGAAATGTTTCTCGTTGATTTCTCGAGAAGTTTTCGAAAAATTAGTTCGAAACTAGTTCGAACGACACTCCGAAATAACGCCAAGCGCGTTGTTTATCGTATTTCCATTCAAATCATTTTTCGCGATTTATTGAAAAATTTCGAAAATTCTCGAGAAATCAACGAGAAGAATTTCTCGAGAACTTTTCGGAAATTTTTCGAAAAACGCATTTTTCGAGAAATCATTTTTCGAAACGACATACTGCTCCGGTTTCAGAAGTCGCACTAGCTTAAAATAGGTTTTTGTGTTGAAAACTAAGCTTTAAAAGAGCAATAAAATAGCTTTTTCCAAAAAAAATGAGAAAAATATCGAATATATTTTGAAAAAGTATTTAAACTGATTATTTTTAGCATTCTTTTTGTTTTTTTTTTTGCATAAAATCGTTTGAAAATCGATATTTTTCAACATATTTAGATTAAATGGTAGAATTCATTATTGATTAAAGCATTCTATTTTATTCTGAATTTTTGAACTAACGCGCGTTTTTTACAAAGCCTGTCGTGGCGAAAACAGATGCCTTTCAGAGTTTTTAATCTAACCTAAAATTTGCAGAAATCTATTGAAAAATTACTTTAATTTTGAAAATGATCGATGCACACTTTGGTAGTTCGAAACTTATCGAAAGAAAGTCGCATATTGCGCATTTCTTTGTTACACTCTATATTTTTTTTTAATTTGGCACTTCGTTTGTTCCTTTTGAGAAGAGAAAAGGAAGAAATTCGCGATAATCAAGTTAAAAAACATTCATTGAATTTGAAATAGAAAAATTAAAAAAACATTTCCGCGATGATGAACCTTTAAAGTATACCGTAACCCTTCTTTTTTTCAGAATTTTAGTTTTGGAATTATTCGGATTGCAGTTTTATTCCTCATTTTTTATAGAATTTTCTAAAACTCTGCTAGGCACTATTCAGTGAAAACGCGCACCGAAAAGACCATTTGTTTAGTAAAATCCGCTATTTTCTCTTCTTGATCGCTAGTTTTTGCGCCTTCTGGCATGTTGGCACGCGGGTAAATATTACGTAACAAGTTTATTATAAAAACAAACTTATAAAAAATACAAACAAAAAAGCAGCCAACGAAATCCGAAATTTCCGTTTTTAAGTAGTTGTGATGACATAACCTCCATACTAGCTAGATATATCAATAAGCGGACTTTTTTATTTGGAGAAGATTAAGTCAAAGTAAATAACTAGTGTATTTATGAAATGCAACAAAAAGAAAAAATAAGAAAATTCGCGATAATCAAGCGAAAAAAAAGCGATTGAATTTAAAATAGAGAAATACAAAAAAATCCTCTCGAGATGCAAAACACAATTTGGTTATGCACCTTTAAGGTATACTGTAATTTTTTAAAAAATCGAAATTTCAGTTTTGCAGTTTTATTCCATTATTTCTTAATGGATTTATTCGCACTCTGCTCCTCGCAATCGGTTTAGAAAAAATTGATACATTTCAGCCAATAATACTAAAAAAATTAATTAAAAACACGAAAAATCGAAGCCACGCCCGATGTTTTGTTTTATACGCTTTTTTTCTGCTTTTTTTCAAAGCGCTATTTTCGCCGGGAGAGAGAGGTGGTCACTTTCTTTAGCGATTCTAACATAGTTTTTGTTTCGAAAAATGTTTCCACTAACATCAGCGATTTTTATGACATTTTTTGAATTGCCAAAAACCATGACGAAGAAAACTAACAAACGCCGAGATAACCGGATATTTCTCGTTAATTTCTGCCCATTTCTCGTAGATTTTCGCTTTTTTGTATTATTTAAAATGCGAAAATCTCCTCAAAGCAGTGAAAATTGCATTCCAATGACCGCCTTTGACGGCCGCTTCATGTGGCTCCACAGCGATTCTTCGATTTCGATTTTTTCCAGCGTCTTGGCTTGTAGCGCAAAGACTATTGGTTCACAATAGGCCTTTCTCACAAAGTACAAAACATTTTTGGAACAAAGGGCCATTCCGTAAAGCTAGAAAACTATCTCACGTCGAGAAGTACGACGACAGCGGCGACGTTTTAAGTGTCAATGATTTCAGCCCACCACAAACTATAAATTCAAACATTAAATCGCTGCGGGGCCCTACAAACACCATAAACAAGAATAAAAACAAAAAAAATGCCAAAAATAGCGAAAAAAATGCCACGCCCCCTCCTCGCAACTAAGATAGCGTCTCTTCCAGTAGCAAACGATAAAACTTCCGCTCTTTCTGCCTTCCCTTCACTGCACTTTTCCAGGAGTATTTCGAGTATTCAATAAAGCAAAAATGATCATTCAGTTCAGAGATAAAATGACGGAAATGATGAAAATTAGTGTCTGGAATAAGGCCTTCACGAAAGACGAAATAAGACCGTCTCGTCTCGTCTTCGTCATCATCTAGAATTCGTGTGACGCAGAGATAGACATTGTGTTGGTACATATGAATTTTAATTGACGACGTAAGACGAACGCAAGACGAACTGAAAGACGAACGAAGACAAGACGATCGACTTGTTTCGTCTTTTGTGGAAGTTTTAGTCTGGAATCGCTAATTAATATTTTAGTTAGCGCGGAAATTTCTGCCTCAAAGTTGCTTCTGTTGACCTTCTCCTTTAAAAAAAATGTGTCTGCTAACGAATTTCGGAATTTTCCAGAAGATGACAATGGATTTTGTCAAATCGCAGAATAAAATATAGACAATATCCCCATGGAATCGCTTTAGATCTGAAATTTTCTGAAACTGACGCTTTATATTAGCATGTATAACTCTCCAAATCAGCCAAATAAACCTCAAAATCCAAAAAAAACTACAGATTTTCGCAATTTTCAGCCCATAAATTCCAGTCTCACATAGCAGACTCGCAGTTTTGCATTGATGAGCATAGAGACGGAGGCTAATAGCAAAAGAGTGTAAAGTTTCAGTTAATCTGAAAAGAAGTTAAAGAGTTGGCTCACCTGCCAACAGTGCTTACAAGTAAGGCTTCCATTTAGACGAAAAGTCTTCGTCTTGAATTCGTCTGACTTGTGAAAGTCTTGCGTTTATTGAGTAAGACGAATGCAAGACGAGTCGAAAAACGAGGAGACGAATGACGAGGGGAAAGACTACTTTTTGTCTTTGTCTTTCGTGGAAGCCTTACCTATAGGGAATAGGCTGGGTTAAATATGCTTTGAATAGAGATTGGCGGGGGGGGGGCTGTGGTAGTGGTAGAATTTTACGATGGGGCTGGAGCAGGCTCACTATTTTCGAAAACTATTTCATGTGCTACCTACTGTAGACAATAAGCTGCTCTGAAAAAAGAGAGGAGAGAAGCTGCCAGAGTGTATGATATCTCTGGGTTCTCTCTCTATCTC
This sequence comes from Caenorhabditis inopinata, assembly GCA_003052745.1. Taxonomy (NCBI): domain Eukaryota; kingdom Metazoa; phylum Nematoda; class Chromadorea; order Rhabditida; family Rhabditidae; genus Caenorhabditis; species Caenorhabditis inopinata. The sequence continues at coordinate 13,263,588 of AP018151.1, read as the reverse complement.
TCTCTCTCTTCATGTCTCTTTAGAAATGTAGCGGTGACCTTTCCGCCGGTTAGTGAGGGGTGAAAACGCAAAAATGCGTGAAATATTCGGGAACCGTCACCCCCCCCCCTCCTCTCCCTCTCCACCATCAACACCATTCTCTCTCTCTTCCTCTCTCTCTCCCTTTGAGTAATTTTTCAAATATTTTGGGAGTGGTTGCGGTTCCACTTTCCTTCTTATTACGTCTAAACCTCTTAGTTTTCCACACTGACTTCGCCGATTTTCAACCACACCCTGTTGCCTGCGTCTATCCATGTTCTATTGTCTCTAAGTATGTACAGTATGGACGGGAAGAGGAGGGGGGGGGGGAATGGGCGAATTTCGGATGATGATGAGGAAGAAGGAAAAGGAAGAAAAAATCGGTGAAAGTTTAATTTGATAGTACCTTTTCGTTTTCGTCTTGCATTTCACGTTCCTCTATTTCAGTAGATGAGAGTGCAGAGAAAAGAGGCATACTGTCTTCTCTGCGTCTCCCTATTATATAACTCTAACTGGGTTCCATTTCGGCGAAATTTCGGCCGTCTCGTCTCATCTTCGTCTTGAATTCGTCTGACGCAGTGTGTTGACAATTTTTTATTGCGAAAGACGAACGAAGACGACTTTTTGTCTTCGTCTTTCGTGGAAGCCTTAAAACGGATTACGCCCGCCCCAGTTTGGCTAACTTCTACCTTTTTGCCGTTCTTTTTTTCTCATTTTTTAGTACTTTTTTTTTCAAAAATTTCTTTGTTCCGCTCATCGAATAATGGTGTCTTTGTCACCCCTTTCTACCCTCCAGGGATCAATTAATCATACAGCGGTTTTCGTATTCTGTAGACCGAGCACCGCCCATTTTATAATTTCTCCTTTTCAAATCGACACAAAGCCAATATATTTTATCTTTTTATCTTTTTTTTTAGAATTTTTGTTTTTCTAATTTCGAGACATTCTTTGCAGCCACCACAAGATGGGCAACTGCTCTCAAAAGCAGAGCGGTTCGGTCGTCGGCTCCTCGGGAACCAGCTTCTTTTCAAACCTATTCCACAAGGCGCACATCGATCCGCATGCACTGGCACAGTCTTGTCCGCCACCGGTATGATTTAAAGCAGCATTTCGAAATTTTGGAGTAAAAATTCTGTAAATTTATTTAGAAAAAATCCATTAAATTTAAAATAAAGAAATACAAAAACGTTCCACTCGAGATTCAAAACAAATTTTTGTCCTGCGCCTTTAAGGTACACCGTAACCCTTGTTTTTTTTGAAATTTTAGTTTGGATTTATTTTTATTCCTATCACAGTTTTGTTCGGCATTTCTTATTGAATTTTGAAGAAATCCGATTCTCCAGTACTATAAAATTTTATACATTTTTATCGTAAATAATAATAAACAAATTATTAAAAATAGGAAATATCGATGTCTCTTGTTTTATTCATTTTTTTAGTCGCCAACGCTAATAAAATTTGAAAGAAATATTTAGAAAATTCAATCTACAAACGCACATTTTTTTTTCTCGAGTTTGTAGTAGATATTTATAAATTTTCTGACGACAACGAACAAATACAAATATTTTACAAATATTTGTATTTGTGAGGCTATTAGCACCGAGACGATTGGTGCTATTCGGGCAAAGAGGCAGAAAAAAAATCTCAAAATTGAGTTGCGAAAAAAAATTTCAAAAGAAAAAGCGTTTGCAAAAAGAATAAATGAGAGATAGAGGAAACAATGCAATTGATATGGCAAGTGCTACATTTTAAATTTGGGCGCATTTCTGCGCATTTCACGAATTTCAGTCGTATTCCGTATTCCTTCGCTTTTTTCATTCTTCTTAAAACTGTAAATGTTCTTTTGCAAACAGCTTCAAGAGCCTTTTGCTATCCTGTTCTTTCTATTTGGCTCTTTTGCCTTTGTTTAAGTTTTAGAACTTGCCGCTTCAAAGCCAAACTTTTAAAAACGGGACGTTTCGCAACTGTAGTTTTCTGGTTGTTTCATTTTGAATCAGCTGGTTTTGAAACAAAATGGAAAAAAAGCAATGGTAGCGCGGCAGACAAATAATAATTTCCTCTGTTCGATGAGCAGCCTTGTGGTAAAAAATCGATCACTGAGAAAAGACGAAGAACAGTAATCTTATTCTTCCAGCATGGCGGAGAAATGCCACTTGGCGAGTGTGCCGTGCTCCGCGATCGTCCTGCGATGCGATTCGACAGTCGCCTTGTCTGCAAATACGAAGTGCTGGCCGTGGTTGGCAAGGGAAGTTTCTCGCAGGTTCTACGCGTCCAGCACAGAGTTACACGGAAGTATTTCGCCGTGAAAGTGGTCAACTCGGATTGCGGTGCGGTGAACAATGAGCTGAATATTCTTAGTCGACTGTCACATCCATTTGTTATCAGGCTGGAAGAGGTAGGCAGGAAATGGGGCATTTACAGACCGGGGCACACTTTCGGATTAGCGTGGAATATCCGTCAACGCTACCTGTTTTTCCAGTAAATTATTTCCGACAAGACTCACTGATCCCGGCACGCAGGCATACGGTCAAAATTTAATTTATTTTTGACATAGATGTCTGACGCGACTAACAACGTCACCTTTTTGTAGCTGTCGCATTCTGTATTTCCCGCTTAGATGGAATCTCCAATAGCAACTGAAATTGAGGGTATGTGAAATCGGAACAAAATGAGAATGGAACCGTTAAAAAAGAAAACTGTATTGAATTAGAACTGTTTTAAAGTAAAACTGCATGGAAGCGGATCTGTATGGAATTGGAACTCTGTTCAATGGAGCGCGTTTGCTTTACCCAGAGTATTTTTTAGTTGATTTATCGCTGAGAAAAGTACTCTGGGTAAAGCAAACGCGCTCCATTGAACAGAGTTCCAATTCCATACAGTTCCGTTTCCATGCGGTTTTACTTTAAAACAGTTCGAATTCCCTATCAGTTCCAATTCAATACAGTTTTATTTTTTAACAGTTTCAAAACTATTCTCATTTTGTTCCGATTTCACATACCCCTCCCACTGAAATTTGAAGACGCGCTGCTCAAACCGCTTCGCGCCAGAAATGGGGAGGGCCTAAGAAGGGGGGGGGGGGGCAGGGCTGGGCCTAAGAGCGACAATTCCTTTAGATATTTTAGCTTAGCATAGTTCTAGGTGAGCTTATCTCTTCCGTATTGCTGGGAAATGTTAGACTTCTGTATTCCGTGTTCTGGAATTCGAACATACAAAGCAGAGTCGCGCGGAGTACGTAGTCTATCGATGCTTCCCAGCTTCCGATCTGTTTTCAGTGTTCCATATTCCGGAGCCGTACAATTCGTTGACGGAATTCCATAGATCTATAATACTGTGGTAGCCGTTGCGTTAACTGAGTATCAACGCAATAAAACATGCGTGATAGGGAGCTATTTATTGCTCAAACCGCAGAAATCGGCTGGGCCTAAGAGCGACAAGTCCTTTAGACAGTTTAGCTTAGAATGGTGCTAGGTTTCAATAAATCGTAGTAAGCCTATCTGTTCCGTACTTAGTTACTTAGTCGATCAGTCAGTCACTTGTGTGATCGCGGATCACAGCTAACCATGCTTCCATGAGAGTACCAGAATCTGTTCCGTATTGCTCGGAAAATTTGGACTTCCGTATTCCGTATTCCGGAAATCGAACATACTGAGCAGTAGTCTACCGATGTTTCCCTCGCTTCCAAGCCGTTGTCAGTGTTCCGTATTCCGGAGTCATCAAATTTCCGTACAATTCGTTGACAGAATTCCATAGATCTATAATAATCTTGTTAAAGGTCTTCAAATCGTCGTCCAAACTGTTCATTGTGATGCAAATGGCGAGTGGTGGTGAGATGTATGATCGGGTAGTGGCCAAAGGAAGATATTCGGAGGAAGAAGCGAGGAATGCGCTCAAAATGCTGCTTACCGGCTTGACATATCTACATTCGATTCGGGTGACGCACAGAGGTACGTACTAGCTCGCTTTATGCCTGTTCAGCGCGCGATAGTCGCGTCCTCGCCGCGAAACACTGTTGAAAATGATTGCTACCGTGATTGGTGCGCCTTTAAACATGCTTGAAACGTTTTTTCAGGATCATTGACTAAAATTGTAATAAAAAACGTTCATTCTTAACATGAATTCACCAAAAAAAACCATTAACTTTCGAAATAAATGAACAGAAAAACTCGACGCGAAATTTTGTTTGAAATAATACTTTATTAAAAGTAAAAATTGAATTTTGGATATTTTTTACCCGCAATTTCGCGTCCTTGTATTTGCGTACTTTATATTTTCGCTAGTTATCCCCGAGATGAAGCTCGCTGAGCCCACATAGTTGTGGGTGGGACTTGTGTTGTTTTTTAGGCCATCTAGCTCACAAAACTTGAAAATCTGAGTTGCAATTGAGTAGTTTTGCTAATATTCGCTATTCGCAATTTCACAGCCACCTGTTTCAGATTTAAAACCGGAGAATCTGCTTTATTCGGATGCTCGACCAGAAGCACGTCTTCTCATCACAGACTTCGGATTGGCGTATCAAGCAACGAAGCCGAATGAGACAATGACAGAAACATGTGGAACACCGGAATACATTGCTCCAGAGCTCTTATTGAGAGTACCGTATACACAGAAGGTAATTCTGAAGCTCACAAATCGTGAATCCGCGATTATCCCATCGTTCACACAAAACACCAAACTTGACGACAGTTCATTGAAACTCGTGTATGTATGCTTGAAAACTAAGTAGTTAGCAGTGTTTGTTTTCGATCCTGGTTCGGTGAATTCATCGATTTACCGTAAAACCTCTAATAGATTTGCACCCCTAATTGATTTGCGCCCCTAATAGTATTGCCCCGCAAAGACAAGCTTGAACAATAGTATTGCACCCCCTATTTGATTTGCGCCCCTATTAGTATTGCCTCCCTAATTGTCTTGCCCCTTCGTGATGACACAATCGGCGCCACGACATATTTTTTATATCCAAACTTGAGGTTTGAGAACTGTAAACCACCCATACGCCTTTCAATAGTGAAAAGAGAGCATACCAATTTAGATTTGTTATTTTTTCCTTATTTCATCTTTTTTTATTGTTTTTTCTTCTTTTTGTTTGATTATTTTCTATTTTTAAATGTTTTTCTCGAACACTTATTTGACCTCCAGATGAATACGTCGAAAAAATTGTTGATGTTGGTGTTTATGTTTAAAAACTGATGCTCCAAAATAACTATAACTACGTTTATTCCTTCTATCGATGAATTGGGAGCAAATCAGGTAGGTCGTTCAACAAAAAAATAAATTAAGGAGTTCAGGTCTCCGTAACTACATACAACTGGACATGACAAGCTTCATATCTCTGTCATGCTTACTGCTCGCTCGGACGGATTCAAGTGTCGTCCGTTTGTTTTGCTTCCGAAAAAATGTTCTATTGCATCGATTATTAAAAAGTTTGGTTCCTCGATGGAGCTGTCATGGTCAGAGAGAACATTTTTCAATAATGAGACCACCGAGAATTTCCTAAAATCTATCATCGGAACCACTTTGTTTGAAAAGAGACTGTTAGTCTGGAATTCATATCGTTCATATCGTTGCCACATTAACACGGATACCAAGAAAGTGATGAAAATCGTACGTGTTGATATGGCTTGATTCCTGGAGGTACCACTAAATTCAAGTCGTACACAGACTCAGGAAACATGCGTCCTCCTCCACAATGGAAATTTATTTACAATGGATTTTGGACGCTTGGAAAAGAATTTTTGATCAAAAAATCTTTCACCGAATGTGGGTTGAAGAATGCTACGAACGGATCCGAAGATTTCAAGATTCATTTTTTTCAAAGACGAAGGCATAATACCAGAGGGATTGGAACTGATGAAACGAAAAAGAGAAGAAGCTGCCCAGTCATTGTCTTTAGGTTCAAGGAGAAGAAAACGAAAAAAGTTAAGATTACGATGAATTGGACACTTCCATTCGTATTATTTCATAATTATTGTTTGCTTTTTGCTTTAATTTTTTGTTCAAAATGTTGTTGCTTTTTGTTCTACTTTCTGTTGTTTTTTGACTGGAACTCTTGCCGCTTTCTTACTGAAAGTCTTGCCCTGATTGAAACTTTTTTGAAAATCGTAATAAATTATTATTGTTTTGAGAAGTCGACAGGAAAACGAGAAAAATAGATTTTGAACAATAGTATTGCACCCCTTATTGATTTGCGCCCCTAATAGTATTGCCCCGCAGAGACAAGCTTGAACAATAGTATTGCATGCAACTCTATTTGAGTTTTTACGGTAGTTCCGAAAAAAGAACCGATTAAGTACCGATTAAAAATCGGTACTTTGGAAACGAAAAAGAATCGAAACGATTCGATTCTTTACCGATTCTTTTTCGATACCAAGTCATCGAACAAGAATCGGTAAAGAATTGAAAAAGAATCGAAACTCGAAAGAATCGATACGATTCCGGTTAAAAAGAATCGATTCTTAATCGATTATTTTTCGACTTTTTTTGACGATTCCGGTTAAAAAGAATCGATTATTTTTAACCGGTATCGTATCGATTCTTTACCGATTTTACCCAAAAATCGATACAGTAAAATCGAAAGACACACACTGATAGTTAGAAAGCAAATTACTATAAAATTTACAAAATCTGTGCTCTCTTTTTATCATAGGAAAGCTTAAAAAGCTCTAAACAGTGTTTTCCAGTTGCTATGGTTATACCGGCAATCTGTTTTTTTTTTCAGGTTGACATGTGGGCAGTAGGTGTAATCGCGTACATCCTCATGTCCGGAATAATGCCGTTCGACGATGATTGTAGAAGTCGGCTGTACACGCATATTATAACGGCGAACTACGTCTATTATCCGCAGGTAATCTCAATTTTAAATCGTGTGTTAGTGGTTGTGGAGCTAGAAAGCTTGACATTCCTCACCGGTGAGCTCGTTTTGACATTCAGTGCTCCACAAAAGTATAATCTCATCCTGTTTTGTTCGCGATATTTAGTTGAGCAAGTTTCGTTCAAGAAAAGACTCCTGAAAATTACAGCTCAACACCGGTTCTTACGAAACGGTTCTCCCTAAAAAATCAGATGTTCATAACCATTTGAGCGGTAGTTTAGGTAATTTTCTCGAAAGAAAAATTATTAAAGCCAACCTTAGGAAAGCGAAATAGTGGATCACTCGCTCTGTATCGCATAAGACTTAATGAGTCGACACTCAGCTAACGCGAAGATTCTGAAGTCTGCGAGAAATGCAGACACAAATCGCGAATTCACGTTGAATCTACTTCTAAAGAATCTAATTCTGAAAAATGCTTCTTCTCAAAAACACCGAAACATGTTTGATCTACTGCCAAGAAATTGTATTGAAAACGGTAGAACCTCTTATTAAAAAGCACGAATTTGAACTGCAAATCTCCAATATCCAATACAGATTGAAAAAACTCAGTCATAGTAATTAAATCACTTTTCAGTTCTGGTCAGGATCTGAGTTAGCCAAGCAGTTCGTCGACTCCTTATTGGAAACAAATTCCGGTGAACGACTGAGTGCATCAGGCGCTCTGAAACACGAATGGCTAACTGGAGAAAGGCCGGCCACGTCGCAAAATAGGCCTCCGACCAGGCCCACGTCGGAATACAATAGCATGCAGAGGGTAAGCGAACTAGACATTCTGAAGGTTGTCCTTAGGGGCAACTTGTCCGGTTCATGCCGGTTCGAAAGTTGCAGTTAGAGAAAAACGTTTTTTCTATTTTTCAGAAGCACTCTGCTTCTGAATTTTTGCTGAACCCATATTTCATGCTGAAAATGAGTATGAAGTTCCCTTCAATTTTGATTGGCATTATTCAGTGCGCGACAGTTTGGACAATTTGCCCATGGGCGGCTACTGCACGGAAATCGTTAAAAAAATTGGTTAGCATTGAGCAGCTACTGAGAATTTGGCTCACGAATTATACTCAAACTGAAGTGCGCAAGTAGTAGGCAGTTAATGTGTCCGATTTCCATCGTTCTGGCAGCACTGTAGTGGCCAGTGTGGAACAGAATGGCAAGGTACAAGCTGCCCGAACTCTGGTCATCTGGCTCATAAACTATATGAGTGGGCTGCAATCTGACATGTACCTCCAGCTTTTGCCGCATTGCTTAATTCGAATCTCGTTTAAAAGTATGTTTTGAGACCAAATCAACTCGTTCCATCCGATCAGTGACACGTTCCGATCATGGCCATCGCGTGGATCCTCGTGAAGTTGACGAGCTGGCAAATGATTTGAAGCGGGTTGCTCAGACAACGAAAAACTACGGTGTCTTTTAAACTTTCGAAGCCTTTTCTCGGTTTGTTCTCCCCACATCTTTCTTTAAATGTATTTTTTGTGTAAATATGTCGTTTTGCCACTTCATTTCCTCCCTGTTTCGTTCCATTTCGAGCTTCATGACCCTGTTTTTTTCATAATTGTTTAACAATTCTTCATTTTCTCAACCATCTCAGGATATTTCGCCTTATCCGAATTTACCTCCCAACTTCTACCACCCACCCACCAATCAATAAGCTCCGCCCTCTTTCGTCTTCTCCATTTATTCGGAGAATTACCGAAAGTTTCCGAAATTGTAGAATTTTCTTTCCGGATTATTGCCACACGTGTATCTTGTGTTTAGCTCGATTAGATCCCTTTTCTTCCGTTGTTTGTTATCTCCCGCAGTGCAAACGTGCTCCGTAGGTAAATGCCGAATAGGAGCCTATTTGTATTCGCATTTCTAGTCATTCATTTGTATTGTTGTTTTTTTTTTTACTTGGCTCACAAGAAAAGTTAATCTGATTAAGCTAATACCCAAGAAACTCAAAGGAAACTCTCAAAGGAGTGCACTTGCGAGCCTAGAAGAATGGGGGGAGCCGGCCGGATGAGTTTGCAGTTGCGAATCACGGCCAGCGGCAGATAAAAGTGCGCCTACATTGCCTTCTAAAATGCAAGAGTTCTCTGTCGATGAAATTCATTTTTTTTCAAATTTTGTAGTGAAAAATTTTATTTGATATTGATTTTAGCGTATCGATTTGCCCAATGAAATCGACATGGATTTTCGCCATCGGAATTGCTTTTCATTAAACGGACAAGTCGCTGTTGTTCGTCTTGCAACTGAAAAATTGTCGTTAGAGCGCATTCACAGATGAAGAAGATTAAAAAAAAAAGATTAACCCCTCCAATTTGCCAGTGGTTATCAATAAAGCGCATTTAGTGGCGTAGCAGACGCCGGAATTCAAGATTAATAAATTAATTCATATTTCTCAATGGAGCGCATATCAAATTTAAGTTACAACAGAAACTCGAACCGACGCCTTTTGTATTTGTCAATTGTCAATAGAGCACGGTTACAGGCCGATTAACTCACCGCCAAATAAGCCAAGCAGAATTTGCTTTCGTGCCACAAATCGGAATAATCTTCCTCGAGAACGCCCTTCATATTCGCCAGAGTTTTTTCAAATCCGTAGAGCTGTTCTGAAAAAATGCGAAGGCGTAGCCTAGTTTCTGTTTTTCAGCGTTTTTTAGGCCTCCGGCTGCTTCCCTTTTTCTTACTCAATTCCTCGAAATAGTACGGGAAGACGACGTTGTTGAAAAGAGCGCGAAGAACTATAAAACAGACAACAGCGATTAGAATTGGAATCCAATTATCGAATACAGCATATCCAATTGAATACAACCTGAAATTTTGCGATAGAGCCCATTTGCATTTATATGAAAAGGATTTCCCTTAAAAACGAGAGAAACCAAGCGCGAAATCGCCACGAGAACAGCTGAACACTACTGGAACTGGCACCAGTATTTCAATGTGTTGAATAAATCAATAATCAGTCGAGCGGTACCCTAAAGGCGCGCAGTATATGGTAGAGCTCATTTTAAGCTGTTCCCGTCGCGGCGACTTCGCTTTGGTCAGACCGCAATCTTTGCGCGTTACGGAGGGCGATAAAATAACGCATTTTACAACGTTTGTGGTCCTACTGCCTGTCAACAAGCGCGATGCGTTGAATGTTTAAATTAGACAAAATCCGCAAACGTTTTCGGTGCATAAACCATAATTAATTTTGTTCGTGACAAGTTGGAAATTCACGGTCAAATTCAACTAAGAGATGGAGCGCACTTGCAGGTTTTGCGACTGGCAGGCAGTGGGTTCGCCTATCAGACGTCGCTAATTTTGATTAAAAATGAGAAGTCACTCAAAGTAACTGTTGCGAATTAACTAAAATATCTAATGGAGAGCGCTCACCGACATCGTCGTCTTACAGACAAAAATAAAATATTGTTAAAACAGAAAGTGCCGCAGCTAAGCTATAAGACACTATTTAATGTCACGAACCATGATGACTCAAGGTCTCTTTTGTAAGCATCTACATCAACGTTTATCATTTCGTATTACGTGTTTTGAGAAATATTCATTTTTTGTAGATAAATAATTAAAAACCCACAGATTCACGCTAAAACTTAAAGCTCCACGTTAACTTCTCGTTTCTTCATTTCACTTTGCGAATCGGCCGCGTGAGCATAGTATCTGAAAATTTAAGATTTCGGAGAGAAATAAATAATTTTATTGAAAACGTACTGTTCGCAACTTTTCGGTATATTCCAAATTTAAACACTTCCGAAAAACATTTCTTTATTATTCACGGCGATTCCACTTTTTGCAATTTAGGTCTATTGATCTGCGGGCGGCTGATAATATAATAACTTTGTTATACGGTAGATGTCTGCGAACACCGCGGCGCACAATTACAGATGAGCTGTTCTTTTTCAAATTTCCTGAAGTTTAATGTATTTTCACATTTAACTCAGTTCATTTTGTTTTTTTTTGTTATAAATATATTATTTCCAGGACTTCAAAACAAAAACATAGTCTGTGAACATTTTATACAATATTTCAATGCGATTGCCGGTATCAAATTCTTAGCTCCAAAGATATTCCCGTAGAAATAAGCATTCTTTCAGTAGGTTTTGCCGAGTGTTTGAAAGACGATTTTTTTTTAATTTCAAATAAATCAATAAGTTTTTGGGCATTTTTTGAACGAAAAAAATGTTTTTTTTTAATTATGAAGAAGAAAACAAGCAAATGACTAGATAACCGACTATGACTGAGCAATACAATCTTGTTTCTATCGCCGCGCAGGTCTGACTTTGTATGAGATTAAAGAAGATCCGCACGCTTATTTCACTCGAATTTCATTTTTAATGAATTACTTACAGTGTGTTGCGGACGTAAGCCCCTTACAGTCCGCAACTCCACAAACACACGATGTCACCCATGCGCCACCCGGTCCAGTGCCAGCAGAATCCGGTGCCAAGTCGGAGGAGGGAACTCGACGACAGAAACGTGAACTGGCCATTCGACCTTTATGACGACCACCGCCGACCACGCAGCCTAATCAGTCAAGGTCATCGGATCGGGTCATCGGAATGTCAACCATCCCTGCGAAGAGTCCCAACCAGTTCAGTTCGACTTCGGAGTTCGACTACACCGTTCAACTACACCGTTGCCCAGGGACAGCGGACCAGCCACAGCACAGCACTTCCACGAGCCACAGCCACAGCACAGCATCTCCACGATGAATTGGACGCCGGAAGAAGACCTAAGTATGACGAACTGATTTAATAAATAAGTTGAAATGTTATGCAATGTAGACTTGTTGGCCTGCGGGCAGGTAAAGGAGTTACAGCGGCGGGGTCTCCCACAACCCGACACACGCCGCAACATGGTGCATCGACCTCGATAGAGCCCAGCATTCCTTTACTTGCACAAAAGCCTTCAAGTTCTACTATTAACACCCAACACCCTAGCTGAACTCCCATCATTCTATAGCTTGTGGACGGCAAGCGACGTGGCATATAGAAATGATCGGTATAACATAGCCGTCACTACAGCTCTAGACAACAGACTCTAGACAACCACTACTCACACTGAACCACACACCTAGTCTATTCTACACGCAGCAGTAGAATACCAGTCACGCGAATCACAAATTCGCAACCACACACTCCAGGCACGCGTCACGCGAATCACAAATTCGCAACCAACCACAATCATCCTCTGCGGTCTCTATCCCTCGGCTAGTTTCCAATTAGAGTACAGTCGGTCCACCCCTCACAACTTGAAAGAAAAAGACTGGGTCTCCCATAAGCTAGTGGGGACGGAAAACCCTAGCCAGTTCACAGTTGAGTTACCAACTCAACTCCCACCATATCAAGCAGGATGACCATCAGTTCGCCGCCAGTGCTAAATATGGTCATCCACGAGAAAGCAATACCTGACATTACTCCACAATCCACGCTACCTAATAGCCACCACAGCGCCTTCAGACCACTGGGATATGATGAAAATGAAAACAGTCACGGATTCCCCCGGAACAACAACAGACACGCAAGGTCATAGCATCACGGACGGCGAGGTCACAGAAGTCGACTAGAGCACAGCGTTCCGCAAGGCCACAAAGGTCACAGAGGTCGACCAGACCCCTGAGGTCAGCAAGGTCATAAGAACCATCTCAGGCAATCGCCTTTCATTATGACAGTCCGTTTGCGTATCCAGCAACACCATCCATCACTAATACACTCTCACTATGACTAACAAAATTAGTCACGAGACACATACCACATCAGCAGCGGTAGTTCCGCCTACCATACAGACTCCACCACCTGCTGACAACGGCACTGATCACTCGGGCAACCGCCGATCACGTACCACTGAATCCGACGGCACCGCCCACAACCCATCCTCACAGTCTCACTGTAGGCTCCATTCGGAGCACAGTTTTACCGTTCCGGAAGAATCCACTGACGGAACCTCACCACTATACAACCGCCGCGTATATGAGACTCTTCGTGAGCTCAAGAGCAACGCAACAAAAACAATGAACAGGTGCACAAAACGGGCTACCGGCCTCGGTGCAGCACTACAAACTACGGAGGACACACGATACATCCACTCGCTCCAGGTTGGCCTTCAATGGCATCACCACGAGTTGCTCGACCTTCGCAACAACATGGAACGAGAGCTGAGATTCCATCCGCCGCTATCAGCCACGGAAGACGAGCTGCACGCCAACGTCGCAATCCTTCATCAACACCTCGAAGACCGTGGATTCTCACAGGCACTCGTACTCATCTCGTCCTTCATAGCCGCCGCACAGGAAAAGCTAGACGAATTACACGAGAAAAAACATGATCCCATCCCACAAATTACACCAACCTCCAAACCAACTCACGTGATCAATCCAGAAGATTACACCAACCCGAGAGAGTCCCCAATTCTCCACCAGACTTTTCCACAACATACACAGGCACTATCACTTAACCCCTAGTACACCCCATACACCTCACACGATTCCAACTACTAGGGCGACACCTGTGCATGATGCTGGAACGCCACAGCCCCCCGATCAATCCTCCTTCATTCTTGCCGCGATACAAGCAATGCACAACACAGTCAAAGAATTGAGAGAGGAGAATAAGGGCATCCACGCAACGTTTCAACATATGAAAGATCGCGTAAACGAGAAGATGCAACATATGGAAGATCGAATGAACCATACATTCCATCTAGCATCACCACACGTCGCATCATCGAGTACACCCGCATACACTCAACAACCCCAAAACCCAACGCAATCATCTACGACGTTTCTCGCCAACACCTTCTCAACATACGGTGCACGACTAGACACCGACGTCAAGCCGGTTCCACACAGCCTACACCCAGCGATTGGCAACAACTCAGTCAGACAATTTGAACCCACCCAACCACCCCGCGCACCTGAACTCTCAACCATTACAGGGTGGCAGCCATGTACTGTTACGCAACTTTGCGTGGATTCTGGCGCATGAGCACAAGTCGCTACTGTATCAATTTTATTTTTTATTAATTATTACATATTTATTATTATGTTTTTCAATTTTCTGGTCGCAACTTCCATTTTTAAGGTAATGGTGGCTGCTTCACCCCATCGTGGTTCTATTATTAAAATGATGCAGCAGGGTGTGTCGAATTCGGAGATCGCTAAACGGCTGAACGTCAACCGAATGCTTGTTCATCGGACTGTCACTCGCTTCCACCGTCTTCGTACACTTGATGACCGTCCAAGATCGGGCCATCCTGTCACTTTGACGACGCCAAAAGCGTTCGGGAAAGAATCCGAAGAAATCCGGAGCGAAGCATGAGGAAGCTTGCTAAAGACTTCAAAATGAGCCGATATTCTATGGGAATCATTGTCAAAGAGAAGCTGAAGATGACTTCGTACCGTATGCAACACGGCGCATTCCTCACCGAGAAAAACAAAGCTCTCCGAATGCAAAAAGCACGAAAACTTCTTCACGGCACGCATTCAGGCACGCACCTCTCGACACTGTTCGCAGACGAGAAATTTTTCACCGTTGAAGCAAATAAAAATGGCCAAAACCATCGGGTTATTGCAAAAGACTTTCAAACTGCCTGTAAGAACGGAAAAATTCTCAATAAGACATCTCATCCGTCTTCAGTCATGGTTTTTGGTTGAAATTTGCTCCGATGGCAAAACCCCGCTGATTTTTGTTGATTTGGGAGCCAAGGTGAACCAAACTTACTACAGAAAACACATTTTAGAGGCTGCAGTTCTTCCGTGGTCCAAATCGCATTACGCAAACCGACCCTGGTGCTTCCAACAAGACGGCGCACCGGCTCATCGCGCCAAGGCCACTCAGCAGTGGTGCAAGAACAATTTTCCTGAGTTCATCTCCTCGTCAGAATGGCCAGCGTCGTCACCCGACCTGAATCCTATGAACTACGCCGTTTGGGGATATTTGACCCAGAAGGATTCCACCAAAAACTACGCTAATTTGAGCGCTCTGAAGGTCGCACTTGTGAAAGCCTGGGACGAAATGGATGCCAACTACCTGCGTGCCGTGGTGGACGCTTACCCGAAGAGATTGAGAGCGGTGGTGAAGGCCAAAGGAGGGCGATTTGAAAACTATTGTTAACACTTGTTTTTGTATCATTTCAATAAACTTCTGTCCAATTTTGGTGAAAATTGAACTTGTTTGAAGACACTTATAACGTTTAAAGCGTGTAACCGTATTTGGATGCCACCCTGTACATGCGACAGCATGGGTAGCACGATGGTAACAAATATTCTGGCCACAATCACAAAATTTAACGGTAATCAGGAAGACTATGGTCTATTCCGCACAATGTTTGATCAACTTGTCCACAACAATGCTAGCCTTCCGACCACCGTTAAGTTGAGCATACTGCTACAACTATTGGAAGGCGACGCACGCAAAATGATCACTGCACACACAATGACTGAAGCCGATTACACAGATATTCGAGACAACCTTGAACTAATGTTCAACCAACAGTCTGATAATCTTCAAACGAACATCCACAGTTTCCGCACCCTGTCATTTGACCAACATAACTACGACACCATGCGGGCGGACACCATGAAACATGTTTGCATCGCGAAGGCGCTCCAGAGAGGGGGAGTCACCATTGACGACCCAATTTACATCGAAATCCTAATTGATAAACTTCCGAGCAGCCTGATGCGATCAGTCCGCACGAAACGCAGCGAACGAATGGACGCAGGCAACCCAATGACGTTCACCGAAGTAATCAAATACATTCAGTCCACAATCTCACAACTGAAAGCAATACAAACTGCAGAACATGCGAAACAATCAACCACACCACTCAACGAAATCTTTCATACTACCGAGTTTTGTCGTTCGACGGGGCTTGACACCCCTACCCAGTAAGTCGGTGCAGGACGGTCCATGCACCCACGCCAGTATGACGGTGCAGGGCGGTCCATGCACCCACACCCACACGCATTCACTCACCACCATCGCTCGGACATCTTCAATCATTGAACCAGGAGCACAACTCCTCCCACTTGATACCTTGACGGTACAAGATACATCCACAAACCAAACACCACTTTCATCCACCGATCATGACACAATTGATCATGATCAGACACCCATCTGCATTCAAATCTCCCCAATGACGGACGAAGACTACAAACTCCCCTTCCTACAACTCACCACACCGGAAGGCAACAAATTACTAGCCCTTATCGACACAGGGGCCACAACATCAATAATTTCCAACTCTACAGCAGAAAAAAATGCGCTTTTCACTTAAAGGCACACGGAATCTATCATTCCGAGGGTTCATCACGACGTCACATCCATCTCAATGTCACTTTTATCAAGTAGCCATCAGAGATAAATCAGGGAAAACATGGGTATCCACTATGCCTAGCTACCCCAACATGCCAACGAAGTTTATCGCACCCGTATTCTCTCAACAAGACTATGACTTTCTAACAACACAGGGGTAAGACGCTAAGTTCAATTACAAACCTCAAAAGGTTCAACAACCAGCCCATCGACATCATACTCGGCAACAACATTTTAAGCGTTCTCACCACCCACTCACGCAGATACACTTTGCCAAGTGGTAGAGTAGTAGAGAACACCCCATTCGGCTTCATAACTTACCCCTCACCACACTCCGATCAACTAGTGCCATCACACATACCTTACTAGATATCAAAAGAAGACACAGAAATAGCACTCGTTGACGTAAATACTATCATCCCAACCAACGAAGAAAGCCACACATCAGATACCGCCAACGAGCATAATACCGCTAGAGATGTACAACTACAGTTAGGACACCCCCGAACAGAGCCGGGACGTCGTAACCGGCACACCACGACCACCTACATCAGTCCCGCCACAGCTTCACACAGGTCCCCTGAGTCTGCGACACGAAAAATCCACGCTCCAGACCGTTTCTACCCCGGTCGACCAAATCCAAAGCTCATCACTACCGCGATGAAGCTTCCGACTCCCCCCCAGTGTTGCGGACGTAAGCCCCTTACAGTCCGCAACTCCACAAACACACGATGTCACCCATGCGCCACCCGGTCCAGTGCCAGCCAGTGCCGATCAGTCCAGTGCCAGCAGAATCCGGTGCCAAGTCGGAGGAGGGAACTCGACGACAGGAACGTGAACTGGCCATTCGACCTTTATGACGACCACCGCCGACCACGCAGCCTAATCAGTCAAGGTCATTGGATCGGGTCATCGGAATGTCAACCATCCCTGCGAAAAGTCCCAACCAGTTCAGTTCGACTTCGGAGTTCGACTACACCGTTCAACTACACCGTTGCCCAGGGACAGCGGACCAGCCACAGCACAGCACCTCCACGAGCCACAGCCATAGCACAGCATCTCCACGATGGATTGGACGCCGGAAGAAGACCTAAGTATGACGAACTGATTTAATAAATAAGTTGAAATGTTATGCAATGTAGACTTGTTGGCCTGCGGGCAGGTAAAGGAGTTACAGCGGCGGGGTCTCTCACAACCGGGACACACGCCGCAACACAGTGCTCTTCAAAGGTATAGCGACCGCCTCGATTTTGGTGGTTCTAGATTTTCTGGACGAAATTTAAAAAATCGGCTAATGCAGTTCGGTCAGGCGTGGAAGAAAACCTACAGGTAAAAAATTTTATTCGGATTCGATGTTCGGCTATTGACCTAGAGTACATAATTCAAAAATCGAACACTTCTCGAAGCTTTTTCCCGTTTCAATGTCCGGTTGAGCCAATACTGGTGCCGATGACATCCTTTTTTTCAGATCGTGAAATGCACTTTGTTGTTCCTCTGTCCATCTACACGGAACTTTCGGTGAAGTCAATGATGTCGCGATTGCCACGATTGCATAAAAAATCGAAATTTCTGTAATACGAGCACAACCCGAGAAACGAGTGAAGTTTGCCTTCAACTTCAACCCTCACTCACTTATCCTTTTCAACACATTCACCAAATCTTCTGCGTTTTTTTCCGTCTTACTAGTAATCAGGACATTATCAATGTACACGAACATTGACTTCCAAATCCATTTTTCCAACACTTCCATGGCCTCTTGAAAAATTGCTAGACTTATTGTTATTCCCCAAATGTCTTAACTTCGAATTGATACTGCTCATTCAGCACCGTGACCTTTGATTTGTCCTCCATTGGTATCTGTCAATATCCGGCCATCAAATTCAAAGTAGTGAACCACTTCTTCTCCCCAAGAGCTTGCAATGTACTGTGCTCCACATAATCTTACGTTCACCCCGAACATTTTCGAAAACTCGAAAACTGCTTTTTCAACCAAAATACTTACTATTGAAAAAATATGGGCTTTTAGTAAACTCAAAATAGACTTATAATTCACACATCAGGAAAAACTAAAATTTTATGAAAAAAGTTTTAAACATTTTCCACAAAATCATACGTTCACTTGCTCAACAAAAAAAAACAGAAAATAACAGACGAATGATTATAAATAATTGATGGGACGACCATTCCGGCGAGCAACTTCTGAAATTCGGCCATCCATAGACGAATAAAGATTGTCGAGCAGCTGTTGGTCCACTCTTTGCCATGCTTCAATGATAGCCTTTTTGAGGGATGGAATGTCCGCATAAATCTTATTTCCTTCGTAGATTTTCTGTACCATGTATCCCCAAACGTTTTTGATGATGTTTATGTCAGGGGAACAGGCTGGCCAATCGATAATCGGGATTCCGCGGTCACCTATTCACTTGATTGTGCGTCGAGCTCGATGGCATGGAGCTCCGTCTTGCTGATAAGTGAAACCTTTGGCGCGATTCCGACGGATAAATGGTATGATACCTCTTCTTATCACGTATCGATATTGGCAACCGTCCATGTTCTTTGGTACAAAGCAAAGTTTGACTTTGCCTTGGGCACTGATTGCTGCTTAGACCATCACTCCTCCATCTTCGAAGTTTCGACGTGAGAACCGCAGTTTTTCTTTTCTCAAATCATGCCAATAATCACGGTAGCCATCCGGTCCATCGCAGTTAAACTTCTTCTCATCACTGAAGATAATCTGAAAACAAAATACCAGTTTAAGAAAGCTGCAGTAATCCTTACCTGTTTCCAATCAGTTCTTTGTTTCTTCTTAGCAATTCAATCCGATTTTCTCGGTGTTTTGCGGTCAGATTTGGAGCCTTCCTCATTCTTCGGCGTCTGATGAATTTTCTCTACGAACGCGGCGAACAGTCTCCACTGATACGGAAAGTCCAAGTTCGCTTTTGATCTTTGGGCGAGTGGCCTTAGAATTTGGCGCTCTGCGGATAATTCTTCGCTTGTCTCGTCCTGAAAAAAGACGTGGACGACCAGAAGACTTCTTTTTTAACTTCTTTATACCATAACCAAGTGGATTTGCTGCATATCGATTGATTAAATCTAGGAAACTTTTCATTTCTTTAGAGATTTGACGGTGCGAGAGTCCTTCAGACAATTTGGCGTCAATTAGTTCTTTCTCATATTCACTTAAAGGTTTACCTGTCGAAATGTCTTCTAAAATTAGAAAAACTATAAATAAACAGATTAGAACCAAGTTTGAAGTTCAGTTCAGAAAACAACAAAAAATAAAAGTGAACGTATCATTATGTGGAAAAACACCAATTTTTCGAGAAATTTAGAATTCCTCGATTGTTCAGTTTTACTTTTTTTTCTCTCCTGGATCCATAATATCATTTATGATAAATAATTAGGAATTACAGAAAATCGACATTTTGAGATTTTTGGGGGTGAACGCAAGATTATGTGGAGTACTTTGGATTCAGTATGCGGCAAAGGATGAGCATTCAGTTTCATAACTGAATTTAGCTTCCTATAATCCACGCACATTCCAACACTTCCATCTTTTTTCTTCACTAATACCACTGGACTTGCCCACTGTGATCGGCACTTCTTTATCACTTTGCTTCTCCCCATGTCCTTCAGCATCGCTCTGACTTTTTCATACAAGGCTAAAATAACTAAACGACACTTCTGCCTGATAGGCTCCTTTTCGCTCAAAGTATTCTCGTACTTAACGATATCTGTTTGTGTGAACTCATTATCGCTGGTAGCAAACACATCCGAGAGCTGGAACACTATATCTTGTGTTGTGTCTATTTTGTAGGTCGGAGAATTGTCGGGTTATCGCCCGGTTTTTAGATCAAAGACATCAATATCCTCAAAGCCTGTGCTCGATTGAGCACTCTTCAAATATATCCTTTCCTCTAAGTTACGAATATTTTGTTTTTGTTATTGTAAATGCGCCCTTGCGCACCTTCTTGGTCATTCTACGATGATGACTTGTTATGATTTTAGACTCGTAAACATGTTTTGAATTTATTATTCATTTTTTCTTGTTCTTCTTCTCTAACTCCGATTTAATTCTCCTTTGTTAACTTTTGTCTTTCAACTTGTTATCTTAAAGGTTTAATTACCCAAGATTGAGATCTACCCGTGCGCAGATACTATCCTGTCGACCCTCCGAGACGTCAGCCATATTGGACTTTCAAAATCTATTAGACTCCAAATAATTTCGGACTTCCAAATTATAGTAGACTCCCAGTTCAATTGACTGGTACGGCGAGCACTGGAACCGATCAAACACAAAGCCAAAGCCTGTTTGACCTGCCGATCTCCTTGATCTACATGTTGTATAATAGTTGCACCAAAGGTGCGAGACTGACGTGTTTTTTGGACTCTGGGTGGCCGGTGCGAAAAACAAAACGAGGGATTTGCTTTTTAGGATATGACAGTTTTATTTGCTTGCAGTTGCCGGTGAGGAACGTGTTTTTTGTTTCATTTTTCATTGTTCACAGACCGTCACTCTTTCTTAAATAAAAAGATTGTGAATCGAAGCTGTGTGGCAGTCAACTTTCAACTGAATAAATAGAGAACAAAGTATAGATTTTCTTTTTTTTACAGATTTTCCGGAAACTGACGCAACGAGTGTTACCGTAGTTTGCCTCTTCCCTTCGAGACCACTGCACGATTTACGGTTCTTTTCTAACGCAATTTTTTCATGTTTTTAAAATTTTTTTTTCTAAATTCAGCTGTTTTTTCTGAATATTTCTCCTCAAATGATGGATTCTGACGGAGAAATCGTTGAAGATCTCGAAAACATTCGTGAGTAGATTGTAACTCATTGCGACAGTTTCCGGAAAATCTGGAAAAAATGGCAGCTTTGGACAGCGTTTTTCCAGGAAATTTCTCGTGGAAATCAACTTTGAACGCGGCATAAATAAGCGGGCCTCTTTGCATGGTGTAGACCAAACTAAGTGGGTCAACTAATGCATGCATGGAATGCAACATCTTGAATGCGTCCTTTATCCAACTCCATCATAATTACCGGCTTTCTATCGCCTTCTTTCCGCATAACCGTGACTACACCAAGTATTTCGTTCTTCTTGGCTCTTCGAAAACGAAATGTTTCAGCTTGACCATTCTTTTCTTCATCTTCCGTTCGAATTCATCGAGCAAATCTTTAATGGTTCTTTCATCTCTTCTAGGCAATGACTTGAACAGAGACTCGGCTTCTCCTCTGCGAAATTTCTCTTCTAGAATCGTCATCAAAAGATTAAAAAATGAGCGTAGAAAATTCAAAATGTTTATATCTGAAGTATAAAAAAAGAATAAAAGTTAAAAATTAAAGAGGAAGACACAAAAAAAGGGGAAAATACAAAAGAAAACAGAAATTGTATAATTACACGTTGCGGTGACAAAACATTGAATGATTGCAGTACCTACGATAAGGTGTCCTTCATGTGGCAAATTCGAGAGATATTTTAGGGGATTTTTTTTGCCTTAAAGCAGTAATTTTGCTGATACATCGATAAATAAAAAATAATGAATGAATGACGCAAATATCAAATTGCGCTATGCGAAATTGTAACTCGGGAGGCCGTCATAGCCTAAAACCTACGGAGAGTGATTGGCCTCGGCCACCTGATTTTTAAGATGCAAAAATCGAATTCCGCATAACAGCGACAGCGGTTAAGGGAAACCTAATGTCGCCCATTTTCTCCCCATCTCCGCTGAAAAGTACACTTGAGCCGCATTCCGTAAACCGCAATCTTAACAAAATTTCGAAAGGGGGGTGGGGGCAAAGGCAGATAATAAATTTGTCTAGAGGACATCTTATCAGGGGGTGATTGTGACGTAGAAGGCCGGATGAGAGACTAGCACGATGGGAAATTAAAGTTGGATGGTTGGAGGGTTGGAAAGCTTTTTGGACTGCAATAAATAAAACGAATAAAGAGTGCTGAGAAAGAGGAGATGGGAGAAATAAAGAAGGATAAAGCGTGTGAAAGATTGGGAGGGGAAGGATAGAAGGTACCAACGGGCGGTACCAAGCGCTTTTGGGCCGTCCGTTGAACCCGACTTGTGCTAGAAAATGGAAAAGAGCTGCGAGGATGCAATTAGTGCTGCTGACACGCTTCTATTCATCAATTTCCAAAAGTGGAAAACCTCGCGACGGAGCACGTCTGCAATCAACTCGCTCTACTCCATTCCCGAAATAATCAGATTAACATTCTCTTCTGGGCAAGCGTGCTTATCGGTTCAGTTGAATGAGAAATTTTCGGGTGTCGTTGTGCGAAAAATTGGGTGTGTGGAGGGGTATCACAAAAGGCTTGAGCTTCGTGGCCGATGGACGATTCCAGATTTCAAGATAAAAGCAGATTTAAAAAAAAACATTGGATGATAAAAAACAATTTTTGGCGGGTTTAGGGACCGAGATCGGCCAGTCGGACAAAATTGAAAATGCGGGATAAATCATTTAAAAAATTGGACTGAAAAAAAGGCAAAATTCGGGGATAGGGGAAGATGTTGGAAAAGAGAAAAACGCACGTGAACGGCAAGAGAAGCGGGAAGTTTAAATTTTGACAAAAATCCGAGAATTTTGAAAAAAAAACAATTGTTTTTTTAATTGAAAAAAAAAGGAGGAGGAGGAGGAGGAGAGAATCTGTCGAGCATGATGAGGAAGCGGAAAGAGAGAAAATCCACAATTTAATTGATGATTTTTTTCTTTCTTTCTTGTTCAAAGGAAGACGGTGAGAATATTCAGTGCATACAAATAGATAAAGACTTACTCTCCTTTAGGCGACCGGCTCGAAGAACACATTGATCACACACGGAGAAGAAGAAAAGGAGGCGGGGATCACACAAAACTATACGGGGGGAGGGGCGTAGTAGTGGGGGACGATCTCAATCAGAGAAGCTCATACTGCCGCAGATGGATACGTTGGATGATGTCCCGGCAATCGTTGAACACCCTTCGAATGTTTTCCGTGTCGACGGCACACGTGAAATGTGGGTAGCAGTGGTGACGACCGTCGCTGTTCGACGTTGATATTCTCTGCAACATTTTTCAAATCAGGAAACATTTGATTAGGTATTCGGTAAAAGCCTTAAGAGGAGCGGACAGAGGAGAAGCTTGAAGAGTGTCTGGAGCCCTATTATGTGGTCTTAAGAGGTGCTATTCCAATAAGAGGGTTCAAAGTATGACAATTCAACTTTCTATAATGCTAATTTAATCCGTGTAGTTTAAATGGAAATAGCTTTAACAACTTCTAACTTTTTTTTCAAGAAGTAGAAATCCTGCTAATCAAACATTTCTCATATTTCAATTTCGTATTTAATTACCAGTATTGAATTCCAGAAATTGAAAAATTTCTTGAAATTAAACCTTTTACACCTTGGTTTAATTTTAGAAATGCCAAGATGCACTTAATCTCATAATTTAAGAAAACCCAAATTGAAAAATAGTTTCCGCAAAATTTGATGTAAAAATGGATATCAAAAAATAAAAAACGGCATGTTGAGAGACCGAAGATTATCGGATTCATTTCGAAAAGATATATAAATTCAACATGGAAACCGCCTGGTTATGCCTGGACCACCATCGGAAGAATTCAGAAAGACTAGTGCGCTGAACGGATCGGCTCAGAAACTATGCAAGTAAAAGAATTCTACTGTGAATAGAGCTTCTCATCACTAATAAAAGGTAAATATCTTTAATAAAAAACGTGATTTCTGAATTTTTAAACATTGATTTTAATAACAGCTAATTGGAACATGAGTTAATAGTTTCAAGGCGGTTTTCGGAACTTCATTTTCTAATTTTGGGGTTTGAAAAGCTAAAATTCTAAATTACTTGATATCTGTGAGCATGCTATACGCGAACTTTAGCCTAACCTTTAACAATTGTAAGGAGGTGTTAAAAAAGGCTTCAATCTTATACCTCCTGCCTTTTGGAAATGCATTTTCCCGAAAGATATCGGGCACACTAAGTGCCTAAGTTAGCAACAGCTTAGTGGTACTCTAATCCGTAAATTTGTATGGGTAATCAAGGTATAGTATAGGGAAAACGGCTCAAATTCCACTAAATTCAAAATTCAAAAATTTCAAAAAAAAAATTCAAAATCAAATCTGAAAATCAACTAAAGTTGTTTTTATTTTATTTATTCAATAAGGGAATATAGTTTTTTTTCGATTCGTGATCCCTCGTTCTGGAACACTGCTCGAAGGCTCTTGGAGTACGCAAAAAACTAATTTTTATTAGATTAATGTGACAGCCTAGACGGATTAGATTAGTTATGACATTTCGCTTTCCATTTTGCTGAATAAAGAGATTTTTAAAAGTATCAGAAAAAAACATTTATCTTGCTCAGAAGGAATTCATGGATGCGCTCGCTACGCTAAATTGACCTTTTTTCAAAAATTTTAAATTGAAATTGACTCACCAAGAACTCTCCTCGAATGAAATATTTCGCCCTGACCACATCTTTGTCCTCGTTATTATCGTAAACGGCGTCCGTTGGCAAACAGAATCCCTCGAACTCGGGGAAAAATGACTCCAGAAGATACCGCTTCGCTTTGATCTTCTCCGACAATAGATCTTGTTTGTTCAGGAAAAGGATGACAGAAATTGTTTTCAGCCAGCGATTGTTCCAGATGTTTTTGAACAGTGCAAGCGATTCTCGGAGTCTGAAGTTTGTAGTTGATGTTTCAATTACAAAGTTGGCCCGTTTCAGGCGAATATCCCATTTATTACCAATTCCAATTATTAAAGGTTTTGCACAAAATTAGTTGGATATTACGGCTAGGGAAATTCAAAGAAAGTGCGCCGCGCACTGTCTTAGCATTTTAAATTCAAATCGTATTTTTGTAGCGTCCGATGCATAATCCAGGTTAAAAAGCGCAAAATATTTCGAGAATTTACATGGTAACGATTTGTGTTCATTTGATACAGTTTCAAAAAGCTGAATTTTCAAAATTTCAGAGGAAAAATCAAGTATTCATTCGACAGAGCGCGCATACCTTTTCGTTTTTTCATAGCCTGATTTATCGTAAATTTTGATAGAACAGAAATGTTATCTCAACGAAGCTTGTTTTTTTTCGTTTATACCTTCAATATTCGAATTTCTGGGTATTTTTTAGCAACTTTTTGAGACACAAGAAATCGAAAGCAAACATCGGAACGAAAATCGAAGAAAATAAGTCGGAATACACTTTATAATTTCAGAATTTTGCCGGGTATTCAATTTTCAGTTTGGAATCGTGTCTTTTCTTGTTTTCTTATTTTTTTTCAATTATGAAAATTCGAAATATCGAAGAACTCACCGATTCTGAGTGTTATCCTCCCAAAGCACCAAATTGTAAGACGATGAAGCGCATACAAAAATGATGGCCGTCACGTCGTTGAAACACTGAATCCATTTTCGTCGTTCGTCACGCTGACCTCCGACATCAAACATGCTGAAAATAGTTTCTTCCGTTTTTTGAAAGCTTTTAGAAAAACGCTATTTATAAGCTCAAAAAACAAGGGAACAGACTTTTATTTTGGGCGTTTTTTTGATTTAAAAAAATAGAAATTTTGATTTTAAAACTTTAAGGATAACCGGAAATCTCGATGAGAATGCGCACGTTTTTCGTGAGATTTTACACAAATTTTTGGAAAAAAATGAAATAAAACACTCACTGAAATCGAACTTTATCAACTTCGAATTTGGTTTCAAAGATTCCGGTTGTCATGACACGACACCTGAGAATATCCTGTTCTGATGGATCATAGTTGATTTGTCGGACTATGTCCACTTTGTCGAGGAAGCTGGAAGATGTTGAAATTCTTTTTGTAGGTTTTAGCTGCGATTTTCAGTTTTCGGAAATTTTTAGGAGTTTTTCCTTCTCTTTCATTCCGCGTCCAAGGTGACAAAAAACGAAATAAAAATCGTTCAAGAACCATTTCTTCTAGTACTTTAATATTTAAGGCAACTGCTTAAAACAAGTATTTAATTTAGATGTGCAGACTGATGGAACGGTATTAGACAGACGGTGCAAAAAACGAAAACCTTCGAAAATTATAATGGCAAACTCTTGGACGCGTAAGTACGTTTTCTACTGAAATTTCAGTAAATTAATTTTTTTTTTTCGGCAATTTTTCAGTTCAATTTGCTTCGCACCCCCGTTTTGCACTTCAGTTTTCAAAGATTCGAAAAAAAAACGTACTATTGAGCGCAGTCAATCAGTTGATATTCGCTGCTCCGCTCGTAGGCAGCCATCACTCCCTTGTCCTTCCAGCATGTTAAAACATGATCGTAGAATTCCTGAAACGAACATGGATTCTTTTAACACACACTTGACGGGCAGCTGGATTGGGAAGCCAGAATAATTGGAAAAATCGCAAATCAACTAGAAGCTCATTTCTCATCGACTTTTTATCCGAGAAAGGGAGATTTCGAGGAATGTATGCAGGTTTTCAGCTTTAAAAATGTTATGAAATGAGTTTTTCAAGAAATGTTACAAATGTTTCCCATCTTGCTATTCTTTCGTTGCAATAAACTTTCTTTTTTTTTTAGTATTCCATAGTTTATAAAATCAGAAAATGACTAAGCTCTCAAGAATTTCAAGAAATTTCAAAATTTTTCAGTATTTTTCAAATGAAAGCATTAAAAATATCGTATGCTCTATATTCTTAGACAATACGGCCCCTGCAACCTGGTTATTTCGGTTTCTAATGGAGATATCAGGAAACGGTCATCTGACAAAACGTTTGTGATAACATTATTTTGCGCCTTTTATCAATTGGCAACGTTCTTACGAACTTCCTACGAAATCGTCTAAAAGTTACGAGTGAGCACTGAAAAATATATTTGCGATAATAATTGTGTAATCTGTTGAAATGTAGATTTTGCAGATGTTAATTAATTCTTTAAAAAGTGTTTTTCTTTGTTAACTTTGCTTTTTACTTCATATTTCAGCATTCCCAGCCGAGTTGTATACAATTAATAACAGAAAAGAAGAAAACTGACTGGTGGGTAGTTATCTTCGGGATCGTTGGTGATTCGAAGAATGTAATCGCGGCTAATCGCCGTGCTCGGGTTGTCCAACGGCACTTTCGGCTCGATGTCGTCCATGGCTCGCAAGATTACCTGCAATCATCTTTTTCGTCTTTCAATTTCTCAATTTCTCTGTATGTGCATGAATATGCCTATTCATTTCCTTCGTCGCTCTTCTTCTCCCCATCTCCCCCCCCCCCTTCTCTTTCTCTTTCTCTTGTGTTTGTTTTGAAATGGTCGCAGAAGGAGAGGGTGGCTACAATTAGAATATTCCACACGCTGCCACTAAAAATGGAATGAAAATGTGCAATATTTTCAAGTGCTCTCCGGAGATTTCAAATTTCAAGTGGTCTTTTTCAGTGCTTCCTCAGCGCCACGCCCTCTCTTCGTGGGAGAGTAAAATACAAGCGCGCGCGCGTACACACACGTTTCAGAAGTGCTTTAGCATGTTAATAGAGCTTCAACTTCGGAATTGTATTTTGAATTTATGAGTAATAAAGACTTCAATGAAATCGAGGAATTTATCAACTTTCTGAAAACCAAAATAAATTTTTTTTGTTGTTGTTTGTTGGATATTTCAAAATTTGCAGGCAATTTAGGAAAAAATGCAGAAGTTGCTTTTCAGAAAAAAAAATGAAAAAAAAACAAAAATTTCCCTCCAATTCCCAAAGAGTCTTAGTGCATTGGTCGGGAGATAATTGCCCTCCCCTCATCCCCTTCTCCATATTCGCAGAAAATCGATAAATCAACTTCATTTTTTCCACAAAATGACACCCTCTATTTTCATCTCTTTCGTCTTTCTTTTCTGTTTTTTTTTTTGTCTTCCTTTAGTAGTTGCAGTGCACATGCGCACAAAGCCCCACCACGCGGAGAAGGTCTCTTTTGTGCGGAGCACACAGAGGAGGAGCTGCCGGCGCCTGAGATGAACCGATGGCGGCAGCGCGACGAAAAAAGAAGAAAAATTCTGGGGGATGCAGACTGAAAGACACTCTATAGAGGAGATGACGGGAAAAGGGGTACCCTCATTCGCGTTTTCTTCATCGTTTTTTGCCTTCTACTTTTCTTTTTCTCGCAAAAGGCGGCAGAAGCGAGTGCGCGCCCCGCGCCCCCCGTCCGCGACGGGAGGAGGAGGAGTTGAAAAAAATATCAGCCCAGCTGACACATTTGTATGCATTATAGGCCTTAAATCGATAAGCGCGCAGTGGAGAGCCACCAGAGCTAAAAATAGAATGCACACATGCACACAGACGCACCACTCTCTCCGTTTTCAGTTTTTCGCAGTTGCTGATGCAGTCGCACAACGATACGACCGACCAGGCGGCGCCGTGCCCCGGCCACTCTTGGCTGTTTGATTTGTTTATCAAGCGAGACGATTACTACTACCCAAAGAGCATTCATCAAGTAAATATTGAGGAAAACATTGGTATACGACTAATTAAAATATAATATAACCAAAGCTCTGAAGAGAAGGAAACTCTGAAATCGAAAAATCTCTAAAAAATGCTCTAGATGGAGGGACTTCATCTTTTCGAAATGCGCCTTTGCAATTTTTCTTTTATTTTCAGACTCCTATTTTTGGGCATTCCACCAGCGGGATCAGATCACAAAACTTGATGATCAGAATTTTTCAGAATTGAACCTCTCCCGGATCAGAATGACGAGAAAGATACAAAGTAAATAAAACATCTAGACGCACTCTTTTTCATTAGAATCCTCTTGGATTTCTAATTTTGTCTACAACGCAGAAACCAAAGAGTTCGAAATGGGGGGGTCCCAGAAAAAAAATCCAAATTTCAGATCGATTTTAGAACTAGCCGACTAAGGCTTCCAGAAAGACGAAGACAAACAGTCGAGTTGTCTTCATTCGCCTTACGCAATAAAAAAGTTGACAACACACTGCGTCAGACGAATTCAAGACGAATATGAGACGAGACAGCCGGAATTTTGCTCAAATGGAAGCCTTATAGCCAGCTGCTTTAAAAATGATGTGAAGCGGTGTAGTCACAGATAATCAGGAGCGCCGGCTCATAGAATTAAAAATATTGAGTTTAAGGCGCAAACTTCGAAAATTGCTCGATTGCTGCAAAACAGTTTTGGTGAAATCCTCAAAATAATTATCTTATTTCCCCAATTTGGTATTTTTTCTGGAGCAAAGCATTAACTGAAACTGAATTTGCACTGAAAACATCCCAACTGTGCGCCTTTAAGCCCATACGAAGATGCGTATGCTTATTCCAAATTAACGACTTCTAAATGATTTTTTCGTGATTTTTTTTTAGATTGTTATTATTTTTTTTTCTGTTTTTAAACAAATTCTAAGCAATCCTAATAAAAAATCCCCGAAAACCATAATAAATTTCATCTTTCATTGGATTTAAAGGCGAAAAGCTTTTCGTGTGTTCCAGAAAAAGACTTAGGAAACAGAGGTAAGCTAGTACAATTAACGAATTCTATTTCGATGGAGCTCACGTTCTTTTCGAATTTTTGGAGCAATATTCAATTTTTCATTCTCAACTGAAGTTCTGATTATTTTATGATTAGCCACCGCTATAAATATGTCAATTTCAGCTGAAATTTTAGTAAAATGTCTGCAGATTTATCAATTTACAAACCTTTTTTTCTCTGATTTACAGATATTTAGGTTGAAATGCGTCAAATTGCATTAGAAATATGAATTTGTTTTCAAGGAACGAGGGAGTTATTTTACACTCTTCCAAATAAACATAGGTTCACCAATATTCCTTAAATTATCTCGTTTTAGATTAAGTTAAAAAACAATTTTTCCATTGAAAAAAGTTGCATTTAAATTAAATTTTGATACACATAAATGAACTTCAGGAAAAAATATCGGTATTTATTTGAAAAACATGTTGAAAAAATCCCAAAAAAAGATAGGTTCACCCCTATTTCTTCTTTTTTTCCAGTTTTTTAAATATATTTTTTTGAAATAAACGGCCGTTGACAACGTTTTTAACTGTTAAAAATAAATACTGTTTCATTTTTCTTTTTGCTAATGTTGTTTTTGTCCCTTTTTTCAAAGCGAACCTATATTTGTTTGGAATTTTTTCAACTTGTTTTTCAAATAAACAAATTCTGATATTTTTAAAAACCTTTTTTTCCGAAGTTCACTAATGTGTATAAAAATGCATTCAAAATTCCTTTTTTAAACTTAACCTAAAACGAAATAATTTGAAAAATATGGATGAACCTATGTTTGTTTGGAGGAGCGTGTTTTACTAGCAATTCCTTAATTCCTCAATTTGCGATTTGCGATATTCTTTGTTTAATATTTAAAATTTTTTAGAATGTCAGACCAAGATAGAAAAAAAAATCTGGAAAATTTTCTATTTTCAAAACGATAGTTTTAATCGAAGAAACGACTTTAAAATGTGGTCAGAAGAGCATTTTTTATGGAGATTTAAGCGAGTTGAATAAAAATTTAAAGCTCTTAAGGTTAAAGAAATTTGATGAATTTTGTGAATTTTTCCTCAAAAGGCTTCCTTGAAAGACGAAGACGAAAAGTCGTCTTTCCTATCGTCGTTCGCCTCCTCGTCTTTCAGTTCATCTTGCATTCGCCTTACGCAAGTCAGACGAATTCAAGACGAAGACGAAGACGAGACGAGACAGGTCTTATTCAATTATACTCTTTCAGAACGATAGACGACGTGCTTATCCGAATTGAAAAAGACACCCTCATAAAAATGATTTATGCGTTATTTTACGGTGCTTTTTAGGCCGACTAGTCATGAATCAGGAATAAGTATATTTAATGTCACGCGCTGTCATAAATTTTGTGTGCACCTTGGTTACTAATGGGTCTTATGATGTGATCTCCTCACAAACATGCTCCGCGGGATGCGCGATCTAAGCAAAAAGTGTTGAGAGACCTGCATAGCATCTCGAACATTCCGTCGGATATCCTTGATTTTCTCCCGTTTCTCGGCTTCATTGAATCCGTTGATGTGCAGAATCCGCATCTGCTTCACAATTGTGCTTTTGCCACTTTCTCCGGCGCCGAGAAGAAGCAGGCGATGAGTCGCACGCATCACCTACAAATACATTGGTGGGGCAGTGCGGGATGGGATAAGGGAAGGGATCTGTTACAACGCGTCGTCCTCGCTTTGTTCATCGTCCCCATCGGCCGGTCGGTCGGTCGATCCGGTTGCGTTGCCCGGCGGCCCCCGGGGCAGCCATCCCCGACGAACTCTTCGCCCCTCGCCGCCTGGCCTCCGAATTTCGCAGCCCGCAGTGCCTCCTCCTCCTCCTCCTCCTCTTCCTTCTTCTCCTACTCCTCTTTTCCTCTTCTCTATCGATCAATATTTCAACGATGTGTTGCTAGCCCTTCGGCTTCGGAAATGATGGGGCTTACCGGTTTAATGGCAAACCGCTCTGTCTTGAGGCGCTGGGCGCAATATAAAGTTTTTGGAGGCGAGGGGATACCGAGGTGAAGAATTCGCTGTCGGAATGCGCGACGCCACTTATCCGACGACGCTATCGCGAAGACTTCCGATGAAAGGGACGATGAACAAAACTTTTTTGACGATTTTCTGAAGTTATTTGGATACCTTTTGGCTGATGGAAATGTTCACGACCCGAGATTATACTTCTGATGTTAAAATTATACTTTGCTTTTTCGCGGCGAAAAACGTAATGTCGATTTTTTGACTAAAAATGGAAGGGGCGGAGCTTGGCGCGCTAAAAATAGAATGGCCATTTCTAAATTGGGCAGGAGAGCAGGAGAGCAAAGAAGAGAAACAGAGGGGCAGCGTGGGAGTCATGGTGTTGTAGTGGCGGCTCTAGCGAAGAGACACGTCGCATAAAACAAATAATTAGAAAATAAAAATCTCTGGAAACTAGTCTATTTTTAGGTTTTTTTTTGTCACTTTTGGAGCATTCTAAAAAGATCAAAGTTCAACATTTTGAATTCTAGAAAAAAAAGAAAAAAAATTTTCGATAAAAAAGTTTTTTTTTGCATACTTTCCAAACATAAAGATAGCATTTTTGTTGGGTTTTCAAATTCTTTTGATTCTTTTCAGAAGTATTTTCAGGGGTCTTACAATTCCAGCCATCAGGATATTCTATTACGAAATGTTCGGAAGGAAAATCGAAATTTTTCAACATCATTACCTAATAGGACGTACCTGTTTATCCTTTGCCAACTGCTCCTCGATCTGCTTGTTGACCTTACGTGCTTCTCGGCCCTCGGCATCAGCGCCAGCGCCGACGCACCCCATAAGGCGCATCTTGACGCGGTGGCGGACGCTACTCTTCTGTCCGGCTCCTCCTCGATCGGTGGTGCGCTTTTAGACAGTGCAATACAAACTGTTTGGAGGGACGGCGGTGAAAAAGAAGAAAAAGAAGAAGGCGTTGGGGACGGCGAATGAATAGTAAACGGCGACGTGGTGAGCAGTGCCAACAGCCGACTCACGAATCAGCTTGATGGTCGTTGCTCGACGGGTAGGGGAGACACCCCACTAAAAAAGACGGGGGGGGGGGGAGAATTTG
The DNA here is from genome assembly GCA_003052745.1 of Caenorhabditis inopinata. NCBI lineage: Eukaryota > Metazoa > Nematoda > Chromadorea > Rhabditida > Rhabditidae > Caenorhabditis > Caenorhabditis inopinata. Next base: position 13,230,880 of record AP018151.1, on the reverse strand, counting down.
AAGGAAGAAAGGGGAGTGAGAGGTGAGAAAGAGAATCGTATTCCTTCCCGATGTGCTTGCGGGGATGTTATAAAGAAGTGGTGAATTAATGGTAGTTGTAGTAGTGGTGGTGGCGGTGGCGGTGGAGAAGGAACGTTCGCAATCGGATCAGACGCACGTCGAATCGTGTTCGATGCGCGTTGCCGTTGTCGTCGTCGTGGTCGTCGTCGCCGTCTTCTTCGTGTATCGGACAGCAGCACAGACAAGTATGCAAACGCCGAGAGTGGACGAGAGTGGAGACAGAGAGAGGCAGAGAAAGAGAGAGAGACAAAGAGAGTGCGAAGGAGAGAGAGAGAGACAGATGGAAAGACACACACAAAGACACACACCAACACTGCAGTGTGCCCCGTGTGTTTTGTGAGCGCTAGTTGCCAGCCGCAAGCTCTCCCTCCTCTTTCTCTCTAACTCGTTTCACTGCAAATCTCTCCGGTTTAAATGATCCCTTCCCACTTCTTCATCGTCCGTCGCCGGCGTTTTCTGTGTCTTCGACTGCGCTCTGCGTCTCGCATCAAACTCGCCGACGACCGGACCAACACACCGCCATCGGCCGCAGCGGCAGCCTCCGTCGCGCCGCCATCGCCCCGCCGAGTCGACGATACCGACGATGCTCAATCGTCCCGGACGCCCTCTTGCCTCGTCGCGCTCTTTTCCGGCCGTCTTTATCGCCTGTTTCTCTGGTTTCGCCGTGCTTCGTCTTCACTGTATCCTCGACTTGTCAGGCTGTCCGAGACTCACCGCACCACCCCGGCACGCTTCGCAAGTCTCTTCTGGGTTTCGCTGCGTCGCGGCTTTGCGCCCGCCAATTTAAACTTGAATTTTCGTTGGAATGAATTCTCGCGCTTTTCGAAATGAAAACAAGGATGTAAGGAGCGAAATTTTGAATGAAATCATTTAGGGAATAACTCTAATCAGTATATTTCAAAATAAAATTCAAAATATACAGGATTACGGTATAACTTGAAGGCGCATGACCAACTTGTTTCTTGTGTCTTGACCGGATTTTTTTCACACTTCATTTATTGCACCTTTTGGACACTTATTTCCCTCTCTTGCCTTCTCATAGCAAATAAATAGTGTTCCTGCTCTTATTTTCTATTTTTTTGTTTGATTTTATTAAAAAATTAAAACATTCAATGTTTCATAATTAATAAATAATCAAGAGCCTTTCGATAATTCTTAAATTTCAATACACGGAATACATCGGCGTTTTGAGAAGTCTGTTCTGCACATCTTAGTTGGTTTTCAGCTATATAACCGATTTTCAGCAGAGAATCTATCATCTAAGACATTATATATATTAAGCATTTCAGTCTTCGATTTCAATAGCAAAATGCTCACTTTGATCCGTAAAAATGTCTCCGATCCACTGAAAGCTTGTGATTAATTAATATTTCATTTAATTTAAAATTCAGCATTAAACAATCTTTTTAAAACTAAATTTTTATAGTTTCCAAAAGCTACAGTAATACCCGCTTTCCAAAATCATAAAATTCAAAATTGTTCAATAACGAAAACAGTTGTGCTGTAATTTATATTAAAAAAACAAAATTGTTAAAACAAATTCAGTGACCAGCATCAAAATTTACAACGGCTAACTGAAATAATTTACAACGTGGTGAACAACCGACTGTAAATAGTGTTTTTCCTCATTTTTCGAAAATTTGGAAGTTTTCTTCCATTTTTTTAAAACTATAACAGAATGGAAATCAATGAAATATCGGTAATTTTCTTTCTTTGTTAAATTGAAAAATGCAACTTAAATTACATAAAATTACAGTTTTCCGGAAGAATATTATTTTTTTTCCTACGAGCTTACATTATTTCTTTTTTGGAAACGTCCTCGGGCCCTAAACTATCACATTAGTAGTTCCAGCTTCCATGTGAAATTCCAGCTCCATTCATAGATTTTAAATTCCCACCTAAAACGAGAAAAGCGTCAGCAATGTTTGTTGGCACGTAATTTGTCGTGACTCAACTAGTTTTTTCATAATTTCACAATAAATCTTACAAGAAAATTGCTTTAAATATGATTAGCAATCACTTTAAACACATTGTCTTTTTTTTCTTTCAATATTGCAGATAAATTTTCGTTTTAAATTATTTTTCGAATTTAATAGCGGTTTATCCGCGCCCGCACAGGCGAATAATAAGTATCCCAAGTAAGCAAGCAGCGAAAAATTGCAGAAAATTTTAATTATAATACAAAAAAGCCTTTGTTGGCCTTAAACTCCCGACAGACACCCATTTTCTTCAATTTTTTTTACGCCTTTTATCGGTATCCTCTCTTTCTCTCTCCTTCCCTCTCTATCGCCTTCGCGCTGTCTTGCTATCTTTTCATCGATTTTTCAATTGCTGCTGAATTTCAGCGTCATAATCCTTTGCTGATTAGTCGTCTTAAAACAATGTCCACGACTGCTCTACAGGTATTTGATTATAAAATTCAAAATAAACGAGAAAACTTCACGAATTGATTTCCAGAAGGCAATAGAGCTGGTAACAAAGGCAACGGAAGAGGATCAAGCTGGAAGGTATGATGCAGCACTGAGGTTTTACGATCAGTCCATTGAATATTTCCTTCATGCGATAAAATGTAAGTTCATGATTTAAATTTTGAAAGAAAGACTAAATTAATGCGAAAGGGAAACTGAAAAAAGGTTCCCAAGCACGAAAAAACTCTGTGGCCGGATTTCAAATATCAGAAAATGGAAATAACTAAAAATGTTGCAGAATGGTTTTTTTAATTGAAGAAGCTCAATAATTCATTAAAATAACATAATATTTCGTTTTTATTCAATTCTTGTTTGTGTACCGCATAATAACTGAAATCAACAACTTCGGCGGAAATATCCGTCGAAAAGTTGTTTCCTTTCGATTTTATTAATCGAAAACGGTAATAGGCATATTCCCAAAAAAATGTTCATGGATAACGATTTATCAAAAAAAGTTTTAAATATTTTGTGGGCTATAAGATTGATCATGATCATGCTTTTCATAATAGAAAAACACATTTTTCAAAAAAATATTATTTCGACTATATTGCTTTAGTTTATTTTTCTATAAATAAAAAAGATTTGTTCAAATGTTTAATAATCTTTTTAGAAAATTTCTCTATTTTCTCGACTTTTAGAATTGCTATTTTAAATCCTATTTTATTAAATGCAATCAAATGGTTTTTTTTGTTTTTCAGTTACTTTAATAAATTTGTTCTGTCACTTTTATAATGTCAGCAATAGTCTTGCAGTCTAGTCTAGCAATAATCAATATTAATCATTAAGCAAACTGTGTCTTGACAACACAATTAAAAAAAAGTTTTTAAAAAGAAAAATTAAATTTAATAATAAACATTCATTACCGAAGTTCTGCACAAATTCTTAAAATATTTTTCCAATTATTATTATCTCTAATTACAGACGAGTCACAAGGAGACAAGCAGAAAAATGCGATTCGCGAAAAAGTCAACCAATATCTGATTCGAGCTGAGAAGATAAAATCATTTTTGAAAGAAGAAAAATCGCTAAAAAAGCCTGTCAAAGACGGAAAGGATGATTCTGATGATGATGATGACAAAAAGAAGTTTCAGGTAATTTTAGTTTTCAGAAATGTATCGAAAAGTTTTGAATCTAGTCTAAAGTGCCCAATTCTAAGCATTGCATTTTTAATTTTCGTTCGCTTTTTTAGAATATGTGCTTTTGTTTTGCGTGTTAAGTTTCGTACTTTTCCCCTGAAAACTTTTACAAAATAGGCTTTTGTTTCTAATCTTTCTAAAAGAACATTTTCAACCTTTAGGACAAACTATCGGGAGCGATTGTAATGGAGAAGCCGAATGTGAAGTGGTCAGATATTGCCGGACTCGAGGGAGCTAAAGAGGCGCTGAAGGAGGCTGTGATTCTACCAATCAAGTTTCCACAGCTTTTCACTGGTTAGTAAAAAAAACGTTTCCGCGTTTTATGAGTTGAAAACTTTTTCTGAAAACTGGAAAAAAGCGTGGCTTGTGATCTAGTTTTTTAAGCTTTCTTGATTGCCATTACTTTTTTAACTTGGTAGTTCCTCGAAGCATTGAAAGTTGTAAAAATGTAAGCGTTGTTAGTTTCTCAATTTTAAAAAGTTTTATTTATTTTAAATTCAGTAAAAAAAAACAATTTGGGAAACATCGGAAATCGTATATCTATGAGGAAAGATTGTTTTTGAGAGGAATGACCGGGATGAGAGAATTGGCATATGGATATGACGGAAATAGCTGTTTTCTTTAGAAAAGTTTTGTAATCGTTTTCCAAAAATTAGATGAGCTGAGCCTGCATATTGTGCTGGTGAGCCACATGATGATAGGCACCAGGCGGTGCTTTATGTGTTCGTGCAGTTAAGGCCATGTCCTCCTCTTTGATTATGAAAATACTGGCTCCATAGAGCACCGGCGCGACGATGCAAGGCACGAAGGCGAACATGGTGCAACCGATGGTCCACAGCGTATCCTGGCTCATTCTGACAGGATCGGTCGGGTCAAAAGCAGTGAGGATGTAGAAGGGAAGTGCGTACAATGGGCTGGAATATCAATTATTTATGTTCCTATGTTTGACATGAAAAGTGTCAAAAAAGGAGAATACTACTAAACATTTCTCAAAGTCACCGCTAAAAGACCAGAAAATAAATGCATTGTAAAACTCACCCCAGCAAGAAGAAATACACGAGAAATCTGCTCTTGTATAATCCCAAAGACTGGAAAACTATTGGACTGTGAAACAAAATCTGGAGTATTCGGAAATAAGCGACTGATGAAAACATAGCTGGAATGAAAACTCCAAATATCAATGTGTACGTCAAAAATTTGAGTCCTGAATCTGAATGCGAGAAAACGCAGGTTCTAACGGCTGGTCCGTAAATGGCCACATGACCATTTGTCAATGAAGGAAGAGACAACAGCCATGATATGATCCATGAAAGAACACATAGTTTTGTCGGTGAAAGACCAAAAAGTTGTTCGTAATGAATTCGAGCAAATGTGAGCAAGTGTACTCCAGCAATGCACAAGTTCATCATGGCCATTACGGTCCAAACAGTCACAGTAATGGATACCTGCAAAAAATAACTGGGAGGTGTTTTCAATGGCTATTTCAATCATAGTTGAATTTGTTCATAACACATGAATCGTTCCCAAATAAAAACAACTTTCGAATGATGTTTGATGGTGATTTAAAGAAATCTGAAGTTTCTTCTAAATCTTTACCTGAATCCGGCACAGCATGTTGCTTTCTTGAAGTAAATTAACACCAGTGAACACATTGTAGATGATCACCGGAACAAGAACCAGCAACGCAATTAGATTTGTAAAGCACAAATGGGCAATGAAATGAGAGGAGATGAAATTGTGATAGAGCTTCTGGACAATTATGTACACAAGTAGAGAGGCATTCCCAATGACACCAATCCCACTGATTACTGTGAAAATTATCGCAAGAATAGGCGACGGTGCCGACGTGTGTATCGAGTTGTAGTACTCCTCATCAATTTCTGATGAGTTGAAAAGGCCATACATTCTTCCTCAAAGACTGATTTTTTTTCAAACTTTTTTGAAGAGGCTTTAATTCTTATATCTCGTAAAAAACAAGGTATATTTATGTATATATATAGGCTCTTGGAATGAGTGATTAAGAATAAAAATGAGGATCTGGAGTGGGTGTAGCGCCACCGGCGTCGTCGTCGTCGAGATGGAGAATTGACTCACTTTCTTTCTCTTCCTCTCTTTTTCCCCCAGATGACTCCGTGCTACTGAAGCGCAGAATCTCTCGGGAAGAAGTAAGCGATGGGAAAGAAGAAGAAGAGGAAGAAAAAAAAAGATATGGAGAGTGTTTTGTGAGTGTGCTTTGTGAGCGTAGTGTGTGCTCCATACAAGCCACCAGGCTTAACTCTCCCCATTTATCTCTCTGCATCTGTGTCTCTTGAAAGACTCTTGTTATCCCTATGCTCCTCCTTCTCTCGCTTCTCATGTTTTTCACCTTCTGTTTTTTAGCTTCAGGCTCTGAAGCTTGTCTGCTACGAGGCAGTGTATGCAAGAAAAAGAAGATGCAGACAGCAACACTCGTTTTTCGAAAGAAGAAAACTGAAAACTGCAGAAGAAAAGCTTTTCCCTCCACCACATCGTCGGCACTCAATTTTTTTCCTCCTTCCTCTTTTTTTCTTTGTGTCTATCGAATACGTGGAATGAGAGAAAAAGAGAGAAAGAGAGAGAGAGAGAGGAAAAGCCGTATGAGAAAATGAAAAAAAAATTTAGGGGAAAAGACTGAAAAACAACAACACGTGCGTATATTTCTACTTTTGAGGGTCCCACCCCTCCTTCTCGTCTCTAGTTCGATTGGGGCATTCATTCTGATCATGTTATTGAAGACAAATGGCGCACTAGAACCTTCCTGCATCTCTTTAAGCGATGTTCCGAAAACGGAAAAAGAGCAAAAGGGGAAGAGGAGGAAAATTGCGTCGACGATGAAAAAAACTACTCTTGAGAAAGTTAGGAATTCGTAAATAGGACAAAAGAGCTATGGATAAAATAAGAGCCGGGATAGTTGGAATCGGATGGGGGTGCATTCAATTGCTCCGTGGAAAAGTAGTGGTTCGGATTTGTATTGGAAACTACATCGAACATGCTCAAAAAATCACTTAAAACTGGAAAATCTGATTTCTTTCGGACTCAGTTCAGAATAAAATCTAAGAGAAGGAGAACAAGACACGCAAAATTGGAAAAAGAAACCAATTTTGCGTGTCTTGTTCTCCTCCTTTCCAACGAATGGGTCTTGCAGTAAGAACAATTAACTCGTCGTGTAATTTGATATTGTGAAATTAAAGAAAGGATTTACTTATTCTTTGCATATACCTATGGTTGATGTCTGTCCTCAGGAGAAAATGGCATAAAAAAAAATATATTTATGCACAAAGTGGCAAAATCATGGGAATTTTTATTATACTTATTTTCGTTCACGTAAAGAAAGAAAAGTGTTCGATTTGAAAATGAATTTTTTTAATTAAAAAAAGCTTTGAAAATGCTGAAGGGTCATGTCGGTGCAATGTGAGTTGGAAACCTCGTGCGCCTGTAAGCTTTCCTTTAATCTACTTTTTCGAGACTAATTGTATTGAAGCCCGCTTTTCAATAGTTTTTATAGTTATTCAATTTGTTTTAATGTTTGAGTGTATCTGGAAAAAAGGAAAAGGCTCATAAACGCACTCAGTTTACAGCTTGCATTTTTCCGGTATGACGTCTTCACTGAATCTTTTCGATGAACATTTATATGACTTTTCTAGCATGCGTGAATAGCAAAAAAATAATAATAAATGTCACCTTTTTTGGTGAAAAAGTTCATAAAAAGGGATACTGGGACGAGTGAAACTTAAAAAGCTATTATATTGTATTCTAAAATAAAAATCCGATTTAAAAAGGCAGACATTTTTTTGAAGTCGTTCTCTTTATTTCAGGAAATCGCAAACCGTGGCAAGGGATCCTCCTTTTCGGGCCACCGGGAACTGGTAAATCGTACATTGCCAAAGCAGTGGCTACCGAAGCTGGAGAGTCTACGTTCTTCTCGATTTCATCTTCGGATTTGATGTCCAAGTGGCTTGGAGAATCGGAAAAGTTGGTGAAGAACCTGTTCGCGTTGGCCAGAGAGCACAAGCCATCGATTATTTTTATTGATGAGATTGATTCTCTATGCTCGTCACGTTCGGATAATGAAAGTGAAAGTGCAAGACGTATCAAAACGGAATTCATGGTTCAAATGCAAGGAGTCGGGTTGAACAATGACGGTATTCTGGTGCTCGGAGCTACAAATATTCCATGGATTCTGGATTCCGCCATTCGAAGGTAAGCATAGGAAATCAACGTTTACGACTCTATAAAAAAATTCATGTGTTTCACCTTAATCTTGAAAATCTTAATGTCACCAGAGCATTTAAAGTTACAGTACTGGTCATAATAATTATCCGCTTGGGTTTTTTGAATATAACTTTGCTCAAATTTATCCTATTACGCTATTTGCACATTGAAGCTACATAATTGTCAAATTATTTCTTCCATTTTTTCTTGATTTTTTATTTTTTGTTAGTTTTAGTTATTTTTTTCATGTTTGTTCATTCTGACTACTCCAAATGCCTATTAATTTCGTCATGTTTTTGGACATGATGAGAAAGCCGCCTGGGACAAAGAATTTCCCAAATGGTTCTCTGAAGAACATCAGAATAGAGCCACCACTCAACAGATAGCTTCTCAATTTTATCGCTCTACCAGGATCACCATAGCCAGATTCAAAGTTCAAGCAAGTGTTAAGAACACAATATTAATTGAACAATACCATCATGGACAATTGATTCTGTCAGAATCGACTAGTTTTTCACCAAAATCTTCAAATTTCGTGGACCGTAATATCAACAGAGCTAGATTATAGGAGAAAGATCTACTGATGTCCATTCATGTGCGGCGCCTCTATTTGACCACACACCATCGAGAAAAACTATCACAAAACGTTTCATCCAGAATTGACCATTTGGGAAGCGTCCTGCTGTGAAAAAAATCATTCAATCGTGCATTGAATAGAAAAGAAAGGATGGAATGGTGTAACACTCGTGCACATTTTGGACGCCGGATATGTAAGCAACATGTTTGGAGCGATGAGAATATGTTTAACTTATTCGAGGCAGATGACATCAATTGGGTTCGACGTCCAATCGGAGGCAGATACGCTGTGAAATAGCAGACGTTTCTTACGTTTCCTACGTTTAAACAAGGTGAAATGTGATGAGACGATGAATACTTCAAAATATTGGCCGTGCTTTTTTTTCAACAACATAAGAATCCAGGACATCTGACCATTTCAAAAATTAGTTTCACGTCGTCACGTGGATATTATAGATTTGCCATTGCAATCTCCCGACTTAAAACCAATCGAACATCTTCGAGATGAGCTCAAAAGAACAGTTCGAGGTCAGAAATTCGCTCAACTTGAAGCTGCTTGAAAAAATATTCCGATGCCAGTCATCGATACTCTCTGTATTTGTTGCCGAGAAGATGCCAGACTGTAATCGGTGCTAAATGATACGTACATAACAAAGCATTAACTTGATTTCCAAACCTTTTTTCCTTTTATGCTTGTTTGAAAAACTGTCCGGTTCCTTGAGACGAGAACTGGCTAAAATTGGCTTTTTCGTGGTATATTTTTTGGTTTTTTTTTCAAATTAATGGTATACTAGGATACCTTTATCCTGTTAAGAACTGAAGAATGTTTCAACATGATTGGATAGATTTGAGCGCAATAATGATTTTAAAAAACGCAAGCGGAATCTCATTATGGTCAGTACGGTATCTCCATTACTAGACGACCGTATTGTTCCTACACAGTCTGGTAGACTGAACATAATTTTGCAGACGTTTCGAGAAGAGGATATACATTCCACTGCCAGATGTTCATGCACGCAAAGAAATGTTTAGAATTGATGTGGGAAAAAACTACAACACACTGGGTGATCAAGACTTCAAGGTGTTGGCTGAGAAATGTGAAGGATATTCAGGCTACGATATTAGTATTCTGGTGAAAGATGCGCTCATGCAACCAGTCAGGAGGGTTCAGTCGGCAACACATTTTAAGTAAGGAATATTAATATTTACAGCGACAGATTCTTCTTCAGTAGGGCAAGCCACCTGCGTTTTCCGTTTCGCTTCAAAAAAGCATTCCACATTTTCAAATAATCTCAAGCTAATTTGTGGTTTAATAACTTGTTTCCAGGCACGTGTCTGGGCCCTCACCAAAGGATCCTAACGTCATCGTGCACGATCTTTTGACACCATGCAGTCCCGGAGACCCACATGCCATCGCTATGAGTTGGTTGGACGTTCCTGGAGACAAGCTTGCCAATCCACCACTTTCCATGGTAAGAACTTTCGATCTTTCATAATTACGGCTTAACGTACTGGAGACGTTAAGTAAATCAGATTTTGTATTAAAATAACGCCTCCAAGGATGACTAGAATGAATACATGTATAAAATTTCATAAGGCTTCCACAAAAGACAGAGTTGTCTTCGTTCGTCTTGCATTCGTCTTACGCAATAAAAAGTTGTCAACACACTGCGTCAGACAAATTCAAGACGTAGACGAAGATGAGACAAGACGGCGGAAATTTCGCCCAAATGGAAGCCTTAAAATTGTATTGTGCAATTCACAAAAAATGTGGATAACTTGATCTTTGTGTATTGCGAAAAAGCGTTTGCGAAACATTTTCATTTTTTCAGCAAGACTTATGCCGCTCGTTGGCCTCTGTGAAACCTACCGTAAACAACACCGATCTGGATCGTTTGGAAGCTTTCAAAAATGATTTTGGACAAGATGGACAAGAATAGAAATCGCGAAAACCTTCAGAAATATATACATTTTTCTTGATTTTTCATTTTGACCTGGTTGTAAATAACTCATATATTACGCCACCTTCCCCCGTCCCACGATTTTCCCGTTCCAACTCCGGCTCTCTTCTCCAAAGTTTGTTTTTGTACTTTTACCTTGTTTTCGAGGAAAATGGATTCACTTTTAAGATCATTAGCCTGACTTACGAGGTCTTATAGCAAGTTTTTATTTTTTGTTTCCGATGACTATCAAAACACTCACAAGGAAAGTTTGATCCCTTTTCCTATCATCCTCATACTCCCATTCTCATGAAATGGAGCGACGTTCCCCCCGCCCCATATACTATTGTAAATGATTTATGTTTCATGAATTTCAAAATAAGCGTAGCAATTTTTACAAATTGGGTACCGCTAATGGCTAATGGGAAAAAGTTAAAAGTGAGCTAAATAGAAAAATAAAAATGAATTTAAGAAGAAAAATCAGTCAGCTATTTTTATCAGAAAAACTTGTTCGATAAGCTCCCAAGCTCGATTCTAATATATTCTATTGTCATCAAAAACCATTTTCTATCGGAATATGAACAGCTCAGTCCCGTCTATTTTCCTCCCGCCCTAGGCACATCTTCTATGTTTACTTTTTTCTCTGTGTATCTTTGGTCAGAATAGCTTTTCCGTGTCGGCGTCTCGTCCCAAAATCGATGCAGAGCTCATGGACGCGTGAACAGAGGAGAAGAAGCCGTGGAGAGCAGAGCACATTATTTCGAAATTTCTCGTCGATATGAACGCTCAATTCCTCATTTTTCTGATGATTTATCGAGTTAACGCACAGGTTTGTTACAGCTATCAATGTTTTAAGATTCCCGTCTCCCACTGCGGTGCGGCGGCTGTCAATTTAAATGCGCTCTGCCTGAAATTGCATCGTGATAATTGACAAGTTAGGACAGTTCTTGGATCATTTTCGGGGCATAGTACACGCAAGGAAGCATAAATAAAAAAATTATTCTCTAGAAATCTAATTTAACGATCGAAGAACTCTTCTTATATTGACCCTTTCGTAAACGATGGCGTTTGAGCTCATTTGGTATTCCCTCTTACATCTCTCTGTGTTCCTTGGTCCTCGTGATTTATTTATATTATTTAGTCCTTTTTAGCTTTACCAAAAATTGTAATTTTTATAGATAATTGAACTATCTCAAAGGATGGCGTAAGCCGAATTGTTGTATTTTTCAATTAATTAGTTTCCTAAAAGTGATAGAATATCATAGTTTAAAAAAGGGTCAATATAGTCAGAGATCTTTGATCTTTAAGTCAGATTCTATCAATAGGACAACCAAATGATGCCTATCAACATTATTATTCTGGAAATGTTACTTTTCAATAAGCATATCGATAAGTAGTCCACTAACATTTGGAAAAAATGAGAGCTATAAACAGATTTATAAACAAAAATTAGCCCGAAATAAACAATTTAATCTGTCAATAGCGAAATAAGCAATCAAACAAATCGATGGCTCTCGAGCGATCTTTTTGGAGATTTTTTCATAACTTATTTTAAATATTAGAGCCGCATTTTAGCTGCGTGACTGCCAAGCGAAAACCATGTGCACTAGGCGGCGATACGAACGCCATTTATTAGTTTTTACTATTGCATTCACTGTGAAAGCTTTCCTCAATACCGGGTGCATCAGAATAGTAAAATCACGGGAGAAACACAGATTCATTCATTTTTCAGCAGAAAACAGGGGTACACCGCATAAAATAAATATTTAATTGTTTCCAAGAATGGTCATCACGCGTCCTGGAGAAGCGTAACATTTTATTTAAAACCTATTTTTTTCTGGGTTTCCAGCGCAAAGCGTTTGGCGGTGTGTTATACAATTAGCTCTGTATCACAAATTATTTACCGCGACTGAATCCTGGGTAAAATGAGCAATCAAGACACAAGTTAAGTTAATCTTTCCTACACCGTCTAAACAATACTTTTATATTTAAAAGTATAAAAAAATGAAATTGAAAATGGTTTCAAAACAACTTTTTTTTGTAACCATTCAGACCTGTTCGAAACTTAGCAAGGCTGCCATGAAGACTATGAGAAACAGTAAACTACAAATAACGAAAAATAAAAGTTTTCCTTCTGACGTCAGCTGGTGCGTTCCGGCACTTCGAGCTGTGCAAGGGAGCGCATTTCTTGGCCACAATGCACTTTCGACTGAACCTGTTAGAAAGTCAGCGGTTATTGTAACTGAACGCGTTCGCCTTTTTTCCGAAAGAGAAAATTGATAACCTGTGACCGTTTATTATAAAGTAATGGGGTTATTGTAAAGATTATGGTAGATAGATTGAAAAAAAAAACGAAAAAATTGAACTGCGTTTTAAAAAAGTATACATTTTTCAGTACGAGCCACAATCCAACATTGACCGTTTAGCTCAAAGACCTGTTCTACCACAATGCCCACGTAAGTTTCTTTCTTTTGGTTTGTTTTTTTTTCATTTTTTGCTGTCATCAAATATAAATATAAAAAATCCTCTAACGATGGAGTAAATTCCACACCTTTTTTCTCCCAGCTACAACAGGCGAGAAAGCAATTTGTTATCAAATTGATTTTCACTTTCAGCTGGAAAAAAATGTATTTAAAAAGCATGGAAAATTGTGAGCGGACACCTTGCACACAATCTCCGCTCCTTTTTTCTAACGAAATTGTGATATCCCCCACCACCCCCCCCCCTTTTTAAAAGAGCTTTAAATATTCACCATTCGTTGAAAAATAAATCTCCAAAAAGAGCAGGAAATTTAATATATTGCATATGCTCTATGCCCTTTGTCTTTTCCAGTTTCGGTTTGTGCTCAGAGTCAAAACCCCAATAATTGTTGGAATTTCGACACGAAGTGCTGAAAGAGAAACGCGAACCGACTTTTGGACGTACAGATATTTAGACAGATACATTGATTTTTCAGGTGAATGGGAGTGGGCCTGCCGAAATGGGGAATGCATTGCACACTATGATGTTTGTGACGGAATCACTCAATGCACTGATGGCTCCGATGAATGGAACTGTGAAGCGAGGTGAGACAGTTATATTATATCAAATATGTTTTAAATATTAGTATTAGATATGATATCCGATAGAATAACATCAAGGTGGGGTGAAAATTGGACGAAAGTACAACATCTCAAAATTAGTCTATATTTTTCGGCTGAAATTTTGAACGCAACTTATTTTGCAATTGTTACAGGGGAAATTGAACCAAAATAAAAAAAAAACTAAATGAAATGGGTGCACGTGTTCAGGAGATCTTGTCGATTATATAAAATGAAACACACTTTTGTGAAGGTCAATGAGACGATGACTCCGCCCACTCCACAGTCCACACGGTTTCCTGCTAAACACGTGGGCCCATATAGTGAATTTCAGAATACTATATTTTTTTCTTTAGAAAATTGAATTTTTTATTGTTAAATCGTATTTTTAAGTTAAATAGTAGCTGTGAAACTTTCTAAGACCAATAGAATAGATAGAGAAAAACGTTTTGCATCTATGTTTTTATCGAAAATTAAGAGAGCTTGAAGTTACATAATTGTTATGCCACTTTTTTTTCATAAAACTCAGCAAGAAAGAGCAAAAATTCGGCTGAAACATATTCTGAACAAAATAACAAATACGATTTATATAACGCCGGTGTTAAATATACTAAAACCGGATACGCCGCGAATTTAATCAGAAATAAGCTGTAAAATCATACCTGTTACGGGTAGGCGGACAGAAAATCTTTGGCGCCGTTCATATTCCTGAATAAAAAAATTGATCGAAAAGCACGATAAATGTGGTTAGAAATATAAGTATATTGGCTATAATTTCAGTTAGTAAATTATGGGTTAGTTGTGTGCTCTCCGAACAGCTTACCATGTAACTTTTTGAAAAACTCATAAAATAACATTTAAAAAATTCAAATAGCCGGAAGCCGAAATACTTTTGAAATAGTGTAAAACTTACAATACTCCTAGGCAACAGAAAATAGGTAAAATACCGCTATTGATGAGAAAGCACTTTTTCCACAGGCAAATTTGAACGTTTGGTGCATTTGTGCGTAGGTTGCAGTGTTTCAAATAGCCGGTGATTTACGAAGTAAGCACCACCGAGTAATTAATTTTTTTAACGAAACAAAACAGTTAAAAAAAGCATTTCTTTTAACGAAAGAAAAAATTCAAATTCGCCCGTCCCGAATAATTATAAGTATGCAAAGAATAGTAAATCTCACACAGATATATTATCGCCGTAAAAAAGTTCCGACATTTTTTCGAGCCCGCGAAAATCGGGATTTGAATTTAGAGGCTCCGCCCATTTCATCAGCGCATTTGCTATGCGCGATATATTTTTATCAGAAGAAACGAAAAAAAAATAATAAATGACGCAAATTGATATATTTAAACATTCGAAGAAACGTGTAAAAAAATTCACGATTAATGCAATTTCGTTCTTTTAATCCAGTTTAATTTTGATAATTCAGAAGAAAAAATAAGGAGCTTCGAAATTCAAATCCCGATTTTCGCGGGCTCGAAAAAATGTCGGAACTTTTTTACGGCGATAATAGAAAGGATAAAAAACGTTAGAGTTTTTATTGGGAAATCAAATGAAACTACAAGCAACATTTAAAAACGGAAGTGATAACGAAGGCGCACAACCGCTATTTCAGAAACATTTTTGGGTAGAAAAGAGGCAAAATTAACGTTATTTATGTTTGAAATAGTTTATTCTGAGAAGCAAGCGAAAGTGAAGGACCGAAATTTCGCAATTTAAGACATCGTGCGCTACTGGGCGAGACGATAAAATGGAAATTCTTGAAAAGCAATTTTTGCCGAAATACTTTTGAAATAGTGTAAACCTTACAATACTCCTTGGGAACAGAAAAAAGGTAAAATAGCGTTGTTGATGAGAAATGGCTTGTTTTCCGCTGGTAAATTTGAATGTTTGGTGCATTTGTGCGTCGATTGCAGTGTTTCCTCTTGCTTTAGGAGTATACCGCCCAACTACTCCCTCTCCCGCTTTTCATCATATTTCTATGTATGCCAATTTACCAACAGCCAATTTGGGTACTCCGTCGAAAGAGATTCCCCGAAAACGTGATTAATTCAAAATAAATAAATGAGATTGCGGTAGCACTCGTCCTCAACAGCTTTCTTTGGACGTTGCTCACTCCATCATTTTCAGACCACGACTGAAACTGACGATGCTTTGAAATTATAGAAACCAGCGATCGCGCGGAATACAAATTCTTAAATGCAGAATACAGACTAAAAAATTTATCGAAAATTCGTAAAAAACAAAAGTTTCTAACTAAGTTCATTTAGAATTTTAAATTAATTTAAAAACAACCGTAATGTCGGGTTCTTCTTGTTTTTTATTTCAAAAACATCAAATATACATATTTTTTAAATTTCAAGTTGGTTTCTTCCTGAACTCGATAAATGGTTGCCTTCGAATGACGTAATAGGCACAAACCTCCATTTTCCACTTCTTTTCTTATCAGACCGCGCATAATGTTTTAATTTCTTCCATTCTCCGTTATATATTTTTTTATTTCCCTTTCGATCATCGAGTTTCAATAAGAAAAAGAAACCAAAAAATGTCGGCGTCTGACGAAAATTCTCTACTTTCCAAAATTTTGCAGCAGGAGATTACTGATTTTCCGGAATTGTTTGATATGGGGTTAGTTTATAAACAAATCGTGACACTCCACTAAAACGGGGGGGGGGGGCAGAGGAATTGCAGAAAAAATTTAAACGCCCTGCACGCGGGCAGAATTTTTCCCTCATGCGTTCCCTATCCTCCGTTCCTGTGGTCCCAAATTTCGATTTTGGATTTTAACAGAAATGAAATTCCACTAAATTCTTCTAATTTAAATGTAGACCTTTATTTTCGCGCAATTGCTCTCCAGGATCTTCTTTTGGGGGTTAAAAAAAATAAAACTTGACTGCTCCCGTTCTAATCGCAGATAATTCATTACTTACCCCTATATAAACTCTAGCGAAACCTAAACCTTTTATTTTAGAAACCTTTGCAAATACCATGCTTTTGCATAAAATGTGAGTGAACAGAAATGTATTTTCATTACGAAAGCCGCAGAAAATAGAAGGTAATATAGCGAAATTCAGACTTGCTACACTGGCCGACGCATCATTTTGTTCAAAACGAGAAAATATATATAGAAAAACGTTGCAAATTGTTAGCGAGATCTGTTATTATCTATCCGCGATTACGTGATTTTTCGTTTAAAGGCGGTGTTTGGGTCTCGTTAGGGGATAGCGCGTTTTAACGCGCTAATTTAAAAATTGTAAGAAAGCGCACACATTGCGTTTGTGATTTCTTTTCGAAAATTGAAGCGAATATTGGAATTTTTCTATATTTTGCTTCGAAAATCATGTTTTCAAATTAATTTTTATTGTTTCCAATATTCGGTTTAATTTTCGAAAAGAAGTCACAAACGCAGTGTGTGCGCTTTCTTATGGGGTTATTCATGAAAAGCATTTTAATGCAAAAAATGCCTTTTTTTGCATTAAAATGCATCATGAATAACCCCATTACAATTTTTAAATTGGCGCGTTAAAACGCGCTATCCACTAACGAGACCCAAACAAAACGAAAAATTTAAACGAAAAATCACGTACTCGCGGATAATAAGTTATATTCCGATAATAACTAACCGAGCCGACGAAACCACCTGGAATCTGCTATTTAAAAACTGCTGGTCTGTTGCCAATTTGCATTTACCTTTTCATTACAAAACGTGACGAGATCTACACTTTTTTAAAACCATTTTTATGCTGTGCATTTCGATTTAGAAAAAATGATTGATCATCCTGTGGAAGCCCCTTTCTGATTACAAATACGCCTGTAGCGAAACTAGGGTCGTGCTGTAATTTTCTGCTCGTTGTTGCCTCACGAAATATGTTTTGGGTAGTCGAACGCTTTTTTTTAACCTTAATTATCAAATCTCTATATTTCAGAGGTGGAGCTCCTTTGGCCCGAGAGGGAGTAGCTGAGCCTCGCGATAAAGCAGTTGCGGCTACTCTAGCGACTGTTTTGAAGGAGAAAACGATCACTACGGTTGCTACCGATGCTTCAGGTATTCTCATTGTTTTGAAAATGTGTCGTGTGCCAAAAAAATTATTTCGCGTATACTCATAAAATGCCTTCGAAACCCGACGGAAAGTGGGAAAATGAAGGAAGGCGCACCAACCTGTCGAGCGAGTGATTTTTTTTTTTCGTTTATGCAGGCTCTCAAGGAATTTCTCTGCCCTGGTATGTGACTACCGATAGCATGAGAATTACGTGAATTCACGTATAATGTAGCACAGATGCACTGCTAAACTACTCGCGGAAGACTTGAGGATGTCTGACGTTTCTTGTCGCTCGCGTCAAGAAAATCAGTATTCTGAAACGATATTTCCTAAAGTGTGTTAGTGAAGAAAGGACATGGAAAATAAGTAAAAGGCCAGGAAATCTGAAAATCTAAGCATTACTATTTGTATTTAAAAATTCCGAGATATGGCATCTAAATAAGAATCTAAACAGAACAGGTATTCAAAAGTTATTCTAGGAAAGCTATCGAATAAACCGAGCTGGTGTACCTGTAGTTCTCATAGAAGTTCCAGTCTCCAAAATTCTATTTAATTTTTGTAAAAATGCCCACTGCTTACAGCTATTTTAAGGACTTTCTTTTTCGAATTGAATAAATATCGGTCCGTATCAATATGGATCCTGCGACTTTCGCAAGGGCCATCGAAGTGTTCCCTACATTTTGCGCTGACGTCATTTCAATCAATTTTTTTTTTCTGAATTTCATAATGTAATCTGAGAATTTCGAAATTTTGTTCAGGTACGGTAACCGTTCAATACTCTCATATCATCTTTGGCCTTTTCGTTTTTGCCATTCTCAGCATCGTCGCTGTTACCGTAATCCGAAAAAAATATCGTCAAAAAACCGGATTCCGAAATCGTCGAGGACATAACATTCTACAACAGGATTCAGATGAAGACGACATTTTAATCAGTTCCATGTATTCTTAAACTGTTTTTTTTTACTAGCATGTTCGGTTTTTTCTGTATATTTTCTTTTCGCTTCACAAAACGGGTTAATTCGTTTACTTATGCAACGAATCACGAAATATATTCATGATGAACAAAATATTTGTAGAGCATTGGTATGGAGAAGCATTTTTCAAAAATATCTGAAAATCAACAAATCAAAGAGCTCCTGCTTCTTTGAGCAAAGTGGTGAGTTTTCCGTTTTTTGCAGCAGCGGCGGTGTCGTCGCCTCCTCCGAAGAACTTTCCGTTTATGAAGACACGCGGAACTGATCGGGCACCGGTCAGCGACTGAAATGGGAGAAACAGAATAGAAGTTGGTGAATTTAAATCTTGAATTTAGAAAGAAAACACTTCTAGAACTCACTTTCAAGTAATCTTGAATCTCTTCGCAATCGTTCCGTTCATCGATTTCGACCCATTTGAGGGAATCCTGCTTCACATTTACTGATTCGAGAGCTGCTCGAGCCTGAAAAATATTCTTTGTAATCGAATTGGCAAATTTCAAAATGTTCTCGAAAACCACCTTATGGCAATAGGGGCAGTACGACTTGCTAAAGACGACCACTTTTGACGATTGGAGGAGTCCGTCGACGAAAGCCTTCACCATGATCCCTGCAAAAATAATATTGCATTGTTTTTATTATGTTTTAATCATTCAGAAAAGCAATTTACAGCGACGTGGGAGAAAAGAGAGTCGAAAAAGAAGAAAAAGAGAATCACAGAAAATCGAATTGGACCTTCTTCGGATCAAAGATATTTTAGTTTGTTTAGAGCAACTGAAATGAAGGCAAGCATTCCGAGTATACGATTCATAGACACGCAGTTGTTGTGAAAATGAAAAATGGAATACAGCCTGATAAGCAGGAAAACAAATGGAACGAGAACGCTATTTTGAACAGCGTTTGATAGACTTCCACAAAAGAGAAACAGTGAAGGAAACGAAGATACAGAAAAGAAAAAGGGAGAGAAACTGACGAAATAGTGAATGCAAAGGTAAACTCGTCACAATACTCAGGAGAACGTTCTAGATTTCATAGCAATAAAACACGAGGGGCATTATATTGACAATGAATTAGAAAATATTTTATTAAAATGGAGAAATAACGGAGACTCCTGTTTTTTTTTTGGGGAGGGGGGAGCGGCGTGGAATACACTTATAAAGCTTTTTTCAAGGTGCTCATTATTCTTTTGAATATTCCACGTGGTTTATCTTCCTCTTTAGCCTCAAATGGAACAATTCCAACTGCAAAAGCGTCAAGAGAGGGCGCAGCTTCTTGAACCCATATGCCAGAGGTGTTACGACGAGAAAGGACTGGGGTACCGACGTATTGGGAAATTGACTCACCCTGTAACATTTTAGGTAACTCATTATACTTATCACAACTTACCAATCTCCCTTCTGACTGGGACGTTTTATCCATATCTTCTACGGCGTCACATTTTACCCGATCTATACTGAAAACGTCATCATTATCAGCATCATCTTCATTATCCACGAGTTTCTGATCTTCCTCAGATTTTATTGTCTCCAGCTCCTTCTTCGATTCTTTTTGTTCTTGAAGCTCCGAACGCCTCGCACGGTCGTTGCGGATTCTAATTTTTTCCAATATTACGTGATCACGGCTCACTTCCTGCAAATTTAGGTTAGAGCTAAGCTCAAATACATAATTAAAAAAATAATCCTACCGTTTGTAGCATATCACAGAAAATATCGAATGGCGGAATCTCGAATTGCCCTCTTTCTCTGTCAATTAATGCACCATAGGTTTTATTGAACCCCATGTAAAAATGTATTTTATCTGCTTGTACTGTTGGCGCAGGACGTTCCTCTTCGCCCTCCTTGTTATCATAATCATCCGACAAAAATTTCAGAGTTTCGAACTCCTGTTTTAGAGACTTCTTCAGATAGCCAGGAGGATATCCTCCATGAAATCCCAATCTTCTCATTCGATACACCCATTCTGGAATGTCATCTGGTCCAAGATTCAGAGCACTGCGAAGGTTTTGACTCAAACGTCCTGGCTTGAATTTTGCCTCTTGCTTTGTGATTTTTGAGATTCTTCCACCCGGTTGCTGTTGCTTTTCATTCATGAACTCCATTTTGTTCTTTCTTATTCTCGCGAAATCTTTCGGTTCGGGGCATTTAGCTATTGAGTGATCGCCTTTGCAGTTAAAACAACTGTTCATGCGCTGACGTTTGGTCTGAGATGATTCTTTCTCGGTTGTATCCTAAAAGTGAATAGAAAATGTGTTATATGCGTCAAATTTAAGAAAATTTCAACTACCTCCTCTCCTAACATCCGTTTTCTTATATTCCTCTGCCATTCACTCGGTTTTTGTTCTAGATCTTCTACTGGTGGAATTTCCTTTTTCAGATCGTCGTTCGGAATGATACCTGATGGTTGTTTATCGATTATGATATCTTCATTGCCCTCAAAGTTTTTTGATTTCGGGGACTCTGCCAGCTCTCCATCTTCCAACATTCTGAAACTAAGTGGAAAAATAATGAAAATTCGATGTGAAATAGAAAAAAAGTATAATTTCAGAGAAACAACTATAGCTAAACAAGAATACGAAAAACAAATTCAGCAAATAATATTTATGTAAAAATCATAATACAAAGTAAAAAAATTATATTCATCTTCCTTGTTGATTATCTCCTTGTTTCTTATATAATTTCACCGGTCCTTTGAAGTAGAAGAAATAAATTTATGAATCTGTAAACTGTTCCAATTGCAGAAACTCCTTTTTGGCTCTCAGTTTTGAGAGAAGCGTCTAAAAAAAAAGGTTTTGTATATGGATGTGCCCGTTTCCCCTACCTCATTTTTGCAGATAATCCTCATCAATTTCCTACACAGTCCCATTTCCTTCTTTGCGGAATTCAAAATCGTTAGCACTTTGGCGGAGAGAAACAGGAAATTCCATCGCTCCGTCATCATCGTAAATCCTTCCAGCGTTCGCTCGCAGACTCTCCCATATAATTCGAAATTCGGAATTATTTCTTCTTTTTCCAAACTTTTAACATATTTATCAACGATAATAATCACTAGCTGGCAGAACGGCGTCTTCCCACGATCTCCGAATTTCTGAAGGTGGCCAGCGAGATTTTCGAATAGAATAGAGCACAGTTCCACGACCCGTTCTTTTTTTTCAGCGGAAATGTTCGATTCATAAATCTCAGAGATTTGTGAGATGACGGTATCGTTATGTAGAAAAGAAATACTTGATCCAGTACATAATTTGATGTTTTTGCAAATATCGCCAATAATTTCAGGAGAGCTATTCCATGTTGAAGCATCTAATGCACTACTGTTGATTTTCGCAAAAAATTTAGAGAAGAGATTATTGCAGTTTGATTCTGAAAAAATAAGCAATAAGCATCGAAAAATCACATCTTTTCAGTATTCGATTACCATTTCCCTCGAAAAACGCCGCATATCCTAAAATCAACAAGGAAAATAGACTGTTGAAGTTGGCAGGTGTCAGAAGGATTTGAGAATCACAGAGATCAAGCAATATTTTAGGAAATTTCAAAATAGCAATCTCCATCGATGGTTCCTTCCAATGCATTATCCTTATTCTTTGCAGGATCTGATCGATTTTCGATTCCAATTCCTTTTTCTCCTGCCGTTCCGCAAGTATTTTCAGCTGATTTTTAATAAAAATCATCGAATCCTCATTGATTTTGATTAACAGCTGCTTCCAGAATCCATCTGAACTGATAGAAACACGCAAATTTTTGATACTCCCCAGTAAGAACTGGAAATCATCATCAGACATCGTCTTGTTGCAAGTTCTGTGTTGCAAAAATTCGTTGACCTGAGGTTCCGTAAACTCATCCAGATAATCGAGAACGATTTCCAGTTCCGAATCCAGAATAAGCTTATTTTTAAGACGACATTCACTGAAGAATGCATGATTTTGTCGGCTCGTCTCACTAAGCTTTTCCACGACTTCCAGCAAGAAAAGTATTGTTTTCTGAATTACAAAATAGGGAATGACCGAATGTTAATCCAGAGTCGGATGGCAAAAGAAGGGTGTTCAGGAAGCCATAATAATAGAGAACACGAATATAAATCTAAAATCCAAATCTAAAGTCCAGAACACACGTCCTTCGTCACCCAGTTCCCGGCAACGGCTAGTTCATTCCCTAGCTCGTTGTTGAAATAGATAAATGGTTAAAGTCAGCAATTACTTTTAAATCAATTGTTGCATTTCCATATTGTGCTTCCAGAAACTCCACAAGGATGTTGATAAGAGAAGCGTCTGAAACAGAATTTCAAGCATTTGAATACAATTGGAGTTTCCGAATACCGTTTCTATAAATCAGGCTCAATACATAGATAATAAATATTGGTGATTGAGGAGATTCCATTTTTAATGATTCCAGACGATTTTTGATAATAGGCCATGTCTTTTTAAAGGCGTCGTACTCTATAGATAAAAACCTGGTGAATACGCGATTGATACCCGAATATCAAGCATGCATGGTTTTTGTGTTTTTTTTTAATGTTTTTACCTGAATAAATCCGATTCAGTAATTGAAGGGGCGAGAAGAAAACTTTCGCTTCTTGAACATACGAGTACTTTTCATTCGCGACTAACTCGACAATTTTGAAAATGGATTTTCTCTTCATTTCTAATTTTGGCATTCCATTCGAAGAGACAATATCGAAAATTTTAGGGAGAAGTCTGCTTCTCAGAACTGTCTCCATGGTAGTTGATCTCTGAAATTCGGCGATTCTAGAAAGAAGCTTTGCCCATACCTTCACCTTAATTCCATGCAGCTCTATTAGATTGTTCAACTTTTCGCAGGCACGAAATGTATCTTCAGAATTTAATTCACACAGCAAACCTAGTAATTGAACCATTCGAGATAACGACTTTTCGTCGTGTTTACCTGAATGTTTTAAATACGAAGAAATAGAAACAAATTATGTTTACCAATCACGAAGCAATTTTGAAGTTCCTCTAGTAATTCAATATAATATCCGTAGTAGTCGATAGGAGGGATTTTGACTGTTGAATGGAAGATTCCTGTAAGAAAATAAAAGGAATTAGAGGAAAAATTAACTATTTACTTTGAATAATAGGGTGGAAACAAATTGACGATAATTGTGGCTTGATCAAATGAACCAACGCTTCGTTCAGCCGTGCATTGTCGGTATATAATTCAATAAAATATTTTTGAATGCATCCGCAAGAGAAGCACTGAATAAAGAACGTTTTTGGTGAGGGATCAGACCACTCATATCTCACTTCAAACTTCGCCTTAATATTTCTGCAGAGATAATATAATTTGAGTACCGCATAGCTCTTTTCAGTCAAGATCACACCATTGCCACGGAAAAGACGATCGCCTGCATCTAGCCAGTCAAGGATTAAATGAAGATCAATCTGAAATTTCAAATTCCATGTTTCCTTACAAAATATTGTTTTTTCTAATTCGCGCCTTTTTCTGATGTTCCTCTCTTAAAATTTGCAGTAATAAATATGAGAACATCTTATCGATGATATCATTGATCCCATCATTCGCCATTACCGACATCTTCATTATTTTCATAATTAAGAGCACTTCTGCGTAATTCGCGTCGAGTAATTTTCGGGACAACGTTGCAAATAGGAGAGAATAGTCGGATTCAATTTTAAGCTAAAATCTATTATTACGATTCTTATTGAATTTATTTTAAAAATTCTTACGCGTTCCGGTTTTTTCCAAATAGATGTAAACTCTAAGCTTTCAAAATTTACATCTTCTGCTTTTTCGTTTTCGAGTGGGAAGCTTTCTTTTTTAATGTTATTTATCACTGAAATTTTGTATTTTGGATGAGAGCTAATTTATTTTTATTGATATAATTATTTATACTGAACAGAAAACGACAGTAACCGTTTAAGAATATATATTTATTTATTTATTTAGATCGGTTCACCTTTTTTCGAAGGTCTGCTAAGCTCACTTTTTATTGCAATCAAAAAAGTCTCACACTTTTTGAGTTTTTAAAATAAGCTTGTCAGCCTAAAAACATCTTGATTTCTATAATTTATATTTTAAAAACGAGACATGCAATTTACAAATTATATTTCTTATTTCATACCTGGAAAACATTTCCGAACTTGTCGAAATGCCATTGTACATTGAATCACTAGTGTATTGAGCCTAAAATCGTATAACGAATTCCCAAAGTTAAAGTGAAATTCAGAGAGATGAAATCCCACGCGTGGGAACAAAATACCGTTTTCGGAGAATTAGATACGAAAGGAATTAATATTAAAACCAATAAGAGAAATACGAATGAATTAATTCAGTAATTTAATTTCGTATACAGAGGAATTTATAAAGGACATCAAAAATCCGTAGTGCTCGAATTCTCGAGTACAAATCGGCTAAGATAATCGATATAATCAAACAAAGAAACGGAAATGAAGACAGAAAGGGCCACACAAGCAGCAGTATGACGACCCAGAGCTATTAAAAACAGAAAATACTAGAACAATAGAAACGGCGAATTTCGAATTGCTTTTGTATATCCAGAAATGTCCCAGAATAGAGCACACTGTTTGGTAGAGCGTGTATGCATAGAACGATAGTTATCGACTTTTTCATATTCATTTTATTAAGGAAACGTTACTTTTTAGAATCAAATTACGCATTTTTTGCTATATTACAAAAAAGTGTCTAATTTTATTTTTTTTTGGCTGGCTTTTGGCATCTATCAAACAGCGAGTTCTGTTTCGGAATTATTCTCTTTACACGAATTTAGCAGAGCTTTATATAATGGCAGTTTGACTTCGGGGAGCGTTCTGTTGGGAAAAGTTCTGACTCGCCATGCAACCAAAAAAAAAACAGCGAAAATCAATTCAAACGTCCGCCACTCGCTGGCCGCGGTCTAGAAACAGTCGGTGGACGCGCGAGGGAGATTCGAATCATAAAACTTGTCAGTCTGTCAATTATTTGAATATAACCTGCTTAACGTCAAATTGTCCTACATTCTAACAACTTTTTTATTTTATTAGTCTGATGGGTCGTTAGCAATATGTTAATTTTAATTGTAAATCTGTTATTTTTCTGCCGAAAAACTGCAGAAGGAGACATATTTGAAGATTAAATAGGCGTGAAAACTTTTTAATGGTTTTTCGATTTGCAACAAAACTTAATTCCAATCTTGAAAACCGAATTTAAACTATTTTAATTTTTAATTTTTAGAATTGATCTGCAAAACTACTCATTGAACAATTTTTAATAGAACAGCCCTCCAAACTAATCATGTCTCGAAGGTGAGTCACTTAGACAAAGTACGAAGACGAGTGAAATACCGGAAATTAAATAAAGCAGAGGGGGAGGGGTGTGTGCAACTTTAGCAGGGTCCCATTTTTTGTCAGAAATTACCTTCTAATGTTTCAATTTTTCAATAACAAATTTTCAGACACAGCGTGGTCGACGCCTACTCGACGGTAGAAAGTAAAATCCACGACACCATGCGTGAATTGTACTGTTTGTGGGATGAAGTTGACATGTCCGAATCGATGCGTCTGAAAAGAGTGGACAACGCATTCACCCATATAACACATCTTTGTGATGATATGGTAGGACCTATCTAGTAAAAATGAGTGAAGCAAGTCTTTATTAATTTGTCTTGTAGTTAACCGGTGAAAAAGAGATGGTGCACGACTTAAAAATAAGCATTCGGGAAGATATGAAGAGTGTGAAAAAAATGAGATGCGAACTGGAAATGGAAGATTTCCAGCGCCCGGCCGAAATAAAAGAAGGCTCGATTGCACTTATGAGATATTTACAAACGGAAGTCAAAAGATTGGAAGCAGAATTTCAGAAGAAGCATGAAGATCAAAGAGCTTTGATAGAAAGAATATGTCATCTCAAAAAGCGGTTATTGTCGGATTTCGAATTCGAATATGAGATACATTCGGTGAGGGAACATCGTTATTTTAAAGTTCATAAACTTTTTTAAAAATAGGTGCAGAAACAGTTATTATCGAAATTAATTCAATTAAATGCTAGATCATGCTGGCGATAGTGAACATAAGCCCCCCACACACATTTAACCCCCCACAAGTGTAATTGATCCCCCCAAGGTGGAGTTGAGCTCCCCAAAGATAATGTTTGGTCCCCCACCGTAGTAGATTTTTCTGTGGGGAATTTAAATTCACGGTTTGTGCGTGGGGGAGCAATTTCCCTATATGGGGGCTGAAGTCAGTGAACATAAACTCCCCTCCGTTGATTTTGGGAGGTGTAAGCTCACAGGAGGGGCTTGTGAACAAAAGAACCCCGCCAGAAGCAGATGAACCCCCCGCTCAGGAGCTTTAGCCCCCCACCAAATACTGCCTAGGATACCAGGTTAAAAATTATTCCGACCGATACAGTGCCATACAATTTCAATAATACTAAACACATTTATTTAATATAGCAGTTCGTGAAGGTCTTATTGTAAGCGGGGGTTCATATTCCATTAAAAAAACGGGGGATTATCTTTTTCGATTGGGGGGGGGGCTACTTTTTTATATGGGGGGTTATTTTTCCAATTGAGGGGGGCTAATGTTCACTCTGCCCGATCATGCTTGTTAGGGAAATGCCCGTGCTAGATTATTTCTAAAAACACAAATTAAAAATTATGTAATATTTTCCAGCAAATCATCATTGAAATATTTTAAAATGTTTTTGAAACATACTTAAATCTCTTTTTTAATCTTTTTAACGACGTGTTAATAAAATATATGTGAAAACGCTGGCTATTTCGATAAGTATTTGAGCTGTCTTATCGTAAAAATCCAAGATTTTTCATTATTTTTCATTATGGTAAGTTTTAATAAGCTCAACAATCTTGAATATCTAAGAAATACAAATGATTTTATCAAAAAATAATCGACTTGTTTCTGGCATGCAATTAATATTCCAACTTTTCAACGCACGTTAAAAAATCAATAGAAAACATTTCGAGGAGGGGCTGACCTTCGACAATTAATTTAAAGCTATATCAGATAATTTCGAATCGTTAATAACTTCTTATTTCAGCTATTCCCTGTAGCCGTTTTTCAAAAATACGCTGAAAGCTGCAGAGAAATGGAGGAACTGCTAAGTCAGCGGTACAGTCAAATCGTAAATCTGCAAACTGAATTGCGGCAGTGGAAGAGTATGGCGCGGAATGTTTCTGAGTACATCGATGGAGACGGAGACTTGAAAGAGTTGTTAGAAAAGAATATCGATGCCGAAGACTTTGTTTTCTCTGAAGAAGTTCTCGATATACTGCAAACCTATCATGGAGAGCTGAAGCCTCTGTACAATCATTGGCTAGAAGATACTGAATTCAGATGGACAGAGAAGCATCAAAAGTTAATGGATCTCTGGGATAAGTGTCTCGTGGGACCTGACGATAGACACTATTCCGCTGTTTTTGAGCCAAGTAAGAATTCCGAACAAATGCTTGCTAGAATGGGAGAAGAGTGTGAACGACTGGAGAAGAAGTACAACTCATGTAAAGCAGTGTTCGACTTGGTTGACAAGTGGAGATCTGTGTGGACAGAAAAGTTGGCCATTGACGAGAAAAGAAAACAGCCAGAATACTATAAAAAGACTAACGTGCTCCCGGATAACAAGAGAGAACGAGAGCTACTTTCGATGATGCCTGTGTTGGAACGGGAGATCAAAGCAGCGACACGGAAACATGAAGCGGAAAACGACGGAGAGCAGATAGTTGTCCAGGGAATGCTACCGTTGGAGTACGTGAAATTTGTGCAAGAAGAACATAAGAGGGAATTGAAGTTTGAAATGCAACTCAAAAGAGAAGAAAAAACACGGCTCCAGTCGCCGCAACCCAGTCGTACTCCACGAACTCAGAAAAGAACTATATTCCGGACGCCTATGTCGACGGCAAAGCTGGAGCCAGTGGCCAAAGTAAGAAATCTAATAATATTTGTCTGTTCGTTATTCAGCGCATAGTTACGGGTCGAAACTAATCCACGCGGCCGATGCATAATTTATAAAATTGAAAATCAGTACTCAAAAATAATCGAAAATAGTAAAAATGTTTTCATCCTGAAGCATAAATGAAAATGTAAATCCATAAAATAAATTGGCATCTAACCAGAGGTAACCGAACCAATTTTGTCGACCGGCAACTTCATCGATCCTATTTAAAAACCTTATCGTTCGGTATCATAGAATTTTCAGTGGTCTTCAATTGGCGCCCTTTTTTATCATTGATTTTCAATTGAATGAAAGCTATGCTCAGAAACTTTATTACAACTGAAGATAACTTTTTTTCACAAATTTTGCACTTGGCGCACGTGGTTTTTTCTTTGGGACGTATTTTACATTTCCGGGTTACGTCATTTGAAAATATTATGGCCGAATTTTTCGTTGCATGGCTATGCGCGGGCCCGATCGCCTCTGATCGGCGCATATTGCAAATCTGATTCTACTAAGTGCAAAATAATGTAGATTATAATAATAGAAAATGAAAACATAATATAAAAACCACCGAGAAGCTTTTCAGAAGCTAAATTTCGGCAATGATCTGCCACCGTGCATGTCACCGGCAACATCCGAAATGATCAGTTTTATCACTCCAACCCGCAAACAGCTAACTGGACCGAAGACGTCATCGCCCAAAGAAACTATTTCTCGCACAACAACTCCGTTATCAAAACGAGCAATGACACCGTCGTCATTAGCATCGAGTGGGTCAATCAAAAAACCGTTGACAAGAAGCAACCGTTTTTTATAAAAGTTCCGCCGTGTGACTAAATATATTCCGTTCCGTGTACATTGTTTTTATTCATTTCGTTACTCATTAATTTCCGTATTCCGGAGTGTATTTTTTATCATACTCGTCACTCGTATCACTCTATCATTGTCAGATATTTGATCGGCACATGCTTTATAAAAGTAATTTGCACAATATAGCTTTCCATTGTTAAATAATCTAAGTACTTTTCTCTATTTTACTTGACAAAGCAAGAATGAATGTCGGTCAATAAACTTATTTCCTTTTTTGCACATTTTAATGAGAATACACAATTTTGGGAGATCGCCACGCTTCCGCAAGCTTTCGCACTGTATTTGAAGAGAAAAAATACTTTTAATTTGAATTTCTATTGCAAATTTAAAAAAAAAGATGAAATTCGAATAAATATATGTACTATTGATTGATTTTGGATAGGCGCCACTATTTGTTCTGTGGAGCGCGATATTATTATTATACAGAAGTAAAGCCGGTGATTACAATTTTGTCTTCTTCGTTTCGTGATAAGCGAAATTGACTTTAACCAAAAATAGTTCAAATATATTATTTACGAATATCGGCTTTATCGAAACGATAGCTGATAACTATTAAGTGGAAATTTCGAAGAAGATTTCCAAACCGAGTCTAATTCTGCTGAGTGAGACCATCTGAAATTTTGGAGCTTGGGATTAGTGTAATTTTTAAATAATTTTTACCTTCTCACTGCATTCCTTATAGATTTGTTTCATTTTCTGGTGAGCACCATCGAGCGCCGAACAGTTTAGGTTAAACAATATTGACTGAAGAAGCAGGAGAAACTCCTTCATACTAATTGATTCGTTCGAATTCGCGTTTACAGTCTCACATTTTGTCACGATGAAAATAATCGTGTCAAGTGTATTACAAATGTTTCGAATGGGAAATTTTCGTACAATATCATTCTGAAACTGGAGGAATTAGAATGGATGTAAATCATAACTCTTACCCTATCCTTTGCTTTCAGTACTGCAGTTTTCTCGTCAATTCTAATCAAAATATCTGCGAAAAGTGGTGAATCCAACGTTCGTATTGTGCTCTTGAGAAACATTAAAAAGTCAACAGTGTCCGCCATCTCTGTTGTATTTTCGGGCTGCTGAACATTCTGCTCGCTGTCCATCCTCCGAAGCTGACTTTCTTGCTTCACATTTACATTGTTTATCGTAACTAATGTTGGTTCTTTAATAACTTCTGATTCTCTTTTCATTGAAAATTGAGGTAAAACTGGATCTTCAGGTTCTTCAAGAATAATATCCGATTCTTGGTAATATGCAATGCCGTCGTCCGAATTCCCAGTATTTTTTTCAGCATTAAGCAGTGGAATTGTTTTATCAATAGTAGGACTGCTCGTTGAAATCGAACTAGTTTCAAAGAGCGTCCCATTGTAACCCTGATTGCCATTTGTAGACCTGAAGCATCGTTTTCTCGAAAAATTACACCGAGGGGAAACGGGGAAATGATTAGAATTTTAGATCCAAAATGTGTGAAATGTGGGCGGTTCACAGGCCGGGCGCAGCTCCAAGTAATGAGAAGAAGGTAGCATATACATTTCAAAAGCATGCGGCAAACTTGTAAGCCTGTGCCTCGCCTACGTTTTTAGTTATTTGTCGCGATATCTCGAAGAAATAGAAGATTACCCGTAGAAACTCACATCGCTATCGCTTCAAGTGCAATCGGCCCATCTATAATTGAGATTTTATTGATTATTTTACTCCTCTGTTTATCAATGCTTTTAGCTGTGCTTCGCCAGCTTCTTGGGATTTTGGGTCTGTCCCTTTCCAATTTCAAATTTCCATCGTTCGACTCGTACTTTATAATTCTATTCTTGTAATCAACAAATAATGAACCGTTTTTTTCCAGTCTGCAATTAAATCTCAGTTAACTCATTAATTTCAAAGCAAATATTAGGAAACACTTACATTTTCAAAAAATGATCAGGCACATGAGCGCCGACAGCAAAATAAAACTTTGCTTTCGTCGAGACATCCACGTTTTCCAGAGTAGAAACTCTCGATGAAAGGATTCTAATCCTGAAAAAGGTTTAAATTACTAAGATAGAGGAGAAGATGATAATACCTGCGATAAAAATACCATAATGGTTCCCGAGTATTTCTTTCCGATTCTGAAGAATTAAAAAACTGCTGGTGCAATTCTTTTATTACTAATGGATGTTTCTTTTCTTCGAACTTTTCGCAAATGAAATTGAAAAGGCACTCATCGATCGGCTGCGGCTTCGTCATCTGATTCATTTTTTGAAATTTAAAAAGAAGAATTTTATTTTTAAAAAAGCTTAAATTTAATGAAAAAGGGAAGATTTGATCAAATTGGAGAAAAACGAAACGAAAAGAAAACGCAATTTAGACGCGATTAAGGGTGCGGAGGAAAGAAATGGATGGAACGCGTTCAGACACGTGTTTTAAAAGTTTAACTTCGAAAAATTCATTTTTGCGAAAATAATGTTGAAATTCAACACGCCGCGAGCAGGAATCACCAAAAATTAACATATTATCGGATTGCGAGTACGTGGTTTGTCGTATAGTGGCGGTGTTTGGGTCTCCACGGTATAATATTTTGTAACTTTTTCAATCGTGCTCCAAACGAGTGGACCCCCCCAACTAAGATTGCGCCAAAATTTATTATTCGAAATAAACAGGAAAATAAAAAAGTTTTTATGAGCATGACGACTGATGGTATTTCGTGAGTTCCACGTTCCAGTGTTCTCTGAAAAAAGGTAATGCCCACGGGAGATAAGTAAAGAAGAAGAGGGACTGAAGATCCTATGGGGGCATCTATTAGAAATTTGGATACAATGAAAGTGCATGTTAAACTTTTTAGATTGAGGCACTTCATCATTCTGTCAATCAGTTGAAAACTCGCTATATTTCGATCAAAGACGATATCAAAAAGCACTCTCTTATCTTCCGCGCTCTTTTCTATCGCAACCATTTCTCAGACTTCTCATAAGTAATTCTTCCTTATTTCAATAAATCTCAATTATTTTTCCTTCACCAACCTTTTGACAATCTTCTTTCTCGGTTTTCCAAATCTGCTCGTTGCATTCCTCATCCTGTATTACTGACCATGAACGATTTCTGAAAGAGTGAACTCTAACCACGGCATTAATTTGAAAAAACGGAGAAATAAAGAGGAAAAAGTGACCTGAACATGTTCGTGTCCTCCTTGGTGTGATCGATCGCTGTCTCTCCGCTGGACATTCTACCTGAAATCAAAGGAAATCATGAAAAATGTATTATTTACTTATATTTGAGAAAAAAAACGAAGAAAATCGGTGAAAATCGCATTTCAAATCACAAAAGAAACGAAATTCATTTCAAAATTTTAATGCTTAAGAGACAATGTCTGAGAGATTCGACCACAGCTCAACTGCCCATAGTCACAGTCTAAAAAAGTTGTTTCAATTGGTCTGATTTTTTATATAGTGGGTACTGGTGATGCCCTAAGTACAAAACCGTATTCAGAATTAGGCTCCGCCCCCTTCGAGTTGAGATACGGTAGGGGTGTGCCAAAAAAATTTTTTTTTTCTTTTTTGAGATAACTTCGATTTCTTTTCTGGAATCGATAACCGGTCACTTATGAAGCATTTTTGTAGTGGAGAACATTTCTCTAGCTGTTCTCCTTACGACCAAAAAATTGAATTTTCGGAAAAAAATTGTTTCATTTCCGCATTGTGGAAAAAAATATATTACGGGAAGTGATCTCATCTCAGATCTCAGACTCAGACATCTCAGACTCATCGAGATCTCATCAGAATTTTACACTTCGGAGTATGGGTTATAAGAATTCATAACTCGTTGGCCGCGGTTTGGGTGCGGCCGTCAGTTATTTCACGATTTTTGTCATTTTTCTACTGTTTTGGTACCATTTTTCCCATTTCTTGCTTTGAGTGATTCGATGGACACATTCATGGACACATTTCTTGTAACCCATACTCTGAAGTATAAAGTTCCAATAAGATCTCACTTCCGGTAATATATTTTTTTTCCACAATACGGAAATGAAACAATTTTTTCCGAAAATTAAATTTTTTGGTCGGAAGGAGAACAGCTAGAGAAATGTTCTCCACTACAAAAATACTTCACA
Organism: Caenorhabditis inopinata; assembly: GCA_003052745.1. NCBI lineage: Eukaryota > Metazoa > Nematoda > Chromadorea > Rhabditida > Rhabditidae > Caenorhabditis > Caenorhabditis inopinata. Next base: position 13,197,510 of record AP018151.1, on the reverse strand, counting down.
AGTGACCGGTTATCGATTCCAGAAAAGAAATCAAGGTTATCTCAAAAAATAAAAAAAAATTTTTTTCGAAACACCCCTACCGTATCTCAATTCGAAGGGGGCGGAGCCTAATTCTGAATACGGTTTTGTACTTAGGGCATCTCATGTACCCATTATATAAAAAATCAGATTAATTGAAACAACTTTTTTAGACTGTGACTACTGGTGGTCGACCCCCTCAGACATTGTCTCTTAAGCATTAAAGCGAGAGGGCTGCACGAGCCAATAATCTCTTGGTGAGAGACACAGAGTTTTCGTGTCAATGGAGCACGATTGAAAAAGTTACAAAATATTATACCGTGGGTCTCGTTAGGGGATAGCGCGTTTTAACGCGCCAATTTAAAAATTGTAATGGGGTTATTCATGAAAAGCATTTTAATGCAAAAAATGCATGTATTAAAAATGTATTAAAAGGCAATCGTGAATAAGATTAAAGTGGCATTTTTTGCATTAAAATGCATCATGAATAACCCCATAAGGTAAAAATTGTAAGAAAGCGCACACACTGCGTTTGTGATTTATTCAGTTTAATAAACAGTTTAAAAAATTTGACAATAAAAATTAATTAAAAAAACATGATTTTCGAAGCAAAATATAGAAAAAATTCCAATATTCGCTTCAATTTTCGAAAAGAAATCACAAACGCAGTGTATGCGCTTTCTTACAATTTTTAAATTGGCGCGTTAAAACGCGTTATCTCCTAACGAGACCCAAACACCGCCACTATACGACAAACCACGTACTCGCAATCCGATAATATGTTTGGCGGGACCGTGCCCGCCAAATAAATGAAAATAAACAACAAATCGTGTTTCCAATGTGTAAACTGCAGGCTGATAACTTTAACTGCATTGTTTTTCAGTAGCTTATTCAAATACAGCTTTGCATTTCGACGAGACGTTCCTTTCAAGGTGCAAGAATAGGCTTGAATACACCAACCGTAAGAGGACCTTACAAAAAATCATGTGAAACTCGTAAAAAATTCAGTTTTTTTGTATTTTTTTACCGATCCTGAATTGGAAAAATACGGTTAAAAACACGAAAACATGGGAAAAAAATTTGAATGGACCTGTATATTTCAGCATTTACACCACACGGTCGGTGGGATTCTATTAAATTTTATTTCAGCGTTCGCATTGGAGCGGGGTTGCGCATATTCTGTTCCAATTAATTGTTGTACATATTTAAATAGGTATTCTTTGAATTAAGTTAATTTCCATAGCGAAAAATATGTATTTATTAGAAAGCTTTGCTATAGTTTCACATGTGTTGTGATTAGTATTTAAAGGTGAGTTTCTGAAGAGGCAACAGATATGGCACGTCGTTGCGGACGATTTATTTGTTGTGCATCGGTACGCGGAATTTTTTCGTTTTTGGCTTGAAATCCGCATCAGGCCACTCGTTTCCTACTTAAATTTCTAACACGTCATAATACAATTATAAAGTTAAAATATTTACAAAGGAGAACTATATTTTCTGGTCCATAAATTTCAAAAATAAGATAAGATAAGATTCAAACGCTCATACCAAATTTTCCTAATAATTTAAATTGTTTTATATAACTAGAACAAATTGGCTGAGTTTTTCTAAAAACAAAGACTGCGAAAAGGACGAAAATTATCTATAGTGGAACGAGTTGGCAGGAAAAGGAAGCTGAGTATAGATGCATGATGTCACATCTTTCTCATATTTAAAAAGTTTAAAATAATTTGGCAATAAAATGCGTTTTCTTGTAGAAGAAAAAAAAACGGAAATTTGTATGTTATTGAAATTCTAAAAGATTTTCTTTGCTACTTCGAAGCCGAACAGGAAAACAAGGAATTTTCAACTGAATAGTTTAAAAGTATTCGCTTCCAGCGGTTAAAAGTGCAGTTTTTTATTTTTTGTTGAAAAATTAAACCCGAAATAAAGTAGGCTATAAAATCACTTTTCGTAGTTTCTACTAAATCGTCTGAAAATGAGTTTCCACTTGAAATAAATTTTAAAAGAACCGACACACTGTTACTGCAGCTTCCGGTCAGAGTTGCATTCGGTGAATATGCAAATCTCTTCTCTGAGATTTCTCCCAATTTTTCATAATACGCATTTGTCTCATTTCTCCGTTTCTGTGGAGCCTGAGACTGTTGTCGCATAAAGATAAAGTGAAAGGGAAGAAACGAAAGACGTATAATAAATTGCAACTTTGCAGCACACGGTTTCTAGGGCGTGGCTTTACCTCTAGGCTTCGTTTCATCCATTTTCGTAAAACCTTGCTCCTTGCCTTTTTTGATACAACATTTTCGTCTTCACTCAAAAATTTGCTTATTGTCTTCTTTACGAATATTATTTTCAGCAATGAGTGCCAAACAATATGCTCGGCTTGTGCCCAAGAAATACCGTTCTCGGACACTTCCCAAAGTCGACCGTCCGTGGAGGCCACGCGTAATCGCTTGGGCCGGTCCTGCAGCTTTCTACCCTAATAGGTTTGCTTGGCTTTTTTTTAGCTTCATATGTTAAAATTTACAAACTCTGTTAACTTTCAGGTTTTATGAAATCGACAAATGGTACAAAGCACGTATCGATAAGCCTGAAAAGATACCCGAAATGCACATCATCGACCCATCGGATCACATGAAATCTCTTAGTGAGCAGATGCAAAAATGTGGGGTTTAATAGAAATTGGTAGTTAGCCTTATACTTGAATATTTGCAGCAGAAATTCAGTCACTCAACATCGGTTTCAAAAAATGCGATAAGGTCGTGAAAGCGATAAAATCCGTAGAGGATCGAGCGGTGTTGGAGAAAAAATCAAGACATATGCAATGTTAGTTGAGCAAATTGAAGTAATTATTTGTAAGAAATACAGTGAAGAATTCTTAAAAACTAGAAAATTTTCAATTGTTCTATTTATCAATCTTATCCTTAACCGTTTTTTGTACAGTGAAAATCGACATCGATTCGCTTGAAGTCGAAAATCTAGCTGTCTATCGTCACTTCCAACTCTTCGATCATCTTTTTGGAGACAATGTTTTCTTCGACAGCGTCCAGAAACTTGAAATCAATTATGACGATAATCTCGTCTACAGTGGCAATATTCTTACTGCACAAAGCACTGTAGCTCGTCCAGAAGTATCCATTGAAAGCGTAAGAAAGGGAGGATTCAACACTCTTCTTATGGTGAATCTCGATGGAAATGCTTTGGAAGGAAAAAGTGGTGAAGTTCTTCAATGGATGGTTTCAAACATTCCAGACGGAGAAGGTGTCAGTGCTGGAGAAGAGATCGTTGAATATTTGCAACCATTACCATTCTATGGAACTGGATATCATCGAATTGCTTTCATCCTTTTCAGGCATAGCGAGCCTGCGAAGTTTGAAATTAATGGGTGAGCCTTTTCTAATGCATTATGAACAACATATTTAGCCAGCTCGGAACATTTGAGCCCTCTCCATCGGATTAAATTTTTATTTCGAATAAATTAATGTTAGCTGGAAAACTGCCTAGAATGCATAGCAGCCTTTAAAAAATTGCTTAATTGCTGGAATTGAATGAAACGCTTTCCACTACTAAACAAAACCATTTATATAACTATTCTTAGTTTTCTAAAGTCTTGAATCAAAATTTAGTACTATTATAAGTAAGAAATTTTTTAAAAATTCATCTGCCAGACCGAAAATCTAGGGAGTAAAATTCCTTTTTTTTCGCAAAAAAAAAGAAAAATTAGTGACGGAAATTGTTTTCTTTACTCCCTACGATATGCTCTTAATGGCATATGAAAAACTTCATTCACAGGGTCGGAAATAATCATCCTTAAGCATTTAATCTCACAGGATTTCGGCCTTTATTATACAATTAAAAAAACACATTTCCTGATTTCTTGTGGCGCCATCTGCCTTTTCTTCTTTCGGATCACCTGACTGTGGCTTTCACCAATTCTTTTTAAAATTTTTTATAATAGAAACGAAATCCGATGAACATTTTGCCAGTACCATTCTATGTATTTACAGAAGCTCCCTGGAAAACCGCATTCATGAGATTTCTCTATTTTACAAAAAATACGAAGCCGTTTTGACTCCATCGGCTATTCGATTCTTCCAAACATCATACGATAATAGCGTCAAGACTGCCCTTCACACTCTGGGATTGAAATCTCCTCTTTATGAATACGAATTTACGCCTGCACTGAAACCAGAGCAACGAGAATTCCCTGAGAAACCACAGCCCTTCGATTTGTATTTGGATATGTACAGAGATCCCAAAGAGGTTGAGCAAGAAGTTCTCGAGAAGAGACTGTCAGAAGTAAAGTTGGATAATGTTGAGGTGAGAAGAGTTTCTTATTCAGAAAATTCCAAAAAAACAAATTGTTGTAGAGAAATAGAAATTTATCATAGTGAACTTCGTAAATGTCCATTGAACCTTGAAGGTTTCATCAGAAGATGCGCGGAGAGCGCCTTTTCGTGACCCTGAAATTAATTTTCAAAAAATTAATTTTCATTAAAATAAAAATTTAGCGACAATTAGAGTTATATAGGTAGTTTGGTCGTTTTTTCACCACTACTCGCCAATCGCCGACTCGCTTCACATTCTTGATTATTAAAAGATTACATTTTTCAAAGTTCAAACATTGAAAATAATAACGTGTTGGTTTGCTAGAGAGTTTCAGATAACTAATAAGGAAGACTGCAATACTCTATATGGACTCTGATCATCCTTAAAATTATTTTAAATACTTTCATGAAGAATTTTAAAGAGATTATTAATATTTGAATCCGGCTAGAGTCTTCTCTTAAAAACGCACCAGAAAGAAATTTTTATAAACTGATAAGATAATTTCCAAAAAACTGATTTAGACATTCATGCAATGCTATTTTTCCGGGTATTTTTTTGGGTGCAATACTATCAGAGAGCAATACAATTGAAGGATTTTCAATGAGGTTCTGAACTGTGTTGAGCAAAATGCCCATTTCCCCATTTATCATTTTCAACAGTTCAGATCTGCTAGAGATCTCGCCAATAGCTACCATCGACATTTTTCTCAGTGGGCGCGGTATTCGAACTTCATTTATTATTTTAACTTTTTATGAGATTTTCAGGAAGATCTTTCCTGACTTTAATGCTTCTCTACTATTAGAGCGTGAAATAGAATTAAAGGAATAGAAATTGCAATAAAAGGGCAAGTCTAAAGCAACCTTTACGATTTAAAATGTATGTAATTGAGAATAAGGCAGTGCCTAGTTTTATTTTTTGTTTCATATCTTGGTGACACATCTGAAAAATTAGTTTTTTATACTGAAAGCCACATGTACTTGCAGTTGTAAATGGTGGCTACTATATATAACATTAAAATCGGGAAACTCTAGATATTTTTACTTTCAGGAACCTAAATGGCTGGATGCGAACTACGTAGAAAATAAGAAGAAGTTGCCGGCTTGGCTTCATGCCAAAATGATCGAGAGGAAGGGTGTCGGACACGCAAAATACCATAATGAAGTGCAGTAATGAGATCAGTTTTGTGTGGTTCTTAATTTAATAGTTGTAGACTTCTTTCTTTGTTGATTCTGTTTCCATTTTCTTTTATCTATAGGTTTATACAAAAATTTGTTTAAGAACATTTTATTTCCATAACTTATTAAAATCTAACAATTCAACACTTCTTCAACTGCTGGCAGATAGTTTTCGGTGGTACGTCTTTCTTTATCAGATCAATAATCACATCAATTTCCTCATCGCCATATTCTTCACATGTTTTCTCAGCTGCTGGTGTTGGGGCCTCCTTCAAACACAAGGCGGTTACTTCGTGCTTTGCCACGTCATCACCCTCTGCGAGGACTCTTGGCTCGATTCCCTTAACTGTGGCGACGCATGTGATACAGGCCAAAGAAGCTTTTGATTGAGGTAAGATGGCCGAAAAGACAGTTGAGGATAGGAGGAGAACAAGGCCGAAGCGGTACATTGCGGAGGAAAAGTCTGAAATTTATAAAAAAAATGAAAAAGGTGAGGAATACGCAAAACGGTCAACACTGTATTTCAGATCTGATACAGTTTTAAAAAGAAGTGGGGAATTTTGATCATTTTTTTTTTGATACTGATAAAGAGTTTGTTACAATTCTTCCGACTTCAAATAAAAATGAAAGATTTGTGGCGAATTCCTCGCATTCTCCTAGTTTTATATCATTGTGTCTCCAGAAAAATAGGCGGAGTTACCGGAACCAACAGTGGTTATCATACATCAAATAATAAACCCTGACGAAACAATTTTTCGTCGAAATTTGATGGGCTAGAACTTCTTATCAGTTTTTCGCTGGAAATTTATGATTACCGGAAAATGCGCCATTCAAGAAATTCTGAAAATTTAACTGTGAGATATTGTTCAACAAATGAGGAAAACTCGCACACGTATTATCTATACGTGATTTTTTTGTTTAAAGGCGCTGTTTGGGTCTCGTTAGGGAATAGCGCGTTTTAACGCGCTAATTTAAAAATTGTAAGAAAGCGCACACACTGCGTTTGTGATTTATTCATTTTAATAAACAGTTTAAAAAATTTGACAATCTACTTATTATTAAGCGAATAGTTCTGTCTGTATGTGACTCTGTCCAAGACGTTTCATTGAATAACTCAAAAGATCGTGGGTCTTTTACTTTGATATTCGGGATGGAGTCATGACCACCCGAGCGCTTCGAAACCATATATCTAGGAGGTCGCAGGGTACTAGGGATACTGTAGAACCGTACACCCAAATTGTACAAAACTGTTTTAAAATCGATAAAAAAAGCCAAAATTTTGCTGAAATATCAGTTGACATGTCCGTATATCACATGTAAAAAATCAGCTTGATATCATTAAAACTACAATTTTTATGGACATTGTTTTGCAACGTTTTTGGAACATCACTATCTACTTATTATTAAGCGAATAGTTCTGTCTGTCTGTTACTCTGTCCAAGACGTTTTTTTGAATAACTCAAAAGATCGTGGGTCTTTTACTTTGATTTTCGGGATGGAGTCATGACCACCCGAGCGATTCACATTCATTTATTTAGGAGGTTGTAGGGTAGTTGGGATACGGCACGTAATGTTAATCTTATTTGGTTTATGACGTTCTGCTAATAAATTGTTTTACTAACAAGTGGAAAAATTGAACGCCTACAATTATTTCTAAACGAAAGCCAGTGGAAGCCAGTGGAAGTCGCGGCGTAGCCGCGAACTTTCCGCTGGTAAAAAGTAATTGAAAAAACATGATTTTTAAAGCAAAATATAGAAAAAATTTCAATATTCGCTTCAATTTTCGAAAAGAAATCACAAACACAGTGTGTGCTCTTTCTTGCAATTTTTAAATTGGCGCGTTTAAACGCGCTATCTCTTAACGAGACCCAAACACCGCCTTTAAATGAAAAATCACGTACTCGCGGACAGATAATACATGAAACTTTACGTAATTTTGCAAAAACAAGGCATTAAATCGAATTACGTAGTATTCCTGACTGACACGGGAAGGTTGTAAACTCACTATGGAGTTTCCATACCAGACCTATGTGAATCGATAGATTAGAACACACTAATAAAGAATCCGTTTTCCGAATTTGCTGAACGCTTCAGCGAACCGAGTTATTTCGATCTGAAATTCCAGCACTGACCACTGTAGCTAATGCCGCGTTCAAAGTTGATTTCCAGGAGAAATTTCCTGGAAAAACGCTGTCCAAAGCTGCCATTTTTTTCCAGATTTTCCGAAAACTGTCGCAACTAGTGTTACCATAGTTTGCCTCTTCCCTTCGAGACCACCGACCGTCGCACGATTTACGGCTCTTTTTTAACGCAATTTTTTCAAGTTTTTAAACTTTTTTTTTTGCTATATTCGGCTGTTTTTTCTGAATATTTCTCCTCAAATGATGGATTCTGACGGAGAAATCGCTGAAGATCTCGAAGGGAAGTGGCAAACTACGGTAACACTCGTTGCGACAGTTTCCGGAAAATCTGGAAAAAATGGCAGCGTGTTTCCAGGAAATTTATTTTGGAAATCAACTTTGAACGCGGCATTACGTTGAGTTGAGTAGGTAGCAACTATGGTATTATCGCCGTAAAAAAGTTCCGACATTTTTTCGAGCCCGCGAAAATCGGGATTTGAATTTAGAGGCTCCGCCCATTTCATCATCAGAGCGCACTTGCTATGCGCGATATATTTTTTGAATTTTTATTTTTTCTTCTGAATTTTCAGAATTAAACTGGATTAAAAGAACGAAATTGTATTAATCGTGAATTTTATTACACGTTTCTTCGAATGTTTAAATATATCAATTTGCGTCATTTAATTTTTTTTTCGTTTCTTCTGATAAAAATATATCGCGCATAGCAAATGCGCTCTGATGATGAAATGGGTGGAGCCTCTAAATTCAAATCCCGATTTTCGCGGGCTCGAAAAAATGTCGGAACTTTTTTACGGCGATAATAACTCGATTGCAATAGTTTGTGGAAGGTTTATAGGTTCATTTTTATTTTGGAGTGGCACGTGGACACCGTTTATGATAAGAGCTTCGCTGTTTAAAATTCGGATTCAGAGTCAAAATTTACGCACGCCTATCAAGTTTCAAATTAATATCTCAAAAACCATTTAAGTTATGAAGAAAATTCTGAAAAATTGCCATTCGGAGCCATTGTTCATGGGGTTATTCATGAAAAGCACGAAAAGCATTTTAATGCAAAAAAAAATACTTTTTTTTGCATTAAAATGCAATCGTGAATAACATTAAAGTGGAATTTTTTTCATTAAAATGCTTTTTGTGCTTTTCATGAATAACCCCATTATAGGTCCATCCATCTGATACTTCCAGGTATGATCTGAAAGTCTATTTTCCGCTCTGTGCAATCGCAAGTCTTCTGAAGTGTTTTCGCAACTGTATCAATCGTTTTGCGTCCAATCAGAACTACAAAAATCAATGAAGCACATACTCCAAAACTTGATGCAAGAGCCAAACGATCAGTCGTCAGTGCTGCTTCCAACTCAGTGAAGCTTTGCAACGACATCAATGAAGAGCTCAATTCTGGAGCAAGTGGGTGGTTTGGAGGGTTCTGAAAAATAATCCCCCATAATTTGAATCTTGGACACATTCTTCAATTGAATAATTTTATTTTTAAATGTCTCATTTTAGCCAAATACACGACAGAAAATGAGGAAATAATTGAAAATTATGTTAAATTTCAGTTTTCTGGTAAAAAGATAAACGAGAAAAACTACAGGTGAAATGGGTGCTGAGACTTTGCGCATATGCTCCATGCACATTCCTCCCATTTATTCACACCACCTTACAATTAGTGTTACCTTTTTTCTTATGATTCTGATACGATTTCTACGTGCCCCGTCCTGCAAACAAAGTAACGAAAAGGTTTAAATGTGGAAATTCTTCAATTTTCGAAATTCTCAAATTTCATTTAAACTCAAAATTGAAAACAATTATGAATATTCTCATTCCAAAGGTAAGCTACGAAAAAGAAAACGGGAAAGTGGGCTAGTGAGCAGAGGGCTCAATTGCTTTTCAGTGTTTATCGTATTAAAGAGACAATGTCTGAGAGATTCGACCACCAGTAGTCACAGTTTGAAAAAGTTGTTTCAATTGGTTTGATTTTTTATATAATGGGTACTGGTGATGCCCTAAGTACAAAACCGTATTCAGAATTAGGCTCCGCTCCCTTCGAGTTGAGATACGGTAGGGGTCTGTCGAAAAAAATTTTTTTTTCTTTTTTGAGATAACTTCGATTTCTTTTCTGGAATCGATAACCGGTCACTTATTGAGCATTTTTGTAGTGGAAAACATTTTTCTAGCTTTTTTCCTTCCGACCAAAAAATTGAATTTTCGGAAAAAAATTGTTTCATTTCCGTATTGTGGAAAAAAAATTCATTACGGCACGTGACTTCTTATCAGAATTTTATATTTCAGTGTATGGGTTACAAGAATTTATAATTGGTTGGCCGCGGTTCAGCTGCCTTTTTTCCAAAAAATAGGAAAAAGGTACCAAAACAGTAGAAAAATGACAAAAATCGTGAAAAAAATGACTGGAGGCAGCAGAACCGCGGCCAACCAGTTATGAATTCTTGTAGCCCATACTCTGAAGTATAAAGTTCTGATGAGATCTCACTTCCCGTAATAAATTTTTTTTCCACAATACGGAAATGAAACCATTTTTTTCCGAAAATTCAATTTTTTGGTCGGAAGGAGAACAGTTAGAGAAATGTTCTTCATTACAAAAATGCTTCATAAGTGACCGGTTATCGATTCCAGAAAAGAAATCGAAGTTATCTCAAAAAAGAAAAAAAAATTGTTTTCGAAACACCCCTACCGTATCTCAACTCGAAGGGGGCGGAGCCTAATTCTGAATACGGTTTTGTACTTAGGACATCACCAGTACCTATTATATAAAAAATCAGACCAATTGAAACAACTTTTTCAAACTGTGACTATGGGCAGTTGAGCTGTGGTCGAATCTCTCAGACATTGTCTCTTAAATTTTAAAGTCCCCTCAACCGAAGTATTTTCTTGGCGCTATCTTAGTTGGGGGGGGGGTCCAATTGATTTTAGTAATTTTTGGAGGTTTTTCTAATTTTTCTCTGTAAAATTGTTTGTAGTTACTGTTAAAATATTTGTCGTTTTTAGGATATGGGGGACCCATTGGGAGTTCGGTTCCGCCTCAATGGCAGTTTTTTTTGCTTTTCTGATTTTTCTTTTTTTTAAGTTTAATTGGATTATGACAAATGGCATTTTAAATATCATGATAAAGTGAAATTTTATGATTTATGGGCCGAAATCGCCAAGAAATATAGGTTCACCTAGTCACTTTCTCCTTTTTTTGTAATTTTTTTGCGCATATTTCTGTTGTCTGCAAATAAAATTGTTGTAAAAATTGCTAGTGTTACTCGAGTATGTCTAAGAACATTTTCAGAAACAAAAATAATTCAAAAAAGTCGAAAAACCATTGGACCCCCCCCCCACTTTTTTTCATACGAAATGCGCGTAGTCACGTAAATCGACACCTGAGCCGTTTTATGCTCCGGTCGTCGCTTTTTCTCATCAAACGGTACTGATATTTCTTCAGTTTTTTTTCATATTTTTAATGAAAAATTGAAAAAAAAAAGAACATTGAAACTAGTTGTGAAAAATAGATAATTAAAGCGCAATATCTACTTATTATTAAGCGAATAGTTCCGTCTGTGTTTCCGTCTGTCTGTCCAGGACTTTTTTTTTGAATAACTGAAAAGAACGTGGGCCTCCTACTTTGATATACGGGATGAAGACATGACCACCTGAGGGCATCGCAACCATATATTTAGGAAGATACTGTAGAACTATACAGCCAAAATGTACAAAACTGTCTTAACAACGATATACAGGGTGGCTGAAAAGTATTGAGACACTTGTTTTTGTTGTATTTTCAATAATAGAGTTTCAACAAAATAACCAAATTCATTTTTTCAACAAATGATAGTAATAGAAAAGTTATCAGAGGAGATATTCGAAGTTTGAGCCTTTGGCCTTGATGCACGCCCTCAAACGAGCTGGAACAGAATCAACAGTGCGCCGGAGGTAGTTGTCGGGGATTTCGGCCCATGCCTTTTGAAGAGCAGTTGTGAGAGACTTCACATTTGGATGAGAGCGAGCCATGATCTTGTTTTCCACATATCCCCAAACAGAAAAGTCGAGAGGATTCAAATCTGGCGCAGAAGCTGGCCACAAGTCCTTGCCCCAATATCCGGGAAAATGGAGATCTAGGACCGCTTTCGTTGATTTGGAGCCGTGGGAAGGATCCCAGTCTTGTTGAAGGATGAAAGGTTGTTGGCCAAAGTGGCTAGTGACCCACGGACGTAAAACATCCATCAACACCAACTTTTGGTACACGTCCGAGTTGCTTTTCACATTTCTTTACCTTCCGACGTCAATCCAGCCCACACCATCACTGGCTTTGGAAAAAGTCTATTGTAGGCCAGACGACGTTTTGGAGACTTTACTTCGTCCTACGGCAACAATTGCCGAGAATTCTGTCGGTTCGGAAGCGGCTCAACCGTGAAGATTTTCTCATCAGCCCAAACGACTTCAGACAGGCGACGCACATTGAGTGCGTTGAGCAATTTTTTCGCTTTTTCGAGCCGATTCTTCTTGGACTGTTCTGTGAGGTATTGGCCACGAAGGAGCCGATAACTGTTCAGACCCAAGTCCTTTTTCACAATGGATTGGACCGATTTTCTTGAGATTCCGAGCGATGACACCATTTTGTTCATCATTCCGTGTGATTCTCTTCTTGATGATGCCACGAGTCCGGCGAGTGTTGACAGTACGAGGTCTTCCGCTTTTCTCAAGCTTCAACACATATCCTCAATCCTTCAGTTGTTGCACAACTCGATAGACAGTTGCTCTCGAAAGTAGGAGTCGTCGAACGATGTCACTGGTGGAGATGCCGTCGTTGAGGAGAAGGAGAAGCTCGCATGACTTCGAGAAGAGATAAAGTGATGAGAAATGACTTTACTGTCGGCTTATATACCCTCTCTATTTTCGAAATAATTCGAAACTTTTCGAAAATACGACTTGGCACGGTGCCAAGAGCCATCATAACAAGTGTCTCAATACTTTTCAGCCACCCTGTAAACAGTCAAATGTTTGCTGATATGTCAATCTTGTAGTAGTTGTATTCAACAAGAAGCTATTCTTAAACAGGAAGAACACATGAAAAGAGAATTTAGTGTTTAATCTAGTTAAATTTTCATTTTTTTTTGACTTACTTACTAAGCCGATCCGTTTTTCGCTAACATCGTTTGAGCGCGGACCACGGCGTACTAATCCTTCCGTTCTCTTGTGGTGGTGGTGAAACAGGTAATGACGTGGTTTCCATTTTGGATTAAAACTTCTTTTCGTAAAAAATACGTCCATCTCAACGGCAGCTTTCCATACGCCGTTTTTCATCTCTTGGCATTCCTTGATCAAAAAGAGAAATGAAATTCAAAACTTCACTTGAAGTTTTTGATGAAGGTCCAAATGCGATTTGCGAACTCTAATCCTTCCGTTTCCCGAACTACGAGCTCATCGACATACGACGGTAAAAGAGCTTCCGATGTTCCGTTGCACTCTTTAAAAGGGGCCTTGAGACGTTGCCAGAGCGATTCGACAGCATTTGTATTCATAACTGTGCCATCCACTGCTACTTTGGTGAACTGTACCGAGAGGTTAACTGAGTCGTTCTCACAGAAGTACCTATTGAGAGAGTACTGTAGCTTTTATGACAGTCAGTCCAAATAACCGATCTTGAGTCGATGTTCTCCCGCAATATTGGAATCATGGTGGTTAGAGCTCTGTTAGGTACAATCTGTGCAAAACACTTTCTCGATCCAGCTTCCATCCCACCGAGAATCCATGTCAGTTCTCGCTCCTTCTGCCCACGGCCGTACTTTCGAGAGTCTCGACCACATCACGATCACTAGTAGAGCGTCTTTCAACGAAATTCTGGTTCGGCGAAACCATGTGTTTTTCCTGATTTCTTCTGTACTACAATCTTGTCTTTTGTTGAGTCTACAGCGGAACTGAATTTGAGAATATTTTTTAATTTACGAATAGATTTTTACCTCAAAAGTCGCCTTTCTTTTTCGATGTTCCATCTGCTGATTGCACTTTTTTACATATTCTTTTATCCGAAATAATACTTTCGTTCATAAGAACACGAAGAGCGGTCTCTTCATCCCGAATTGAGGAGTGGAAGTCAGAAGTGGAAGTTAACTTCGAGAGCGACGTACTGTAGAAATAAGATGCTTCGATAAAATTTTTTTTAAAGAAATTAAATATGAAAAACGGGAAAAAATCAGAAAAAAAGAGAAAATTAATAATTAGTAGCAAATAAAAAATTTCAGCTTCCTGCGCGTTTGATACTCAGCGAAGCTTTTGATAAACAATTTTATACCCCCCCCCCACTCCAGAAAGGAGACGCGGTGGGGGACTATATTGAAATGGTCCCACGCTCGAGGAGGGATAAGCTCATTTTCAGGTGGGGGGGGGTTCTCCGGTATTTATAATTGGGATGGGGGAGGGTTTATTGCAATGTTCCGGGGGGGGGGGGTTTGGAGAAATATACCCCTGTATTGTCTTAAATAATTCCGATAAAAACTATTTTTCAGGTTAGCCTATATTTATTGATTTTTTCAACAATGTCCGGCATTGCAAGCGAAGAGCCTGTAACTGCAGGAACCCAGTCTGTAACTGCAGGAACCCAGTCTGTAACTGCAGGAAACCAGTCTGTAACTGCAAGCAATTTGTCTGCAATTGCAAGCAACTGGTCAATAATTCCAAACAACAAGCCTGTAATTAATTTGTCGTCGCAAATCTTCGAAGCTCGTCGTCTGCAACGTTTCGAATGCTATAATAATGAAGATTGTCGCTCTAAGAACTGCGACATTTTTAAGTGTAAATAAAATAAATGTATCAAACATTTTTTTATAAATATTCTGTTCCTGATTCACATATCTTGTATATGCTGTCATTCATTTCGGTTGTTTTGCGTTATCGGAAACAGGCGCCGTTTTTTAATCGATTTTTTTGTTTTTCGCATTTCGCAGGCGACAGCCTTATGAGCAATTTTTCTGCTAATTTTTCGCTGCAGTTTTACGAATGTAAAAATTAAACGTTAAAAATTGATCAGAAAGAAGATTTAACATTTTTTTATTTTTATGAGATAGTACGGTATGCATTAAACATTTCTTGCACGGTGTTTACACAACTTTAAAATTTTTTTTTCATTTCTTTGCCCGTCATATTTCTACCGATTACTAAAAAATTCTGAATCCATTTAATTTTCTACATCATTTTCGACATCGATATTAAAATGATGCGCACCAAAAAATGTTCGAAGTGTTGCAATATTTCGTTCGCTTTTCTTGGGTTTGACTTGTCTGTCGGGGAAGAAAACCTTCGCTATCTAAGAGCTGCGGTCGCTTGAATTTGCACAGTTTGTATACCAAAGTTAATTTAAAAAGCATCATAAAAAACAATAATTTCCCGATCGCCGGCAGCTTCGGATTGGGATTGCGGTGGCAAATTACTTGCTGTAATTCTTTTACTTTCATCAATCACTGTTTTTTTTTAGAAATCCAAGTCTTCCTGATATGTAGAATTAAAAACTCTTTTTTATTATTTCAAAGTAAAATTCCTGAAAATTTTTGCCAATTTTTAGAGTTGGTCTATACGATAGTTAGGGAAAAATTTCAAATGGACACATCTGTATTTCTTTAAATAAGTCATGCAGAGACATACTGTTACCACGCTTCTGCTAAATTTTTCATTACTTTTGTTGAACTTTCTGCGAGATTTTCATCGTCCCAGGATGGAAGGAGAGAAAACGAAGGATCATTTAATTAAGGAGAAGCTTATTGCGAAGGTAATTTTACCGAAATAACTATAAATATCGACAAAAATTTCTATAAAAAGCACCTAAAACTCACGTAACTCAAAATAAATGAAATTAGATAAAATATCAATATAAAATCAGTCTATTCGTTGTAACTGAATGAAACAGTATGCCTTGTTGGCAAAGATTTCCGCGCGAAACTGATAAAATTGATGGAATATGCCGGAAAGTTCAGAATTTTGCTGTATATTTTAATGAATATTCTGAGAAATTGATCATAATTTTGAAAAAAAATTGTGTACTCACTTAAATGACAGAAACAGTTTTTCAGTCATAGACAATTTTCAGGGCCTCCACGTAGATTGGCTCGTTCGTGCCCACCAAGTCAGCACATTAGAAACACTCGTCTATTTGGCAGACCAAAGACAGAAATGGGCAAACGAGGATCAACGAATCGTTTTGAGTATTCTGCAGGTGTGCGATTCCGATTTCTACGGACTGCCCGAAAAAGTTTCCCTATTCTAGGACTACGAGAATTCTGGAGGCGATTTGATTTCGGAACACGAACCTGCTCAATTCAAAAAAATCCGTCGAGTGTCAATGCCCCCAGACTTTGCAGCTGAATCGCCTGAAGTTTACGTTTTCACGTGTCAACTGATACAGATGGTAAAAGAAGAGCCTGCGGTTTGGGATAAGCACAATTCTGAAGATTTTGGATACCATCAAATTTTGAGACAATCTTGGTGCAGTATTTCATTGAAGCTTGGCGGATGGGGAACGATGCAGCATGTGCACATGTTGAAACAGTTGTACAGAAGAAAAAGGGACCTGTATAATGAACATCTGCGGCATGGAAAACCTTATGCTTATAGCGAGTAAGAAATTAATGTTGTTCCTTTAAGTTTCAAGATATTTTGTGAAATAAAATTAAAAAAAAATCAATTTGTTAAAATTGAATTAAATTAAAATAATTTCTTCATTGCCTAATTCTCAGTTTTATTTTAAATCAGTTTGGCATGTTAATTTAGGTTAGTAAATTATATAATCCCACCGGTGAAAGCAATTTCAGCGAAAATTTTATCTCACGACTGGATTTCGTTTTTCTGGAATAACCATCATTTTATTCTGATAAAATAAAATAAAGAAATCAGAGAGCTGAAATTTTTGTTTCATTTCCTAGAGTTGTTGACCAGTTGAACACTAGGCTACATACTTACATAGAACCACATTCGCTCAAGTTCGCAAGACATGGCTAGCTGTGAGGCGCGCCCACACAGGTGAATAACGGATCGATTAAGTATCTTTAGTAAGTATGTAATTAATTTGCCTAGTGTTCAGTTGACCGTTGATTAGGAAGTCGCGCCCGAAAATCGAGATCGAGATTAATTTATCAGTTTTTTTGCCGGCCTGTGATTGAAAATAAATATTGCCCAATATAAATAAAAATTCAGCAATTAAGAATCTCTACACGGAGCTTGGCTTCATGTTTCGTTTATTTCAGACAACTGAGCTTCTTGAAAAACTACCTGGAAATGGCGAAAACAGTAACATCAAACAGAAACATCTATCTCAAGGATCACATCGAAGCAGCGGCTCCCGACATTGACTACGAAACTGAAATACTCGCAGCACCCAGTAATGTTCAGAATATTTTAAAGTCAGTTGAAAGATATATCATAAAAATTGTATTTAAAATACCTACTGTTCCATCGATTTTCAATTAGTATTAACCTTGCATTGGTTTTTATGAAAAGTGAAATTATGATTTAGACCATTGTGAAGTTTGAGTAAGAGTGCCCGAAGAAATTTTGTTCCAGAGAAGTCTCCGATGCTATTGACGCGGTTGCCCAACATTCACCGGAAATACTATCAACATATCTTTCGATCTGCTGCAATAATATCGCTCGTCACCGGGAGTACCTGGCTACCGAAAGTCTAAAAGAAGATGTTTTTATTAATGCAGAGGATTTTACTTCCGAATAATTTACTCTAATATTGAAGATTCGTAGTCTATCAAAAAACAATGCTTCATGTCTCATATATCTGCTGCTGGTAGTTTTTTTTGCTTTCATTTTATATATATATTCGTAATTTTTTTTACATTTTCTATTGAATGAATAATTTTGCAGTTACAGAATTTAAGAACATATTTAAAAATGTGTTTAAAATACGCTCTATCAAATGTTTGAATTAAAATTAAAATTATGTTTTTAATTTTCCAATGTCAATCATTAATAGATTTTCCATTGGTTTTTCTACGAGAAATCGCTGATTAATGCATCATAATTCATGACGTTGTCTGATATGCTGCGTCAACGTTGGAAATGTTTCAGAAAAATTCAAAACGTTCTAAAAGATACCGAAAACCCGTTTCTACTCCAACCTGCCTCTAAAATCAGTAGATTTCGTTTAGCCCGCGAACCATTCAACTTTCCCTTATTTCCAAAGCGTCCCTTTTTTCTCGACACATTCTTCGTTCCACTTTTTATTCATTCATTTATTTTGTATATCGCCGATCATCCCTCCTCTCCCACACACACAAATAAGACGGAAAACCCGATTATCTACAACTATTCAATGCGCTGGGACGCCGAAAAGTACAAAGCCTTGGGAAAAAAAAGAAAACAGGAAGGAGACAAAAAACCGAACGTTGCGTTTTCGACAAGAAAACTTGGTTAGAGAGGTGTACAGTGTTCTTATGTGTGATGTTTGTTATACAAAAAAAAATGGTTGAGGAAGTGACTCAAATATAATGGCTAAGAATGAATTGGCGACGGCCGGCGATGATCAGTGCTACCTGGCTAAGGTCATTCTTTTTTCTTAGCTACCTAATAGGCTATTAAATTTTCGAACAAAACACTCTAACTTTCCTTTTTTTGCAGAAAATGATTAACTTCGAGACCTTGAGGCACTTGAGAGATGGCGAGAGAAATTGTATTAATTTTTTTCGAAAAATGTGATGTTTTCGTGAAACCTGGAAAATTGAACATCACCTCTACATCTCTCCTATTTGGCAACGAATTTGCTGTCTCAGCAGCGACGTAGGAATCGTGGGCAACCTTCTTATATATAGTAAGCATAGTAACACATGATGCTTAAACCTGTAGCTACATTCCAAAGTTTCCAATGATCATTTAATCAAGATAAGCATTGCTGATTCTCAATGGCGCTGACATTAATAGTTGTTATTCGGTTCCTGTCTCAAATAATATAAAATAAAATAATTATGACGAAGTTGGTTTCTGATTCTGAAGATACGTGGGCGCTTCAACGTGTCAGGAAAAACTCCCATCGTGCTCTATGGGTCATTATTTGCTCTCCTTTTTGCACTGAGTTTCTCCTCGGCCGTTGGCGAGAGCTCCGAAGATTCGGGATCTTAAAGAACTCCGGGGAGACGATAAAAAAGGAGAAAATTCATTATTTGACGAGCAAAAACGTCTTCTTGTCTTCTTGCTAGATTTTAAATGGCTTGAAGTGATTATTAATGCTTTCGCATCTGCTGGGCTCGTCATTTTTAAAAAATCAAACTCTCTGTAGAAAACAAGGAAGAGTTTCAGGTTGAAAAGAGCCGCGCACTTGTTTCATGCGTAAGGTGAAACATTTTATCCCCTCGTGAACAGCCTAATCTAAGAAGCACCGATCTACGGCAAACATGCGGCATCCGAGAGGCTGTGGGATACACAGCCACCGCGAAGTACCGATGGATAGGCCTCGTCGTACGCAGACAAGGTAATAGATGGACAAACAGTATCCAAGGGACGTTAAAAGAACATTGGGCCGGCCCGCAACAAGATGGTCCGATGCACTGAAGAAATTCAATACTCCCGATGGCTACTAGCCCTAAGCAACATCCCCAGCCGGTTACCAGGCATCCAAGTATCCAAGTAAGTAAGTATATACAGCCTTACATACTGCACAGAAATCACAAATTTGTCGTCCTGCTCCTGCTCGCTGCATGACTGCCAAAAAAATTGATAAGGAGTCCCATAATCCTAAAACATGTTTTTATTTTTAGATGATTTTTTCCTAGTCAAATTTCAAAATTAATGACTAAATATGTTGCGCTGCACAATTTCCTTCCATTTTTTCACCATTATCCAAATAAATATAGAAAAATACATCTTCAACACATAAATTGGCTATTTTCTTTGGTTACGACAATTATAAATCGCCTAGTGCATTATCAGTTGCTCTGTTGAGCATGCAATTTGCATAAATAAATGTAATCAAAATGCTTTTTATTTCAGGCGAACAAACAACAAAGGATATTGAAAACTAGAAATGATGATTAGAAGAAGAAATTGGCGATGCAGATGTGGCTAATGGCAAATGAGCAGCTCTCCCCGCTTCCGGGTCGTTTTTTCTAGCACATAACCGTCTTTAATTGCTTTCGTACAATACCTTGAATGCCAATAGCCTCAATGACTCTGCTATGCTGTCTTTGGTTTAACGCTTCTGCTTCTGATGAAGCGCGTTGAAAATTAAAATAAACGCTTGGATACATTGAAGGAGGCAAAGATGCTAGCGCCAGAAAGCTTTTTGAAGAGCTCTGTTGAAAACTATAAAATTGAAATTGGAAAATTCATAATCCATTAGATATCAATATAAGGAATAAAATAGGGTACAATGCACTGTTCTTGAAAATTAATAAAGTTCCGAAAAATGAGAAAACAATTTTTGAAAACTAACGAAATCTTTAAACCTATATTAATCAACGCAGAATAATGATCTATACACTCATTCATTTTGATATTTATAGAATTTTTAAAACTAAGTGAATTATGATCGGAATACCGGGCGAAATTTAGAAAAAATCGAACCCAACTTTGCGCATTTATGTTTCTTAAAACGCATCCATCCAAATAGTGATCCTAACAGAGCAATTTGTCTAGCAGTTCTGTTATTAGAAGATGGCCGAGCATCGAATACCAATTCGTCCCTTGCGAATCGAGGTATAAGAGGGAAAAACAATTTTTCATGAAAAATAAACATTAAAAAAATAATTTTGCAATTTTTAAGATTCCGTCATAGCATCTTCAAGTTTTCTTTTTTTTTCTCCCTCCGGGGTAAAATTATGTTTATATTACACCCGAATAATTCGAATTTGAGTTGTTGGTAAATTTTTTAAATACGGAAATTCAAATATTGCCGTGCGAGCCAGGGCTGCACAAACGGCCGGCACGCCGCGGTCTTTGCAAAAGCGCTCTATTGCGAAAAAGCCGGAGTTTCTGCGTAAAATACTGGGTTTCCGCATTTGCACACTTCGCATCAGATTTGACGACGATTCTCGGTCTTGCACGTTGTTTTTATTAGAAATTCGTTGAATTATCATGTTTTTTTTGAAAACGGCTCTAAACATTTATTTTTCAATAGAACATTAGGAGAATGTCGCTTCTTCCAATGACTGAAATTAACGTGTAATTTCAAATAATATAGTGAATGATAGCGAAATAAATAAAAGAAACGCACACGCATTGAAAAAGCTATTTTCAACCAGATTTAATAAACAAGACCCGCTTTCATTGATTTTCGTGAATATATTAGCAAAAAATGTATGCCAATCGTTTTGTTTTACTAAAAAAATAATTTTCTATTAAAAAAATTTTAGAGCCGTATTCAAAAAAACGTGATAATTCAACGTAATAAAAACGAGGTGAAAAACCGAGAATCGTCGTCAAATCTGATGTAAAGTGTTCAAATGCGGAAAAACCCAATATTTTTCGCGCAAACTCCGTCCCGGCTTTCGCAATAAAGCGAACTTGCAAAAGCCGCGGCAAGGCGGGCTCCAGGCCGACCGGAAAAAAGAACAGCTCTTGTGCGAAGTAAGGCTTCCACGAAAGACAAAAAAAAAGTCGTCTTTCAGTTCGTCTTGCATTCGACTTACGCAATAAAAATGTTGTGAACTGTGTACTCAACTTTCTATCTCTGCGTCAGACGAATTCAAGACGAAGACGAGACGGTCATATTTCGTTTTTCGCGGAAACCTCAGTGCGAACCATGGAATATTGTGCCTTTTCCCCTCACCATTTCATTTTAAAGCGCTGATTTAGCCCTTTCAAGAGCCCTTGCAAGAGCTGTCAGAGAAGCGCGCAAGCGCCTTCCCATGACATACCCGAAATAATTGCATAGGGTGAATTGTTACACGTAAAAGAACATGCTGACACGCTTCAAGATCTTGGGACGTTAAGCGTAACAGTGCCATTGACGCTATTTCAAGGCACCGAGTGAAAGCAAATACACCCCTACAACGGGAGTGCTATTTCAACTGAATAACAAAACTTTCCATGGACCTGCAAGACTATCCCATATCACTGAATCTCTTCTAGTCATATCTGGAATTAGTTTTCAGCCAAATGCCTTGGGTCGACCTGAAACGTTATTAGAAGAAATGCGGCAGAACATCAGGAGTTAGAATGAAAGGCAAAAATATATAAAACTCCACTGAAATTTACAGACGACATCATTCGTATCGCGAAAGATTCAAAGGCTATTAGTCAAATGATTGAAGAAGTGGCCGATCGATAAATGTGGGGAGAATGAAGCTCCAGATGAGCACTAACAAAGCCATTCGGCCATCAGCATCCACGACTATCATCGAAGACATCAAAAAGTGCATCTGTCTTCGTAGGCTGCGCAATACAAATAGTGAATTGGAGCCAGAACTACTAAGAAAAAGGTGAGCATTGTGGGTGGGGGGGGGGGAGCAAATTCAATGAAAAGTACAACTGATAAACTCCCAAAGTACCTTCCGATCACCACGGCTACACGGTTGGGCGCAATTACCCGTGATGAAGTTTCGCGCCATAGCGCGAGACACTGACGCATTTTCGGCGCGTACATTTTTCAAAATGTTGTTTATTTATATGTTTTTAACTATTTTGCCAAGTTTTAGATTATTTGCTCAAGTTTCAGCTAAATGGTGCGAGCTAGCAATCACCGTGACCCTTTTCAAGCATGGCTTATCCGGGACAGAGATTGCAAAACGTCTCGAAGCTCCACGCCAGACCGTCGTGCCTTGGGCTCAGAATCACTTCGCAGGACGACATTGGGTGTTTCAACAAAATGGAGCACCGGCTCACACCTTCAAGATCACTCAGGAGTGGTGCGCAACGCATTTTCCTGCATTCATTCGCAAGGAAGAATGGCCCGCCTCATCTCCGGATTTGAATCCGTTGGACTATTCTGTCTGGGGGGAGCATTGCAGAGCAAGGTTAATGCTCGCCCTCACCCAAATGTGGAGTCTCTCAAGAAAACTCTCGTCAAGGAATGGAACGAATTGACCTGCGTGCCACCAGTGTGTCGTTTCGAAAAATTATTTCTCGAAAAATTTTCGAAAAATTTTTACGTGAAATTTCTCGAAAAATGATTTGAATGGAAATACGATAAACACCGCACTTTGCGTTATTTCGGAGTGTCGTTCGAACTAGTTCATTATTATTTTTTATTGAAATGTTATTTTTTTGAGAATTGTCGAAATTTTTCGAGAAATCAACGAGAAACATTTCTCGAGAATTTTTCGAAAAAATTTCTCGAAAAATTTCTCGAAATGCTTTCGAAACGACACTGCGTGCCACCATCATGGCCTATCCTCGACGTCTTCGGGCTGTCATCGACGCAAATGGAGGTCGAGTGGAACAACAGTAGTTGATATTTGTTGCTTATATATCTCATAAACATTTTATTAAATCTCGTTGTATTCTGAATTCTGGTCTTTGAAATAGATGACGTCAAGTCATCCCGGGTAATTGCGCCCAACCCTGTACACCTCTGTTCTTCTTCTTCCACTTATAGTTGTACAGTTTGGATTACTTTTTGTGAATTTCCATGTAAATTACAGAGATTTCCCTGTAGCTCGTTAATCTTTAAGAAACTGTACATGCCGCATTACTTAACGTCATTTTAACCTCCCAGATTCTCTGAATCGGGAAGTTCATCTTTCAATCTTTCGATTAGAGGAGAGACGAGGGGGGGGGGGGTGGGACTTTAGAACTTTAGATACACGTTTTGCACCAGTCAAAGTAAGTATTTGCTAGCCCTCGTAGGTTTTTAATCTTTCTCTCTCTCTCTCTCTCTTTCCGGATCTGTATCCCTCCATTTTCTAGAGTCTTTCTGCTAATGTTCTTTTCCTATCAGCAATACACGAAGCGTGGCCTTTTTGTTTGAGTTAGTCGGTTGTCCGATTCGGTTTGATCAGTTAAAGAAGTAACATTCTCGGCTTTCTCTTATCGGTTAACCGAAAATAACCGAAGAAAACAACAGACACATAACGCATGAAAGGAAGGGGAGGGGGGGGGTGGGGTGGTTCATTTAATTCAAAAGATAATTTGGAAGTAGTCTTCACGAACTTTCGAAGGAAGCCAATTTCGAGAACATCAACATGGCGAATGATGATTTTGTTGGTTTTCTAGGTCATTTTATTCTTAACTATTCGCTGCAAACGATTGTAATACAAATTGACAGGCAACTGTGATATTGTACAGTTCGTGTTGCACTGTAAAGAAAAAGAGAACGAAAAATGGACACTTGATCATCAGAATAGTGATGAATGATCACGGTTCTTGTTAGTGCAATTGTAAATTATTTTGAACATATAAATCTGCGCTGATTAGCGCTTTTTTTCTCATTTTCCTCTTAGCTAATAATAGAAGTTCAGTGTAAACCTCTCGGCTTTATGGAGAATCGTTGTATGCTGACTATGGGCCAAAAACCACAGCTGAATTGCATGACGATGCGCCGCAAGAGCCAGCCGAAATCTCGTGGAGCTATGACGGATTCTAGTCGCGATAGACGCCACGTTTTCACCTCCTAGTCGACGGAAAGTTTTAGACTGAAAAAGGCGGAGTCGGCCGTGAAAATACTGGAAAATAGGCGGCGCCCTCCCTTACCACTTGTCTAAACATGATTCTTTCGTGCGCTTCTATAGTTCATTTTTATCAATTTTTATCAAATGCGCTATTAAGTTTGAATAGCGCGTCAAACTGCACAGGTCCGACGCGTTGGTAAAGGAAAAAGAAATACGATACGAAGAAATCGATGCCACTGCATCGTGAACTTCGCTGGTTATCTCGGTATATTTCTAGTTTTTGAGAGATTTTTAATACAAAACGATTTTTAAAATTTATTTTAAATTTGCACTATAATTTATACTATTTTTTGAGAGTCGCGCCGATTTATTCCTTCGGTGGAGCGCATTTGCATTATTTTTGCCGATTCGATATGATACGATCAACACCGTAACAATCGAATTGATTCGATTCGAATCGAATTAAATCGAATCAAATCGATTCAAATTCGAATCAATTCGATTTGATTCAATCGCGATTTTAATTAATTTGAATTGATTGAATCGATTCAAAAATTATCGATCCAATTAGATTCAATCGATGAATTCCAAAATCGACACGACACACTAGTCGCCACCGGCGCCGGAAAAAAAAGTTTCATCGCATATAGGCATCCCCTTTTTGTTCTAATGCCGGTTTCAGGATTTATCAAAGCATTAAATTTCTGCTTTTGCAATGCAAAGTTTTTAACCCCCCCCCCTCCATAGAATTCTGGTATGACCCCCCAGGGCAAGACTATGGTGAAGCCCCCTCCCCCCCAACCTCTTCAAAATCACAACAAGAATCTTAGGATCCCGTGATTATAAATCTTCAAAAACGCGACCCCAGTTAAATCGCTACCACTTGCAACACGCCTAAGAAAATGCCCCGGAGCATCAAAAATCGGTGTGAAAAGTTGGTGGGGGACAAAAAGGTGAAAATTGGTAAAAATAGAAAAAAATCAATAAATAAATCAATAAAACAATAATTGATGCTCCGGAAGTGCGTCAGTCGCCACCGCCATAACGGCAAAGTATTTCCTCTGTAATTAAAGCCATCATGCACAGTATTGGAACTCCGTTGTCAAAATTAGCTGGTCATGTTTAGAAGTTCTATACGAACTTTAAAGGTGCATTGATTGTGCCTGTTGTGTGATCCCGCGTCTCGATTTCAAGGACAGCAGTTTTCATTCGATTTACCGTATCTTCAGACTGAACGCATGGTGTTTCGTTTGACACGTGGCCTAGAAAATCAATTCTGCAAACACCGCTTTTATTGCGTACTTTCTGAAAACCGAAAAGCAAGGACTGTTTTGCCAGACCCACCGTATAGCCCGGACTTAGCACCCTCTGATTATCATCTTTTCAGTCCCCTCCAACAGCATTTTGTTGGGAAGAAATTCACAATTCGGAAGGCTATCGAACATGAGTTGAAGTCATTCTTTAAGTCCCAGCCCCTGGCGGTTTGGCAGGACAGAATTCGCAAGTTGGCAGACCGTTATTGATAAACATGGCCAGTATATATATAATTTATCTGATAGCGTTTCGATCAGTTATACAAAAAATTTTTTCAAACTGAAAATGTGTCAGGACTTATGAATCAATCTAATATTTCAAATCGGAGCTACAGTTGGTGCTGAGCGACGACACCATGGGCGAAAATGCTCCTAATACGATAATTGATCTCAGCTATGCCTATAGCGTCATACCAATAGCCATATTAGACAGGTCATGCACCGTCTTTTTGCCCATTGCCCCTCACTTCTTTTGCCAGGTGTGAAGAAGGAGGGGGGGTTCAGACATCTGCTCTTCTAAACCTTAATTGTGGATTGTGCAATTTGGAATACACGAATCAATTGTAAAATTTGGCTGAAATTTACAACCAGGATGGATAGATAGATGTTACTACAGTGCGTTTCACATTTATACGGTCGCCCCTGTTTAAGACTGTAACAGCTTGATCAGGGGATTTCACAACAAGACAACTTCAAAATCGAATTCCCCACAAAAAAGTTACGTATATGGGCCAATTTTAGGACCCTATCTGAAAAACATTTGGTATAGCGCCTGAAAGTCTGAAAATGGTCTACAGGGTGCGCCATAAATATAGCGCCGCATTCAAGACGGTGTAAGAACTTCAAATCGAAAGATTTTTTTCTGAAAATCAACCAAAATGTTTATTAAAACATAACAAAAAAGATAGCATTACCAATTTTCGAATCTTCCTTCCTTCGCTTTAATGACTGCTCGAAGTCTCTTCGGGTAGGAGTCTATGACGGCACGGAGGTATGAGGCGTCTAAATTGTCCCATGCAGCTGTCAAGGCGGTCTTCAGGGCATCATTTTCTTCATTTTCAGACTTTCAGGCGCTATACCAAATGTTTTTCAGATAGGGTCCTAAAAATTGGCCCATATAAGTAACTTTTTGTGGGGAATTCGATTTTGAAGTTGTCTTGTTGTGAAATCCCCTAATCAAGCTGTTACAGTCTTAAACAGGGGCGACCGTATAAATGTGAAACGCACTTTTATGTGGGGGTGTGGGAGTTCCAGATGCCAAAAAGTAGCTGGTGTCTAAACTCCTTTCCACCTGCTTACCTTAGCTCCTGATAGAGATGGCAAAGAATCGGTCACTGATGGAATATTTGGCATCGTTCATCGGTTGATATCTTCCTGTATTAGGAGCAAATATACAAATCTTGAATTTGGAATTGCGTAGGAAAATAAAAATATGTTTCCATTTTCCATGTTTCAGGGGAAACGGTAAGGGACAGAAGAAGAACTGCAATTCACGCGCAAATGCACGAAAATTTGAAATCTGACGCTCTTAATGAATAGATGGCAATTACTGGCACGCGCTTCCGGTGTGCTCCGAGATTTCATTTAGTCTCTAATCAATTCCCCAGAAACTTCCCATTTTTCAAGTGTTCCCTTGTTGTTGAATCATTCTAGCAATTTTTATTCCTCGTGTACTCTGAGAGGACCTACAGTACCGTGAAAAAGGTTGTCCACTCTGTGGTTTTCGAGCATAACTATTTTTCGAGTACCGATATGGAGCCAAAAATTTTACCAGCTGTTTCTAAGAAGGTTTGACGGATAGTGGCCAAATTTCATAAAGAAATATAAAAAAAATAAAATTTTTAGGTGAAAAAATCGAATTTTCGAAAAAAAAAAAATCAAATGTTGATCTTAATTTTTCAAAAAATCATAACTTTCGAAAAACGCTTTTATTCAACACATAACATCTAAAAACTGACAAACTGGGTCTAGTACTTTGTTGCAAAGCTACTTAATTAACAAGATTGATAGTAATCTCGTTTTTGCTCTCGGAGCACACGCAATTTTTGAAAAAAAAAATCAGTTTTTCGAATTTTCAAAACAATCGAAAAATAAATGAAATTTACAAAACAAATTACACATTTATGCGGTTTTATAATGCGAATAATTTGAATTTTTGATTTTTGATAAAGTTCCAGCGCTCGCCCCAACTGTGTTAATGCGCTCTACCGATCAATGCCTTTGGTGGCGGTTTGAAATCGCATTTTTTATCGCTTTCATTCAGATTGTACGATTTTGAGTTGCCGCCAAAGGCATTGTTCGGTAGAGCGCATTTGCATTGTTTTTGCCGATTCGATATGATTCGATCAACACGGCAACAATCGAATTGATTCGATTCGAATCGAATTAAATCGAATCGAGTCGATTCAAGAAAACAATGGTAAACTGGCGAAGCGGTAGACATTTCGCTCATAAATTATGTAAAGGGACGTTGTATGCAAAGAAAAAAACGCAGACTATGGAGATTTTTAGAGAAATTATTGAAAAACAAAATCTGAAAATCCCTTCGTCTTTCTAATTCTCATTTTCTCATTAAATTTTCTAATCCAATGTTCTTCTTCCTTTTTCTGTTCATAATACAGTAATAATACTACAAAAAATGTTTCATATTGTACTCGATGATGACATTGAAAATGACGAACATGCATTCTTTGTTCTTCTTCATTTACCCCTTTTTGTTATAATCGTTTCTTGTAATCGAATAATGAAGGCTTTTGGTGTTGATCACACTGCAGCAAAACCATCATGTCAAAGGGCGGTTCCGGGTGTTATTGTTCATCGGTGGTTGCATTCTTGGGAATCGCTTCGCAATTTCACGTCAGGAACGGTGTGAGGAACTGTTCTTAAAGGCCGCATTGAGGCGTTCAAATGTGTAATCGTATTTCATTTTTTGCGATTTCTTAGTTCTTAATTATGCAGAAGTATTATATAATAACTGTCGTCAAGTTTGGTGCTTTGTGTGCATACACCGTTTGCCCAATATCTTACGCAAAATTTCAGAGGTAGGGAAATCTGCCATTTTTTCCATATTTTCCGGAAACTGTCGCAACGAGTGTTACCGTAGTTTGCCTCTTTTTTCGAGATCTTCAACGATTTCTCCGTAAGAATCCATCATTTGAGAAGAAATATTTAGAAAAAATAGCCGAATATAGCGAAAAAAAGTTTAAAAAACTTGAAAAAATTGCGTTAAAAAAGAGCCGTAAATCGTGCGACGGTCGGTGGTCTCGAAGGGAAGAGGCAAACTACGGTAACGCTCGTTGCGAGAGTTTCCGGAAAATCTGGAAAAAATGGACAGCGTTTTTCTAGGAAATTTCTTCTGGAAATCAACTTTGAGCGCGGCATTAAGGAAATGTCTTCGTATTTAACTTTAATGAACTGTCGTCAAGTCTGGGGCTTTGTGTGCATACACCGTTTGCCCAATATCTTACGTAAAACTTCAGAGATAGGAATGCAAACCATGAAAGTGCTCTATTTTTTAAAAGAAATGTGTTGGTATTTCACTTTAATGAACTGTCGTCAAGTCTGGCGCTTTGTCTGTATACACCGCGATGTCTGATCTCCTTCATAATTTCAGTAACTTCTAGTCTAAATTTCTTGAAAACATACCCAGTATTATCATGTTTAAAGCGTTTTGATTCGCCGCAAAACCACGGAAAAGTAGTGTGTTTTTCCGAGCACAATTTCCAATTTCAAAGGAGCATTTCCAACTTTTTTTCCCATGAAGGACATGCCTTTGAAAACTAATTTGTTACGGTTTCGCAGTTTGCCGCATGATATTTGAACGCTGATTTTTTGATTTCAAATTTTAATCAATTAAACGTTGTTTTCCCCAATTTTTGGAGATACAGTGCGCGGTATCAAGATGACAAGACCGCCCATGATTTTGTATGATTGGAAGCGACGAAAAGTTGACTCAGCTGATTTATTAGTGTTGTTCAACCAATTTTGAGGCTTTTTAAATCACAAAATCAGATGCTCAATAGCTCTCAGCTCGTTTTAGATTCAATATTCTGAGGTTTCGCGTAAAATATTGTGTGTGTTCTGCATCCGCGCTAAATGCCAGAATTGACGACGGTTTTTGCATGGAAATGAGCAATCAGAGAGTAAAAAACCCGCAAGTTTTTAATGCCCAAAATTTCATATTTTTATTTGGCATTCTGAAAAACAAGAAAAAGACGGCCGCTTCAATTACAGGTCTCTTCTAGACTCGTTGGCAGTTCTCAATTACAGTACCGGCCATAAAGGTATGATATAATGGTTTTTCGACCAGAACTACCTGAAAAGTGGATCAATCTTTCTGAAACTTTCAGGGAAGTTGTAGTGCTAGCTGATACGGTAGCACAGCAATTATGACGCAATTTGGAAAAAGGCGCCCTAATGCACACCGCATTTCGTAATCACCATTTTTTCCTCTTTTTTCGAATATTGTTTCTGTAGAATTTTTTTGTGATTAAATATTTCTAATTGTAAGCGATGCCATTGTTTCCATTCCGTCTTCCGGATTCCAGATTCCGTGAAATTTTTTTTTTCCGTTTTCCGTTTTCCGGATTCCAAGTTCCCGAAATCCAATTCCGCCTTACTCTGTAGAGAAGCGCGGAAGTCCGGATTCCGCGTTCCGCATTCCAGATTCAGCCGTTTTTTTCATTCCGTTGGCAGCAGAGTTGGGCGGAATTGGATTTTAGGAACTCGGAATCCGGAATCCGGAAAACGGAAAAAAAAATTTTTCACGGAATCCGGAATCCGGAAAACGGAATGAAAAAATGGCGGAATCCGGAATTCCGCTCTTCTTTGGTTGGCAGTTCTCAATTACAGTAACTGCCATAAAGGTATTATATAATGGTTTTTCGATAAGAATTACCTGAAACGTGGATCAATCTTTCTGAAACTTCCAGGGAAGTTGTAGTGCTAGCTGATACGGTAGCACAACAATTATGACGCAATTTGAAAAAAGGCGCCCTAATGCACACCGCATTTCGTAATCACCATTTTTTTCGAGTTTTTTCTTCTTTTTTCGAATATTGTTTCTGTAGAATTTTTCTGTGATTAAACATTTTTAAGCAATGGCTCGCAAACGGGAAATTAGTAATCTTGACGTTAGAGTCCAAACTGAAATTCTCGCTGGCCGAGCACAAGTACAACTATCGAGGCAATTCGGTGTTACTCAAGGGTCAATCTCACGTATTCTGAAGCGCTGTCGAACTCAGGTGAGCTATGAAAAATGGTCCTCAATGCAACAACGTGTTCAGGGCGCTGTGAACGCGAAGAAATCCCCTAAAACCATAATATCGTACCTTTATGGCCGACACTGTATAATCACACCTCACCAGAGAAGGGCGGAATTCCGGATTCCGCATTCCGCATTCCGTATTCCGCCGTTTTTTCATTCCGTCTTCCGGATTCCAGATTCCGTGAAAAAAATTTGTTTCCGTTTTCCGTTTTCCGGATTCCGGATTCCGCATTCCGCATTCCGTATTCCGCCGTTTTTTTCATTTCGTCTTCCGGATTCCAGACTCCGTGAAACATTTTTTTTTCCGTTTTCCAGATTCCGAGTTCCCAAAATCCAATTCCGCCCTACCCTGCAGAGAAGGGCGGAATTCCGCATTCCGGATTCCGCCGTTTTTTTCATTCCGTCTTCCGGATTCCAGATTCCGTGAAAATTTTTTTTTTCCGTTTTCCAGATTCCGAGTTCCCAAAATCCAATTCCGCCCTACCCTGCAGAGAAGGGCGGAATTCCGCATTCCGGATTCCGCCGTTTTTTTCATTCCGTCTTCCGGATTTCAGATTCCGTGAAAATTTTTTTTTCTGTTTTCCGTTTTCCGGATTCCGAGTTCCCAAAATCCAATTCCGCCCTACTCTGCAGAAAAGGGCGGAATTCCGGATTCCGCCGTCTTTTTCATTCCGTCTTCCGGATTCCAGATTCCGTGAAAAATTTTTTTTCCGTTTTCCGTTTTCCGAATTCCGAGTTCCCAAAATCCAATTCCGCCCTACTCTGCACCACATACTGAATCCCAGGGATACAGTACCCTCGTTTTCAATATAAGCACTTTACGGCTCCATGCCGTTCCTCTCACTGTCGGCTAGGCAGCCGTCATTGAGTATCATTATGGAAGACCCATAGACTCTAGATGTTTTCAAATTTATTTGTCTCCTCCAATTTGCGCAACACCATCGTCTTACAACCGCGATTGGGTCATTCGAGTTGTGTTCCTATAGAGAGAGAGAGAGAGAGAGACGGTGAGAAAAAGAGAGAGAAAGGTCATTTCAATGTCTCCTCCATTTTTGTCCATCTTCCGACTTCCTCCTCTCCTCTCGTCTCCTCTCTAGCCAATCCACCAGCACTCCAATGCGTTTATATGAGGCTTTAATGAACGCAACGAGGTGGGGCGCCCGCGGCGCCCGGCGGCGCTGAAGAAGGGAGGCCAACAGAGGCGAAGGATGTATCGTCGCAAAGTGCAACATACTTGCCACTTGACCTGAATTCTACTAAGATCTGTTGGATTGGGAACCGGGGGGGGGGAGTTGAATTGTTGCAACAACAATACAAAAAAACCGCGTCGAATAAGGATTAGAGGCCTATATTGAATAGTAACGAATTGAACTTTTTTCGCTACGCCCGCCGCCACATTCTGTGTCTTCTTGTGTGGCTGGCTGGCTGGCTGGCTGTGTATGCGTATTTTCACGGAAGTACAGACATACTGGTCATTGGCGCTTTTGAAATTTAGATCTACAGTCCAATGCTCAAGAAGCGTATTTGCTTATTTGCGCAGCTGGCGCGCCACTGACGCGCACTTCATAGCTACGACTATCCCCATATGTTTGGTACTATTTATCTGGCGCGCCTCTCACGCATATGTCAAAGTTTGGAGTGTTGAAGTGAAACTGCTCAAAGCGCCTATCCTAAAGTATTACGGGCGCTATGGTAGTTGGGGGGGGGGACAATGGTTTTTAGTCATTTTTGGAGCTTTTTTCTTAATTTTTTTTTCTGAAAATGTTATTAGATATACTCGAATATAACACTAGCAATTTTTAGAACAATTTTATTGGCAGACAACAAAAATACGCACAAAAAAGAAAATGACTAGGTGACTGGATATTTCTTGGCGATTCCGGCCCATAACTCGTAAAATTTCCCTTCATCGTGATATTTGAAGTGCCACAGCGCCTCAAAGTAATGATCATCCCATAAATTTTCTTTGAGGCCACACTTTGGCTTAGGCTTAGGCTTAGGCTTACTTCAAGTCGAAAAGTGCATCAGCTGCGGTCCTATATCTATAATTAACTAAGTTATTATTAACTAATAAGCGAAAAAAATCCAAGAAAAACTGCAAAAATTGTTCATCGTTAAAGCGCGCCACCCGTGAAAAAGAAGTGGAATCGTAGTTTTCGTGCCAAGAGTAAGCGTCACGCATGAAAAAAACAATTTACAAATATTTTAACAATAGCAACAAACATTTTTAGAAAAAAAATCAAGAAAAAAGCTCCAAAAATGACTAAAAACCATTGACCCTCCCCACAACTACCATAGCGCCTATTACGAGCTAGTTAGCTGGCGCGCCTCTGACGCTGTTCGAAAATTTCTGAAAACGATGCATAGCTGACCTTGACCGCTGTTCAAAAGTGCGAAACCGGTTGCTGGGGCGCTTCTGACGCGATCATACGAGAGCCCTTACGGACTTTGGAGATTTTGATGATTGTTAATACATTTTATGGTGGTTTTAAGACGCGATCATACGAGAATCCGAATTTCCAAATAGCTAACTTGCGCGGCCTTGCCGACTTTGGAGATTTTGATGATAGGCGGTTTTAAGAATTCCATCGCTTATTGTAAGGTAAAACCAGATGTCTGTATCCTACTTTTGTAATAGAATGCATGTGAGACTCTGAACTATTGGTATTACAATATTCTCAAAATTTTCTTTTCGTTTTTTTTTCAAGTTTTCGATTCAGAATCAGCTATTCCGTGATTCTTACCTATTGCAAAAGCTATCTCATCCGATTCTCCACCATATTCCTCATAATCATTCTCCGAACTGTTCTAGCCGCTTCTTCATCCACTCGCCTCCCGATCTCAGTGGATTGATAAAAGCCAGGCAGGTCAGTCAGTTCATTTGCAACAAACAGAACGGTACACTTTACCGAAGGACACCACCGCCTGCCCCTGCCCCCCCCCTCTCCCCTCCACTCCTACACTCGCCTTGGCGCCCGCCCCTGATTATTTCGGTTAATCATATGATTTTTTCCGTTAATCATTCGTGTGAAAAGGCTACGCCTGTGATGTTGTTATTGAATCAGACCGTGTAGAGAGTGCCACAGATAAGACGCTGAATTAGCCGCCGTGTGATTACTGTATCGACGTCACCACCAATCGAAACGGTTTCGCGCTTATAATAAGTTGAAATGCTATTTTTAGTATAATAAACCACTGAATCCGTATGTTTGTATGTAGTCTCTGTGTGTGTATGATGGAAAGGCGAGGCTCTCAATGCTCAGTGTGCTTTACTCTACTAGTTAGGAGACGGAAGGGCCGCGAGCCGAGAGTTAAAGATTCCAGCACTTTCTTCCTTCAAAAAAATAAGCAAAAAAACAAGAAATTTGAAATTCGCGCGTTTTTCTTTCAAACGATGCTCCGAGTGGACCACTACAGTAAGGAGCGGGCGTTTACTTTATCTCTACAATTACACCATTTTTTAATGTTTATTTTTATCTGTATTCCTTCCTAAAATGGTGGATTTCTTATTACCATCCGCGAGGACGTGAGCCTTTGTTTAAAGGCGCAACGAAATATTTAACGCTATTTAACGCGCTATCCCCTAACGAGACCCAACAGTTAATTCATCGCGCCTTTAAACGAAAGCTCACGTCCTCGCGGATGGATAATACCATCTGCTGTTAGAAATTTGACACTCAAGAATGAAAAAAGTTTAGAAATTTCAAAAAAGACAGTGCCCCTCAAATTGTAAGTTTTTCGATCTGTTTCAAAAATATTTTTTAAAAATGGGCAAAAAAACAAGAATGTTAAAATTCGCGCGTTTTTCTTTCAAACGACGCTCCGAAGTAACAAACGGGAGCCTATTTTATCGCTACAATTACAAAAATGTTTTTCAATCAATTTTTATCTGTATTCCCTCCTAAAATGGTGGATTTTTTACCATCTGCTGTTGGAAATTCGACACACAAAAATGAAAAAAATCCAGAGATCTCAAAAAAGAAAGCACCTCTCAATCTGTAAGTTTTTCTTTCTGTTTTTAAAATATTTAAAAAATAGGCAAAAAACAAGAAATTTAAAATTCGCGGGCTTTTTTCAAACGATGCTCCGAAGTAACAAACGGGAGCCTATTTTATCGCTAAAATTACAAAAATGTTTTTCAATCAATTTTTATCTGTATTCCCTCCTAAAATGGTGGATTTTTTACCATCTGCTGTTGGAAATTCGACACACAAAAATGAAAAAAATCCAGAGATCTCAAAAAAGAAAGCACCTCTCAATCTGTAAGTTTTTCTTTCTGTTTTTAAAATATTTTTTAAAAATGGGCAAAAAACAAGAAATTTAAAATTCGCTGGCTTTTTTCAAACGATGCTCCGAAGTAACGAGCGGGCGCCTACTTTATCGCGACAATCACAACATTTTTTAAAATTTATTTTTACCTGTATTCCTTCCTAAAATGGAGGATTTCTTACCATCTGCTGTTCGAAATTCGGCACTCAAAAATGAAAAAAAGTTTAGAAATTTCAAAAAAGGAAGCGCCCCTCAGTTTGTGAGTTTTTCTTTTTGTTTTTAAAATATTTAAAAAATAGGAAAAAAAACAGGAAATTTAAAATTCGCGAGCTTTTTTTTCAAACGATGCTCCGAAGTAACGAGCGGGCGTCTACTTTATCTCTACAATTACAACATTTTTTAACATTTATTTTTACCTGTATTCCTTCTTAAAATGGCGGATTTCTTACCATCTGCTGTTGGAAATTCGACACTCAAAAATGAAAAAAAGTTTAAAATTTTCAAAAAAGGAAGTGCCCCTCAAATTGTAAGTTTTTCGATCTGTTTTAAAAATATTTTTAAAAAATGGGCTAAAAAACAAAACATTTAAAATTCGCGGGTTTTTTTTTTCAAACGATGCTCCAAAGTAACGAGCGGGCGCCTATTTTATCGCTACAATTACAACATTTTTTAACATTTATTTTTACCTGTATTCCTTCTTAAAATGGCGGATTTCTTACCATCTGCTGTTGGAAATTCGACACTCAAAAATGAAAAAAAGTTTAAAATTTTCAAAAAAGGAAGTGCCCCTCAGTTTGTGAGTTTTTCTTTTTGTTTTTAAAATATTTAAAAAATAGGAAAAAAAACAAGAAATTTAAAATTCGCGAGCTTTTTTTTCAAACGATGCTCCGAAGTAACGAGCGGGCGCCTACTTTATCGCGACAATCACAACATTTTTTAAAATTTATTTTTACCTGTATTCCCTCCTAAAATAGTGGATTTCTTACCATCTGCTGTTGGAAATTCGACACTCAAAAATGAAAAAAGTTTAGAAATTTCAAAAAAGGAAGCGCCCCTCAGTTTGTAAGTTTTTCGTTCTGTTTTTGAAATATTTTTTAAAAATGGGCAAAAAACAAGAAATTTAAAATTCGCTGGCTTTTGTCAAACGATGCTCCGAAGTAACGAGCGGCCGCCTACTTTATCGCGACAATCACAACATTTTTTAAAATTTATTTTTACCTGTATTCCTTCCTAAAATGGAGGATTTCTTACCATCTGCTGTTGGAAATTCGACACTCAAAAATGAAAAAAGTTTAGAAATTTCAAAAAAGGAAGCGCCCTCAGTTTGTAAGTTTTTCGTTCTGTTTTTAAAATATTTTTAAAAATCTTAGTATTATCCATCTGTTATATTTTCAATTTAATTAGAAATTCCATTTTTTTTTAAATTTTAAATATCTTTTTTGAAATTCCCTTCATTAGGAAGTTGCTTTTTTTTTTCGTATTTTCTAAGTTCGCTTCTTTCATTCTTCCTTCGATTTTGATAAATTTAAAAACTATGCAGACGGGCATAATTTAGGCAAACTTTCTCATTTTCCTGTCACACCTTATTGAAAATTAGCTCAGAAAGAAGCCGTCTAGAAGCCGGTGTGAACGACAAAAACGGACACCCCCCCCCCTAATATAGTATCCGGAAGGCCGTGGCGTCGAAAAATCAACTACGGACTTCTGGGTGAATCCAATTTTTGTAGATTTTCTATAATAAGCAATGCAATGGAAATCGCGGCAAATTCATCGGCGCAATTGTCATTAAACTGTAAATTCAACAGTTTATCGATTGCTCATTTTTTATTTACTTTTTGTTGCATCTGAAACCGAAAACCCGAAAAATATAACTGGAAATTGGAGTTTTTCCACAAAAAAAATGAAGAAAAATTGGTCACCGTGGTTGATTTTCTCAATTTGTACAGTAGAGCGAACTAAACCTGCGTTCTACTTTTCTAATAGAAAAAAGAAAAAAAAACAAGACGCTGCGTTTTGAAAATGAATATTCGATAGTGTGTTATTCAAAATTCCTTTAAATATTTTGGCTGAAACCGGAAAATTTGTACTGAAATTGGGTGAAATTGCGGGAATACCGGATAAGTTGTCTCAAAATGTAGGCCGGATTCCGCCATTTTTTTCACTCCGTCTTCCGGATTCCAGATTCCGTTAAAAAATTTGTTTTCCGTTTTCCGTTTTCCGGATTCCGAGTTCCCAGAATCCAATTCCGCCCTACTCTGCAGAGAAGGGCGGAGTTCCGGATTCCGCATTCCGCATTCCGGATTCCGCCGTTTTTTTCATTCCGTCTTCCGGATTCCAGATTCTGTGAAAATTTTTTTTCCGTTTTCCGGATTCCGAGTTCCCAGAATCCAATTCCGCCCTACTCTGCAGAGAAGGGCGGAATTCCGGATTCCACCGTTTTTTTCATTCCGTCTTCCGGATTCCAGATTCCGTGAAAAAACATTTTTTTCCGTTTTCCTTTTTCCGGATTCCGAGTTCCCAAAATCCAATTCCGCCGTTTTTTTTTCATTCCGTCTTCCGGATTCCAGATTCTGTGAAAATTTTTTTTTCCGTTTTCCGTTTTCCGGTTTCTGAGTTTCCAGAATCCAATTCCGCCCTACTCTGCAGAGAGGGGCGGTATTCCGGATTCCACCGTTTTTTTCATTCCGTCTTCCGGATTCCAGATTCTGTGAAAAAATTTTTTTCCGTTTTCCGTTTTCCGGTTTCTGAGTTTCCAGAATCCAATTCCGCCCTACTCTGCAGACAGGGGCGGAATTCCGGATTCCACCGTTTTTTTCATTCCGTCTTCCGGATTCCAGATTCCGTGAAAAAAACATTTTTCCGTTTTCTTTTTTCCGGATTCCGAGTTCCCAAAATCCAATTCCGCCCTACTCTGATTATCACCGTAGACGACAATTTGATGTTCCAATCAAGATGAGACTTTCATATTTCCAATTCTTCCTCATCTCGATTTAACCAAAACATGAACATCCTTCAAAATGACCCCCCCCCCTTCTTCTTCTTCTATACACTTTTTTCATTTCGCATCTTCTTCTTTTTGCCTGCTGTCATTTTTCACAGTGTACTTCTTCGATTTGATCCCAACTTCGGTTTCTGTGTCTCGCTACCACTTCCGGATTTTTGTCCTTTATATGTGTCAGCCTACTCTTAGTGCATTATACATCGACAATTCTTCAACTTGTAACACTCGGCATGGCCCAGAAAACCACTTGCTAATCGCATCGAAACTAAATGGAACAAGGCGGTTGTGCGGGGTGTTAGACGGCACAGGTTCAGAAGTACACGATTAACAGATAGGTCGCAATTTTTTCAAGCGGCGCCCGTCACGTATTCATTTAAAAGTGGGAGACGTCAAAGAGTGGTTACCGTATTTTGTGTTGAACTGCAGGTTTCTGCGCTACTTTGCTTTTTAGGCATGTTTAATTACCAAACTTCTTGCATTTTTCTATTCCATTTTTGAATATTCCGGGTTTTCTCGTCGAAGAATACACGGAATATTCAAAAATGGAATAGAAAAATGCAAGGAGTTCGACACCATAGCAGTCGGCATCTGTAGCAGTGTGTCGTTTCGAAAAATTATTTCTCGAAAAATGCGTTTTTCGAAAAATCCTCGAGAAATTTTCGAAAAAATTTCTCGAAATGCTTTCGAAACGACACACTGATCTGTAGTGCCGAATTTTCAGCTGTTTTAAACTGAAAAGTGCCGTGGCACATAGTTTCCAGCATGGCAGGCACTTTTGGTGTGTGCCGTGCTCCAGCATCGAGCACGGCACACACCAAAAACGAGTTGGATTCAGAATCTTTAGATTCTGAAAACCCGAATCTACAGTCCGCAATTCCTTCGATATCTCTCCGTGTCTCCGAATAGTTACAAACGCGTTTTTTTTTCTGATAAGCAATATTAACGAAAATGTTCATCTTCTCTCACTTTTGTACCCCACAATGGGCAAAAATGATAGATTGCCGACCCCGTCTTCTTTGCTACCTGGGGATTTCTGGTTTTGTACTTTCTGCATGAGAAAACAACGTCTAAGGAGACATCTGTGAAATTAAAGACAGACTGCAATCTCAATACTCATGTAGTTTTGCCGATAGCCATATTAGACAGGTCATGCTCCGTCAATTTGCCCATTGCCCCTCAATTCTTTTGCCAGGTGTGAAGAAGGAGGAGGGGGGGGGGTGGTTCAGACATCTGCTCTTCTAAACCTTAATTGTGGAATGTGCAATACAAGAATCAATTGTAGCATTTTGCTGAAATTTACAACCAGGATGGAGAGCTACTTGGCTGCATTTTGAATCTCAATTTAGTGGCAAACAATGCATTAAATTAGTGTCACCACGACGCTCGCCTGGAAGGAGTTTGGGGTATATTTCAATACACCCCCCCCCCTCCACCTGAAAATAAGCTTATGTCATATCTCCAATTTAAATATGACCCCCACTATATTAAGATGACCTCCTAGGTGGGGGGCTATTCTAGCTACCATACAGTGGGGGATCGGAATGAAATCTGTCGGGGGGGGGGGGATATATTTCATTCCAATTAGGCCCCCCCCCTTCTTCGAACTTTCCCAAATTTCAACGGCGGTGGGGGGTTATCCGGGTAGTGGGGGGGGGGGGTATATTGAAATTTTCCCGGAGTTTGAAAAAGCAAGAAAACAATACAAAATGGTATTTTAGAAGGGAACAATCAAAAATCGATCCCTGTGATTTCTTGGTTCTCAAACATGTATAGTCTTAATGAACTGCCGTCAAGTGAGGTTCATTGCATCTTTTGCAAAGCATTAGAGGACGATTCTCGAACGATAAGATGTCCAGCTTCCTTTCAAACATTGTAGCAATTTTTTTTTGTTTTGGGCATGCATTTTCTGCTATTTTTTTCAGAAATTTGCTCGTTTTTTCTATAGAGTTTGAGGTAATTTTACAGAATCCCCCCCCCCCCCCCTCACACCTCTATCGGCCCCCCATAACCGGAATCACCCCCACCACAGTTATGTTTTCGATTACTTTTCGATGTGGGGGTGATCAGTGTGTCGTTTCGAAAAATTATTTCTCGAAAAATGCGTTTTTCGAAAAATTTTCGAAAAATTCTCGAAGAATTTTTCTCGATGATTTTTCGGAAATTTCTCGAAAAATCCTCGAATAATTTTTCGAGAAATCACGAAAAATTATTTGAATGGAAATACGATAAACACCGCGCTTTGCGTTATTTCGGA
This sequence comes from Caenorhabditis inopinata, assembly GCA_003052745.1. Taxonomy (NCBI): domain Eukaryota; kingdom Metazoa; phylum Nematoda; class Chromadorea; order Rhabditida; family Rhabditidae; genus Caenorhabditis; species Caenorhabditis inopinata. Next base: position 13,157,218 of record AP018151.1, on the reverse strand, counting down.
GTGTCGTTCGAACTAGTTTATTATTATTTTTTATCGAAATGTTCTTTTTTTCGAGAATTTTTCGGAAAATTTTTCGGAAGTTTCTCGAAAAATCCTCGAAAAATTTTTCTCGTTAATTTTTCGGAAATTTTTCGAGAAATTTTTCGAAAAATTCTCGAAAAATTTTTCGAGAAATCAACGAGAAACATTTCTCGAGAATTTTTCGAAGAAATTTCTCGAAAAATTTCTCGAAATGCTTTCGAAACGACACACTGGGGGTGATTGTGTGTGGAGGACTATTCTGTGAGGTATAAATATCCGAATTGCCCCCCACCTCTTGATGTGGGGGGCGATTCCGGAAAAGAGGTCATCTTTCACAATGACTCCCACATTATATCTTTGTTCTCCCCACTGGAATGAACGATTCCAGAATTGCCTCCCACGATTCCAGAATCACCCCCCCCCCACGATTCTAGATTCACCCCCCCCCCACGATTCCAGAATCACCCCCTCTCCCTTTTTTTTAATTTTATGGATGAATAAAAAAAAAAAAGGGGGGGGGGGCTATTCCGGTTCATTCCAGTGGGGGGTAATACCGAGGTTTGTGGGGGGAAATACGGTTATAATACCGAGTTCGAAACTCCCCCTCTTAAAGCACTGTAGAACAACATTTGTGAAATAATTTTTTGAGAAATGTGCAATTTCAGTGTTCAAGAATCAGGGAAATTCAAGAGCGCGTAGATAAGCAGATCCCTTCTTAAGATCATCCTTGTACCTTCCCCCTTCTCGTTTTGTCAATCGGTTCCGCTTGCTTCTCGACTTTTTTTCAGGGGAAATTAATTCAAAATGTTATAAATTCAACCATTTATGAAACTCAATAATCTCCTCATCACTCGCTCCCCTCTCCTTCTCCCTCCCCCCCCCCCCCTCCCTGTCACTCTTGGCCGTCATGCATAACCGATGGTAGAGCCTCGGCCAGGAGCTACACCTTTGCTCCCGTTCCTTCATTTTTTCGTCGCCGTTTTTCTCAAATGTTTCATTTATATATGACCGCATGCATTTTCGATGATGAAAAGAGCCGCGAGACGTGTCCGTCAAATAGTGTTTCCATCAAGTGCAGATTGCAGATCTTCGGCCCTTTTTTCGTATTTATTTGTCTGCTGCTACAATTGAAACACGGAAATATAATCGGAAACAATATGTGGGGATAAAAATATATAACCCTTAATAAAAGGGATCCCTAATACGTCTGGAATGTCAAATCAGCGCACTTTTTTGATAAAAATAACGTGTTCGATTTTCTTAGTTGGGAGGGGGGTGGGGGGTCCACTGGTTTTTAGTCATTTTTGGAGGTTTTTTTTGGGATTTTTTTTCTGAAAGTGTTATTGGATATACTCGAATAGCACTAGCAATTTTTAGAACAATTTTAATGGCAGACAACAAAAATACGCACAAAAAAGAAAATGACTAGGTGACTGGATATTTCTTGACGATTTAGGCTTAGTCTTAGGCTTAGGCTTAGGCTTAGGCTTACTTCAAGTCGAGAAGTGCATCAGCTGCGGTCCTATTCATATATACAGGGGTTAACAAATAAGAAAAAACAAAAATAACAATAACAACAAACCTTTTTCAGAAAAAAAATTGCATAAACCTCCAAAACTGGCTAAAAACCACTAGACCCCCCCCCCCGAAATAAGATAGCGCCAAATTGCGTGTTCGATTTTCATAATAACTTGGTTAATTTGGCAAACGTTTCACCTTATTTGGCTGGTTATGCCAATAGTTATGCACTAGTCTCTCAATTTCCTATTCCCGGAGAACAGCCGATCTGAAAGTGGCAGCTTGATTTTTGAAATTCAAGAGATTCACATAGCTATAACAGAATCAGAGTTCTTGCCGAAGGATGCCTGTAACTCACGGAATTCTCATTATCGCGATACAAATGAATAGAAATTTAAAGCATTCCGAGAAAGAGTACGGACACATTATTTTCAGTCCGAGCCCTCTATTCGTTTAATTTCAAAGTCGTCTGAAATTGTCTGACCGTTTCGCTGTTTGTATAAACTTATAGAACACTCCGAGAGCAACTACATAGTTGAGAACTTTGAGAACGCTAGCAATGATTTTGATTTTATGAGCCGGTAGATATCTGGGCTGCCAAAGTGTTTTTTTTATTGCACATTGTTAATATCTCCATTTATTGCCTTCCTGAATATATAAGACTGCTCGTTTTTCGTTTTCGGACGTTTTTGCAGAGCAATGCATAGTACAACAGCATGGCAATGAGAGCTCTCTGGTTGACACGTAGCATGAGAATGAATTTCGCTCTCCGAGCGGTGGACAGTTGCGAAATCGCCGCAAAATCAGTTGAAAATGAGTTTAACCGGTAACCGGTCATTCATTCATTTGGAATTTCAGACATTTTCCCTTTTTACTTAGTTACTTGCGACCCCCAGGGTTCCACACCACCGCTACTTCCAGAAACGGATGCTATGGAAGCATAGAGAAGAGTGAGGTCGCGAGATGGGGGAAGAGGGGGAAAACTTCAGATGCGAATATTCAGCTTCTGGGGAGTTTGGGGCACTAGAAAAGTTTGCCATGGTTTTCAGAATGCTCGAAAGTGTCTGTGTACCAATTTTCATAAAATTCTCAACCATTATCTAAAAACAGTTCCCTTGTTAGACGGATCGACTAAGACTGTTTAAGATCAGTGTCACTGTTATCGTTGCGCCTTAAAACTCATTAGAAAAATGACAAAATGACACGCGCAGATTACGGTAATACGATCTTCAGTTGCTTCCGTTGCGCTTTCGAACGTTGCTGGTTGACGTCTCAACGTTTATAGACCTGCGTGACAGGGAAACAGCAAGTGAACTTTCTAGGTATGTTGGTGGAGGCTGTCTAAAAGACACTCTCCGTAACATAATCTAGGCCATGAGCACCGGAAAGCTCTGCTCAGAAAAAAGTATGAGGCTTAGCGTTAGATATAGGATGCAGAGTGTATGCACATAAAGCGATAGACTTGACGACGGATCATTGCAACTATTATCCTTCAATCTCACTTTTTTAAGGCTTATTTTATTTGCTGCCACACTTTAATTTTTCCTTGCTGAGATTCTTGAATAGAATGCCATGCCAGTTGACAAGCAGATTCAAAAGTGTAATGAATGGAAGTACAAACGCATAAAAGCCTCTAGACATGGCCGGGTCACAAAAGTTCATTAAATCTGCTTTGCGGGATGGAATTTGAGATAAATTGCAGATAGTGGTTGCGGATAGATTATGATCTTTTGAACTGACCTCTCTTCGCGTTTTCTAAGGTTATTTTACAACATTCACGAGGAGTAGAAATGGCTGTGGCTCGGTTCCTTGTGGAGAAGTTTTCTGAATGGCATTAAGTGGAATAGGATAATCTCGACATTATACGTTAACTGGGGCGCCTGAGACTCGTTGTATGCTTCTCGCCCTCTAACTTTTTTATTCATCCTGCCTTCAGGAATAATGGGAGATTAAGTCCTTTGAACATTCGGTTAACTACTACTGCTCAGCAGGCATATTAATTGAATCACCGTTCCCATTTGCTTTACTGAAATGATAATTTGGTTACTGTAGCCAAAGTGCCTACCAGAGTAGGGCGGAATTGGATTTTGGGAACTCGGAATCCGGAAAACGGAAAAAATTTTTTCACGGAATCTGGAATCCGGAAGACGGAATGAAAAAACGGCGGAATCCGGAATGCGGAATGCGGAATTCCGCCCTTCTCTGCAGAGTAGGGCGGAATTGGATTTTGGGAAATCGGAATCCGGAAAACGGAAAACGGAAACAATTTTTTTTCACGAAATCTGGAATCCTGAAGACGAAGTGAAAAAAACGGCGGAATCCGGAATGCGGAATGCGGAATCCGGAATTCCGCCCTTCTCTGATGCCTACTTGAAAAAATGAAATTTGCCGACAAAAATACTTTTTTTCTGGTTCTGAAACGGGTGGTTACGAAGCGGTTAGTTATGAAACACCTGGCTGGGAAACGCTAGGTTGTTTAGAATTACATAACCATAAAAGTTGTCGGAAAACCCTTGTCGATAAGGGACACTGTCAGCAGAGAAGGGCGGAATTCCGGATTCCGGATTCATTCCGTTTTCCGGATTCCAGATTCCGTGAAAAAATCTTTTTTCCGTTTTCCGGATTCCGAGTTCCCAAAATTCAATTCCACCCAACTATGAGTTTTACTACTTTATTCGCAATTGTTGTGAAAAGTATACTTTTTTGAACTCCCGCAAACATTTTTGCGAACAGAGCGCATTTACATCATTTGATTCCCTCATTAATGGTTAAAATTCCGTTTTCCGCATTCCGCATTCCGGATTCCGCCGTTTTTTACATTCCGTATTCCGGATTCCAGATTCCGTGAAAAATTTTTTTTTCCGTTTTCCGGATTCCGGATTCTGTGAAAAAATTTGTTTTCCGTTTTCTGGATTCCGGATTCCGAGTTCCCAAATTCCAATTCCGTCCTACTCTGGTAACTATCGTCATTCTACAGTAATCCAGCTCAATGCTATCATTTTTATGGTGTCAAACTAGTTTCAAGACGCGGGCACCGTGTGAGCTTTTTAGTGGCAAAGACAAGTTGAAAACGGAAAACCAGAGAATAATGTTTTAAATTTTAAATAAACAAATATATTTACCTTTAAAATGAATTTAAACAACGGTCCCATTCTCAATTGTCTTCGACATTTCGTCGGATATTTCGTGAATTTATTTTTTTTAACTAATTAGACTTTTCTGTCCGCAAGCATCAGTCGCTCGGACAGGTATAGCAAGTTTCCGGCATTTTCATTCACTTCTTCCAAAACATGCTTCATTTTCCGGTCGAGGAGTTCGCGGCGTCCTCTAAACTCTGATGATTTGATTTCTGTTTCATATAAAAACCTTTGTGGCTTTATCGAAATGCTGTCAACTATATATGAACAAGTTGATAAGAACACGGCAGTCGATTATAATATGCAACTCGTGAGAGGGGGGGGGGCGGAGGAAACATTCGAAAGGACGGCTCGTCCTACGGAGGGCGACGGAGAAATTCAGCAAATAGCGATTTTTCAGTGAATACCGATTCTGCGGCAGATGCTGAAACATAATTAAAAATAATGCAACTTTATTTTCTATTAGAGATCAATGCTCTTTAATTTATCTTAATATAACACTGTGCTCAGTTATAAAGGCACTCAAGAGCACTGGAGATTTGCAACAAGCTGGGATGGAGGATCGCTAATTGCTGGACAGATCTGACATTCTACAAAGCGCATTTGCACTCGTAGTCATTCCTAGGGTCGCAGTGACATGACCAGTCTTCCCAAAACGTGAAAAACATGCAAAACAGTGTGCACAAATAACTTGCCAATCTGAAGAGTGCATAGCCAGCTGTAAATTGCCTTTAAATCTTATATTAGACCACTTATTACAGTTCAGAAAGACCATAATCTCTACTGAAACAGTTGTTCACTTAAAATCTCTCTCTCTCTCTCTCTCTAGTTCAGCTAATTCGCTCTGTTAAATAACTATAATACATCATTTTTCTTAAAATTTCGGGAAGTTTCCATATTATTCCTTTAGTTAATATCTAGCGATCTGATAACACATAAGCACACTAAAACCAATTAGCTATTAAATAGAGCGCTGTTGCATTGACGCGTCCCTCTGAACACCGGTGGCAATAAGCGCAACTTCTCTCTCGTTGTTGCAATCTGTTTACTCTGAGGCATCATCATTTTTAGCCACACTTTGCAATTTCAGAGTGTCATCATGCGACACTGAAACCTTGGTGATCACACATTCAATTAAGTGGTCGGTTTGACTATAAGGTCGTTACGATCTGCTACAGTTCGCCGCGTTCTTCTTATCACAAATGCGTCCTCTGTAGCTATGCGTTTCGGAATATAATGGCGTTTCTACTCTGAGCCTCCCCACTTTTTTCGTTATTTTTTTTTGTGCTAAACTGAATTTTGCGGCGTGCAAAGTATTTCGCTGAAATTAACCATTTGAATTAAATCAAGCCGCTCCGAACCTGTAAACATTTTAGGGAATATGCCACTATTTAACAGAAATGAAAAGGGGAAAATTCAAGAGTTCAGTCCCTCTTAGTGTATGGTTCTATTTTAATAAACGTTCCTTTTTACATCGTTTTAGCAACTGATTTTGTGAACCTAAAATTCGTAAACTATCAGCTCTCATCCTTTGCGGCATTGTCTCACTTAGAAAGTCAGTTTATTCGCAACGGTAGTCAGTGTGTCATTTCGAAAGCATTTCGAGAATTTTTTTCTGAAAAATTCTCGAAAAATTTCTCGAAAAATGTTTCCGAAAAATTCTCGAAAATTTTTTCGAAAAATTTTCAAAAAATTCTCGAGAAATGTTTTTCGTTGATTTCTCGAAAAAATTTCCAAAAAATCAACGAGAAATTTCCGAAAAATTTTTCGAGAAATTTCCGAAAAATTTTTCGAGAAATTCTCGAAAAATTTCGAAAATTCTCGAAAAATCAACGAGAAAAATTTCCCAAATCTCGAAAAATCTCGAAAAATGTTTCGAAAAACGCCATTTTTAGAGAAATCATTTTTCGAAACGACACACTGACGGTAGTCACCTGTACAGAGTAAACCTTGTAATCCCGCGTCGGCAATTCGTATCGTGGACAGTTCAAGATTTAAAAATTCCCTGAATGCCTATAAACCGATATTTACAACCGTTACATATGTCGTCTTTGAGTATTATGGACCTGTCCTCTGCTAGATTGTAAATATACATCACATATTTCGATTCTATTGATTGTAAAACAGCGTTTGTAGGCAGCAGAACTGATCTGTTTACTCAGTTCTTCTCTTCTTTGCTTGCTGAAAATTCAAATTCAGAATTTAGTACCTTATTTTTGTTGTTTTAATAGACTTTTGGCTTTTGTCACTCCGCTCGTGCTTCTTAAAAGTTAAAAGCGGTAGACGAGGAAGGAACAATGTATAGCGTAGAAAAATTTTCAAGCCTTGTTGATGAGCTCTTGCTCGCTTCGCGTCTTTAAATTTGATAGTTCTATTAATTAGAACAGACACCTGTCAATTTGTAGCAAATTTTACTGCTGAAAAGAGCAAAAAACATGTTTTAATAAGTACAATATTCGAAGACTCTCAAGTCTCGATTATTAGTTATTCGGCTTTGCCTGCTCACGTCCGTTTTTATTCAACTCAGGTTTTGATCGCCGTTTTATTGGTAGATGTTCAGAATGCGGATGGCGTTTCTACTCTGAGCCTCCCCACTTTTTTCGTTATTTTTTTGTGCTAAACTGAACTTTGCTACGTGGTATGGAAATCTGGCTAGGTTTTAGAAACAAAAATTAACCGACTTTCTCCCTCACTGAGAAATCTCACTCGATTTTCATCGACTTGAAAGCAGTTGAAGAGCATTGTGATTTGTGAATTACCTGGTTTTCTTCGTGGCATTCGCTTATTTAATAACTGTTGCTTCGTTGCGTCGCAGCCATTTAATTTTCAGTATTTATTGATGGGAATTGCCATTTGGGTCAGCTAACCTCACTCGTTTTACTTGTTGACTATTGCATTCTGCAGCATTCCATTGTTCACCAATGAGCGCTTTCTTTCGAGTTCTTCGCTTCTTGATTACGGCTAGTTCTGAAAATGGACACGAATTTTCAGTTGGAAATATTGTTTTCCGTTCTACGTTGCAGATAAAAGGAATTTATGGAAAATGACGAGTTTCTGCTTTTTCAAATTTAAGATGGTCCTCATTTTAATGGAAAAATGAGAGATTTTGAGAACTTTGCCAATTTTTAATTCGCCACGTCAGTTGATATCGTTACTTTTTGTATTTCATTATATGGAAATCGCAGATTTCAACTGGCGTTTTACCCGAGGAATATCCTGCAAAATGTTCAATTATCGGTTTTAGAAATTATCTAGAAAAGAGAAAAATAGAAAAAAATTATATGGAAAAAAAAATTTCCGCTCGAAATCTAAATAAAAATATAATAAAGCACGTGACAGTGCGGAATAACGGACTGCCGTAGCGCGTTTTTTGCCGATTTACGCGAGCTTAAATTCATTTATTTTTGCTCCATTTTCGCTTCTTTTCTGGGAAAATGCGTGAAAAAATTTTTAATTTTCTTCTAGCCGTGAGAAAAAATCTTTTGCTGTCCGAAAAATAAAAGTAATAAAAGCAATAAATAATAGTAAAAAGAATAAAATAGTTTACATAAAAAAAGCAAGTTTTCTGATATCTTTGACTTCTTGCTAGTTCTTTTGGAATATCTTCGAACTATTTTCTAATAATTTACCGTTCACTGAACTATGCGAAATTGAGGAATTTCACATTGTGCTGTCACTGAATTTCTCCTGAACTCATAATTCGAATTCTGAATGAAAATGAATTCTCGAATAGAATTTATCTTATGAACTTTCTGATAAGCTAGCTATTGCTTGAAAATTTTCACCCAATACTTGAATAATCCGTTGTCTATCATCTACTTTTCGCTTATTTTGAGCCCATTCGCAGCTGTAAGCTATGAGTGAATCGATCAAGAACTGCCTAGAAACGGAATATTTAATTCTCCTATAGCTACCCAACCCTATTCTCAGCTGTGGACTCAGCGGTCAATTCGCCTATGTACGACCCTCCATGTGTCGTTCATCAAATTCTCACCTATTTACCGTATCACCGTTTAGAGGCTTACTCTGTAATTTCTTTGCCTTTCAATCTTGGTGTCATTGTTCGATTGTCGAACCACTCTCTTCCAATGGTTTACGTTTTTGTAAATTTTGTATTCTATTGTTGTTTGTGGGCGTGACCTATATCAATTTGTCCACCACACTCCGCCCCACCACATATCTCTGCAGTTTTTTTTTATGGCCTACCTTCCTGCCCGTCGTTCGGTTCGTCACCCCCAGTTGTGTTCTCTCCTACACTGCACAACAGGCGAGTGAAGAGATGGACGGCTGTGGGGCAAACATTGCACTTTTCGACTCCGCCCTCTTTTTTCGCAGAAACTCCTCTCTGCGTCTCGCGCTCCTCGGTTCTTAAGGCCCGCCCCTCATCACACCGATCTGCCAGACCACACAACCGATTCGAGATTCTTATTTAGATTCTTATATATATATATATATATGTTTTCGGTTATATCGTTTTTTTTTTGCTTTCTTTCCTTCTCTCTGTCCTTCAAATAGTTTATGGACTTATTTCGCTATTGTCAGAGCCTTCAGTTTTTCTATTATTATTATTATACTAGATAAGATTAAAAATGCGCAGAAGGAGGTGGGACGTACAGTAAGCATCGAGTATGGTATATAATAAGTTTAATCAATTTGCTGTATTGTTCCGCCGTTCTTATCATGTTTACACATTTACTATATAGTGTTTTTGTGCAACGCCTCTATATTTAAACCATTGACACCTTATAAAAATGTGAGTACATAAAGACTAATAAAGACGGCTACATTTACTATCAACGTCTCACTTGCTGCCAACATTTTCGATTAGTCTTTTTTTTTTGAAACTTTATACTATTTATCATTCTGATATGATCATTGATGTATACTTATCTGAGCGCAGCGTTTTCAAGATTTAGGTTAGTTCTTTTTTTTTTAATTCGGATATCTTGGCTTTGTGGCTCAACAACTTTTGCTTTTTGTCATAGTGTCATGTAGGTGCCCATTTTCTCTTGAGTTACTGTATCATGTACAGGGTGGCCGCTAATTACCCGCACACGATAGAACGGCTACGGCTATAAAACCGGAACCAAAAATCAAAGAGACTTGGGAATTAACAAAAAGTTTATTGAAATGATAACAAAAAAACATAAATTAATCTTGTTCCATGCGGTCACCTCGCTTGCGGATGACAGCCCGAAGACGTCGCGGGTAAGCATCAACTGTGGCACGCAGGTAATCGGCTGACGATTTGTCCCATTCCTTGAGCAAAGTCTTCTTCAGAGCAGCCACACTTGAATGGGGTTGAGCATTGACCTTGCTCTGCAAGACCCCCCACACGGGGTAGTCCAAGGGATTCAGATCTGGCGAAGATTCCGAGCTGTTTAGCAATCGTTCCTCCACTGATTCCGGACTTGAACATATGGATAATGGTAGCACGGTGGGGAGAAGCACGTGCCATTTGGCTAAAACATAACTTATGAAGCTGAAACTTGGGAAAATAGTGAAAAATACATAAATAAATTGAATTTATCCGCCCCACTTATGCGTCAATTTTTGTGTGCTTGGCGCGGAACTCGTGTGCGGGTAATTAGCAGCCACCCTGTATACTGAGTGCAATATTTTCTTTTTCATTTCTGTATTTCTAATGTGACCTCTCTCTCTCTCTCTCTCTCTCTCTCTCTCTCTCTCTCTCTCTCTCTCTCTCTCTCTCTCTCTCTCTCTCTTCTAAAGCTTCTCATAATTCATTTTCCAGAAAAAAAATGTTATTCACAATGGAGCAACTCGAGCTCATTCGGAAGCTCCACGTCACCGGAATCTCGTCTGATCAAGTGCTAAAGGCGTTCGGAGAGTTGGAAGTTCCTGAAAATCCTCAGAACAACAACATAATGTCAGCAGCCACAGCGGCCGCAGAACTTTACAGTCCACTGCTGGTGCAGCATTTGACGTCAACGCCAACGACGTCTTCCTCTGCGCCGGCGCCATCCACAACAACGACTACGACGCCTTCTACCCCCGTCAAATCAGTGGTGCTGAGCTCTCCCGCGAGCCCGCCACCACCGACAGTACCAAAATTGAACCTTACCATCCAAACAGTTCCAACAGCAGTTCCTGTCACGCTTCAAGTGAAGTCAGAGGGGACCTCCAGTTCTCCATCGCCTGCTGTCTTCGAGCATCCGATATGTTCCAGTGCTCCCCGCCCAATACGGAGTCAAAGGACGCCAATGAAAGAGATCACGACACTGGATGATCCATACGAACTGGAAGAGTTCATGAGGCAAGGAGAGGAGGCTTGTATTTTGGATATGAAGACATTCATCACACAGTATTCTCTAAGACAAACTACAGTAGCTATGATGACTGGTACGTATTAAGGTGCTTATTATATATCGTTACAAATTTCAATTTTCCAGGAGTGAGTCAGCCCTACATCTCCAAGCTTCTGAACGGAAATCACCGTGAGCTATCGCTTCGCTGCCGTAAGAACATATACTGCTGGTACCTAAACTGCCGCCGTCACCCCACAAAACTGGCCGCATTCCTTGCCGATCCGTCGACTCGTCTGGAGACGAACGGAGACGGCGAGCTCATTCCACAACGTCGCGAGCGATACGTGTTCCGTCCGATTCTCATCAGAATGCTCGAGTCGTTCTTCGCCCAGACGCCGTTCCCCGATCTGCCGCGTCGTGTGGAGATCGCCACGGCGTGCAACCACGTACTCCAGTTGGACAAAAAAGGGGTTGGCTTGATGCCGAAAGAGGTGGTCTCGCCGCAAGTGGTGTCCAACTGGTTTGCCAATAAACGGAAGGAGCTGAGACGGCGTTCGGCCGAGGCCACCGCTGCATCCACGTCATCGGCCTCGTCGTCGGCGTCGTCGGTTTCCTCAAATCTGGCTATCAATGACTCTGTGAGCATTTGCAGCATGAGCCCATCATCTCGTGATGAAGAGGTTAGCCTATTTTTAATTCTTAAACTTTTCTTCCCAGCGGCGAAACCATAAATTCTCCATGGAGACACCGTGTCTGCTGGCCTAGACGAGTTGTAAACCTGTCGCTTGATTAGCAGATCAGATGCTTTTCTTTGAATCTAGATGTAGTCTGGCGCGTCTTTTCCGTATTCCAAGTATTTTTTTAAATATCCCGCCTTCATGTAACCCCTTTTCGTGTAACCCGTCACAGGCTGGATTCCGTTTTTGACGTGTCTCAAATTATTAAAAATAAAATATAATTCTTCATCTTCATCTGAAGGCTGATTACGGTAGTCACACTGGACACAGAATACGCAAGTTGCGAATTGACATTTTGTAGTTTGAAGCAACTTTGGATGAGATTAGAACAATTTTGCCCTTCGAAATTGGCTAGTGCGCTTTTGAGATTGAAGCTTTCTTATTTTAATTTTCATCGATTTCAGACAATGTCTCGCAACACAACTCCAGAAACCACAATTTCATCATCGCCGGCTTCCTTCGAGGCAGCACCTCATTCGTCGCCTGCACCGTCTTCAGCCGTCACATCGGCTACTCCAGCAGCCGCTCTTGCCACGCCGTCATCGTCCGCCATTCCGCCGCTCATTCCGCCGCCAACACCGTCGCCTCTAGAGGTGCTCGCCATGGCTCAACGACTCGGATTCCCGCTGCCAATGCTCAACAATGTCACGCAGTTTCCACATCTTCCCACGCAATTCGTGCCGTTTTCAATGGCGCCATTCTACATTAATCCTTCGATTTTGAAGTCTGAGTAGATATCAGAATAAGCTTTAAAAAATTTCAATTCGAAATAGAAAAAAGAACCAAAAAAAAAGTTATTTTCCGCGGCCTAAAGAAGCGTACTTTGTGTTTTGAACGCGGCGCGCAGCGGTTCGCGTTGCTTTTTCTGAGTGTTCGTATCACACGCAATCTATTGCGTCGATACTCAGGCAATGCACCGCGAAGATCGCATCTCTACAAAAAACCCAGAAAAGGAAATAAGATTTCAAGAAAAGTTATGCTTCTCCAGACCGCTTTTGATTCCTCCTTTTGAATTTTATATCATTATTATTGTTTGTTAATTACAAAATCACCAATATCTTTTTCTCTTTGCTCTGTTTTTCTCCATTTTTCTACCATTTTGATCCATGACACAAAATCCACATTCTTTCATAACACAAACGATGCTCCTCTCCCACACACTACACTGTCTTGGAAAATGGAATTTCCTTTTTTCATAATATTTATATTGACTGTTGTTTTTACAAAAAATATTACGAGTTTTCCATTTTTAACAATATTTCTCGTTCGGCTTTTTTCACCCCAAACCCATCCCACCACCAACCACTCCTCCCACGCGTTTTGTATTGTACCGCTTGCCCCCATCCATGTTGTTTTACATCTCTGAAACTGTGCAATGTTCGTGTTTTTTTTTTATCTGAACTCGATTAATATAATAAACTTTTGGATGAGTTCAAATGTGTGTTACAATACGTATAGCTGCTCTCGCGCTTCAATAGACATGACCTTTGAATTTCAGCGTTATTAAAGGCACATGCGACTGAAAAGGCTGAAAAGGAAAGATTTTAAATTCAGTAACAATTAAATTTGCTAAATATTGGAAAAAAAAGGAATTTAATTATTTTTCAAACACATTTTTTTTGAATTTCGCGCAATTTCTCACAACGATGCTCCGAAATAACGGGTGTGCGCCTACTTTATCGCTTCAGTTTTTAAATTCTTTTCTCGATTTTTATTGATTTTCTCTATAAAAATAAAAGGTTTTCAGTTAATTAATGTCGAAAATGCAAAGCCCAAAAGTGCCAGAAGTCGGAAGATGTTAAAAATGTGCACCAATCTGCAAGCCATACCATTGAAAAAGGCGATGCATTACTCAAATTTGTAAGTTATTTTTTGGCTTGATATTCTGAAAAAATCACTGGGTTTCTTCGGTATTTTTTCTGGATATATTAAATTATAATTTATTTAAAAATAAGAAAATGGTAAGCAAATCTTAACTTATACTTCAAATACTCGCAACCGTGGACTTGCGTTAGCTGAGTGCCGACGCGACATATGCATCAGAGAAGGGTGGAATTCCGGATTCCGCGGCTCAACTAACTGGCTTAGCTTAGGAATATAAAAAAGCTTACTATCCACTTCTGTAGCTCTCTACCAGAGTAGGGCGGAATCGGATTTTGGGACCTCGGAATCCGGAAAACGGAAAACGGAAAAAATTTCTTCATGGAATCTGGAATCCGGAAAACAGAATAAATTTTTGGCGGAATTCCGGATTCCGCATTCCGCATTCTGGATTCCGCCGTTTTTTTCATTCCGTATTCCGGATTCCAGATTCCGTGAAAAACATTTTTTTCCGTTTTCCGTTTTTCGGATTCCGAGTTCCCAAAATCCAATTCCGCCCTACTCTGATATGCATGATACAGCACTGTTACAGGGTGCGGAATAAATATTGCACCGCATTTAAGACGGTGTAATAACTTCAAATCAAAAGATTTTTTTCTAAAAATCAACCAAAATGTGTATTGAACAACAACAAAAATTATAGCATTTAAGTTACCTTCAAAGTAAATTTAATTAGCTAAAATATTTGAAAATAGCTAAAAACAAAATATTGAATTAAAAAAATACTACTGTGTGCCACACAAACCGTTCTGCAGGCGCCAGAGCTCACGCAAAATTGCGGCGCTATAATTATTCGCCACCCTCAAAAAGTAAACAAATATTAATTTAAATAAATATTATTAAAGAATTACAAATTAACGAATCTTCAGGCGAAAAGCAAAAATTAATTTTTTTTTTCATGCTGAATAAACCGTTTTTCACTGAGTAGCAACCTGCTTTTTTAAAGCTTCCGTTGTTTATATCTTAAAATTTCGAAATAAAAATTAAAAATAAATGCATTCTTAACAATAAGTAAATTTCTAGAAAAGTTCAAACCTTTGAAATATAAATTAATGAAGAATCATGTTGGAAACACGCCATCCACCTCGCACATTGTTACGAAAAAAAAATGATGAATAGGAGTGTAAGGAAAGCGCGCTCATGAGTCAAAATAAAAACCGAAAGCATAAAATTAAAAAGGAAATTATTTGACGTCCCCTTGCTTTCCTCAAGTTTCAATGGAAAAGTGAAGTTCCCACGCTCAAGTGGCCGATTTTTTCCATATTGGTGTCTTTGAAAATTCTTCGGTTTTTTTATATCCACGCGGCCACGCCGCTTTCATTTTTGAGTAAATTCTTAATTTCGAATACAAATTCATTTCGAAAAGGTTTTTCTAAAAAAAAAATAAATAAATATCAAAAAATCTAGGTTAGTAATGCACCTTATCATATGTGTTTCACTGAAAAAAAACCAATCAGAAACTGATTGTAAAAATAAAAAACTTTGCTTGATTAATAAAAAAAAATGCCGAATGAACAAAAAATAGAAAAAGCAGAATTCTGGAGAGAGAGAGTCGAAAAATTTTTACGCATATGCCCATATATGTGTCGGCAGTAGTGTGTCGTATCGATTCAAAAATCGATCAACTTTGATTCGATTTGTTGAACGGAAAAATCGAATTGAATCGAATCGAATCGAATCGAAAATCGAATCGATTCGATTCGATTTTCAATTCGATTTAAGATTCGATTCGATAAAATCGAATCAAAAAAAAAAATTTTTTTACCGTTTTCCGGATTCCGGATTCCGCGAATAAAAAATTTTTCCGTTTTCCGGATTCCGCGAATAAAAAATTTTTCCGTTTTCCGGATTCCGCGAATAAAAATTTTTTCCGTTTTCCGAATTCCGGATTCCGCGAATAAAAATTTTTTCCGTTTTCCGGATTCCGGATTCCTCGAATAAAAATTTTTTCCGGATTCCGAATTCCGCGAATAAAAATTTTTCCGGATTCCGGATTCCGCGAAAAAATTTTTTTTTCCGTTTTCCGGATTCCGCAAAAAAAAATTTTTTTTTCCGGATTCCGGATTCCGCGAATAAAAATTTTTTCCGGATTCCGGATTCCGTGAAAAAAATTTTTTTTTCTTTATTTTTGCATTATTTTTGTTGATTCGATTTTATCGAATTGAATCGAATTGAATCGAATCGAATCGAACGATTCGATTTTTATTCAATCGCGATTCGAATCATGTTGAATCGATTGAATCGATTCGAAAATTGTCGATTTAATTCGATTCAATCGATCAATTCCAAAATCGACACGACACACTAGTCGGCAGATGAATATTGAAGACGTGGAGCCCACGGAAGTTTAGTAGCTCTGCGTAAACCCCATTCTGCAGCTCCACCGGCTCCGGTTTGTCGAGACGTTTCTGGTTTGTTTTACTATTAGTGAAAGCATTCATTTTTCTTTAGTAGAATTGAGGGCATTCTTATAATCCGCTCTATTGCAACGACCCGGCGCGTCGGAAGCGCAAACACGCGTGTTTCATCGATTTTCCGGCTATCTTAACCGTTTTATGCACTGTTAAGCGTGTATAATGACCCCTAAAATGTGCAGCAAAAAACAAAGTAGAAATCACCAAAATCCACGAAAGGATTCTTTTCAAAGGTGACCGGCGGACTAGCCGGTGAAAAATCAACCCCGGCCTTCAACGCCATTTGTCTCAAGTCTATTGTCTTTCAATGCTTCGCTGATTTTTGATAAAAAATATGCTTCGGGTATTTTTAAAAATTCCGTGTAGTCCGAGAGGAAGAAAGAGATAGCATACGAAATGTGAGAGACGTAGAGCCATGTTTACGGTGAACTTCGTTGTTTATCGTTCGGCTCAGTGTTTTCTTATTTGTTTTTTCCTATTTATTTGTGTGATTTTCGAAAAGTTTATATTTCTTGAAGTGCAACCTTAAGTGCGCCCTACTGAACTTTCTTTTGGCTAATCTACTGTTGCGTAAAGCAATAGTAGATTAGTTAAGCCAGTGATAGATAAACATTTTTTATAGTTAAAATGAGTTGTAGTTTTCTAGGTGTTCCCCCCTCGCTTGTGCTTTTAAACTCCGTCCTCATAGAAGCTCATCTGAATCCTTGGTTGCTCTGCGGCTCATTTAATGCATCCACTATTCTTAGCAACAAGGTACGAGGTATTTCAATAGAGCTTAGTCTTACAATCACTAAGCTCTAAGCTCTATTGAATATACCAATGAAATTGGCCGAGTTTCAATAGAGCGCGCTTGCAATAACATATAACTCCTCCACAGTCCGTACCTGCGACAGGGTAGAGAGCAGAGAAGGGCGGAATTCCGGATTCCGGGTTCCGCCGTTTTTTTTCATTCCGTCTTCCGGATTCCAGATTCCGTGAAAAAATATTTTTTCCGTTTTCCGTTTTCCGGATTCCGAGTTCCCAGAATCCAATTCCGCCCTACTCTGCAGAGAAGGGCGGAATTCCGGATTCCGGGTTCCGCCGTTTTTTTTCATTCCGTCTTCCGGATTCCAGATTCCGTGAAAAAATATTTTTTTCGTTTTCCGCATTCCGGATTCCTCGATATGGCGTTTTTATCAGAGAAGGGCGGAATTCCGGATTCCGGGTTCCGCCGTTTTTTTTCATTCCGTCTTCCGGATTCCAGATTCCGTGAAAAAATATTTTTTCCGTTTTCCGCATTCCGGATTCCTCGATATGGCGTTTTTATCAGAGAAGGGCGGAATTCCGAATTTCGCCGTTTTTTTCATTTCGTCTTCCGGATTCCAGATTCCGTGAAAAAAAATTTTTTTCGTTTTCCGGATTTCGAGTTCCCAGAATCCAATTCCGCCCTACTCTGCAGAGAAGGGCGGAATTCCGGATTCCGTTTTCCGTTTTCCGGATTAAGAGTTCCCAAAATCCAATTCCGCCCTACTCTGGTAGAGAGCTACAGAAGTGGATAAAACGGAAGAATAAAGGATAAAACGGAAAACGGAAAAAATATTTTTTCACGGAATCGCTTGAAATTCCTAAGTTAAGCCAGTTAGGTAAGGCAATGATATGTAGCTAAACATTTTTTATAATTCGTGCTCTCAAACTCCGCAAACTCCTCATGGAAGCTTAACTGAATCCCTAGTTGCGCTGCGAATCATTTAATGCATGCACTTTCTTAGAAATAAGGTATGAAATATTTCAATAGAGCGCGCTTGCAATATTATTGGATAAAAGAGCTCCGATTGGCGCACCGCGGCAAGATAACTCCTCCACGGCCCGTACCTGCGACGAGGTAGAGAAGTGAAGAGCAAGCTTTAAATTCCTATTACCGCAATGCTCACGGGTCTTTAAAAATAGCGTCTGCAAATGCGCTCTAATAATTAATGGAAATTACGCAAATCTCACAGTTTCGACGTCAACTTTTAAAACTGGTTTTCAGGTTCCAGTTTTAGCATACATGCAGAGTTTTAATAAGAAAATTATATTGTTTGATGTATTCTCCAAAAAGGAACAAAAAATATTTCGAAAATTGGCGTTAAAAATGAAAAAAAAAATTAAGAACTTTGACAAAACTCAGTTCGTTATTAGAGCGCATTTTCACACGCTATTTTTGAAGAAAGGCGGCTTTTAAATTATGCAAATTTCTTCAGCTTTAAACTTTTTCGATTAAAAAAAAAGAATGTGGAGCTTCTATAATATTTTTTACACCAAACACAAAGTCATGTAAGATTCTCAGATCTTCCATGCTGCCGCGAGCACGCCCAGGCCGCCAGAATGCCAAATTGGTGCCAAATTGTGTATTTGGTTCGAAATTGGTCCTCTTTTCGGAAGTATATTTTTTTTTGGAAAAAATAACAAAACGAATCGTCAGAGTTTCAAAAAAGTACGAAACGCGGCAAAAATGCAAAGTTGACCATATTTGAAGCGCATTTGAGCTAATTTTGGTTACAAACTGGTCCACATTTTGACCACATTTGTCGCGCCAAATTGGGCTTATGGCTAGTTCCTTCGTCTGCCACCCGAAGGGCCGAAAAGGCACCTCCCTCTGTGACTTGCCGGTTTTCAGAATATAAACTTTTCAAAGCCAAAATGGAGCGAATTAGTCAGCAACACCCCCTCACCCCCCCCCCATCCATCCATCTCCCAAAAAAAAGGGGAAAGATACCCTTCAGATAGATTGGGGTGTGAATCCTATATAGATGTGCGAATTCCAGTGGGACGCTTTTTTCCGTGCAAAGAAGAATGTCGCCTGCTGCTCACTTTTTCCGCGAGTTGACCCGAAACAAAAAGCAGCAAAAAACGGCTTTCGCTTTGGTTTTTGATGTGATTATTCGCATATCTAGCGTCCATTTTCCTTCCCCCCCCCTCCCGCCAGTGTTGGTAGTTTTCGGGATACAGCCTATCTAATTTCCGGCGCCGGCACTTTTTGCTTCCTGCGCTAGAATAGCTGTTTTATAGCTCACCGAGCTTGATAAGATAAGTGAATGCTAAGAATAATGACATGCTCGCTCGATTTTCTGGAAATTAATAAAAATAATTGCCAGCGCCAATCGAAAAAAAATTCTTAATAAATTCTACAATTCCTGAATCTCGCGTGTCTAATCGGAAAGAAAATCGAACAGCATGCGGTATCACAGCTCTCCATTTGCCTTTAAAAATATCAGAGCTCTATTGAAAACGCGAACAAATAGGCTTATTTGGAACATTTCACTGCTGCGTGTGAACTTTAAAATAGCTCCCATTCGTAAAAAAGACCGTTCCTGCTATTTCGCAACTAGATTTTATATATTTCCTCTATCGAGATGTACAATTTGTGATTTTTATCGATCCATAATTTCCGTATTGACAAATGCTGTATCCAGTGTGTCGTTTCGAAAAATGCGTTTTTCGAAAAATTTTCTCGTTGATTTCTCGATAATTTTTCGATAATTTTCGACATTTTTCGAGAATTTCTCGAAAAATTTCTCGAGAAATCGCGAAAAAAGGTTTTAAATGGAAATACGATAAACAACTCGCTTTGCGTTAATTCGGAGTGTCGTTCGAACTATTATCGCCGTAAAAAAGTTCCGACATTTTTTCGAGCCCGCGAAAATCGGGATTTGAATTTAGAGTCTCCTTATTTTTTCTTCTGAATTTTCAGAATTAAACTGGATTAAAAGAACGAAATTGTATTAATCGTGAATTTTTTTAACACGTTTCTTCGAATGTTTAAATATATCAATTTGCGTCATTTATTTTTTTTTCGTTTCTTCTGATAAAAATATATCGCGCATAGCAAATGCGCTGATGAAATGGGCGGAGCCTCTAAATTCAAATCCCGATTTTCGCGGGCTCGAAAAAATGTCGGAACTTTTTTACGGCGATAATAGTTTATTATTATTTTTTATCGAAATTTTTCGAAATTTTCTTCGGAAATTTATCGAGAAATCAACGAGAAACATTTTTCGAGAATTTTTCGGAAACATTTTTCGAAATGCTTTCGAAACGACACACTGGCTGTGACTGAGGCGGACCAAGGCTTCCACGAAAGAACAAGACCGTCTCGTCTCGTCTTCGTCATCGTCTAGAATTCGTCTGAGATAGACATTGTGTTGGTGTACATGTATTTTAATTGATGACGTAAGACGAACGCAAGACGAGACGAAAGGCGACCGACTTGTTTCGTCTTTCGGGGAAGTCTTTCTCGTGACAGACACTGTATTCCTCCAACCGAAAACGTAAAAACAGAAAATGAAAATAGAACTATTGCGCAAAATTATGTAGGAAAAGTTCACAATTTTTTTAAAAAGACACGGAGAACGATGCAAATATGCTCTGTTGAATTATCCGCTTTGGCTTAAACCCTCCTGCAATTTCAGCATGTTTATATGCAATCAGATCAGTGTGTCGTTTCGAGAGCATTTCGAGAAATAAATCTCGAAAAATTTCAGAAAAATTCTTGAAAAATTTCTGAAAAATTCTCAAAAAATTTCCGAAAAACTCTCGAAAGAATTCCGAAAAATTCTCGAGAAATGTTTCTCGTTGATTTCTCGAGAATTTTTCGAAAAAAAAACATTTAACGAGAAATTTCCGAAACATTTTTCGAGAAATTTCGAAAATTCTCGAAAAATTCTCGAGAAATCAACGAACAAAATTTCTCGAGAATTTTTCGAAAATTTTTCGAAAAACGCATTTTTCGAAACGAAACACTGAATCAGATGTAACATAATGCTCATAATTAACATTTTCACTCTCATCAGTTGCAAATTAATTTAGCGGGAATTGGAAAGCTGCTGAAGTAAGGTCATCCATTCAACAGAGCGCATTTGCATCGGCACGCTCTGAAACTCAAAGAGACGACGTTTGTCTCTGTCAACAATCATAGAAATGTCTGGGTTCTTCACTCTAAGAGAAAAAAAGAAACAAAAAATAGACAAGGGCACCGGGAAAACTTTTAAAGAATAGTTGATCGGTTGTCATTTGTCTCTCAAAATAAAAGAGAAATGCAGACATTTTTAGCATGTCTTTTTGACCCCTCAAACTGCTCATCTCAATTGCATGACAAATTAGTCAGGGATGAGCAAAAAAAAAACACACAGACAGACACACATATTTCGTTTCTCACTTTTCATTTTCTTTCTTTTTCTCCGTTTTCATAAACATTTACTATTTTGGTTTTGCCAGTTTTCAAACTCCCAAATCCCCCCCCCCCCCCCTCCCCCCAGAATACTATTTTTTTTATTAATTGCGCTTCTCAACTGCGTTTTCTTCGCTTCACATTTGAAATAATCGCGACAGTGACTGAGATCGCTGTAAGACCATTTCGAATCTTCAATTATACCTGATGGTTTTTGAGAAACAGAACTCAGGACATTTCGGAACTTGCCGTTTCACAACTGGCTGTTTCGGAGCATACAGTTTGCTCTATTCGCAAATAAATAAATAAATTGAATTAATAGATTGCGTTCTGGGATTTAAAATGCTAATTTTTGATCACAATTTTTGAAAAACAGTTGTTTTGGATGCTTTCAGTATATTGTCTAGAGACTCGCGACTCAAAAATTCTTTTGGCGGGAGTATCGAAAACTCAAAAAATGTATCGCTTGTGTACAACACGAGGATAACTGTTTCCTTTTTTGAATTTTCCTCATTCTCGAAGTAAACTGCTTTGGGCTATTTCTATTAAAAAAAACCCCGTTTTTTCCCAGTTTCTCAGATATATTTTACTTGCTCATGGATACGGGTCGGCTTTTAATTTTCTTCAAAATTAAAAGAATGGCTGGAAAATGGCGGCAAATTTGTTATACCTCGGGGAGTTTTATGTAGTATTTTATACGGAATCATTAAAAAGGTCGAGCCGACAACTTTCTCCCGGAATCTGTCGGTCCTGCTGTTTCAAGGCCCCTAGTCGGACTCAGGCTTCCACGAAAGACGAAACAAGTCGGTCGTCTTTCGTGGAATCCTTTCGTCTCGTCTTTCAGTTCGTCTTGCGTTCGTCTTAGGTCGTCAATTGAAATACATGTGTGCCAACACAATGTCTATCTCTGCGTCAGACGAATTCTAGACGAGACGAGACGGTCATATTTCGTCTTTCGTGGAAGCCTTAGTTCTTATAGATTACACCGAAATGCACCATTCTCCTTTGTTTTCGGTTTGTGTTCTAGAGCGTGCCGAGGCAAATGCGCTCTGTTGAACGGATGACCTTACTTCAGCAGCTTTCCAATTCCCGCTAAATTAATTTGCAGCTGATGAGAGTGAAAATGTTAATTATGAGCATTATGTTACATTTGATTGCATATAAGCATGCTGAAATTACAGGAGGGTTTAAGCCAAATCGGTTAATTCAACAGAGCATATTTGCATCGTTCTCCGTTTCTTTTAAAAAAAATTGTGAACTTTTCCCACATAATTTTGCGCAATAGTTCTATTATCATTTTCTGCTTTTACGTTTTCGGTTGGAGGAATACAGTGTCTGTCACGAGAAAGGCTTCGAAGAAAGACGAAACAAATCGGTCGTCTTTCGTGGAATCCTTTCGTCTCGTCTTTCAGTTCGTCTTGCGTTCGTCTTACGTTGTCAATTGAAATACATGTGCACCAACACAATGTCTATCTCTGCGTCAGACGAATTCTAGACGATGACGAAGACAAGACGAGACGGTCTTATTTCGTCTTTTGTGGAAGCCTTAGTTCTTATAGACTACACCCGAAATGCACAATTTTCCTCATTTTTCTGAAATAATGTTACTTTTGAGGAAAGTTATAATCAGGCACGTATTCTGCCCGATTCGCAGCCGACAACTACCCATTTGGGGCCCGTAGTTATAATTCAAATGTTTCTTCATTAAAAAAAAACGGAGATCTATAAATTTTGCGCATTTTCGAGACGGAATTTCGAAATTTGAAGGAAGTTCAGAGCCATCCCGTATTATATATTAAGATTAGACAGCTTCGAGAGTGGACAGCAGAATTTCAGTGAAACAGAGTTAGGCAACATCGAGTTGTAGGGGGCTTATAACTCTATATGTCAATTTTGGAGTGCCGCTGGTTGACTAGACAAATTTGACCAATTTGTGGCCAATTCACTCGGTGATTTGGCGCCACCGGGATTCTAATAAGGTTTCTTTGTAATCTCATTACGATAAAGGAAGCTCCCAGAAGGTTTCAGTGTGAAAACGAGTGTTTTGGAACACATATTATCGGTTCGCGAGTACGTGGTGAGCCGCTTACAAGTGGGGTTTGGGTCTCGTTAGGAAATTGGCGCGTTTTAACGCGCCAATTTAAAAATTGAAAGAAATACTTTATTCAGTTTAATAAGCAGTTTAAGAAAATTGACAATAAAAATTAATTTAAAAAAAAACATGATTTTCGAAGCAAAATATAAATAGAAAAAATTCCAATATTCGATTTCAATTTTCGAAAAGAAAAACAAACGCAGTGTGTGCGCTTTCTTTCAATTTTTGAATTGGCGCGTTAAAACGCGCCAATTTCCTAACGAGACCCAAACCCCACATGTAAGCGGCTCACCACGTACTCGCGAACCAATAATATGGTTGTAAAATAAAGGAAAAGTGCAATGTGATCTATTGCATTTTGAGTGTCTTTCACCTTCCCATTAGGTATACATAAAAAGCGTACAAATGGCAGAAACCCAGAGCAAATTGAACTGTCGTCAAGTTTGACGCATAGTCTGCATACCAGAGAAGGGCGGAATTCCGGATTCCGGATTCCGACGTTTTTTCATTCCGTCTTCCGAATTCTAGATTCCGTGAAAAATGTTTTTTTCCGTTTTCCGTTTTCCGGATTCCGAGTTCCCTAAATCCAATTCCGCCCTACTCTGCAGAGAAGGGCGGAATTCCGGATTCCGCTGTTTTTTTCAATCCGTCTTCCGGATTCCAGAGTCCGTGAAAATTTTTTTTCCGTTTTCCGTTTTCCAGATTCCGAGTTCCCAAAATCCAATTCCGCCCTACTCTGCAGAGAAGGGCGGAATTCCGGATTCCGCCGTTTTTTTCAATCCGTCTTCCGGATTCCAGATTCCGTGAAAAATTTTTTTCCGTTTTCCGTTTTCCGGATTCCGAATTCCCAAAATCCAATTCCGCCCTACTCTGCTCATTATTCACCGCAAAACCTCATAGGCAAGTCCTACAGTTTCTTACAGTCTTCTAAACTCGGACATTCATAATTTTCCAGTTCACTACCGGCTCCCCTTCCTCTACTCCTTTCTCGCCTTCCAATTCTTTCCATCTCATCGGTTGATTCTGGTCTTTTCTTACTTTTCCCTCTTAAACTAATCTTCCCCCATTCATATACCCCCGGTCGTCAGTTTGTCTCCCCCCCCCCCCGTTTTCAATAGGATTATCCGTGGGGTGTCTCTATGTATTTTCAAGCGAAAAAGAGCACAGATATAGATAGATACACACACGCACACATATACACCGAGTAGTCAATTCTTCTGTGTCAATTTGCAAATTTCTACATGCACACAGATTTTCCAATCTTACTCGTCCGCTTACTCGCCTTGCCGTCGTGCCGACGTCTTCTTTCGTGCTCTCCCTATTTCCTCGTTTTCAACTCCTGGCGGCGGCACATTTCCAGTCGAAGACGATGAGCAAATGATGGAGGCGGCAGGATGGCGTTGCTCAAAGTGCGCGACGAATGCACCAAGTTGGTCGGCTATCAGTGAGTTGTGATTTTCGCTTCCGAATTGCGGTATCAACAGTGTTGTAGTACAGGTACAGGGCGCTCCGAAAAAAAAAAGAAAGGGGGGCTCCAAATATAGAGAAAAATATCGAAACGGGCACAGCTTCACCAGCAATCTGAAAGCATGAAAATGCCGATTTCTCCATGCCAGAAGCCCAGAATTGCAACATACGCGTGACACTTGCCTCACTGGCAAATCGCCAGTGTTTCAAACTTGCTCCAAACTTAGAACAAAAAAGGAACAATTTGGAACATAAATAGACATAACGCCCGGTTTTCCTAAGAATTTTGGTTTGCCTGTATTGTGAGGAAAAGCTGCTCTAAATGACCATTGATGCTAGCCAGCTTAGTGATAAAATAATCCACCTCACTGACTATTCTTGCGTAATGAATTTTGAATTCAGGTTTCTAAACTCCCACATCTGCCTATTCATCACTCTCATTCAACTGTTTGTGTGCAGCTGGGCAGTTGCCCAGCACGTCAACTCTTATATGATGCACAGTAAGGTAGGGCTTTAGAGACGGAACGTCAAAGTTGTGTACCGTGAACACTGTAAGATTAGACATGGCCCAACGCGAGCCCTACACCACGGTCTTCGACACAACATGCTTTAATCGCTGCATTTGTAGTGGGCCCAGCCAGTGTGTCATTTCGAAAAATGATTTCTCGAAAAATGCGTTTTTCGAAAAATTTCCGAAAAATTCTCGTGAAATTTTTCTCGTTGATTTCTCGAGAATTTTCGCAATTTTTCGAGAATTTCCCGAAAAAAGTTTCAGAAATTTCTCGAGAAATCACGAAAAATGATTTGAATGGAAATACGATAAACAACGCGCTTTGCGTTATTTAGGAGTGTCGTTCGAACTAGTTTATTATTATTTTTTATCGAAATTTTTTTTCGAGAGTTTTCGAAATTTTTCGAGAATTTTCCGCAAAATCAACGAGAAAAATTTCTGAGAATTTTTCGGAAATTTTTCGAGCATTTTTCGGAAACATTTCTCGAAATGCTTTCGAAACGACACACTGGGCCCGGCTGAAACGAGGCGAATACGGTTGTCTTTCAGATTCTAAAATGCGACTTTCTGGAAGGGAGTCTTCCTCTGGAAGCCGTCGACGCTGTCATCTTCGACATCCGACTATTCCATTATCTATGGGGAATCCGCGGATGTGTGGCCGAGTATCTGGATGGCGGTAAGCTTTTCGCTTTGAGTAAAACCCCCAAAAACTATTATGGAATGCTCAAAATTACTGAGGCAAATCCTTTTTGCCAGAGGAACGTCCACGATAATTTTGTGAGGTGCTCTTTTAATAGTGTCTCTTCAGCTCTTCTGTTCTGAGCTTCACAGTTTCTTGTTCAATGTAGAATATCTGAGAAAAAAGATACAATAAAGTTGCTCTGCTCGCTTAACGCTGGCAGGTTTAGCGATTTTTAGTCGTCTCCTAATCCAAATCTTCTCACGAATCCCCGTAATTTGCGACATATGTAACGTTTTTTATCCAGGATTTGGGCGCCTCCTCTGGTGCGTTTCTCACTGCTTGACGCTCTTCTTCTCGATTCCTGTCACCTTTATTGCTCATCCGAAACCGTGTCTCTTCTGGCCACTGCTATTTCAGGTTAGTCGACTTGGTTAGTGCGAAAATCGTGAGAGTGTTGAGCGAAAAAACGACCAAAATCATGGAAAAATGGGCTTCAAAAGTATGGGTTCTGTTGCTAGCTCCGCCTCTATCGGAGATGTTGCAACCGACACCCACATGCCAATTATTCCCGCTTTAATCCGGAATTTATGCGACCAACAACAAAAATAGTGAATGCTCTGTGAAGGAAAAAAAAACGAGGAAGAAGAAGAAGAAGCGAAAAGCGATCCCATGGGACAGTGGGAAATCTTTGACACTTGACGGGTTATATTCGCCCTCTCTTCCTCCTCCACCCCACGCATACCCCACCTCCCTCATCCATAATTGCGATATGGGCCGAGCACGGGCCGGATCATAATTGACTTTCAAAAAATCCGCGTTATTTTTAGAAGAAAGTCTCTTTGAACTTGTATAAAGACATTAAGGCAATGCACTTTTGAAATAAGGCCAGGGAATCCGTCGGCTCGTCTGTTTCAGAGTCTAGAGTTTCAGAGTCGGACTCGCCAGATTCCTTTAGCAGTTGTTCAGAAAAGTCTATACACTAAAATCCACTGATCACAGCTATTTTTTTAAGAGAAATTTCTTTAATATCCTAAAATTCGTGTAGTCTCTGCAAAAACAGTCTTGAGTACACTACGGTAGAAAGACTGAAACAAGGGAATTGGTTGGGAATTGAGTGAAAGAAACTTGCCCTACTACTTGGGAATTTTGATTGGAACAATCGGAGGTGTGACATACAGGGCGGCATTTAATTCGGGGGGTACAAACGATTCGGGGACGCTTCTTCTGTCTTTTTGCAGTTCGTGGTACTTGGGGAGACAAATAATTGGATGTGTCAGTACTCATATTGAACTCCGGAACACGATTTTTGCTTTGAGATCTGAACAATGACTCAAAAACAGATTTACTGTCATGAACTTGGTACCCCCGAATCGTTTGTACCCCCCCCCCCCCCCCGAGTCAAATGCCATTCAGGGCTTGTGATAATCTTGATAACAACTTTAAATTCTCTGAGATTTCAGCTAGTGTACATGACATCAGATGAGTGTCATTATATATTCTGAAAATTCAGTTCCTGTTTTACGTGATTCAACCATCGGACGCCACGCGTAATCCGAATCTCTGTGCAGTAGTTTGGAGCTTTTCACTTCGAGAGCATTGCTCGCAAAATTGGAAAAGAAAGAAACAGTATTTCGCTTTTTGGAAACCCGCGTCCCGAACCCACAAACTATTTGTCGCTTCGTACTATCTTTCGCTAAAAAAAAGAAGAAACAGAATGCTTTGATTGACATGAACCTTTGACCTAGACATGTATCAAAAATAGAAAACAGCGGAGCGGCGCTCGTGTTTCAGTGTGTCAACGAGTGTCTGGAAACACAATGGGTGACAAATGGCTCTGAAATTGGAGGAGAGCACACTCTGATCTATGGGAAGCACTCTATTTGTAAAAACGGACAACATGAAGATTTTGCTGTCTGTCTGCGTGCCTGTCTGCACGCCTATCTGCGCGTCCAACTGTGAAAAGTTGATCGTCTTTCGCTTTCTGATTACTCATTTCTCAAGCGACACGAGTGCAATGATGAGTGCTCCACTGAGCTGTCATCAAGTTTGGCGCTTAGTGTGCATACACCTATCGTCATCGAGGCGAGTCACCCGAACGAGGAGATGTCGCACCTCCTTTAAGAACCTTCTTCGCATTGATT
The DNA here is from genome assembly GCA_003052745.1 of Caenorhabditis inopinata. Lineage (NCBI taxonomy): Eukaryota > Metazoa > Nematoda > Chromadorea > Rhabditida > Rhabditidae > Caenorhabditis > Caenorhabditis inopinata. The sequence goes on along the minus strand of AP018151.1, from coordinate 13,129,163 downwards.
CATTGCTCAGTAGCCGAGTACGGTATTTCTCTAGCAAGATGTCTTGACTCAAAGTTCATGAAACCGATATCAGACGTCAAACGCGCTGAAGACGCGCTGGCTACAAAACTTGGCGAACACCATAAAGATTTTAGAGATGGAGCGTTTCTGCCAACTTTCCATGGATCACTGCGAGCTAATCATGTGCATTCCACAACACCACGACTTCTGACCCTTTGCGCTCCTCTATGCGCCCATAAAACATGAAAACACTTCGACGGACCTCCGGAAAAGTTCAAGTGGCGAGAAGAGAGCTGGAAGAAGAATTGCTAAGCAATTACACAAAAAGAGGCGTTTCGAAACGGACCAAAACAACAAAAATGTTGTGAGGGCCATTCGATACCCACGAACATGTGTCACCCCCAGGGCGCCAGGGCGCTGCGTCTCCGTGATCGCCGCACTATTTTGCGTTAGTGTCAAGATGACTTTTTGTAATGGTTTCTCTCCTTCTTCACTTGACGAGACGAGACAAGAAGAAACGGAATGGGGGGGGGCCATCGGATAAGAGAGAAAAAGAACACAAAAAACACTCGCCTGCCGTAATACCAAATAAAAGTGCATGTTCTCTGCGTCTCTACGTCACCCGCCCGAGCGCCGCTTGCCGGAGCGCCTGGGGGTAAGAGAACGCTTGGGCGCCCGTCATTCCTCTCTCGCGCTCTGTCTCTCTGTCTCCCTCCCTCTGCATCCTAGCAAAAAAAATCGTCGACGAAGAAAAAAGTGCAAATAAATTAGAGAAAAACGGGAGACCGGTCGTCGTTCACTCTCTCCCACCTTCGTGATCTCTCTAACTATAAAAAAAATGCAGCGGCGCCCTACCGAAAGGCTGAACGAAAGCGAAAAACTGGGGGGGGGGAAGAGTTTTTTGGACGCCACCGCAGCTGCCACCACTAACACCACCTTGATGACATGAAGCTCAGAGGGGGATGATGATGATGAAGTTTCGGGAGGGGAAAACCCGTCGAGAAATAACTGTTCAGGGATGAATCGAAAGTCACTACTGATCTGGGGAATGTTAAAATGAGATCGAAAACGGAGATCAAACGGGACAAAAGAGACCGTATCATAAAAAACGGCGCGTGCTCATCGGCCCTTGTTAATCTTTTCTTATTGTCTTGTGTATTCCCAGTACAATAAGCCCCGATGCCTACTGGAATACCTATTTTGAAGCGAAAACGCAGACATATGAGTGAGCTGTAATGATACCGCGAACCTCAGAGCTCAAAAAAAAATAGTTTTCCAAACACAAATTGAGCTTCTCTAGATCTTGTTTGACAGAGAATCTCTGATTCACCTTTAAACTACCAGAATAGCTGTATCTCACCTACAGAATCCCATCGATTGGCTTATAGAAAACTACCATATTTATTTAAAGAAGATTTGCAGTGAGCCCCACGGGAGGAGTCAAGAGGTACTTTATTATGATAATGACCAGCCAAAAACCATTTCCTCGCCAAAAAAATGATTTTAGTTGAAAATTCCAAACTAAAAACGAGGGAACAAACATCAAGACTCTGCTTGACATGGAAAACAGCGAGATTTTATTTTTTGAACTCACTAAACAGACAATTTAAGAGTTGTGTGAGCATCGTTTTAGAACAGCCAAAAACTAATTTTCAAAAAAAAAGCATTGTAAGTCAAAAATGAGATAGAATTCTTGCCTATTTAAGATGAGATTTCGTCTCAGTCTTTCGCTCAACAGAGACAGCGGAATTCAATTTTTTCGAGTGGAAGTCGGAAATTAAACTTCCGACGGATGGTGGAGTTAAACAAGAGCAAAGTAGTAAATGAAAGTGCAACAAAATCAGAATATTGTAAGTTGATCAAAAATGCGAATCAACAAAAAATATCAGCTCTAGGCTACACTGTCCAGTACCAGTCAGAAGTTGGCAAGTTTGCACCAAAATAGTTAATTTTTTAGCTATAAAACTGTAAATATAAGTTATTAGCTACAAAAAAAAATCTATATTCAACATTTTTAAAACCAATTGCTTGCTCGCTGGAACACCCCAAACTCACTGTTTTGCTGCAAAAAAAAACTATCTTACTGTCAATGTGCCAGACATTTGCCGTGGCCAAAGTTGTGATCAACTTTTGATAATGCGATTTTTTTTCTACGCCCAAAACTCGCGGGTTGTGACTGCGTGTTCCGCGGTCTTCTGAAGCGTCACGTTGGTAGAGTGACGACGCGTTAAATCATGTGTAATACAGAGAAGCTGATTGTGCGAGGCTTCGGGAAAAGTTTATTAACAAAAAAAAAACAATTTTGCGAAGGTTGCGAACTCCTTTGCATCGATGACTGTCTGGCGTCTTCGAGGCATTGAATCGATCGGGGCATCAATGCTTGACATAAGAATTCGATCCCATTCAAACTCCTGCTGGCTCAACTTACAGTTCGAATTATTTGCTCTTTGACGGGTCCAGCGTCTCTCAATCACTTCCAACCTAATATCGATCGGGTTGAGAACAGCAGATTAACTTTTCCAGTCAATAACATTGATTTGACAGCTCTTGAGCCAGTGGTAAAATTGTCTGAAAACGACATAAAATTATCATTTTTAAAAACGCATCCACGGCCCATTGCTCTCCGATAAGGCAACATCCGAGATTCCAGAATGTCCTTGTAAGCATATCAATTCATAACACCGGTATTGCGATGAATGGCCCGGTGTCATTTCCTAAGAAGGCTACCCAAATCACACCGTTTCCATCTTCCTTTTTCAAAGTTGGCTATTTGTATCGAGAACCGAACCTGGTGCCAAGTGGTCAACGAACCCACAGAACTGCATCACTTTCGAACAACACGTCTTCTCATGATGATGAATACAGACGGTAGAGCAGCCGAATTCACAAAAACTTCTCGTCTAATCGCAGACGCGGTGAGATGTGATTTGACCTGCACGTCTTCAGAATGCTCCTATCCGCAGTACTATTTCTCGTCTTGAGATTTCCAGCGTTTAAGGCTTCGAGAGAAACAAGATTTTGAGAGGCTGACTTTCTTCAAGCCATGTTAGCGGCGGTTAATACTGGTTTCTTCCTGGATTTCAGTCAGGTTGCGATTTTCAATTTGTCTTCCTATGTCTGAAAACACGAAAAATATAAGCAAAGATGATGCATATCCTTATCAGCGGTACTGTACATTTGTTCTTGAATAGTCGGAGAAATTGATAAATTTAAAGAAAAAAAACAATAAATATAAATAAAACACGTGACAGTGCGGAATACCGGAGTGTTGTTGGTATTACCTGTCTTTACAACTCGTGACTAATTGCGTCATCACTAGCGTAATGTAATGCTATATCCCGCGCGTTTGAAGCCGAACCCAAATGCGCTGTCCAAGCCGGAAAGCACCGATGGACCGACCAGGCCTGGCCGGGCAAACACCTTGCGTGGGAAGCACCTCACCGTACAGAAATGTAGCCTGACGAGTCCTCTGATCGAGGAACGGCAGTGCCCTTTTCTTGAGAGTTTTAGGGGGTCGGAAAAGGGAAGAAGAGGCAAAAAGTGTGGTTTTTAACGAACACCGTGCCTTCGTCGGATGAAACTAAAGGGCAAGTCAACAATAAAATCTCCACTGTTTACTTTTATTTTCTCTCCTCCGTGGTTAACTATGCGACTGACTCTGACATATTTCCATTGGCTGGGGGGCGAAATAGGCAATTTAGAATTAGAGTTTCTTATAGTTGAGCTGAAACTCTGAATCAAATGTTCTCTAGCTGAAAATGAATATACTTGCCACGAAAGTAGTGTAGATTTACGGGAGCGCTTTTTCATTGGTGGCGTTGCTCGTTGAGTTTATCAAAATGTTTCGATTTTTATCGGATATATGCGAAAATTACAGAAAAAAAATAGAAATCGCGGCAAGATCATCATGCTTTAGCTTCAGCGCATTTAAACCAGTGCTGAATCTGTATAATACGAATTGTATGAAATTTCGAGCAAGAAATGGCCACGAAAACAAGCAGGGAAACGAATGTTACCGTAATCTGCCGGTGCGTGGAGTGTTGGCTCGTCCTACCATGGCGGGACCAGCTTGTTTGCAGCGGAGCACGTTTACACCTGGGTCCACTTCCACTGGAGTGACTACCAGAGTAGGGCGGAATTGGATATTGGGAACTCGGAATCCAGAAAACGGAAAACGGAATAACATTTTTTTCACGGAATCTGGAATTCGGAAGACGGAATGAAAAAAACGGCGGAATCCAGAATTCCGCCCTTCTCTGGTGATTACTGCCGTACCAGCCCCCAAAAATTATGAAGCGCGGTTTGTTTCAGTGTCTCTTTTTCTATTTACGAGAGAGAGACTCACTGAAAAATGTCCATGGGCGTTGCTAATTTCCGTTCGAAGGAAATGAATTCATTCGTCATACTTTTCATACAGCCGTCAAAACCGATGGCTATGGCTGCCTGGGTGGAAAAAAGCGAAATGCGCCATGTGCGAACCGTACTCGGTGAGCCTTTGAACCAGAGAAGGGCGGAATTCCGGATTCCGCCGTTTTTTCAATCCGTTTTCCGGATTCCGAGTTTCCAAAATCCAATTCCGCCCTATTCTGCTTTGAACCCGCCCAAGAATAAGCACCATTCCATAGTTCCAATCAATATCCATATGGCTATCGTAATCTGTCCATGGATACAACTGGCCGTGGAGGTCGGCTCTTCCACTGCTTAGCTCGTGCTCTAGAGCGAACAAAGCCTCTGTTTCGTCTTAATCGTACAGTAATCCATTTGTTATTTTGAAAACAACGTAGGAAAGTGTTTATGAACAATTCCTAAAAGTTTGGAGCCGATAGATACCAGAGTAGGACGGAATTGGATTTTGGGAACTCGGAATCCGGAAAACGGAAAAACATTTTTTCACGGAATCTGGGATTCGGAAAACGGAAAAAATAGTTTTTCACGGAATCTGGAATTCGGAAGACGGGGTGAAAAAAACGGCGGAATCCGTAATGCGGAATGCGGAATCCGGAATTCTGCCCTTCTCTGATAGATACCCTCTAACTTAAGATTCACTGCTAACTTCAAACTTTGCAAATATGGATTACTGTAACTACGGTAAGTTACTTACTTATTTATTATCGCCGTAAAAAAGTTCCGACATTTTTTCGAGCCCGCGAAAATCGGGATTTGAATTTAGAGGCTCCGCCCATTTCATCATCAGAGCGCATTTGCTATGCGCGATATATTTTTTGAATTTTTATTTTTTCTTCTGAATTTTCAGAATTAAACTGGATTAAAAGAACGAAATTGTATTAATCGTGATTTTTTTTACACGTTTCTTCGAATGTTTAAATATATCAATTTGCGTCATTTATTTTTTTTTTCGTTTCTTCTGATAAAAATATATCGCGCATAGCAAATGCGCTCTGATGATGAAATGGGCGGAGCCTCTAAATTCAAATCCCGATTTTCGCGGACTCGAAAAAATTTCGGAACGTTTTTTACGGCGATAATAGCTACTTAGTCGATACGTTATTCGCTTTTTTGGGTGATAAATCAGTTGTTTTCCTCGATATAGCGCCGGTGCTGCCTTTGATGTGGTTGAACATTGTCCAGGCTGCCCGTCTTCTTCTGTGGAGTTCGGGCTTTAGCTCATTTCGTGAGTTGAGTAGCCGTCCAAGGTAGACATACTTATCCACGTCTTCGATTGTTGTGATGGTGGTGTAATTTCTGATAAAAAATTCCGAATTCCGGCAGATTCCGAAATCCCACTCCGCTCACCTTCCGTTTTGAATAAGATTATGTGCGTGTGGTCGGCACGGATTCGCATGTGCGAGTACAAGGTGCTCGCCCTCATTTAAAATTCGTTTCACTTTTGCTGGTTCCTCAAGGCAGCTACACATAGATTCATGTATTCACTTCCTATATCTTCCCTTCTTGATTTCGATACTTCGTTTCAAAGATCATATTCAAAATAGAGAATATTAAAATAACCTCAATCCCCCCCCCCCTCTCCCAGTGACCCATTGGGAAAGGCAAAGGAACTAAATTTATGGTAAAAAAAAGGGCACAAAATAAATTGAATTTTGAAATTAAGCAACTCCAATTAAACCTCTCCTCCCCCCCCCCCCCCAATCCAACGCTTGGCGATGCGCGGTATTCCGATCTCATTCTCAGATAATTTTTGGCACATGTGCCAAAAATTACCTGAGTTCTGAAAATGGCTGGAATATTCGGATTTCGCTATTCTGTTGTAGCCGCCTTATATTATCCATCCGCGAGGACGTGAGCCTTTGTTTAAAGGCGCAACGAATTATTTAACGCTATTTAACGCGCTCTCCCCTAGCGAGACCCAACAGTTAATTCGTTGCGCCTTTAAACGAAAGCTCACGTCCTCGCGGATGGATAATAATTTTTCCATAAAGGGCTCTGCCCACATATAAAGAAAGTTCTCTTGTTGGGCTCAGGTTGGAGGTTTTCGGGCCCCTAACTCTATCTCCCCCCCCCCCGCCCTCTTCCCGAATAGTCACTGTACAAGGAGATTATTCGAACAATTTCTAGGGGCTCTTCCTTAAGAGCTTTCTTGAGCAGTAACATTATAAAAGCGACCGAAAAAGCGTTCGTCTTTCACCTGATTTTTTCTTAATAAAAACAAAAATATGTGCGTAGCCCTTGCTTTCTGATGTGCCGCTGTTGCAAAAGTGGGCGTGGTCTATTTATTTGAATTTCGTTTTCTGCTGGCTTTTTGCGTTGAAAATAATAACTTTTTTGCAACGTTTTTGTTCCAACAATAACTGATTATACAAACTACTTATCAGTGGAATAGTGTCCACAATGCACTTATGTTGGGCTCGGGGGAGTGATACCCTTCTGAAAAGGGCGGCAAGTCTCAAACCAGTTAACTGTGTTGTTAGCAGCAGTTACTTAGTTCGGTGTTCTTCCTTTCTGGAATGAAGCAATCATGCGACAATGGCAAAGTGGATTTTTATATGCTTTGTAGACCGTTTTTCTTTTTGGTTTTAACCTTGTTGGGTCGCCTTAAAAGTCAAAACAACGTATAGACATCGTATTCGGAATAGCCTTTCTGAATCGAAACTCGTGTCGTTGGAGCGCGCCTGCAATCACTGTTGTGTGAAAGTGATGACGGCGTGTCATGTCCCGAAGATTTCAATGTTTTTTTCGGTTTTTTTGAAAACTTTGGAAATGTTCAAACGAAGACAAATTATGGAGCACTGTAAAACTTGCTTGTAAGTTTCCATTGGCGGAGTCCGGACGGCTTAGGTACCAGAGAAGGGTGGAATTCCGGATTCCGCATTCCGGTTTCCGCTGCTTTTTTCATTCCGTCTTCCGAATTCCAGATTCCGTGAAAAAATGTTTTTTTCCGTTTTCCGGATTCCGGATTCCGAGTTCCAAAAATCCAATTCCGCCATACTCTGCAGAGAAGGACGGAATTTCGGATTTCGCCGTTTTTTCATTCCGTCTTCCGGATTCCAGCTTCCGTGAAAGAATTTTTTTCCGAATTCCGAGTTCCCAAAATCCAATTCCGCCACAGTAGTGGGCAGCAGTGGCCAATAACGATGAAACAACCCAAACCCCCTCGGAATTCCGTTCCGCACTCCTTCTATTTTGAATAAGGTTTCTAGCGTGTAGTCAGCCAGAATTCGCATATTTAATTTCATTTAATTTTGAACCTTTTGAGTTTTAAAGCACATTTGCTCTGGACTTGTTGGCGGCCATCGCAGTCTCGTTTTTCAAAAATGCTGCTGCTGTTCAGTGTTCACTAAAATAATGATTCAAGCCAAGCATCGATGTATTAAGAAGCCTTCCGAAACGGCGCTCTATCGCACTGAGAGCTCAAAAAATGGGGCAGTTCTTCATTTTCAAAATTTGGCTCTTGTACTGATTAGAGAAGGGCGGAATTCCGGATTCTGCCTTTTTTTCATTCCGTTTTCCGGATTCCGGATTCCGTGAAAAAATGTTTTTTTTCCGTTTTCCGGATTCCGAGTTCCCAAAATCCAATTCCGCCCAACTGTGAGTTGTAATACTTTATTCTCAATTGTTGTGAAAAGTATACTTTTTTGAACTCCTGCAAAAATTTTTGCGAACAGAGCGCATTTACATAATTTGATTCCCTCAAAAATGGTTAAAATTCCGTTTTCCGCATTCCGCATTCCGGACTCCGCCGTTTTTTTCATTCCGTTTTCCGAATTCCAGATTCCGTGCAAAAAAATTTTTTTTTCCGTTTTCCGGATTCCGGATTCCGAGTTCCAAAAATCCAATTCCGCCCTACTCTGGTACTGATCCGTCTGCCGACTAACGTTGATCAGTGATCATGTTGTCGAAGTGGGGTCATTCTCGGAAGAGCCGGTTTTCTTCATGTGCTATTGCACAACAACGCAGCGTATTTTTTTGCATTCCAAACAAGCAAAAAACCCAAAAGTGCATTATAAATGCGCTTCGCCAGACGCCCAAATCGACAAGATTACTGTAGCTGCTCACCGACAATGGATTTAGAGAGGGCGAGACAGGTGCTCTTTCTGCTCGCTCTTCCTCGATTTCGAAATGGAAAAAAAAACAACGCCGGCGAAACGAGAACGGTTTTTGTTTATTCTCTCGTTCCCCTTCCGCGGCCCGGTGCGTGTTTTCTGCGCGAAACGGGCGTGCCTGCCACTCCTCGTCTCGCACACTGCTTCATTAGAGACGAATCGTCACCCCCAGGCAAACAGGACACCCGAACATGCACACATAGACATTCCATTTCAAAAAAAAATGGACTTCACCACACTGTGCAAAAGCGGGACATATAGTTAGCGTGTTTGCCGAGAGATTCTCTCTCTTTCTCTGTCTCTCTGTTGCTCTCTGCTTCTCTCGAATAATTTTTGAATTCTAGACGAGGAAAATGGGAAAAGAATTGAAAGGGATCAAACTTAAAGCGCACGTGCTTAAAACGGCTAAGGATTCTCTATGAATAGAAATCCATCCCCGAGCACGTGTGCCACAGTGTTAAGAGCTCAGTGTTATCTGGATTCTTGGAGCGATGAGATGCTCGCCAGAGAGCGCATAAACAGTAAATCCTCCCTTTCAGACTTCCGTCTCTCCTGTGCTCTTTTTCAGCTTTTATGATAGAAAAAAAGGCATATTGCACGCTATATACATATGACAAGTGATCCCGATTAGCCTCGTTGCTGGAATTGAAATTTCCGTTTTTTTCAGCAATCCGCCTACGGTGTGTGTCTCCTGGTACTTCTGCTGGCAGCTCTGCCGCGTATCGTCGTCGTTCTCGCTGCTCCGCAAGCTGCTCCATTAATACCAATTGCATTTTATCTAGTGGGAACAACGCTGAACTTTTTCCATGTGAGTCGTGTGCTCAACTCTCTCGAGTGGCAGATTGGCCTGCTCCATTTTTGAATTTGGCATACTGCCAAAATTATTATCAGAAACTCATTTTTGAGCGGGGTTTTCAAAAATTGCTTTCCGATGCATGCTGTTTTTAAAGAAACTCTCGCCGCGAACACCGTATGAACACTGTTATTCGCCGAGCTATTCTACTATATACAGTTCCGTGCAAAATTATACGAACCGGGGTGATTTTTACCGAAACTCGACTTCGGATGATCCGATCGACCCCAAAGTTTCAGGGATTGAGAAAAACGCTTAAAAAATGAGTTTGAATAATAAATTACGGTAAGCAGTAACAGTTGCGGACTTATTTTTGAATTTTTCGAAAATCGGTAAAATCCGATTTTTTGGTTTTTTCCATTTTTTTAAAGTATTATCGTTCTTTTATGCATGAATGTTGTTATTTAAAATGGATAGACCACGTGGTTTACCTAATTTATCAGAATCTCAGCGAATGGCTATCATCCGTGATCGTTAGATGGGTCTGGACATGCCCACCCTCGCGAAGCAGTTCAAGACTTCTAAATCGGTTATCTGGGTAACTTTGAACACTCGAAACCGATAGAAAAGTACTAGAAGATGTTTGAAAACATTACCAGGAACTGACAGCATCATTGTCAGGATGTGCAAGAAAAATCCGCTGCTGACAAGTACGGACATCAACTCGGAAGTGAAGGGCCAATATGGAGTCGAGGTTAGTTTTTTGGACATTTCTCAAAAAATTTCAATCGATATGGCTTATAGGTTTTTAACGACAATGTCAAAAGACGTGTGCGTGATTCTGGACTCTTCGGAAGGCGCCCAGTGAAAAAGCAAATGATTTCCGAGAAGAACCGTCTGGCTCGATTGAAGTGTGAGAAGGATCATCTGCACTGGACACCTCAGCAGTGGAATTAGGTACTGTAAAGCGACGAATCGAAGTATTTGATGATTGGCTAGAAGGAATCACTCATGTACGACGTCCAGTTAACAAACGGTACAATCCCAAGTACCAGGTTCCGACTGTTAAGAACGGTGGTGGTAACGTCATGGTTTGGGGCTGCTTCCACGCCAAGTATAAGGACAAGTACGAAGTACAAGTACAGGGTACATGTACAAGGACATTTTGGAGAACGAAATGTTGCCATATGGAAGGTCTCAGATAGGTCGTGGTTGGTTGTTCCAACAAGACAACGATCCGAAACACTCTTCCCTCTTTTTCAAGGATTGGTTCGCACAGCGTCATGTCAACCTGGCTAAGCCAATCCGAATCCCATTGACCTGAATTCCATTGAGCATCTCTGGGAGGTCCTTGGCAGACGTTTGAAAGCCAGAAAAGCAAAAAATTGTACCGAAAAATTCGAGAAACTCAAGGAAGAATGGACCAAAATCCCACTTCAGACCCTGATGAACTTGATCGACTCGATGCCAAGAAGATGTGATGCCGTTATCAAAGCCAAAGGCATGACGACCAAGTATTAAGTTAATTTAATCATTTCGTATCATTTCCCCCAATCTTTAACTTGTCATGTTTGTTTTTTCTTACCATGAATATCAAAAATCAAAATATCCATTTTTTCAATTTTTTAATTTTTTTTCAAAAAAACTTTTTTTAAAAGTAAATTCGTTCTTTTGTTATTCAAACTCATTTTTAAAGCGTTTTCCTCAATTCCTGAAACTTTGGGCTCGATCGGATCATCCGAAGTCGAGTTTCGGTAAAAATCACCCCGGTTCGTATAATTTTGCACGGTACTGTACATACAGTACTGGCCATAAAGAATGCGCGTGGGCTTTTTTTTTTGGGATAACTTCGCTGGCACCTCTCCGATCGCTCTAAATTTTTTTGGCAGTGTTAGAACTGGTCTGAGTAACATATTCAGTAAGTTGTAGCTTCTAGATATAGATATAGAGAAACAATATAGGTAGTTTTGGAAAAAATCCAAAATTTGAGAAAATCGTGAAAAATGCACTTTTTTGAAACTTTTTAGAACAATGTTAGGAAAAAAAAAACATCGAAATATCTAACCAAAATACGGTTTTAAAATGTTTAATTCTTCGTTGGGTACCTTTTTGCATCGATAACAGCTTGGCAACGGCGTGACATGGACTCCAAAAGTGCCTTAATGACTGTGATTGGGATGCTCGCCCATGCTGCTTCAAGTTGAGCGAACTTCTGGTTTGCATTGGTGGTCGTTGTCTTGTTGAAAAACGAACGCTCTTCCAACTTTTGCTCTCGCCCATGGTCTCATCGTATTCTCCAAGATATCTTCATACACAAACCGATTCATGATTCCATTGATGCGTCTCAACGGGCCCATTGCAGTGTCTGAGAAGCACCGCCACACCATCACTGATCCGCGAGACACGGCAAAAACGGGATACAACCTGTGACGGGATACGCGAAAACGGGATACACGCAATTGCGCTCCACCGCACACACTTTTCGAACTGGAGTTTCAAATTGAAAATGTTGAGACAATTTTAACAGTAAAACTTGAGTTTTCTTTATTTATTTGAAGTTAGAAAAATTCGAACAAAAAATAACAATGTAAGTGTGAACAAGAAAAAAGAAGGAACAGGGAAAAATTTGTTCAAAAAATTTGTTTCTTTTTTCGAATTTTTCTAACTTATATAAATAAAGAAAACTCAAGTTTTACTGTTAAAATTGTCTCAACATTTCCAATTTGAAATTCCCGTTCGAAAAGTGTGTGCGGTGGAGCGCAATTGCGCGTATCCCGTTTTTGCCGTGTCTCCGATCCGCCTCCATGTTGACTGTGGGGTACTGGTACTTTGGGTCGTACCTGACACCAACTGCACGACGAACCCATTGAATTCCGCCCGTCCGTACCAAACAAATTGAACTTAGATTCGTCGCTCCAGACGTGATGCAATTTTATTTTCTGCAAGTTGTCGCGAGGGTGTTCCGCAGCTACAGTAGAATTTTCACACGCGTAGTTATCCAAAAAAAAAAGCCCGCAGACATTCTTCATGGCCAGTACTGTATAAACTACTGTTTCGGCATCGCCACACAACGAAAAATGCGGCCGGATATTGTTAGATTGGCGCGAAACTGACGAATTCAAAATGTTAAACTAACTCCTGGAAATGGTAGAAATTCTAGAAAAACCAAAAGATTAAACAAATCGTGAAGCGTTATTCTGGACTCTTGTTGTCAGGGAAAATATTTTGAAAAAAATACGAAATCGGGTTGCTGGTCGATCCTCAATTTTGCAATTGTTTGGCACAGAGCTGTTCGTATCACGCACGAGTTATGGAGTCGACACTCAGCTGGCGTGACGCGAACCGTGGAACAATGGGCTCACAATGAAGGTTTCGCTTCGCAAGCCCGTAAAAAAGCGGTATTTTTCTCCGGCTACGTGAGAGAGCTCCGCACTGATTCCAGGTTTGTCCGCACCCCCCCCCCATAAGCTCACGCCTCCCCATGGGTACTTCCTAATTCGAAGTTGCTTTTTTTCAGTAATTTGAAATGAAAATTCACAAATCTGTGATATTAAAGGGGAAACCATTCGATATAATCCAGGTTTGCGCCACCTTTGTCTGTAATTTCTCTTGTGGTATTGAACGTCCGATGGAACGAGAACGAAGGAGACTCCGGAAGCGTGTCAGCATTGGGGCGCTTGCGCGGCTTGTCAGTTGAAGGTGTCGAGCGAGTGCTTGAACTCAAAATCCAGAAATTTTATTTCGAAATTCCGAAAAATTTTCGGAATTTTAAGAGTCTGATTACGGGCCTCCTACATTTTAAATAACAGACCTATGATTGGTGACCAGTGTGTGTCTTTCGATTTTACCGTATCGATTCTTGGGTAAAATCGGTTAAGAATCGATACCACATTTTTCGATTATTTTTCGATTCTTTACCGATTCCGGCTAAACCACTCACACAAGCGTAATTTCGGAGTTATTTTTTCATTTGCCTTTTCGTTTTTTGTTTCAAAAGACATTTTTTTGCGGTTTGAAAGTGACCAACGACACTCCGAAATAACGCTTGTGTGAGTGGTTTAGCCGGAATCGGTAAAGAATCGAAAAAGAATCGAAAAAGAATCGAAAAATGTGGTATCGATTCCTTTAAAATTTCGATTCTTCCAACAATACCGATTCTTGCTCGATAACTTGGAATCGAAAAAGAATCGAAGAATCGTTTCGATTCTAAATACCGATTTTTAATCGGTACTTAATCGGTACTTTTTTCGGAACAAAGAATCGATGAATTCACCGAACCGGGATCAAGGACACGTACTGTTGGTGACTACTGAAAATTACAGCTATACGTGTACTGGCACTGGTATTGGCACGTGAGCGCCATGTGGAACTCGGTGGTCCGAGTGAAATTCGGGCAACGTCTTGAGAATGCAAACAATCGGAGTCGACGGGATAAGCCAAGAGTTCCGAAGGAAGAAATCGACGATGCTGTGCTGCATTATGTGCCTGGCAACAAGCCAATAGAGCAGAATCACGTGCAGCAAAATCATGTGTCGATGGAGCACAACTTGGAGCCGAAGGTTCGCAGTTTGAAAATAAATAAAAGTGGGAAACCAAGATTATTATTTTTTAGCTGAAATTTAAATTGTCTTTTTGTTCTTTAATTAGACGCCGCCCCTTTTTGATGTGTTTCAAGAAAGCATTTTGCAGGTCATCTTTCCCCCATGCACAAGTCCTAGCCGTCTGGGAAACCATTTTTCATCCACTCCTCCCCAACCAGAACGTCGTCGTCGTCGTTCCTCTCCAGAAGCTCTTCTAACGACATCTTCCAGAAGGCTTCTGCCATCAAACAACATTCATGATCCGCAGCCACGACATAGCGCCATTCATCACGACGGCCAACAAGCTCACCATCGACAACGGAGACGTCTCAGTGAAGACGAAGAATACGACGAATCGGAAGAAGGCGATGAATCCGACATTGAAGAGATGCCGACTCCGCCCCCGCCGATTTACGCGACACGCTTGAATCGAGATTCATGGGAGAATCGAATGCTGCGTACAGGGGGCGGCCGAAGGCGGTTGCCCGAGACGCCGAATCTGCCAAAGCACGGAGAACTTCCGCGGATATTCAGCATTTCGCACACCAACGTTTAGGGATTCTGGATGTTTATTCGCGAATTTGAATTTTTATTTGTAACATTATACATTATGAGTAACGCGTCTAGAGTAATTCGAGTAGAACGCAAACATTTTTTTTTCACGAGCCCCTTCCTTTCATTTTGATCTTCTTTCATGTCCCGCGTGATTATTATTTTACATAAAATCAACAATTTTTCTGCTTATCATCTTGTCTGAAATCTCTTAAAATCCACATTTTCAAAGAAAAGTCGGATGAAAGATGTCCACCCGATTTCCCGTTCCGAAATCCCAGTTTCTGTGGAGCACATTTGCACACCGGACACATGAGCCGAGCCGACTCCCTCCTAGTCGCCTTAAAAACTGGAGCTGCACTTCAAAGTTTATGTTTCTCGAGAAAAAATTTTCGAGAAATTCTCGAAAAAAAATTTCGATGAAAATAATAATAAACTAGTTCGAACGACACTCCGAAAAAAGCGTTGTTTATCGTATTTCCAATCAAATCATTTTTCGCGATTTCCCGAAAATTTTCGAGAATTCTCGAGAAATCAACGAGAAAAGAATTTTTTCGGAAATTTTTCGAAAAACGCATTTTTCGAGAAATCATTTTTCGAAACGACACACTGACTGTTACAGTAATCGAGATTGTTCCAGGACCATTAAACGGCTTTTCGAGTTTGTTTGAAATATAGGCACATTGCAGTTAAGGGTTACCGGAAATTTAACAACTTCGAACGGTTTAGCACTAGTCGTGTCAAGGTCGAATATTGTTGTAATCCTGGCTTTCCATTTGACTGTGACAGTAATCCCGATCGCTGTGGGACCGCTACGCGGCAAAGTCAAATTTCGATACGATTTCTTCATATTTTCAGCTTATGGATGTTGCAGAATACCGTTTACAGTCAGTCCAAGTTGAAGGTCAGGATTATACGAATATTCCACTTATGATTCCAGTGGCCGTGGCCTAGAAATAACATTGCTTCATTGATATCATTTGGGTATCCAGCGAAAATTAACGGGGAAACCTAAATCTATGTAAAGGGAGGGAGGGATTAAAGAAAATATAAAGAGAAGACCGCACATCCTATTTTAAGGTTTCTATACCAAAAGACGCTCATTTCTTCTCCTTATTCTTATTTTACTTTCCCGGATGAATGCAATAAACGCTTTCATTTAAATTTTTAGCGCTGATGGACAATCACTGCAAATGCGCTCTGCGAAAGATTTGAATTATGCGCGAAATTTACATTTTTTTTAGCCCCACACTTTGAAAGATTTTCAAAGTTTCAGAAGTTTGAGATATCAATGCCAGCTGTAGCGCGCTAGTTATAGCCGAAGAGCACCTTCGAGAGCTCATTTATCCACAAACCGAAGCATTTTTCTGGCTTTTACGAGCGATATGCTAAAAATGTTTATTTTTTCATTTATTTATAATCTTTGCTATTTCGTCCAGGCTCCTTACATGCAGCTCTCGCAACAAATTGTTTCTATTACACCAACACACAGATTTCATCAACTTTACACCCGTCCGCATCCTCTCGTATTCAATCTGAAAAACGTTCGTGTATTTAGAATAAGCTATACGAAAACAACGCATTCAATAGCACACGTTTCTTTTGAAATTCACTATCATTTCCGAAGAATACTTGCAGTAGAATTTGTCTTCCAATAGCCTAAGCCCAAGCCTAACTAGCCTTAACAACCTTCCCTAGTAAGTGCAAAATCTACTACTATGATGCACCAATTATTAAAATAGTATGATTAATTGAAAACATCAGAGTCATAGAAAATTCAATAAATTTTGAAATAACTTTTTAGTCTATAAGTTTGAAGAATTCTTTTTTTAATAGCCAGCGATGAAGAGCACCTTGTATTAAATTTTTCCGATTTTTTTCAAAAATACCGTGAAGACTTTTAATTATTTAATTGGTACGGAGAAACCGTAACATTACCCACATATACATTGAATTTGAGGACAATAAAGTGCATATATATCACGAAAAATTGGGGTTATTTAAGAAAAGAGCACTTCTAATGAACCACATTAATCTCATGCCGAGGCACGATTAACATTTTATGGCGGGAAAAGATTCAGAAACTTTCAAATTCTGTCCAAAGAACCTGTTCATACGTTCAAAGATCTTGGCACATTTAGTATGAAAGTATTATAGGCGCTTTCGGCTTCGATGGTACCTTTGCCATTACACTTCTCGAACTTGATTTCTGAAAAACATCTTAATAATTCACCTCTATTTGAAAGGAACATTTTCTCATCGGAAAAATATGATTTAAAAGGAAAAAAATGAAAAAAAAATGTATTCATTCTCTTTAACATACCCATTGTGTTATGCGAATAACAATTGAGGTTTTCGTTCGTCTTCGCCGGTCTCCATGGAGACACCCGTACCCCGATTATTACGGGAGCAAGAGACGACGGAGCCTGAGAAGCGGGTCATTGTTGAAATGACAAATATCTACGTTTGGGTACGCACTGCCCGTTCCCTTCATTTCTTTTATCCAATTGCCGAAGTGGACACGGATTCTTTTGGAATTTATTACGATCTGTGTCTGGAAGTCGTTGCATCACGGCAGAGTTGCGGCGATAAGATAAGGTTAGTGATAGCCAAAAAAATTTAATATTCTTCTAAGTTCGCAAGAAATTCAAAACGATCAGCGTAAACTTTAATTTGAAAAAAAAACATTCCACATTGGCCATAGAGCGCATCGTCATTTTTCAGTGCAATTTTTACTACATTTAAAATAGAGATCACAGAAAATTCTCCAATATTAATCGAACTACTTAGTAAAAAATTTCGGTGAGGCTTAGAAATAGTTTTTTTTGCTTTCCGCGGATTAATTTTGAGATTATTTGCATTACTTAGATCAGTAAATAAGGTTTCAAGTATATAAACATGTTATGCCACGTGGAAAATCGGTAAAACACTAAAACAGCATGGCAGAAATTATTTATTGGCCTAAAATTGTCCAAAAATAATTAATTATTTCGAACGACTTTTTAAAAATCACTTTTGCTGTTTTTGTATATATTTCTAGGACGAGAAATAACTAGTGAAAATTGGTTATGTGCAAATGAAAAATGAAAGAAGACGAAGACAACACTAGTAACTGCATTCATTGGAAAAACTTATGAAAATTAACAGAAAACGCATAAAAATCGAAATACATATAATTTCGAACTTATTTTCAACCGTTTTCACCGATGGCTCCGTCACGCGCCCGGACTAAGATATGAATAATGAAACAATTCAGAATACCGGGGCAGCTGATAGAAATTCCTTGGCACTAACTTCTAATTTTTTAATAATAAAAATTTATTTAATGAAAACGAGATAAATGAAAGAAAAATATTGAACAAAAGTTGAAATAAAAGTGGTTTAAAACTATAGAATATAATCGCTTACGCACATTCTGGTTATTACTTTGATTTCTATTGAGGAGGAATCTTTCCACTACAAAACTGATTCGCGCATTGATTTTGGTGGAATATTTGAATAAATAGAAACAAATAGTGAAAATCTGCCTGGAATAGCGAACATTTAAAAATTAATTTAGGCTAATTTGTGTAGATTTACGAAGATAAATTATGCACCAGTGAGTTGCTTCGGAGTGTCGTAGTTTCTTTTTGAGGAACTAAAAAACAGGGCGGGCCCAGAACAATGCTACTACTATGGCCACCACCATTGGAATTTTTTGATTTCTTCGCATATTTTTTCTCCAAATAAATTTAGCGCTTACTTCAACATCAGAACATCAAGTTTTATAGAGTTATTCATAAAAATGCAATTGTGTTTTTCATGAATAACCCCATTAGTTATGCTTTTCTTTGAATGACTCATATATTTCGAAATGTTTCAGCTTCAATGATTTTGAAATTCTTTGCAAAAATCGAATATCAGAAGAATATTTGGAAGCGATTTTTCAGAATGCTGTTGAACGAGGAGACGTGAGTCATTGTCTTATTAAAGAATATCGAAAATTCGAAAATTTGCAGCAAACCGCCAGCGTCAAATTGCTCACGTTATCTCTTCTCTTTGGCGGTCTTCAACAAAAAACTTCCGATCTGAAAATATGCAATAGGGCGGACATAGTTTTAACAAGAATAGGAAAATATTTTGGTAAATAATTATTTTCATTTAATGGAATGCCATTCGAAGCTTAGTAGTCGTGCATTTCTATCCTGCAGTTCTAATGCTTCGAATTAAAAAAATCCTGTTCATTTTTTGTTTACGATAGCATAGACACTACTTAATTGGAGACTTTACGTTAATTTCTCATAAATTTGTTTTTTTTTCAGGCCAGATATTCAAGCTTCTGTTCCAGCTGGATGCGGGAAAACGAATGCAAGATAGAGAAATTGTGGAAGCTATTGCCGGCGGGCAGGTGGGAAAAGTTTCCATTTTGAAGCTGATTTGAGTTAACCCTTGAGCAGCGTGTCTTGCCGCCAACGCCGTTATGTTTCAGGGCGGGGCTTCTGTCGCCAATCGTGGCGAGATCAGTTGTTGTTTTTTCTTCCAGCGAAGCGAAAGTTTCCGCTTTTACATACGCTTCTTCGATTCTCGTGGCCATATATGTACATACCGTAAAACCTCTAATAGATTTGCACCCCTATTTGATTTGCGCCCCCAATAGTATTGCCCCGCCAAGACAAGCTTGAACAATAGTATTGCACCCCCTAATTGACTTGCGCCCCTAATAGTACTGCCTCCCTAATTATCTTGCCCCTTCGTGATGAAACAATCGGCGCCACGACAGATTTTTTAAATCCAAGTTTGAGGTTTGAGAACTGTAAACCACCCATACGCCTTTCGATAGTGAAAAGAGAGCGAACCAATTTAGATTAATTATTTTTTCCTTATTTCATATTTTTTTATCATTATTTCTTTTTTTTTGTTTGTTTATCTTCTATTTTTTAAATGTTTTTCTCGATCACGTATTTGACCTCCAGATGAATAATTCGAAAAAATTGTAGAATTTTTGACTTTATGTTGAAAAACTGATGATCCAAAATAACTATAACTAAGGTTTTTTCCTATAATGAAACGGCGGGTTATTTGGATTTCTCAAATAGTTTGACTATCGATGAATTGGGAGCAAAGTAGGTTAAACAAAAAAAAAATATGAATTAAGAAGTAATTCAGATCTCCGCAACTATAACTAGATATAACAAGCATTATATCTCTGTCATGCTTACTGCTCGCTCGGACGGATTCAATTGTCGTCCGTTTGTTTTGTTTCCGAAGAAAATGTTCTATTGCATCGATTATTAAAAAGTTTGGTTTGTCGATGGAGCTGTCATGGTCAGAGAGAACATTTTTCAATGATGAGACCACAGAGCATTACCTTAAATCTATCACCGGAATCACTTTGTTTGGAAAGAGGCTGTTAGTCTGGGATTCATATCGTACATATCGTTGCCACATTAACACGGATACCAAGAAAATGATGAAAACCCTACGTGTTGATATGGCTGTGATCCCTGGAGGGACCACTAAATTCATTCTGGTTTCTAGCATTCCAACAGGATTTTAATCATAGGCACCAGATATGTATTAGAACAGTCCGTTTAAAAGTATGAGAGTTGGATGATTCGCAGAGTCAAGTCGTGCACAGACTCAGGAAACATTCGTCCTCCTCCACAATGGAAATTTATTTACAATGGATTTTGGACGCTTGGAAACAGTTACCAGAATCTTTGATCAAAAAATCTTTCTTAGGATGTGGGTTGAAGAATGCTACGGACGGATCCGAAGATTTCAAAATTCATTGTTTCAAAGACGAAGGCATAATACCAGAGGGATTAGAACTGAGAAAGAGAAAAAGCTGCCCAGCCATTTTATTTAAGTTCAGTTGCCGATCTTATTAGTGATATTGACTTACAAGGCGAAAAAACGAAGAAAGTTAAGATTATGACGAATTGGACATTTCCATTGATTTTTGTTCATAATTTTTGTATGCTCGATTCTCATTGCTTACGTTCTACTTTTTGTTGTTTTTTAAGTGGAACTCTTGCCGTTTTCTTACTGAAAGTCTTGCCATTTCTGACTGAAACTTTTTTGAAAATCGTAATAAATTCTTATTGTTTTGAAAAGTCGACAGGAAAAAACAACGAGAAAAATAGCTTTTGAACAATAGTATTGCACCCCTATTTGATTTGCGCCCCTAATAGTATGGCCCCGCAGAGACAAACTTGAACAATAGTATTGCATGCAACTCTATTTGAGTTTTTACGGTAGCTTACTTACCTAGTTAGTCGATCCGTAACTCGCTTGTGTGGGCGCGGATCACTGATATAACTCTCGTGGGTTTTCCGTATAACTCCGGTGCTCTTCTGAGAACCCCTCTCTAGAAAGATCTAGGGAGAAAAACTTCTTCTCTCTAGATCCTTCTAGAGAGGGGTTCCTTGGTGTAGTGAATGAATATTAGTAGTTTCTAATACAGAGTTTATTATAGGATTAATAGGCATAAAATAAAGAATAATAAGAATAGATAAAATAGAATAAAAGGGGGAGATCAATTTAGCCACACCAAGGCCTCACCATTCTCTTGCGAGTCTCAACCACCAACTGACTAGCAATCCTCCTCTGTCCGTCCTCCTGCTACACGGGGTCAGTAGGCGTGGTCATAGTTACATAGCTACAACCACTGAGCCTAGAGTGTTCTGTATGTTCTTCATGTGCGCGGGGTGACGAGGCGAGTCCGACTGTTACACAGCTAATCATGCCTTGCGATCTTGGGCGATGGTGGTCCATAAAGTTGTCAGTCGATTTCCTCGGTAGATTGAAACTTCTTTTGGTAGTGAGTCGGGTCATCTCATGGGGGTCGTCCGACAGGTCGTTTTTGGTCTCGAGGAATCCATAAAGGACCTGTAACGACCTATACATATCAAAACAGTAACATCGTGAAAAATGTTTCCTTACTTATATATTTTCATTTAAAACATTACATTTAATTCTGCCCCCAAATCTGTTACTTGTCTGTACAACAAAATATTTTGACGGATTTTTAAATATTCAGCGGCATGCAGGACAAGAGATATCTCGTTGCCCGTGAACTGAGCTCGGCGAAGAAGGGTTCATAAACAATAAGCGCTAGACTCGAATGAATTCATAAATGTTAACCCATTTTTGTATTTGGAAGATTGTATTCTTTCTTTCTCAGGGCTACGAATTCCTCGACACCCTTTTCGAAGGCACTGTGAAACGCAGACATGGGAATTCGAATCATCACGGAGTCCGCCCTTTGTCACACATTATACCCCTAATCATGGAAAAATCGAATAGCATTTCGCTGCCATTTCTTTGCAATGAAATCCGCCGTCATCTGATCAAAGATCCTTATCACATTGATGAATTTTTGACTGATAAGACGCATCAAGTATCGACCACCGCCAGAAGAACAACATTGGCTCATAATAGCAGAAGAGTTGTCCACTTGCATTATATCAACAAGATAGAAGTGCTCAGGAAAGATGAATTTGCAAATATTCATTTAAGAATTTGCCATGATAAACCCAAAGCGTCGTTCATTTTCGCTCCGTTGAGGTTTGTTCTTTAAAAAATTTACTTTGGAACAATCTAATATAATGACAGCGTATGATATTCCACTTAAAATTTGATAAACCCTTTATTTATCATGGCAAATGTGTCCAGGCGAGGATGATTAAAATCGCAACGAAAAAAACTTATATTAGAGAAAATGCCCCTTTTGGAAAAGGTCCCTGATTTCTAACTTCTAGGGTGCCGTGTCGGTGACCCTAACCGGATTGATGGCAACCCATCTGGGAACAACTTTCCCGTTGAGAATATCAAGGCCGCGAAATTGTTTCCCATGAAGTATAGCTAAAAGAATTATGCCAATTATGCTCCATCAGTGCTCAAAAAATAATTCCATAAGATGTTCTTAAGGAAGAGCTACCTGGGTCGTAGCCCATTTGAAAATGTAGTTACTTGCTTATTTAGTCACTTAGTCGATCCGTCATTCGCCTTTGTGGGCGCGGATCGCAGCTAACCACGACTTGCGATCTTGGGCGATAGTGGCCCATGAAGTAGTCAGTTGATTTTCTCGGTATATTGAGACTTCCTTCCGTCTTCCGAACAACGAATTCCGAAAAAGGGAAAAGAAATTTTAAAATGTAGGCAGAAGAATTGCATCTCATTTTCGCAAAAACCACAACAGTGGAGTCAAAAAACTTTTTTTTTCAGATTTTCTTGATATTTTGATGCAGAAAAAGCAACTTAGCTATATAAGATGAACCCCAAACTCTATTCGGTAATTTGTAAGAATATGTCGGACCCTGGAAAATGCTTATCTAATTGTAAAAGTTTTGGCAGTGTTCAGTTCTTCGATAAATAGCGTTTCTAATTCTGAAATGTCAAAGAATGTGTGTAAACACCGTGCGAACAGATTGCAGTACTTATTATCGTATCGCGAGTACGTGGTTTGTCGTATAGAGGCGGGGTTTGGGTCTCGTTAGGAGATAGCGCGTTTTAACGCCCCAATTTAAAAATTGTAAGGAAGCGCACACACTGCGTATGTGATTTCTTTTCGAAAATTGAAGCGAAATTTGACAATAAAATTTAATTTAAAAAAAAAATGATTTTCGAAGCAAAATATAAATAGAAAAAATTCCTATATTCGCTTCAATTTTCGAAAAGAAATCACATACGCAGTGTGTGCGCTTCCTTACAATTTTTAAATTGGCACGTTAAAACGCGCTATCCCCTAACGAGACCCAAACACCGCCACTATACGACAAACCACGTACTCGCGATCCGATAATACCATACTTTTCTTTCAAAAATGTATTTTTTAAAATTTTTTTCTAATATATTTTTAATGTTAATATTTTGCTCTAAGACCGCGAAAAGTGCTAAAAAGAACAAAAACAGTTTCGATAAAAGGATTGAGACTTCTTTCAAGAACCTTCCAGAAAACACTTCTTGATTCGCTTTTTATTGTATTTTGTTGGTATTGATTAAAATGAAAGACATATGTAGCCCGTTCCACTGTACTACCTAAAAATCGGTAAGGCCGGCGCGTCAGAAAAGCTGCATTGATTTTATCATGCAGCATTCATGACAAAACGAAAAAAATGGCTTAACCCTGACGCTCGTGATAAGAAGTATGCGGAACAAATTTAACTGATTTTCTACATGTTTTGATAATTTCCTCAATAAAAACCGTGTACCTAGCAAAATTTGTTGCTTCAGATGTTAAATATATTACCTAAAATATCGGTAGATTGCTGAAAATCCTGAAAGCTAGGGAAAATTTAAAAACAAATGACGTGAACCGACGGAAGCTAATAAAAAAATTCGAGTGAATAGAATGAACTTAGGATACTATTTCCATTTCTTTTTTTTAATCGAAAATCTCGTTAAAAGCTTGGAATTCAACTAATTAGCCATAAAAGTCGAGAAATATCTGAATTTATTAGAAACATTCAGTTAGAATGAGCAATAATCTATGAATTGGAGTTTATGTAAATATGTATTTTTTCATTTTTTGTATGATACGAAACGAAAAATAAACGAGAAAACTAACAAAAAAGGTTGTCTTCAACCAGATAGTCGTGGTGGCCGTCGTTGATTTTCCGATGCGCCGATCCTCCCACTAAAGCGCGAGATAAACGCGAATTTTTACATTCCTAGTAGATCTTAATTTTACAGAAGCGAGACAGTATTTATCGACAGTCTGACATACACAAAATGGATAGTGCTCGGTGCGGTCTGTGGTCTTGTAGTTGTAAAAAACTGCCAGACAACGCGCATTTCTGTCAGCTGCGATCAATTGATTGTATTAAGCTCCAAAAATTTGGAGATTTATTCAATGTCGCCCAAGAAGCCGATCATTTTGAATAGCTCTTCCATCACTTTTGCACCGTTGAACACAACGTACGAGGTTGGCCAGTTCGTTCATTTCGAATTTAGGATTATTAATTTTTTAGGGACAGGAAGAGTTTCTAGATGAAAACGGGCACAGTTTCAATAACAACACTGTTTTGAAGGAGCCGATAAACGTATGATTTAGAGTTCATGGCATTCAGGCATACAGATAGAATATTTTCAGTTCGGTGACGGTTCGTGGAAACTAATGGAGACTTCTAAATTTGTATGTCAGCATACACCATTGAATACAACTACAAAACAATTTGAGGTTAGATTTAAAAATAACATAATTGTCTGCGAAATACCTAATTTTTTGTAGAGCCTTATAAACTCCCTGCCCGAAGAGTACCGTTTGGCGCATTACCGTAACACTACAGATACTCAAAAATTGATGGCGACGGAAGCGGAACGGAATCGAATTGCAGATGTGGCATCGAATTTCGATATGCTTTATTTAAAGTCAAAGATGGAGAAAAA
This sequence comes from Caenorhabditis inopinata, assembly GCA_003052745.1. Taxonomy (NCBI): domain Eukaryota; kingdom Metazoa; phylum Nematoda; class Chromadorea; order Rhabditida; family Rhabditidae; genus Caenorhabditis; species Caenorhabditis inopinata. The sequence goes on along the minus strand of AP018151.1, from coordinate 13,104,348 downwards.
TCGCGTCGATGGAGACGATTAACGAATTATGTGTGATAAATTATTAATGTGATAACATCTACATATTTTGTGATTTTTGGCCTGTAATACTTGTTATTGATGTAGGTAATTTGTGATTATTGACGCTCGTTTACTCATAGCTCAGAGAAGAGAAATATTGACAGGTATTGTGTTCTTTTTCTTGTAAGAAATTAAATAATTGTTCGATTTGGTAATTTCCAAGAATCGTCCCCCACCCGACAACCGCCCCCTCCATCGATAATAGCCCCCCAACCAGCGTTATTCATTATCAATATTGATGGGGGATAATTACTGTAAGGGGGCTTCTATACGAAGTCGTTATCCAATATTAATCCCCCGCCAGTTGAAATGGGGGGGAACATATGGGTCCTAGGTAATCTACAATAATCAACCCCCAACAAACAGTACTAATCCCCCCCCCCCACTAGAAGACCCAGGAATGATCCCCCTTCCAATATTTCCATGAGATTCAGACGAAATGAAAATGAAACTAGTTCATGATGCCACGTAAAAATCGGAAATAATTATGAAAATTGTAAAAATTGTTGGAAAAAACTGACGTTAGGGGAAGGTGTGGGGGGTCATTCCACAGTCTTCCACCGGGGGGTCACTCTTATATTAAACGGGGGAGAGTTATTGTATTATACCTTCGATTTAAAAAACTTCGAAAATCTCTCCCATAAGCAGCAAAGAAGTTGTTACGTATTGAATTGAATTGTGCATCAAGTCCTCTATAGTACGTTTTTATTATAACAGACTCAGGAAGAGGCCATCGAATGAGCAGAATGCGCAATGAGACTATGTCCGATTTATGTGAATTAGGTGCGCTAGAAATTTGAATTATGTAGACGAGAAACGAGTTGCAAGGATCGAATTAAAAAAAACTAATTTCAAAACTAAAAGCACTAGAACTGAACATTTTTGATTCCGATTTTAGCATCACCAGAACGCTGCCTACTTGATGAATAATCGTTTTCCACTTAATAATACAAGTCGATGATATTCAATAGCATCAGTTATTATTTATTTCACCGACAAATCTCAATCTGTCGTTTATCTTGGCTTATGAGTTCCCACTTTTCACTACTTCTGAAGAAAATTCCTTTGTGGGAGAGGTATCGAATTCCAAAAGTCAATTGACGGAGCATACTGAACATAAATATGTTAACGCGTGAGTATTTCGAAAAATAAAAACATGAGAATTAGCTGAAAATTTCAGAAAATTTTACAAACAAATATAAACGGTTAGGGAGTGGAATTACTGTGTGAAACAATAAGAGACGCAGAGCGTTATCGTCAAGTACGCCTCGGTGCAATCCGTATTTTATTTCGAAATTTCGGATTCTTAATCGAATGTTAAAAATGTTTTCTGTGTTTCGTATAAAGTTTTTGTTTGTTTTTAAAACAATTGTTTTTGTAAATCAATAAAATATAATAATTGACATGAATCATAGAAATCCGCTCCCGTCATCATTTACTATCAGACTAAGGGTTTTGACGAACCATTTTGTGATCGCATACCTATAGGGCTTTAGAACTATCTTTTTCAAAAAAAATATCCGTATAACATGAATTTTCTAACAACAACGCATGGTTTTCACCAATATAGTACAATTTTTTCCATATCGACTTGCAGCTAATCATTATCCTAACTTAATCTATAAAAAGATGTCAATGGACTATGGAGTGCACGAGGACGGATATAAATCTATAAATAAATCTACAAAACTGTCTTAACAACGATATAAACAGTCAAAATTTTGCTGATATAGCAATTTAGATGCCCGTGTATCACATGTCAAAAACCAGCTTTAAATGTGCAAAACTACAACTTTAATAGACATTGTTTTCCAATTTTTCTAATGGGGTTATTCATGAAAATCACGAAAAGCATTTTAATACAAAAGAATGCATTTTTTGCATTAAAATGCAATTGGGCTTTTCATGAATAACCCCATAAGACATTGCAGATTGATTTTAGCAAAAATGGGGTTTATGGGTTTAGTTATAAAGCTCTACGCAATTTTGGATGTTAGTTTGCCTGATAGTTCGAGAACGCAATCCTTTTACTTCATTATCAGTTTAATGTCTTTATTGAGTTTCGTTAAGTCAGCATTATTTAGTCATATATTGAGAACAGTTTACACTATTCTTAGTTGTCCTGAAGAATGGGCAAGACTTGTCAGGGCAGTTCAATGGAATAGTTGGATCCGATAGATTGACAATGCGATTCTTCGAGCCAACTGGTTGAATGATATTGTTCCACAAGTGTTTAGCAACATTAGCATGACCGAGTTTCGAAAAGTGGAAGCAGTCAGGGGCGAACCACTCCAAATTCACCTCACCATCCGGTTTAAGTGGGGGGATCGTGATGTCATTGAAGAACGGCTGAACGACAAAAGTGAAGTCGTCTGTGGTATCGAAGATTCCAGAATCCTGAATCTCTTGCTGGGCATCCATATAACGGTGGCAGGCGGCAGAGATATCAACATTGGTGAAGTTCTTGTTTTTTTCGCACGGACATTCGAAAACGTGGAGCCCGTCGCAGAAGTATTTGTCATGGTCGATTTGACGGAGCATACTCATGTCGAACATTCCAGTCATTGACACAATGGTTCTTCAAACAGAAAAATCTTAGGTGAGCGTGAAGAAAAATGGGCGGTATGGTAGTGGGGGGAGGGTCAATGGTTTTTAGTCATTTTTGGAGCTTTTTTCTTGATTTTTTTTCTGAAAATGTTTGTTGCTATTGTTAAAATATTTGTAAGTTGTTTTTTTCACGCGTGGCGCGCTTTAACGATGAGCAATTTTTGCAATTTTTTTGGATTTTTTTTTCGCTTATTAGTTAATAATAACTTAGTTTATCATATATATATAAATAAGACCGCAGCTGATGCACTTCTCGACTTGAAGTAAGCCTAATTGTAAGCCTAAGATCATGTTTTTTTTAAATTAATTTTTATTGTCAAATTTCTTAAACTGTTTATTAAACTGAATAAGGTATTATTTACCGGAGTTTAAATGGTTTTTTTTCAATATTAATTTCAATATTTTTTTCAATATTATACAAATATAGAAAAAATTCCAATATTCGCTTCAATTTTCGAAAAGAAATCACAAACGCAGTGTGTGCGCTTCCTTACAATTTTTTAATTAGCGCGTTAAAACGGGCTATCCCCTAACGAGACCCAAACACCGCCACTATACGACAAACCACGTACTCGCAATCCGATAATACAGTGTGTCGTTTCGAAAAGTGGGTTTTTCGAAAAATTTTCGAGAAATTTTTTTCGTTGATTTCTCGAAAAAAAATTTTCGAGAAATCGCGAAAAATTATTTGAATAAAAATACGATAAACAACGCGCTTTGCGTTATTTCGGAGTGTCGTTCGAACTATTATCGCCGTAAAAAAGTTCCGACATTTTTTCGAGCCCGCGAAAATCGGGATTTGAATTTAGAGGCTCCTTATTTTTTCTTCTGAATTTTCAGAATTAAACTGGATTAAAAGAACGAAATTGTATTAATCGTGAATTTTTTTACAAGTTTCTTTGAATGTTTAAATATATCAATTTGCGTCATTTATTTTTTTTTTCGTTTCTTCTGATAAAAATATATCGCGCATAGCAAATGCGCTCTGATGATGAAATGGGCGGAGCCTCTAAATTCAAATCCCGATTTTCGCGGGCTCGAAAAAATGTCGGAACTTTTTTACGGCGATAATACTTTATTATTATTTTTCATCGAATTGTTTTTTTTTTCGAGAATTTTCGAAATTTTTCGAGAATTTCTCGAAAAATTCTTCGGAAATTTCTCGTGAAATTCTCAAGAAATGTTTCTCGTTGATTTTTCGGAAATTTTTCGAGAAATTCTCGAAAAATTCTCGAGAAATCAACAAGAAAAATTTATCGAGAATTTTTCGGAAAAATTTATCGAAATGCTTTCGAAACGACACACTGGTCACATAGTCATTTTCTTCTTTGTGCATATTTTCGTTGTCTGCCAATAAAATTGTTCTAAAAATTGCTAGTGTTATATTCGAGTATATCTAGTAACATTTTCAGAAAAAAAAAAGAAAAAAGCTCCTAAAATGACTGAAACCCATTGACCCTCCCCCCCCCCAAATACCATATCGCCGAAAAATGTACCTTGGTAAGTTATCTTTGAGAATTTGAATCGCGGTTATCACGTTCTGTTTCCATTGTGCTTTTGAGTGTCCGCCCTACAAAAATAAGCAACTTGCCATGTGTTAATGGTTTTCATTCCGGTTAACTCTGCCACATTATCTTATCATTCGAAAATTAACACGTGCTTCAAAAAAAGCTATTTTAATAGACATAAAACAACCCAGTTTTAGTGAGTTAAATGGCGGATGTCTGACTTTGTTATTCGGATTTTAATACGCTGTATTTAACGACAATTTAACCGGAAAGAAAGTGTCGCTTACGTTTTCGCGTTGAGAACAATACGCGCACATGTCGTTGGCTCCAATGAACACATTAATAAGTTTCCAGTCATTCTTGTAGTCGATCTGAATTTAAAAAAAAAACTTCAGTATAAAATAGGAATGCTAGTATCTACCTCCTTGTGAGTCTGAATAATATGTACCAATGCTCTGGCTTGAGTAATAATGTCGATAGCTTCTGCTCCGGGCACTGCTTGGTTCAGCTTGGAGATTTCCCAAACATTGGCACTTCCGATTCCAGTTGAATAGCCAATCAAACTTGGACTGAACTTTTTGAGCACATCTTAAAATGGCTTGACTTAACTTAAAAGAAAACTGTCATGGGTATTGCCTACTTGCAATAGTGACATGCTCATCAAGTGAATGGTCACCACCGCATTGGAATGCTAACCCTCTGTATTGGAGAATTACAGCCAATGGGTCTCCTTTCGGTGCTCCTGCTCCGTTTGCAGCCGTCAATGAGTCGCCGAGTGCTCCCAAAACGCTGATGTCGGCGAAACGAACGGAATGGGCAGACGTCGGTACTTTATTACTCCTAGAAATGAAGTCAATTAGATTTCGAAATGGGTGCCTCAGGTTGGTCTCAGATCTTAAAGTACGCCGTCATAGCCCCGACTTTATATTATCTATCCGCGAGCAGTGTGTCGCTTCGAAAAATTATTTCTCGAAGAATTTTTCGAGAAATCACGAAAAATTATTTGAATGGAAATACGATAAACACCGGGATTTGCGTTATTTCGGAGTGTCGTTCGAACTAGTTTATTATTATTTTTTATCGAAATGTTTTTTTTTCGAGAATTTTTCGGAAATTTCTCGAAAAATCTTTGAGAAATTTTTCGAGAAATCAACGAGAAACATTTTAAGAAACAATTTCTCGAAATGCTTTCGAAACGACACACTGTCCGCGAGTACGTGATTTTTCGTTTAGAGGCGGGGTTTGGGTCTCGTTAGGGGATAGCGCGTTTTAACGCGCCAATTTAAAAATTGTAATAAAACGCACACACTGCGTCTGTGATTTCTTTTCGAAAATTTAAGCGAATATTGGAATTGACAATAAAAATTAATTTAAAAAACATAATTTTCGAAGCAAAATACAGAAAAAATTCCAATATTCGCTTCAATTTTCGAAAAGAAATCACAAACGCAGTGTGTGCGCTTTCTTACAATTTTTAAATTAGCGCGTTGAAACACGCTATTCCCTAACGAGACCCAAACAGCGCCTTTAAACGAAAAATCACGTACTCGCGGATAGATAATATATTAAATAATACGATTTCGATGAAATTGAGAGGCACGCCGTTTTGAAATTTATAATTCAACGAGAGTAACGCTTTCATTTTAGCTATCTCGTCTCGTCTTCGTGTTTGCCTCGTCGTCTTGAATTCGTCTGACGCAGTGTGTTGAAAACTTTTTTTATTGCGTAAGACGAATGCAAGACGACCTTCTGTCTTCGTCTTTCGGGAAAGCCGTAAAAGAACCGGAAGCACATTTTAAAAGTTGGGGAAAATAGAGTAAAAAGAGCGAATTCTAAAAAAAGAATCAAATAAATCCTTGAAAAAAGAACTCACTTCTGATAAAGAGATGCATCACACTGCCATCCGGGGTATCCTAAATCGGGAAGAGCCGCCTGGGCAAACCCTAACGTAATAGTGAAGAATATTAGAGCGAATATCCGGGCCGCCATTTTCCAGAACAATCGCAGAACCGACTGGCGGTTTCCTTCAATTTCTCCGGTTCTTTATCTGTTATCAGCGCACGTGTTTGTCAGCATAGGAAAATTAAGATGCAAACTTTGAAATTTCCCGATTTTATGACTTTTCGAAATGAAGAATCAGGACATCTTTATCATTTTGGCCATTCCGAGTTTGACTTTCTGTTCCGCGAATTTAATTTTGGTAATAAAAGGTCAAAAATCAAGTTTTAATAACTCGACTCGAAAAATTGCAACAAAAAACGATATGTTCGTCAACACATTTAAGAGACAATGTCTGAGAGATTCGACCATAGCTCAACTGCCCATAGTCACAGTTTGAAAAAGTTGTTTCAATTGGTCTGATTTTTTATATAATGGGTACATGAGATGCCCTAAGTACAAAACCGTATTCAGAATTAGGCTCCGCCCCCTTCGAGTTGAGATACGGTAGGAGTGTTTCGAAAAAAAATTTTTTTTTCTTTTTTGAGATAACTTCGATTTCTTTTCTGGAACCGATAAGCGGTCACTTATGAAGCATTTTTGTAGTGGGGAACATTTTTCTAGCTTTTCTCCTTCCGACCAAAAAATTGAATTTTCGGAAAAAATGGTTTCATTTCCGTATTGTCGAAAAAAATATATTACCGGAAGTGAGATCTCATCAGAATTTTATACTTCAAAGTATGAGTTACAAGAATTCATAACTGGTTGGCCGCGGTTTGGGTGCACTAGTCATTTTTTTTAACGATTTTTGTCATTTTTCTACTATTTTGGTACCTTTTTCCCATTTTTTGGAAAAAAGGCGGCTGAACCGCGGCCAACCAGTTATGAATTCTTGTAACCCATACTCTGAAGTATAGAGTGCTGATGAGATCTCACTTCCGGTAATATATTTTTTTTCCACAATACGGAAATGAAACCATTTTTTTTCCGAAAATTCAATTTTTTGGTCGGAAGGAGAAAAGCTAGAAAAATGTTCTCCACTACAAAAATGTTTCATGAGTGACCGGTTATCGATTCCAGAAAAGAAATCGAAGTTATCTCAAAAAAGAAAAAAAAAATTTTTCGACACACCCCTACCGTATCTCAACTCGAAGGGGGCGGAGCCTAATTCTGAATACGGTTTTGTACTTAGGGCATCTCATGTACCCATTATATAAAAAATCAGATCAATTGAAACAACTTCTTTAGACTGTGACTGTGGGCAGTTGAGCTGTGGTCGAATCTCTCAGACATTGTCTCTTAATGTTTCTCAATGTCAGTAAAACTCACATTAAAATTCCTAATCGATGTGCACTTTTCTTTTATAATAGAAAGACAGCTCAATGAGCACGAGTAAGTCGCATTTTCTCGTTTCGCGTGTCACGTCTCTGAAAATGCCGATGGAACGATCCTCAACTTTAATCTGTCAATACAAACACAAATTTTAAAAATATCAAGAGAATCATCCATAAATCAAACAGCTTTTTTCCGCAAATATTGGAAAGTGTGAAATAGAAACGAGTGCTCCTCAGTGGTTACAGATTTCAAATGAGACTTGCAAAGGCTTAAATTTTAAGAAAAACAAGGTGCACAGCAGTGTGCTTCACCGGCTAAAAATTTCGCGATTAAGGGGTGAAAGCTAAAGGCTAATTGACCGGTTAATTAACCGACGGTTAACCGGTGAATTTTATTTTTTAATCGAAAAATTAATCGGTTAAATTAACCCACGGTTAACCGGGGAATTAACCGGGAAATTCACCTTCGGTTAATCGAGAGAGCACATCATCTAAAATCAAATTTTAGTCCATAAAAGTTAAATCCGGGAAAACCAACAAAAATATTGAAAAAAGAAAAAAAAACAACAACGACACTCCAATTATACGCGCGCGCGTTGTTTAGCAAAACTTCTCATCGGTTAACCGTTTCACCTGCGGTTAACCGGTTAAAATTTTTTTACTCGGTTAATTACCCGTGAAAAGCGGTGAATTTTTAACGGTTAATTCACCGATTAATTCACCAAAAACTCATTTAACCGTAGAAATTTTAACGGTGAAGCACACTAGTGCACAGCAATTCATAAAATAATGTTTCTCATGAGAAAGACAGGAATTCTTCATTGCTTTAGAGGCAACGAGTCTTGTCGACAAAAGTTTGTCGAAAAAACAAATAATTTTCAGTCACCCCGTTTTTTGAGTCAGTCGATTCAGAATCGGCCGTTCCGCAATTCCGCAAATTCCCAGTTATGAGAAGAATCGGAATTTCCGAATCGACCGGTTGCGTTGTTATGCCGCGTTCAAAGTTGATTTCCAGGAGAAATTTCCTGGAAAAAGGTTTTTTTTATCAGATTTACCGGAAGCTGTACTCGCGAATGTGTTCGAAATCTTCAACGATTTCTCCGTCAGAATCCTTCATTTGAGGAGAAATATTCAGAAAAAACAGCCGAAAATACCGAAAAAAGTTTAAAAAAAACTTTAAAAAATTGCGTTAAAAAGAGCCGTAAATTGTCAAACGCGGGGAGCATGTATTATTCATCCGCGCGGACGTGAGCCTTCGTTTAAAGGCGCAACGAATTAACTGTTTGGGTCTCGTTAGGGGATAGCGCGTTAAATAGCGGATAGCGTGTGCGCTTTCTTACAATTTAACGCGCTATCCCCTAACGACCCAAACAGTTAATTCGTTGCGCCTTTAAACGAAGGCTCACGTTCTCGCGGATGGATAATAGCTCGCATAGTAGAAACTTATGTTTAAAGGTATCAAATAAAATTCCGACAAAAAACATGTATTTACATGAAAAAGTCGTTCAGCAAATTGCCGAAAACGGGTTGAAGCACGTAGGCCAAAAATTGCACTGACTTGTTGTCGTTCCCGCGAGGCACTGTAGGCTCGGTTAAATGCCGCTTGGGTCTCGACGCGCCCTCGATTACGGTGAATGGTGGGGCGTGGCGTATTTTTGAACAGACGTTTTGGCGGGAAGCATTCAAATTGGACCGAATTTGATGGAGAAAAATGATAGAACTATGAGGATTTTTTTTTGATTTTTTTTCTGAAAATGTTTGTTGCTATTATTAAAATATTTGTGAGTTGTTTTTTTTTTCACCCGTGACGCTTACTCTTGGCACAAAAACTACGATTCCACTTTTTTTCACGCGTGGCGCGCTTTAACGATGAGCAATTTTTGCAATTTTTTTTGGATTTTTTTTTTTTGCTTATTAGTTAATAATAACTTAGTTAATCAGAGATATGAATAGGACGGCAGCTGATGCACTTCTCGACTTGAAGTAAGCCTAAGCCTAAGACTAAGCCTAAGCCTAAGCCTAAGCCTAAGCCTAAGCCTAAGCCTAAGCCAAAGTGTTGCCTCAAAAAAATTTATGGGATGATCATTACTTTGAGGCGCTGTGGCATTTCAAATATCATAATGAAGCGAAATTTTAAGAAATATGTGCCGGAATCGCCAAGAAATATCCAGTCACATACAGTGTGTCGTTTCGAAAAATAATTTCTCGAAAAATGGGTTTTTCGAAAAATTTTCGAGAAATTTTTCTCGTTGATTTCTCGAGAATTTTTCGAGAATTTTCGAAATTTTTCGAGAATTTCTCGAAAAAAATTGGTAATTTCCAAGAATCGCCCCCCACCCTACAACCGCCCCCCCCCAACCAACGTTATTCATGATCAAAACTGATTTGGGGGATAATTACTGTAGGGGGGGGGGGCTTCTATACAAAGTCGTTATCCAATATTAATCCCCCGCCAGTTGAAATGGGGGAGGGAACATTTGGATCCTAGGTAATTTATAATAATCAACCCCCAACAAACAGTACTAATCCCCCCCCCCCCACCAGAAGATCCAGGAATGACCCCCCCTTCCAATATTTCCATGAGATTCAGACGAAATGAAATGAAAAAATGAAAATGAAACTAGTTCATGATCCCACGTAAAAATCGAAAATAATTATGAAAATTGTAAAAATTGGTGGAAAAAACTGATGTTAAGGGAAGGGGTGGGGGATCATTCCACAGTCTTCCACCGGGGGGGTACTCTTACAACATTTTCTGCTCTCCCATTCCGCATCACCTCGCGGAGAAGGGCTACCACTCACTTGCCGTGGCTGACCTACGGCTCTTGCGCAATATACGCCTCATTGTTTCCGAATGAACAGACAGCTGATGGGCGGGGCCTCTTTACTGCGTCTCTTATATTTCATGATATTTAGCACAGGTCTTCTTCCATGTGGGGTCGAATGGACAGCCCTGACCTGCACTCGGCTCTCACTGTCCTCTAATGCTCAACTATCGCAGTCTTCAATGAATGCAGTGTCATGATGGCTGACGAGTTATAAACGGCTATGTCCCTTCCAGCCTATTCTCTTTTCGGGTTATTCATGAAAAGCACAATTGCATTTTAATGCAAAATATGCATTTTTTGCATTAAATTGATTTTTGTGCTTTTCATGAATAATCCAATTTGTAAATATGTTTTCAGTGATTTCTTAATTTGATTGCTCCGTCTTTTTCGCTTTTTTTAAAACTTTTGATATAATGCCGATAAATGAAAATAATGGAAAATAAAACATTTTTCAGAATTTTTCAGATGCCAAAACCGAGTGCCACGTGGCAAAACCTTCCTTGCCGCTTCAAACAAAATGTGGCGGAATTATTGGATTTTGAATCGAGGTGAGCGAGTCTGACAGACACACAGACGAGTCTTCCATTTCATTTCCAGATGCGCACTACAAACATGCTCTCAACTAGACGACTACATTGTTCGGAGGGCTCCGCTAACGATTCACTCCTTCCAGATTGATTTAAAGCACGTGGGTCCGAAACCTTTGGAGATTTCGGTACAATATGAAAAGAACTCGGCAAGGAAACACAAAAAACAGAATCTCGAAGCCACGTGTGCCACATTAATAAAGATGTTCTCGAGAAAAAGCACGTTCTTTGAAAGTTTCCAAATTGAAGTCAGTAATATGTTATCCTCCAATTGTAATGAGCTGTATGAACTGTGGAGCAAACTGCTGGAATCACCATTTCAAGTGAGTCTATTATCGCCGTAAAAAAGTTCCGACATTTTTTCGAGCCCGCGAAAATCGGGATTTAAATTTAGAGGCTCCGCCCATTTCATCATCAGAGCGCATTTGCTATGCGCGATATATTTTTATCAGAAGAAACGAAAAAAAAAAAAAATAAATGACACAAATTGATATATTTAAGCATTCGAAGAAACGTGTAAAAAAAATTCACGATTAATACAATTTCGTTCTTTTAATCCAGTTTAATTCTGAAAATTCAGAAGAAAAAATAAAAATTCAAAAAATATATCGCGCATAGCAAATGCGCTCTGATGATGAAATGGGGGGGAGCCTCTAAATTCAAATACCGATTTTCGCGGGCTCGAAAAAATGTCAGAACTTTTTTACGGCGATAATATCTGTGTGTCTGTATCAGTGTGTCGTGTCGATTCAACAATCGATCAATTCTGATTCGATTTTTTGAACGGGCAAATCGATTTGAATCGATTCAGTTCGATTCGATTCGATTCGATAAAATCGAATCAACGAAAATAGTGCAAATGCGCTCTAACGACCAATGTCTTCGGCGGCAGTTTGAAATCGTATTTTTTTTTCGCTTTTTTTCAGATTGCGTTTTTTAAAGAAATTATGAGCTTTTTACACTTTTCTACGATTTTTCACGTTTTGTTTTCGTTTTCAATAAAAAAAAAACAGTCAAAAATACGATTCTAAGCCGCCGCCGAAGACATTGGTCGTTAGAGCGCATTTGCACTATTTTTGTTGATTCGATTTTATCGAATCTATTCGATTTTTATTCAATCTCGATTCGAATCAAGTTGAATCGGTTGAATCGATTCAAAAATTGTCGATCCAACTCGATTCAATCGATCAATTCCAAAATCGACACGACACACTAGTTTGTATTCCTGAAACTTTTGTTTCAGATTAATTGCGACCGGTTTATTGTTGTGGGCGATTTATCTGATGCTCTTCGGGAACAGGATTTCATAGTTTGGAGGTTATTGCAACGAGTAAACACGGAACACCTCAAAAGTCTTAGAATCGAACCGAGAATCTCTGAAAATGAGCTCGTAAAGATAATGGAAAGCAAGCAATTCAGAGCATCTAAAGATGTAGACATACAAATGTACCAGAATTATGAAATATTCATTAGAACGCTCAGCGCTCGAAATATTATGACTGCTATTGAAGAGCTGAAAGCGAACGAATTTTACTATATCCCAAGTAAATACTACTTAGAACTTACAGTAAATAAAGAAATGGATGTAACATCAATTTTAAGAAGGTTCGGAGTATTATACACCGATCCAAGGTGAGTGTTGCATTTCCAACTGGCGTGTCTTTGACGCTCTTTTCAAATAATCCGTTTTGCAGGATTCGTTCAATTGACGAAATTCCATGCACTTTGACATTCCGAAGAAGGGAAAATTGTGTATATGTATGCTTTGATATTCAACATTTCAATCATCAAACAAGTTATAATTTTCATGAATATATTAGAAGACGTCTACTGGAAGCTCGTTGAATTCTTTCTAATGTAACCTTTGTTTTTGGACAATAAAGCGGATATTCTGTTTTTTCTTCAATTGTTAACTTCAAAACTATCCATCGGACATCGTTAGTTGATCCGTCAATCGTTTGGGAGGGTGCGAATCACAGCAAATCATGCTAGTCGTTTTCCTATAATAAATAAGCAAACGGAGTTTTTATATCTGTAACTATGTACTACCAGATTTCAGTCAGAGAAGGACGTAAATCTAATGCCGATTGCCGGAAAAGTATACTTTTATGAACTCCCGCAAAAATTTTTGCGAGCAGAGCGCATTTACATCATTTGATTCCCTCATTAATGGCTAAAATTCCGTTTTCCGCATTCCGCACTCCGGATTCCTCCGTTTTTTACATTCCGTATTCCAGATTCCAGATTCCGTGAAAATTTTTTTTCCGTTTTCCGGATTTCGGATTCCGAGTTCCCAAAATTCGAATCCGCCCTACTCTGGTTTCTAAGGCTTCGTTTAAAATCCTCGAAACTACAGGGTGGCATCCAAATACGGTTACACGCTTGAAACGTTATAAATGTCTTCAAACAAGTTCAATTTTCACCAAAATTGGACAGAAGTTTATTGAAATGATATAAAAACAAGTTTTAACAATAGTTTTCAAATCGCCCTCCTTTGGCCTTCACCACCGCTCTCAATCTCTTCGGGTAAGCGTCCACCACGGCACTCAGGTAGTTGGATTCCATTTCGTCCCAGGCTTTCACAAGTGCGACCTTCAGAGCGCTCAAATTAGCGTAGTTTTTGGTGGAAACCTTCTGGGTCAAATATCCCCAAACGGCGTAGTCCATAGGATTCAGGTCGGGTGACGACGCTGGCCATTCTGACGAGGAGATGAACTCAGGAAAATTGTTCTTGCACTACTGCTGAGTGACCTTGACGCGATGAGCCGGTGCGCCGTTTTGTTGGAAGCACCAGGGTCGGTTTCCGTAATGCGATTTGGACCACGGAAGAATTGCAGCCTCTAAAATGTGTTTTCTGTAGTAGGTTTGGTTCACCTTGGCTCCCAAATCAACAAAAATCAGCGGGGTTTTGCCATCGGAGCAAATTCCACCAAAAACCATGACTGAAGACGGATGAAATGTCTTATTGAGAATTTTTCCGTTCTTACAGACAGTTTGAAAGTCTTTTGCAATAATCCGATGGTTTTGGCCATTCTTATTAGCTTCGACGGTGAAAATTTTCTCGTCTGTGAACAGTGTCGAGAGGTGCGTGCCTGAGTGCGTGCCGTGAAGAAGTTTTCGTGCTTTTTGCATTCGGAGAGCTTTGTTTTTCTCGGTGAGGAATGCGCCGTGTTGCATACCGTACGAAGTCATCTTCAGCTTCTCTTTGACAATGATTCCCATAGAATATCGGCTCATTTTGAAGTCTTTAGCAAGCTTCCTCATGCTTCGCTCCGGATTTCTTCGAATTCTTTCTTGAACGGCTTTCACAGCTTTTGGCGTCGTCACAGTGACAGGATGACCCGATCTTGGACGGTCATCAAGTGTACGAAGACGGTGGAAGCGAGTGACAGTCCGATGAACAAGCATTCGGTTGACGTTCAGCCGTTTAGCGATCTCCGAATTCGACACACCCTGCTGCATCATTTTAATAATAGAACCACGATGGGGTGAAGCAGCCGCCATTACCTTAAAAATGGAAGTTGCGACCAGAAAATTGAAAAACATAGTAATAAATATGTAATAATCAATAAAAAATAAAATTGATACAGTAGCGACTTGTGCTCATGCGCCAGAATCCACGCAAAGTTGCGTAACAGTACATGGCTGCCACCCTGTAAGTCGAATTGTTCCTTTTTAATAATCTCTAAGCCTGACGTTGGGTTATCTTATCGCTTAAATACAGTCATCAATGAAGCCTCTTGTTGTTGGCTTAAAAAATTCTGAAATTTTTGGCTTTCAAATAAATAATTTTACTATTTTCTCACCATTGCTATAGTAATTTTACGCTTTTTCGCCTCTTTTTGGCTGTAAAATATTATTTTTATCAAATTAATTTTATTTTCTTCCGAAAATGTGAATTTTTCGCACAATAGGAGTTCTTCTCCAAAAAATTGAGGGGCCTCGTAAATCGACACATTAAAGGCGCACAGACTTTCTCGGTGGCGATATCCGACACCGCCTTGCATTTTAATTCAACACAGTACTGAATTAAAATGCATTTCTTTGCATTAAAATGCAATTGTGCTGTTCATGAATAACCCCATAAGGATTAATGACTACTCCTAGATTTTTGGCTACCCGAGAGTTTTAGCTACCCGAGAACTTTAGAGTCAGAAGAAGACAAGAAGATTCTTTCGTTTCAAATGAGGTTCTGATATGAAAGAAAAAACACAAGGATATATGTTATTTGTGGAATTATGAAAACATTATAGTGTCAGGGATAATATCCCTTATACGGGTCGTCACTGATAGTTAAGTACTTTGAACCCACACATACATAGCTGATTCATAGACAAAGGAATGCACTTAGAGCTCAGGGAATCTGTACAGGACAGATTCCACCCAGACACGCTTCTGCGATTCGTTTAACTTCTCAGTCTCTAAACCGTTTCCATTACAGATCGGCTCAACAACAACATCCGCCCACCATTCGAGATTCCGTGAACCACATCCTGCCATCGGTCCAAACGACAACATCAGCCCACGATTCGATTGCCCCGTGAGCCACATTCCGCTATCAGTCCAATATCAACATCAGCTTACGATTCGCGAACCTATGAGCCACATTTCGCTCTGCACCGCCTCCTCATCCAATAACTATACCGCTCTGATTTATGGCTCTTTCCTCTCTTCTTCTATATTGTACCGGTCTCAGACCCCTTTTTATCTTTTCTTCCAATAAATCTGTTAGACATGAAACTTCTACCTTTATTGGTAGCAGCGAGTCCTGTTCCCTTCTAGGGGAGTAGGCAAATCGATCCACCGAGCAGAAGAAAATTAAGTGATAAAGGACTTTGATCGGTAATAATAGTAAGTTTTTTTTTTCGTAAGTAAGCGGGTTTGTTGGTTAGTAATCAAAAGACTGGGACGGTCTTTTGAATAACATCATCTGCGCAACGATGCATGTGGGATGCAAGGCACTGTCGAGCTTAAAGATGCGGCCGCGTTTTTAAGTTTCTCTGGGCAAGTCTAGTTTTTTTTTAGAAATTTTGCAGATTTTTCTTTTTGGAAGTTTCGTATCCCCGAACAAAGCCGGTCGTCGACCACCACACGGTCATAATCAGTTTAGTAGTCGCCCCCCCCCCCCTGCAGGCGGTATTTGGAAGTTGGAAGTCACAGTCAAGCAGAGTCACAGTCAAGTGGAATCAGAGTCGAGCAGAATCAGAATCAAGCAGAAGCAAAATCGAAAAGCAATCAAGCATCGAAATGGAAGTGGATCAGCGCTATTAGCATCACAAACATCATTTAAGACAACTACTGTTAAAACTGGTCGGCTTAGGCTTAGGCTCAGGCTTAGGCTTAAGCTTAGAATTTTTGCGATTTTTTTGGAGCTTTAATTTTAAAGCTCAATAAAACCGCTGAGAATTTCAGTTTGGTGTTAAAGCTCCAAAAATCATTTAAGACAACTACTGTTAAAACTGATCGGCTTAGGCTTAGGCTTAGGTTTAGGCTTAAGCTTAAGCTTAGGCTTAGGCTTATAATTTTAGGGATTTTTTCGGAGCTTTAATTTCAGAAAAGCTCAATTCTCTTAAAGCAGTGCACTATAAAAAACAAAATTCAAAAAAAAAAATAGGATTTTCTCATCGTTATTACTGTCATTGAAAGCTATTAAAAATTTAAAGGAACTTACTATTAGCTCATTGTCACCTTTCTCAAAACACAATCTCTAGAGCAGAATACAGTTGGAATGTAAGTTATTTTCTTTTTTTTTCTTTTTTTTCCTCATTTTGATTCATAAAGCGATTTTTGTTTTTAAAAAGAAAAACTTCATGCTCTCAATCTCCTAATGTAAATGTGTTATTATTATATTATTTTCCTCTCCTCTTCCTCCTTTTCTTTAATTATTTTTGCCCCTCCATCATTTTATCAAACATTTTCCTCTTCATTTATTTTTCTTCTCTCACAGGACTCGGCCCTTTACAAATACCGTTCTATTAACATTTACAAAGCTGAATTCAAAAAAAAAGGAGAGAGAGAGAATACGAAGCAGTCGAATCGGCAAGCAGGCAAAGGACTACCGTACTCTTCAAATCATTTTTGTTGTAACCTTGACGCACGATAGCCCGCTAGCAGTAACCTTCGCGTGGTAATGGTAGGCAAACATTCACATTACTACTTTACACTTTTTCTTTAATTTCTCGACCCAATCGAAGGCTCCTCTTGCATTAGCACCATAAGTTGTGGCTGATAGAGCACGCATATTCCCCCCCCCCCCGCCTGGCTCTCTTTCATAGTTTCACAGACTATTTTATTAGAATATACAAAAGTCGCAGCTCACCTCCTTCGTGCCGTTACACTTCATACCACAACGGCCTTGCAGAAAGTCGTCGCAGTAACAACCATAACCGGAGTACACGTACTGACTTGGTTCTGATTCCACTTGATTTTGACTCTGCTTGACTGTGACTTCCAACTTCCAAATACCGCCTGCAGGGGGGGGGGGACTATTAAACTGATTATGACCGTGTATTATGAGCAGCTAGCCGAAGTCCACGAGCCAACATACAACCTAAGGAAGACCAGATGCCCACCAAAAAAATTTTCAGAACAGAAGACTGGACGTCTATATTTACAGCGTTCCCCTTTTGAATCACGCATCTCTACCACGACTCGGCAAGGTCTTTATGTCCCTTTTTTTTTACCACATTTCCTTTTTCGAAAAGTTCACCTTTCTCAAATCGTCTTTCCGTCCGTCTTCCCCTCCATCATATTTTCGGTTCATCTTTAACCCGTCTTCCGCTACCGTTCCGTGCAAACTCCTCCTATCTTCAGCATGCCCGAGATCAAGTACCGTCTCAAAAAGTTTTTTCCAGAATGTTCCGAGCAACACAAACTACCACCGTCATGGACGACCCGCCGATTCCGCCACGCCGGCGGACCTATTCGGAGGAGCTCCTGGACCTCACCCAAGAGGAACCCCTGGTGCGAGCTCGATCCGACATTGGTATTGGTCCCATCGCCATCGAACCACTTCCAACTAATCTTCACAGTTGTCTCGCACCGCTTTCAATTAACATCCAAACCAAATCGGAATCGCCTGATTCCAAAACATCTTTCACACAGGAAACCACCAATGCAATAGACTGCTCCGCACGATCAGACCAACGACTCACTACCACCTCACCAAATACGCCAATCCCAGCACCCGCTAAAAACGAGGAATTGTTGGCTTACACAACGGACATCATCACCACTGCCGAAGATACGTTCGACCTTTCCGAGGCACTCCCGATTCAGATGGATTTCGCCAAAAACACCGACCCATCCGATGGCACACTCTTGGAAATCCCCATGGAAACAGACGAAAACCACGAATCTGCTTCAGACAACAGTCAGAAGGCAGATTCAGACGATGAAGAAGCAGCTTATCAATCGATAGAACTTGACGACGATCAGAGCAGGACGTCCACAGATGACTCATTCGCAGACGCGTGGGACGACACCCCAATTCCATTCGGAATGACCAGGTGCTCCAACCACCCCTTCACGGAATGCTACAAGGCGCGATCAGGAGACCTACCCACGAACCCAACCTTGGCAATGATTGCAGAGGTAAAGTTGAGACACTGCCAAGCGTTCAGAAATAAAACGCTGGAATGGGTCCTACAAGAGACCACCATGACAAAACCAGGTACACCGGTCGCCCACAGCACCCTGCAGACCAGCACATCCATTCCATGCGAACCATTTGCCCTATATATATTACGAGCTACGGCGGGCGCTACGACAAAAGCCATCCCGTTGCACCGGGAAATAGTTGCGGACGACAGACCAGACCTCCACTGCATCATGCTCGCCGCGCATTCAAGAGACCTCCTGAACTCTGGTACACCAAAAATGAACAATTACCTGCCAGGAGATATAATTTGCGTCCGAACAATCAAAAGAAGACCTTTGGCCCCTCTGACATCTTTTATGCGAGACTTCAGCAACGTGCTCGACGTCGATTCCCATAGCTTCTGGGTCGTTGGAGATTTCTTCTTGCTACCACGAGCAATCGTCCATGACGAACCCATCTCGGTTTTCCTTCCCCCTGAAAACCGCAATAACCACGGTTGGTGCATCGCTTCCGGTATCAACAGAATCACCAAAGTGAACAAAGCGGACTTAGTCCATCTTACGGAGAACAGGGGATCAATCCAAACCAACGACATGGCAGTAGCGGACATCTTCGTGCCAACCGCACAGCCCGGACAACTCCTGAGTTCCATCAAAAAAGGAGCAGCCCACCATGATGTGATTAGGAGAACCAACATCCACTACGCACATTATAACTTCAACCCAATAGTCATCAAGGGCAAACAAATGCCCGATGAGCAATTGAGAGGGTTCAGATATTCCCCAAAAATATTCCAACGCTACGATTACAATGACCCCGAAACATTTCGAATGCTTCTCGACTCGATTCGTTTTGGCCTATCAGGATGTGTGGCCATCGAAAATCGATCAAAGGACACTCGCCCCTATGCCACGACTGTAAGTCGATGCACCTTCACAGGTAGAAACATTTTCCTTAAACTCTTTCTGTCTCACGAAAGTGGAACACCAAAAATTGCCCAGTGGACACGGTCCACTTTATTTAATATATCAACTAACAACTACACTTTCCCAATGGAAGTTGAACAAGTCGATTCGGTCGAGCACAGTCTTGCAATTTGGGCTCGATGCACCTCACAAAGCGCAACCCACAAAACGGAAATCTCAAAACTAGAAGGTGAACCCTGTGTAGTCTATCAAGAACTCGAAGACAACGCGCAAACTCTCAGAGTTTTTCCCCATAGGAACTCCTTCGACTTAATACCTTGCGATGCTCCAGCAAAACGCCTCATTATGGCGATCTGCGGAGGCCCGGCAATTCCGTACTCTCCACCTCTACACAACAGACCAATATTCATCGAGGGTATGACACAGAACATGACGGGAAAACAATCCGATTTCACCAACTTAATGACAACGTCGAGTGTACCAGCAGTTATCGCCAACTCGCCACCGGGAACAGGAAAATCAACAATGGCAGTGGCAACAGCTATAGTTTCTAGCAACATCCGAGCCGACGACTCACTCAACGTCGTATGTGCAATCACAAACGCGGCAACGGTGTCCATAATCGGAGCATACGAACTTCTCGACCACCAAGCTCGGAATCCTCTGGTACGCTTAATCTCGGCTTCGCACCGAAACTCTTTAGAAGAGCAGTTCCGCTCCAGGTTCGATTACCCAATATTGTGGCCGAACGTGCTATTAGAGCACGTTATCCATTTTAACAACCATTATCAACCCGGAAAACCAGTAGACGACACAACGCGTTCAGCCATCTTTTACTTGGCCAAGAAAAACAAGTTACCAAAACATGTCCTTAGCTCGCCCACACTCGTCAACATCGCGCAAAACACGTCAAAGACATCTCCACCACAACCATTGGTGAGAACGTTTGTAACTATCTACCAACCGAAAATCATAGTCGGAACAATCCAATCCACTTGCGACTTTTTCCAAGGAGGCGATTTTCAGCTATTAAGAGAAAAAGTGGTAACCGTCCAGATTGACGAGGCCTCGCAACTCCCGTTGGCCATGTTAGTCACTATCCTTGCCCTTTTCCCTCAGGCAAAAACAGCTTTAATCGGTGACCACCGACAGCTAGCACCATACGCACATAGTGATCTTCCCCATGATTGCAAAAGATTTGCAGTCGGAACCATCCTCAAAGATCTTTGGAAAAGCAAAGCAGTCCCATCAGTCACCCTCTCAGACGTGTTCCGATGCCCTCCACAGATCACAAAGATCGTGGCAGACATGTTCTACCAAGGACGTCTCACACCCAAGAAAGCTGCAAGAAAAATCAACATCTACGCTGACGCGTTAAGCCTTCTGAACTCTTTCCCTATGCAGGTGTTGCACCTAAACTCAACACACTCCGTCCAAGGTACATCACTATTCAATCCTTTCGAAGCAGATGTAGCACTAGATGTAGCTCGGCGAATCCGAGATCAAACCGGTAACATTTCAATCGGACTATTATGTTTCTACAAAGCTCAAGCAGGATACATCGCAGGTCGTTTGAATGATGATCCATTCTTTATCGGTACCATTGATGGATCTCAGGGAAAGGATTTCGATGTATGTATCGTCCTAACCACAAGAACTTCTTCTTTCAAAGACAGCGACTTCTTGTCGGACTGGAACAGAATAAATGTCGCTATATCCCGAACCAAAGAATTTTGCCTGGTTATCTGCCAAAAAACAGCCGCGGCTTCTGTAAGCAAATGGAGTGAACTGCTTCAACGTGCCCGCAGTTGTCAGTACAACGAAGGCTCAGCACTGGACAGAATAATCAAGGATGCATACAGTCGTTCAAGAGATCAGCAACTATGAGACGTCTCAACCGTAACCAAGGGTCTGTTAGAATTTTTTTTTGCTTTTTTCTCTCTCTGTCTCTATCCTAGTTTAACGACCCGTTATCCCTATTTGAACTCTAGTTAAAGGACGAGGGTCTGTCCGTGCCCAAGGGGGGAGGTGCAATAGAGAATATCCCTTATACGGGTCGTCACTGATGATAGTTAGGTACTTTGAACCCACACATAGCTGATTCATAGACAAAGGAATGCACTTAGAGCTCAGGGAATCGGTACAGGACAGATTCCACCCAGACACGCTTCTGCGATTCGTTTAACTTTTCAGTCTCTAAACCATTTCCATTACAGATCGGCTCAACACATTCGAGATTCCGTGAACCATATCTTGCCATCGGTCCAAACGACAACATCAGCCCACGATTCGATTGCCCCGTGAGCCACATTCCGTCATCAGTCCAACATCAACATCAGCCCACATCCCGCTCTGCACCGCCTCCTCATCTAATAACAATAAATACCGTCAACGCTCTGCTTCATTAATTTATATTTTCAAAAACTCAAATAAAAACTATTAATAAAGTAAGAAATGTATAAATGAGTGGTATAAAAGTACACATTTTCAGATCAATTGACCAAAAAAAATAATGAATTCTGAGCAGTTAATAATCTGAAATCTCCAAAAATGTTAAATCAATAAATTTGTGCAAATTTCAATTGCATTAAAGCACGTTTTAGGGAAAAAATATTCAAAAAGGGAAGCATTAATTTAGATTATAAATGGAATTATTTAGTTCGCTCTATTATCCATCCGCGAGGACGTGAACCTTCGTTTAAAGGCGCAACGAATTAGCTGTTTGGGTCTTGTTAGGGCGCACACACTATCCGCTATTTAACGATATTTAACGCGCTATCCCCTAACGAGACCCAAACAATTAATTCGTTGCGCCTTTAAACAAAGGCTCACGTCCTCGCCGATGGATAATACCTTATCTAAATGAAAACTTGCAAAATCATTCCCGGTTACATTGGAAATGGTAGTTTTAGCAGCCACCAGTTTCATTAGTTTTGAATCACAGCATATCTTGGAAGATCTTCGTCGAAATGTGAATATTTTCAACGATTCCTCTAGTTGAATCAAGAAAACATCATCGTCGGAGCTCGACATTTGGAAAAAAACCACTCGAATTTGAAGTCAACCGTAACGGGTGGTCCCATTTACTCGAAAAGCTGCTCTCTGTCCACGAAGTTCTCATACCGGATATGGAACCTATCCGCTTCTGTTGAATTTTGAAAAATCTGAAAGAAAAAACGGTTATTATTCAAATGGAAGAAGAATTCGATAAACGTTATGGTCTAGAAATCAGTGTAGGGCGGAATTGGATTTTGGGAACTCGGAATCTGGAATCCGGAAAACGGAATAAATATTTTTTTCACGAAATCTGGAATCCGGAAAACGGAATGTAAAAAACGGCGGAATCCGGAATGCGGAATGCGGAAAACGGAATTTTAACCATTACGGAATTTTAACCATTAATGAGGGAATCTAATGATGTAAATGCGCTCTGTTCGCAAAAATTCTTGCGGGAGTTCAAAAAGGTATACTTTTCACAACAATTGAGAATAAATTATTAAAACTCATAGTTGAGCGGAATTGGATTTTGGGAACTCGGAATCCGGAAAACGGAAAAAAAAATTTTTCACGGAATCCGGAAAACGGAAAAAAATTTTTTTCATGGAATCTGGAAAACGGAAAACGGAAAAAAAATTCTTCACAGAATCTGGAATCCGGAAAACGGAATGAAAAAACGGCTGAATGTGGAATGCGGAATGCGGAATTCCGCCCTTATCTGCTAGAAATTAAAAACATGAAAGCAAAGATCCCGGAAACTTGGAGAGAACCACATATTGAAATGACTAGGGTTAAACGCATTTGAAATCATCGAAAAGCCAGGGGAACTAGTTTTTTTCATTATTAGAAATTTTAGGCCATGATGGATTCCATTTTCTGGTTTTCTCACCTGGTTTACTTCGCCCCGCCTTCGCCAAAAGATGGAAAACAAACCTTTTTCAAGTCTAGCAAAAATTCCACCATTATTTCAGTGTATTCCATTGGCTGACATCCTACATTGCTCAATGTTATCGAATGAATTGATTGTGGATCTATCAGTGATAAAGCTGTGATCACTGATTTCTGATGCCAGAAAACTCTTCAAAGTCTCCAAAAATTGCAGTAAATTATTGGAATGTTCACTTTTATTTGCGAATATTATTTCTGGACATTCCTTTTGAAATTTGAGATCTAACAGACAATATCGTGGCTGTTCACGATCTTCTCTTTATTCTTTGAACCACATCTTCTAACTACGCACCGCCCACTCTCCACAGTATTCTCGTATTCCACAGTATCCTCACTCTCTTCTACATTCCATTTGTACTCGAATCGAATTTTGCAATCGGTTATTTCAATACTAACATGGAATACATTTGCTTCAGGTTTGATGTCATCAATGCGCAGTCGGAGATTATGGTACACTTTACGAAGATTTAGACTGGAAATTAGTAGTTAAGGTAATGGTTAAATTCAGAAAATATCTGCTCGGGCACTGTTGACCAGCTTTTGGTCAAAGATTGAGAGAATTTTATAACCAACTTTTCACCACTCATTGCTAATAATGACTTGAAACATATGTACAATCAACTCACATAGATCTGAGTCCAACTCTATTGAAAATACATATTGCTAGCACCTAATTAATTAATTTTGATTTAAACTGCAATAAAGTGAGTGTTTTAAAAGAAAGACTTCATCGAAGCTACCAAGCTGAATATGAAGATTCAGATGATTGTCACTTCTCCAATGGAGCCCGTGTCTTCAAGGAGAACTATTAGAAGACGTCTCCAAGAAAATGGACTCCACGGACGCCGCCATGTGAAGAAACCACTGGTTTGTTTGAAGAATCGAAAGGCACGTGTAGCGTGGGCAAAGACACATCTGATCTGGGGTCCACAGAAGTGGGCGAAACACGTCTGGAGCGACGAATCTAATTCTTCCATTCTAAGGAATCTCGTCGTCCCATTTCATTCGATGCTTAACGTTTAACGATAAACAATTAAAGTGTTATTTTTATTTAAAAAAGAGATTTAAAAAATAAAAAGAACAAAGAAAAACAAATAAATTAAAACAAAAAAAGAATAAAAAATTAATAAAGCTGAAACGCATCTGAAATATTCTTAGAATTCTGAAATCTATTCATTAAGCTTTAAGAATTCAAAAGACACACAATTGCAAGTATTAATTACGATGAAAAATAAGTTATCATTGGTTCTAAGTTCATTCGGAGGCGGCACGTTTTGCTTGTAAACTTCTGGATAATTCACGTTTCCTGATGGAGAGTATCCAGAAACCATTACTATGTAATATTGCTTATTCGGATCAGGAGCAGCTGAAATTCCAGCTCCATGTAACCTAGATTTCTTCCATATCATTTGAGTGAAATGTCCAAATTTCATGTACTCTTCTGGATCATGGCTGAAATAGAGTCTCACGTCATTCTGAGGAAAACTGTTTGGGGGAAGAGTCTTCACGGGTCGAAGGAGCCTACATTTTAGCGATTATATGTCTCAAAAAGAGCTGCGTCAGACACTTTGGAATAGCTGAAACGACGCTGAAAGGGGTCACATTCTGCAGCGGAAATCACGCTTATTGGCTTTCTAACAAGCGTGGGACTCCTGTCCATGCTCATCACTGGCTCGCTTCATGCCGGAATCTCAATTCGACAGAGCATCGCAGCTACAGCTCCGCACAGCGCTGAAAGTCATTTGGCTCAAACTGCTCAAATTTCCAGATTATTTTGCCATATTTACAGATATATTTCAGATATAACCTACGAATCATAATCGTATTTCCTTCTTTCTTGATAAAACGCAGGCAAAGTAAATTCGCCTGCACTCATTGCGAAAATATTTTCCGCAAATCTGAAAATTTCAAACAACATTCTGGCTCAACTCAAGGCTAACTCACCCGTTATTACCATGCTCAAATAAATGATTCAAAGCCAAGTGCTCCGCCCATCGTTGAGCACCTTCTGACAGATTCTGAGCAAGTGTTAATGGTGGCGAATTGTGATGAGCACGGTATACGTTATGGTAAAATAGCATCCACTTTTGCAATTCACTTTTTTTTACCGAATGGTCAAAGTTGGGCAGACGGTCGCTCAGTGACAGGAATAGAACAATGGAGAGGCTCAGCTTCACGACAAATTAAACATCAGAAAATAGTATTATAGAAAATGAATACCACTACTTCCCTCCCCACCCCTCCCCCGAAATTAGCCATCGGGGAGTTGTTTAAAGAGGCATAAAATCGGTTAAAATCGGTAAAGTCTCGATTTTTTCCGGTGAAAATTTATCGATTCTTTTTCGATTCTTGAAAAAAAGAATCGGTAAAAATCGGTAAAGTTTTGATTCTTTTTCACCAAAATCGTATCGATTCTTTCGAGTTTCAATACTTTCTCGATTCTGGCTGTGGTTTGTTTTGAAAACTGTCTATATCGGGACAATGCTGCGGGAGCCACAATAGCAGTTTTGAAAGAAAGACATTGTAATAAATGCTCTCCATCGGTCTATTTCCTTTGTCTGACGAGTTTAGTTATCTAAAAGAAAATATTCGCAAAATTCTTGAATTGCTTTGCTTAAGTTAGCCTACCTTTGCATTAAACACATTTTTGGTCTGAACCAAACACTTCCACACAAAGTTACCTTTCATGAACGACCTTTTTCTCATAATAAGTGATAATCGTATTCTATTGGTTGTAAAATCTAGTTATAGAAAATCATAATAACGAATAAAAATGATTAAAAGTAACTCCAGTTTCTCCAGAATAGTATTTGCCAGGACCATTTAATTAATCAGAGAAAAATCGAGAAAAGTGCATAAAAATTAGAGAGAAAACCTGTTCATTTTCTTTAATTCGACATGAGTACATGTGCTCTTTCTAGTTAACTTTTACAATTTTTTTGTCTCTTTCCTTGCTGTTTTCCGTGTGTTCTTGCCATAAACCAGTAATAGCTAAAATCCGAAGAATCGAGTATTTCACATTTTTCCGAAAATATTTTCTTTATTGAGAAAAATTGATTTGAATCATATTTCTGGTTCAATTTGACATATTTTCACAAAAGACCTTGAATTTACATTTATTCTTTGAAAAAAGTTATAGCCGAAAAACGAAAAGGTGATATTTAAGTGGCCGCTACTGTCGAAAATCATCGAAGGAGTCCACATGAAGAAAGCGTCCGCCTAAGAGCTTGTCTGTCAGGTACTGCATGGCCTCTTTCAGCGTCTTGTTGTACGCCACCCTCTTGATGCGCATTTCTCGCCCCAAGTTGTTGAAGAAGCATTGGATAGCTATGGCTGAGCTTTACCCGTGGGCCATGATCCTTCACATTCCACAAGGCTTCCCTTCTCGCATTCTCTGCTATCTCTTCTTCCGAATCAAAGTAATCGGACCAGCAGGTATCGAAAGTCCCCGGCTTCATTGATTTCAGATATGGCAAATTATAGTCAACTAGTTTGTTGTTCTCATCGCTCTCGAATCCGTATTTCGACTCTATTCCTTCTCCGAGAGCTTCGCAGATTAATGAGACTTTGTATTCAGTATTATTTATTTTTAATACATTAGAGCTAAAGAGTAGGTGCTCGATTTTCAGCGGAACTTCTTTATCCACTTTTTCGATCGATGGACAGTGTTGAACTAAGAGGAATCTGAAATATTTCGGTTTTAACGACCTCTCAGGAAAAATGATCGGCTCTGGCTCATTGCCATAATGCCAAAAATAGAATTTCAGAGTGAATCTGACTAGTTTTCTGTGCCACTTTTACCTTTGATGTCATGGCTATCGCAAGGAATTTCCGTGAAAAGCCAGGTCTCACGCGGAAATCAGATTCC
Source organism: Caenorhabditis inopinata (assembly GCA_003052745.1). Lineage (NCBI taxonomy): Eukaryota > Metazoa > Nematoda > Chromadorea > Rhabditida > Rhabditidae > Caenorhabditis > Caenorhabditis inopinata. Next base: position 13,077,147 of record AP018151.1, on the reverse strand, counting down.
GCGAGCAACCGTATTCTTGGGAGAAGTCGCACAATAATTTCTTTTTTTTCGAGTTTTCAGTGAAGAAAGAGCAAAAAACTCACCTTAGATTCGCTTCCATATGGTATAATACGCATCGTAGACTAAGGTAGGACAGTGGTCTTCCGGCAGACATATTGTTCTGAAAATTAAGAATTTGGAGTACTGAAAACGCACCAACGCATTCTGTATTTACTCTAATTGTCCGGCAACGCCCTACCGTATTTTCAGTCCGTTCATCTCAGCTAATAGTAACTTACAAAACGTGTAAAACACTTTGCAGCTCTTCGGTATCAATCAGAAACTGAGATAAATAGATTTCGAATCACGGTATAGGCAGGGGGGGGGACGCCAGGCTATTACAGTAATCTCATAGCGTAGTAAAGGAAGTTGGCGGTAAAAAGGAAAGCGAATGAAATACAAAAAATATTTCTAAAAACTAAACAACTCGTACAAGAGATTGCAATGCTTTGCTCAAGGTGAAGAGGGCATACTGCAAATGAGCATCGGACAGAAGTGACTCGGAATGAGTAGTGGAAGGAAGTGGGAGGCGTGTCTCTTCTTGTGGGATATGGTGCTCTATCAGCGCGTCTCTTCTCACGATGGTCGAGATTGTGCATTACAGGTGAGCATTAAATGTGATGATGAGATGGAAATGGCAGATGTGCCAACTGTGCCAATGTGCCAAGAAGAAGAGCGAATGAACCTTTGACAGTCACGTCGCCGAGTGGCTGTGCAGAGCAGAAGCGTCACAAACTTCGTATCCATGTTGTTTTCAGGGATTGCACAAGAGTGGATTCGTTGAAATCTAGAGCAGCATTATCTGTAATAAAACATTTGACACTATAATTTTTTGGTGAAAGAATTTACTATTTACTACAACACAGAATTCAGCAGAAAAACGTTGTTTTTTATTTCAATTTGATCATAGAAAAATATAGATAAATTGAGTAGCTTTTTCTGACCATAATAAATACATTGTACTGGCTCTCGCCGCTTCGCGTCCCCGTGTACCATGGGCATTTCTATAGTCCTTTAATAGCGTTAAACATTGTTTTGGTTCAGCACTTTCAACTCCGACGACTTAACCTTGAAAACTGAAAAACGAATTGACTTGAGTCTCCATGACTCTCCAGATTCCGTGAAAATAATTTTCTTTCGTTTTCCGGATTCCGGATTCTGAGTTCCCAAAATCCAATTCCGCCCTACTCTGCTCTTTAGGTTCATGCCCCTGCCACGAGCTTTCGGTATGTTGCCTTGAGAAAACAGTAGTTTGCCGATTGACAGCGGCACTTTACAGTTTTGCATAGTAATTTCGAATTGTCTTTGACGAAAGTTACCGTTTTATTCAGGATGTTGCATTTTTTCCTCCCGTTAAACACGAGCATTCGGCAATAGGTTCATGATCTCTGAGTGAGCTAAACCGTTTCAAGAATTAAAAAAAATGAAAAAAAAAGGACGTCGCGCGAATGCCGAAAGACCACGCCCGAGAGATTTTTTTTTCGAAAATCTCGATGTTTTTTTTTAGTTTTAGATTTTTTAGTTTTAGAACAGGAAAAAAAGTGCTAACAAGGGAACCATGCTTAGCCTTCATCTCAGAATTTTTTCTAAATTTGCTCATTTATAGTTTCGAATACGGGCTTTCTCGTGGTGTATTCGGTTTTCTGCACAAATTTCTAGAAGTCGAGAAAATTCCATCTGAAAATATGCTGTTTTTTGCTTGTAAGACGGCCGTGGCTGCCACCGCTGAGCTTCAGAAATTCGCGCACGACCCTCTCGATTTCTATTTCTATCGTTTGTTCTCCTACATGTATCCGTGAAAACCTAACCAAAACGACACCAAACGTGCCCACCTTAAAGGCGCATGGACTTTTCTCTCACGTAGTTCTGTGCAGGGCGCTGGCAAGGAAGAAGCGGAACTCCACAAGTTTTTGCCCTTAACTAATGTGAGGCAAAGGAAAAAAAAACATAATGCTTCATGCGTTTATTCAGTGCGTCAGACTACAAAACCTTAACTACCCTCGCCCCCACTTTCTTATTGAACTGGAGTGCGAGGGCGAGAACGTACCGAGGCGAGAACGCCTAGTAAACAAGGAAGTATGGGCTAACCAATGATACTTAAAATCCTAAAATCTTGCCCGTAAAACGCTACGGATGAATTACTGATCATATACGCGACATTCGAACTGCATACGGGATGCTCCCGTATACGGACGAAGCGAATTTCGGCATTTAATTCGGGGGGTACAATGATTCGGGGGTACAACGGGGTACAAACGATTCGGGGGGTACCAAGTTCATGACAGTAAATCTCTTTTTGAGTCATTGTTCAGATCTCAAAGCAAGAATCGTGTTCTGGAGTTCAATATGAGTACTGACTCATTCAATTCTTTGTCTCCCCAAGTACCACGCACTGCAAAAAGACAGAAGAAGCGTCCCGAATCATGAACTTGGTACCCCCGAATCGTTTGTACCCCGTTGTACCCCCGAATCGTTTGTACCCCGTTGTACCCCCGAATCGTTTGTACCCCGTTGTACCCCCGAATCATTGTACCCCCCCCCGAATTAAATGCCGCGAATTTCACCTGTGGATGGCCGATCTCATACGTGGTTTCGATAGCAATCAGTGATTCCGATGACTCACTTCTTCGGGCGGGCAGTCCACCATGTCTAACCGTCACCCACTCCTTCCTGTCAGCGGACAATATTCCTCTAGCCGCCGGCGCGTACCTCACTTGAGTGCACACTCTATAGCGGGCGACGACTGCTTCTCTCGCCCGGCGCCACTCTTCTCGCACTCTATTTTGCCGCTGCTTGCAACTAGTATTTTGTGAAATAATACTCAGTGCCGTGCCATCAATATTTGGTCGATCGCCAATTGAGAGAATACAATAATAGCCATGGATACGAACAATTTGGCAGGCCTCGATCCGGGATTTATCGCTGAGCTCAGGACCAGCGGTGTTTCGTTGAATGCTGTCGTGAGTTCTTTTCTTTTAATTGGAAAAAAAACGTTCGCTGAAAACTTTAAAGGACGAGATTTTTTTTGTATTTTTCAAAAGTTAAAATTTAAAAAAAAATAGGGGCAATCTTAGTTGGGGGGGTCCACTCGTTTTTAGTCATTTTTTGAGGTTAAACAATTTTTTTTCTGAAGATGTTATTAGATATACACGAATAACACTGGTAATTTTTAGAACACTTTTATTGGCAGACAACAAAAATACGCACAAAGAAGAAAATGACTAGGTGACTGGATATTTCTTGGCGATTCCGGCCCATATCTCTTAAAATTTCGCTTCATTATGATATTTGAAATGCCACAGCACCTCAAAGTAATGATCATCCCATAAATTTTCTTTGAGGCAACACTTTGGCTTATGCTTAGGCTTAGGCTTAGGCTTAGGGTTAGGCTTAGGCTTAGGCTTAGGCTTAGGCTTATGAGGTTATTCATGAAAAGCAAAATTGCATTTTAATGCAAAAAATGCCACTTTAATGTTATTCACGATTGCATTTTAATGCGAAAAAATGCATTTTTTGCATTAAAATGCAATTCTGCTTTTTCATGAATTTTTCAAGCTGCGGTCCTATCGGGTAATTAAACTTTTATCCGATTAACTAAGTTATTATTAACTAATAAGCAAAAAATCCAAAAATTGCAAAAATTGCTCATCTTTTTGCAATTTTTGGAAAAAGATGAGCAATTTCACGCGTGAAAAAACAACTCACATATATTTTAACAATAACAAACATTTTCAGAAAAAACATTTTTTTTACCTCCAAAAATGACTAAAAATCACTGGACCCCCCCAACTAAGATTGCGCCAAAAATATATATATGCTACAAGAGCTCTTGCTCACAAAAATTTGCTGAGACCGCAGTTATTTTAAACCTCTCCCCTTCCCTCTCCTGAAAAGCTAAATTTTGCTTCAAATTTTTCTTTTGTGGCCGAGAGAGGATAATTCCTATCCGTCCGCTTTTACTATGAACGCATTGGTTGCAAGCGACGCGCCATAAATGACATCTTGGTTTCTTCGCATTTCTTTCAGCTGATTTTTTCTTCTCGATAGAAATGCACATTGTGCTCTGCTAATAAAAGAAAATGATAAATTACCATAAAGTACGGAAACACAGAATGTGCACAAAACAGCGAGAGCTGGAGTGAGGTGAAGGCGCTCTTGTTTCAAATACCCGAATTCAGATAGCAGTGTTCGTTTTTCTCTTCGTTAAAGATCGTTAGGTGTTTTTCCAATAAGCGACAGGCCTGCTGACAGCTCATTATTGGAACTCTTCTTTGTGTTTTGAACTGTGAAATCGGAGAGAAAATACAATATGCGAATGAATCTTGAAGTGTGTTCCAGTGCGTTGTTTCGAAAAATGCGTTTTTCGAAAAATTTTTACGAAAAATTTCTCGAGAATTGCATTGAATGCAGGTCCTTCTGACACTGATAATTTGTGACGTGACATTTTTCTCATGTTTTTTTTTACATTTTTAATTCATTTGTTGCCTCACAAAGCTCTTCCGAAAAATAAAACTGTTTTGCGAAATATTGGAAATTTAATGATGAGATAAGAGAACGGAAAAAAGAGGAAGAGGCACTCAATAAAAATGAAAGAAAAACTAAATTGCGAAAAATGAGGTGTTAGATAAAAATTTTCACGAGAAAATTCTCGTTGATTTTTCGGAAAATTTTCGAGACATTTTTCGAAAAGTTCTCGAGGAATCAACGAGAAAAACTTCTCGAAGTGCTTTCGAAACGACAAACTGGTGTGTCCCCTCCTTAAAAAAAAAAACGATTTTTTCAGTATCTCGGCAGTGTTCCCGTGGAGGTGTCGCCGAGCTTGATGGTAGCCGAAATGAGATCTCAAGTTATATCGTAAGTTTCTTCTGTTTTCAAGTTCAATAATTACTGTTTTCTATTTCGGAATTTCATTTTCAATTACTTCTTTTTGAGGGAGAGCATCAAACTCATTGCTTCTTCTGTTGGTGCCTGTCCAAAAAGGGAAATAAACAAAGTGGTTAGCATGGTAAGTAGTCCGGGGAGTCATCTCGAAAATCGCTGCGAAATTTTGTAAAAATTCCGAAGGCAGAGAATCGTGGTTATTTTATGGAAAAATTGAAATATTCTAATTATTTTTAAAAATTATAGAACAAAATCTCCTTACAATAAGATTTTTACTTCAGGATTCATAGAAAATACAAAAAGTTTGAAAAAGGAACTTCGTATTGTTCCTCGTAGTTGTTTCATAATTTTCATCATTCTCACGATTGGTTTCTTCCACTTTTTTGTCTTAAAATCGTTGTTTTCCAACTGCATAACGATCAATTTAATGTCGGCTTAATGTTTATTTAATGTTTGGCGAACGAAGTCGGAACATTACTCAAAGAAATTTCGGAAACTTACAATGAAATCGGACTGTTAAAGAGATCAGCTTCAATTAATGAAAGCCTTTCCAACGTTTCTGCACTGACTCTTCCAAAACGTCATTGGACTGCTGACTTTTTTGGATTTTTTCGCTTCATGGAGAGCTCGAAAACGGACGAGAATTGTCTGAAAATGTGTTTTTTTTAATAAGAATTGGTGTGAATACGTTCTAAAAAAGGAAAATTACATGTCAAAGTCATGTGTATAGACGAAAATTACCAATCGACTTGCTGCAACGACGGCGATAGGAAAACCGGCAGAAATTCGGAGGCCGAACACTTTGGTGACATCACCGCCTAAGTAATAACTTCTTAATGGACAGACGACACTGTCCGCAGAGAAGTGAGCTGAAAATAATGTGTTGATTTTCTTCACACTTGGTTAGTATTATAGATAGTAGCATATTTCGATTGGAAAGAATCAACGTTGGAGACGTGAACACGATATCCTCGTCGAAATTTACTATATCCGTTGGGCGGAACTCAAAAAAAGACTCAATTTTTATCCAACTGGTTTCAGCTGCAGAACCTCTAGAATTTCTGGGAGAGCAGCAAAGCAAAATTGAATCCTTTTCATTATTCATTGTAATTTTGCAAATCTATTTATCGTTAAAACCGCAACTTCTTCACACATTTTATGGTTGTCCATTTCGCACTATAAAATTATTATAATTAAAATAATTTTTATACAATTTTACCTCAGAGTTCACAATAGTTTTCGAACTCTTTTTCACGACGAGACTTCTTATTCCATATGTTTGTTCGTAGAATCTTTTAGACACCATTGAGCGTGTTTTCGGGGCAGCGGCGATCGGAGAAGTCGTATTTTAGGCAAAGTTTTTTGTTTCTGCAAAAAAAAAAGCGAAAAAATCACGAAATAATAAAATTGAGCGGAAAAGATATTAAATTCAAAAATGACGGAGTCGTTGTTACGACACTCCGAAATTACGCGTTGCGCGTTGTTTATCGTTTTCTGTTCGAAAAATGTCTCGAATATTTTTTTCGAAATTCTAAAAACTTCAGGTCATTGGCAATGAGAAACTGGAGAACTACCCAGTTGACATCAATATTACTACAAAAATGGTAAAGATAATTAGAAAAAATCGACTGCTTCACCGTCATCCGATAACAACTTTGTCATTCGGAGCGCGAGGCGACAAGGAAACGGACAGAATGTTCGGATACATTGCCAAGAACAAAAACGGCGAGGACCGTCGCTGCCACGTTGTGTCGATTGAGCATGTGCAAAAACTGATCGACGTTCTGGCGGCCGCCATCAGCGTGAGCCTACACGATGCGCAAGTGGCGAGCGATGGTGCCATCAGCATGGAGCATCTTGGCGTTCAGCCAGGCGCTGTTTCACAATATTCGCCGACAACGTCAGTGTCAGAGGTAAACTTGGACGAGGATGTGGCTGGGAGAGCTTGGTACCATGGAAACTTGTCAAGAGACGGTGCACAGGCGGTGATTCTACGTGACGGGGATTTCCTTATCAGGTAGGTGCGTTGTGACAGCGAGTGGTTCAAACCGCAAAGTCAAGACACCCGTCTCACCGCAATCTCCTATTTCCCTTATATACGAGTCAGCCTCTTCGAAGTTGTGCATTCAGCTCGTTTTGAGCGAGAAGAAGCAGAAGCTGACCTCCAACTTCAGGGCTATGACTATAATTTAAGCGCTGAAGAAAGAAAAATTGCGTTGGCGATGTTTTTTGACCTTTTCGACCAAGTGCGCACCTATTAGCAGGGGGCTGTCCCCTTGCCCGACCATGCTATTCGCGTGGCCGCCCAATGCACTTGACAACTCGCCGAAAAACGCCGGAAGACGTCAAACGTCTGCAAACAGACTAACCATGTAGCATGTAGCTAGCAGTTTGCAAACGACCGTATTCCATTCGGAAATATGGAAACTTTTTTTCAGAAAAAGCGACCGCTCGCCTGGGAAGTTCGTGTTGAGCGGAATGACGTCGGAAAGAGAGCACAAGCATCTTGCCTTGTTGGATACACAAAACGTGAGTTGCACACGGTTTACAGGTCTTGCTCCAGAACTGTAAAGCTTGATAGCTATTATAAGGGCCCTACGTTTTGATCATTTCTGATTTTGACGATAGTTGTGTTGTAACCAGAGTAGGGCGGAATTGGATTTTCGGAACTCGGAATCCGGAATCCGGAAAACGGAAAAAAAATATTTTTTTCACGGAATCTAGAATCCGGAATACGGAATGTAAAAAACGGCGGAATCCGGAATGCGGAATGCGGAAAACGGAATTTCAATCATTAATTTGGGAATCAAATGATGTAAAAGCGCTCTGTTCGCAAAAATTTTTGCGGGAGTTCAAAAAAGTATACTTTTCACAACAATTGAGAATTAATTATTAAAACTCATAGTTGGGCGGAATTGGATTTCGGAAACTCGGAATCTGGAATCCGGAAACCGGAACTCCGCCCTTCTCTGGTTGAAACCCCGCATTGTAAGCACGCAGGAGACATTGTAGCTTCGAACCCTACTTGAGAGAACGTGCCTTTTACGGAGCTTTTATCGATTGTAAGGAAAAAAGCTTCAGTGAACTGTCGTCAAGTCTGGCGCTTGGGGTGCACTTTAGATTTACGCAGTAATGCACACAGTACTTACGCGACTTTTGAAGCCTAGTATTACAAAATAATACCAAAAAATAGATGATAGACCCGGTGTTTGCGTACTTTGACGGGCGACTCGCGAGACACGTCATTTCCCCACTCGGCAGCAGTAATAGAGGAGTGGGCGCGTGTGCCACGCCCAGAAAAGTACGCAAAAACGGATGAATAGAAGTTTCTGTTTTAGTACACTAGCGCGTACGATGCAGTGTCTTCTCTGCGCTTCCGTTTCTCGCTAGCTCAATGATCAACAGAGAAGGGCGGAATTCCGGATTCCGGATTCCGCCGTTTTTTCATTCCGTTTTCCGGATTCCGGATTCCGAGTTCCCAAATTCCAATCCCGCCCTACTCTGATGATCACGTGAAATTGTGTACGGTATCGAGAAGCCTACATACATAAAATGAATTACAGAAAGTCCGCACCCGTGACCGCGTCTTCCTCAGCATTTCGGAGCTCATCGAATACCATATGAATAACAGAATAGCAGTACGGTCGAAGACGAGCACTGGCGAACGAGAGACGGCTATATTTCTCACGAACCCAATCCAGTCGCCGAAGACAGTGCTTCCCACAGATTGAAATTCATAATTGATCCACCATCACCACCACCACCATAATTATGCGGCTCCCACCCCATCCGGTCGGCTCATAACTTAACTGAAAATTAGTTTCTTCGCTGGAAAACATTCGCCGAAATAGAGAGATCCATCTCGGTGTGTTTTGTGAGAGTACTTGAGAAAAAACCCAAAATCTGAAGATTAGCTCTTCAAAAAGGTAGCTAATAGAAAAGCGATGTGAAGAGCTCCTCTATTAGAGGATAATTGTAGCTTTTGTAAACTCGATTAGGCATAAATTAGTTTTTTAAAGAATGCATTTTCAAATTTCAATAGATTTCTAAAGTTTTGCATAATTATAAAGATCGAATGAATACATGTTATCTGTGACAAATGCTCCGTATTACTTTCAGTCCGCGTAACTCAGTTGGAGAAAGAGATATCTAAAAGTGGTCAGAAGATGAAATATTCAGAATTTTATAACAAATATCTTACTAGTTGAAAGTTTCTTGATATCTCTATTGGCAGACGAGATATGCAGGTTGAAAGATACCGTATCACTGTAAATGAGCTGCATACAGTTTCTTTCAGACTGCGTATCTAAGTTGGTAGAAGATATATCGAAAAGTGGTCAACAGATGAAATATTTAGAATTTTATTATAAATATTTTACTCGTTGACAGTTTCTTGATATCTCTATTGGCAGACGAGATATGCAAGTTGAAAGATACCGTATCACTATAAATGAGCTGCATACAGTGTCTTTCAGACTGCGTATCTAAGTTGGTAGAAGAGATATCAAAGAGTAGTCAGAAGACGAAATATTCAGAATTTCATAACAAATATCTTACTATTGAAAGTTTCTTGATATCTCTATTGGCAGACGGGATATGCAGGTAGCAATGTACCGTAATTCTCAGTTATCATGAAACACGCCTAGATGTAGGCATGTTTTTCCGCAGAAGAATTCTAATTTTTCAGAAATTAACCGATAAACCAATGAGCACTACTTTGTTAATGTTCATCTGTAGAAGCTCTCAATTTTTTGTTCAATTTCCCATTTGTCCCTCTCCCATCCCTCTCAGCTCCACCTCTTCCCCCCCCCCCCCAACCTTCCATCCTTCTAAAAAAATCGAAAGTAGTGAGTAGCAAATTGCGTAACAAGAAGAAAAAGAGAGAGAGAGAACCGAAGGATGATGCTTCCTTTATAAGTCTTCTCGTGTCGTTTTTCGTCATGCCCATATAATTAGGGGTAGTTGTCCTTCTACAGTAACATGTCATTACCAATTCCAACACTCACCTCTTTTCGGCGGCTGTGTACCGTCATCCCCTTCGTTGCGCTCCTCCAATTATACCTATTCTTACGCCAATCTCTTCGCTCACTCCACATAGAGACGCCTTCTGGTGGCCTTTTTTGCGATTCTTCAGAGAGACCGCCCATTCTCTCTCTCTCTCTCTCTCTCTCTCTCTCTCGCCTCTTCGGAGTACGGTGAGAGGGGGGGGGGGGAGAAGTGGGAGAAGTGGGAGGGGGGAAGCATCTATTATATACTTAGTACTTTATTCGATTCTTGAATTGATTTTTTTTTTCTTCCTCTCGATCATTGTGATTCCAAGTTTCCGGCACCAGCCAATGATTCTTCTACTATGGTGGATCATCGGTGGCGTGGCTCCGCCAATTGAATCACTAGCCATTGTGGATACTTCGATCGCTTGTGATAAGGTAGGCTTCAGCTCGGTGTGAAGAGAGAATCCATCTTCCACCCCCCCCCCCCCTCCCTCCTCCCATACCAAAAGGGTTGCTCTCCTTGTCTGCCTGCGCAACACGTTTTGACTTTTCACGAATTACAATCCGAGAATTGATTGCCGGGCTACGAAGGAAACGTGCTAGTCTTGAAGCATATGAAGTCCTTACTGATAAAATGTCGGGTTATGCTATTTTATTTATTTCAAATATTTTAATTTTGTTTTGCGCAATCTCAATTTCCAATTATTACCCCATATTACACATTTGTTTGATGTTGAATAAATCATTTTGTCAACTGCAAGCTTTCGAATTGACGCAGTGCCCTTATAGACGTAAAAGTGCTCACAAGTGCTCAATTATCAGTTGTCGTTGCGCACATTATGTGCAGTGGAACGTTAGTTAGTTCTCCACAAGGAGTACACGAATGGAGAAGAAAAACTCGGTTCAACTGTTTGGGCGACTTGCGGTATCCACAAGAGAAGGGCGGAATTCCGGATTCCGGATTCCGCCATTTTTTAAATTCCGTCTTCCAGATTCCAGATTCCGTGAAAAAAATTGTTTCCGTTTTCCGCATTCCGGATTCCGCGATATGGCGTTTTTATTCCGTTTTAATTATTTATTCTCAATTGTTGTGAAAAGTATAATTTTTTGAACTTCCGCAAAAATTTTGCGAACAGAGCGCATTTACATCATGTTTTAATTTTCGCAATTTTTCCCAACAGTTCATATTTTTTTAAATTCCGTTTTCCGCATTCCGCATTCCGGATTCCGCCGTTTTTTACATTCCGTTTTTCGGATTCCAGATTCCGTGAAAATTTTTTTTCCGTTTTCCGTTTTCCGGATTCCGAGTTCCCAAAATCCAATTCCGCCCTACTCTGCAGAGAAGTGCGGAATTTCGGATTCCGCATTCCGGATTCCGCCGTTTTTTCATTCCGTCTTCCGAATTCCAGATTCCGTGAAAAAATTTTTTTCCGTTTTCCGGATTCCGAGTTCCCAAAATCCAATTCCGCCCTACTCTGTTGTGGAGTGAGAGCGTCTCAAAGTGCTCCAAATGAGCCGTTTTTTTTTCGAAAACGCCCAACCAAAATGTAAAATATTTCGTGTACTCCTCGTGGAAAATAATCTAAATAAACTTTTTGAGTGTTCCGTTCCGCAAAATGTTATTGGAATACTGTTTTCTTTTCCGATACTTATAGTTAGCTTTCTCTGAAATATCCCTTATAATAGAGGATGCGATTTTCAGTGTTTTTGAGCATCAATTGGTATAGGTTTGGTGCGAAATTTGCTTGAACTGATGATAACTGACATCAATGTGAGTGTTTGCAGACGGATTTCCTGCTGAAAATCAAGTTCGACGACGTGTTTCGCGGTACGGTACAAAGCCGCTCGGGCCACCCGAAGTGTATTTATGCAAATGGGACACTGCAGCCTGACACCAAATATCAGCTGAAGGTCGGTGCGTATTGAAAACTGAAAAAATTGCCCCACGTCTGTTTGTTTAGATTCCACTGAAAGGATGCGCAACCAAGGAGAACGACGAGGGAAATTTGGAGAATGAGATTGAAGTTCTCATGACAAACAACGCGTGGGTTTTCGGAATGAATTGTCGTCATGTGTGGTGCATTGTGTGTTTACACCGTTTGCACCATATCTGACGAGAATTCACATATTCCAACCAAAATATTTTCGCATTTTACTTTCTGAATGCGCAGTTTTCAAATGCAAAACTAAGATTTTCTGAGAACTGTCGTCAAATCTGGCGCTTAATGTGCATGCACAGCTTGCACGATATCTTACGCGAATTCACATATTCCAACCAGTGTGTCGTTTCGAAAGCATTTCGAGAAATTTCCGAACAATCAACGAGAAAAAATATCTCGAGAATTTTCTCGTGAAATTTTTTTATCGTTCACCTCATTTTTCGAGAATGTCTATTAAAAAAATAGTTCGAACGACACTCCGAAATAACGCAAAGCGCGTTGTTTATCGTACTTCCATTCAAATCTTTTTTCGCGATTTCTCGAAAAGCTTTCGAAAAACGCATTTTTCGAAACGACACACTGATTCCAATCAGAACATTTTCGCATTTTATTTTGTGAATGAGCAGATTTCAAATGTAGAACTAAGATTTTCTGAGAACTGTCGTGAAATCTGGCGCTTAATGTGCATAAACCGTTTGCACGATATCTGACGAGAATTCACATAATCTTATAATAATACCGTAAAAACTCAAATAGTGTTGCATGCAATACTATTGTTCAAGCTTGTCTCTGCGGGGCAATACTAATAGGGGCGCAATTCAATTAGGGGTGCAATACTATTGTTCAAAAACTATTTTTCTTGTTGTTTTTTTCTTGTCGACTTCTCAAAACAATAAGAATTTATTACGATTTTCAAAAAAGTTTCAGTCAAAAATGGCAAAATTTTAAGTAAGAAAGCGGCAAGAGTCAAAAAACAACACAATTTTGAACGGAAAATTGAAGCAAAAAGCAAAAAAAATTATGAACTAATGGAAGTATCCAATTCATCATGATCTTCACTTTCTTTATTTTCTTCGTCTTGAAAGTCAATGTCACCAATGATCGGCAACTGAACCTAACGATAATAACTGGGTAGCTTCTTCTCTTTTTTGTTTCATCAGTTCCAATCCCTCTGGAATTTCGCCGTCGTCTTTGAAACAATGAATCTTGAAATTTTCGGATCCGTTCGTTGCATTCTTCAACCCACATTCAGTGAAAGATTTTTTGATCAAAGATTCTGGTTGCCAAGCGTCCAAAATACATTGTAAATAAATTTCCACTGCGGAGGAGAACGCATATTTCCAGAGTCGGTGTACGACTTGACTCCGTGAATCATCCAACTATCATATGATTCACGAATTTTACTTTTAAACGGACTATTCCAATGCACAACTGATGCCTATAATTGAAATCCTGTTGGAATTCTAGAAATTCAACGTCTTCTGCCTGAATGAATTTAGTGGTCCCTCCAGGAATCACAGCCATCAACACGTAGGATTTTCATCACTTTCTTGGTATCCGTGTTAATGTGGCAATGATATGATGCTCTGTGGTTTCATCTTTGAAAAATGTTCTCTCTCACCTTGACAGCTCCATCGAGGAGTCAAACTTTTTAATAATCGATGAAAAAGGACATTTTTTTCGGAAGCAAAACAAACGGACGACACTTGAATCGGTCTGACGCATCTTGGGGTCCGGGAATTATGATCCCAAAGAGAGCGTAGAGTGGGTAGAATAAAAGTATTTATTCTATAGGACAAAACAGAAACTGAAACTGAACTTGAGAACTTAGGCGTTCTCAAGAGACGGGAAATCCACGTGGAATATGTGGAGGAATTACAAAGGGTTAGTGAATCAGGGTAGTTCACGTCACCCAATAATAATAATACATTCAACTTATAAGAATATGCGTAGAATGTAACACGGTCCGAGCGAGCAGTAAGCATGACAGAGATATGAAACTTGTCATGTCCAGTTGTATGTAGTTACGGAGACCTGAACTCCTTCTTAATTCATTTTTTTGTTGAACGACCGACCACCTCATTTCCTCCCAATTCGTCGATAGTCAAACTATTTGAGAAATCCAAATAATCCGCCGTTTCATCATAGGAATAAGCGTAGTTATAGTTATTTTGGAGCATCAGTTTTTCAACATAAAGTCAAAAATCAACAATTTTTTCGACGTATTCATCTGTAGGTCAAATACGTGATCGAGAAAAACATGTAAAAATAGAAAATAATCAAACAAAAAGAAGAAAAAACAATTTTAAAAAAAATATGAAATAAGGCAAAAATAACAAATCTAAATTGGTTTGCTCTTTTTTCACTATTGAAAGGCGTATGGGTGGTTTACAGTACTCAAACCTCTAACTCGGATAAACAAAACCTGTCGTGGCACCTATTGTGTCATTACGAAGAAGCAAGACAATTAGGGAGGCAATACTAATAGGGGCGCAAATCAAATAGGGGGTGCAATACTATTGTTCAAGCTTGTCACGGCGGAGCAATACTATTAGGGGTGCAAATCTATTAGAGGTTTTACGGTATTTTTGCACTTTACTTTCCGAATGCGCAGTTTTCAAATTTAAAATTAAGATTTTCTGTGAATTGTCGTCAAATCTGACGCTTAATGTGCATACACAGTTTGCACGATATCTGACGCAAATTCTCTCACAAAATCGTTCAAAATATATTCAAAAAACCAACCAGGAAAACGGTTCCATTATGAAATACCAAAAACTAACAGAAACAAGAAACCTGCTTGAACTAGATGGCCGTGGTTGATTCCCCGACGCGCCTATCCTTGAGTGCAGTAGAGCGCACTAGCTTACACCGTTTTTCAGACTATACCCATCGAGAAAATCGTTTTTTTTTCCATTCGTGGCCTGGACTTCTCGTGGACAAAATACGGAATACGGAATATTGCGGGGGGGGGGGGAGGGGGAGTGATAGCGCGCCTGTTTTGAATGCATTTTCAGCTTTTCCAGCCGATTTCGTGCGAGAGCGCTCTTCCACATTTTCATGTTTCAGATTCAACGCGGAAACCGACAAACGCTTTCTGCTGACATGCATTCCGGCGGCTCCGGTACCCAAAGAATCTCAAGTGACGGTGTCATTCGGTGGGATAACCATCAATTCCGACGCAACTACGGCTAGCAGTTTGTTCGATAACAAGGCGAGTTGAGTTTCTGCTGGAAACAGTAACTAAATGCTTGGCCAGTCTGCCAGAAAGCCAATTAGAATCGAGAAAATCGAGTGGTCGGATGGCCGAGGATTTCAGAGGCCGTGGATGGACTACAAATCTGAAAACGTCTGTTTATTGCAAACTTGACTCGGGCGCACATTTCTACCAGAAAAGGGCGATATTCCGCATTCCGCATTCAGGATACCGGATTCCGCTGTTTTCTTCATTCCGTTTTCTGTTTTCCGGATTCCGAGTTCCCAAAATCCAATTCCGCCCTACTCTGCAGAGAAGGGCGGAGTTCCGGATTCCGGATTCCGTCGTTTTTTTCATTCCGTCTTCCGGATTCCAGATTCCGTGAAAAATTTTTTT
Source organism: Caenorhabditis inopinata (assembly GCA_003052745.1). NCBI lineage: Eukaryota > Metazoa > Nematoda > Chromadorea > Rhabditida > Rhabditidae > Caenorhabditis > Caenorhabditis inopinata. Next base: position 13,061,704 of record AP018151.1, on the reverse strand, counting down.
TCCGATTTCCGTTTTCCGGATTCCGAGTTTCCAAAATCCAATTCGGCCCTACTCTGATTTCTACTTTTTTAGATTTCAGAATTCCAGACTGAAATCTAGAAGTAGAAATCTGCAGTCTTTCAGTCTGCTAGCTGATTATACTGTTTATCAACAAAATTTTGCTGAAAAACTAGTTTCCAGACAGTCGACTACAGCGTCCGAGTGCTAGACGGCGACAATCTGGATTCCAAGCAATTGCAGCGTCCATTGGCGGTCGGCGACAAAGTGGTGAGTCAATTGGCTGCCCATCGACCTGAATGAGAAGCCGTTGGCTATTCAGACGTACACAGTCGAAATGAAGGACGACCTGAACGGACGGATCGGCAGATGCTGGGCGAACGACGGCATTTCCGAGTTGCCGCTTTCCGACTCACAGGGATGCTCATTGCAGACGTCTGGCGAGGTGAGGCTCAACGCAAAGCTTAGTGGCTTTCGCTGTTTCTACGCCGCTAAAATGGAATTTTGTGCCGCTACAGCTTTAACAAAAAATTTAAGAGCTTTCAGATTCCCAAAAATGAAATTTGCTTCAATTTTGCTTCTGAAATTGCAGCCCTCAATTTCAGACCGCTCGCTTAATAGTTTTAACGTAAAAATGGAATTGTGTGTGGAGTTTCTCTGAAAATCTGAAGCATTTTCAACTCATTTTCAAAGAAAACGTAACAATGCTCACAAGTTCATTCGTACTTTGGCGGCCTACACAAGTCTAGGCCACTAGCAATCAGCGAAAATGATTCCTAGGCCATCAAAGAGCTCCCTGGCCAGAGCTTGGGCAGCGTGCACTTTGTTCGTGGCAAATGAGATGTGTTATTCGTTTTCAAAGAGCTTGCAAACGCTTGAATTTGAGTTGCATTGAACAGTCGTCAAGTTTGGCGCTGAGTGTGCATACACCGCTTGCTCAATACTTTACGCGAACATAGCTCACTTGTCTATACTAAAGCATAAATGAAAAGCTGACAGAAGTTGAAATGCTCTGAAAATTGTTGTCTGAATTCTGCCGACATCTTTTTCCTACCGTATCCGCCAACGGAGGGGGGGGGGCAGAGAAAGGCGGAATTCAGGATTCCGCATTCCGCATTCCTGATTGCGCCGTTTTTTTCATTCCGTCTTCCGGATTCCAAACTCCGTGAAAAAATATTTTTTCCGTTATACGTGTTCCCGATTCCGCGATATGGCGTTTTTATTCCGTTTTAATTCTTTATTCTCAATTCTTGTGAAAAGTGTACTTTTTTGAAATCCCGCAAAAATTTTTGCGAACAGAGCGCATTTACATCATTTGATCATCATTTTACAACCAGAGAAGGGCGGAATTCCGGATTCCGCCGTTTTTTTCATAAAAAATATTTTTCCGTTTTCCGGATTCCACATCCCGTGAAAATGTTTTTTTTTCCGTTTTCCGAATTTTGAGTTCCCAAAATCCAATTGGGGGGGGGGGGTTCACCAAAAAAGTCGACAGCTAGAATCGGCAGATTTCAGACAGAAAATTTCAGAGCGTTTCAGCGCGCACTAACTTCCTTACAGAGTGTGAAAATTTGCGTCATTTTCAGCCAAAGAGCACATTTTCTGCGGATACAAATGTCTTACTGTATGCCACCATCTATCCCAATTTCCAGACAAATTATTTTCAGGTTTGGGGAGACTTCGAAGTGGCTCACCGCAATGGAAACACTGTTTTCTATAATCACATAAAGGCATGGGCATTCCCAACGAGGTAAGTGTCCAGCGCCACCATCCTCACTCACCGCTCTTCTATTTGCAGCAACGAGGTGAACATCTTCTGTAATCTGCACGTGTGCGTCACCTGCTCGCAGTCGTCGTGCCGTGGAAGGGAGCGTCGCCACAATGCGCCCCTGTCATCCATCGCTGATCCGTTTTCATCAAGCATCGACGTTTCCGACATCTCTCCTCCGATAGCGGTGCGAACGTCGTTCCGCTTGAAGCGCGAGAGCGTCGCTCGTCTGGAGACGTCGCCTTCTTCCGACGTGCCGCCCTTCGCGAATCTCGCTGCCAATCATGCCTTGTTCGTCCTCTTAATTGTTGCTTCAGGTGCCCTTCTCTTCGTCTTTTAATAGAATGCTTGTTTGAGAAAATAATAATAATTGGTCTAACATGTATTTATGGCGGTGACACTCGTCGGCAGCCATTTCATCGGACGCCCTGTTCGCCATGTTAATTGGCGACAAATGCCAGGATGGAGACACGATGAAAGGGGCATGTTTAGAATGAACATAATTCAAAGGAGATCTCTCTAAATATCTTCGCATTACACTCTCTAAATGCGCAGTTTTCAGACATACAAATACGATTTTCCGTGAATTGTCGTCAAACTTGATGCTTGATGTGTATACACCGTTTGCTCGATATCTGACGCGAATTCACACACAAAAACGTTCAAATTGTATTCAAAAAAAAAGACCAACTGGAAATACAGTTTTTCGTTATAAAAAACCAACAACGAACGGAAACAGAAAACCTGCTTCTACTAGATGGTCATGGCTGATTCCTCGACGCGCTAGCCCTTTAGTGCAGTAGAGCGCACTAGTTTACAGCGTTTTTCAGACTATACCTATCGAGAAAATCGTTTTTTTATTCCATTCGTGGCCTAGACTTCTCATGGACACTTTTAAATGCAGAATACGAACATACAAATAAGAGCTTCCTTGAACTGTCGTCATGTCTGGTGCTTAAGGTGCACACACCACCGTTTGCCCAATATTCTACGCAAAACCTCGGGAGAGAAAAGAGTCTACATAAAAATTGAATAATGATTCGCATCTTACTCTCTGAATGCTTACTTCTTAACGCACACTAATAAGAGTTTCTGTGACCTGTCGTCAAATCTAGTACCTGATGTGCATACACCATTTGTGATATATCTTCCGCAAAGCCACATTTGAAACAATTCAAAATGCATCCAAAAGACTTTTCAGATTACATTTTCCGGAGACACCTTCGATTAGTCGTTGACCTTCGAGCGCACAAGTATTTAGCACTGACGCGTTTCTGGAGACTCTCAGTTTTGCATACTATCTCGCTGTTTACAATAGTCATCGCACTGTCACTTTTTTGCCACTTTTCATATCTCCAATTCATAAAAATTTTGTTCAAATGAGTTATGAAAGTGGGCAAGTTTGAAGGAGTCCATTTTATCCGGATGAGCAGCGGAAATGTGCTTTTGAAATAGTGTTTTCCAGAGAAAGGCGGAATTCCGGATTCCGGATTCCGTCTTCCGGATTCCAGATTCCGTGAAACATTTTTTTTCCGTTTTCCGGATTCCGAGTTCCCAAAATCCAATTCCGCCCTACTCTGCAGAGAAGGGCGGAATTCTGGATTCCGCCGTTTTTTTTTCATTCCGTCTTCCGGATTCCAGATTCCGTGAAAAATGTTTTTTTCGGTTTTCCGGATTCCGAGTTCCCAAAGTCCAATTTCGCCTTACTCTGGTGTTTTCATTCCAAAAACCGTACTCCTCTTGCACTTCTTCTACGCCATGCTCAAAAAGATCTGAAGGGCAAGATGCCACATTTCTTTCTGGCCTAGAAACCAAAACAATTTGATATTAATGGAAGACATTCGAAAAATAATTCGAAATCACAAACTAACTGAGTGGGTCGGCTCAATGCCCAGTGGCTGCCCAATAAATGCCCGTCACAATTTAACACCCATTCTGCTTCCTGCCGATGCCGAAATCACTGCGCGCAATATATGCGGGTGTACTGAACACCCTGCTCATTTCTTGTACATTTGCCAATTGCTCTTGAATCCTTAAAACACCTTCTGAGTTTAAAAGTACTCGAAAGAAAGTAAAGAATCGAAAGCATTGAAAGGGCAACGCCGAGTGGCTCTAATACATCGAAAATGTCTGGGGATACACCTAAACAAGGCTAGCATGAAGCATGGCAAAAAATGGACCAACATCTGCTCGACAATCTTTATTCGTCTATGAATCGCCGAATTTTTGAAGTTGATCGACAGAATGGTCGTCCCATCGATTATTAATCATCATTCGTCTGTCATTTTCTGTTTTTTTTAGTTTTGAGCAAGTGAACGTATGATTTTGTGGAAATTTTAAAAACTTTTTTTCATAAACTTTTGGTTTTTTTTCCTGATGTGTGAATTTTAAGCCTATTTTAAGTTTCTATCATGAAACACATACTAAAGGGCCATATTTCTTCAATAGGAAGCATTTTGGTTGAAAAGCCAGTTTTCGAGTTTTCGAACATTTTTGGGGTGAACGTAAGCTTATGTGGAGCACTGTAGAATCGGACAGTCATTTTATTATCGTTGTTTCTTCTAATTTACCAAATAGGCATCGTACCCTTCTCCTACCGCATTGAGCTAGTGACGACTACCGGCTGAGCCATAGAGATTGGAAAGAAAACAGAAAGTTTGGGCAAGCTGCCGTGGAATTGGGCATGTTTATTGCAGCTTAAAGTGGCAGGCTACCATTTTCTATGAACTATTAGCTTGTTAGCTATAAACTAAGAGCTGACAGTTTGAAAATGATCTGAATTACGGTATTTTCAAATCAAGATTTTCAAAAACCCGAAAATTCTCCAACACAATATGTAAAAACATGCTCGTTTGTTGCTCTTTCTCTCAACTCATTTCTCCGCCGAAAGTTGTTCCTTCGCTTCTACTTTTCCGGCTTGTCGGTTGGTTCGGCGCGCACAATCCGTGCACCCGAGACGTCACGTGATTTATACGCCGTGCCTTGTGCGCTCATCCCGCCTTCTGACACACAGAAAGATATGATTGATGCGCACGGCCCGCGTACCGCGCATCGAACCATTGTCCCCACCCCGCCGGGAATTCCATTCCAACCACGGGGCTGGCCCCACACCACGCCTCTCCTTTTTTACGACTCTGGGGAGCAGGCGGGTGCAGGAGGGAATGGAAAGAGCTGGAAATAAGTTTGAAGCTGAAGTCATTTGCCTAAAAAAAGCTATCATCACAACGGTGTTATCCTAATAGAAGAGCAATTCAAAGTGTTGAAGAGCAAATCCTTTTGGGGCATAAACTGCACTTTTGTGAAGCCCATTGGAATAGAAGTCCCCCCCTCTCCCACAAAGCTTTTTGAGGGCGCTGAAGAAACCTGTAATAGAAAGACACCATGTCTCTCTCGAAAAAACGGGGGGATAGGCGAAGAAAAAGGTAGCAGTGCAGTATCCCTTGCCTACCTATTCAGCAACTCACTCCTTATTATAAGACCATACAATCCGAAATTCCAACGATGACTTTTACATGTCCTCTCTTCTCCTCAATTGGCATGCAAATGAGCTCCGTTTCGTACGTATGAATGAAGTGGTTTTCGATGCCTTTTGGCGGCAAAATGCATTTATATATATACATACATATCTGCCTTTCCTATTGAATTAATCTAAGCCGCCACCGCCTCCCCCCCCCCCCCCTTCTACTCTCCAGCCTCTCCAGCCTTTGTTCTCTCCTGTATGGTCCGTTGATGGGTACGAGATAGAAGTGGTGTGGTGCGTGATTCTTGAAATATGCTTCAAGTGACAAATTGAGCAGCCGCCGTGCAGTGCGCAGACTTTGTGATGTGTGATTCATTGTAGCAGATGGCTGGCTGACTGAGAAACGGGCGGGAGGGAGGTGGCGAAGATGAGACAAAAACTGTAAATGAATGATGGCAGGGCAGATGGCAGCGCACGATAAGGCGCTGCTTCAATATTTGGAGGAGCATACTTGCGGTCACGGGCGGGAGAGGGGGGGGGGGGGAAACGGACCACGGCGCGGGCGGACGTTTAAGCTTGCTCAAAAAAGAGTGCAAATTCAGAGACTCGGTTTGTTTTAATAAAAAAGTGAAAATGCGAATACATATAAAAAAATGGGTAAAAGTCCAGAAGTCGACAGATAGCAGGGCGGGTGGTTTCCGGGCCAATTTTGCGTGGCCTAGAATTCCAGCGACCGTGGAATAGAAAACCCGTAACCAGTCAGTAAGCGGCACTGTTTCCTAGTGCATGAAATTAACAATTTGCAGATGAGTTAGAAAGCAGGCAAGACGTCACATCTTTAAAGCAGAAATCCAGGAACTCAGGTTTTCTAAACCCACCCCCCCCCCGGCATTTAATTGGGGGGGTACAATGATTCGGGGGTACAACGGGGTACAAACGATTCGGGGGTACCAAGTTCATGACAGTAAATCTGTTTTTGAGTCATTGTTCAGATCTCAAAGCAAAAATCGTGTTCCGGAGTTCAATATGAGTACTGACTCATCCAATTCTTTGTCTCCCCAAGTACCACGCACTGCAAAAAGACAGAAGAAGCGTCACCGAATCTTGAACTTGGTACCACCGAATCGTTTGTACCCCGTTGTACCCCTCGAATTAAATGCCCCACCCCCCCCCCCCCCCTCCGGAAGGGGGGTGGGGCATTTAACTCGAGGAAAATCTTAAAATTTGCAAAGAAAAACGATTTCGAAGAGCTACTCAATTTACAGATCATTTTATTTGGGATTTTTTTCTTTCTTCTGTTCCCCCCCCCCCGCCACCCGTCTCCCTTCATTGCTAAAAGCGATCATCCCAATCGCCTCTCGTTCTGCCACCTTCTCGCTGGTTGCTTGCAAAAAAGTTCCCCAATTCTCCATTCTCTCCTAACTAAGTTACGCGTTGTGCGCTTTCTAGGACGCATGTACAACAAACCGCCCCCCCCCCGCCCTCCCCTCAACTCCATCCATGGTCCGTCCCATTCTCTCGTTTAGGCCCAATTGTCTTCTTTCGGGAGAGGAGAGGAGACACGCGCCGCAATAAAATCTGATTTTTTTTTGTTTGAACTCACACGTCTCCCCCCCCCCTTCCCTTTTTTGGCCGAAATTTTCCTTCCCCCGGACGAGCGCAAACGACACGCAATTTGTCGTCGCGGGTGTTGGGTTTCGGAGCATAGGCATCAGTGCCTATCTTATCGCTCATATGGTAGTCGGCGACTACCAATTTCTGATAGATTATTGATGATAGGCTGGTAGTCAGTCACAAGGAAGTTTCAGATAAACAGGAAGAGGACGGGGGGGGGGAGAGAAAAAAACGGAATTTTGAGAAATTTCTGCTAATTTTTCAGATTTGTTTGGGGGGGGGCAGGGTCTCGCTTTAAAAATTATAATTTATAGCTTTATGGGGTTATTCATGAAAAGCACAATTGCATTTTAATGCAAAAAAAATGCATTTTTTGCATTAAAATGTTTTTCGTGCCCCCCCCCCAAACAAATCTGAAAAATTAGTGGAAATTTCTCAAAATTCGTTTTATTTTCTTTCCCCCCCCCCCCCCGATTGCATTTTAATGCAAAAAAAATGCATTTTTTGCATTAAAATGTTTTTCGTGCCCCCCCCCCAAACAAGTCTGAAAAATTAGTGGAAATTTCTCAAAATTCCTTTTTTCTCTCCCTCCCCCCCCCGATTGCATTTAAATGCAAAAAAAATGATTTTTTTTGCATTAAAATGTTTTTCGTGCTTTTCATGAATAACCCCATTAGGTAAAAAAATTCCGCTAGTTATTCCGCGATTTTCGAAATTTTCTGTGATGACACATTTCTCCTCTTTTTTTAGACCATCAATGTGGTGTCGCCGTTAACAAATGATTGGCTGCTCTCCTATATATTTATTACAGGACCCATAAAACTTCCATCGACCACCCGCCGCCGTCTTCCGCTCTGTGGCGGCGAACACGAGAATTCCTCCGCTTCTCGTCGTTTTCTCTTCGCTTCTATATACCATGCATACGCATACAAATATCTGATAACGTAACCACCACTTCCATCACTCGACACGAAGCGCAGAGGACCCCCGGATCGCCATCCATACGGCTCCGCCCCCCTTTTGGGTCATTTGTCAACGAACAGACGCATTTTCTCTGCCACTGGTGTGTGTGTGTGTGTGTGTCTTCTGTTCTTCCTCCTTTTTTCCTCTCATTGTTTCTTTTACTTTCTGCCTCCCCCCCCCCCCCTCACACACACAACCGAACCACTATCGGGGAGAGGGTGGATACTCTCTCTTCCCGCCCTCCATTCACCTAGCCCATTCCATTATCATTAATGGCACCATTTCGTGGTTTTCTTGCCGTAAGGCTACTTTTATTCCTGATTCGAGCTGGAGCTGTCAGTGCTCAGAGGTGTCAAAGGGTGGACCATGAGATGTGCAACGACCTACCGTATAACTTGACAAGGTACGTTACCGTTAAAGGAGTTTTTACGAGATAGTCTAGTATTATATATTATATGTCTAGCATTGAAATTATTAAAAGATAGTTTATTCACTTTTTATAATAATAATTATAATAATTGAATTTCCAAATTTCAAATGTCTCTTTATGCTTTTATTTAAGCAAAAAATCCATTTATAGTTTTCCGTTTGCCAAACCAAAGCATTTAGTTGTTGCTGAACCACGCCGAAGGTGTAACAGTTCAGCCCTCTCTTTCCGCAGCCTCAATAATAAGATTTACGAGCAATCGCTATTGGGCTCGAAGAGCATTCCAATCTTTCCAATAACAACCAGCTGCTTTTGCCACGTTGCATACCTCTCGTTTCTTTTTCTGACTGTTTTAGGAACTATATAGAGGGAGAGTGAGGGAGTGAGGGAGAAAACTAGAAGAGAGAAACGTCAAGAAGAGAAAAGCAAGGCGATTTTATAGCTCTAAAGTTGCTGATAAGTGAGGTATTGATCAATAGGAAAGAGTGAATAACCGGAAACCCTATATTTTAAAAATATCTTTAAAATAGAACATCTTAAAACTACATTGACAAGAAGCGCTGATGCGTTAAAGCCGATGCTATTTTTGGATTTTTCTCTTACGGTAACATCCAGATTCTCTCCTCGCCGTAGAAAAGCAGTTTCTCACCTCACAAATTTTGAACCATTTCCCCGTCTCCTTCGAGCAGCACAACGAAACGCCAATCAATCAAAAACGTGGCGGAATTTGTGAATTCGCAACATTCTTTGTGTCATGCCATGTGGCGCGCCTAGCCTCCCTCACACTTCTTTATTCTTACCCAACTCTGTATACTACACCATCTGGGGGGGGGGGGGGGGGGCGACAATACTTTAGCGATGCTGATGGTCTAGGGTTGCAGGAAAGGAAATGTTTACTAATTGATTGGCTGTGAGAGCATTGTCTTTATTTACATTTAGCATAATGTAAACATTGTGATTTGCATTTAAATAAAGATGGTGAAAACTAAAAACTATCTAGGCGTTTCCACGGTGTTTGCAAACGGAATCTAATGATAAATTTGGGAGACTTGGAAATGGATAGGGGTAGGGCGATTACGAACCGATCGGAATTGGGCTGTCTCGTTTTCAAGCTGAAGGGAATCGAGTTGCAATTTTTTCAACCTCGCATTTTCTCGATGAATCGGAAAGCGCGCTTGCATTGAACCGTTCCATCGAAATCAGCGTATTCTCGAAGGAGATTGGGGTAATGGAGCGATCTGCACCAAAAATTGGAAGGAGTAAGGCTTCCACGAAAGACGATGACTGGGGTCTCAAAGTCGTCTTCGTTCATCTTTCAGTTCGTCTTGCATTCGTCTTACACAATAAAAAAGTTGTCAACACACTGCGTCAGACGAATTCAAGACGAAGAAGAAGATGAGACGAGGCGTCTGAAATTTCGCCCAAATCGAAGTATTCTCATTTTTGATGAAAAAATTAAAATTTAAAATTTTTTAAATTACTTAAAAATCGATATATTTTTGAAAAGTTTGAAAACAACACTGCATTTATAATCAAAGACGAGCTTTTTCATGTTTGAGAAAATACGAAATTTGTGAAAAAACGAGGCAAATTTCAATAGAAGCTAGTAAGCAGTTAGAAAGCAGAGAAATTTTCAACATTTTTTAGCGAAACTCCGCTTATTTCTTGTTTTTCATCTGGGTCGCTTCATAGCTTGTTTATAATTTTAATCCGGGCGCCGATTTTTAAATAATTGAAGCTTCGAGACGAGCAATATCGAAAATTTCAGTTCCGAGAATGCAAGTTGAGTGTTTCAATAGTTTTTGAATGACAGCTATACTGTCAGAATCGGTTCTTAATGTCGGCCGGAGTGTTAAAAGTTTTTTTTCTAAAAATTCGCCTTTTTTCTTGAAGAAGATATTACCAAAAATTTGAGGATATTCCCGATTAATCGAGGGGTTCTTTAGCTAAAAAAGTGAAAACCAGTTTTCGAAGCGTACTTAAATTTTAAAATATGCTCAACTCTTTGTCAAATGATTTCGAATTAAATCTTACTGAATCTGATAAGCTTCTTTTGGGCTGCTAGCAATAGGTCCTTGACTTTCAAGTAGTTTCTTTTGAAATTACGTTTTCTTTTGTGCTGAATTTTTTTTAAAAACATGAAATTTTTATTATAAACAATCTATAATTGCTTTGGGAACAGTTACAGTTAAAAAAAAAACTAACAGAAATAGAGATATTCCTCCGGTAAATTCAAGGAAAAACGGGAGAAATGATCTCTCCTCCCACTTCTGCAACTTCCTGGCACACGTTTTTGCAAGGTTAATGCGCGCGAGTGTTTCCAAATATTTTTCGAATTTCGTATTAAACCCTCCGACTTTTTCTTCAATTTTCGCAGAAATTGGGCTATTTTTCATATATTATATTAAATAAAAATATAGTTTTAATAATTTCAAAAATATTTCTAATAAAAAATTCCAAAAATTGCTTGTTCTGTGCTATAAACTAAATGCCCTCCTATGATGTGTTATATTTTGCATTATTCTCGATTTTCCTTTGCGCTTTTCTGTTTTAATTATTTAAATTAGCAAATTTCAGTACTCCATTATTAAAGCTGTTGTTAATTTTAAAAAAATGGCGATCGCGAAAGGCTTGTTGTATTTTTTTCAATTTTCAATTAATATATCAATACTGAGTGTAAAACATGTTTTTTATTTCTCTTATATGGAAAAATAATTATAAAAAATTAATTTGAGCATCGTCGCTGCTACCTGAATTTAATTTACAGTTAAAAACAATTATTTTTTCATATAAGAGAAATGGAAAACGTTTTACACGCAGTATTAATATTAATTGAAAATCGGAAACTACAAGCCTTAATTGCTTCATTTCTTACGGCTTGTTGATAATAAAACAATAGTTTTTAGTTAGTTTCTGAAAAAAAAAAACTTCGATATTATTTCAGCAATTTATTGATTTTTTATTAAATTATTAAAACGAAAACGGCGGTGTGGTCTGTAGTTGCTTTTTCGACCAGCCGGCTTTTCAAACTTCTTGGTTAACACAGCAGGGTGTGGTAGAACAAAGTGCTTCCCAATTCCTTTATAAAATGATTAGTTTTTATTGAAAAAAAATACAATGATATTATTGTCAATTTGGCTAGCTTTGCAAAAAATCATGCGGACGTTGCAAAAGTGGGTGGAGTCTCTGTTTTTTTCTCGAAAAAACGTGCGCGATTTAAATTAATTCAAAATAGTTTCATAACACATTGCCATTAGTATAACCATATCGTAGTGTATGTATGCACATGTGCGATTTGTTATATTCACAGTGTAAGAGAGGCTAATCAGAAAGAGAGCAACTGCTCAATTTTTTTCGGATCTCTCTGATTCGGATACTGGAGCCGAGGATCCACTGGGTGATTTAGTATGACAGTTTTATGAGGATAAGGAAACAGATAACGGGAGAAATTGGGGGAACGAAACAGCGGGAAATCACATCAAGTTCCATCCTAATTATGTTTTGTGGGATTTTTTCCCATTTTATGTGAAAAGTGTTCAATTAATTCAGTTAATAGGGGTTTCACATTCAAAAAGTTCAATGTAACTGGTAACGTTTTTTGTTTTTTTGCCAGCTTGCGTAAACCATCTGGTAAAAAAAAAGTACGTATCCCGTATTCGTAATTCGCTCCTTTTATCTTAATAAATAAATATGAATAAATATGAATAATTTCGCCTGGAGAAGTTTAACCTTTACTTGAAAGTAACTTCGAATATCGGTAGCTGATTGTCTTCTCACTAAGACCGCATCTTTCCCTCTGTATTACTATTTTTGTTGGAGATTTTTTGCTGGAGGACCATTACTTAAAAGGCTCTCTTTAAGGTTTTCATGTGATAAGCCGTTAAAGTGACCAACAACTATGGGTCTATCACGTCGTTACTCAGACAACGCATCGTGTCTGAAGCACTGGAATAAAACTATTTTTGAATTGCTTAAAAAAATCTGGCACATCCATCTTCTTCTTCACTACTCCTCCCTTCAAGCTAATTCCCTTCCTGACGAAATCCTTAGGCGACCTTCTCAAATTCATCATTCCCTTCCTTTCTGACCAATAATGATTTCCGGTGTCTCCGGACGATTAATAACAGCATCTTCCGTCGCTTCGTTCTAGGAACCACCCAAGGAATGAAGTGAAGGAGTAGGGGGCGGGCAAACAAGTTGCAAGCAACTAGAGACCCTTGGTTTGGGGTGAGTAAGGGGGGGCTCTTGGAAGCCGAACCCAAACCGACCAGCCGAGCCTGAGAGCGACGAGTGATATATAGACGGGCTTATACTATCTGCTAGCCATATTTCACGCGTCCCTGGCAAACAGAAAGAATGAGAGAGGAAGAGACGCAGAAAGAAAGAGATAAGAACACAGACAGAGAGAGAGAGAGAGAGAGAGAACAAGAGAGAATGACTTGCTCTTTCCCCTCCAACTGACAACTCTCCCTATCAGCTATCAATTGTGAGTACAATTTTAAGTGAACACATTGTTTATGAAGAGAGGTTTTGGAATACTCTAATGAAATAGGCATTCATGCTTAGAAGAACGGTAATGGTCTAGCAGCTTTTTCTCTTGGTTCTCGAGGCCATGAGACGGCTACAATAGGTTGAAATTGCGCGACCAAATGAGCAGCAGATGTTATGACGCTTTAAGTGAAGAAGAAATAAAATAATTTCTGAAAACAATTGAAAGGAACTTAACTGCCGCTGCAAGTTCTGTCTAGCAGTCTTATCCTACTGTAGCGGCCAGATGGCCTAGAGAAACCAGAAAAAACTGCACGACGGTCATAATTGCTCTGCATTCGTTTCCCTAAGTAAAATAGGAGAAAGAAAGAATAGAAACGAAAATAAAGACATTTCATTAGCAAAAACAAGTAAACATGTGAAGCAAGAAAGTAATTGCAGAAAATAGTACAGTAGGTGCTATTTTTCACTAAACTCTGGGCGACTGTAGTGAATACGGTACCCCTACTATTAGAAGAGCGCATTCTCATAAGTCTGAAGTGAGCATGACTATAAAAATAATTAATGCGAATAAAGTTAGAGAGATGCTGAAAGAGGAACTGTTCTTTACGTCAAAAGTTAGACAATTCTACTTCATTGAATTTTCAATTTTCAGCTTTCCAAACTTGGTTGGCGAGGAATCTTTTAAGGATGCTTCCGAATCGATATTGACCTACAAACCCCTCCTCTCCGTGGTATGCTCCGAGCAGCTCAAATTTTTCCTGTGCTCTGTATATTTTCCAATGTGCAATGAGAAAGTGAGTTGCTTTTTCCCAAAAACTGTGCGCAGGCTTCACTGAAGCCTTTAATTTAAAAAAAATTCCAAAAAGAAAAAGCAAAAACACGTCCTTAGCAATGTTGCAGCTGGCCCACCCAATAGGACCATGCCGTCCATTATGTCTATCGGTCAAGGACAAGTGTCTTCCGGTACTTGAAAGTTTCGGCTTCTCCTGGCCAGAAGTGATTCGCTGTGATAAGTTTCCATTGGAGAATAATCGAGAGAAAATGTGCATGAAGGGCCCAAATGAGCAAGGAGCGATTCAAGACGAACGGGCGAAATACGCAGCTGCAGAGTTGGTAAGTACCAACAAGGACGGGACGGTCGCTGGCGTTTTACAACGTGTTTAGTTTGCGTTCTCTGCTGAAAATTTACAAATTTTCGTGTGCATTTTCGTTCCCCTGAATTCAAAAAATTTAAGGGAACGAAATAGAGATAAGTATAGGGAAGCAAGAAGAAATGGGAGGGGGGGGGGTTAGTCCTATCATTAAAATTCCTGTGCATTTTCTCGTTAATTACAGTGTTTCGTGTAATAATCGCATCTCCTTAACTATTTTTCTTCTAATTAAACCACTCTCACTTTTCCTGATATTTCTCGCCTTTTTCTATGTTTCTTTTGCCATACCCTCATATTCCATCCAGATTAAATCTCCGTTTTTATGGCGGTAGCCATATAAAAAGAAAACTGACGTAATTTGATACACATTTATAACGAATCCTGATAGCTCCAAATCAATCATCATCATTTGGTTTTCAGGAAGATAACGATCGAGAGGAAGATCTAAGAAGGGAGGTCGATCGGTTAAACGGAAAGTGCCCGCAGGATGAGGTGTTTTTAAATCGGTCTTCGAAATGCGTACCGCTCTGCTCGAATCCGCAGAAAGTTGGGCAGGTGAGAACAAAACTGCCGAACGGTTGATCACACGGACGGCCTAGGGCCGGAGATGGAGCGCCGTGGATAAAATTGTAGTCCTTTGTTCTGACACAAACCACTAATAGAAAAGTAACGGTGGTTTTGTGTAAAGTGAATCGGAAGCAACTTTAAGCAAAACGATAATGAGAAAATACTGCAATTTTCGCTCTTTTTTCTATTCTAGAAAACTTGAATATTTGCATTTTTTACTCAATAAACCCACTATTGAACTGTGACAACCGTCGGAAAACCTTTAAAAGAGTTTTTGAAACACTGGTGAGACTTCCTTTTCCAGACCAATCGCGAATCCTCGTCCCGTCTTCTCCTCTTCCTCTCGTTGAGCTCAGTGATTCTCACAATACTCTCCGTTTTCATTGTTGGACTATCGTGAGTTTTGCTTTTGTAATGTGTGTCTCAATTTTCGTTTTGGTACCCAACAGGCTCTACTTTAGACGTCTCGAAATGCTCAGTTCTCTGTCGGAAACTGCCATGTTCTTCTCGTGCCTAGCGTTTTGCTTCACGTCTCTTATCTATATTGTCAGCATCTCGTTCAAGGATCAGGTATGGTATTCTATAAATTAATTTAGTGTCCAGCAAAATAAAGGCTGAACCTTGAAGGTGCTGAAAAATGAACTGGGTTTGCACGAAGGTTATTTCAACCAATTTCCAGTTTTTCCGTCCAATATACATACCCCCGTAGCAAAAATTCATTGTGGCAGATTAGCATTATTTTCTGAAGTAATAGCAAAATTTTATCAAAAAAAACTAGATTATAAACTGAATCTCTAGTTGCTCATATTTGTCCGCTGAGCTGTCTTCAAGACGGTAGTAAAAAATGTATGCGTACGAAGCGCCCATCTTACCAAAACCGTATGCATGTTCTGAAATGATAGGACCCATTACCTCGTTTCAAATATGCCTTCCTTTTTCAGTTCCAGATCTCTTGCACCGACTACACTCATCATTTGCTGTTCGTCGTTGGAGGTTTATCTCACGTACCATGCTCATCGGTGGCTTCTTTGATCTACTATTCGGCCACGTGCTCCAGATTATGGTGGTTGCTCATCTGCGTGTCCTGGAATAAGGCGACCAGAACTGCTAATATTCTGGTGTGTTTTCTCGTTGATAGTTTTGTAAAATGACATAAAATGAGTTTTCATGAGCTCGTAGATTAATTTTGTCCTATCCATTAAAGCCGTAATCTGTGAGACCTTCACAAACAGAAGAGAATGATATGCTGAGATTTTCGGATTTAGGTTTTCGTGTTTTTTCACATTCTACAATTTAAGGACGACTCCCGTACCCGTGTGATCATGCTCATCCTCGGCATACCTCTGGCTCCACTGATGCTTGCTCTCCTGGCGAAAGCAGTTGCTGCGAATCCACTCACCGGTCTGTGCTTCATCGGAGCGGCGAGTTCCGGCACCGACTGGGTGTTCAATTTTTGCCGAGAACTGATTCTCTTCCTAATCAGCTCGATTTCATTGTCGTCTGCCTGCTGCCGACTGCTGGGCTCGGATGATCAGGACGTCAATGGGTTCGCCGGCGTCATTGCCGCAGTTTACCCAGTCGCTGCATTGTTCTACATGCTCTCCTTCATCAATGATGCCACTCAACCATTCCTTGCATTGGACAGAAGTTTCAATGTCGTTTCGGCCACCAAATTTTCATTCGACCTGCTCTTGAGCTTTGTTATGTGCGCATTCTGTTTGATTTATTTATTATTCAAGATTGCAAAGTCTTCGTGAGTTTTTCTTTTTCAAACAAGCGGCCACCACTCTTATCATAGTGTCTCAAAGGTAGATTAAGGGCGGGGCAAAGGTACTGTAACCGAAAAAAAACGATGTAACTTGATGAAAAATCATCGCATCGCCGAAAGCTTCAATTCAATTCATCAGAATAACAAAAAACAATAAAATTACAACAGCTTAATCCAAATTCTTATGAGAATGAGCTTGAATCATAGCTTGAAGAGTTCCACGCACCGAATAATCATTCGGATTCAGATCCGGATTCGAGGCATGTCGTTCTGATCCATAGATGAAATTTGGAAAATTGGTCTTGCACCACTGCTGAAATCGTCTCGCCTTGTGAGTAGGGGTGTCATTCTGTTGGAAAGTTCATAATCGAGACCAAGGAGGGACGCCTTTCACCTGATTTCGTTGAGATAGTATTTCTGGCTCACCTTCGCGCCTTGTTTCACGAAAACCAGTGACGTCTTGCTCTCGGTAGTGATTCCCCAGGAAACCTGCTTATAATTGGCGATAATCGTAGATTTGTACAGAGATGGAGCTGCCATTGCTGAAAAATCGAAGAATACGCGTATTAAAATAATATATTTTTAAATATATTTAAAAAAGAACGAAATGTGCACTAACTTCTTGCAATGTTGGGTTACAGCACTTTTTCCCCACCCGGTTGTGCTATTCAAAACTTTCATGAATGCATAATTAGAAGACTCACAGAATTCCCCGAAAAATAATTATTTTTATTAAATAACCATAACACTGAAATTGCAGATCAAAAGTAAGCAAAGAGGGATATCAACCAGCTGTCCCAAAGCTCCCTCAGCCGGCGATTCCAGGGAGTATACGGTCCAACACGTATGCTTCAACATTCCGGACGAATAACATGATTTGATTTTTTTTTGCTCAGCTACCGTAAAACCTCTAACTGAAGTGTCAGCCTCTAGCGAAAGATGCAGATAGTGAGTGCATAATGAAATTTAAACGGAAGCAGGCTGTTTCTTCTATTAGAAGTTTCGCGATGATTATTACCGTTTTTCATGTCGAATTTCAAAATTCAGAAAAAAAAACGAAAACGTTTCATAACAAAAACGGGTTGATTAGATAGAACAAGAGGTGGTCTCAACAATTATTTATGCATCAAAATGACTAATATTTTTGTTTCTTTTTTTCTGTGCTTCGAATAAATATTTTGATAAGAAAAAAGAAAGCAATGCGTTCTGGAAGACAAAAAGAAGAAGGAGAGAATATGGAATGCAGAAACGGAAATTGAATTGTTTACATTTGAAATTACGGATTTTTCAAGTTTGACATGTTCAATTTGTTCAGTTTTTTTAAAAGCTTTTTGTCTGTTTTTGTGTTGGATTTGTCTGTTTGTCCGCGCGACCGAACTCTCGACGCTGCGGATTGGCCACCATTTAAAGTCGCTTGAGAAATTAGACTTCCCATTATTCCGCACATAATGGCTATAAATTGAATTACCTCCGTTCGACTTCTCCTATTTTATCCATGGCGGACTAGAAAACCACATAGGCCGCGAGATTTTCATAGCGATTGTTCCGGATTTTGAGAAACTATCGTTTTTACACAATGTTATAGAAATTGACAATTTTCTGCTGGAGATGCTTCTCTGCAAATTCGGTTGAAGTGTTCTGAAAATTTTCGTGTGACAGGCTCACATCATAGGCTACGTTTTGATGCAGTGCACGCAAAGGCAGTTTTAGCTCAATGACTTGAAGACAGCCTAATGCTCATTTGTTTCAGTTAGGGCTTCTACGAAAGAAGCTTGTCTTTCAATTCGTCTTGCATTCGTCTTACGCAATGAAAAATTTGTCAACACACTGCTTCAGACGAATTCAAGACAAAAATGAGACGAGACGGCGGAAATTTCGCCCAAATGGAAGCCCTAGTTTCAGTAGCTATCACGTCATTGAGCATGCGCGGAAATTACGAAACGGTAGGAAACTCAGTTTTCAGACTAGTTAATTACAATGTCTAAATTAAAGGGGTTTATCCGAAACTTCGCATTTTTGGTCCCTCACTTTCCAAAATTCAGTATTTTTTTTTTGATTTTCACTTCTCTTCTTTGTCTACCTCATTTAATGCTTCTTTTTCCCTCTCCTCTACAACCGGGCACATTAAGCAATTATTTAGAGCGGCTCCAGCCCCGTACGCACAATGAGGTCTGGTAATTAGGTTTTGGCAGGTATAAAGAGGGAGAGAGTGATAGAGAGAGGTACAGGAAACGTTTATACTTTCCCTCTCTCCCTCTTTCTCTCTCTCACTTTCTCCTACTTCCGAACCAATTCGCTACTTCTTATAGGCCACCGTCCAATTATTTAGAGCTGCACACATTCTGTTGGTGTGCAGCTCACCTGGAGATTTAATGGAATGGGCTTATGGGAATTATACAATTGAGGCGAACTACTAAGCAATTAAAATCGTATGCCGCTGGTGGGAGGCGATGGAAATATAGGGAAATGCTAGAATGAACTGCCAAAAATTGTTATCACATTTTTAATATTAATCTCTGTTTATTCCTTGACTACGCAGCTCTCAAGAATACAAATGCGAGGATTAGAGCTGCATTGCATTTCCGTCAAATCTGACGTTTATTGTGCATACACCTTTTGCGTCAGATCTCACGCAAAACCTTATGCCAACCTCGGTTCGCTTAACGAAATGTTGAAAACAGCAGATCTAGACGTGCTTTAAAAGGAAGGATATACAGTTAAGGTTTTCACGAAAGACGAAATAAGACCGTCTCGCCTCGTCTTCGTCTGTCTTGAATTCGTCTAACGCAGAGATAGACATTGTGTACACAGTACACAACTTTTTTATTGCGTAAGACGAGTGCAAAACGAACTGAAAGACAAGACGAAAGACGACGTTTTGTTTTCGTCTTTCGTGGAAGCCTTATACACAGTGTATACTTTATGCGGGCTTCGCACGTGGAATACGGTCTGTGGACTTTTCTTTTGGTACATGCGCAACGGCGTTTTTTAGAATCCATATTGGCTAGCCATTAATTTTGATGCGCTGAATCTTTATGTCTGAAAAATGTTGTTCCGTAGGTCTTATGACGCAAATCAGTTGGCAACTTCATGAGCCACCATCGCACAAGATCGCAAGGTGTGGTTAGCAGTGATCCGCGCTCACACAAGCGACTGACGGATCGACTAAGTAACTAAGTAGGTAAGTGGAGGTATGCTGTACAAATCTGTAATATCGAAGTAGCCGTTTCGTATCCCTTCACTATGATCTTGGCTCTCGGAGCTCGTCAGTTTCAGCTAATGCGCTAGCTAGAGTACTTCAGAAGCATGAAACTTTCAAACTTGCAAAAAGACGGCCTATCAAAATGTGGTAAGCATATGAAGATGGCTTGGCGAAGTGAAATTCATAAAAATTTTGTAGATTCATTTCAGGGAAAATACCTGGCACATCAGTAAACGTGCTTCGTTGAGAAATTCGGGCAAGCGGCAGGCAGAAACGAAAGGGCTTCTATCAAATCACTTAAATTCACATTGAAATGGAAAAATTTAAAAAAAAATCGATAATAAAAACAAAAAAATAATAAAGAGGTGAGCAGTTAATTAAACTTTGACACAAAAGTCCGTGGACACGTTGGTTTTATCTATTAAAAATTGAGGCTTCTACGAAAGACGAAGACAAAAAGTCGTCTTTCCTCTGGTCGTTCGTCTCCTAGTCTTTCGACTCGTCTCCGTTCGTCTTTCAGTTCGTCTGGCATTTGTCTTACGCAATAAACGCAAGACTTACGCAAGTCAGACGAATTCAAGACAAAGAATAGACGAGACGGCCGAAATTTCGAACAAATGAAAGCCTTAATTTTTTGTTTTTAATATCTATAAAAAAATGTTTCTTTTCAATGTGAATTTAAGTGGTTTTATAGAAATCCTTCCGTTTCTGCGTGCCGTTTGCCTGAATTTCTCAACAACGCACGCTTACCAGGTCTTTTTCCTGAAATGAATTTACAGAATTCTTATGAAACCTTCATTGAATTCGAATGTTTTAATGAAAACTGACTGAAACTAGATATCGGCTGAAATTAATTTGGAACTGACTGATTTTTCTAGAAAGATACACGGATTGCGTAAAAATTTGTTATATTTAATAAGAAATTTTGAATATTAGGAGAATGGAAAGCAGCGTTACCGCGCCCTACTTTATTTAGAAAACATAGAGGGACGGGAGCCACTGGCATCGTTTTCCGTTCGTTTTTGATGTTTTATAATAGGAAGTGTAGTCTTAATTGAACTAGTCGTCTTTTTATCGGTTTAGTGACAAATCTACAATTGTTTTAAAAATAAAAAGCGATGGATGGCTGAGAATTTTAAAATTTCAATATACTAGCAAGTTTTACACAATCTAACAAGCTTTAAATTTCAATTTCATTTTTTTTAAATTTCAGAATTTCTCAGTTTTTATTGCCACCTCATCTGAATTCCTTATTTATTTTGTCTAATTTTATTTTTTTGTCTAAAACCGTAATTTTTCATGTTCCACTGTTTTTAAAGAAAAAAAACCGAAATCTGTTTGAAATCCAATTAGATTCGTTTATTAAGAAGCTAGAAAACGGGTCTAACGCGTTTTAGAGCTCTAGAGAAAGCCGGCGCGCTTGAAAACAATTTTTGCTCCGTTCGGTGTTGGTTTTTTTTATAATATTAACTTTTTAATAATTATTTTTTGTGCATATTTAATTCCGGCTGAGTTTGTGCTAATTTTTATTTTAATTTTCAGAAAATGTCGCTGTTTATCGATATTCAAACAATAATTCTGTTTTTATCTAAAACAAACGAATAAAAAGCGCAAATTGTAATTTTTTCTGGTTTGGATGTTTTGAAAAAATTAAAATTTTAATTTCAGTAGGGTTTCTACTGAAGGAAAATAATGAATTCGTTTTAGATTTTTAAAATATGAAAAACTTACTATTTTGAGTGATGTATTGACTTTTTTGAAAGCATTTTGCTTATTTTCAGCATTTCTGAACTTCTTGAATTTTCGGTTTTTGCTTTTCCAACATCTGAAAACGAAGAAACCTAAAATTTTAGGGGAAAAACAGTTTAAAAGACGAATTAAAAAAATTTAAAACGAAACGATAAAGTAGGCGTGCCACCGTTATTGCGGATCATCGTTGTCAAAAACGGCGCGAGATTTCAATTTATTTTTTTATGGAAATTTTTTCTTTGGCTCTTCAAAAATTTAAAAAGCTTCTCAATTCTTTCCACGAGCTCTCATTTACTCATTTGTAGGTCTCTGTTTTCGTCTCCGCCTGCTCTCCTCGCCCAGCATATTTGTTTTCAATTAAACATGTGAGGCGGTCAGTGACGACAATTAGTCGTTTTTATATGTATTCTGATGTAGGTGCACTTCTGGAAACTGCTCTCCTGTCCGTTGCTTTTTTTCTGTTCCCAACGCTTAGTTATTCTTTAAAATTTTGAAATAAATGCCGCAAATCCTCACCATTTTGGAAGTAGAACGCTCTGATAACGAGTATTACGGTATATCTTGAAGGCGCGTAACTAAATTCTGTTTAGGATCTCGAGATGATTTATATTGTATTTTATTTATTTCTAATTCTTCTTAATTTTTTTTTACTTTTTGCTATGAATTTCCGTATTTTACTTTTAAAAACTCAATGTTCTATTGCAAAATTAGTGTATTACATAGCAGTGAAATTTAAAAAATAGATTTAATGCCGTGCAAAGAGCTGGAAAACGACTTCGAGACTTCCGGTATTCTTTAAAAATCGAAAATGTGTTTTCAGAACTTTCAGTCGAAAATGGGAGCGTACTTAGAGTAGCTTTTAATGCTTTCAAAGCTCACTTCAAAAGAAAGTCCAAAGTTTTCCTTAACAATTGGCTAAAACTGGCAAAAACCGGGTTTCAGAAACTGGATTTTGAAATATGAAAAATGTTTGTAATTGCAGAATTTTTCAAATATTCAAAAATGAAAAAGTACGCTTTACGGTGGCTACAGTAATTCGTCCTTAAGGCAAGCATACGGCAACTTGCCTTGAGAGACATTAAGCGGGTGTAGAACAGTGCGTCGTTTCAAAAAATGATTTCTCGAAAAATGATTTGAAAATGGAAATACGATAAACAACGCGGTTTGCGTTATTTCGGAGTGTCGTTCGAACTAGTTTATCATAATTTTTTATAGAAATTTTTTTTCCAGAATTTTCGAAAATTTTTCTGAAATTTCTCGAAAGAGTTTGTCATATAAATACGGAAAAGTATTGGGGTTTCCAGGAAGTCTGAAAAGGGTACTTAGCTAAGCAGAGCCGTATTATTAGAGTGAACTTTTCAAAGTTTTCAGCCGCCTTTTTCAGATTAGCAAAAGAGCTTTTTCCATAAATTTGGTGACACAGATGGTGTGCACAATGTGGGAGAATTCTAGAAAAAATTGAAACTCGGCGAAATCAGTGTAATGCGTTTCGACTTGCGGCATCGGTGCAAAACTCGTCTGCTTTGCATAGTACATTTCCATTATCGGCTGGCGAGGGACAGATTTCCGAACATAATCTACTTCAGCTCATAATCTGGTCTTTCCCGTGTGCTCCATTCCTCGCTCTTTTAATTAATTCGAGACACTGACAGAAAGCGAAATGGGAGCGGCATTTCGTTAATTCGTTACTGAAATTTCAGTTTTCTTTTATTCAAAATTATATTTATATACTTATGTATATAGAAAACAACAATTTGAGGTCTAGAATTCGAATGCTCAATTAGATTTCAGAGTATATCTGAAAACGTTCTTAAAATTTTTCGCTTTCCCGCTGCAGCGCATTCTAGTTGCACTAAAAGGGCAATGGCAAGCTGCCCAAACTACTGTGCATTCTGCGAACCAGTGAATTATGGTGGTGAACAGACAATTTTGTCGAATCAAAAAAAAAAAACATTTTGTATTGAGAAGGAAGTGCAGATAGACAGACCAACGCGATTATAATAAGAGCGATGCTTAAAAAGTGACGTCATCGCCATCTAAAATCATCTATCTGCATAGTTCTTGGTAATTTTCCAGAATCTCCCCCCCCCCCACAGCTATGTTTTCGATTACTTTTAGATGTGGGGGACTATTCTGTGAGGTATACATATCCAAATTGCCCCCCACCTCTTGATGTGGGGGGGGGCGATTCCGGAAAAGAGGTAATCTTTCACAATGACCCCCACATTATATCTTTGTTCTCCCCCACTGGAATGAGCCGGAATCACCCCCCACGATTCCAGAATCACCGCCCCCCCCATCCTTCTTGGACCCCTCGTGATCCACCTAAAACAACAGTGTCTTGAACTTATGTTCTTCAAGAATTCTGATGAACAAGCCGTCTCCTTCTTTTTCTCCGACGATGAACCACGTCTCTGCAACATGGATGACCCTCCATCGAAACTGGTTGCATATGAGGTCGTTTTGACGTCATATTTAGATGAATAAAATAAAAAGAAGTGGGGGGGGGGCTATTCCGGGTCATTCCAGTGGGGGGTAATACCGAGGTTTGTGGGGGAGGGAGGAAATACAGTTATAATGCCTAGTACTTCATTCGAGAATTCTTCAGTTCCGTGAAGCTGGAAGACTGTAGAACTCGCTGGTCTTGAAGCAGGCGCAGCTCTGAGAATGCGAATTGGCATGTTGCCGGAACTCCTACACTTTGTCCAACTCGCGCTTCTTTGAAATCCGATGGAAGGTGTAGTAGTTTCGGCAACTTGCCACTTGACATTCTGGAATTAGTGCTTCTTTTAAATCATACTGAATGTGTGGTACAAGGTGCGTCAAAAGTATGGCAAAATGATGTAAGTTTCGCAAAGTTCGCGAGTTTCGCGATCAGCAAAACAATTCAAAAATGGTTCATTGAAATCTTTCTTAATATGTAATTATCAAAGTTGCTCGATGCGGTTTCCTTTGTTCTTCACAACATCCATGAGTCTCTTTGGAAACGCCTCTACTGTGGTACGAAGGTATTCTTGGGGATAACTTTGCCCATTTTGCTTCAAAACTCCTCTTCAATGACTCCAAATTGGGATGTGGACGTGCTTGAACTTGAACGCTCGAGTGAAGAACACCCCATACGGAATAGTCAAGCGGATTCAAGAGGCTGACCATTCGGAATGTTGCCTTGTGAGCGCCAGCAGAATCCTTTTGAAAAATCGAGACTTGCGTTCCAAAATGGGATTGGTCTAATCTCCTCCGCATAATACTCTTTGTTGATTTTCACCCAAGGATCATCGAAAATGAGAGGCATCTTGACATCTGAGGTGATTGCACCAATAACTCTGACTTGTTGAGGATCTGAAGCTCTGCGAATCATCCTACCGTGCATATTAGGGGTTGTTCAGCTCTCGGAGCAAAAAGTCAATGGTTTTGTGAATTGGAATCGGCTTCCACCGTGAAAATCTTCATAGCATCTTCCGGTATTTTTTTTGGAGCGCACATTTTGGATTCGTGCCAGCTTGATCTCTTGCAGTCTTTCGAACACGATATGCGTTCAGTCCCAGCTCACTTTTTAGGATTCTTCTGATTGACGCTTTGCTCATTCGAAGCTCCAGACTCAGACTCTTCTCATGCTTCGGTGCGGATTTCGACAAACTCCTTCTCCGGAGTAATCAAAGTGCGAGGTCTTCCGTTTTTGAGCAGTTCTTGAGTCCATTTAACTCATCAAACCGTTTAATGATTCTTCAATCGGTTGTTCGTGAGAATCCGAGATTCCATTCTCGACGATGGTGCCTCGGTGTATAGAATTAGCCACCGCATCTGTAAATATCAACGTAGACACTTGAAAATTTGGAAATAAGCGAATTAAATAATTCTGAAAATAATGGTAATAAAATGATAGCACGAAAAATGCGTCAGCACCCACTTTTGGCGCACCCTGTGACATCCTACAACTCGTGCTACTCTTTGAAATCCAACGGATGAAAGGGTTCTTCTATTAAAGATGAGAAAAAGTGCTGTGAGAAACGAATCGATTCCTCACTTTCACAAAAAGTTTCGAATAACTGAACAGTGAGCGGCTCATAGATCAGACGTCCGTTATCTGCAATTCATAAGTCTGAAATCGCATTTTCTTCACGGCAAAGCCCAGCTTTTAATCGATTAATTCCCAATGTTTGGCGGCTCGATTTTTAAATGAATCTAAGCAGCTTATTCTGAAATTCGCATAGACGGAGTTGTGAAGTTTGGAATGATGAGAAGTTCAGTTAGTTCAGTTACTGATATTGAAGCCATTTTTTTAATGAATCAGATGAAATGCACCAGTTTCTTTTGGATCTCGCGTCTCTTGCTGGACGTCTGCTCTTTTAATATAACCTTTTCAAAATTCCGCTTTTCAAAGTATAGGCGTGCTAAATTAGAAAGCTCTGAATATTTGTAAAATTTGAAGTTTGAGGAGTTTTTCTCAAGGAAACTTCCAGACGATCTCCTAAAAACGTTTGCGATAATGATCGGTTGCTAATTCTTGTTATTCAAGTGAATGAAAGACCCCGCCAAAAGTACATGAGAACTCCGCGCGCGCCTAATACTTATTTAATACCAAATTGCTCTCTCTCTCTCTCTCTCATTTTACATTAATGAATAGTTTATTTGACTTCTGGAAGCGCACTCATTCCCGGCAACAGACCTTGAGACGGAATGAATTCAATTCTCCATTTTCTCTTCGTTTTCAGCGGTTTTTTGTGAGCTTTAAAGTAGCTCATCAGAACCTTCACTTGGCAAGCAACCTTGAATAGAAGGGCCCTACGTGCCGCGGGGCAAAGCGCTGAAAATGAAAAGAGTCTGCTAGCTGCAAGTTTGCAGGTAGAGAGAAGCAAACTGGTCACGCTGAACCAATCATGAGAAAACAAATTAATAATACGAAGAGCTTGTGCACTCGTGAGAGGCGCCGCTCTATTAGAGGTGACATGAAATGGTGGTTTTTCAGATTTTTGGCTGAAATTCTTCCCTCCCGTTTCAGATTATTGCCTATGTCTAAAGCAATTATAACTAATAAATCCTATTTCTCACTGAAATTGTTCAAATTTTAAACATTTTAAGACGTCTAACTGAGCTCTACCCGCCTCCCCCTCCCCCCCCCCTTGGAGAAATGCATTGTATACAGTAACCCTAGGCGGGTCGTAGACAGAGAAGGGCGGAATTCCGCCATCCGGATTCCGCCGTTTTTTTCATTCCGTCTTCCGGATTCCAGATTCAGTGAAAAAATTTTTTTTCCATTTTCCGCATTCCGGATTCCGCTATATGGCGTTTTTATCAGAGAAGGGCGGAATTCCGGATTCCGCCGTTTTTTTCATTCCGTTTTCCGGATTCCAGATTCCGTGAAAAGAAATTTTTTCCGCATTCCGGATTCCGCTGTTTTTTTCATTCCGTCTTCCGGATTCCAGATTCAGTGAAAAAATATTTTTTCCATTTTCCGCATTCCGAATTCCACGATATGGCGTTTTTATCAGAGAAAGGCGGAATTCCGGATTCCGCCGTTTTTTTCATTCTGTCTTCCGGATTCCAGATTCCGTGAAAAATGTTTTTTTCCGATTTCCGTTTTCCGGATTCCGAGTTCCCAAAATCCAATTCCCGGTCGCGCGGTGAACCAAACTGTTTTATTTTCAAAATTTGAGGATTCTTTGACTAAATTCGACGTTGTCAGTCGTTGTCACTTCTGAAGATTCATTCGGAAAAAAATTTCAGAAAATCTGGCAAAACAGTGTTTTCAGAGAGAAAAAAAACGTGTTTTCAGCCATATTCTGAAAATGTGAGAAACGTCGACACTTTCAAGTGAATTTGAATGTTTTGAACGGATTTTTGAGAAAATTTGAGCATATTCGTGCATTTCTGGCAAAATTTGAGCATTTTAAGGAAAAATTGAACAATTTATGTTCATTTTTCTGAAATTTTGAGCATTTTTGTGCATTTTTCTGAAATTTTGAGCAATTTTTGTTAATTTTTTGAAATATTGAGCATTTTTCTGAAAATTTGAGCATTTTTGTGCACTTTTGGCAACATTTGAGCATTTAAGGAAAAATTGAACAGTTTTTGTTCATTTTTCTGAAATGTTGAGCATTTTTGTGCATTTTTCGGAAATTTTGAGCATTTTTGTGCATTTTTCTGAAATTTTGAGCATTTTTGTGTATTTTCTGAAATTTTGAGCAATTGTTGTTAATTTTTTGAAATATTGAGCATTTTTCTGAAATTTTGAGCATTTTTGTGCATTTTTCTGAAATTTTGATCATTTTTGAACATTTTTAGCAAAATTTGAGCATTTTTTGTGCATTTTTAGGAAAATTTGAGCAATTAGCGAAAAGTTGAACAATTTTTGTTCATTTTTCTGAAATTTTGAGCATTTTTAGGAAAAATTGAGGATTTATTGCGTATTTTGAGAAATTTTGAACTTTAAAAAATTTTTGAACATTTTGAACATTTTCGTGTATTTTTGGGAGATTTTCTGTGCATACACAATTTGCGCAATATTTTACGCGAAACCTCAGAAAAATGAGATTTCTCGTCACCCAACTGAAAAGTGAACAACTGTTCTCTTCCAGATTCGAATTTTTCAGGCTCAGTGAACAGAATTTCAGCAAATTATCTCAAGAATCTGGAGAACAGGTGTTTCAGAAACCGTTGAGGGGAAGCGAGCAGAGCCACAATCTGAAATGTGCAAGATTTCAGCGAAACTGCTGAAAAGCAAATTTAAAGAAAAATCAGTGGGGTTTCAGCCAAAACAGCAGAAGTCTAAGATTGCTGTGATTTCCATTTTTCAGAGATTTCCATTAACTCTTCCGCTTTCGTCGGTTTCCCTCCCCCCCCTCCGCCCTTCAACAGAGATACCCACAAACGCGCACATACCCCAATTCAAATGCTCTCATGTCCTTTTCTGGTCTCCACCTCACCTACTAATCAGTGACTCGTTTCATCAATTTCCCCTTTTCGTCTTCCACCGCGAGCGTTGCGTTTCCCGAAAAACCGACTCATTTATCGGCTCTCAGTGGCCGGAGACTCCTCGCGCCCTTCCAGAACTTCTCACGGATTCTCTCTGTTTCTCTACGCCTCTCCCTTTGTCTGAATGTCTCTCGAAATCCATGGCTCCTGCTGGTTCGATTGCCCGCCCGCCAAATAACGGCTATCGGCTAAAACAGAAAAGAAGTGAACATTGGGGGGGGGGGTTGAAAAAGATAATCATTAATCACCATTCTCCGTCTTCCTCTCCACCGGCGGAGAGTAAAAAAGGAAATTGCTTTTCCCTCTTGCCGTGTGCACTTTCGTTTCGGCCAATACGTCGCGGTATAACCTCTAATTTTTTTTTCATTTTCTCGCCTCGCCGACACTAATTTTTGGAATCCGGCCGTCTCTCTCTCTCTCTTTCTCTTTCCCAATTTTTTTTGGTAAAATTCTCCCCCCCCCCCCCCCCCCCCTAGGCCGTGAAATTAGGGATTTCCCTTCCGATTTCCATCTAAATCGACGCGTCATTCTTAAGGCGAAAAGAGAGAGAGAAAGAGGAATTCCGCGCGCTCTTTACTGAACTTTTCCCGATTCTTTGCACTTTTCTAGGCCACGGCCATTGGTAGTCTGCATCGTGAGGTTGGCAGCCAGAAATATAGATTTCCAGACAAACGGCAAAGCAAAAATTGCGAAAAATTGCATTTAGAACGACAAATCCACAGACAGATAGGTTGGCAGACATCTAGACACACAGAAAGACAGACGGAGAGGCGGAATAATAGGCGGACATCCGGACACACAGCTAGAAGGACAGAAAGTCAGAATTACAGCAAAAAGGCAAGTATAGGTGAATAGAAGAGTAGGGCGGAATTGGATTTTGGGAACTCGGAATCCGGTAAACGGAAAACGGAAAAAATATGTTTTTCACGGAATCCGGAAAACGGAAAACGGAAAAAATTTTTTCGCGGAATCCGGAAAACGGAAAAAATATGTTTTTCACGGAATCCGGAAAACGGAAAAAATATGTTTTTCACGGAATCCGGAATGCGGAATCCGGAATCTGGAATTCCGCCCTTCTCTGGTGAATAGACAGACATCCAGAAACACAGAAAGACAGACAGAAATTCTCTTGCGGTGAGCTGGCCGCGCGATTGAACAAAATTGATTTTTTTTTTCTCAAAATTTCTGAAAATTATTGATTGAAAACAAACATTTTTGAGTATTATTGGGATATTTCATCTGCATACACCATTTGCGCAATACTTTACGCGAAACCTCAGAGAGCAATAGTGGATGACTCGACACCCATATTTTTGAGCCCTTTTTTTTTGGAAATTTTGAACATTTTTGAGATTTGTACTACTAAATAAACTGAAATATTAGAAGAAATAATGAAAAACATTGAAAATGCCTACCCGTGGCCTAGAATAACGCCGTCCAAGCCATTCCTCTGCTTTTTTTTCGCTCATTTCAATGCAATTTTTTGAGATTAAACTGAAATCTGAAAGTAAACGAAATTTTCTTTTGACTTTTTGACTCTTAAAACTAAGGCTTCCACGAAAGACGAGAACGAAAATTCGTCTTTCGTCTCCTCATATTTCGTCTCGTCTTCATTCGTCTTTCAGTTCGTCTTGCATTCGTCTTACGCAATGAAAAAGTTGTGCATATACAATGCCTATCTCTGCGTTAGACAAACCCAAAAGACGAATCCAAAATACAAAGACGGAGACAACGGCGAGCCGAGACGAAGACAAAGACGAGTCGAGACGAAGACAAAGACGAGTCGAAACGAAGACAAAGACGAGACAAAAACAAAGACGAGACAAAGACGAAGACTAAGACGAAGACGAAGACAAAGATGAAGACAAAGACAAAGACGAAGAAGAAGACGAAGACGAAGACGAAGACAAAGAAAAAGAAAAAGACGAAGACAAAGACAAAGACGAAGACGAAGACGAAGACGAGGCGAGACAAGAAAAGACGAGACGAGACGAGACGAAGATGAGACGAGACGAGACGAGACGAGACGAAGACGGTCTTATTTCGTCTTTCGTGGAAGCCTTTCGTGGAAGCCTTACTTAAAATCTCGGCGGGCACAATTTGGACACTCAAATTGGCTGAAAAATGCCTGGAATTTGATAATATGTATTTTTTGCTGAAAAATTTGGATAACTTCAAAAAGGGCTTGCAAATATTGAACATTGTGAGTTTTTAGGGAAATTGTGAACAGTTTTGGGCATTTTTCCGAAATTTTGAACATTTTTCTGAAATTTTGAGCATTTTTTACGTATTTGTGAGACATTTTGAACATTTCTGTGCACTTTTGAGTAATCTTAAACGTTATGAACATAGTATAAGTGTCTTACAGAATTGTCGTCAGGTCTGGCGCTTCTGTGCACACACTTTTCTTTGTGAGCGGGCACACAAAACGGGCGCCTCCATAACACCCTTCAATTCTGAAATTTTTGGGCGATGAGACTTGCGAATTGCAGATCTCGAAGTGCTTCATGAAGTGAGCCTAGGGAATACTACAGCTTCAGGCGTAGACGTGGGTAAGGAGCGCATAACCGCCATCTCGACGGCGGCTGCGGCGACGGTGGCTGATTCGAATTTGAAGATCCAGAATCTGAAGATCCAGAATCTGAAGATCCAGAATCTAAAGATCCAGAATCTGAGGATCCAGAATCTGAAGATCCAGAATCTAAAGATCCAGAATCTGAAGATCCAGAATCTGAAGATCCAGAATCTGAAGATCCAGAATCTAAAGATCCAGAATCTGAAGATCCAGAATCTAAAGATCCAGAATCTGAAGATCCAGAATTCGAAGATCCAGAATTTGAAGATCCAGAATCTGAAGATCCAGAATCTGAAGATCCAGAATCTAAAGATCCAGAATTTGAAGATCCAGAATCTGAAGATCCAGAATCTGAAGATCCAGAATCTGAAGATCCAGAATCTGAAAATCAAGACCAGTGCCATGAAAATCGGTGGTGGCTACAATTAGATCCACGAAAGACATTGAATTTCAATGAAGCCGCACACGGTCAAAGTCATGGTTTTCACTTTTAAAAATGCGAAATAAAGATGCTCCGAATTCTGTAAAAATGACGGCTGTAAATCTGAAATTATGAGAAATTACAGAAAATTGAAATTTCCCAAAACTGTCGTCAAGTCTGATGCTTAGTGTGCATGCGTCATTGTGTCTGTATGTGTGCCGCACACGTTTCTTCTCGTAACTTTTGACAATTTTAACATTTTTCATAAGTCAACCACGCAAATTGTAGATCTAGAATTAGGCTATGCGGTGAGCCTAGAAAATAATCAATTTGACCTAACAGGCTCCCACTAGACACTGTGAAATGGCAAGGACAAAGCCATGCGTACTGTACGGCGTCTGGGGTGAATTTGAAGAATAAAATTGAGTATTTTCAAAGTGGATGTGCAATTGAAAGGGCAGAAATGCGGCCGCCAACAACCGGCAGGAAGGCTTCATCTCGTACTAACTAGCAGTGGAATACCACGGATGGTGCATGGCAGCCGGGTGGGTGCCCACCACGATATCCATCTTCTGAAGCAGAGACCTTCATTGAAAATTCAATTATACGCGAAAACGTAGGTAGAAATGGAAAGGGGGGGGGGGTGAGTCTTCCACCTCCTCTCTCTCTCTCTCTCTCTCTCTCTCCCTGTCTCTGAGTCCGTCAAGAAAGATGGAGAGGTTTCGAGCACCAAATCGGCTCCCGAATTCATTCAAAAACAAATTATGTACACGAACCACACACCGGCGCGCCCTTTTCCTCGACCAGGGGTCTCCATTGTGTCGGGTAATTACTCTGAAAATGAGGAAACATCGTCCTGTTGGCTGAAAATTGCTCGATGCCGTCAATTCCTTTGCGTCTTCTTCGCATTTTCTTCTGCTCTGACTCTATTAGAGCGGAATTTCAAGATTTGAATAACACTTATTTTTTCGAAAAAAATTTCCGAAAAATTCTCGAGAAATTTTTCAAGAATTTTCGCAATGTTTCGAGAATTTCTTGAAAAATTTTGCGGAAATTTCTCGAAAAATTTCTCGAGAAATCGCGAAAAATGATTTGAATGGAAATAAGATAAACAACGCGCTTTGCGTTATTTCGGAGTGTCGTTCGAACTAGTTTATTATTATTTTTTATCAAAAATGTTTTTTTCGAGAATTTTCGAAATTGTTCGAAAAATTCTCGAAAAATTTCCGAAAAATTCGCGAGAATTTTTTCTCGTTGATTTCTTGAGAATTTTTCGAAAAATTTCGAAATTTTTCGAGAATTTCTCAACAAATTTTTCGGAAATTTCTCGAAAAATTTCTCGAGAAATCGCGAAAAATGATTTGAATGGAAATACGATAAACAACGCGCTTTGCGTTATTTCGGAGTGTCGTTCGAACTAGTTTATTATTATTTTTTATCAAAAATGTTTTTTTCGAGAATTTTCGAAATTTTTCGAGAATGTCTCGAAAAATTTTCGAGAAATTTTTCGAAAAATGCTCTAAATGCTTTCGAAACGACACACTGGTGTCGGCTCTAATAAAAGAGCAGCAACTCTAATAAAAGAGCCGTAACTCTAATAAAAGAGGTGCGCCTCTAATAAAAGAGCAGCAACTCTAATAAAAGAGCCGAAATTCTAATAACTTCCTAAGTGCGATGAGCTCTTCTGTCTCAGATTGAGCTCTGCGTTTCTCTGGTTTTAAAATTTTTTAGACCTTCAGAAGGCTAGCATCCTGGCTTTCAAAGGAGCTGTGCTCTCAACTACTTGTGAACCCCTTATAGAAGAGCAGAGTTTGCTACAGCGCATTCTCAAATGAATCCGCTCTCCTTTTTTCAAATTTTCAGAAAAATAGATATATGATTATTTATGTTTTTTACCGCCGGTTCCACGACCTGCTCTTCTATTAGAGGCTAGAGTGGAATAGAGCGGAAGCGGAAATTTCGAACTTATAACCATATTCGCCAGTAAAAAATCTACGAAGGCGCCTCCGGATATGCGGAAAAAGGAGGAGAGAAAAGAGGAAAAGAGGCCAATTCCTTTTCTCATTGGGGGTACCGCTAACCCAAGTTGACTTTGATTACCCATTTCCGCCCGTCCGCCTGCCCCCCCCCCTCCTCACCATTCTTCTTGCACACACGACTCTATATAATTACTTTCGTCTTCTTGATCCGCCACCGATGGTTTAAGTTCGCTTTAATCTGTTCCGTGCTCTCTGACAGCGGACTTGCCTCTCGAGCCCGTTTATTAAAGGTTTTCTGCAAAACATGAGCTCACTGAATTGTTTTGGATTTGTTGGGACATTTGAAGCCGACCGCTTTTTTTTCTAAAAATCCGACTGGCGCCACTCTTCTCACGTGGTGCCAAGCAAATCGTCAGAGTGCCAAATATGGGCCAAACTCGGCCGAAAGTTCGCTCAATTTTGGAAAAAATAGATATACCTTAGCTTTGGTCTCAATTCGGTCCACTTTTGGTGCAAAGTTGGACGCTTGGCGGTTGGCCCGGCATGTGCCGATGACTCCGGTTGAGCGTTCTGAAAGTGTTTTTGGCTGTAACTGAATTGAGAAGCATCGCGTTTTGAAGACCTCCTACTACT
Organism: Caenorhabditis inopinata; assembly: GCA_003052745.1. Taxonomy (NCBI): domain Eukaryota; kingdom Metazoa; phylum Nematoda; class Chromadorea; order Rhabditida; family Rhabditidae; genus Caenorhabditis; species Caenorhabditis inopinata. The sequence continues at coordinate 13,027,967 of AP018151.1, read as the reverse complement.
TCATTCGTCATGAAAAATGACTGCTCTTCGTCTTTCCGAACGCATTTTCAGCTCTTTGGCTTACTGAAGCTACCGTATCAGTTTTCTTTTTCTTTGAGAAATTTTGAATCATAAAAAAATAACTTGGATTACGGTAGATTACGGTAGTCATTTATACGCAAGCACCGTAACGCGCAGCCTAAACATACACAATTCATTCTATTTTGATCTTCGAATTTTAGTTTTTTTTTTCAGTTTATTGAAAACTCAGAATAATCTTTTGAAAATTTTGAAAAAATAAAAATTTTATTAAAACGGCACTAGAAACACACATTCTTCAGAAGAAGGAGTACTGTAGGAGTACTGTAAAACAAAAAACTTTTTTTGTGTGCTTGTCCCATTGCTTTATCTTATTTTGCTCTGAAAACATTATCGCAATGCGAATTGCTCATGTAAAAAATTGAAAGTTACATTCTTGCAAACCGGGCTTAAACGGGCGAATGCGGGCGGTGAGCTATCTTCAAAAGAAAATGCGAAATTCCCGCTTTAAAAAGGTGGCGAATTTGTTGAGTTTGGCTCCGTGATCTTCAGTTTCCATTTTACGGTTTAGATGGGCGCAATATCTTAAGTTTCAATAGCAAAAAGTGGTTAGTGGTGGTCCGCCCGCCTGTTTCCCACCCGCAGCTAAACTAGAGCTCAAAGCGATCTGCAGCTTGCATCTTACAGTTTACATTGCATCCTGGATTACGATATTTTAAATTTTGATGGAAAATAACGAATGATGGCTGTGAGCCCGCCTGTTTCCCACCCGCATTCATCTGCAATTTTCACCTTGCAGTTTCGACGGAAAAGTGATGAGATCGTGCCGGTCGGCCCGCCCGTATCCCACCCACCTACCCGAAAAAGCACAAGTACCCCGCTGTGATGGGCAGTTTTCATCTTGGATAGCTTGGATTGCACCAATAAGAGCAATATCTAAAGTTTCAATAGCAAAAAAAAAGTTGATGGTGGTCCGCCCGCCCGTTTCCCACCCGCAGCTAAACTAGATCTCAAAGCGATCTACAGTTTTCATCTTACGGTTTACATTGCAACCTTGTGAACGATATTTTAAGTTTCGATGGAAAATAAGTGATAATGACAGTGAGCCCGCCCGTTCCCCACCCGCATTGACCTGCAATTTTCACCTTGCAGTTTCGACGGAAAAGTGATGAGATCGTGCCGGTCGGCCCGCCCGTACCCCACCCACCTATCCGAAGCACAACAGTACCCCGCAGTGATGGGCAGCTTCCAACTTGGACAACTTGAATTGCAGCATTAAGAGCAATATCTAAAGTTTCAATAGCAAAAAAAACGGGCTAATGCTGGTCCACCCGCCCGTTTCCCACCCACAGCTAAAATACAGCTCAAAGCGCTCTGCAGCTTTCATCTTACAGTTTACATTGCATCCTGGATTGCGATATTTTAAGTTGTGATGGAAAATAAGGGATGATGGCTGTGAGCCCGCCCGTTTTCCACCCGCATTGATCTGCAATTTTCATCTTGCAGTTTCGACGAAAAAGTGATGAGATCGTGCCGGTCGGCCCGCCCGTATCCCACCCACCTACCCGAAGAAGCACAAGTACCCCGCTGTGATGGGCAGTTTTCATCTTGGATAGCTTGGATTGCACCAATAAGTGCAATATCTTAAGTTTCAATAGCAAAAAAAGGGCTAATGCTGGTCCACCCGCCCGTTTCTCACCCGCAGCTAAACTAGAGCTCAAAGCGATCTCCAGTTCAGATTGCAACCTTGAGAACAATATTTCAAGCCTTGATGGGCAAAAAGGGACAATGGCTGTGAGACCCGCCCGTTCCCCACCCGCATTGATCTGCAATTTTCACCTTGCAGTTTCGACGAAAAAGTGATGAGATCGTGCCGGTCGGCCCACCCACCTACCCGAAGCACAAGTACACCGCTCCAACATCTTGAAGTCGTTACTCCCCCCCCCCCCTCGCCCGCCCGCCCAACAACTTCTTACCCGTCGTTTTTTGCATCCTCCTATCCAAGCAATTCTTAATTAATGAAAGCCTTTTTTGCTCGTCTAACGAGTGTGTGTGCTGAATGCAGTCGGATATGTCGCTGTGCATGGCCGTGTATGCGCCTTTGCTTCCTCGACGTGAGTTCTTTGCCAAAAGAAGTGCGGAAAGTCCGTGCCTGTGAAACAAGAAGTCGTCGTCGTCGTCGTTGTCGTCGTCGCCGCCGCCGCCGCCGTCGAGGATGTAGAAAAGCTCAACGAAGACGTAGAAGAGGAAGACGGAGAACGAGGAGGAGGGGAGTGGTGGGGGGGGGGGGGGGGGGAGAAGACGCTCATTAGCTCATTTCATCCACACGCTAATTTCATTAATTTTGTGCTGCTTCGCCGTGTTTACCCTCCACTCATTTCCCCCCGCTTTTCCACCTCCTCCTCCTCTTATTCCTCCTCGGAGGACGCGTTCTGTACCTCATTCGAGAAGTGGACATCATCGAACATCCGTCGTATTGCAGCTTCTAGATTCTCGATTCCAGATTTTCGACTCTCGTGTCTCTTTGACTCGTAGAAGCGAATCAGCGGAGTGCGGAAGGCGCGGAACTTGTCGGAGTATTGAAATAACCTTAATTTTTAACTTTCAGAGTATAAAAAAATTTTATAATATTTCTAAATCTCTGAATTTCGAGTTACTTCCGGCAGAAGTTTCACTCAGAAAGTTTCCGGAAATTTCGGGATTCCGAATTCCGTTTCTTTCGAATATCTCAAGCTAACCGGAATGAACAAGAAAAGCTTTTTTTCGCCATATCTTCTCTGTTATTCTCCATTAAAGCCTAAAAGAGCCTAAAAGAGTCTAGTAACAGTATCTGACTGGTTCTCTGAGAAGCAGAAAAGGGCGGAATTCCGGATTCTGGATTCCGGCGTTTTCTTTCATTCCGTCTCCCGGATTCTAGATTGCGTGAAAAAATTGTTTCCGTTTTCCGTTTTCCGGATTCCGAGTTCCCAAAATCAATATCCGCCCTACTCTGCAGAGAAGGGCGGAATTCCGGATTCCGCCGTTTTTTTTATTCCGTCTTCCGAATTCCAGATTACGTGAAATAACTTTTTTTTCCGTTTTCCGTTTTCCGGATTTCGAGTTCCCAAAATCAATATCCGCCCTACTCTGCAGAGAAGGGCGGAATTTCGGATTCCTCGTTCCGCATTCCGGATTCCGCCTGTTTTTTTTATTCCGTCTTCCGAATTCCAGATTACGTGAAAAAAATTTTTTTCCGTTTTCCGTTTCCCGGATTCCGAGTTCCCAAAATCAATATCCGCCCTACTCTGCAGAGAAGGGCGGAATTTCGGATTCCTCGTTCCGCATTCCGGATTCCGCCTGTTTTTTTTATTCCGTCTTCCGAATTCCAGATTACGTGAAAAAAATTTTTTTCCGTTTTCCGTTTCCCGGATTCCGAGTTCCCAAAATCCAATTCCGCCCTACTTTGCAGAGAAGGGCGGAATTCCGGATTCCGGATTCCGCTTTCCGGATTCTACCGTTTTTTTTTTTCATTCCGTCTTCCGGATTCCAGATTCCGTGAAAAATTTTTTTCCGTTTTCCGTTTTCCGGATTCCGAGTTCCCAAAATCCAATTCCGCCCTTCTCTGCTTAGAAGCCTCATTTCCGCAAATTTCAACAAAAAATCCCTCTGCATTCGATGTATTAGTTTCAGAATGCTCGAATTTCAGTGCAACCTTTGGTGCCACTTGTATCAGGGGGCCGTGGCCTAGAAATACATGGTTCGTTCTCAACCAATGATTCGTTGGCTGAAATTCATCTCAATTTTTGATGATGCCCAGCCATAAATTCAGCTGGAATTGCAGTTTTTTTGTAGCAAAGTAGAAGCATTTTTTTTCCAAAGAAAAATTCAAAATCCGCGAAATTGTCTTCAGAATCGAAGTTTTCGACGTTAGTCTTGCACTGCTAACATAAAATTCTTCCTGTGAAACTATTAAAAGCAGTTTTCAGACTCAGGGTAAAACGGGCGAATGCGGGCGGACACGGGCGGATGCATAACTTTGTTCAAATTTGGAGCAGATCCGCAAAAATTGTCGCAAATCAAAGGTCTTGCGTGGTTCCACAAGATACGTGTAAATGCAAGTCCATTAAAGTCATTTTCAAAGGACCAGGAAACTTTGAGTATCCATGCAAGCAGATTTCAACCTACCCGCCGTTTTTATCAGTCTTTTTTCACACCTGTGGCACTTTAAGCGGCTAACATCTTCAGGTTACGTTTCTTTTCAATTGCTATATTTGATTTTGAAGAAAGTTGTGAGGCGCCCGCGGCCCGCCCAGTTTCGCCCGCGGTGGGCGGGCCGCTTGAAGGTGAAGCCTTAAGCAATATCACATACAGTAATTTTTTTTGATGAGCATTTCCTGGTTTCGTCAATCGTCACAAGGTCCCCCACTCCTCCCTACCACCGCACACTTTTAATTTTTTAATCCACTTAGTTTGCTCATTCCCTCCTATGCTCATTTTCTTAGCAGCCCTCTTCGCCTTCAAGCCTATTTCACAACGAATCCAGGAAAGCTCATTAGCTCATTTGTTGTCTGTCTGTGTGTGTGTGTGTGTGTGTGTGTGTATGCGTATGAGCAAGTCCCCCCCCCCCCCTCTTTTTAAGTGGAGTAGTGAAGGGGAGGACAGCAAAAGACAGGAGCGAGTAGGAAACTGGGTGGTGTTGTAGGGTGGGTGCCTACCCCGGGTCTGTTGGTGGGGGGGGGGGGAGCCGGGGTCTAGAGCAAAGCGAGAGAGGGGGGGGCGAGGGAGGGGGACGCCATTTTGAATGGGTATGCAATTAGCAATCGATGCAAATTAATTAAACAAACAACGAGAAATGAAGGAGGAATGAGCAAGAGGCCGGTGGGAAGCGGTGTTGGTTGGTTGGGGGGGGGGTGGCTATGAGCACTACTCGCATTCGATTTGCCTCCTGGAAAAAAGTGAGGAAATTGTGAAACATGTGTGCCGAGAAGACGTTGAGTGTGTGTAGACATATTCTTAATTTGATTAGCCAGCATTGTGCTTTTTTGACATCTTCTTCCATTTCCATTCCCTTTTTTTTCTAATCTGTGTGAGCTCTCTTTGAGCCGTCTATACATTTTTTTGACATTTAATTTTGAATTTTCTGGCTGGTTGTTTTCCAAAAAAAAAATGTTTTTTTTTGCTTTTTTTACCGTAAAAATCAGTTTTTTTTGCAAAAATGCTATGCAAATGCGCTCTATTAGACTCCGCAAGAATACTGTAATCATCGCCAGGGGAACTGTGAAGTCTTCTCGTTTAATCGCGCGATTAATAGTAGTTCTCGCTTTCATTTTTCACCTTGGTGTTTGCGTACTGCGAGACACGCCCACTTTCCAGTCGCACACTAACGGCCGTGGAAAAGCGGACCCCGATGTTGAGAGGTGAATGAGGATTCCACTAAAAAAGAAATAAGACCGTCTCGTCTTGTCTTCGTCTGGTCTTCGTCTTCGTCTAGCAATTCGTATTCGTTTGGTCTTCGTCTTCGTCTAGCAAATCGTCTTCGTCTCGTCTTCGTCTTCGTCTAGCAATTCGTCTTCGTCTCGTCTTCGTCTTGGCCTGACGCAAAGTTAGGTATTGTATTGGTATACGTGAACAACTCCTTTATTGCGTAAGATGACTGCAAGACGAACGAAGACAAGACGAAAGACGAGGAGACGACAGACGACTGGAGCGCCTGCGACGCGTATTGTGACATGTGCACAATGTCTACCTCTGCGTCAGACGAATCCAAGACGAAGACAAAGACGAGACGAAGACAAAGACGAGACGAAGACAAAGACGAAAGGAAGACAACGACGAGACAAAGACAAAGACGAGACAAAGACGAAGACGAAGACTAGACAAAGACGAGACAAAGACGAAGACAAAGACTAGACGAAGACAAGATATTGACGAAGACGAAGACTAGACGAAGACGAAGACGAGACGATCTTGTTTCGTCTTTCGTGGAACCCTTTTTCACCTCTCAACATCTGGGTCCGCTTTTCCACGGCCGTTAGTGTGCAACTGAAAAGTGGGCGTGTCTCGCAGTACGCAAACACTGAGGTGAAAAATGAAAGCAAAGCGCAATCGCGACTCCAGCAACTATAAATTGCGCGATTAAACGAAAAGATTTCACAGTTTCCCTGGCGACGATTACAGTATTATTGCAGAGTCTAGTAGAGCGCATTTGCATAGCATTTTGTTTGATTGTTTTTTTGCAAAAAAAGAAACTGATTCTTACGGTAAAAAAAACAAAAAAAAACATTTTTTTTTTAGAAAAATAGAGCATAGCATTTTGCTGGTTTTTTTTTTGTAGAAAAAGCATAAATCTCGAATTTCTCTATTTGAAAAGTAGGTTTTTTTGCAAAAAATATTGATTTTTACTGAAAAAAAAACAAAAAAAATTTGAATTCTCTTTTTAAAAAAATGGGAGTGCTTCCCGCCAATTTCCAAGACGAATATTCATTCCGGCTCTCGGGATTTGGCTCTCTCCATAAGAAAAAAGATTTTAGAGAAGTGAATAATTAATTAAAAGAATACCTGGAAGCCAGCCGGAAAAGGCTAATCCCCCGTCAAATTTGAGGATTACTCGCGTTAACAGTGAAACTAGACCTCATCACTTTTGCACGTTTTTTCCAGTTTTGTTTGTGGTTTTCATCTGAAAGTCGGCGCTTCTGAAGTGAAATGAAGGCTTCTAAGCATCTGCTTTCCAGAAAAATTCCAGGGGGGGGGAGTCTAAGAAACTAAGGCCACCGTCGTCGCGAGACCATCAAAATGAGTTGAGCAGTTGGTTGGAGTTTTCGATGGAAATTTCATTGAATTTCATTGAATTTCAGCGTGTTTCGCTCTATTTTGTCAGAAGTCCCTTTTCAAAACAAAAAATATCAAAAGAGATTTCCGTCGCCATTCTTAATAGCGGACTTCATTCGGTGACATGCCCTATAATTCAAGCACAGCTACATTTTCAATTAAATATTCTCAAAAAATACTCATTTTCGTGATTTCTAGCCTTATTTTCTGCCTTATTACTCATGTGATTTTCGCCTTCGAACGTCTGTCGCGCTCTATTGAGCCCGGATTCGGAATCCGGAAAACGGAATGTAAAAAACGGCGGAATTCCGGAAAACGGAATTTTAACCATTAATGAGGAAATATTTATTCTGAGTCGAAAAATAAAAAATGATGTAAATGTGCTCTGTTCGCAAAAATTTTTGCGGGAGTTCAAAAAAGTATACTTTTTACAAAAATTGAGAATAAAGTAATAAAACTCATAGTTGGGCGGAATTGGATTTTGGGAACTCGGAATCCGGAAAACGGAAAACGGAAAAAAAATTTTTCACGGAATCCGGAAAACGGAAAACGGAAAAAATTTTTTCACGGAACCCGAAAAACGGAATACGGAATGTAACAAAAGGCGGAATCCGGAATGCGGAATGCGGAAAACGGAATTTTAACCATTAATGAGGGAATCAAATGATGTAAATGTGCTTTATTCGCAAAAATTTTTGCGGGAGTTCAAAAAAGTATACTTTTCACAAAAATTGAGAATAAAGTATTAAAACTCATAGTTGGGCGGAATTGGATTTTGGGAACTCGGAATCCGGAAACCGGAAAACGGAAAAAAATTTTTTTCACGGAATCCGGAATCCGGAAAACGGAAACAAATTTTTTTCACGGAATCTGGAATCCGGAAAACGGAATGAAAAAAATGACGGAATCCGGAATGCGGAATGCGGAAGGCGGAATTCCGCCCTTCTCTGTTGAGCAGCGTACGGGAGCCGGCTCGTCGGGAAGTCGTCCACGGTCATTTTACTATTCTAAAAAGTGGTTTTTGCTTGTTTTTTCTCTGTGAGATAGCTGAAAAGGCTGAAAATCCTCAAAACTCTTCATTTTTTTTGTGAAAATTGATGAAACAAGAGAAATTGCGAAAGCGAAATGAAAAATAACTTTAATTTCCAGATTTTTCTGCAATTTATAGTTATTCTAATCTTCTTTTTCCACCTAAAACAAAAAAAAAGGACAGAAAACTAACGATCAATAGAAATGAAACTGGCGACGATGGCCGTGGCTGATTTTCCGAAGCGTCCGCGCCGCCTTTGTTTGACTAGTGCAGTAGAGCGCAAAATGATATAAAAGTATTGAAATTATGATGAAATTTCATTTTGGTGACCTTGGAGATTCGGCGACCGTTATGGACGACCGCCAGTGCAAATGCGCTCTGCTGAATATTTTGGGAGCTTCTTCTCTTCTCTCTTTCTCTATATCTCTCCTTGTATCTTTCTCTGTTTCTCTAATTCTCCATTGTTCTGTTTCTCTGTTTCTCTGATTCTCTCATTATCTTTTTCTCTATTTCTCTGCTTCTCTCTGTATCTCACTGTTTCTCTCTTTCTCTATATCTCTGCTTCTCTCTTTCTCTAATTCGTCATTTTTCTCTTTCTCTGTTTCTCTGATTCTCTCTTTCTCTGTTTCTCTAATTCCCCATTTATTTTTTTCTCTGCTTCTCTCAGTCTCCATTTCTCGCTGTTTTACATAAATTTTGGAATTTCAGTCAATTACTTTTTAGATTTTTTAAAACAAAAAGGTAGGTGGCCTAACTTTTCCTGACCGAAGACTTTCTCTTCTCCATTTTCAGCGTGAGAAGTTGAATTTCTTTGCATTTTCCTTTTTTTCGGTTTTTTGCACCAAATTGGACCAGAACTCCCATGGCCTAGAAATCAGCCTAGGCCACCACTCTGCTGGGTCTCCACTTAGCGCTTTGAACCAAATTTGTTTACGATATCCGATGGAAACCCATTTCGCTTGCCGATTTCTGTGTAAGAGTCGGGTGGCCGTGGCCGTGGCCCAGAAATCGAGAAGCGAGTCCGTGTTCTCTTCTTTAAATAAAATACGTCGGCGGAAATAAATATCTCAAATCGGAATTTGCGGGCAATTTCTGCAAGTTCCCCGGAATTCTAGGCCACTGATCTTCTCTTTTCTGAGCCCGTTGAAAGTTGGAAAATGTGCGGAAAACACCAATTTTTGTGATATCATAGGCCGCTTTATTAATATAATCAGTATGGGCTCTCTCTGTCAACTCTCAACTAGAAGTCCCAACAATAATCAACGCGAAATTCCAGCCAAAACACGAGATAGTTGTCCCTGAAAACTCGCAGCATTGCCATTGGCTAATTTGATTTTTTAATTCCATTTATTTCTTTTTTTTTTCTTTTATTTCTTTATTTTTCGCTTATTAATTTCTTCTTGTCTTGTTCCACTTTCTTTCCGCTCACCTAACACCTTTAATTCCTTCATTCTCATATCAGTTTTTCAGGTTTCTGTGAGCCCACCCCGCTGGCCCCGCCCCCTCGCTCCGGCTCACCACTTCCGTCATCATGCTCCCCAGATGAGGACGACGGACGAGACGGCGGCCTTCTGAAAATCGGCTGGCTGCAGACGTGGACGTCTAATTACCGGGAAACCATCGAGCGCTCTCCAATCTGGCAATGCACGGCGGCTCCATTTACTTTCAATTACTTCCGAACTCTCTTTCGCCCAGCGTTTCTCCGTTTTTATCCCCCCAAATTACTTCTCATTGGTTGTGCTCCTTTTCCTCCTCCTCCTTCTTCTTCATTCCCCCTTTTTCTAGATGAGCCGGCTCGTTTTAGTGGAAGAGCAAGTTGCCTGCACGACACCTTTAATACAAAAGATACGGCGCTCGGCGGAGTGGTGCAAGTGCGCTCTCTGGTATTGTCTCTAAGTGTCTCAACAGAGCGCATTTGCTCAACTTCGGCTACCAATCTGTTTTCCAGAAACTCAACGCTTTACTTTGAAATTATGTAATAAATGTACTTGGCTGCAGAATGTCCTAATTGAATCTATGTTAGCGTAGGTAATGACGTTCTCTGCTTCTTTCTTTCTCTATGTCTCTCATTCTTTCATTGTCTTTTTCCCTTTCTCTCTCAAAAGCCCAATCTTTCTCGATATCTCTGTTTCTCTGATTCTCTGTATCTCACTGTTTCTCTCTTTCTCTATATCTCTGCTTCTCTCATTCTCTAATTCTTCATTTTTCTGTTTCTCTGATTCTCTAATTCTCGACTTCTCGCTTTCTCTGTTTCTCTGCTTCTCTGATTCTCCCATTGTCTCTTTCCTTTTTTCTCTCATTCTCCGTTTCTCTCTTTCTCTATATCTCTGCTTCTGTGATTCTCTAATTCTCCATTTTTCTGTTTCTCTGATTCTCTAATTCTCGACTTCTCGCTTTCTCTGTTTCTCTGCTTCTCTCTGTATCTCACTGTTTCTCTCTTTCTGTGTTTCTCTCTGTATTTCTCGGCTTCTCTCATTCTCTAATTCTTCATTTTTCTGTTTCTCTGATTCTCTAATTCTCCCATTTTCTCTTTCCTTTTTTCTCCGTTTCTCTACTTCTCTCTTTCTCTGATTCTCTGATTCTCTATATCTCACTGTTTCTCTCTTTCTGTATTTCTCTGCTTCTCTCATTCTCTAACTCTCCATTTTTCTGTTTCTCTGATTCTCTGATTCTCTCTTTCTCTATATCTTTGTTTCTCTAATTCCCCCATTTATTTTTTTCTCTGCTTCTCTCCGTCTCCATTTCTCGCTGTTCCATACATTTTGGAATTTCAGTCAATTATTTTTTAGATTTTTTAAAACAAAAAAGTAGGTGGCCTAACTTTTCCTGACCGAAGACTTTCTCTTCTCGATTTTCAGCCTGACAAGTTTGTTTTTTCTTGAACTATATTGCAGTTTTATTTGCATTTTCCTTTTTTTGTAGGTTTTTCCGTTTTACACCGGAATTCAAATGGAATTTCTTAGCAATGTTTTTGCTAATGCAAATGCGCTCTATTGGATCACCGATTTGGAGTGACCTTTTAGGAAATTTCAGTTTCCAGATAGCCATTTTTTCCGGTTGAAATCCGTAGAAAACGGTGAGAACATTGCACCAGATTGCACCAGAACTCCCGTGGCCTAGAAATCAGTTTAGGCCACCAAGGTGCAAACTCCGGAATTCAGCTTCGGGTGGCCGTGGCCGAGAAGTCTGTCCGCGGGGGTCCGCCCACTATTCATGTTCTCTTCTTTAAAATACGGCGGCGGCGGCGGAAATCGTCTTAGTTAGCCATGTTTGCTCGTCTCCCTTACTGCGGGCTTGTCACGGATTAAAGCACCATTAAAATGATTAATTAAAGCCCGACTACTCGTATTTTCTGATCGGATTAGCAGAAAACACGGGAAAACGGAATAGGGGGAGGTCGAAATGAGCTTTCGTGCGCGCAGAACATGATGAGCATTTCCTGTGATAACGCTGCTCTTTCACGCCTCTTCAAAACTGCTAATAGAAGAGCATGCCCTTATAAAACAATGAGTTTTGCGAGTTTTCACCTCAATTGTTGCATTCTTTTGGAAAGATGAAAGATGCTAGTGTATTGCATGCCAAGCGGTGTAGCTCATACCTAACTGAAAGAGTGTGCGGGTGCCCTTCTATTAAAGGTTCATATAGGCTGGAAAGATGCTCTCGTGTCGGTATCTGTATTATTAGTGTTCATCCATTTGCTATTCATCTTTTATCAGGGAGCTAGCATGGTATTTACCAAAAAAGAGCGGAATTCCGGATTCCGGATTCCGCCGTTTATTTCATTCCGTTTTCCGGATTCCGGATTCCGTGAAAAAATTTTTTTTCCGTTTTCCGGATTCCGGATTCCGTGAAAAAAATTTTTTTTCCGTTTTCCGGATTCCGGATTCCGTGAAAAAAATTTTTTTTCCGTTTTCCGGATTCCGGATTCCGTGAAAAAAATTTTTTTTTCCGTTTTCCGGATTCCGGATTCCGTGAAAAATTTTTTTTCCGTTTTCCGGATTCCGGATTCCGTGAAAAATTTTTTTTTTCCGTTTTCCGGATTCCGGATTCCGAGTTCCCAAAATCCGTTATAAGTTATAGTTACCCTTATAAGTTGATCTAGACAAACCCGTAATCCATTCAGTGATTTTTGGCAGAATCAATAAGCAAATTATTGAGAGAAATTTTTGATTTTAAAGAACACATCGTCTCGTCTCAACCGCCTCTTTTATTAGAGGGAGTGGTTGGAAGCGTTTTGTACCTCGGAAAAAAGCAGCGGAATCCGGAATCCGGAATTCCGCCCTTCTCTGCTGAGTAGGGCGGAATTGCATTTTGGGAACTCGGAATCCGGAAAACGGAAAACGGAAAAAAAAATTATCACGGAATCTGGAATCCGGAAGACGGAATGAAAAAAACGGCGGAATCCGGAATTCCGCCCTTTTCTGATCTCCACCGATATTGCGCCAACTTTTTTACGCGCTACGGTGTTTTAGCCATGTGGCAGGTTGGTGTTCGCTTTGGTCAAAGTTTTCCACGATTCACGGTGCTTTGTGACAAAGTTGGTGTATCTTTGCGCAAGATTTGTGATGAGTTGTCATTAACAGTGTAAGGGATCTGATTGGTTTGAAACAATAAAGAACAACACTGGGAATGAAATTACCAGAGTAGGGCGGAATTGGATTTTGGGAACTCGGAATCCGGAATTCGGAAAACGGAAAAAATTTTTTCACGGAATCCGGAATCCGGAAAACGGAAAAATGTTTTTTCACGGAATCCGGAATCCGGAAAACGGAAAAAAATTTTTTTCACGGAATCCGGAATCTGGAAAATGGAAAAATGTTTTTTCACGGAATCCGGAATCCGGAAAACGGAAAAAAATTTTTTTCACGGAATCCGGAATCCGGAAAACGGAAAAATTTTTTTCACGGAATCCGGAATCCGGAAAACGGAAAAATGTTTTTTCACGGAATCCGGAATCCGGAAAACGGAAAAAATTTTTTTTCACGGAATCCGGAATCCGGAAAACGGAAAAATTTTTTTTCACGGAATCCGGAATCCGGAAAAAGGAAAAAAAATTTTTCACGGAATCCGGAATCCGGAAAACGGAATGAAAAAACGGCGGAATCCGGAATGCGGAATGCGGAATTCCGCCCTTCTCTGGAAATTACCTTTTGAGGGCATTCCGAGACTGGCGCCAACATGCCAAAGAGTGTGCACCAATCTATCCCAAAGTATTGCCAAAGTCACACCAAACTTTAACTGCACATTGGAGAAAAAAGTCGATTTCCGGAAAGAAAAGCGAATCGAGAATTCTCCAATTCTCCGCGTCCTTTATACACATATTCATTCCGATTTCCTCTGAATTTGAAGGTTTTTCATCATCCTACGTGCCTCATCCACTAATTTTAGCCGGAGGCATCGATATATGTCTTCGCCGCTGCTAATTGCTATAAGCCAACCGAAGGAGAAGACGACGGGCGGTGGGGAGGGGGGGGGGGGAGACGGCAGCGGGTGGAATTAACTGAATATACATTCTATAAATCTCGTCTAGAATAATTTGATTTCATTCAACCCACAAAAAACAAGACTTTTCCGCTCTTATTTTCTCTTTATAGAATTCCATTAGCATAAAGAATTCCATGATTCTCTTTACTCTAATAGAAGAGGCGCTACTGTGAACTGTGCACTCTTCATATACAGTACTCCGAGAGGAATCCGAGTTCCGACAGCATCGCTTTTCAGCATAATCAAAAAAAAAAGATATCAATCTGAGAAGGTTAAGAAGGTTGAATAAAACATTTGGAAGGCGTTGCTCTGAAATTGGTATGCTTTTGGTGTAACTTTGGTTGATCTTTGCGCAAAGAAGCGTCTGCCCATAAAGCAGCCATAAACCAAATCTTTGAAGCCCATTTTTCATTTTTTTGTAATTCTGAGAAGCATGGAGATCACTTTATTGGATTCATCAGATTCTGACTAGAAGTCTACATCTGGAAATTAGCGGAATCTGAAAATTATTGAAAGTGATATGAAGCCATCGTTACTTGACGTCTTTTCGGGAGAAATAAGCATTTTCAGCTTTCTTCACAGAACTGTCTTCTGTTTTTTTTTTGACGTTCTCGTGTTCCGCATTCCGTATTCCGTGTTCCGTATTCCGTATTCCGTGTTCCGTATTCCGTATTCCGTTTTCCGCATTCCGTATTCCGTGTTCCGTATTTCTTATTCCGTTTTCCGATTTCCGTGCTCCGTGTTCCGTATTCCGTATTCCGCGTTCCGTGTTCCGTACTCCGCATTCCGCGTACCGTATCCCGGATTGTGGGTTCCTTATCCCGTATTCCGTTTTCCATATTCCATCTTGTTCCATTGCTCCATTCCATGTTCCGCGTTCCGTATTCCGTATTCCGTATTCCGCGTTCCGTGTTCCGTACTCCGCATTCCGCGTACCGTATCCCGGATTGTGGGTTCCTTATCCCGTATTCCGTTTTCCATATTCCGTATTCCGTGCTCCTTACTCTGTATTCCGTATTCTGCGTACCGTAACCCGGATTGTGTGTTCCTTATTCCGTATTCCGTGTTCCTTGTTTCGTGTTCCTTGTTCCGTATTCCGCGTTCCTTTATTCCATGAAAAAGTTGATTCCTTATAATTTTCTTCCGTTCTCCGCATTCCATAAAAAAACACAATTTCGTTCCTGACCTTACCTGAAATTCCTGAGACAATATGTCGTATGCGGCTCTACGCATTCCATGCATACAGTAATCCTATATTCCGTATTCCGAATTCCGAATTCCGCATTCCGACTTCCGCCTATCTTTTGAGCTTAGAACGTTGCGGAAGGAATGAGCGCTTAGTAGTCACCGCTTTTTGAACGACTTCACTGGACACTCACTCACTTAAATCCATTCAAGTCGCCTATTTTTTTTTCATCGCAGGATAATGAATATTCTAGGCATCGTCAAAAAAAGAGAAATGCCACTTCTGAGGTGTCTCTAGCGCGCAATAAGCTGATTATTTTTCGACGACGACACACCGCTCGGTGAGCAGCTGTGCTTTGCCATCATCTGACCGTTATCTGTCTGTGTGCTCGTTTGTATAGCTTTCCATAGCTCATTGAGCTGCTTTTTTTGTCATCGCGAAAGTGCAAAGCGTTTCGAAAGGTCATAAACTTCAATTGTGACGTTTCGCAACCTTTGCATTTTCGAAATGAAAGTGTGCTGTTGAAAGCTGAAAATCGCAGATTTTCAGATGATTCAGAATGACTTTTGTAGCAACTCGATTCTGGTTGTTGCGAAGAGCGTTGGCTCGTGGTGCGCCGCGTCCTTTTATTTGCTGTACGTGTGAACATGTTTTAAGGTTCACACACTTGATAGTCACCCCCCCCCCACTCCCCCCCCCTCAAAGTTCTCTTCTTTCTTGCCAATTCCTAATTTATTCCATTCTGTATTTTACATTCTCAGTTTTATTTTTGCCTCCACCTACTACACGTCTCTCATTCTCTTTCTGATTTCAGGTATGGAAGACAGAGGCGCGTGGCGTTCTATTAGAGGCTCAAATTGATGGCACCATGTAATTTCAGTCCCTGCCACCAGAGAAGGGCGGAATTCCGGATTCCGCATTCCGGATTCCGCCGTTTTTTTCCTCCCGTTTTTTGTTTTCCGGATTCCGTGAAAAATATTTTTTCCGTATTCCGGATTCCAGATTCCGTGAAAATATGATTTTTTCCGTTTTCAGTTTTCCGGATTCCGTGAAAAAAATTTTTTTTTCCGGTTTCCGTTTTCCGGATTCCGTGAAAGTTTTTTTCCGTTTTCCGGATTTCGTGAAAAAATATTTTTTTCCGTATTCCGGATTCCAGATTCCGTGAAAAAATGATTTTTTCCGTTTTCCGGATTCCAGATTCCGTCAAAAAAATTTTTTCCGTTTTCCGTTTTCCGGATTCCGTGAAAGTTTTTTTCCGTTTTCCGGAGTCCAGATTCAGTCAAATAAAGTTTTTCCGTTTTCCGCATTCCGCATTCCGCCGTTTTTTACATTCCGTTTTCCGGATTCCAGATTCCGTCAAAAAAATTTTTTTCCGTTTTCCGTTTTCGGGATTCGGTGAAAAAGTTTTTTTTCTGTTTTCCGTTTTCCGGATTCCGAGTTCCCAAAATCCAATTCCGCCCAACTATGAGTTTTAATACTTTATCCTCAATTGTTGTGGAAAGTATACGTTTTTGAACTCCCGCAAAAATTTTTGCGAACAGAGCGCATTTACATCATTTGATTCTCTCATTAATGATAAAAATTCCGTTTTCCGCACTCCGCATTCCGGATTCCGCCATTTTTTACATTCCGTTTTTCCAGATTCCGTGAAAAAATTTTTTTTCCGTTTTTCGGATTCCGGATCCCGAGTTCGCTTTTTCTCTCTCTCTCTCTCTCTCTTTCTCTGTTTCTCTCTCGATTAACGTTGTTTTTTTCTGAAAAATTCCACTCGATTTCAGTGTCTTATCATCAGTCATTCCCCCCCCCCCCCCCACCCCCCTCCTTCCCCGTCTTGTCTTCTTTCGGACGCCTACCGTAACCCCTTCTTGCTTAGCTCATAGAGAAAGAGAGGCGCTAAAACCAAGATAACTAGGGACCCTCTTCTCATTTCATTTCTAACAACTTTTGGATTCTCGAAATTCGGCGAATTGCCCCCTCCTTCTTCAAGATTTAATCAACATCTCTTCTTCGGGCTTCTTTTGCTCTTCTGCTTCTTCAACTACTCATCGTTTTTGCGAACAACTAGTTGGCCTCCACACCGCCCTCCCCTCTCTCTCTCTCTCTCCCCCCCCCACTGCCCGCCCGCCCGCCCGCCTTTTCCCGATATACACATCCATAGAAAAATCTTTTGAAATTTAAACGAATTGGCTAGTCAAAATTTCATCAATTTGAAGAGAGATTGACTTTTGGAAAGAGAGAGAGTCGTCGTCGGCGCCGAATGAATTAGATTTAACACACAACCGAATACAAATAGTAGATGAGTTGAACAAGTTGGCCAACCAGGGGAGGAGACATCAAACGGAGACTCTGAGAGAGACAGAGAGAGAGAGAGAGAGACAGATAGAGAGAGAGACAAAGAGAGAAAGAGAAACACAGACAGAAAGAGACAGAAAGACAAACAGAGACAAACAGAGACAGAGAGACAGGGAGAGACAGAGAGAGACAAAGAGAGACAAAGAGAGGCAGAGAGACAAAGAGAGACAAAGAGAGAGAGTTTTAGTCAGATACAGAGAGAGAGAGAAAGAGAGAAAGAATAATAGAGAGACAAAGAGAGACAAAGAGAGACAAAGAAACAGAGACAGAGAGAGAGAGAGAGAGAGAGTTTTAGACAGAATGAGAGAGAGAAATAGAGAGAGAGAGAGAGAGAGAGAGACAGAGAGAGAGAGACAAAGAGAGACAGAAAGACAAAGAGAAATAGAGAGAAAGAGGAATAGAGAGACAATGAGAGAAAGAGAGGCACAGACAAAGAGAGACAAAGAGAGACAGAGAGAGAGTTTTAGGCAGAGACAGAGAGAAAGAGAGAAAGAGAGAAAGAGATTAAGAGAAATAGAGAGACAATGAGAGAAAGAGAGGCACAGACAAAGAGAGACAGAGAGAGAGAGACAGAGAGAGACAAAGAGAGACATAGAGACAGAGAGACAAAGAGAGACAAAGAGAGACAAAGAGAGACAAAGAGAGACAAAGAGAGACAAAGAGAGACAGACAGACAGACAAATAGAGAGAAAGAGAAATAGAGAGACAGAGAGAGAGAGACAAAGAGAAAGAGACAAAGAGAGAGATTTTTAGACTGAAAGAGAGAAAGACAGAGAGAGAGAGACAGAGAGAAACAGAGAGAAATTGAGAGACAATTAGAGAGAGAGAGAAATAGAAAGATAATGAGAGAAAGAGAGGCACAGACAAAGAGAGACAGAGAGACAAAGAGACAAAGAGAATGACAGACAAACAGACTGACAGGCTGACAGACAAACAGAGAGACAGAAGCATACAGGTGTGCCCTTCTATTAGAGGAACGTTTTTTTTCAGGTGTGCTTCTCAGTATCTTAACACCGGATCTTTATGAACTAAAAATGTGAATTTCTGAGAGAGGGAAAAAACAAACAGATTCTCTTTTATTAGGGGTTCGAGCTGGTGACGGAGCCCAGTTATTAAAATTCCTCGAAACAGAGACTGTATCGGAAAATTACAGAAAATACGCAAAAGCTAACAATCGGATGCTTCCTGAAACAGAATTGACTCGCGGACGAGCCAGCCACGTCCTCGTGTGTGTTTCTAGGCCACCGTTGTTACCATTGCCTAAACGCGTTCATCCACGCGCCTGGAATCAATTTGCGCTACCGTAATCCGTGCGCCTTTAAAATCTTCAAAATGTGCTGGAATTTTACGCATTTCCTCGGAAATTTCTGTGGTTTTCCGCCAGATATCGCCAATTCCTGTGTAGATTTGCCCATCGATGTGATGAAGAGTTCCGACGCAAAGTTTCTCGTTTCCCAGCCAGTAATGGCTGAAATTCAGCTAAAATTCCTCAAAATTGCAATATAAATAAGCCAAATATGGGACTAGATGTTAAAGGCGCACGGATTACGGTTTTTAAAGGCGCACGAGCAACCAGTGGTGAATGGTAAACAGCTCACTTTTTAGCAGCCGTGGTGGCAACTCGTCTTCCTTTTTACCTATATGTATTCTTCGGCATTCTTTGTCAACCCTCTAATTGAATGGCACCATTCCTAGAAGGCACACCACACCTCCTGCTGTTTTGGTATGCCTCTAAGTCACCAAGCGCAGCGCTGAAATTAGAAAATTCCAGAAAATACCTCTGATTTTCAAGACGCTACAGTAATCTGTGCTCAATCCAAGGAGGCGGGGAGCCCGGGAAATGCAGAACACTTGTTGCAGAAGGGGAGGGGGGGGGGAGTATGCAGTATCCCCGCATGGAATGTCTTTCTCCACAGAGTAACGAAGCAAGCACTCATAACAGAGAAGAGCGGAATTCCGGATTCCGAGTTCCCAAAATCCAATTCCGCCTTACTCTGCAGAAAAGGGCGGAATTCCGGTTTCCGCTGTCTTTTTCATTCCGTCTTCCGAATTCCAGATTTCGTGAAAAAATTTTTTTCCGTTTTTCGGATTCCGAGTTTCTAAAATCCAATTCAGTCCTACTCTACAGAGAAGAGCGGAATTCCGGATTCCGGATTCCGCCGTTTTTTTCATTCCGTCTTCCGGATTCCAGATTCCGTGAAAAAAATTTTTTCCGTTTTCCGGATTCCGAGTTCCCAAAATCCAATTCCGTCCTACTCTACAGAGAAGGGTGGAATTCCGGATTCCGCCGTTGTTTTCATTCCGTCTTCCGGATTCCAGATTCCGTGAAAAAATTTTTTCCGTTTTCCGGATTCCGGGTTCTCAAAATCCAATTCCGCCTTACTCTGCAGAGAAGGGCGGAATTCCGGTTTCCGAGTTCCCAAAATCCAATTCCGCCGTTTTTTTCATTCCGTCTTCCGGTTTCCAGATTCCCTGAGAAATTTCTTTTCCGTTTTCCGGATTCCGAGTTCCCAAAATCCAATTCCGCCCTACTCTGAGTGTGGTCAGCGGCGGTGGTACAGAGCTCTTCGTATCACATGCAAATGATGGGTGCGTCGACGCTCAGCTAATACAGTGCGAGCTTCCGCTTGCGGCGGTCCATCCATGGACCGTTTTCCTATAACAAGTTGCCCGTTGCCCTCATCACCTCATTGAACTCCAATTTTTATTGTTAAATTCATTCTGTCTCTCTGTCTCCGCTTCATTCTCATCGCCTCCATCGTTCGTTCGTTTCTTCACGTATATTCTCGCCTCATTTCACCCCATTGACGATCATTTACGTCGTCGTCGACGCCTCCTCCTCGTCGTCCTGCGGCGGGCGGGTGGGCAGAGCGCGCTGGTGCTCCACCGCGCCACCACCTACCGCCGCCACTTTTTGCGGCGCCCGTGATGAGAATGGAAAAAGTTTCGATTCGTAGTAGTCCCTATTATTAAGTGGTGTATAGCCAAAGGGGGGGGGGAGGGGGGGGGGAGGGCGAAGAGAATAGTGGACACAGTCAAACGGGCACACTCTCTCCGCAGTCTAATCTTTGAATGGATTACGCACGATTTGACTCTCTCGACACCAATTTGGGAAAAGAAGCGGGCGGGCGGGCGGGCGCCGTTTTGGGGGGGGGAGGGAGGGGGGGGGGCGAGAGAGACAAAATATCGAGGATACAATTCATCTAGAATGAGGTTTATGGTATTAGAGTACCAGTTTCAATGTGTCATTTCCTCGTGCCGCTCTTCATATTTCCTCAATTTCAGTTATACCTCTAATTGAAGGGCACACCTGTCTGAGGTTAGAAATTCTGAAAATATTTGTAATTGACCCAAAGTTTTGAGTTTTCTGCTTAAAATCAGAACGCAAAGAACTCGAGAGAGAGAGAGAGAGGCACTGCCCTTATATTAGAGGGAGTCTATTTGCAGTCCAAAATGAGCTTTTCTTTTTAGTGATGGCCGAGTTCTCGAATCGGTGGCCTAGAAATCCGGCTTCACTCTTTTAACACTTTGAAAGCTGAAGAATACGGTAGTCTATAACATGCTGAAAACCTGGTTTTCGCATTAAACCTTTATTATAACGGCATGCTGTTATATTTCAGAGACACTGCTAGCTGAAATATGTGCCGTTCTATTAGAGGCGCTCTTCTATTTTTAAAAAATTTCAAATTTCTGATTGACAATTTCAGCGTTTTCTCTGAAAATTTCATATGAAAAATTGAAAATTTGCGCGTCACGGTGTTTGCGTACAAATTTCTACAGTAATCTGTAAAAAATTTGAGCGATTTAGCTTCTCAAATCACACTTTCTGAGAGGTGTCGTTATATTAGAGGTGACCCTCTAATACAAGGGTTTTGTGAAACCGTCCGATTTTATCACATATTTTGCAGTTTTTCCATCAAATTGGTTCTCAATCTTTTATTGGAATATTTTTACCTGGATTCCATTAAAAACCTTTAATAAAAGAGCATATCTGAGAGGAAAAAGGAAGTGCGGAACGGTGTATAATTGAAAATTTGCGCGTCGCGGTGTTTGCGTACAAAATTCCACAGTAATCTGGAAACAATTTGAGCGATTTAGCTTTTCAAATCATACTTTCTTCAGAAAAAAGGAGGAGGTGCCGTTATATTAGAGTAGTCCCTCTAATACAAGGGTTTCTGTGAAACCGTCCGATTTTATCACATATTTTGCAGTTTTTTAATAAAGTTGGCCTGCAATCTTTTATTGGAATACTTTTATCTGAATTTCATTAAAAACCTTTAATAAAAGGGCATATATGAAAGGAAGAAGGAAGTGCGGAACGGCGTATGGCTCCATCTGAAAAAAAGGGAAAAACTAAAAAGGCTTGCGTCCCGCCAATTAAATTCTTGATTCCTCGACTCGCAACTTGTAATTTTCAGTTTGATTTACCTGATTTTTGTCGGCGAAATGTCGCGGAGCATATGCAATATGTAGCGCCGAGCCTGGCTGTGCTCGCCTTCACTCCCTTTTACCCAAAAGCGGTCGGTTTTCTAGTCTGCTGCTGTGAACCTGCCCCCATCATCTCCGCCGTGTCTCATAAAGCGGTAATTTATTAACTCGAGAGCAACAGCCACTCCCCCCCCCAAACACCACCCCACGCCGTTGAGATCGCTCATGCGCGCGCGCGCGCCGTTTACCTTTCCAAAATTTCAATTTCCTCCCCTCCTCCTCCGGCTCCTTTTCCTCCACCTCGTCCTCTTCCTCCTCCGCCTCGTCCGCTCCTGCTCCTTCTACACCGCCCGTCTCCCCCCCCCCCCCCCGCCACCTCTAAAACCCGTTTTGCTCCTTTAATGGAAGTTTTTGAGTGTAGAGACACACACCTTCGTGTCACGCCAATTGCACTAATGTGACCGCCTTTTTGCGGGTCCTACAACTTTTCAATTCACACTTTTCCGAACTAATTCGACGGCGGCGACGACGACGACGACAATGGGCGAAGAGCCCAGTGCTCTCGAGTCGGCGGGGCTCCGCAAGCATTATGGTAGACATCAGGAGTCCTCTTATAGAAGAGCAAGCGTCTAAATTTAAATTTTTAATTCAGAAAATTCAGAAAGTTGCCTCCTACAAACATTCTCAAAATATTTAGCTTTTCCTTACATTAGCTTCTCACTTTCTCTCAATGCCCTTCTATTAGGGGTTCTTTTTTTTGTGTCTAGCTATCATCATCATTCTGAATACCATCTTTGTGGGTTTGTAGACCCGTTTCGCAACTGACCGCTTCGCAAACTACGACGCTTCGCAAATACGGTTCTTCTAGGATCAAGTATCAGTTCGGAACGTCAGGTGGTGGAATTTCGGTAGAGTTCTGAGACGGGCTCCATTTTAGAGGCTAGCTGTCCAAGACAAGCCTAAGACGAATCCTCCTGAATGCTTCCTTGGTCCACTGAACCGCACAAGTTCAAGACAAGGCTTCTTCTCACAGAGTTCCCCATCAAAGAACGCTGAAGTGTTTCAGCCGTGCTCCAAAGCTCATTTGAGCCATCTCCCCCATTTAACAAGTTGCAAGTTGCGAAACGTGACAGTTCTAGAAGAGGTAGCCCCCCCCCTGTCTCCATCTGCCCCGAGGCCCTCCTCAATAAATTTTGTAGGTAGGCGGCCCATTTACTTTAATAATGGGTAGGGTAGCATGGCGGTGTGGAAAGACTGGCAAAGGGGGGGGGGAGAGGGGGGGGGTGCTAAGGTGTGAAGATAATTGTGAAAAAGAGAGAGGTCCCCCCCCCGCCCGCCCGCCCGCCCGCCCCTACCTCTCGTCGATTATTGTCATCATCATGTAACTGCCAACCAACAACATAATAAGTGAAAATGTACATTTCGCTGAGTGAGCTGCTGCCTGCGAAATGGACGGCAGGGGCGGGGAGAGCTGGGCGGGGAGGGGGGGGGGGAGAGGACCATGAATGGAGCGGCGAGAAATAATAATAATAAATTGAAATTTCGCCGTGTTGGCGGGGCGGCGGCGTGAAATTTTTCCCCGTTTTTCTGTCACAATTACATTTGTCCAACGCCGATGTTTTCCGTGCTCGCCGAGCAACCCCCCCCCCCTCCCGAAAACAATTTGGGCGACACACATACACAAGTTTTGTGTGTGTGTGTGTGTGTGTGTGTGTGTGTGTGTGTGTGTGGACGACCCTTCGCTTCTTCTTCTCGCAATCCACAAGTTATGATAATTTGGATGTGCAGGCAGCGGCACCCACGACCACGCCCACACCGAGCGAGAGCTCTCACCAAATTGGAGCACGCTCTGTGCTCTGTACACCTTGAAACAGGCGCGCGCCGTATGAAGACTTTTCTCCTTTCAAAGCACACTTTTTAAGCTCATAGAGCGAGGCGGGTGGGGTGCGGGCGGGTGCAGATCGCTCCACCTAATGGGCCATCGAACACTAGCTTGGTTTTCTCAGATTTTCAATGCTCCTACTTTCTGAAAATGAGGGGCTAGAAGACTGTAACTAGAATCTGGGTGGAAAATGGGTGGGCGTCCATCTTGCCTCGAAATGGAAGATATTGTCTTAAAATAGTCGCCAATTCTCCAGAAGATTCTTCAAAAATGGGAATGAGATCGATAACGTGAACGGGCCAACAGAATTCGCCCAAAATCCGCCCGCCGGGCGCTTCTCAGTTTGAACAAAGATTTTCCAGTGAAGTTCAGCCAATAGAACTCTTTCAACTTTCTAATCCACCCCACCCCCACTCTTCCTGACGAGTCATTAGGAAAGCCATTCAGCGCGCGCCCCTTTACCCGCCCGCTTGCCCTTCAGCCATCGAAATTAGCGAATCATTGGCTCATAATCAAGTAAATCGTGCGCGCGCTTGAGGAGGAAAGAGGTGGGGGGGGGCTAGTTTAAACTAATCAAATTAGGGAGTGCCCGTTCGTTCGACACCTCGCCCAGACTCCCCCGGTCCTCCAATTCTCACCAGTTAACTTGCGACGAATAAATGGAAGAGCGGAGCATAATTAGTCAAGTCAAGCATGCATAATAACAAGAATAACACAATAATGGATGAAATACAATATAGACAGTAAAACGACGACGACGACGACGAGGACGAAGACGACAGAGATGAAGAAGTGGCTTCTTGAATTTCAGTGAAATCATGAAAACACAACGCGCCCCACGTCGCGTCGCGTCTTTTATAATAAGCACTAATTTGGTAATTGATAGGTGCCAATTTGAGCAAAATTGTGTGTATAGCAGAAGGCAGGGAAGAGCCGGCGGGTAGGGTAGGGGCGAGAGAACAAGAATAAAACTAAACACCTAAAAACCGATGGGGAAATCCTTTAAAATAATGAATTTGGGGCGGGCAGGAGGTGATGGGGGGGGGGATGGGGGGGGGGGGAGTGGTGGGTGGAAGTAGACTTCAAGCTTCGTTGCTCCTCACGTGAAGTTGTGCTACACAAATGGAGCGCGATTGCAACATGGGGGTCTGGAAGAATGAAGGGCTTTCAATTTTTCTATTGGTTTTTTTCAAAAATAGAATAATTCGATGAGCCCGATGTCTTCCTTGAGCAAATCAATTTCCAGGGAATGTTGGTACTGTAGATGTGTCGGAAAACAGTTAAAAACTGCCTTCAACCATCAGGGACAAAGCGGGCGGTGGCGGGCGGAAGCGGGCGGGCGTCTAACTCCTTTAAAAATGAAGATAACTGCTCAAAATTGAAGCTTATAGTAGATCTCGGCCTATTTTATGATAGGGAACATCGGGGTCTGGGAGAATGGAGGGCTTTCAATTTTTCTATTGCTTTTTTCAAAAATAGAATAATTCGATGAGCCCGACGTCTTCCTTGAGCAAACCGATTTCCTGGGAGGTGGTACTGTAGCTGTGTGGCTCTGACAACATTTCAGAGGTTTAAAATTGCCTAAGAAATAATAATGGCGTATTTTGAACCATCAGGGACGAAGCGGGCGGTGGCGGGCGAAATCGGGCGGGCGTCTAACTCCTTTAAAAATGAAGATAACTGCTCAAAATTGAAGCTTATAGTAGATCTCGGCCTATTTTATGATAAGGAAATACCATTTTGAACTATTTCAGAATAGGCGGGCCTACAGATCTAGGCCATCAGATCACAACTTCTGCAGACTTTTCTAGCAATAATCCTTTTTTTTCCCGTTTTGAGCAAAGTTATGTGCTCGGCATTGTGCACGTCTAGCTTAATAATGTCTAACAAAGTTTCAGTCTAGCTCGCTTCAACTAGTTAACCCATCGTTTCGTTGCTTGTCCCTTCCCCCCCCCCCCCCCGCCGTCCTTCTTATTTCACACTAAACGTGCCGAGAAATTGAATTGGACACGGCGTCTTCTTCCCCCCCCCCATCAGCTAGTTACAGTAGTCATAATCATTTTGTCTCTCCTCCTCCTCCTCTCTTCTCGTTTCGACACGGAATTTAAATGCGTTACCTTCCCCATCTTCCTTTTCTTATTTGTCAAATTTCTTGTCGTTATCGCCGCGCGCCGCAACTGCAGCAGAAGCAGCAGAAGCAGCAGCGGCTAGAATCTGTCGGCGAAGATGATGTGTCCCCACCCCCCCCCCCTCCTCTCCCCAATCCGACGACGACGTCTTCTTCTTCGCGCTTCCCGCCGGGGCTCCTCCTCTTTTCGATTCCTAGAATAATAAGATTTTGTTGTATAAAGCGATGGACCAGAGGGAAAGTGAAGGCCACGCCTACTTGGGTAGATGGCTGGCTACTAGATGCTCTTGCTCTCCTCCTCCTTCACTCAAATGCCTAATCAACCATCTCATGTGTGAGCGTTGTTGTTGGGAAGGAGGGGGGGGGGCGAGGTGGTGCTCAGGCTCAGGTCTCCGCCCACTTTGCACACTTCTTCTTTGTTTTCATTGTTGGCCAGAGTTTTCTCCATTTTCTCGGCTAGGCAAGCATGCTGGAATGCTCTAATAGAAGGAATCCCCGTTGCCCCAATTTGTTTCTGGAAATTGTCTTAAAACTGTGCGCTCTGGCTCTCTGACTACGGTATGGATGGCAAGAACCTTTGAAAAGAGGCGAAACTGTTTTCTGGCTCATTCTCCAAAGAAGCAAAGTTGTTTGGCTCTTCTTCCTTTTTCCTCTCAGGGGGAGAGGAGACCCCCCCCCCGTTCTCAATTTCATATATTTTTACACCCCCCCCCCCTCCCACCGTCTCGGCCGCCCGCGTTTACCCCTTTCATCTTGGCTCCCACTTCCGATGCTCCCGGTGTTCTTTTCAGTAGTTCTGCCCCAATATTTCTCCAGGATCTCCAGGATCTCCGCCCCCCTTCTGAAGTTTCTTCAGGATCTCCCCCCCCCCCGATTTCTCTGCGTCTCGCGCACCCCACGTGCTATTTCGTGAGCTATTCCAGAAATGTAATGAAGTGCGGCGAGTTGAGGAGAACAGGTGTGAATCGCCAATAAAAAAAAACATTGACACCATCACTGGGAACACATGTGCGGAAGAACAATGTCTCAAGTTGTGCCTATGCTCCTTTTCTCATCCATCCATATGTTGTTTTCCTATAGCAGCTACCGTAATCCTTCGGAATGAGGGGGGGGGGGCATTGTTGTTGTAACTAATAACTATTCCCCCCCCCCTCCACATCATTCCGGGAGGGACACCTTGCCCCAATACCAATACACAGGTGTCATTTTGTCAAGATGCTCCAGAACTTCTCTGCACATACATTTGTTTAGAGATGGCTCCAGGAGCTCCAGCTCTCCTCGTTGAGAGACCGCTCCTCGCGCTGGTGCACCAAATTTAATTAATTGCAAGCACATGTGGTGGAGCACCGGCCAGCGGGCACAGAGACAAAAAATCGTCGCCTCTTCGCCCCCCCCCCCCAGCCCAGCGTGTCCGCCTGTTTCTCTCATTTGCGACTCATTAGATTTTAAATCACTCACTCTCTGCTTTCTTTTCTCTTTCAGCCCCGGCTTTTTCCAGTGTTTTCGTCCGTTTTCCGTTCTTGTCGAAGAATCCGCACAAAAATTGATTCCGCAGCAGGTCCCCTCCCCTTGGCTCCAAATGAGAAGATGGACGTGGCACTTTTGACGATGGATGACAACAAGCCGACGACAACGACAGCATCGCAGAACGGAAGTGCGTCGGGGAGTAGAGGTAGGGCGTCGTGCTCTTGATGGTTCTGAGCCTACAGGGCCTTCACAAAATGCCAGTGAATTTCAGAAGCGACATCGCCAATGATTCCGGACTCTGCTGAAATTATGAGGCTGCTCACCGACTCGACCACTACACAGATGTTTGGTAAGCATCCTGCTCCGTGTGCTCTCTCTCTCTCGGATTATATTCTTTTGGCTAGAAGTGGTTTAGTTAAACCCTCCCCCCGCCCCCTTAAATCCTAGTCTTAGCCGCGACATCTGGGCGACTTTCTTAGTCATCGAGTCATGGCGTCTGGAAATAGAAAAAGAGAGCTCTAATCAAAAACTAGTCCCTGTGCAAAAGCTGAACGAATTAGGCTATGAGACTCTACCTTATTCACCATACTCACCGGACCTCTCGCGCCCACCGATTACCACTTATCCAATCACCTTGACAACTTCCTTCGCGAGACATTCTTCAAAAGCCAAGACGTTCAGTTCATCGCTTCCAGAAACCCGCACTTTTACGCTACCGACATAAAGAAAATTGTTTCTTGTTGGCAAATATTTATTGATTCTGATGGTTTTTATTTCGATTTAAAAAGTTGATTCTAAAAAAAGTTATGGTGATTTAAGGTTGAAGGTTAAAAAACGCAATAACTTTTTAATCAGCCTAATAAAATAGCCAAGAGCCCCACAATTTTCAGCCAAAGACGCCGCCAAATGTCAACTGGAGCGTATTCTGGCGGCCACCGGCTTCGATGAGCAAAACCTCAACAATGGAGCGTTTCCGTTCGACGCGTCGGCTCTCGGATACGCCGATCTTTCGCCGTTCTCATCGTTGAGGAACTCGTCGAAGACGTTGAAATGCCCAAAGTGCAATTGGCATTACAAGTATCAGGAGACACTGGAGATTCACATGAAGGAGAAGCATAACGACGTTGATGTGAGTATTTTGAAAAGAGACGAACGAGGAGGGTCTAGAGAAACGAGAGCACTCTCTTTCTCTCTCTCTCTCTCTCTCTCTCTCGCCTTCCTTTATTAAACTCATTATTCGTTTCTCTCCAGGTCAAATGTCTATTCTGTGTGGAAGGTCGTCCGCATCCGAAGCTGGCTCGCGGTGAAACGTACTCATGTGGCTACAAGCCGTACCGATGCGATTTGTGTCGGTATAGCACGACTACAAAAGGCAATCTGAGCATTCATATGCAGAGCGACAAACATTTGCATGCGGTTCAGGAGCTGCCGAGTAGTATAGGTAAGAAACCACAGGTGGAGTGCGGTGGAGCGGTTTTGCAGACAGCTCACAATACTTTAGAGTTTGCAGAGTTCGCCGCCAACTTTGCGTGTGCACCGGTGAGCCGGAGCAGCCCGATTGAAGAGCCGGATGCCACGCTGGTGTGTCTCATCTGCGGAGTGTTTGCCACCGAGTCGGTTGCCGACATGCTGGAGCACGTGGAAAAGGACCGCACGAAGAACTATGCGGGAGATGTCTCGCTGTTGAATGGCAACTTCCGATGCCATCTGTGTCCTTACAACACCACTCTGAAAGCCAATTTTCAGCTGCACACCAAAACGGATAAGCACCTGCAAAAGGTGCAGACGGTTAGTAAATTGTTTCATTTCATTTTAATAGACCACCCGTTTCGAAAAGCGCAAAAACTCACAAAAAACACTACATTTGACGAGCATAAGTGTTTTTGTGCATTTTCGCGTGGGGTACAGTGCTTTCAGTGGTACAGTAACACATTTTTCTTTCGGAACTGGAATGCTGTATTTCGGAGCTTCAGTTATTCACCTATTTTAGGACCAGGTAGTCTTGTTTTCCAAAACGGGCAGACCACGGGTTGCCCACGGGTGCCCCAATGGGCACCTTGCGGGCGAGCTCATAACTTTCTTCAAAATCCAAATTGTCGCTAGCAAGTAATTGCAAATTGCAGAGCTCGGTGAGCTCTATGAATAGCAGATCCTTCGGACAATTCGGTGCGGTTCGGGCCGCCCATTTATCTGTAAAAGGCTTGCGCCACACTCACCATTCCTCTTCGTCGCTTGCCAATTTAATATTCTGAGATCTCACAATTAGCGATCTATTCCTACATATAAAAATCAATGATTTTGGTCTTGAAAACAAGAGCTTATTTCCGAAACGGGCAGACCACGGGTTGCTCACGGGTTGCCCACGGGTGCCCCAATGGGCTTCTTGCGGGCGAGCTCATAACTTTCTTCAAAACTGAAATTGTCGCTAGCAAACAAATGCAAATGGTAGAGCTCGGTGAGCTCTATGAATAGCAGTTCCTTCGGACAATTCGGTGCGGTTCGGGCCGCCCATTTATCTGTTAAATGGCTTGCGCCACACTCACCATTCCTCTTCGTCGCTTACCAATGAAATATTCTGAGATTCACAATTAGCGATCCACATATTCCTATAAAAATCAATGATTTTGATCTTGAAAACACGGGTTGCTCACGGATTGCCCACGGGTGTCCCAACGGGCCTTTTGCGGGCGAGCTCATAACTTTCTTCAAAACTGAAATTTTCGCTTGCAAATGAGCGCAAATTGTAGAGCTCGGTGAGCTCTATGAATAGCAGATCCTTTGGAAAAGTCCGCACTTTTCGGGCCACTCGTTTGGCTGCTAAAAAACCTGCGTCACACTCCAAATTGCTGTGATTTTGTCGCTTGCCAATCGAATATTCTCAGATCCAAAAAAATCCTAAAGACGAGGGTTTCGAGCCGCCCAGTGGTCCGCCCGCTTTTCACCCGGACAGAGTTTCTACAATTCGCTCAATCAGTAAAGTGGCCCGAAGCTTGCTCTGGTGCAATGCACATTTTGCTCATAGCTCTTATAAAATGAACCTAGATCTGCAATTTGCGCTATTTTTCCGATCATAATATTCATTTTTTAGAAAGTTATGCCGCCGCCCGTTACCCGCCCGCTTCACCCCACCCCTTCTTCTCTCTTCGTATATCGCTGAGAGCTGGGAGTTTTTTGAGTATCATATGATAGAACACCTGGGTGGCTTACACCTGAATATCTAGATCCCTTCTAGTGCTAACTGGGGGGGGGGAAGGGGAGGGGCTGGCTGGTGTCTTACTGTCTACGTTTTCCTATAAACCCCCCCCCCCCTCCCACTGATTCCTCTCAATTTTAATATCTTTCTTTCTTTCTCCACCTTGAAATGACTGTTTGGAGAAGGGGGGGGGGAGGCGGGCGGGAGACGGGCCCGGAGAGAGTAAGCGGGGGGGGGGGAGCGCGTAAGTGTGTGCGCGCACCGATTTGCATTCCCTAGTCGTGCCGACACCGACAACAAATGGCAATATACATAAATTTCATGATTTAATAGCATAATGAGTAATATTTGCTCATGCCGATATGCCGACGATGCGGTAACGCCCGGTTCTTCGTTTCAGGAGATTGCTCGGGGCATCCTGCCGGCTGAACGCTTTTTCTAGCGGAAATTAAAGCTGCAATTCTAGTTTAATTGACAGATTTCTTGGGGTGACCCTTAATAGAAGGATACCCCTAATAGAATAACCCCCTAATAGAGGGGCATCCCTTAATAGAAGGGTCGACTGAAATTTGGAAGTATTGCTTTCTGAAATTCGCTAATTGACACTTCCTTCATTCGCTATTCTTTTAATTCTTAATAGAAAGTGTACCCCTTAATAGAAGGGCATCCCTTAATAGAAGGGTGCCCCCTAATAGAAGGGCCAACCCTTAATAGAAGGACCGACTGAAATTTGGAAGTATTGCTTTTTGAAATTCACTAATTAGCACAATTTAATTGACAGATTTCTAGGAGTGACCCTTAATAGAAGGACACCCTTTAATAGAAAGACACTCCCTAATAGTAGGACCCCCTAATAAAGGGGCATCCCTTAATAGAAGGATCGACTGAAATTTGGAAGTATTGCTTTTTGAAGTTCACTAATTGGCACAGTTTAATTGACAGATTTCTAGGAGTGACCCTTAATAGAAAGGCACCCCCTAATAGAAGGACTCCCTTTAATAGAATGACACCCTTTAATAGAAGAGCACCCCTAATAGAAGGACAGACTAAAATTTGGAAGTATTACTTTTTGAAATTCATTAATTGACATTTCCTTCATTCGATATTTCATTAATTCTTAATAGAAAGTGTACCCGTGACCTTTAATAGAAGGACACCCCTAATAGAAGGACCGACTGAAATTTGGAAGTATTGGTTTTTGAAATTCACTAATTGGCATTTCCTTCATGCGCTATTCCATTGATTCTACTCGAAATGCTCCTTCTCTCAAGGATGATCTTCTATTAAAGGATGGGGGGGGTGTACAGCTTTCTGAAAGTGACTCCTTCCATTGCTGACAAAGAGAACTGCTTTCAGAACTACCGTAATCCGGCGGGCGCAGGTTCATTCGTTTCATTCAAAAGTTGTCCCCCCCCACCCGTGCACACTAATTTAATTTTCCTCAATTCCCTCTTCTTCTTCTTTTTCTTCGACTTTCCCTCCCCCCCCCCCCCGCCAAACACATGATGAGTCTCCCTTACCGGCCGGCCATTAGTGCCGGTGATGCCCTGCCGTCGGTCGGGAGGCGGGGGGAGGGGGCGGTTGGGGGGTTTCTTTTGTTCGACGTCTTCTGAGACGGTTTTTCTCGAAATTCTCGTCCCAATTTCCATCTTCCTCCTCCTTCACGCAATCCAATTAGTTGTACCTATCGATGTGATGCTTGGTGATGGTGATGATTCTCGCCCATTAAGAGTCGTGAGAAGAGTAGTGCGAACCTGTCATTTTGAATAAATAGGGGGCGAAATGCGCGAGGCGAGGACGCACACAGACACACCGACAGATGTCGAATTCAGACAAACGGAGCGTGTCGCGTTTAAACGAGGTGTGCAGAGTTTTTTTTTTGATTTGTCGTCAAGTTTAGCGTCTAGTGTGCATACACCGTTTGCTCAATATCTTACGCAAAACCTCAGAAGTAAGAATACAACCCATGAAAAAGCAACTGTCGTCAAGTCTGGCGCTTAGTGTGCATATGCCCTTTGCCCAGTATCTCACGCAAAACCTCAGAGATTCGCTTTGTAGAGAAAATCAATTTTTATCTCACTTTAATGAACTGTCGTCAAGTCTGGCGCTTTGTGTGCATACACCGTTTGCCCAATATCTTACGCAAAACCTCAGAAATAAGGGTGCAACCCATGAAAAAGCTCTTCTTCTTTTCTTTGAAGGAACTGTTTTCGTATTTCACTTTAATGAAGTGTCGTCAAGTCTAGCGCTCACTGTGTGACACCCCTTGCCCAGTACCACACGCAAAACCTCAGAAATTTGCTTTTTAGAGAAAATCAATTTTTATAATTTTTATCTCACTTTAATGAAGTGTCGTGAAGTCTGGCGCTTTGTGTGCATACACTCTTTGCACATAATCTTACGCCAAAACAAAGCCTTAGAAGGAAGTTAAAAAGTTTGAAAAAGGAAAGGGGTGGGGGAATTCTGAAACTATAAACTTTTCACTGCTTCATCACTCCTCGCTTCTTCAGGAAACACAGTTTTAATGAAGTGTCGTCAAGTCTAGCGCTCAGTGCGTAACACCCCTTGCCCAGTACCACACGCAAAACCTCAGAGATTTGATTTTGAGAGAAAATCAATTTTTATAATTTTTATCTCACTTTAATGAAGTGTCGTCAAGTCTGGCTCTTAGTGTGCAAACACCCTATGCACATTATCTCACGCAAAAACTAATCCTTAAAGGGAAGCTTAGAAGATTTAAAGAGGAAGGGGGGGGGGTTCATCACTCCCCGCTTCTCCAGCATACACAGTTTCAATGAACTGTCGTCAGGTCTGGCGCTTAGTGTGCATACACCTTTTGCACATTACCTTACGCAAAACCTCAGAAGAAAGGGTACAACTCATGAAAAAGCTCAGTTTTTTAAAAGAAATGTCTTTGTATTTCACTTCAATGAACTGTCGTCAAGTCTGGCGCTTTGTGTGCATACACCGATTGCGCATTACCTTACGCAAAAATGAAACCTTAGGGAAAAACTTCAAAGTTTCAATTTTGAAGTCTAGCGCTCAGAGTGCATACAATAGAGTCTGAACTTCTGAAAATCAAGAAATTTAGTGTGGCGGGCGAAAAACGGGCCCCCACCGCGGGCATCCTCATAACGTGATTCGAACTCATTGAATCGTAGATCTTGACGTCTTTTGTGACAACACCACTGGACCCTTCTTTCTCCCTCTTAAGGGGATCAATTTCTAATAAAACAAAACTGTCAATTTGAATAAATAAGCGGGTGATGCACACAGCGGGAAACTGTTTTTGTTGCTCTCTCTTTCTCTATGTCTCTCTTCTTTCTTCGTTCCTTTTTCATGCCTATTAAACGATTAAAGGAAGAGGAGAAGGAAGAAGAGAGAGAGAGAGGATCTTCCTCGTTTTCACTTAACTGTTCCTCCACACCAATAAACCTTGCCAAAGGTCGAGTATGCTAGAAGAGAGGTATGCCGGCGGGCGCCGACCCAAGAACACTGGCCAATTAGATGGGCGGAGCTTAGGAGTCGATTGGTTGTGCGCCGCGTACACGCCCGCCTGTGTGTGTGTGTGTGTGTGTGTTGATGAGCGGCGGGCGGCTGGGTGAAAACGCCCCGCCCACCCTCAGTTCGGAAAGAACAAGTCATTGAATTGCACACAAGGCAAAGAGAAAGAGACACCAACAAACACTTCAATTATTGCTTACTTTTATTATTTCTGAAAAATATTCTCGACGTGTGTCTATTCTGCTGACGCTCCGCCCCTTTGCCCCCTCCCCCCCCCCTTCAGCCACCCGGTCGCCGCCCTCCACAATTCCTCAATTTGCCTCGCCGCCCGTCTCCATCGCTTCATTATTTCATACACCTGTTACCACTTAATTCGCCTATTATCCTCCTCATTACCTTCATTTTTGCGGCGACGACGACGACGACGTCGGTCGGTTGACGTCGTCGTCGTCGACATTGGCGCCCGAAATGAGACGACGATGAGGCAGGAATGCTAGGAGCGAGCGAGCGAGCGGCCGGGCGGGCGGGCGCACGGATGGAAAGACGGAGGAGAAGACGACGACGACGACGACGAGGAGGAGGAGGAGGAGGAGGGCGACGGCCACCATCATTTTCGTTCTATTCATCTAAGCCTAACCGTCAGATTCGTTTGCTACCTAGCAGTCTTCTTCTTGTGCCTCCCCCCCCCCCCCAACATCAGAAGAACAGAATCAGTTGGAGCTTTTTCGCTTTTAAATCTATAAATTAATAGTCGCACCGTCTTCCCAATGCTCCTAGAAATTGCCTTCCAGGAGCACATCGAGAACCCCTAACAGAAGAGCATGGCATCAATCTAAACAAATTGTTTGAAATAACGTTCAAAATATATATTTTGTCCTCTAATTTCAGTTTTTTCACTATTTTTAGTGCTCAAAACCCGATGGTGTGCCCTTAAATTAGGGGTCCCACCTCCATTTTTCACTGATTAGGAATGTCACATTGCGGTGTTCTTCAATGCCCTTAAAAAAGAGGTTCTTACCTTTATTGTTTCATTGATTAGAAAGAGCATTTCCCGGCTCACCTAGGTGCTCTTCTATTAGAGGTTTCTCTGTATACGTTTCCAGTTTCTGCGTTCCAAAAACCAAAGCTAAGCCTTTAGTTCCTCTATTGATTGGAAAGAGCACTTTCCGACGCGTGCTGATGCCCTTCTATTAAAGGAACTGCACATAATCAGAAGCATATAATCAAAGATCTTTTAGAAAGTTGGCTCCCGGCAACTTGCCGTAACCTTGCCGTAGAAACTTTTCAGAGTATAAGAGCCATTGTGGGCGTGTCCGGCCGCGTAAAGCGGCAAAAAGTATCGAAAACCACCTAGAATCACTGCGTGTTATCTGCGAATAGCGGTTCAAAAGATCACGCGTCGCAGTGTTTAAACAACGATCTCGAAATGTACACTTTTAAGCGAGAAACACCATCAATTAGTGTGCAGAAAATCATAGGTTAAAACGAGAAAATCTGAAATTGCAGTTTGCGCATTTCAGAATGTGCTCAACTACCGTAATAACTGTTGATTTCACGAACGGAAGTTTTCCAGAAATTTTCCAGAATTTTTCTGGCTAAAACTGCTGTACACGAGCTATTAAGTTCCTGTCCTTAAAGTTCGGAAGTAGGCTTTTTCTCCTTCTCTCTCTCTCCCTCTTCGCCTCCTGCGAGACCCCATTACTCTATTGCTCATCGAGTCATTTCCGGTACTCAGTATTTTTCATCTTCCTCACCTCTCTCCCCCCCCCCCCATCACCCGTCCAACTTCTACCTCTATTTGATTTGCATCCATCCAATTTTGAGCGACGATTAATAGGTATTTTTACCCTTTCGCCCCGCGCGCACTTCTTCACTTCTGCCCCCCCCCCCTCTCTTTCTTTTCTGGCCGCCCCACTTGACCATAATCTGAGCCCTCGCGCAGCACTCTATTCACACTTCTCTCCTTCCTTCATGCCAATGATATTATTATGACCCGAGACTATAACCACCCGCCCGCTGTCCCCCCACCCCATTTAATCCGTTCGCAAGATGATGACTGTCCGAGCCAACGCGAACTAACTATAATAAAACAAGGAAAATGGGCACATTTTGTAGGCGAATCATCTTCGCGAGGGAGCCCGTCCGCACACGGCCATCTACCGTCTGTCGAGCACGAAAACCGGCGTGCAAGTGTTGTGTCGTCAGTGTCAGGAGGTGATTTCCAGCGTGGAGCTTCTACGCGAGCATCGCCATTTCCACGCGCTGCTCTCCTCGGCCAAGCAGTTGGTCTGGAAATGCAAGTTGTGTAGTCTGCAGTTCGAATCCGTCACTCTTGCAGCTGGTGAGTCGTTTTTCGCTTCTTTTTTTGCTCAGTTTAGATCTACCCCCCACATCCCTACCCCCCACAGACACACAGACAGATTGCAATTAGAAGCTTCTTTAAGAGATTTCTTAAAATGAGAAAAGCGATTGAATAATGGGGTTATTCATGAAAAGCACGAAAAGCATTTTAATGCAAAAAAATGCATTTTAATGCAAAAAAATGCATTTTAATGCAAAAAAAATGCATTGTTTTGCATTAAAATGCTTTTCGTGCTTTTTATGAATAACCCCATAAGAAAAGAAAGAAAAGAGAGAGAGAGAGATAGAAGATCATCCGGTGCCCCTCTATTAGAGGATGTTTGATCTCGAAACTTTCGAAATGCTCATTAAAAGAGCTCTTGTAAACATTGGATCCTAAACTATCCATAATCCATTGTGTGCCTCTCTCTCTCTGTTGCACTTTCGTCTCTCCATTCGCCCTTTTCCCGCACACACACAACCAATCCACTTGTACCTCTAATTACGGTCAACAAGTTTGCGGGTTTAGTTTAGTGAATGAATTGAAATGAATTGGTGAATAGTGCGACACACACACACACACACACACATACAGAAAGAGAGGGAGACCCAGCCAGCCAGCAGCCCCATCCGACGTGACGAGACCAGTAGTAGCAACCACCAAACATAATCCTTGCATTTCATTATTTCATAAAGAGAGAATCGGTGGTTGGGGTCCAACTACTATCCTATCGGGGCGGGCGGGCGTCCGGCCTTGACAGCGGTTTATATTCATTTCATTTCATTTCATTTGACACTCCTCCCACCACACGCCTCTCTCTTGATCATCATCGCAGAAAGAAGGACCCCATTCATGTTTTTCACATTTTGTTAATAATAAAGCCGCTGTGGCGCCACCCGACCAGTGTCGTCGTCGTCGTCTTTAGTTCCTTCCCCCCCCCTATTGCCACCTCTCCATTCGCCCCCCCCCCCGGCCAAAAACAGTCATTGATGCGTATCGTCGGAATTATAATCGCGCATTTATTGTAGGACACATGACTTGCCACGAGCCGTCCTCTTGGCCCAGCGAAACACTTGGTAAGTTGCTTTTTATTTTCTTCTTCTTCTCCTCTTCATTTATCATCAATTTTGTGTTTTTTCCTTATTCTTCCCAGTGCCGCCCTTTGTTTCCAAAGCGGGCAGACCACGGGTTGCTCACGGGTTGCCAGCGGGTGGCCAACGGGCGAGCTCATAACTTTCTTCAAAACTCAAATTTCTGCAAGCGACCGATTGCAAATTGTAGAGCTCAGTGAGCTCTATGAATAACAAGACCTCCGGAAAAGTCTGCGCTTTTCGGGCCGTCCATTTGGCAGTTACAAGGCTTGCACCAAACTCACCATTCCTCTTCGTCGCTTGTCATTTAAATATTCTGAGATCTCAAAATTACCGATCTACATATTCCTATAAAAATCAATGATTTTGGTCTTGAAAACAAGAGCTTATTCTTCCCAGTGCCACCCCTTATTTCCGAAACGGGCAGACCACGGGTAGCCAAACGGGCTTATTGCGGGCGAGCTCATAACTTTCTTCAAAATCCAAATTTTTGCTAGCAAAAAATTGCAAATTGTAGAGCTCGGTGAGCTCTATAAATAGCAGATAAAAGGCATGCGCTTCACTCCAAATTGCTTTGACTTCGTCGCTTACCAATTAAATATTCTGAGATCCACAATCAGCGATCTACATATTCCTATAAAAATCAATGATTTTGGTCTTGAAAACACGGGTTACTCACGGGTTTCCAGCGGGTAGCAAAACGGGCTTCTTGCGGGCGAGCTCATAACTTTCTTCAAAATCCAAATTGTCGCTAGTAAAAAATTGGAAATTGTAGAGCTCGATGAGCTCTGTAAATAGCAGATCCTTCGGAAAAGTCCGCGCTTTTCGGGCCGCCCATTTGGCTGCTAAAAGGCCTGCGCCACACTCCAAATTTCTGTGACTTCGTCGCTTGTCATTTAAACATTCTGAAATTCACAATCAGCCATTTTTTCCAATAAAAATCAATGATTTTGATTTTGAAAACGAGAGCTTATTCTTCCCAGTGCCGCCCCTTGTTTCCAAAGCGGGTAAACCACGGGTTGCTCACGGGTTGCCAGCGGGTGGCCAACGGGCGAGCTCATAACTTTCTTCAAAATCCAAATTGTCGCTAGCAAAAATTTGCGAATTGTAGAGCTCGATGAGCTCTATGAATATCAGATCTATCCGAAAAGTCTGCGTTTTTGGGCCGCCCGTTTGGCTGCTAAAAAGCTGGCGCCGCACTCCAAATTTCTGTAACTTCGTCGCTTGTCATTTAAACACTCTGAAATCCACAATCAACCATTTTTTCCAATAAAAATGAATGATTTTGGTCTTGAAAACAAGAGTTTCCAGCCACCCGGTGGTTCGCCCGTTTTTCACCCGCACTGTATCGCAAACAGATCTTTGCTCAATTGCTCAGTGCTCAGTCTTTTACCCTCAAATAGAGCTGCATCCCAGCTCTTTTAGATTTTATAGGCGCTATCGTTTTCTCTCTAATAGAACAGCATGAGCTGTGTATCCTCTAATAGAATAGCACAACTTGACAGATGGTTTTCAAAGGGTTTTTACTCTTCGCTCCCTAATAGAACCGCATTCGTTCACAGACAATTTCATACACCCTCCCCGTCGACCTCTAATAGAACAGCACCCCTGTTCAGGTTTCTGCAACAAGCGGTAGTGCCGTTTTATTAAAGACTTTTTGGAGTTTTCAAGAAAAAATTTTTACTTTGCATAACAGACGCGAGCTAGAAGATTATCGATTTTTATTTTCATAAAATAATTCGGTAAAACACAATAAAATACGCAAAAATGCACATTTTGCAGCGGATGGCTAAGAGTGCCGTTTTATTTGAGTTCTTCTGAGGAAACTTGCTCTACGCCCTTTGCTTGAACCTTGTCTGATAAAATAAGACAAAATGCGTCAAGCTGAGGCACATTTTGGGTGAGCGAGAAGGTGATTGCGCGGGTGGGGCGAGGGCGGGCGGCGAGGGCGCCCTTGCCTCTACACGGGCTTGCTCATTGCCCCACAAAGCCAAGGCAGCATGACAATCTACGTGCAATTGTCGGGTATGCTCACCTAAGACCACGGCGTTCTGTCGAAGAGAAAGGGTCTCCTTCTCCAACCACTTGTGAGCGTGTTGTGGCTCCGTGAATATAAGTTTCTGTTTCTGTCGGGCCGCCCCCTTTTTTTCGCCACAATTTAATAAATAAATATGCGCCAGAGTCCCCGCGACTGCCTTTTTGATAACTTGAACTTTTCTATTTTCGAACTTACTTATTTAGATATTTGCACCGCCATAAATCTTATTTCAGCAAGCTAACATTGATTTAGTATCCTGCACTCCGCATTGCGCATTGACGTTTCCCTTTTGCTCTTTTGTGCTTCCTTCTTTGTTCTAATTACGTTTTACTAGCTAGTCCTCCACACAGCAGTCTGCTGCGAACTGTAACAGGAGGAGCCATTCTATTAGCGGTGAGTCTGAAGACACTGTAGGCAGCAGAGTATGGCGGAATTGGATTTTCGGAACTCGGAATCCGGAAAACGGAAAACGGAAAAAAAACATTTTTCACAGATTCTGGAATCCGGAAGACGGAATGAAAAAAACGGCGGAATCCGGAATGCGGAATGCGGAATCCGGAATTCCGGCCTTCTCTACAGAGTAGGGCGGAATTTGATTTTGGGAACTCGGAATCCGGAAAACGGAATTCCACCCTTCTCTGATAAAAACGCCATATCGCGAAATCCGGAAAACGGAAAACGGAACAAATATTTTTTCACGGAATCTGGAATCCGGAAGACGGAATGAAAAAAACGGCGGACTCCGGAATTTCACCTTTCTCTGCAGAGTAGGGCGGAATTTGATTTAGGGAACTCGGAATCTGAAAAACGGAAAACGGAACATGTTTTTTCACGGAATCTGGAATCTGGAATCCGGAATCCGGAATTCCGCCCTTCTCTGGTAGGCAGTCATCAAGCGTTCCTCGATTCCCAGTGATTCCCAGTGGAAGGGAAACTCTCTAAAAGTCGAAAAAAAACCTCTGTACACTTTGATTCATCTCAAGGAATAAGGATAAGAAATTTGCACCATTTCCTTTTTCCGTCTTCCGCCTTCCGCCTTCCTTCCCCTGGGGTGAGAGGAGGGGGAAAAAGGGCGGAGCGTGCAACTCACCAAACAAGTTGATGAATCGGTTTTCGCCGCCAACTCTAGATGCCTAATTTGGAGCAGTTGTGCTCTCCATCATGCATCATACATAGAGCAGGGGGGGGGAGGTCGTCGAGTGTATAGAAATTTCACGGGGAGGAGCGCGGGTGGAGCAATCCAATCATATTTTGTTTTGTCTAATCTCTTTCCCCCCCCCCCTCACCCTCCTCTCCTACTGCCAATCAGGAGCATATATGGGGTAGTTGAAGGAGGGGGGGGGGGGAGGGAGCAGAGGAGAGCCGATGGCCGTCCGTCATCAAGTTCCGCAATTAGTCGTCTATTCTCTTCGCCGCGCTTAACTGGCGATATATTCAGTGAGATATCTTGACGGAATTCTTCTCAAGAGCCTCGGAAATTATCTTCATTTGTGAAATTTGGAGACTTACTTCAGGAGTTAATCTTGCAGAAATGGCGGGGTGCAATTTTGATAGTGTGGGGGGCTGAAACAGATCTGTTGTATGTTACCGTTCTGTGTTAATTTTGCAGAATGAGGGGGGGGGGGTGCAATTTTGCTAGTGTGGGGGGCTAAAACGGTGTTGCTGTATTCTACCGTTCTGAGCTAATCTTGCAGAAAGGGGGGGTCTAAAACGGAGCTTCTGTATGTCACCGTTCTGTGTTAATCTTGCAGAATGGGGGGGGTGCAATTTTAATAGTGTGGGGGGCTGAAACGGTGTTGCTGTATGTTACCGTTCTGTGTTAATCTTGCAGAATGGGGGGGGGGGTGCAATTTTAATAGTGTGGGGGGCTGAAACGGAGCTGCTGTATGTTACCGTTCTGTGTTAATTTTGCAAAATGGCGGGGTGCAATTTTGATAGTGTGGGGGGCTAAAACGGTGTTGCTGTATTCTACCGTTCTGAGCTAATCTTGCAGAAAGGGGGGGTCTAAAACGGAGCTTCTGTATGTCACCGTTCTGTGTTAATCTTGCAGAATGGGGGGGGGTGCAATTTTAATAGTGTGGGGGGCTGAAACGGAGCTGCTGTATGTTACCGTTCTGTGTTAATTTTGCAAAATGGCGTGGTGCAATTTTGGTAGTGTGGGGGGCTAAAACGGTGTTGCTGTATTCTACCGTTCTGAGCTAATCTTGCAGAAAGGGGGGGTCTAAAACGGAGCTTCTGTATGTTACCGTTCTGTGTTAATTTTGCAAAATGGCGGGGTGTAATTTTGATAATGTGGGGGGTTTAAACAGAGCTGTTGTATGTTACCGTTTTGTGTTAATCTTGTAGGAATGAGGGGGGTGTCTAGAACGGAGCTGCTGCATGTCACCATTCTGAGGGAGCCTAGAGAGACCGAGCTGAGCAAAGAGGTGGTCAATATGAAAGACAAAATCATTTTTTGCGAAACCCAAGACTGCTCTCCGGTTTTGGTGTTGAGTTCAGTGGAGCGCACTTGCATTACTACTTTCCTGGCTTTTTTTCTGGTTTCCTAGGCCAAGGTCCTTGGAAACTGCTAATCAGAAAAGAGCATTTCTTTGAACTTCACGATATATCTGAAATCTAGATCTGGAAGTCTGCAAGCGCGCTCTGAGGCGAAATTTGAGAACTTTCGAGCTTTGATATACTGTAGTTGTGTGGAATTCGCCTTCTTCGTTGGCTGATCTCAGATTTCCAAGGCGGCGAGCACTGTGGTGGCCTAGAAAACGACGATCGGATGTTTCTAGGCCACCGCTTAAAAAACGGGTGTGGCGAGTGAAAAAATGAAGACTAAAAGGTAGCACAGAGCGTCTCTCTCTCTCTCTTTCTATCCATTTATCTTTTCAAGAAGATGAGAAAGCAAAAAGAGCAGCATGCTGCACAGTTTTAGAGAAAACAAAAGGAATGGAAAGATGATACCCGTCAAGAACAATTGCATCCAAGATCCGGCGCGCAAAAACAGTACAAACAGACGAATCTAAGCACCCTCCCCCCCCCCCTTCGCTCCCCACCATTTTTTGTTCGACTTGTAAGTGAGACGTTGTGTCGTCAATAAATATACCCTCCACCTCTCTTCCTCTTTTCTCAATTTCTCGTGATGAATCAAGATCGTTTTGGGAAGAGCGGGGCGAACGAAGACGGGGGGCGGGCGAGCGAGCGGGCGGGCGAGTGAGAGCGCCTGAAAACTGAAAAACATTGATTGGAAACAAATTGTGTGAAACAACATTTGCATTTTGTACACCTCTCCATCCATCAATAATTGTTTGAATCATCTACATCATCTACATCATCATCATCATCATCATAATCATAACCATATATACGCCAGGCGATTTATGTTGATAGATACAATTGCAAAAACGTTTTTGGTGGTGAGAAACGAATCATCTCCTTCTTTTCCCTCTTTAGTACAGTCAATAAATGTGTCACTTCTTTTTGGAAGAGAGCGGGACGGTTGGGGGGGGGGGGGGGGGAGAAGGCGAAAGCTGTCTTCCCATCATTCGCTCATAAATTTTCTCAAAGCTTTGACTATAACTTTTGATAAAAATTTTCTTTTTTTTTTCGTCGACCATTTCTCCCTTTCCCCCCCCCCTACAGTTTCAGCTTAGTGCTCCTAATAAAGGGGCATGCTCTTTTAACCCGGAGTGCTTTAGAAGAGAGAGTTGGTATTACTGTTTCTAGAATGGACCAAACAATATATTTTGACCATTTTTTGAATTGAGCTCAATACTTCTAATAAAGGGGCATGCCCTTTTAAAGGAAGACTTTAGAAGAGAGAGTTTGCATTGCTGCTTATAGAAAGTCCCGAATAACATATTTTTGACCACTACCACACACACACACATATCTCTGGATGGCATGAGCTCATCGTCTCTAATAAAGGGGCATGCTGTTCTAAAAGAGCTCTTTTGAAGATAAAGTTCGCATTGCGGATTCTAGACAAGCCCGCATACCATTATTTTGTCCACGACCCCCCCCCCCTCACAAGCCCAAAAATGCCCTTAGGCGAAAAGATGCTCATGATTCTAATAAAAGAGCACGCTCTTTTAATAGAATACCATCAGAATACAAAGTTTGTAGCATTGAATTTGGCATGACAAATAGTAGATGAGTACTGGAAACAAAATTCTCAGACAAAGTGGCCGAGACGAGGTCATCGGACAAAAATCTGTCTGTCTGTCTGTCTGTCTGTCCAGCCTGTCTGCAACTGGGCTCCCATCGAACGCATCATCGAAATGTGCAATTTGCAACCCTTTTCAGAAAGAAGGAACGATCTTCATTTTGCAGAAAGTTATGAGACCGCCCGTGGCCCGCCCCGTGGCCCACCCAGATCCCAGATCGCAAGACACTCTTACCAGATGGTTTCGCACCTGAAAGGCTTTGCAAAGTTCTCGAAAAGAGCTTCACTTCTCTGAAATTTCTCTGAAACAATGAAATGTGGGCGGGAAGTTTTGAATTGCTCCTCAACTAATCCCTGATGGATCGGGCTCCCGGCTCAATCTTTTTCTTGTTAATAATCAGACACTTTCAAGAAGGCTTGTACACCAGAGAAGGACGGAATTCCGCATTCCGCATTCCGGATTCCGCCGTTTTTTTTTTCATTCTGTCTTCCGGATTCCAGATTCCGTGAAAAAAGTTGTTTTTTCCGTTTTCCGGATTCCGCGATATGGCGTTTTTATCAGAAAGGGCGGAATTCCGGATTCCGCCGTTTTTTTTTCATTCCGTCTTCCGGATTCCAGATTCCACAATATGGCGTTTTTATCAGAGAAGGGCGGAATTCCGGATTCCGCATTCCGAGTTCCCAAAATCAAATTCCGCCCTACTCTGCAGAGAAGGTCGGAATTCCGGATTCCGCATTCCGCATTCCGGATTCCGCCGTTTTTTTCATTCCGTCTTCCGGATTCCTGATTCCGTGAAAACATTTTTTTCCGTTTTCCGTTTTCCGGATTCTGCCCTACTCTGTTGTACACCTTATGTACAGTAGGTATCAGTCATTGATTTCGTCTTGAACCTCCCCCCCCCCCCGCCGGGCCGCATACACTTCCCGATATATAGCTGCATCTTTAGACCAAACATGGGAGGTTGTGGTGGTGGGGGGGGGATCTATCGGGGGGATAAGAAAGTTAGTGGCGGCGGCGGCGGGGTGGAGGCTGGCGGTGGTAGCCGTAGGGTGGATGTGTGACGAGTTTGCTAGATGTGCTCATGCTCATCTCGAGCTGCCAATCTTGCACATTAAGCAATTGGCTCATTGGCATGCTCCTTCTTGTCCTCTGAGCCTCCGACGGGTCCGCTCGCCGTTGCGAGCAGCGCCACATCGTCGTCTCCCGCTTGATATCTGCTCCCGGGGGACTCGAACACAATCGGCGCCCGACCCCCCCCCCTCTAAACTCTACTCTCTCTCTCTCTCTCTGTTTTCCAAATTTTGGGATGAAAGAGAGAGAGAGAAGGAGAGAAAGGGAAGAGGTCCAACTTTCTAATGTAATGGGCCGGAATTAGGAGAAGAACAAACGAAGGAGGGGGATGGAAGAAGCAGAAAGAAGACGAACTGATTTGGTGTGGTGCCTTCTTGGCGTCGTTTTGTTTTCTTCGTGCCGAATTGAAGACGGCGAAGAAGAAGAAGCAGAAGGAGGAAAACGCCCGGCTAGTTAGTGGTTAAACGAATCAAGTCGAAATGTGATAGATGTGCCGCCAATTTAGGGCCCCCCCCCCAAAAGCCC
This sequence comes from Caenorhabditis inopinata, assembly GCA_003052745.1. Taxonomy (NCBI): domain Eukaryota; kingdom Metazoa; phylum Nematoda; class Chromadorea; order Rhabditida; family Rhabditidae; genus Caenorhabditis; species Caenorhabditis inopinata. The sequence continues at coordinate 12,983,268 of AP018151.1, read as the reverse complement.
GCCCGCCCGCTCCTCTTCCCCCCCCCCCCCCGGTCTCCCGTCAGAGGAGATTTCTCTGATTTTGCACATTCATTTTTCGCTTCCCTACACACGTCACACAATTTTGTACATCCCCCCCCCCGTCCATTCGTGTCTATTCCACTACATTCATTTCATTACGTGGGGGGCTAGAAATGGGGAATCTGGAAGGGGGGGAGGGGGAGGGACGTAAGATGTCTACATTTTTCATGCTCTCTTCTATTTGGTATGTATACCGTATGGAATTAGTGTTCTTCCGGAGTGTAAGGAGCCTCCAGTGGCGAGCCGAGCCCATTAATGTTCAGAAGACTATATACGCAGAGCCCGTTCCCCGCCCGCCCGCCCGCCCACCGTCCACGTCCTCCCTCTCCTCCTCCTTCCCCACACATCAATTTTCGTCTCAATAAGCGCCGATTATTATTTTGCGCGCTGCTCGTCTCGAAAATTTCGATGATGGAAGACCGATTTGGCGCGGCGCATATTGCAGCACAGCCAGCCAGCCAGCGACTGTACAGTTTTGTGTTGTCAACATGAATAATAATTATATGAGAGCAGACGTGGTGTCATCGGCATCTTCTTGACACTAAGAAAAGCGATTCCCCCATTTTTCCCATAATTACCATTTGCACACAAGAAAATGGAGAGGACAAGGGGGGGCACAAGAGGCGCCGGCCCCTTTCCCCGCCCGCCGCCCGCCCTCCCCTTTTAAGTTCATTTTTTTAATGCGACTCTCTCTCTCTCTCTCTTCGCTTTCGTTTTTTCACAATAATCATAATCATCAAGTTGGACACCAAAAAAAGCCATAAATTCGATTCCGGTGTCGAATCGGACGAGTGAGAGAGTTGAGGCATTAGCACAAATCGAGAGAGAGAGAGACAGAGAGAGAGAGAGAGATGGAACGAATAGGGAGATGGTGATGGTCGTCGTCGTCGTCGCCCCGGCGCTCCTCCTCAGTTTCTCTATTTATTTACAGGCTCTCTTCACCTCCTCCTCCTCCTCCTACTTTCCTCATTTCCATCCTTCTCGAAACTTACAGTAATGGGTTGATAAGACTCCTCCCATTTATTTGCGTGCTTTCTCTGACTGTCTGCGTCTCTCTCTCTCTCTCTCACTCTTTGTGCGAAATGAATCAAATAGCGATCAAGAAGGGGGGGGGGGGGAAGGGTGCTAACAAATTAGTCATTGGGCTTATCATGGAAGGCCCCGCCCACGTGTTCTGTTCTCGTTGCCCCGCGGATGCATTTCCATTGCTCTCCGACACAGTTTTCCGCGGGGCACTCATCATAGGCGTTCGGGCTGCCTGCGCCCAAGCGCGGGCGCTTCCCACGCCCGCTCCCTTCCTGCTGCGCTTTGATTTGATTTGAGAGCTATCATAGATGATAGCATAGCCCTCAAATTGATATGGGATTCTGGAGCAAAAACGATTTCTGCAGCCCCCCCCCGCCCTCACCAGACTTAATTGCATGACACGTTTTGTAGATTTTCTGAAAATTTTGAAATTTAAAATTTCCAATTTGCAGATTTCAAAATAATGGAAGATGCGGCGTACGCGTGTGCTGGCTGTGACTTCACCACAAGTGAGTTCGGGGAACCCTTTAAAACGAGCAATGTGCAAACGCGCTCCAATCGAATCCTCCCTTATACGCCTAGAAGGGATGTTTGCGCCATCTTTGCGCACCCTTTGGCTCCAGATGGTCATGAGAGATAGGAGAGTTGAGAATGAGCGGCTTTTTCTCTTTTTCTCTCGTTCTCCCCTTCATCTTATCAGTAACGCTTCAATTAAAGAAGCCATTTTCACTTTTCTTCCCGATACCTTGTCGCTTGGCACAATCGTTAACTAGAACAACACGAACAAACAATTCTGCATTTAGTCGATTCAATTCCTCGGCGTCTAGGTCGGGTTTCCCCCGGTCTACTGTGTAGTACGACAACCTCTCCCCCCCCCCCCGTCCCAGGCAACCGACAATTTGACTCATTAATAGCCTTTTTCGCCTGGAATAGAGACCCGACAATCATCTCCACCTATGCCGCAATTTAATTGGCAACTAATTCTACTCGCGCGCGCACGGCTCAAACGATGCGCGTCGCCTCCTGCGCGCCAACGTCGTCAGGTGTGTGTGTGTGTGTGGACGCCCCGCCTCTTGTGTGTGGGGGGGGGGGGGAGGGAGACCGGTTTTCAGAATGAGTGTTTCGTGTTTTCGATATTTCGATATTTAATTTACTTTATTTTACTTTATTTTATTTAATGGAGCGAGTGGAGGGAGACCCGCGCGCGCGCCAAAATAATTATAGTCTGCCTCCAACTGTTTGACGATGATCGACTGACTGACTATTCCTTTTCTTTCTCTCTTTCTCTAGTTCTCTCTGTCTCTCTCTCTCTATGTCACCCAATCATTAGAATGTGCTCCTTCTCTCAAAGTGCAGTGAGTGCCCGCCCCGCCCCCCCCCCCCTCCAGTCCTCTTTGATATTTACCGCGCCACACTAATTTCGCGCCCTGGGTCGTGGCTTGCTGTCGGCTCGCCCTTTCATCCATTTCATTATGGGTAAAATGATAATACTAGTAATTATTATGATTATTATTAAAATTATTATGCGAGACGAGCAGTTTTGTTCTCTCTTTCTCTGTGTCTCTCTCTCTGTCCCGGTCTCTCTCTCTCCCTCTCTCTATCACTCACTCTTTTCAAGAGAAAGAGAAAAAGAAGAACATTGAATTAAAGAAATGAGTGCTCTAATGGTGGTGGTTGCCCGATCCGGGAACGACACTGATAATAAGGTGATTAACACATTGGAAGGAGGCGCACACTGATAGCACTCCTGTCGGGTCCTTTGAGCGTTGGTGATAAGCGTGAAGGAACACTAAAATAATAATTGTCTTAATGATAGTACTAATAAACTAATAAAGACATGTTCTTGATCAGACAATTGCATTTTGTTGGTTTGTGCAAATCTAGCACAAAGTTTGGCCCACTTCATTTTATGCCTATAATTGCAGCTCAATTGTTGCACAAATCTGGCACAAAGTTTGAAATCCTCCAATTTTATGACTAAACTTAACGAGAGATCCCATCGCAGAAATTAGCTGCAATAGCTAGCCAATTGCAGCTCAATTGTAGCACAAATCTAGCACAAAGTTTGAAATCCTCCTATTTTATGACTAAACTTAACGAGAGATCCCATCGCAGAAATTAGCTGCAATAGGTAGCCAATTGCAGCTCAATTGTTGCACAAATCTAGCACAAAGTCTGAAATCCTCCAATGTTATGACTAAACTTAATGGGAGGTCTTATCGCGGAAATTATGAGCAATAGGTAGCCAATTGCAGCTCAATTGCTGCACAAATCTAGCACAAAGCTTGAAATCCTCCAGTTTTATGACAAAACTCTGTGAGAGGTCTCATCGCAGAAATTATGAGCGATAGATAGCTAATTGCAGCTCAATTGTTGCACAAATCTAGCACAAAGCTTGAAATCCTCCAGTTTTATGACAAAACTCTGTGAGAGGTCTCATCGCAGAAATTATGAGCGATAGATAGCTAATTGCAGCTCAATTGTTGCACAAATCTAGCACAAAGTCTGAAATCCTCCAATGTTATGACTAAACTTAATGGGAGGTCTTATCGCGGAAATTATGAGCAATAGGTAGACAATTGCAGCTCAATTGCTGCACAAATCTAGCACAAAGTCTGAAATCCTCCAATTTTATGACTAAACATAGTGGGAGGTCTTATTGCGGAAATTATGAGCAGTTGGTAGCCAATTGCAGCTCAATTTCTGCACAAAAGTAGCACAAAGTTTGGTCCATTTCAATTCTATACGTAATCTTTGTGGAGAGCGATATTTCCAGTGACGGGAAGGTGCCAATTATTTTGAAGGGAGCAGGAGAATTCATTTTGAGAAGTCGCTCGCTTAATAGTCTTAGAATCCGAAGCTTATAGAAATTTTTATTGATCTTAAAAGCTTTATTTAGAAATTACCTTTTATTGAAGAAGCTTAATGATCGATCTGGCGCGCCTTCGGCTCATAAACTTCTTGTTTTTTGGGATGATATACAACTCTGATGTTTCAGGTTTTTGGGTTTCAGTTATTTCCAGCCCCGTATCTCTACAGTAGGCCGAACTATCTTTATGCAAAACTTGAATGTGCTGCGCTGAAATTCGCGGCTACAAGCAAAAAGAGTTTTCTCGGCTGCACTTTCAGAAGCAAAGCTGAAATAAGAAGAAACCAATTTTCAGAAGACGTGTCGGACTTTGAGGAGCACGCCAAAGCACACGAAGAAGAAGCGTCGACGGGTGGCGGCGGCGGCGAGGGAGCTTCTTCGCAGAAGGCGTGCGCTCTCTGCCTCGAGCCCACCGCCGACCTCGAGAAGCATCTGGTCGAGCAGCATCGCATCGCCGAAAGTGCCATTGAGAAGTTCTTGCTGACGGAGAGGACAGCCAAGTGAGTATTCGAAATTTCTGGAAAAATTTGTCTATTTTTGTCCTTCAAACTTGAAATCTTCACGATGCTTCTCGTTGTCTGATGTTAGGGAACCACGCTCTTCTGTACTTTTGTGCAGTGTCGGAATGTCAGCCACGGCCACTCCCCGAGAACACCAAAAATGAAAATTTTTACAAAATTGGAGAATAAGACGCAAAAATTTACTGTAAATTCTGAAAAACCATCAAAAATTTTTATTTTTAATTTTAATTTTAATTTTTATGTACACAAATTTCAGTTAGAAAGAGCAAAACTCAATAGTTATCCGTGTGGTTTCGGATTCAGTGGCCTTTTGACGATAAAACACGATTTTTAAGAGAATTACGAATTTTATTCTTATCCAAGAAGAATCCGCAATTAATGAAGCAGAATTTAATAATTAGAACCAGGAAAAAACACAAACAGAACACGAAAAACTCTTAACTGAACTTAAAAAACTAAAAAAAACAAACTCCCGGGCGGCGAGATGGGCGATGCGCAAAAACTGCCAGCGTGCGGGATGTCGGAGTGTCGTTGCGAGCGTGAGCGAGACCGGCAGAATGGGGTTTTAGATTCGGCGGGAATGCCATCCGGCAACTCAATAACAAGTTGTAGTTTCAGAATTTTCAGCCATTTATAAATTCTTTATTTAATATTTCTTCCAGAAAACCAATAAACCCAACTGAAAATATATGATTTATTATAAAAAGCTGTTATGGTGGCCGTGGCCGAGTTTCCGACTAGTTTCCGACTTCCGACTCACCCCTAGTTAGTACAACAGAGCGCGGTATGAGGCGCCATGGCCTAGGGATTCAGAAAACGGAGAGCTAGTCCTCCGCTTTTCGAGTACTTTCTTGGCTTGGATGGACGGAAGCAATAAGAGTTCCGCCGCGTGGACTAGTTTTCCATGATTCCAGGCCATAGCGGCTTCCATTTTTCAGATTCGAGTGCTAGCACCCCGATTTTGAATTATTGTTTCTCGGCGTTTTTTTATGAGATCATACTGTAGGACGGAATTCCGTACATTCCGACCAATTCAGGAATAATAATAGTCAAGTCGGAATATTCCGAATTTCAGATCTCCGGAATCTGAAATGTTATGATTTTCCAACGTTTTGAAACGAAACTATAAATTTGGAATATTTCGGAATTCCGAAAATATAAATTCGGAATCTTCAAATATTCCGGAATTCCGAAATCTGAAATTTCGAGATATTCCAATATTCCGGAATTCCGAAACAATAAATTCGGAAAATTCCAATTTTCCGGAATTCCGAAATCTGAAATTTTATTATATTCCGACGCCTTGAATCTTCGAAATAATAATTTGGAATCTTCAAATATTGCGGAATTCCGAAACTATAAATTCGGAATATTCCAATATTCCGGAATTCCGAAATCTGAAATTTTGTTATATTTCGAAGCCTTGAATCTTCGAAATAATAAATTCGGAATCTTCAAATATTCCGGAATTCCGAAACTATAAATTCGGGGAAATAAGGTATTCCGGAATTCCGAAATCTGAAATTTCGAGATATTCCAATATTCCGGAGTTCCGAAACAATAAATTCGGAATCTTCCAATATTTCGGAATTCCGAAACCATAAATTCGGAAAAATAAGGTATTCGGAATTCCGAAAACTGAAATTTTGAGATATTCCAATATTCCGGAATTCCAAAACAATAAATTCGGAATCTTCAAATATTGCGGAATTCCGAAACCATAAATTCGGAAAAATAAGGTATTCCGGAATTCCGAAATCTGAAATTTCATTATATTCCGACGCTTCGAAACTTCGTAACGATCTGTTTCTCTCCGTCTCTCACTCTCTCTTTGTGCTGCACATCACACGGCAATCATAATCATAAAACAATGCTTGTCAAGTTTGACGACAACGGAAGGGTGTGCCATCCGTCCTCATAAAATGATTACTGTAGGAGTCAGCGCGCCTCGTCGTCTTTCCAGCCGGCGACGGCGAGACCCACCGCCGCCACCAGCACCACACCGCAACCAACCTCTCAACAATTAGTACAAATAGGACGGACGATCCGTCAATTCTGCATATTTTATGCACGATGCTGCCTGCTGCCCCTTGCCTGCCCGGTCTCGCCCCACGCCCCCCCCCCCATCCCCCCGTCGTTTATTTCCCATTTCGCCAATCTTCTTGTTTACTCGCTCTAAATTCATCACACCGTCGCCGCCGCCGCCGCCGTCACCGCTCTTTCCCCCAAATGTCTGTATTTGTGTATATTGATTAATTGGGCGGGGGGGGGGGAGAGGAGTGGAGGAATCAAACAAAATGAATACCAGGTTTCGGCTGAGAGCGGGCGGATGGCGGGGGGGGGGGATCGATTGCGGCCTGGGCGGGGAATCCTCAGGAAAACGGTATTCATTTCGTGTGAAGCTTGCTACTCGCTCGCTGATCCAATAATTAGACCAGTGGATGATCGGGTGAACTAGGTCACCGGCGGGTGTCCATGTTCCCACGAAATTTCGCCCTCCCTCCGCCCGTCAACAAGGTCGACTCACTTGGCGAGCTATTTCTATGTCTCGATCGCGAGAATAGAGAAGCGGCTCTTATAGAGGGGCTCGCTGTCTTCACTTTGATATGCAGCGTACTACGGTAGTGTGCAGTACAATGGGGGGGTTCATTTGAAAATTTCTTTAAAAAGGAGGAAATCTCTGAAAATGTTTCAGCTGAACGATCCCGTCTGAATTTTCTAGGTGACAACGAATTTTTCCGCCAACGCTACTGTAGCTCAGTTTCAGTTTCCCTTCACTTCTCTGTTTTTCAGCAGAGAAGGGCGGAATTCCGGATTCCGCCGTTTTTTTTCATTCCGTTTTCCCGATTCCGGATTCCGGGAAAAATGTTTTTTTTCCGTTTTCCGGATTCCGAGTTCCCAAAATCCAATTCCGCCCAACTATGAGTTTTAATACTTTATTCTCAAATTTTGTGAAAAGTATACTTTTTTGAACTCCCGCACAAAAATTTTTGCGAACAGAGCGCATTTACATCATTTGATTCCCTCATTAATAGTTGGAATTCCGTTTTCCGTTTTCCGTATTCTGGATTCCGCCGTTTTTTACATTCCGTATTCCGGATTCCGGATTCCGAATTCCCAAAATCCAATTCCGCCCACTCTGCTTTTCAGCGTCGACTTTTGAATGTCTTACTGTATTACACTACTGTACATCGAAAGAAAAAAGATGGGGCGTGTGCTCTTATATAAGAGGTTCTTGGAGATCTGGAAATATCCATTATTGTTTTCCCTCATTTGCTGCTTGCCCTTCAGTTTTGCACATCTTACTGTACTACGGTAAACTGTACAGTAAGGTACAGTGAATTGCAGAGAAGGGCGGAATTCCGGATTCCGTCATTTTTTTTTTCATTCCGTATTCCGGATTCCAGATTCCGTGAAAAATTTTTTTTTCCGTTTTCCGGATTCCGGATTCCGAGTTCCCAAAATCCAATTCCGCCCTACTCTGGTGCATTACCGTTCTGTTCCTGCCGAAAACATCGCTTCTACGTGGATGGCCTAGGTTCCCGGTGGCCTAGAAATCAGTCACGTTGAATTGAAGAAACGATGTGCAACTGCAATACGTTTCTAATAGTAGCGCACCCTTCCGCAGACCTTTGACACTGATAGAGTTGGCGATTGGCTGCAGCTACATCCACGTCATCACCCCGCCGCAATGCAACATAACATTTGTGATGTTTTGACTGTTTTCTGCCCTTCACACTGATCCCAAAATGGGTACCAAATTGCTATTGGAGTATGATAGTATGTTTCCGCCCGCCTGCCCGCCCGCCCGCTGCCCGCTCCCATTTAGTGACTGATTGTTGCAGAGCCACGTCACCACTAAATGGGTCCACACCGCCATTTTTTCCCATTTGCTGAATCATAATTGATTGTTAAACTATAAGTGTGTTGATTAGGCTCCGCCCACTTTCTCTCTCTCGGCCCCCCCCCCTCCGCCTCCCGTTTGCTCTCGTATTACAATTTTTAATCGCCGTCCGCTTTTTTTCACGGTTTCTTCTGTCTCCCCCCCCCACCGTCCCCCAATACAGTTATTTCTACATGTTTTTTCCGTACAAATTGTAGAAGTATCGCCAGTAGAATGCTTCGGTTTAGCGTTGAGCAGTGATCCTCCAGAAGTCGGAGCTTCAAAGAAGAAAGCGCTGTCACCTGCTTCCCGAACTTCAGACTTAAAAAGCGGATCCCCACAGAGTAGTGTCCATCCAGAAACCATGCTCCGCGGAGCTGCGCGGAGCACTGAACCACCACCCGTGTCGGTCGGCTCCACAGCTTTCTTCTCCAATCAAATGCTCGCGCCTCTTATCACCTCGATTTCATTGCCCTTTCGTCGTCCATTCTTCTCTCTTCAGGGCACCATTCTTTCATTTTCCATCATCATCATCACCATCACGTCGACGCGTAATTGAATTTTTCGGATTTTTCTCATCTCGCTTGCTCGCTCGCTGCTGCTGCTGCTCGACAACCCCGCCGCCGCAGACACCACCTCCTCGCGCTTAACAACGTCGTCTGATTTCCTTTTGCTCCTAGTTTTTCATCTCGCCTCCCCCCCCCCCCCCGCCCGCCCCAATCAGCCCGTCGTTCGCTTTCCTGTGCTGTGCATAAAGTGTAACTGAGAGTGTTTATGTATAAATGATTGAGGTGAACACACTGTGACTCATTTTCACCTCCACACCATTTTGTATTCACCCCCTCCCGGCGGCCGCCGTCGTCGTCGCCGCCGTCCCTTCCTTCCTTCTCAACCACCTTCGTTCGTCGCTTTCGTTGAACAAAACGTCGAGAGAACAGTCCTCGTCTTCTTAACTCTTTTCTTCAGTTTTCTCATTTATTCCAAACTCCCATTTTCCGCGTTTTCTCTTCCATTTTTTCTGTTTCCATTTTCCATTTCTTTTCGATATTTTTTCATGCGAGTTTGAGAAGGAGGACAGAGCTCCCGAATACTGTTGTGCACCGTTTGCTCATCTTTGAGCAGCAAAAAGAGCCATGCTCTTCTCTCCTATAGAGCAATAGAATGTCTTTATAGTTTGCAGGTTTTGTAGACTTGATATTACGGTAGTTTGAGTCTTTTCTCTGTTAGTCTGCGTCTCTCTCTTCTTCCGTTTCTGCTGAAAATTTGTACGAATATTGAAGACACTGATTTCACCGTCCGACTTTCAGAGAGGCTTCTTGCTCATCAGCGACCGAGACAGCGTCAGCGGAGTTCTCGCACCGCTGCTCCAGATGCTCGATGGCGTTCCGAAGCGAATCGCAACTTCAGACGCACTCACTGCAGCACGTGTTCAACACGTTTCACAAGTGTCCGACGTGCGGCGACTCGTTCGACGACACGTCGATTGTGGTGAGTTTCACGCACGCATTCAAAGCTAAACCCGACCAGTTTCCAGAATCACATGCTGGAGCACACGAAGGAGGAGTGCGAGATGTGCTCGGAGACGTTTCCGACGAAGGAGACGTTCCTGTCGCATCTGAACTCGGCACGTCATCTGCAGCAGGCGAAGAAACAACTGGAAAACTCGCTAGTGGACTTGAACTCGCAGGTTTGGACAATGAGCAGCTAAGGCAACTTTTCGCTAGATGATTCCCTTCGCCTACCGTAATCAGTGATCGAATCAGTATCCCTCCCCCGCCGTCTAAGTCTCTCTCTCGCCGCCCGTTGTGTTCCCCGCCGCCCGCCCGCTTCTTCTTCCTCTTCTCCCGTTTGCAATTACAGTACCCATTAAATAATTGATTTGCTTTTATTCTCGCCGCCCCTACTGCTTCTTCTGCTGTACACACACACACACACACACGGCGCGAGAGGAGAAACAAGGTGCGAGCGAGGTGATGATGATGATGATGATGATGGGGGGGGGGGAGGTGGATTGGGAGAGCCGACAAAAAAAAGCAGCATTAAAATTATTACACTTTTTATTATTGAGATGGAGAGCATGGATTCCTCTCTCTCTGGCTCTCTCTCCCTTGCTCGTCGCTTCCTCTCCCCCCCCCCCCCCCGATCCTTTATGAATTGGTAGCTAACGCGGCGCGCCGATATTGGCTCCAGCCGCCCATTGGCAGACGGCCGAGTTGTTCTCATTGAGCTCTGACTTTTATTGGATTTTCAGTACAGCTGTGATTGCTGGTTCGCTATCCTCCTAGCTTGGCTTATAGCGGGGAAGGGGGGACTACATTAATGAGCACAAAGCGCACAACGCACCTCTAACAAAAGGGCACCTCTAGAGTGTCCCTTCCAGACAAAGGAAAACCTTAAAAAATGGAGAGTAAAGACGCTCTTTCATTAGAGCTTTCGAGAAACAGAATCGCCTTTCAATTTTCAATTTTGAAGCTTCAAAAAATAGAAAAATCAAAAGCGCATGCCGTTATATTAGAGGTCCACATCGATTTTCCGATTGCGAGAGTCTCTACCCAATCGTGCCCTTTAGTTAGAGTGTTGCTCACTGCTAGTGTTGCATAATAGTTGGTGCTCTTTAATTAGAGGTATCTAGTGAAAACTGGAAAACAACACAGTGATCCTTCTACCTATAAAGCGGGGGGTGCCCTACAATTAGAGAACTTTTAAAATGGAGCTCTAAGAGCAGCATAGTGATCCCTCTATCTATAGAGCGGGGGGGGGAATGATGGGGTGTCCTTCAATTAGAGAACTATTAAAATAGCAGCTCTAAGAGCAGCATAGTGATCCCTCTATCTATAGAGCGGGGGGGGGAATGATGGGGTGCCCTACAATTAGAGAACTTTTAAAATGCAGCTCTCAAAGCAAAAAAGGGGATGGGGGTGCCCTTTAGTTAAAGTGCAACTCTGAAAACAGTGTGGCTCATTTCTCCACGATTCGCTCGCTCAATTCTCCCTGTTTGCTCTCATCTGTTCTGTCTCTCTCTGTCTCTGTCTCTCTCCCTCCCCCCCCCCTCCCATCTCAATTACCGTACCCATTATCACTCACACCGGGAGGCAATGAATCAAGGCGCTCTCTCTTCTCGTTCTCTCTCAACTTTTTCGCGCATTCTTCGCGCCCTGTATTAATGTGTACCAAGCCAAAGCGCTCAAAAGGCGGTGTGAACATGAGGAGAGAGAGAGAGAGAGAGAGAGAGAGAGAAAGAGAGTGTCTTGGTATACGTGTGTTGTGTTGATCGACAAACACACACACACACACACAAATTCGTGTGAAATAGATGAGGGCAAATAGGCGAATTTATAAGAAGAATAAGACGATCCTGTACTAGGCATAGAGAGCGGTGGGAGGCGGCAGCGGGGGGGGGGGGGGGAGACGCATTAACGCATATACAATGTGTTGGCTCTGTCTCCACCACTATTACCCCCCCCCTCCCTCCTTGTCCGCCCGCCCGCCCGAATAGTTTCCCCCAATATACCAATACAAACAATGCATTTAAATAAATATCAACATGTTCAAAGTTTGCAGTTTCCTAATCAAGGTCCTCTTCATGATGATCAGGGGATGTTCTTTTCGTCTCTCTTCACAGACACAGCTGTCTGCAGAGAAAGGCGGAATTCCGCATTCCGCCGTTTTTTTCATTCCGTTTTCCGCATTCCGGATTCCGAGTTCCCAAAATCCAATGGAGACGTATTCATGGGTTTTGAGGTTGCATCGAGCAATTATGATGCAAATCTTCCCCGAAATCCTTGAAGAATATTGTAGAGAATTCAAATGAATTTGGTTTTTCAAGACGCAAGGATTACGGTAGTTTCCACTGCAATACAGAGAAGGGCGGAATTCCGGATTCCGCCGTTTTTTAATTCCGTTTTCCGGATTCCAAATTCCGTGAAAAATGTTTTTTTCCGTTTTCCGTTTTCCGTTTTCCGGATTCCGAGTTCCCAAAATCCAATTCCGCCCCAACTATGAGTTTTGATACTTCATTCTCAATTGTTGTGAAAAGTATACTTTTTTGAACTCCCGCAAAAATTTGAAAAAAAAAGCATTTACATCATTTGATTCCCTCATTAATGGTTAAAATTCCGTTTTCCGCATTCCGCATTCCGAATTCCGCTGTTTTTCGCATTCCGTTTTCCGGATTCCAGATTCCGTGAAAAAAGTTTTTTTCCGTTTTCCGGATTCCAGATTCCGTGAAAAATTTTTTTTTTCCGTTTTCCGTCTTCCGTTTTCCGGATTCCGGATTCCGAGTTCCTAAAATTCAATTCCGCCTTACTCTGGCTGTCTGTCCGGGTGTCTCTGTGTTGGCTTGACTGTCTTTCTTTTGATTAGGGATTACGGTAGCCCCGCGCGCGAGCCCGCCCCTCCCCCCCCCCACTCGCAATTTCCAATCTCATTTCAAGCTAATTAGGATCGGATCGCAGAACTCTGTGTTGCAGGACACCTCGGCCGAACGACAACAACACCGAATCTATGTGTGCAACGTGTGTCATCAATCCTATCCGCAAGCCGCTAATCTCGACGTGCACATGAGGTCGATGACGCATCAGAGCCGTATGAATCGGATTGGCGATTTGGTGGCCAGCGGCGAGGTCAACGGCGACAAGGCGGTTTTCGAGCAACCTGGCATCCCGGCGCCGACGATACGCAGCTTCATCGAGACGGTGAGCGCTCGCTCTTGTTGTGCTAAAATCGCATAATTCTCACCATCCGACGAGTTGATTTTTATTTCTGGGACCTCTAATATAACGGCACGCTCTTTTATTTCTCTATTTCTCTCTTTTCTCTTTCCCCTTCCCACACATTCACTTCTTAACTATTCAAGCTCATAACTTTCTTCAAAATTGGAATTATGGCTCGGAAAAGATCGCAAACTGTAGATCTCGGTGAGTTCTATAAAGCTGTGAACATAGAAAAAACGTATAGCGCCTTAAATATTCAGAATCTGGCTTCCAGACAGCTTCCAGGCTGTTCGGGAGCTTCACCCCATACTTGCCCATGTCTTAGAGACAGGTCCGCCCGTCTCTCTATCTCTCCGTAATGACATGTGCACACTCATTCGATGACAAAGCTCAAGCTTTTGTGCTGCAACCTTTAATAGAAGAGTTTTTCTCTATTGACGTCATCATGGGTCCATGCTCCTTCCGAAACGACTAGTTTCGCAATGCTCTTCTAGAAATCCTTGGGAGAAGTGTTTTTATTGATGATTTCGTAGAACTCCATTTTAAAACCTTTAATTTAAGACCACCACCCCCCCCCTTCCCCATTGAATCTGAATGTGATGTTATATTAGGGGTTGAACTTGCTCAACCTTGGTTATTAGATTAAATATTGAAAAGTTAAAAGCTATTTCTTTCCTCAAATCTCTTGTTCTTCTTTTAAGATTATAATAAATAGAGAAGCGCGTGCCCTTCTATTAGGGGATTTTTGTTATGTGCTCCAGGCAGAAAGAGCTACATTTTATACTGATTTCCTTTAAATTTCAGATCTCGAATCAAAATTCGCTGAACGATTTGATGTCACTGCTCACGCGAAGTGAGTCCGACGAGCTGCGAGAAGAGGTGAACGGTCTGCAGATGCTCACACAAATCAAGGTGTACGGAGAGCGGAAGATCACAAGTCTGGTGGCCGGACTGGAAGGCAGACTCGACAACATTGCGATGTTCGACGACGCGAGAGCCGCCGAGTTGGCGAAAATCGATTGTGCGGCGTGCGGACAACAAATCACGGGGATCCTCGCGCTGAACCTCCATTACGAAGAGTCGCACTCCTCGAAAATACCAATGGAGGTGCTGAAACGATTCGGAGAGACGATTTTAGCGGCGTTGGATGAGAAGCTGAGCCGGGAGAACTCGGTGAAGAACGGCTCGCAGAGCCCGTCGAGCAACGACGATGAGCCGGTGGAGAAAAAGATGAAGCTGGAGAGCATGATCCCTGAGATGGACAAAAACGCAGCGGCATCCCAGTTCGCCATGTTCCAGCAGATGATGAACTGTCTGACGTTTCCCATTCCGGGTCCCGCGTCCTCCGGATTCGGTCTATCGCCGGATATGCTTAGTCAGCTTATGAATCCGGCGGCGGCGGCCGCCGCCGCAGCTGCCGCAGCCGCTTCTGCAGCGAACAACTCGCCGGCAAAGAGAGCGCGGACAAGAATTACAGATGATCAGCTGAAAGTGTTACGGTGAGATTTTTTCTCCTCTTTCTCTAATAGAAGCGCATCTATAAAGCGTTGTCAGTAGTCTCGCTAAGGATAGCTTGCTCGCCAGAAGTACTTTGCGTCCCCCCGCCCCGCTCCTCTAATCCGAATCGAATCCCACAACAACTGTAATTGTATAATTGGCTTTTCTAGTGTTTGCCAAGGTTAATGGATTACGGTAGTACTGTAGAACGGTGGAGCGGTGAGACGAAGAGAGAGAGAGAGAGAGAGCCTCCTCCTCCACCTCCACCTCCACCTCTTCTTCTTCTTCTCCCTACCGAGAAATGAAATGAAATGAATTGCAAACAATAGGTGGGAAATGATCGGGACAAAATGAATTGCGAATGAGAATGGAGAGAGAGACAGAGAGAGAGAGAGACGCAGAGGCGCAGAGAAATGAGGGAATGAGAAAAAAGCGAGCAAACATTGTGTTTTGCGAGACGAAATGAATCAATAAAGTCTGGAAATCAAGTTTTCTAGAACTCCAGGGACCTCAAGTTTGGCTCTGAAACTGATCTCTCTCTCATTGTTATCCTTCCTATTTCAGTCAATACTTCAACATCAATAACTCGCCGTCAGAAGGCCAAATAAAGGAGATGTCGCTCAAAGCGGACCTACCCGAGAAGGTGATCAAGCACTGGTTCCGCAACACACTTTTCAAGGTTTGTTTGATCCCCCCCGCGGGTGGCGAGCGGGCGGGAGGGGACGGGTGGAATGTGGTGGGGTGTCCCAAAATGTTTATTCATTCTATTAGGATTGTTAGTAATAAGAAGGGCAGGAAATGAGAAAGGTTTAGACTCATTAGTCATCTCTTACACATAAGAATGTAAATAGAAGAGGAGCAGAAGGAGGTACCTGGTCCCGCGTCCTCTCTCCTCCGGATGGATGATGGGGGGGGGGGGGGGTGGAGGGTATTACTATTTAGTTTTGATTACAATTTCCGTCGTGACTCATGACTCATGATGATGGGAATATTATTTATTTGTGTACTAATATTAGGGACAAAAGGTGTACACACACACACACACACACAGTTGGAGGAACAGTTTTGGGGGGGGGGGGCACACGGGGAAAGGGATCCTTCCTCCAAAACTGAATGATGAACCTTTTTGCAGGAACGACAACGGGATAAAGACTCTCCGTACAACTTCAGCATCCCTCCGCAAATGGGAATCGATTTGGACGTCTATGAAAAGACGGGAGAGGCGAAGGTCGTCTCGCTGAGCACCGACACCATCAAATCAGAGCTGAGCTCGGCGAGAGCCACACCCACCAACTCGATACCGCTGCCGCTATTGGTGGAGGAGAAGAAGCCGGAGCCGAAGGGCCCGACGCCGTCCGTCGCGTCGTCGTCCCAACTGAATCTGCAGGCCATGCTGTCGCAGATGCAGGGCAACTTCTTCGACGCCTCCAACTTCATGGCGGCCACCGTCTCGCCGATGGCTCAATCGTCGGTGCCCGCGTGCAATACGACGTCTAGCGGGAGGCGCGCGAATCGGACGAGGTTCACCGATCTTCAGCTGAAGACGTTGCAGCAGTTTTTCGACAAGCAGGCCTACCCGAAGGACGATGATCTGGAGGCGCTGAGCAAGAAGCTGCAATTGAGTCCGCGCGTCATCGTCGTCTGGTTTCAGAACGCAAGACAGAAGGCGCGCAAGATTTACGAGAACCATCCGAATCATGAGAATTCCGATCGATTTGTGAGAACTCCTGGATCCAATTTTCAATGCAAACGGTAAGCAAAGCTTGTAGCAACTTGCGCGTCGCGGTGTTTGCGTACAAGCGGTAAGACTTTGATAATGATAATCTACTGCGAGGCAATTCGAAAAGATCCAAAATTAATCAAACTGCCGTTCAATTACAGGACACAGCTCTATTTTTTCAGAATTCTGCAAATTCATGTGAAATAAGTGATCTCTGTGATTGCGTATGAATTACTACCGTAATACAGAATGAATATTGCAGCAGAGTAGGGCGGAATTGGATTTTGAGAAGTCGGAATCCGGAAAACGGAAAACGGAAAAAAAAATTTTCACGGAATCTGGAATCCGGAAGACGAAATTCCGCCCTTCTCTGTATTGCAGTGGAAACTACCGTAATCCTTGCGCCTTTAAAAACCAAATTCATTTGAATTCTCTACAATATTCTTCAAGGATTTCGGGGAACCTCAAAACCCATGAATAGGTCTCAATTTGGAAAACTTAAAGGCGCACAGACTACGGTGGCACCCTTTCGCAGCTGCCGCAGAATTCTAGCGCTGACTACTGAAACACTGTGTAAATCAAGAAATTCCAGATGCAATCAAGTGTTCCAACGCTACTACGAGCTCATTCAACATCAGCAGAAAAAGTGCTACAAAGACGATGGAGCCGCGCTGGCCAGCGACAACAAGAGTGTCGAGGAGTCGCTGACCGAGGAGGAGAAATCGCAGTTGCTTGCTCAGCAACAAGTTGCTCAGCTGGCTAGTTCCCTGGAAATACCCAAATTTCAGCCTGCAGATCTTCTCAAGATGATCAGCGCTGGCGCAACCGGCACAGGCAACGGTGGAACCAGCACTAGCGCCGGCACAAGTCAACAAAAGTCAACGAACGATGTTCTTCTGAAGATGTGCGAGTCTATTGGAGTGGGTTCGGTCCCCAGTACTTCTAGTTTCCACAAAATTTGCATATTCTGCACTTTGGACTTTAAGGATAAAAGTTTGATGGCGGAACACATGACTCAAAAACATCCACAGCATATGATCATTCCGAACTTTGATTTGGATTTGATGCCGGACGCCACGACTGCAGAGCTATTCATGGATTTGAGAGAGTCGGCTCTTGATCTTTCCGGATCTTCGGTAGACCTCCGCGATTCAATTTCCACGTCTCCGACTCGATCAGAAGACGACGTGCTCACCGAAGCCCTCGACGATTCCGCGTTTGCAGCGTTTGGCCTTCCGTTGCCTGCTCCGACGGGCAACTCGTCAGGGTCGGAGTGCCGATCGCCGGCCAGCAACAAACGTTTCCGAACGCACTTAACGCCGATGCAAGTTCAAATGATGAAAAGCGTGTTCAACGAGTACAAGACGCCGTCGATGGCCGAGTGCGAGCTTCTCGGCAAGGAAGTCGGACTGCACAAGCGAGTGGTGCAGGTGTGGTTTCAGAATGCGCGCGCCAAAGAGCGAAAAACGCGCGGAGCCGTTGACGAGGACTCGAGAGCTGGAGAGCTTCACTGCGACCTATGCGACAAGACGTTTCCCACACGACTCTCGCTTCAAGACCATCTCTTTGCTCCGGAGCACATTGGCATTCTGAGGAGCAATCTGAAGAAAGAAGGTGTGTCAGAATTGACTACCGCGTCTGTCACAGAGTGCTCTCCAGAGAAAAAGTAGGTTTTTATTGATTTTTTTTTGGAAATTCGTGAATGCCGTCGCTCTTTTGATATTTAGATTCCCTAAACGTTCTAATAGCAGCCAATGTACAAATATTGGACTTTTGTAACACCAATCAATTCAAAACCTTTTCAGACAAAAAATACATTAAATTGCAGCGTTTCTTCGAGTACCGTAGAAGCATCAATTCAATCTTAATTCCAGTTAGATGTGCAGGCTGATGTTACAGTACTCAAAGAAAAAATTTAGCATTGTTCGGTGCACAAAGCATCTTTTTTTTTGCAGAAATTCCAAGTTGCCCAATCCGCTGGACTTGGTGAACTTCCCCTTTCTAAGTACATTTGATATTCAAATGTACGGCACGCCGATCGCGTTTCTACAAGTGCCTGAAGAGATCAAAAAACAAATAACCGACGACATAACCGCCGGCAAATCGAGGACGACGTTCTCCCAGGATGGTTTGCCTATCGAAAAGCTGAAAGAGTCACTGCCAGATTTTGAGAAGTGCAACTTGTCCACCGCACAGAAAGAAGTGAGTTGAACTAAACGAGTCCAACGAATACATTGGCGAACGTCTCCAATTTCCAGGTGGGGTGGGCGTGTCCTGCTTGTACATTTGTCTTCCAAGAAGAAAAAAAGCTCCGCGAGCATCAAAAAGCCATGTGCCAAAGTGATAAAGTGAGTTGAGTGTTTTATTAATAAAAAATTCCGAATTTTTCTTGAAATAACTGGTCAGATTCTGGAGATTTGACGGGGTACGAAGATTCCGTACAAATTGAAATATAACTCGCCTTTTGACGATTTTCCGTAAAACGCGCTTGTCCACATTTCAATCGATCTGTTCGGAATCGAATCTCGCTCGCTTTTTCTTCGATATCATTCAATATTTTTTTCCGATTTTTAAAGATTCTTCTAGCCGTAAATGTCTGAAAAAATATATAATTTTTCTGAAAATGTTACGCAAAACGTCGGGTGGGTGAATGCCAAATGCCGAATTGCTGAAAACTTTAAATGATTAATATTTAATTATCGTTTTTTCATGAATTTCTTGAAACTTTGTCAACTAGAATGCCGATTTAAAGATCATATCTCATAACTAGTGGATATTAAAGACAAATGATGAAATTTCAGCTCAGATAATTTAAAAATTAATTATATCAAGCTTCGCGCTGCTCCACACTGACATTTATTCTTTCAAAACATAGCAATCAGTCTCTGTTTCGAATGGTGAAAAATATATATTATAGCTTGAAAAATCCTTTATAAATTGAAAAAAAACTCACAAAATGTTTTGGGAATTCTGAATTCCGGTGGAGTGGAAAGCTGCAAAACTCAAAAACGATTAAAATATTCTGCAAAATGATGACATACCAACGAATAAAATAGCTTGCGCTATTCATTAATAATTTTTTGTTGAGCTTCCAGACGCTGACCCTGGTCCAAATCCACTATTCATGCAAGTCTTGTAAAAATGACTTCTGCCTTCAATCCGAGTACATATTCCATCTCACAATGCCTCCACACACGACGACGCCATAAGAAATAGTCACCTCATGTCTCAAAATTTCTCTCAAAAAGCTTGTTCCCCGTTTGCCTTCGTTCGTCCCTGAAATAAGTCCCTCTTATCCCGATCTGAAACCCCTTTTTATTGTCTACTCTTAGTAATTGTTCTTTATTATAATTCCATTTTTTTTAATCTTTTGGTAAACTTTGTCATATTAATATTTCCCTTCTCTTCACCGCTTTATGACACAAAAACTGGTTGTTTTGTTCTAATTTCCAACAATACTTTAAGCTGAATTTTCAGATTTTTCAGAAACATAATAATTAATAAGCCTGCCCACCACCGCCCATTTCTGTCACAATCCATGCACAATTTTTAGTCGAAAAGAAACGTTTTTTTTCTTAGGATTTTTTTCCCCCGCTATGATTTTAATTTGATATAAAACCTTGTCTCCGGTCGACGTTAAATATAGTAGTCTTTTTAATTTCCTTTTATATTTTCAACATAGATTTCTACTCTAGTTCCCCTCCCCACACCATCCCGGAGATAGCCTCTGTGAGCCTTATTTTCTTGCAATAATCACTTGGATTTCTCTCTTATTGATTGCAATATGTTTTTCTTCCGACGTTTTCTAACAAAACTAAATAAATAAGTATTGGTTTGACTTTTGGCTGCAGATTATGAGTAAGAGCATCATTCTCGGCTGAAATTCCGGTGAGTAGCACGGCGCGCCAAAATTAACGTGCATTGACGGAAAATCGATAACGCTCAGACGATTTTTGACGCGTATAAGGGAATTGGTGATGAAATATAGCCGTTTGCTGTTCTGGCGTGCAATTGGCGGAAAGACATCCCATTCTCAGGCTCCGCCCCTTCCTGCAACACTTGATGGCTTTCTTGTTAAAAATGTAAGCACGCATTATTTCGAATTTCGCAATGCGTTGGTCTTTTTATGGACAAAATAGTAATTTCTTCATTGAAATACTGAGAATATATATTTTCTTTGAATGGAGGAACCAATAATTGAAGTGGGAAATCGATAAAAATAGAATGACACAGCGCCGGAAGATATTACGATCAAAAACATATTATCTTAATAATTTTTTTAACACAAATTGTTGGAAAAATTGTAAATATTACAATTATCTACTTTAACACATGAAAAATAATACAAAAGCTAGGAATTTTAGAGAAAAAAGTCGACATTTACGACTTAAATTAAAATTTAAAATTAAAAGATCCTCGCCTTATCTTTGCAAAAAGGCGTGTCAAGTAGTTGCAAAAGTGGGCGGAACACTCAGAGGTGATTCTCGCGGGCATTTTCTTTTTTTATTGCCGATATTTCGCAATTCTTTAAAGATTTTTTTTCTGAAATTTTACACACTTGTTGAATAAAAACTGAACACTTACTGCAAAAGCGAATTCATTAATATTATAATTTAAATATTTCTAGACTTTCTTGTAAAGAGCCTCGAGAAATGCTTATTTGATCCCCTTCTGTGTGTTTCGACGCAAATTTTAAAATAAATAAAGGATGTCGAAGAAAAGGATGTGCTTGTGGTAACCGTAATCATCAGACTGCACATCAAAGCATTTACTAGCGCTCCACAGAAGTATAACCTCACCTTGGTTTTTTGAAAAATCTGCATTTTTCTCGAGTAATGATTGAGCTGGAGGTATGTGTTTTTCGGTTACAAAAATGCATCAGAGGTAAAATATAGATAGCGTAGGAAACTTTTTGTGAAACAACGTTTTATGTGAAAAAGACCATTTGGTGTTCCACAAAATACTTTTGTGGAACCTCACTTGATAAATAAATCAATAGAATTAAATAAGATTGAATCAATAACAGCTTAAAACATGATTTAACAATGAGCTAGCCCTACGTTGTTCCTTTTACATAAAAAACGCGAGTATCCATTGTCAAGGTCTTGTCGACATCACGTCTTGTCGACAGTACTCCAGGCGTTGGCAATCTCGTTTTTCAGTTCAGGAGCATTGTTGTACGTCTTTATCACAAGGAATCCCAAACGTTCTCGATGATGTTGATGTCTGGTGAGCATGCCAACCATTCTAGAATTCCGATGTTTCTGGCTCGTATCCAAGATATGATTCTCTTGGCTCGGTGAATCATAGCTCCATCTCCGGTTTCGATACCAAAATGGTAAAACTTCTCTCGATAGAAGATAACGATAATCCAAGCCGTTCATCTTTCTTTAGACTATGGCTTCCACGAAAGACGAAGACAAAAAGTCGTCTTTCATATCGTTTTTCGTCTCGTATTTGCTCGTCTTTCAGTTCGTCTTGCATTCGTCTTACGCAATAAAAAAGTTGTGCATGTGTACCAATACAATATTTATCAAGACGAAGACGAAACGAGACGGCCGAAATTTCGCTCAAATGGAAGCCTTAAATTTCACACGACCGGGCGAAATCCATCTGGCCTATCGCAGTTATATTAATTCTCATCACTGGAACACAATTTGAAAGTTTTTCAGTGGGGGGGGGGTTACAGTTTATCCATAAAAGTTTTTCTACTTGCTTCCAGTCAGTATTTTGATATTTTATGGAGAACGACAGCAGTTTTTTCTGGTGATTCTTGGTGAGATGTGGGGCTTTTCGCATCTTACGTCTTTACTCTTCTAACAGTTTCAGAAGACACTTTCAAATAGAGCTCCGCATTGATTTTGGAACACGAATCCATGTTTTTGGACGCTTCACGGAGAACCATTCGTATTTCACGGTTTGAAAGGATTGA
This sequence comes from Caenorhabditis inopinata, assembly GCA_003052745.1. Taxonomy (NCBI): domain Eukaryota; kingdom Metazoa; phylum Nematoda; class Chromadorea; order Rhabditida; family Rhabditidae; genus Caenorhabditis; species Caenorhabditis inopinata. Next base: position 12,961,048 of record AP018151.1, on the reverse strand, counting down.
AGGACGCCGGATCTTGTTTTGGTACCATAATTGGTAGGACCCTTCGAATAATTACTGATTCCACGTGTACTTCGGAGCAAGTCTTGTGTGATTCGTCGGCGTGAGAGACCTTGGTCTAATTTTGCATCGATTTTGCTTTTTTCCTAGGCAGCTTTCATTGGGAGGCGGATCTTTCATCATTATTACTAAAAAAATTAATTTGAGTGAAAAAAATGAAAAATATTATAAAAATTGGGTGATGCTACACTTTTGTAGAACCACGAAACCCAGTTTTTTAAAGAAAAAATGAGCTGTTCGCGAAAATTTTCATTATTGCTCATCCTTAATTATTTGACTCAGTGGTACTGTCATTTTCTTCTAATAACTTTTCTGGAGACACGTCAAAAACGGAATCCAACCTGTGACGGGTTACACGAAAAGGGGTTACATGAAGGCGGGATATTTAAAAAAAACGGGACTCGCGCAATTGCGCTCCACCAATTGCGCTCGAGTCCCGTTTTTTTTTAATATCCCGCCTTCATGTAACCCCTTTTCGTGTAACCCGTCACAGGTTGGATTCCGTTTTTGACGTGTCTCCTTTTCTGGAACCTATTAATTGCCAGAAATTTTCTAGAAATTCGTGGTGAGGTTATACTTTGGTGGAGCACTGTATTGGTAGACAGTGTCTTCATTCTTCAATGTTCAAAATCTTCTGTTTCGTCTAGGCCTGTGGGAGACTTGTGGTACCTTCAATGTTTGGCTTAGATTTTAGTCCAAAATTTAGCTCGTAGTTCAGTGTCGACGCTCGTTGATCGAGATTTCACTAAACAAAAATACAAATCCAAAAAACGGAACATCTACTAAAAATGTGGCGAATTCTCGGCCGAAACCTGATAACATTGAAATTTCTGTACCATCTTTTCATTGTTTCCAATGAAAACCTTGAAGATCAATTTATTTCAATAAGAAAGTATTGAAAATAGCTTTATTTTTTTATCCTTTCGTTTTTTTTAGGTCATTTTGCTCTTCGACTCTTTCTTGTTCTTCTCCATTGTTGTTGCTGCTTTTTCCCTTATGGATATAACCCTTCGTTTCGGATTTTTCTTGGAGTATCGGTAAAAGAAACACCAAAGAATCAAAGCGTTGAGCACGATAGACAGTCCGAGACCAAGGAACGTTTGAGTTAAGGCAATTTTTATGAAGAGCCTGAATGTCAATTATTTTTAATGCTTAAATAAGATTTAACGTTTATTTACAGAGAGCTACGTTGAGAGGTGTTAAATATTGCAACAGAGGAGCAGAACACAGGATTAGCTCTCTCTACTGTACAAATTATGTTTCGACACTTCAGAAAACACAACTATACATGACTATCATGGTATCAAGGCGATACGATTATTTTTCATTTCCCGCTGATTTTTGATAATAATCTCTAGAGAAGTACGAATAAACGTGAAAAATTAAATGAATGAACCGCTCACAGTTTCAAATTCAAACTGTACCAGAATCAGAATCAGGTTTATCGAAGACTTACAAAAAATCACTCTACAAAATGATACAGTCAATCAACTAAAATTGGTAAAAATCGAGAAGTTATTATGTGTGAAGCATTTTAAAAATTGAAAAAAAAATCGCTTCACTGGTACAGCCGATATAAAGACGGCCACACATGTAATTGAAGCAAAACTCTGCATGAACTGAAACAGGATATAAAGCGACTCGTTGATGTACGAGCAGACTCAAAGAGCGCAAGATTGCTGGTAGGAGAAGCCTCAACCGAGATTAAAGCCGTTCACAACGCAACCAAAAGAGAAAAACTACAGAAAGATCCACCATCTCCATGTTACAAATGCGGAGGAAATTACTGGTCTAAGGAGTGCAAGAAACAGGTCACATGCTCATTTTTTCAAAGTTTTGTAGGTCTAAAAATCGTGGAAATGAATTTTCAAAAAGCAACAGGAGGATCAAATCTGTTGTTATCAGCACAGCAACAAGTTCGAAGTCGAAACGAATCTACCGGATTGGGTCGATCAACGACAAAAAGATTAGATACTGGAGCTTTATCAGTTAGTGCGCATATCTAGCGTTAGATTGAGTCATCGCCACTGTTTAAGACCGAAATTCTGATTTCCGGCGCTTTTTTTTGATTCCTTTATTTCTTGTATTCTCTCCTAAGCTTATTCTGAAAATAAACTTTTAATCTATTATTCACTGAATATCAACATGTCGAAAGACTCCACACTTGCAATTTACGCGGAAGACTTTGCTTGTGCGTTCAGCCGTTTCCAGTTAATAATATGTATGCATATAGAAATTATTGAACGCAACGCTTTAAGAATCACCGCCATTCTTTTGAATTCGGCTAAATTGCTTCCAATTTGGTATAATATTGCGTTGTTTCTCTATTCAGGATCGGTCGTAAAATGCAGACAAATGATCTTTTACCACTTTTTCGCCATTGTTTGCAGGGGATTCCACATAATTGAGTGTCTCGGAAAACCTCGCATGTAAATATCTGCCTTTTTTTTTATTTAAGTTGCTTTTTGAATATATATATATATACTGTATCGCTTTTAAAAATGTTCCAGAATTATCTGCAGTCACACATTTTTTTGCGAGTATTAAATGAACACCAATATTCGTAGATTCTCAACTAAAAGAAAACTCAGAAATTACGATGAGCCGTTACAATCGGCACTAGCGTCATTTTCATTAGCCGTTTTTATCTCGCGGCGGCGCTAGTTACGTTTACCACGCACTACCGCCGAAATTTCAGACAAGGAGCGCTAAAAATGCAACAAAATAAACTCCAAAAGGGTAGCATCAGAGCGTTACAACGACGATCGGGTGCCTTATCTAGCACATGTAAGTTTTCAAATTTCAAATTGACGCTGCTTCTGAAGCCGATGGATTCCACAGACCTTCAGAATCGAACATTGTTACGCCTTATTCAGTGATGCGTGATGGTGGGCTCGCGATGAGCAAAATTATTATCCACTTCGCAATTAGAAAATTCAATCATTGTGGAAGGAAAATTTATAATAGTAAAGCAGCAATTATCCGGCGGGAAGTACGGAAATCGATACGTAATGCTCGCGACATACTCGGCACTCACAAAAAATATGAAACAGCGCAGAGTATCCCGGGAAAACGTATGAAAATCTATTCAAGAATTCAAAAAGCACTGATTTACACATGTGGGTCTCACCTAGACCCAATCTAAAGCTTTGAGTAATGCCCTGACAACAGTGTCGAAAAAGTGCGTTTAAAAAAAATGAATTTTCAGTCGATTTTAAATAGAGAAAATATATATTTAAAACACGAAGCATGAAAATGCAAATTGAATATGCTCATTAATGTGCCATTTTTCTAGTCTTCCATTATTCAAGGTATAGATTTTTCGAAAATAGACTGTTTCAAGAGACGATTTCGGTGTAGCTATTTCATGCGTAATCTTGCATGACTGTGATTTTTTGATGTTTTTTTATTTAAAAAAAGGCAATAGTTGCTGTCAATTAAGACACTATATTGCTGCGAAATTAGTAATGCGCGCACACGGCTTAGGCAGAAATTTGCGCGGAGGTTGCGATAATGGGTCGGACCCTGGCTAGTCTTCTACAGAAAGTGAGCAGTTTTATCGGATAGACAATACTTCTAGACCAGCGAAAACCAAAAAAACTTTTAGACTCACGATTGCCGTATTGCAAGTCGGTGATCATCCTTAGCTGTCTTTATTATAGACGGATCTTTCTTCACTTTTGCGGCTCTCTTACTCCTATTTCTCGGGGATGGTGTCCGAGTTTGGTGTGTCGATTCTTCAGTTTCCGAGTCGAATGCTGCTCGTACTTGCGCCTTTTTATTACCCGGTCGAGAATCCCTTCCACTATTGCTACGCCCCTTATTTCGCTTTTTTGCTTGCTGACCCAGAAGAATCAATGCACTGCGGCTGTTTCCAGGGGCACAGATGAAATACACGCTGAAACAAAAAAGGCAACGCTTATAGAGTTCTCCTTCATATTTTTTAAAGCAGTGCTCCAAATTTGTTGTCAGTTTCCGGAAATTTATCTTAGGAATTTTAAAAATCTCAGAAGTATTTATTATGAGTAACAGGAATAACACTAACCGAATGAAATTCTTAGAATGGGCCGGTACTATTCCCTTTCCTCCATATGACAGCTGATAGTCACTATCTTTCTCCATGAAATAATAGTTTTGCGTCCAGAAATTCAAAACCATAAAGTGATTAGACCCTTCGAATTCTATGACGCGAAGTGCAGATTCGGCACCCTAAAATATGAGACTACAATTATTGCGATGCCAACCAAGAAGATAGCTATTCAATAAGTCATGGCGGAAAATTATCGATTACTGCAAATGTCGGGTTGCTTATTGGTGGATCATAAGTTCAAACGTGGGGTTGCTTCAGGCCACCAAAGTGCATTTAGTCATTACCGATGTATAATTTTGTGTGAGACGTTTTAACGCCGATCCATAGCTAATCGTAATGCCGAATTTCTTCAGTTTATTCACTGAAAAAATGAAATGAAACCAGCAACTGCTGAGTTAGACGATATTTACGTTTATTCGCGTCCAACATTCCGTCGTCAATCCAAGCCGCTTGTTTCAACGATATCAAGTTTTCCTTGTCAAGCTTGTTTCTATCACTTTCGATGCATGTATCTGAAATGCCGCCGATTTTCAGGCTACTGTACTGTGTGACGGCGTTAGCATGATCGACGATTTACCAGGCGTCATAAGACTCACTGGAACTGGGTTCGCATAAGGTTTTTCTGGGTATTTATGGAGAAAATTAAAGATAAGACATAAGACGAAAAACGCGATAGATATAAATAAAAAGCATAAGGGGGTCAATGGTTTTCGACTTTTTTGCATTATTTTTTTCTGAAAATGTTATTAGACATATTCGTGTGAAACTAGCAATTTTTACAACACTTTTATTGGCGGACAACAAAAATACGCACAAAAAATGAAAAAAAGAAAAAAACAAGCGAAATTAAATACTAGTGTTGAAAAAAAAATTATAATTTTTAATATTTGTTTAAACTGTGATTCTTAATCTTCTGTTTTTAGAAGAACAACTTTTAAAACTTCGTAATTAACAGAGAAACCGCTTAGCTTTTAAATGTATTTCTTTATGCGAAATAGCATTTTCACCATTGGTCTGAAAACTAACCTTTGGTGGTTTTCTGATTAGAAAGAATTGAAATGAATAGTTTCAGAAACAAGAGCGGGAAAATGAGATACTTAACGGAGGAATGCGGTATAAATGATGAATTCGTATTTCTGCTTTAGGGGGTATGTGAAATCGGAACAAAATGAGAATAGAACTCGTAGGAAATCGGAACATGATGAAAATAAAAATGTTAAAAAAGAAAACTGTATTGAATTGGAACTGATAGGGAATTAGAACTGTTTTAAAGTAAAACCGCATGCAAGCGGAACTGTATGGAATTGGAACTCTGTTCAATGGAGCGCGTTTGCTTTACAAGAGTACTTTTCTCGAGACACGTCAAAAACGGAATCCAACCTGTGACGGGTTACACGAAAAGGGGTTACATGAAGGCGGGATATTTAAAAAAAACGGGACTCGCGCAATTGCGCTCCACCAATTGCGCTCGAGTCCCGTTTTTTTTAAATATCCCGCCTTCATGTAACCCCTTTTCGTGTAACCCGTCACAGGTTGGATTCCGTTTTTGACGTGTCTCCTTTTCTCAGCGATAAATCAACTAAAAAAATACTCTGGGTAAAGCAAACGCGCTCCATTGAACAGAGTTCCAATTCCATACAGTTTTCTTTTTTAACAATTTTATTTTCATCACGTTCCGATTTCCTACGAGTTCTATTCTCATTTTATTCCGATTTCACATACCCCCTGCTTTAAAACTGTGTAAATCTACGCCGAGAGCCGAAATCTTTTTTTTTTGAATTTTCGAAGAGTACTATAATAATTATCTGCAATCACGGTGCGCAAAGTTGCAGAGATAACATTATACCCGACGAAAAATTCTATTCGATATCACTTTTTTTTCGAAATTTTACAGCCGAATACTACGTATTGTTTTTTTTATTCTATTTATAAAAATTGTTAAAAAAGCAAACAATGCTGTTATAAAAAAACGAAAGAAATCGCCGAAATAGGCGAAAACAGAATGCAATTACTTGTTCGCAATTCACCGATATTCCTTAAACTCAGTTTGCAGCTGAAAATGGCGCTATGGTAGTTTGGGGGGGGTCAATGGTTTTTAGTCATTTTTGGAACTTTTTTCTTGATTTTTTTTTGATTTTTTTATTCAAAAGGCCACATGGTGGATTTCTCGGCCACCAAAGAGCAATGTGGATTCTTTTTCAGAATTCCATTGAAAAGTTAATATTATATTTAAAACAAAAGAGCATTCTCACGAAATTTAAAACGATATCCGGAATGTACCAATATCGAGATATACGCAAAGACAATCCATTGTAGAAGTCGCATTATCTTCCCAATCAAACAATTTCCTTCCTTCTAGAACTGAATTTGTTTTCAATCTTTCTCTGGCTTCGATTTAAAAAAAATACAGAATCAAGATCACGTGAAAGACGAATTTTATTTTTTTTTTGCATTATTTTCATCGTATCATAATTTTTCACAAAAAAAAGCGAGAATAAACAGGAAACAACAAAAGTACGCGATATTTATTTTGACAGTGAAGAAAGATTACCAGTAAGAATTGTGGGAGGGGTTTTCGATAAGGCATCGGGATTGGAGAAAACATTGGAAAACGATGGAGGAATATCCGAGACAAACGGAATAAAATTAGGAATAACCGTATGATTAAACAATGGGCGCAGCGAGTTAGACATAATTCAGCACCTCTGGTCATTATATAAATACCGGAAAATATGTGAGAAAAAATTGGATAGTTTTGTGAGGACAAGTCAGGTATTATGAAAATATATAAGTAAATTAATCATCAAGACAGTGGAAGTAATTATCTTTAAAAATATGGGGAGTATGGAAAATAATTGTAGGAAATTGAGAAATTAGTAGAGTCCGCAGGTGCGGAGATTATCTCGAATGATGATGTCAGTGACAGCATCGAAGACGAATCGAATATTGTTAGTGTCGGTGGCGCATGTGAATTGGGTGTAGATTTCCTGGTTCTTTGAAAACAAATTATTTGGTAGAATTTAAAAAGTAATCGTTTTTAAAATATAAAATGCTTGGAATCGGAAAACATTATAACTGTCATAAATCAATTTTGGCTATTTTCAAAATAATCGCCATGGAAGTGTGAATACTGCGTAGACGCTTAGCGGTACAAGCTTACTACTTTCTTAAAACTGCCTCTGATGGGTAAAGATCGGTTGGGCCCCGACGTTCCCAAAGCATACAACCACCGATGTTTAAATCATTTTATTTTGGCAATAGCAATTAAATTGTTTTTGCTACGTTTTCTAAAGTTTGAACTCAAAATTACAAACCTTTTGACCAGCAGTTCTTTTGTTAACTTCTTCAAATTGAGTCTGAATATAAGCAGATGCTTCTTCATAATTATTGACTCCCGTATATTCAGGGAAACAATGCGTTAATGGGGACCGCTGAATTTTCTCTTCGAATAAATCTTTTTTGTTGAGAAAAAGGATTATCGACGTCTCGACAAACCACTTGTTGTTGCAAATGGAATCGAATAGTTTTAGTGATTCTCGCATGCGATTCTGAAATGGAGGATTTCATCACCAAAGTATTTTTTTAATTGGAAACCTCGAAAAATTCCTCAGTAGAGTAAGAAAACAATTCAAATTATATTAGCTTATGAATATTACTCACGGTTTGACAGTCCTCGACAAGAACCATATCATATTCCGACAAGGCCACACAAAATATCAGAGCGGTAACTTCTTCGAAGCAGTGGATCCATTTTTTTCGCTCAGATCGTTGTCCGCCCACGTCAAAAACTCTGAAAAAAATTTATACAAAAATAATACTTCTAATTTTCTGTTAAAAATTCTGTTCTTTCCTTGTAATGACTATTTTCAGATTCGTAGAAAGTCTTAAAAAGGAATTGCTCACAGAAAGAGTTTATCCTTGTAGACAAACTGAGTCTCCACGATTCCTGTCGTTTTGATCCTTGTTCGAAGAATGTCATCCTGAAATAATGTTTCTTTAGTTATACTAGAATGAACTTTATCACCGTATATACGGTGGCAGGACAGAACCTACATACCATTATTTTCAACCCGTTTATCTCGTTTCTTCTGTTTCAACCGATGAAATAGAAACAAACATTTTCGCACGTATTATTATTTAACAGTATTTTGATACTTTCATTAATTAGAAACAGAGATAATCTGGTTAAAAATAGCAACTATAAAAATACCGGATTGTTAGTGTCAATACGCTACTTTCTTTCACTTATGACGACGCATTATCTATTTCTGCATGGAATTGCTCGTTTCCTTAATTGCCCTGGTATCAGAAGGAAACAGGACAATCAATGAATTTATCTCTGAAATCCAGCATCAAACGAAATTTTACCTGCGTCGGTACATAATTCGGAGCACAAATTCTGTCCAGTTGACTCAGATAGTATGCAGCCGAGTCATTCAATTGATATTCGCGAGATCTGTAAATAAACTTAAATAACAGAAAGCATATTGATTCTAACCTCTCTAATGCCTTTTGAATTCCTTCATCTGACCACACACTCTTCATAAGCACAACAAGCTCTTCCGGTAGTTCATCTTCTTCGCCAGTCGTGGAGAACATCAATAGTTTTCGTGCATCAGATTCATGATCAGCTGTGGCAAAACTGATATTCAATTGTTCCATTGCACGGATTATTGCGTTGAGCGACTGGAAGATAATGTAGCTGCACCGAATTCAAATTTATTTCCCAAAAATTTGGGGGGAATCTCCGCGGAAGAAACCAAAAATTTAAAATAATTGCAAACTATTAGAAAGAAACATAGGATACAATATTTCCTTAGCACTTCAGACCTTTTTTCTCACCAATATTATGTTTCCATATACCACTCCTCGAAACACTGTTCTCTCTTCTTTTGTGTATCCAACATCATGAATGATACGCATCTGCTTTAAAATTGTAGACTTTCCCGACTCTCCCGCGCCAAGAAGTAGCAGTTTAATAGTGCGAATACTGGTTTCGGCGTCCTCTCTTAGCTGAAATTTCGGAACAATTCGATTACTCATTTTCAATCATTGTTATTACCAGTCGATCAATTTTTTTGGATCTACGTTTGGCAGCTTCGTCCTCCTGACTCATAAGGCATCCCATGGTGCTGTAAAAGAAAAAACCCCTTTTATTATTTATGAACTACGCGCGTTTGGCAGAGACGAAGAAATATGAGAAGAAGAACAATGGTTGTTTCTACACGCAAAACATGAGTTATTACGTTTTTTTCATGGGAAAATTTCAGTAACAGTAAAAGGAAGGAATTAAAGTAGGAAATTATAAGAAGCGCGTATTTTTCGTTTTATGATAGCTAGGAAAATTTGAACTAATTTTATATAAATTCATTTTAAACATAAAATTCACAGACTTTCAAACGCGGTTTTGTAAATAGCTGTCAAATCGTTTCAGCATTAAAAATATGAAATGCGAAATTGTTTCCCTTTTAAAATATAAAATAGCGAAATCCGCATTTTCCGCAGTAGTTTGGACGATCCTAGGAAAATTTTGAATTTACGATATAAAAAATCGAACGTTTTGAGTACTATTCAGTTACTGTTCACTATAACTTTTAAATGATTCTGCGTAATTTGAATGCTTTAGCAGTTTTCTGATGACAATTTTATGAATCTCATAGTGAATGCAGTTCGCTTTTTGAAATTTCCCAAGATTAAGCGTTTGAAGAAAAGAAAAGCAAAAACGCGCAAAAAGCAGCGAGAAAGTGTAAAATGGGCGGGGGTAAAAATCGAAGGAAGAGATATTGCTCGTCATATCGGATGCCTCAGACGTGCAGAGAAGCCGGTGTGCTTTACACAAAACAATTGCAACATGCGTGTTTTTCTCTGCACATATCTCGTTAATCGAAAACAAGATTAATTGGGCTGAGCGAAATAAGGGGAAAGACGAGAAAGAAGACAGAAAATAGCATTTAAATATTTTTTAAATGCTAACATTATTGAATATTTTCGAGCAATATTCCCAAAGCTGAAAATACATTATAAGTGTTGTATCGAAATCAGCCGCCGGAATCAGAGAATTCTGGCTTTAAATGGTGGTGATGACGTAATGTTAGATGCTAAATATGCGCATGTAAACAATAGCAATAGATCAATAAGCGGGTCTCTTTGCGTGGGGTAGATCAAAACTAAGTAGATCAACTAATCCATGTATATATGTAATACAACAATAAGAAAAATCGAATCCATAGCAAAATTTGTTCTCTCAATAATAAAAAAAATAATATAAATAAGTTGTCTTCAAAATGTCGTCAAAAAATTACATTTTCGAATGAAAACAGTGAAAATCGCCAGATGATGTGAGTATGAGGTGAAAAACTGTTTGCATAAAACAAGTAGACGATTTTTTATAATTTTCACGCGAGCTTAAAGTGAAATGAATGTTGAATTAATATATATGTATATATATGGTTTAAGGGATCAAAGTGTCAGGTTTCAGGTTTCAGCGGAAAGCTTTTTTATCTCAAGGAAGCGTCTATTTCACATTCTTGACGTGTGAAAATAAAAAAAATAAGATGATTGCGAGGGATTATATTGTTGGTTTTAGATAACATTTATACAAGGAAACATCTACATAGTAAAGCTGAGTCCAACTTTTTTCCGAACAGATGTCAAATCGAGCATACATAATAATCAATTTCAGTGGTGTATATCGTTTGAAAAAATATTTAGAAGGAAAGATCTTTTGAATTTTATAGAAATTTCATTCCTTCAAAAAAAATTGCATAAGTACGAATAATAAACAAGAATCGGGAAAGTCCAAAGGATTTGAAAGTTGAAAGACCTGCATTCCGCAGAATTTACTATATACAGTAATCTATTTCAGCTCTTCGTTTCGAGACCGAGTGAACAGAATAATTAAAAAAAAATTAATTTCATTATTTCTTTTGTTTAGTATTTAATAGACTTATTCACGGAAACTGCAAATCAGAAGAAAAAAAACAACAATTTTTTTTGAAAGTAGCTGAAATTTTCTAAAATAGTCAAAGCCGGAAAGTTTCCAAGCTTAAAGTAATACGTTCGCTCGAGCTTTTGACTATCTTCCCTATTATTTCAAGCAGGTTGAGCTATTGTCATCATTATTACTAAAAGCATTTGAATATCTTTTTTTCCGTTTTCGCGAATAATCTTAAGAGATGAAAGTTGATCCGCTTGAATTTTTGTTCGAAATTTATCTTCAAAATCATTATTTCACAGTGCGATGGATAGCAGTCTTACGAATTCTTTGGATTTTTCGAATTTGGAAAGTCCGAAGTCTAATTCGTCGTCGTTATTTGGTGATTCGTTGTATAGGTAAGAAAAAAAATATTCGATTGATCTCCAAGTCGTACGTTTTGATATGTGCCAGTGTTTAGATGGAAAAGGACTCCGGAAAAGTCGTTATCGTACGAGTTCAAAGAATACGGAGATATTGATAGTTTGGAAGTTTCCGAGCCGTTCGTCATCAAATTTCACAACATCAGCAGTGGGGAGCGAGTAAATGGGCAACCGAGGATGGAGGTTGCGTGCCAGTTGGATGGTGATTAAAAGAGAGAATCGTAAAAGCCCCATTCAATGTGTTTGCTCAGATTTCATAGAAGTGTCCATTGCCGACGCCGGAAAATGTTTGGATTGTATGACTGATGACCGAATTCTACTAGATTCCGTTGAAATCGAAATAAAGATTTGTGCGCCCACATGCAAAACTGCTATAGAAGTACGAACAGAGTTTCGAAGAAAGTATTTATTAAAATGAAAAGATGTGCTCAAAGAAGCATTTTTTCGTAATATAATTAAGTTTCAAGCGGAGATTAAATTGTTTGATATCCGGTCCCTAAAATCTAGTTTTTTATTTTATTTCCCTAATTTCTACTAACGGCTACACTCGAAACTTTTAAGAACGTACTACGTAAATTTGCTGAGCGTCGTGAACGTAGTCGGGGCAATGTCATGGTAAAAAGACTGGTATTCTTCGTCTACGATTTCACTTACGCTAAAGATCTGGCTCCAATCCTTGCAAGAATCGCCCCGAAGGCGTGTGTGTTGAACGTTGGGATTGCTAAAAGGAAAACGTATCCTTTGGTAAATGAGAATATACTTTCTTGAAATATTGTCGATATAGAAAAACTGCGTCAGCGGCGAGACTGCCGAAAAAGGCCAATGACCACTTTATGTTGGAGAAACTGCATGGTACACGTGCACTATATCGGTCGCCAAAGGCCTTCAGTCGCCGCTCACGCTGTTTAGTTTTTATAGCAATGTTTCACGTCGAGATGGTTAAAACAAATCAACTCATTTCAGCCGCCACAAACCGAGTCCCGTTACGTAGCTGAATTCTTATCCGAGTTTATCAGGCCTAGAAACACATGGGAAACCCTTCGGTAAGTGAGAAAAAAACGGTTATATGTATATTTATTTTTTTAAAATTATAGTTCGATGATATGTTTTTTTTTGGCTCGGCAGTAAGAAAGGCAAATTACAAAATTACTTTAACAATCGAATAGATGGTGGAAAAGGGTTTCCTTTGCAGAGTACTTCGGATATTCTACTTCGTTAGTCTCGACAGCAATCTACAGAGCATTCTAAAGAGATGCTCGCGTCTACGGCATCTAACTCTTTCAAATGTGATTTTTTCAAGTGTTGTTAGAAATCATCCAAGATTCAGTGAAATTTTCATATAGGTTAACGTTTTAAACTTAATTTTTCTGTATAATCGACAAAATGTTCATTTTAATATAGATGTGAATTACAGCTATCATAAAAAAACGACAATTTTTTGTATATTTTCTACAATTCTTATTTTCAGATAGATGACATCGGAATCTTCGAGGTAGAGTCTATTAATTCAGTGCTTCTGGATAGCTGTGATTTCTCGATTACAATGATGGATGACTTGTTTGCCCAGGTAATGAAGATCAGTTAGTTTTTAAACTCAATTCAACCGTTATTATTGTTTTTATTGTAAAAATTAATAAATATTCCATGTTATTGTTTCTTTACAGAATCACCCGCGTCTGTTTCGCAATGCTACCACATTCGGATTTTTGCGTTGTCCGGTTGCACTGGCTCTGACTGCTTTGAAGTGCGTTATGTTTTTTCTATTGAGAAATTTTTGCTTTTAATCTAGAAGTAACGAGGCTTTCCATTTTTCCTAAAATTTCAAATCGATAACAGTTGATCCGTGGAAACTATCTTTCGAAATTATCCCTTTTTTACGTAATCCCGTTACAGGCAATGGGCGGCTTCTCGTATTGACGACAAACGCACTGAAATTTACTTATACCAGCCTGAGCGTGATTTTAGAAAGTAATTTGAGCATAATTGATTCACGAAAGATTATTATAATTTCAGATTTTTATTTGAAGCTAGCAAATCATTCGAAATGATAAATGACGATAATGAGTTGGAAGGAGAAGTACAGGTAATAAAGACATGAAAGTTATGAGCTATAAACTAGAAAATAAAATATTTATTTCATATGAACTTAGCAATGGCTATATGGCTAACATTAATTATTCAGGATATACTGACAAAAAGTTTCAAAACAATTGAAAAAGACAATTTAATTTTTGCAGATAAGAGGCCACTTGGGCGGACCGTTAATCACCGTTTTCAACAAAGATCGTGTGTACAAGGAGAGAATTCAAAGCGATTGAAGGAGTAAATTTAGCAGAAACAATGGGGATATCTGTATCATTATATTTTTAATCATATTGCTTGTTCTTCTTAAAATATGTTTTTGTGTTTGGTTACTGCAACATTAGTCGTTTTGTGCAATTTTTCAAATTTTGTTCCTGATTTTTTAGCCGCGATAGGATAAATATCTATAAATAAGTGACCAGTGGAGATGAGGGATTCAGCATACAATCACAACATGTCCGCACATCGATTTGACCAATTTCCCATCGAGCGCAGTCGCGTGTTCCTACGTTTCGGAGCACCTGGAAAATGAGATCATCAAAGGTGTGCCTTGGAAAATCGCCAACCTTCATTGGCATAACCCTTTGAATACACTTTCCCTCTCCTCGGAGACACGCCTTCTGTGAGCAAATTAATTCATTAATAACTCGTGGAAAGTACGTGGAAGGTAGATGCCGGACTGCACGACATGTGGTACATAATGAATATCCTTCACTGTTGAAATCGCCGTTTTCATCGTCACATTCAACTGCAACTGTCATTCCTGGAAAACGAATGGAGTGGATGTTGTAGGATATTGTACAGTCGGTGGATGTAAATGTGCTTATAAGATGAGTCAAAGCTTTTTTAAAAATTGGAATAATAATTAGAAAAGTTAGAAACGTTTCTTACATTTACTTAAATATTTCGGAGCCAAGAGTTTTCAGAAAGACTACTGAAAATTATGAAATTGAAAATGAATTGTGTCAGGAATTTCAATAATTCGTATTAGGTTTCAGCATTTTCTGATTATAATACAAACGAGTTACCTGAGAATGATATTAAGAAATTTTAAATCTGAAATTTTGCAAAAATCGCATTTCAGATATTTTCTATATAACATACTTACTTCATTAATTATTAATTACTGTTTTCAAGCAAAAACTAAATTTACATTGGGTAAATTGTTAGAAAATGTCTGAAATACGATATTTGCTAAATTTCTTACTTACTTACATTGTCGCTGAGTCGATCCGTTAGTCGTTTGTGTGGGTACGGATTACAGCTAACCATCGCCTTAAAGAGATGATAAGGCGAAAAATCTACGATTGTAAGATATGGTTAGCCGTGATCCGTACCCACACAAGCGACTAACGGATCGACTCAGCGACAATGTAAGTAAGTAAGAAACTTCGCAAAAATCGTATTTCAGACATTTTCTAACGATTTACCCAAAGTAAATTTAGTTTTTGCTTGGAAACAGAAAGTGAAAATTGATGAAGTAAGTATGTTATATGAACGCGTAAGCTTAATTCAAAATGATTTTAATCATTTTAATCAAATGATTTAAAAATCTCATTACAAATGTTTAGGCTTTGGCGAAAATTAAAATCGCGAAAAAGCTTTCGCAATAACTTCGACAAACTCAAATTTTAAAGACCTTTTGTATCGCACATGATTAATCGCGTCGATACTCAGTGGAAGCGACCGAACGCGAACAATTGGCATCACAATCTCAAGGGAAATCTCAACAATGCTGTCATCCACTACGGAAATAGCATCATAAGTATTGACAGGGACTGCTCTGGCCAAATGCTCATCAGCAGACGTGTGAGCAAGCGTACCTAAAATGTGCCGCGAAGTTCCAGTATTCCTCATCAGAAGGCTGTTGGTACCGCTCTCATCATTATCCCGCCACTCGACAGCCCTTTTCTTCCGTCTCCCCTCTTCCCACTCCTCTTCGTCCCACCACGCGCGTTCCGCTTCCGGCGGTTGGCCCGTTTTAATGATCTTCCGAATCAGTTGACTTGATCTGAAAAAATGGCGGTTTATTTAATAATTCGCTGGTTGGCCTAGAGCAATTTTTGTTTCTTTTTGCAAAATTAATGACGCGGCAACTCGTTTCCAGTCGAATTCTAGAGAAAATTGTCTGATAAGCTTTCAAGAGGCTAACGATAAAATGAACAGCTCGTTTTGAAACCTTGATTCAAAAAAAAAATAAAAGTTTTCATCTATTTTCATTAGACAAGAAACTGGCGCGCCAGCCAGCCGTGGTGCTAGCTAAAAAACATCATTACCTCTGGCACTTCTTCCCGCAATGATAAGTGGTCGGCTTCTGAGCCAGTCCCCTCAAATCGGGAAACTCATTCCTAGCCGTCGAGAAGTCGCTGGCCATATAGATCTTATTGTAGCCGGCTGTGTCACGTAATCGGCGGGTCAAATCCAGCGGATGCGACGACTCGCATGGATCCTTTGTAGTTGTAGTCGTCGTTCTGAAATGTGTGAAGACGTCACAGGAGGCAGGCAACGTTGTTTTGTAGTCTTAGTGGTTTGCATTTTGTGTCAACGAATTTCGAGAAACACCACAGCTCGAGAGAGTGCTCTGCGCGGATCGCAAAACGCGGAACCCCGAAGGGTTTTTGGATTTTTTGGGGCGTCGTTCGCCGGCGCCGCCCGTCTCTCACTGTCTAAAAATGACGTGCACTACACAATGTGATGGGCAATCTTTTGTTTAGTTGGTGAGACGAGACGATCGAAATGAAAGAAAATGGGAGACGGAAAACGGGTCGAGACAAGATCATCAATAGGTCGGTTCGCCGAATTGCGATTCTAAAAACCGTGATTTCAGTGATGTAAAAGTGGGACAGGGGGGGGGGGAGGGGAGTAACGATGTTTTCAGAACAACTCGATCTCTGAAAATGAACAAAAATTCCGAAGTTCGAAGAAAATTCCGAAATTTTCACTTTCATTCCGCGAAGCGTCTAACAAGGATTCCGAATTGTTTCAGTCAAGTTTCAAGTTTCACCCACTCTCCCCGATTTTCAGCCTTAACACGCTTGATATCTGAAAGAGTACAAATTGCATAACGAGAAGAAAAGGATATCTAGCAGATAGGATGCAAACAGAATGAATCAAAAGATCACAAGATACAATGGCACCAGCAGATGGCAGAGGAAGGGGGGGGGATGTCAGTCGTCGGCACGCAGGGGGCAAATCGAAGCAAATCGAACAGCAAAAGTGGACCAAAGTTGAGCCAATCATGGAGCATGATACGCTCTTTTCTTCGGCTTCTTTTGTGCGAAATTCGCCAAATTCGGTTGATGGGAATCAAATAATATATATATTTATAGAGAAAAATGAAAAATTTTCCATGGCGGAACTTACGTGGTCGTTGGCGGAACAAACACGGTTGTAGGGATCGGCGGAGTGGTCGGCCTGTACTCGACAAGCTCCCAGAATCTTACGGGCTGAGAGCTATTCAGAATTCTTTCTTGATTCTCACGATAGAGCACCTGAAATTGAGCAATTCGTTGTTAAGATGTTAAGGATCCCCTGAAACATGTTCAAGTTTGAAACAGGAGTGGTCTAAACTGACTACTTGTGCAACACCAGATAAGCTACTTTCCCCCCCCCCGCCCGATTTTGCAAATACTTAGAAAAAACATATGTTTTTCGCAATAACATCGGCAACAAACTGAAATTTTAAAGACCGTTTGTATCGCACATGATTAATCGCGTCGATACTCAGCGGAAGCGACCGAACGCGAATGTTTGGCAACACTATCTCGAGGGAAATCAAAATCTCGTTCACTATGGAAATATGCTCATAAGCATTTGGCCAGGGACTGCTCTGGCGAAGTGCTCATCACCAGACTTTTAAGAAAACGTACCTAAAATGTGCCCCGAAGTTCCGGTATTCCTCATCAGAATCATTAGCCCTCTCCCCCCCCCCCGTATCACTTCCAGATGGTTCCTCGTACAAACTATATGTGTACTCTGCCGGCAATTGTTCTGCCTGATTGATGATATGAGGCGATGGAGAGAGCGAGTAGATGTGAAGGATGCAGAAAAGAGGAAGCAAGCGGGCAAACGAAAAAAAAACCATATGAATCGACGCCAATCACCGACTGAAACACACAAACAAATGACACTGGCGAATGGTTGACTAGCCTTCGTTTGAATTAGCCTGTTAACGCGCATTCTCCTACACTTGGATTACGGTAGTCGGCACTACTGTCACTTGAGCCTAGAGTAGGGCGGAATTGGATTTTGGGAACTCGGAATCCGGAAAACGGAAAACGGAAATAATATTTTTTCACTGAATCTGGAATCGGGAAGACGGAATGTAAAAAACGGCGGAATCCGGAATGCGGAATGCGGAAAACGGAATTTTAACCATTAATGAGGGAATATTTATGATGTAAATGCGCTCTGTTCGCAAAAATTTTTGCGGGAGTTTAAAAAAGTATACTTTTCACAACAATTGAGAATAAAGAATTAAAACGGATTAAGACGCCATATCGCGGAGTCCGGAATCCAGAAAACGGAAAAAAAATTTTTCACGGAATCTGGAATCCGGAAGATGGAATGAAAAAAACGGCGGAATCCGGTATGCGGAATCCGGAACCCGGAATTCCGCCCTTTTCTGCACTCTTCCCTACTCGGTTCTCCTGTCTCAGTTGAAACTATCTTCCATACTCCGCGTTCTGCACCAAACCATCTATTTCCGCATTCCGTATTAAGCATCTAAATAAAGGAAAGTTCCGCCTTCCGTTTTCCGCAGCATTCTCTGTTTGAGCCTCAATGAAATACGGGGTAAGGTGAGCTCAGATGCTCTTCGGGTTCGACGTTTCAGCTAAGCTCGTGACCTTTTATTAGGGGTTCTTCGCCTAAAATACACAAAAAATGGTGTTTTCACAGAAATTGGACAGCAACTCAATGAAATTTTTATTCGAGAAGTTACTGATTAGGGATTGTCTCGGAATGTTCCAGCTCACTTGCGCCTTCTCACTGAACTCTTGAATAAAGGCGCCCCCTAACAAAAGGGCACGGAGATACGGTGTGCCATAGAAAGTGCATGTTCGTAACGGGAGATAACGCCCGGTTTGTTAATCTCGGCCTTTTCTTGCTATGATTTTTATAATTTGCTTTGACGCTTCACCTGTTCTCACTAACCGTCGACTAATTGCCCACTGGCAGCCCTCTAGCTGGCTACTAGCTCCCGATTGAGCTGGAAAATAGTTGCCCACTATTTGCCCAATAGCTGCCCAATACACTAGATGCCCACTAGCCGTCCAATAAATGCCCACTGGCTGCCCGCTAGCCGGCTACCAGCTCCCCGTTTAGCTGAGAAATAGCTGCCCACTCAATGCCCACTAGCTGGCTACTAACTCCCAACTTAGCTGCGAAATAGCTGCCCATAAGCTGCTCAAAAATTGCCCATTGTCACTTCACCACAACAAACTCTTTTCATGGGCAATGTGCAAAATTTTCGGCGCATTGCACCGTCAATATACAGCATATCAGACTCTGAATAATGTGAGTTGTGTGTTAGAAAGCTGAATTAGAAGAAGAAGAAGAAGAAGAAGAAGAAGCTTGCATACAATTCCTTTTCAATTTGATAATTTTGAGTGTATTCTCCTTGAAAACTCTCTGCCAACGACGCTATCAATCGGCTCGTTTCCCCTTATAAATGAGCTGAAAATTTGTGCACATTTTGCGAAATGTGGACGTTGAGTGCTTCACTAAAAGTGCTAGAAAAAGAAGAAGACTTTTATATTTGAAAATGTTTTTTGAAATATAGCGAAAATCCAATTTCTCGACATTCTTTTGAGCAGCACCACACAACACCATTGGTCCTTAAAATTTCCGTCGCAATCTAAAAGTCTAAATGACATTTCTGACAAAAGGGATTCCGTTTGAAATGTCGATAATTTCTAGTTATTGCCATTGCTTCCGACGACGTGGATCCCCTCCGCATCCGATCTGGCCTCCGTGCCAGTTTCCCCCCAGCCGAGCAACGTTCTTCCGTCTCCGTCCCCTTGTAGTATTCGACACGAAACATTGGGTGGTGGAAGGGCAAAACGAAAGGCAACAGAGAGAGAGACAAAGAGAGAGTCGCTGAAAATGCGGAAAAATGGATACATAAAAATGATGGATCCCACTTAGAGAAGAAGAGCCTCTCGCCCTCTCTCTCAACCCCAAATTGATGCCAATTGTTTTGTTGTGGTAGTAGTGCAGCACTGGATTGGAGAGAGAAGACAAATGAGGGGGGGGGGAGGCGGGGTGGTGGACCAGTTGTTGGCCAATTCATTGATGATGATAATGACAGCTCATCCGCGTCCGTCGAACATTGGAGTGGAGCCCGAGAGACCGATAGAAGGACACAGGACGAGAGATAGAGATAGAGAGAGAGAGAGAGAGAGAGATAGAGAGAAAGAGCAAGAATCACCAAAAAATATGAATGAAATATCTACAAATGTGGAGCACATTGCGCAATCACCCGTGTTCTTTTCCCCAGAACGTGTACTACATCTCATGGCCTAGAAGTACGCTGATTGCAGACGGCCCCCCCCATCTTCTAGGCCACCAGCACCGGAATTCGGAATTCCGAAAAAATTCCGAAAAATTTCCGAAAACTTCCTTTTCTTCTTCAAATCCAGTTTTCATTCATTATTTCAGATTTTCGTACATCGCTTTCTTTTTTGCTTAAAGTGAGAGTTGGTTTGTGAGTAAATAAGCGTTGAATGTGCATTATTATTATTTATTGAGGAATAATTAGAAAACATGGAAAATATATCGATTTTATAGAATAAATCAAGCTATACACAAATGTTTATTATGTTTATTACAACAGCAACAAATAGAGCAAGACAAGACAAAAAAACTGAAAAAGAAACTACCTGTAAACGAATTTTCGCCGAATCTGAAATCTGGGACCGGCGGACGCCTTCAACAACAGAAGATCCTTTTAGAATTCTGTTAATTCTCATTTTCAAAAGGATTTCAGAAGTTCATTTTTTTCCAAGAATTCAATGAAAATTCTGGAATTTTCATCGAGTTCCCAAGTCTCGGTGATGTCGTGGAGTTGACGATCGATTGGGAAACGAATCGGGTAGGGGGGGGGGGACATCGTGAAGCGAGTAGATGATTAGGCGAATATCGAAATCGAGACAGAAGACAAACAGAGAACCGGGCGCACAAATTGATTATCAGTAGACATGACACCGAGAGGAATACGGAATACGTATTTCGATTTCCGCAGTTTTCAATTTTATTTGAAAAAATGTGTTACCTGAAATTGCGTAAAACTCGGCGTGACACGGAGGAGCATGAAAAAGAGCAGGACGAGATAATGCATAGATGTGGGAGACGCAGACGAGAGTCGACACGGAGAGCTCAGCCGGGAGAGCGTGCCAGAGAAATCAATGGAGGGATAGCACACAGAGAGAGAGTTAGAGAGATAGAGAGAGACAAAGAGAAAGAGAGAGACAAAATGGCGGAAAGACAGGGGAAGAACAAGATGAGATGGGCGGTACGGCAGATGACGAAGACGGCGACAACGACGCGATGAGAAGAGGGGCGAGACGGAGAGAAGAAGAAGAATAGGGTGTTTGGGGGGGGGACTGGGAGAAGAGGAGCGGAGAACGGACCGCGAGACGGCGGAGACAGCGAGAAGCAGAGGAGCACAGAAGACGGAGAGCGGTCCAGCACACGACACAGCCAAGCTGGCAGCAGCCGCAGCAGCAGCAGCAGCAGCACACGCCCGCCAGCCAGCAAGCACCAGCAGCAGCAGCAGCATCGGCGGCGGCGGCGACGGCAGCAGCAGCAGAAGCAGCAACAGCTCTAGAAGAGGAGGAGAGCACCCGTCGGTGGCTGGCAGTGTTTGCAATGAGATGGTGCTGCGGTGGGTCGTATTCTGAAAATGGTGGCGGAGGTGGGTCACGCGGACGCGCAAGAGCTCCGCCAACACCTCTTCTTACTGTTGCAACGGCGACTGGATCATCAGCCGGAGCCGGAGCCAGCAGTCAACATGACACTTTTGGTCCAATGCACATTAAGCTTCGTAAAACGGTAAGTCGGTTTTTTTTTGTTTCAAATGCTTTCATACTACAAAATGTTTTATTCGCGTTAGAGATATTTTGTGCCAAAAGAAAAAGACAGGCTCAGAGTCTACAGTAATCGCTAGAGTTTTCTTAATTTCAGATGACTCGAGCTGAAAATCTTTTAGATTGAAAAGCGTCTGAAAATATCTGAAAACTAGAGCTTTCAAAAATTCGGCAGAATGGGAGCAATCTGACTGACTCTGCCGGCTTGGCTTTCAGCAGAACATATTCATATTTCGCTGAAATTCCAGGAGGGGGGGGGGTCGTTCCGATTTTGCTTAAAGTATCCGGTGTAATGAAGAATTCCAGGGAGATTGAGAAAGTTCTATTTTGAGAAGAGCATTCTCTTCTATTGTATTCCAAATTGTATTTTGGGGTTTTTCATACATTCGCAAGCGAATTCAATCATCTGAAAAGCCTGAAAACACTTCACCATTCTTGTTGCGAGCACTCTCAAACAATGATACCATAATCTCGGTCACCCCCCCCCCTGCCAACCCACATACAGTTTCGCTTCCTGCGTCCGCACACCAGGCGATTCTTGTTTGGTTCTCATAACAAATTTATTCAAAAACATACGTCCTTCATACTTTCTCATGACTACAGTACCACTGTTCCATTGTAACCGGCTCGCTCGCGCCCCCCCCCCCTCCTTCTCTCGCGCCGGGTTATACAAATCGCATAATAAGACCATTGAATGCACCTGTTCGCTCTCGGCACGCAGCACGTCGTTTTTCGCCGTCTCCTTTTCATATCTTAATTCTGAAGTTTAACGCTTTCTGACGAAAAAAGGGAGGAGGGGGGGGGGCAGCACACGTCACCAAAGATCTCGTCTCCGGAATGCGGAACGATGCTAGTGCTCTCTTCTTCTGGGCTCCATGGCGGGAGAGCAGGAGCGCGGGGGGGGGGGGAGAGGTGGCTCCTCGACAAGATGTGTTTGTGTGTGTGTGTGTGTGAGACTCTTCTTCTTCTTCGTCTGTCAGCAAAGCGCTCATCTCGATGACAAATCGCGTATTCGGCGCCTTTCGCGCGCGCGCGCGGCTCTTCTTCGTCGTCGTCTTCTTCTTCTTCTTCTTCTTCTTCTTCTTCTTCTTCTCCTTCATTGAAGCGCCCGAGACAAGAGCTCGGAGACGCAGGCAGATGGCTCTGTGGCTGGCTGGCTCCCCTCCCTCCTCCGATCCGCGCGCGCGCACGAATTCCGTAAGTAGCTTTGGCCACTGGCTGGATACAACGTTTCCTGTTCAACCTCCCTCACGCCAGATGGCGACTTTCAGAATCCAGAAGGCGGGCACACATACGCTGATTCAACTATCAAACATTGGTACAATGTCAAACAGTCTGTGATAAGAAGGGTGGGGAGGGCGCCGCATCGGGTATACGGCACGACGACTGACAACGCGAGACGCAACAAACCCTATACATTTTTTTGTGCACACACGCAATACATAACCTGTGAAACACACACACACACACACACACACATACTTTCGCACACATTCGCATACATACATTGCATTCATTGCTTGCTTGCTTGCTTGCTTCTTCGTCTTCTTCGTCGTCGTCGTCGCCTTCGTTTTCTTCATATTCTTCGGACGACGTCCTCGTTCCCACCATCATCACCCCTGCGCGGACGACTCGGAAAAAGACCAACTTCTTCTTATTTCATTCCGGAGCATTTTTGCACCCCCATCCCCCCCCAACCCCACCTCATTCACGCTCCTGCCGTATTTACTTTACCTACTACACTTACTATTTATGCACGTCAATGAGTATTATGGTTTTGTTAGCAATCAACGGAGCTTTCAGGTGTGAACGTGAGACGAGCACCAGACAGAGCGGGGCAGAGTTGTTGGCGGCGGGCACGCCGAGTTTCATAGCTTTCATTATATTGTAGCAGAATTTTAATTGGCTGAAAATCAAGCGACATTTTCGGCTCATCAGATGTGCTCTAGATGACGTGTAGAGGGCGGCGGGTTCGGGACGCTGTGCCTGCCAACCCCCCCCCCCTCTGCCTTCGTTAAGGCGTCTGATTGCTCTTGACTTTCTTCCACACCAAATTCATTTTTGATCAAGGGAAAATATGGAATTTGAAGAAAGTTATGACCGGTGACCTCGCTAGACGCGTAGTAATTGTGCTAAATGGTATAGAAACTCAGGGAGCCGATCTCCACCGGCATACTTAAGTACCTGACACTGATACCAGAATACCCGATATTGAATACCCTTAATATAAGAGCAGGACGCTACTGTTTTCATCGGAAGTTTGTGTTTTAAATGAATGAACAGTTGAAGGCAATTTCTTCTTTTTATTTAATATTAATCGGCGTTCTATCAGGAATCTCTTCTATTAGAATGCCGGAGCACAAACAAATAAGTGTTATTTTATAAGAGGAATCCCTCTTATAGAAGGATGCTTGTTAGTCATACTGTGAATTCTGTAGATTGATGAGCACGCGCGGCCGAGAACTCCGCGCCGATCTCCTAGGCCACCAAACGACTTCTTCACCAAACGTTTTGCAGGCAATACTCGTGACATCGGGCTCCGGCGACAGTGTGCTCCTCGACTCCCTACGCGCTGCCGGATGGAATTGCACAATATCGTTTCCACTTCAAGTATGGCTTATTTTTACGAAAAGAAAAAGAAAAACGAGCGTCCCCGCGGACACCGGAGAGTTCGGGGGGATGCTCAGAAAAGCTGAAAATGAAATGAAAACTGAAAACGGCGAAAAATGTTTGGTACATGTTCCGATTATCGTTCTTGAAGTCTGCGAGGAGAAGGAATTTTAGATTGAACAAAAATTAAAAATAAAAATAAAAGTCAAAAAGTTTTCATTATTTTAGCTAAAAATCCGCGGAAAATGTGCGGAAATTTCGCGGAATTTTTTCAGAAATTTCCGGACGGAAAGAATCGGCGAAAAATGTTTGATACATGTTCCGATTATCGTTCTTGAAGTCTGCGAGGAGAAGGAATTTCAGATTGAACAAAAATTTTAAAAAAATCTAAAAGTTTCCATTATTTTAGCTGAAAATCCGCCAAAAATGAACGGAAATTATGCGGAAAATGTGCGGAAATTTCGCGGAATTTTTTCGGAAATTTCCGAGCGGAAATATCTGCTTAAAATTCTGTACAAACTGCAAATTTGCAGTCTCTAACACAAGGAAACCCAAAAATAAAGATTACGTCATTAATTGCTCTCTATTTGGAGTCTTGCAATATGAAAAATATGTATAAACATTTCTAATTGTATTCTTCTTGAGAAATAGAGTGGCATGCCCTTATATTTAGAGGAGAAGAGAGAGAGAGAGAGAGGGAACTGAAAAGTTGTTTCGCGAAATGTCTAAGACGATTGTTTTTGCCAAAATTAGTTGACCGCGCCCGCCTCCCTCCCCCCCCCCTCCAGCTCAATCATCCGCCATCCCGATCCCCACCAGCACCACGACTACAACGGAAGAGATGACGTTGATGGAGATCTGCAAAATGACACGTGTCATGTCATATGTCATCCCTCCGCGCTGACAGACGGACGCCGCCTCCTCGTGCTCTTCTGACAAAGCAGGTGCTCTTCCACTTCTGGAGGTGTGGGTTTAGGCTGTCTGTCTGTATCTCTCTCTTTCTTTTGATAAAGTGCATGGTGGGAGCAGGAAGAAAGAGAAAGAGACCGAGAGAAAATGATGATGAATGGTGGAGAGAGCAATCAAATAATCAAGCAACTCATTTCTGCTGATAATGGCATCTAAATTGTTGTGGAAAACGCGTTGATAGCAAGACGAGAGACGTACATATGTACATAGTACAAATTCTGCCTGACGCAACACTTTGAAAATGGAAAATGCATGCTACAACTTGATAATTCATCGGAAATTCGGAAATAATGGAAATTGAGTCGGCGGTTACAGAGACTTACAGATGCCTATCACTAGTTTGCCTTCAGGCAAGATCTCCGGCTCTCCTGTTGAAAGTTGCACACTTTTGGCCGAGAATTGGCCAACTTTTGGTGGACAGTTGGGAGCCTAACTACAAGGCGCATGAGACAACAATCCGCTCCAGAATTCTGCAGTATTCGTCTTGGCAAATGGGGTTCTACCCTGCCTGCTTTGCAAAAGTGATGAATTTCGCGGAAAATGGACGGAAAATTTGCGGAAAATTTTGCGAAAAATGTGCGGAAAATTTCGCGTAAAATGTGCGGAAAATTCGCAGAAAATGTGCGGAATTTTTACGGAAAATTTCGCGAAAAATGGGCGGAAATTTTGAGGAAAATGAGCGAAAATTGCGCGGAAAATGAACTTAAAATTCGCGGAAAATTTCGCGGAAAACGTGTGGAAATTTTGCGGAAAATGTGCGGAAAATTCGCGGAAAATTTCGCGTAAAATGTGCGGAAAATTTCGCGTAAAATGTGCGGAATTTTTACGGAAAATTTTGCGGAAAATGTGCGGAAATTTTGCGGAAAATGTGCGAAAATTGCGCGGAAAATGAACTTAAAATTCCCGGAAAATTTCGCGGAAAACGTGTGGAAATTTTGCGGAAAATTTTGCGAAAAATGTGCGGAAAATTTCGCGTAAAATGTGCGGAAAATTCGCAGAAAATGTGCGGAATTTTTACGGAAAATTTTGCGGAAAATGTGCGGAAATTTTGCGGAAAATGTGCGAAAATTGCGCGGAAAATGAACTTAAAATTCGCGGAAAATTTCGCGGAAAACGTGTGGAAATTTTGCGGAAAATGTGCGGAAAATTCGCGGAAAATTTCGCAAAAAATGTGCGGAAAATTCGCGGAAAATTTCACAAAAAATGTGCAGAAATTTTGCGGAAAATTCGCTGAAAACTTGTGGAAAATTCGCAAAAAATTCGCGGAAAATGTGCGGAAAATGCGCCTAATTTTTGTGGAAAATTCACGGAAAATGTATGGAATATTCGCGGAAAATTTCGCAAAAAAAGGGTGGCAATTTCGCTGAAAATGCGCAAAAATTTTGCGGAAAATTCGCGGAAAATTTGCAGAAAATTCGCGGAAATGTTCGCGAAAAACGAGCGGAAAATTCGTGCTAAATGTGCGGAAAATTTCGCGAAAAATGGGCGGAAATTTTGCGGAAAAATGTACAAAAATTGCACGGAAAATTTGCGGAATTTTGCGGAAATTTCGCGAAAAATGGGCGGAAATTTTGCGGAAATTCTTCGGAAATAACGAAATTTCTTCTCTAAAAGGCTTCAAGGCTTCTTTCTCATTTCTTTTTCAAATGAAAAACTCTAAAAACGATTTTTTGAATACTTTATGACTTATATTATTAATTCTTCAAATAGAAGATTCCCTTTAATAAAATAACATCGTCATCAGAAAATTCTGATCAGACATCAGATTCTTGAAATTGAATTTATTCACCAGTTCAGCTCAATTGAGCTTCCCATCTCACATCATTTGAATAGCTCCGGTGGGTGTCGCTGCGGAATTCGGAATGGCGCTCCTCATCTGTGATGTTGAAGCTATAATATTTAAAATGAGACCTCTACAAATCTCACCCCCCCCCCCTTCCAGGCCGTTATAGAATCGTTGATAAGCAATCAATTTTCAGGCAACAGCAGATGTCGAAGCAGCATGCCCACTAGCCGTATTTATCGATCTTCGGGTGCCGAATCCCTCTCAAATAGCTAAGTGAGTCATTTTCGACGTTTTGCGAAGTTGAAACTGGAAGATTGACTGAAAATTGGTGGAAAAAGTGAAGTTTCAGCATCATTGAACCCTGCTATTTCCTTTCAGAAATTCCCCAAATCCTACTTTTTCTGCATTTTTTCGTAAGATACAGTAAATCTTTGTTGATAAAGCTAACAGCTTCCATCGGATTCATGCCCCTTCTGAAAACTTCTAATTGAAGGGCTACCATCTGGAACGCTGAAAGCCGCCTAGACCTGCATTTTTGTAGCGGACCACTTATTTCTAAAGTCTCCACGAGGACTGTTAGAGCGCAAAGCGTACTGGAGTCTAGAGAAGGGCGAAAGTCCGGATTCCGGATTCCGCATTCCGGATTCCGCCAGTTTTTAAATTCCGTTTTCCGTTTTCCGTTTTCCGGATTCCGAGTTCCCAAAATCCAATTCCGCCCAACTATGAGTTTTAATACTTTATTCTCAAATGTTGTGAAAAGTATACTTTTTTGATCTCCCGCAAAAATTAATGGTAAAAATTCCGGATTCCGCCATTTTTTCATTCCGTTTTCCGGATTCCGGATTCCGTGAAAATTTTTTTTTCCGAATTCCGTTTTCCGGATTCCGAGTTCTCAAAATCCAATTCCGCCCAATGGACTCTGCTGGAGTCCATAAAAAGGAGTGCCTCCCAGTGCTATTGAGCTATATCAGGCGTCGCAGGCGCCCCAGAGAAACATGATCAACTACAAATGTGCGGGTCTAGGCGAGACGATGGCTCACAACAAGTTTCAGAGCATTTCAGCGTCTATTTGCGCGTTTACATAAGCGCAAAATTCGCTGAAAAACACCATTTTTCTAAATGTGTTATTCCTCTCAGGAGGGGGGGGGGCATCTTAAAAAGCATGGGAAAGTTTGGTTGGTTACCCATTTTGTTCTATTCACACACACACACACACAAATATAAATAAATATATATATATATATATATATATATCGAGAGACGGAAAGTGTGATGCATACAAAAGAACACGATACGATATATAGAAATTTTTGTTTGACTTTATAGAACGACAAACCTTCTTTGAGCAGGACAATTGAAGTCCAATGCAACAACAACGAGAGGAAGATACGGGGGGGGGGTGGAGGGGTGGAGGGTACCGAACGGCGCGAGCCGGACTTGCCATCTACAGTATAGATTAACGAAACGGGGTTTGGTTTTGCACAGCGGAAAGGAATCGGAAATGCTCTGAAAACGGTGCACGCCTGTGCAATCCTACCGCGATTCCGCCGTTTTTTTCATTCCGTCTTCCGGATTCCAGATTCCGTGAAGGAAATTTTTTTTCCGTTTTCCGGATTCCGGATTCCGCGATATGGCGTTTTTATCAGAGAAAGGCGGAATTCCGGATTCCGCCGTTTTTTCATTCCGTCTTCCGCATTCCGGATTCCGCGATATGGCGTTTTTATCAGAGAAAGGCGGAATTCCGGATTCCGCCGTTTTTGCATTCCGTCTCCCGCATTCCGGATTCCGCGATATGACGTTTTTATCAGAGAAGGGCGGAATTCCGGATTACGGATTCCGCCGTTTTTTCATTCCGTCTCCCGGATTCCAGATTCCGTGAAAAAAAATTTTTCCGTTTTCCGGATTCCAGATTCCGTGAAATTTTTTTTTTCCGTTTTCCGTTTTCCGTTTTCCGGATTCCGCGATATGGCATTTTTATCAGAGAAGGGCGGAATTCCCGATTCCGCATTTTGCATTCCGCATTCGGCATTCCGGATTCCGCGATATGGCGTTTTTATCAGAGAAGGGCGGAATTCCGGATTCCGCCATTTTTTCATTCCGTCTTCCGGATTACAGATTCCGTGAAGGAAATTTTTTTCCGTTTTCCGGATTCCGGATTCCGAGTTCCCAAAATCCAATTCCGTCCTACAGTACGCACCCCGCGAAATCAGACCACCAAACACACACTTCACTCACTGAGCTACAGCAGTCTGGAAGTTCTGGAAGTGGTGTGTGCTGGTTTCACCTCCAACAAAGTTTTCTCTAACAGCGCGAGGACAAAAGAGAACCCTAATAGAGGGGACGTGTGTGTGTGTGTGTGTGAGAGAGAGATATCGAAATTACCCAAATTGGACCAAAAACGGGCAAACGTTGCTTTTTTACAACGTCAAGCCCTATTCCTAATGGGGTTATTCATGAAAAGCACGAAAATCATTTTAATGCAAAAAAATGCAATTTCATGAATAACCCCATTAGATTACACGGACGGAGAGATAAGCCACTTCCCCGTTTGGGCATCATGCCCACCCTTGAGCAGGTGCTGGCTGGGATGACCGTTTGGGTGATCAAATACCATGCCTTCCATCATTTTTGATCGCCTATCTTCGATATTTTATTGATTTTTGGTTTTTGCGTCCACCCCCCCCCCTCTGCCCCCAACCACTGGGTTTCCTTCTTTTTATTTGCACCAACCATCACCACACAGAGTACTTAAATACGTAGCCAAAACTGATTGATAGCGATGTGAGTGAGCACACACGCTACAATAAAAGAGTGTGACGTAACCGGAAGTTCGTAAATTGATACATTTCAGGGACGTCTCGTCGGTGAGCACAGAGGAGGTGCTGATCGCGTCGATTGCAGAGAAGTGAGTCGCCTTTTGCATCGGGTCGAACGATTGTATATGGAGTGGAGTGGGGGGGGGAACGGAATTCTGGAAACGAACATCACACGAGCTTTCATAGTGACTATTCTAATGGAGTGATAATACATAGATTTGGGAGGAAAGGGTTCCGCGAAAGACGAAATGTGACCGTCTCATCTTTGTCTTGTCTTCGTCTTGAATTCGTCTAACTTAAGTCTTGCGTTTACTGCGGAAGACGAATGCAAGACGAACTGAAAAACGAGTCGAAAAACGAGGAGACGAACGACGAGAGAAAAGACGACTTTTTGTCTTTGTCTTTCGTGGAAGCCATATTGAGAGGGACACGTTGAAAAAAATAATTTTGAAAATGGAAATGTCCCACATCTGGGGAGGGGAGCGTCAAAAGATTTTCGATTCTTCTAAATCTAAGGGTGCCCTTTTAATAGAGGATGTACTTTTCCATTATGCATTGAATTGAGAGCGGCTCTGATTCTCCTTCCCACTTTGGCTGAAACACCTCTCATTTTCAGACACATCAGCGAAAAGCGGCGGAGGGTCCTCGCGCAGTCCAACATCATTCATGTGAGTGCCACTCTTCATCTCGTTTTGCGAATGAATAATTCGAAACGAAATGAAAGAAAACGGCAGAATCGTGTACTATGTCTCTCTCATCGATTTTCAGCATGTGACGTGGAACACGCGTGACGTGTCGCTTCTAGATTACGTCGGTCGACTGGCTAATCGAATTCGAGCGCTCCCTGCTCTATTCGCCGTGTTAGATGAGGTGAGCTCGTGGATTTCTGTTCAATGAGCGTGAGGGGGGGGGGTGTCCCTCCCCCCCCCCGGCTTTTCTAGCCAAATACTTTGAAAACTACATATTGCAACTTTTATAATTTTAAGTAATTTCAAGTTTTAATACTATTTCGAGATTGCCCTTGCCCGCCCGTTTTGCCCCGCAATAAAGTTCTTCTCGGGCGGGCTCGAAGATATAGACTTTTATAATATCGCCTTGTTAGAGATCTTGCGAACAAGGATAAAGCGGGCGAGAAACGGGCGGACGCATAACTTATTTTAAAATGAAAATCATTCATCAAAATACATCGCGAATTGAAGAGCTCGGCGAGCTTTAAGAAGTGTCGCTCCTCTGATGGCTATCAAGCGATACAGCTGTATCGGCTCAGCTACCTAGCGGCTTCTGAAAAGCTAGATTTAAGACCTTTTCAGAGCAGTTAGCTTTATTTTATCCACTCCACACTTATATACCCCCCCGTCCGCCCATTCAATCGCTTATACTCTACTATTACAGGCGGATCAAGCAATAGAAGTATGTGATGATCAACGTGTAGTACAGTACGTGAATCGTGCCTATGAAACAGTAACCGGATGCATACGATCTGAAGTGATAGGGCTACCGGAGTCGGAAATGAGGCGGAAGTCATTACCGCGGGCACGTGGCGAGGAGGAGAGGAGGAGGAGTAGTGACTGGAAATTCATACGGGTACCATTTGCGAACAAGTGAGTTTCCTTTTCTGTTTTGAGCACAAATATACGGGTTTCGTACCGTATACGGGCGGCTCGACCAGCATTCCACCCGCCACAAGTCACCGGGCGGTTAGTGGGCGAATGGCGGGTGGAATGCGGGTTTTATGGTAGTTTCCCAGTGAAATCCCCCAACAAAATGTTTGGTTTTCAGTTGCCAATTCGTGTATATGAAACGCTCAAACACAACTGGTGACGCGGCCATTTTTCGCGATGTGTCGCTGAAAAGTCTGAAATCCCAAACGGGCGGCATCGAGGCGCCAATCTCCGAGGTGCTCACAATGCTCAGAGACGTCTCGTCACGGGTAGATGGGGAGCCGGCGCAGACGATAAAGGACGCGATGAAGGTGCTCAGCTCACACGAGCTGTACGCGCCGTCGATACACCGATTCCGCGACGCCGATCGCATCGCCACTCAATACTATGACGGCTTAATACGGCTACACCACCCAGCGAGGCAGAGGAAGCGGAGTGTCGTGGACGCTCATCGAGAGAAGAGAGGATCGCATGGAGAAAGGCGGCGAGTGTCTGCAGATGTTAAGAATGCGCTGGAAAACGATAACTGCTGGAAATTCGACATCCTTCATCTAGAAAAGGTGTCGGACCATCATGCTCTTTCTCAAGTTGGAATGAAAGTTTTCGAGAGATGGAAGGTGTGCGACGTGCTGGGATGCTCCGACGATCTTCTCAATCGGTGGATTTTATCCATCGAAGCTCACTACCACGCTGGCAACACATATCACAACGCCACCCATGCGGCGGATGTTCTTCAGGCGACCTCCTTCTTTCTCGACTCGTCGTCAGTCGCCGTGCACGTCAACGAGAGCCATGCGGTGGCGGCGCTGCTCGCCGCCGCCGTTCACGATCTCGATCATCCGGGACGCGGAAACGCGTACTTGATAAACACCCGACAGTCGTTGGCGATCCTTTACAACGACCACTCTATCCTAGAGAACCACCACATCGCGCTGGCTTTCCAGCTAACCCTACAGCACAACGCCAACGTCAACATTTTTTCGTCGCTGTCGAGAGAGGAGTTCATCCAAATGCGACACGCCATGGTTGAGATGGTGCTCGCGACGGACATCAGTCGACACTTCGAGTACCTTGCAAAGTTCAACAAAATGCACGTGACCGATGTGGCAGAAGAGCAACGGGACACCAACTCACTTACCATTTGCGACATGCTGGTCAAGTGCGCCGATATCTCAAACCCGGCGAGAGAATGGGCGTTGTGCCAGAGATGGGCGCATCGCATAGTCGAAGAGTACTTTGAACAGGTAAGAGCGCGCCTATTTTGGTCTTACCGTAATCTAGAATTCCCGCGAATATGAAGGAAGCCTAGCCGTTTATGAAGCATTGTTTGTTAGTTAACAATTCTCTGAAATCTCAACTGCGGAATGAGATGGAGAAACTGCAGAAAGCTCTAATTTATAAGATGCGAATGCGCAATCGGCATTTTATGCTTCTTCAAACCGCCAACACTACACTTTCAGACTCGCGAGGAGAAGGAAAAAGGGTTGCCAGTCACAATGGAAGTATTCGATCGAAACACTTGTAATGTTCCAATCACACAATGCGGATTTATCGGTGAGATCCTTTGTTCAACTTTTTTTTTGAAAAAATCGACAAAAAGTAAATAGGGATCCAAGTAGGCGAGGCCGAAGAGAAACAGTGTGCGCAAAAGAGAGACGCAGAAGTTGCAAGTCCGCAGAGCGCCGTAATATATAATGCTTGCACACGCTGGCCTGCCTCGAGTTTTAAACCGATTCTTCAGCATTATTTCTCCATTTTTCTGGTTAAACACTCTTTTACTTTAAGATTTTCACTTTTAAAAATTTCAGTAAAAACATAAATCTGTTTAAAGAAGCTCTAACTTTTTATTATTTGCTGTTTTTGCTTGTAAACGTTTTAAAAATAGCATTTTTTCATATTTTCCAGTCAAAAAAGAATCAAAGAAGCCTCGCCTTTCGAGAATTGTTTTTGTCTGTGCGAACTGAGCACGAGCTCGAGAAAAGCCAGTGCGCCCCGTCCCTGATGCGGCTAGCTTGCAGCCCACTATGATCATTTTTCCCGTCGTTTTGTTCACTAGTTCGAGCACTTTTCTTGTGGCGTTTCAAAAATTGGTGTCAAACTGAAATTTATTATGCTACCAAGTTTTCTCTACTGGAAGCAACAAGACAGCTTTGGAAAAATCCGCGTTAAAAAACTATGGAATTAAAGAAATCATACTTGAATATCTGCGTTTCGTTGATTACTCTCAAAATACGCGTTCTTCGACATCTGGAGTTTGCGTATAGTGTTTTACCGATCTCAATGCTCAAATGTCGATGTCGATATTATTTTTGGTATAGGAACCCGCACTTACAAAGATTATTTCAGATATGTTTGCCCGCGAAGCATTCGCTACGTTTACCGAGTTTGCGCAGCTCGGCGAGCTCTCCGATCAACTCGAATCGAACTATGATAAATGGAAACTGATGACATCGTCCTGGACACCATCGCACAACATCAATATGGCGCTTTGAAGGGAGTACTCCCGGTTTTTCATTTTTTTTTTCTTTCCCATTTTCTTCCGAATATCATTCGTCTAGTCCTTTCTGTTTTTGCTATTGCTCATTCTTTCAGCACACAACACATCATCTTTAGAGTTCGTTCTCGTTTCGGGAGATTTTCGACATGTTCGCTACTATTTCGATTAGAAAGTGAAAAATTGTGGAAGAAAAGGCGCTCCGCTGAGGTGAAAAGTCATTTTCCGCGAACAGTGCCTTTGGCTGCCTCAATTTCACATTATCAAACTGAAATTTTCTTACCTTAAGTAGGCTTCAACTGATTTCTCTGCTATTCTGAACAATTAGATAATAATCCCAATGCGCGGCACATACCTTGATGGCCAATGGATTCCGGTTGGCGTTGTCTGCCGTTTTTCTAAGCTATAAAATTTTTGTTTTGCTCCGTGGTGGTGGAGAATTTCTTCCTTCTTCTGAAGTGGAAATTTTAAAATTGGTATGAGATAGATCGGAAAAGAGTTAAACCCTGCTTTAAGGTTTCCGAACGAGAGACACATATTCAATCAATCTTGCCGGTTTGCCCATCCGTCCCGATTCGTTCGCATCAACACTTATCTCGGTAACATTAAAATCTGACACTTTAGCTATCTATTTATTGTATTGTTCGATTATTTCACCGCGTTACGAGCCGGGGGTATGCAAGTGCGCTCCATTGATTTAATTTAAATTTTTTTTCGCATTTTCCTTATTTATATGAAAGCGATTGCACACCTCCAGTACATCATAACTCCGTGCATTTAAAAATCTCTAATTTTATCTAATTTAAGTTCACCCGGAAATTCTTTCTCTCCGCTTTACAACCATTCCTTGCAGCTAGTCTTTTTTCGTGCTTTAATTCTGAAATATTATTTTCATATGTTCATGCGGTCTTTTTTGTTCCTCAATTCCTTTTTTTCTCCACACAACGATTCCCACCGCATTTCTTGCCATAAAAATTTCCTCAATTTAATGTATCTTTTTGACAAGATTTCTTGCCTTTTTTTTAATTTTGAAAATTTATTTTAACCTTTTTGTTTAAATATTGTTACTCAAAAAAACTATGTGGATTACAACAAAAAATGTTCGTGATGAAATCCGGGGGACAAACCAATAAAATAATTATTAAGAATAATGAGACACAAATTGATTGGAAACGAAAACAGGAAAATTCAGAGACATCTGAAAGCTCAGAAATTTTGGAAAATAAACAGAAAAAAGTGCAAGTTGCTGATTTGGGTTTTGGAGAGAAAATATTTCAAAGAGTTTAACAGTGAGGCAGAACGAAGCAACTAGTCAGAGGATCGAACATGAGTGGAAATGAGGGAGAAGTGTGAGTGCTCTGGCGATCATTTTCAAGAGCAAGTTTTAATTTTTTTTAAATCTAATTTTTTATGAATTGTAAAAAGGGAAACGGCGGAACGAGATTGAAAAAAAGAATTTGCTTCGGGAAAAGCTTCCATCAATTATGCATTCACAATCACTTCTTGCTCAGACTTTCCCTTATCCTCATCGTCATGTTTCTCTCGTTTTATTTCAGGCTCACCGTTCTCCACGTTGTCAACTTCTTCCCCTCCACATTGATCGCCATTCTCAGCAGTAGAATCATATTGACGTTTCAGTGAATATGAAGCATCTTCCGGAATAGCCATTTCTTCTTGCAAAACACGTTCAATCCCGAGAACCTGCAAATGTATAATAATTGATAGTCCTCGTTCAAATATTTTGATCATTTTTAGAAATGCCATGATCTCTTAAAATTGAAATATCATGCGTCAATTTCAACAAGAAGAGTGTCTAAATTATGAGAGATTCTAACTTCAGTCAATAAGAACGAAAACTATATTTGAAATAGGAACGGGATCACTTTTGTTTTTCTGTATTAAAAATTTCTTTAGGAGGGGACAAGTCGAAATGTTCCTAGTTCGTTCTCTGTTGTTTTCAAGCTGAATAAAACAACCGTTTACCTCATGCAGTTGATTGAATGCTACTTTTCTGCACAGAATTTGTGTCAGTTCGGTCAGCGCGAACTTCTGGGTTTCAGTCAAGGCATCCAGCACATTCGGCTTCGTTGTTTCACACGGATCGCTTAGCACTGCTGAAAAAATATCATATTGAGTAGTGTTGCGCGCATATTTTTCTTT
Source organism: Caenorhabditis inopinata (assembly GCA_003052745.1). Lineage (NCBI taxonomy): Eukaryota > Metazoa > Nematoda > Chromadorea > Rhabditida > Rhabditidae > Caenorhabditis > Caenorhabditis inopinata. The sequence continues at coordinate 12,924,880 of AP018151.1, read as the reverse complement.
TTCTATTCTGGTTGTAACTTTAAGATCCAACAGTTCTTTTTGCTAGTATTTTTAAAGCCAAACTAGCCGAGCGCACTCAGAAAAAAAAAGCGCGAATTTATTGAAAAAGTTCCAGCGTTTCGGCTTAGACCATCATCAGGGAAGGCCACAAAAACATAATTATTTTTTCGAACAATGGGATAATGCTGATTATTTAATAAGCACATGAACAGTAACAATAATTATCTCAATTCACATAATCCGCAATATCTCTTACGAAGAATACTTTATTCGAAAAAGTGATTTCCAGTTTTTTTAATAGATAATTTCACTTTCCCTAATCTCCCTTACATTTTTAAAAAATTCGCGTGTCAATTTTTTCTGAATGTGTTCGGATATTATGTCTTAAAAGAAAGGTTAAAATAATAGTAATAAAACAAAGAACAGTTAGAATGAATCAAGACGTACCGGAATAAAGATAGCCACCAGAAAGAGCTTCAAGTACCCGCTTAAAGGCGTCAGCGGGGCTGAGAGGTAACGGCGACGAGTCCAGAATATCTGAGACCATTAGTTCGAGCTTCTGAAATTAATAATTTTCGATTTTCTTTTCAAACGTTAGAAACTCTCTAATGTTACGACGAATAATTCTGCTTGAAAAATTACATAATTAGGCAAAGTTGATACTTTCGTTCTTTAGCGAAACAGGCAAACTTACGATATACGATATATTTAGGATACACCCATATTAATTATTATGTTTTTCCGAAGCGAGCGACTTACTAGCGCACAATTAAATCATTCGCCAATTTCATGAAACTTACATACCAACCTTTTCCCGCAAGCGACATTCAATTTTCAGACTCGCGAGTCTCGAACCGACGCACAACGGACGCTCGCGAATCTCTCGTATTTCCGCCATTCTACGATCATATCTTCTGTGGATAATCGCTTCCGCGCAACAAAGAACCAGGGCACCATCGACAAGGAGAGCACATTCAGCCGAGGACATATCGACAGTGAAATGGACCCCTTTTATTCACCAATTTAACTGGAGCTGACTTTCCTTTTTTACCTGGCACATAGACCACACTCGGTAGTAGTTTAGCAAAATCGGTAGCCGCCTTCCAAGTATCAAACAACGATCTCTCAACCTTGGCGAAAAGTTGTTCGCAGATTTGATTAAGGCTCACCGAACGGATGAATACAAATCGCGCTACAGACCGAAAAAAGTATTTGAAGCAGAGACACACAAATTGTTCAACATAATTCAACAAAACGAAAAAGGGCGAAAGGGACTCTCTTCGGGAGATCCTTTCCTGGCAAACTCTACTCAGAGTGAAAAATGCGACAAGCTTGAAATGGAGCGATTTGAAACAGGGGAACGGGATACTCCAAGTTCTTATCCGACGAGCTAAAAACGATCAGACTGCTTTCGGAAGAACGACATACGCAGAGTGCGCGGATGGGTCGGAGCTAGATTGTCTACTAGCTCGCTGGAGAGATCGGTCCTCAATTAGAAAGCAATCGAGTGACTTCATATTTTTCAATGTAACGAGCGGAGCACAGCTGCCTACGTCTGGGATTTCCGCGACTGCCAAGAAAATATTGGTGAAGATAGGAGTAAAGGCTTCAAACCATGCACTTCGCCGACGAGCCGCCAATTAACTTCAAACACGAAGCTTCTCATTCGAGGAGATAAAAGCAAGAAGATGGAAGGCAAACGGCGGATTGACTCGTTACTTGACAGACTATCCCCCGGCAGCAAGAGACTGAAAAGTAGCAGCAAAAAAAGGCAAGGAACAATTATAGACGACGAGGAACGGGGGCGTACGCCAGTACTAATCAACTCGTGCACTTGCGGGCTAACTTCTGTTACTTCTGTTACTCAGCTACAAATTTATTATTTAGCTTAATCATCATATTTAGAGTTTCAGTGTTCATTAAGCCTATTACATTATTATTCGATCTGCTATTTTTCTTCCAGAATCTCATTCATTTTATTTCATTATTTTTTATTTTTATATGGTTTTTAATCGAGGGCCTAGCCCCATATCCATGTTAGCACCACTAAAACACTTAATCCCCAGTAAACTATAATACAGCGAAATTGTTTTCTGTTAAAAATATCTGCCTCCGAACGAGGATCAGAAAAAGAAAACTGTTTCTCATGACTAAAAGAAGGGAGAATATTTAATTTTTATAAGAATTTTGAGCGTTGAATGCTTTGTAGATTTTTAAGCTGCTGCAACTTTAATGTTAATCGTCATGTAAGCAACCGAACATAAATTAAAATTCTCTCAACTCACATAATCTTCAATAGGCGATAACTCTAGATATCTCTTACGCAGATCACGGAAAAGGCGAATCACATGTTGGCACGAGTTCAAATATTGACAGTGACTCTGAAGGAAAAATTTTCATGGGCAAAATCCGCTTTATTAGAACAACTCACGTCATACCACTTGGAATTGCGAATTGAAGCCAATGCATAGAGACACATGTTTTTGTCGGCACACTTTGACAAGACTTCGTCGTCATCAGTTCTGACACTAGTGGAAGTAGTCAGAATACGGCATTTCATATCCGAAAAGTAGTTGGCTGTGACGAGAAGGCACGAGGGAGAACTTGAATCGGATTCAATAGCAAGATTCGTCTGAAAAAAAAAACGATGTTCGAAATCTGGTATGATTAACTGTTAATTATTAATAAGAATTTGCTCGACTATTTGCTTATTAAAAAATTAATTTTCTAACGTGTTTCATTTAATTCAAAATGTTTTCTAATTTTATGAGGGGCTTAAAGTGAATGCTAATCCTCGCGGTCTCGATCATAGAGAATCGCGTTTTGTTAAAGTTTGCAGAAATCTAGTCCGAAACGGAGTATATTATTTAAAAAATGTTATTATTTCAAATTACCGTAGTCTCCGGAAAAATCCTCTTTATTTGTTCAACTAGTTCAACGGTAGGAATAGGAGAGCACGACAGGACCAGTTCAGCGAGTGCGTCTCCTTTGATATAGGTATTTTTCGAAATGGTTCCAACTCTTGCACATCCCAAAATAGTTCTTGGCTCATCAGCAGGAAGATCTTCTCCGTCCGCGATTCCACGTATCTCTCTTTCCACTTTATCCGAAACAATTTTCAGAGCGTCGTTGATATCAGTGATAAGACGATCAAGGTTCTTACAGAATTCAATACCAGGGTTCAATGTTTTGTATTTCTCCTCAACAGTTCTCTCATCAACAATGTTAAACTCTCTTCCTTCGGGGGTTGCTTGTGTAAACCATGGCGCCTTCACCATATTTGGTTCTGATAGGGTTGATGGGACAATCGAGGATTTCTTATGTTTATCTTGTGATCTTTTGTTCGACGGTTTCATGTCCACAACCAATGTCGGGTCTATTTTCTGCCGATAACTTAGCCGATGTCTTCTACCTTTTACATGTATTTCCTTAGCGTTTGGATCAGAAAATTTGCAATCGCAGAGTTTACAATGGAATTGAACAAGTTTCCCAGTGGCATCTCTCTCCTCTGTTACATGTTCTTCCCCCACAGGCTGCACTTCTTCAGCTGCCATCATCGCCCGCAGCTTCTCATCTTCTACTTCGATTGATGCCTTTCCAGCAGAGCTCACTGCAGCCGCAACTTCTCGTTTTTTGTCTTCGATTTGACCAGTTGTATTCAGTTTTGTTCCGCCCACAAAATTTACTGTATTGATGCCAACTACTCTGTAAAATTGAAATACCGTAGCGATTATAGAATATTTTGGTATTTTCTCGAAATATGGGAACTACAGTATCCTGACATTCTAAACTTCGTGCAGTTTTTTTTTCTGAAACGGTTTCTGAAGGCACTCAAACTTAGCTTAAATAATTGCAATTAAGGCACACTTTTAAGAACGAGCCATAGACACAACTAGCATGAATATCGCCCCTATCTTCTGAATCCGTACGTCTTCTTACCTCTTTCCCCCAGCAACTTTTTGTTGATGCCATTTCGGTTTGGCTTTTGTTTCGGTCGGCCCATCGATTCCTGGAGCAATGATCGTCGGCACATCTTCGGGAACATGCTTTCCCAATTTCTTATGAAGTTGCACAGTTTTCAAGTGTTTTCCTCCACGAATGTGAGCGGAATATGTGTCGGCTCCCGTACAAGTAACGTCACACAGATCACATCGATAGGATAGTTTGTTTTTGGCAAGAGAAGTGCTTGGAACTCCTTGTTTTGCTTGTATTTCTTTCTTTTTGTGACGTTGGCCTTCTAGATGCTCTTTATAAGTTATTCCCCCGGCACACGAAATTTTGCACACCTGGAAAAATGAATATTTTAATAGAAAAAAAGAAGAGCATGTTTGTTAAATCTTATAAGATTTGCCAGCTAAATTGAATAAAAACTCTAAAAATGTATAAATCAGATGGAGGATAAAAACGACTCTTGGAAATTAGAAATCCTTATTTTCAATTTATTTATTTTATACCACTTTTGTTTTTATCGATAATTCGGTTTTTTTTTAACATTTCAATAGTTATTTTACCTCACAATAATACTGTTTATTGTCCCCTGAACTCTGTCTGCCGTGCCTTCCAGCACCACTTCCTCCTCCTTGCTTCCAATTTTTCTGCTGCGTGGCACCTTTGAAGTTTTGATTAGTTTGTTGGGCATAGCTGTAGACTGCAGCGTCGTATGTACTTCCGTTGTAATTTTTCGCAGCAGCTAAAATTGGATTGCGAATAGATTAAACATTATTTTTCAAAAGATATTAGTGAATTGTTAATTGAATTTTTTTCAAACTCGAATCCGACAGGTGAAAGGGCATGAACATTGAGGTTTTTTTAGACTGTAAAAATCATGACAAACCAATAATTTTTCATTTTTATTCAAGCTTATAAGAAATAAAATGGCATGTCCTTATATTACGATTCTTCAGTACAATCGGTAGGTCAAGCCGGTGACGCCAATAAATACACTGGACGGAAATTTTGAGAAAAATTTTAATACCCGCCCTGAACTAATAGTCTGATTGCAGTTCGGCTGACCGAACAATCAAACAACTGCATATTAAAGGAATATTAATAAACACATAGTAGGGATGTTAAAAGGGTGGAGTTTTGAGGCTCTGCATGTGATTGTGCGGGTTAAATTGATTAGTTAAATGTGCTTAATTTGGCGGTCTTCGGTATGTTTCTTAAAAACCGTACATGGAAAGTGATCTGGTCAAAAAATGTGTCCAATACAAAGTGTTTCCTCAGTTTTATGCCAATAGATGCAGTCCGAGCCAAAATTAAGTCGTATTTTTCATTATTATAATTTTTGAGACTCAGTGGAAAAGTTTAGTAAATATAATGTTTTTCAGCCCATTACTTAAAAAAATGTGTTTATATTTTACTAAAATAATGAGTTAATCCATTTTCCAGTAAGGATTTTAAATACCGGAAGCCAAAAACAAACGTGCAGACTATCCTCTTATGTTCTCTGACCCTTCTTTTCAGGCGTTTTTTACAACTTCCGATAGCACTCATTGAAGAGCACGAGGACTATCGGAGATGCGAGAGATTTCCCTGCACATCAATGACAAGGACAGCTAATGATAAAAAAGAGCGAATACGAGTAAAGTGATCAGTAAGTTGATAAATACCGCAAACACCATACACCACTTTATTTTCTTGCATTCAACCCCTTTCCATCTTCTCAAACTTTTCAAATATTTGCAACATCACGTACTTGGAGGCACCAGTTTAGCAGCTTGCGATGGGAAGGTGCGAAACTGTGCAGCGTATTCGGCAGCCTGAAGTATTACAGGTTAAATTATTGATTTCAGAGAATTTACGTACAGCTGGTGGCGGTGGTGGAGGTGGTGGAAACGGAGCATTCACTCCCCCGTAGCCATACGCGGGGGCATAAGGATTTACACCTCTAAAAAAAATCAATATCCAATCTATTTTTCAGAATGAAAACTAACGTATAATAGCCTTGCGTTTGTTGTTGTGCTGGCAGATATGTATTCGTAGCGTTGGCGGCGGGAGCATATTGCTGATTCCCAAAAGTACTAAAAAAATCAATTTTATGCCAAATTTATAGCTTTTACACTTACTTATAACTTCCAGTATATCCCCCATACATGTTTACCTGCAATCAATACTTAAATGTGAGATTAATCAATTGAAATTATTAAAAATGCCAATGAAAACAAATAATTTCGTTGGAAATTGAATGAGACTATTTCATGGATTTTGAGTTCGGTGGAGCGCGCTTACATTATTCACTCAAAACATATGTAGCAGTGGATCTCCATGCCTTTTCAGTACAAAGAGAGAATATTTAAAAGAAAATCTATGAATAAGAAAACAAATTAAGATATTCTGAAAATTCCTGCATTAAAAATTCGTAATTTGTTTTGCGCGAAATCGCTCAACCTGTTGCAGAAAAAGCGGGTTCTGCAACACGGCAAAACTCGCCTAATATCGTTGATCTTTGCAAATCCTTGTTTTTATAACAATCAGAAGATTCCGTATGTGCAAGCCTAACGGCTCTAGCGTACTGAATTAGTTTTTTTGCACTCTGACAGTGGACAGTTATCGAAAATGAATTGCGGTGCAATTATTAAACACGTGCTCAAACTCGTTTTTCACTTTTCCCTGATTAGTATTTTTCAACATTTAATTTGCGGAATTCTACATTTAAATGAGAGACTTTTACGAACAGTTTCCTTGATTGCGATGTTATGGCGAAGCATCAGTAAATTCTTCGAGGTCCTTCTTATTTTCATTAGATGCTTCGGTGCTCTTGGCGACGCTGACGAGTACATTGCTGTTCAAAAAAGGCTGCTAATTCGCTGAAATCGCTGGAAGTCCATTTTCATACAAGGCTTACTGCGAGGATTCAATAAAGTCTTCCGAAAGGTCATTTTTCAACGCTGACGGGTGCATCTCTGCAGAAAAAGACTGTAATTGCAGACCGCGGAAGCGAGAAGAAAGATACCCTCGAGAACTTCTCGCCGCTAAAACGGAAATCACTAAAAGTCAGTCACAATTACCGAAATTCATCAAGAATGACGGCTAACCATACAGACCGTCGTGGCTGATTATTGCTCTTCCTCAAACTGCCGAGCCACACGCTTGTAAACTCGTCGGCCGAAACTTCCGAAAGCCTCTCGAAAGTTTTTTCCACCTCATCAATGGAAGTGTAGCACGATTCAAGCTCAGCTCTCCTAAAAAACATTGTTTCTAACAAACGATAGGCATACTCCAATTCTTCATTCTCCGATTTTCTATTGCATTTTACATCATTGCGCAATAACTTTTTCCTGCAAAATGATTTTTGTGCACAAGCTGTAATATTATCGCCGATTTGTCTCAGAGCGAACTGAACAAACAGGTGATAAATACATAAATAATTGCATTTTTTTCAAACTAAAGTCAATTTATAGCCTATAGGATCAAAAAAAACACAGCCGATTCCAGAAGAAAATTGCAGATTTTCATGATTAATAAGATTCCAATAAGGTAAAAGAAGCAGGCGCTTTTCATCGGCCGGCAGAAATGACATTGTGCGAGACATAATATAACAAAGGAACGCGTGAAAGAAGAATGCCGAAAATTAAAATAAAAAATCGATAATTGCCTGAGAGCTCGATCACAACTGTCTTTAATTTTAATGTTTTTACACGGAGAATAGTGTGTCGTATCGATTTTGGAGTTGATCGATTGAATCGAATTAAATCGACGATTTTTGGATCGATTGAATCGATTCAACATGATTCGATTCGATTTGAAAATCGATTTTAATCGATTCGATTTGAAAATCGATTTTAATCGATTCGATTCGATAAAATCGAATCAAAAAAAAATTTTTTTCCGTTTTCCGGATTCCGCAAAAAAAAATGTTTCCGGATTCCGGATTCCGGAAAAAAAATTTTTTTTTCCGTTTTCCGGATCCGGTTTTTCTTCTCCAAAAAATTTTTTTCCGGAAAAAAAATTTTTTTTTCCGTTTTCCGGATCCGGTTTTTCTTCTCCAAAAAATTTTTTTCCGGAAAAAAAAAATTTTTTTTTCCGAAAAACCGGATCCGGAAAACGGAAAAAAAAATTTTTTTCCGGAATCCGGAATCCGGAAAAAATTTTTATTCGCGGAATCCGGAATCCGGAAAAACATTTTTTTTTTTTGCGGAATCCGGAAAACGGAAAAATTTTTTTTTCGCGGAATCCGGAAAACGGAAAAAAAATTTTTTTTTGATTCGATTTTATCGAATCGAATCGATTAAAATCGATTTTCAAATCGAATCGAATCGAATCGAATCGATTAAAATCGATTTTCAAATCGAATCGAATCGATTAAAATCGATTTTCAAATCGAATCGAATCGAATCGAATCGATTAAAATCGATTTTCAAATCGAATCGAATCGAATCGAATCGATTAAAATCGATTTTCAAATCGAATCGAATCGATTAAAATCGATTTTCAAATCGAATCGAATCGAATCGAATCGATTAAAATCGATTTTCAAATCGAATCGAATCGATTAAAATCGATTTTCAAATCGAATCGAATCGATTAAAATCGATTTTCAAATCGAATCGAATCGAATCGAATCGATTAAAATCGATTTTCAAATCGAATCGAATCGAATCGAATCGATTAAAATCGATTCCTTCGCGAAATCGAATCGATTCAAATCGATTTGCCCGTTCAACAAATCGAATCAAAATTGATCGATTTTTGAATCGATACGACACACTAACGGAGAATCTCGAAAATTGTAGACCTCTGCAAGCTTCACGACGTAAAAACCCACAAAAATTGAACAAATCGGCAGATTTTCGTCAATTTTTCGACTTCTATCGTTTTTTTTTTTGATCAATTTAATTGATTTTTTCCAATCCAATTTCGAAATGCACACGGAGTTCAGCAAAAATATTATAAATATTGATTGCTTTTCTTTTATCTGAGGCCAAAATATCATTTCTTTTTTAATTTTTTGCTGTAAATTCATATAATTATGCGTTTCCGTTGTCAAAATTGTGGTTTTTCTTGTTTTCTTTTCCAAGAAGCAAATTGAATTTTTTGATTTCTTTTTGTTTTGCGACTGAATGAATATGCTAAAATATAAATTAAATCGTTTAAATTTCTTTAAGCTCGTTATTTATTTTAAAATTTGAGTATTTATTCGGATATCATTTTGAGATTTTTCTCAATTTTTTTTCATTCGAATGATCATAAATTTAATCAAAATCTCAGAAATTATCCGAAGGGTTTCATCAGGTTTTGTATAGTTTTAGAGACCCCAATCCCGAAGAAATGCTTAAAATTCGAAATAAAGGTCGGAGCGCAATTAGCAGCGTTTAGTAGTGCATTTTCCAGTGTAAAAACTGGTTAAGCTCAGCGAAAAACCAAGAGAGCACGCGAATAACTTTATTATTATCCTAATTTTAAGCAAAAAATGATAAAAATGTTTAGAAATCCGCGAAAAAATTATTAAAAATCGATAGTTATCAATAAGCCGTCGTGTTGAAGAGTTTCAAGGCGCAGATTTTATAAAAATTCATATTTTTGGCAGTTTTCATCGATATTTTGCGCAATTTGTCCGGGCGCCGCTGCGGTTTTTTTCTTCATTAATGCCGCGCTCAAAGTTGATTTCCAGGAGAAATTTCCTGGAAAAACGCTGTCCAAAGCTGCCATTTTTTTCCAGATTTTCCGGAAACTGTCGCAACGAGTGTTACCGTAGTTTGCATCTTCCATTCGAGACCACCGACCGTCGCACGATTTACGGCGCTTTTTTAACGAAATTTTTTCAAGTTTTTAAACTTTTTTTCGCTATATTCGGCTATTTTTTCTAAATATTTCTCCTCAAATAATGAATTCTGACGGAGAAATCGTTGAAGATCTCGAAAACATTCGTGAGTAGATTGTAAATCAGTCTCAGTCTTTCCGGAAAATCTGGAAAAAAATGGCAGCGTTGGACAACGTTTTTCCAGAAAGAATTTCTCGAAAAATTTTTCTTGTTGATTTTTCGGAAATTTTTCGAGACATTTTTCGAAAAATTCTCGAGAAATCAACAAGAAACATTTCTCGAGAATTTTTCGGAAATTTTTCGATAATTTATCTGAAAAATTTCTCGAAAAATTGCTCGAAATGCTTTCGAAAGGAAACGCTGATTGCAATACGGGTAGAAATGGGCGGGAGTGCACAACTTCATGTCAGATCGGAAGCCGTAAAGTAATCGTTCCGTTTTCTCGATTTCGACCTTATTTCAATTCGGTGTCGCTTGATAACTCTCATCGGAAGATCGCCGATGTCTCAAATTTGCGGTTCTTTCCAAGCCGTATCGTTCGTTTTGCAAAAAATAATGCGCGAGCCCTCCGCGGGGGCTCAGGTGGTCCGGAGTGCAGGCTTCAAAATGCACTATTTCTGAAAATCCGGCCTGTTAACAGCAGCTCTCAATGCAATTATAACAGCAATGAAAAGTGTAGCCCTCCACTCCCCCCCCCCCAAGGTTTGTGCTTCTCCTGTTGCTCCTCCAGCAGTTCGTACTCTTCATCACTATTAGTGTCTTCTCCCGTGTGCTCATCGTTCCCCGCCGTCGTCCAACATATCGTAGTCAGTGTGTTGGCCAGTGTAAAATGAATAGATAGGACAGAAGACAGAAAGCGAGAGAGAGAGAGAGAGAAGCTTTTCTTTCTTCTATTTTACCCCCCCCCCCCTCCGGTCTCTCTCATCGGTTTTTCCCTCGCTCAATTGAGTTCTGAAGAGTAAATGGCTCACTACTCACTTGATTATCTTCTCACCTCCCGCCCATTTTGTTTTAAGATCAATCGATTTCAAAAAGTTCAATCATCTGATCCCCTGAATCTTGTTCCTAGTCTTAGAAGCGTACCTCTAATAGAAGGCACCATCATTACCATTACAATGCCCTTCTTCTTCTTCTTGTAGATCAGCGAGTTCAGTTCTTATCAGCAATAGCTCTTCAGCAGTGGTGAATTCTGAGGATTCCAAACTCGTCTCGACCACAGATGATCTCGCCGTTGCCTTCTGACGGCGTTGACTTTTTGAATTTTGTTTCTTTTTTTCCGAATTCGTCTCTTTTGGCTGAGTCCAAAGTTGGTGCAAACTATAATATTAGGTTGATGGAAAAGTTATTGCGTTTTTTAACCTTCAACTTTAAATGACCATAACTTTTTTTAAAATCAAATTTATTAATCGAAATAAAAACCATTAGAATCAATACATTTTTGCCAACGAATAACAAGTTTTCTTATGCCGGTAGCGTAAAAGTCCGGGTCTCTCTGGAAGAAATACAAACACTGATTCTCGGCGTACTGTTTAGCGTTTCTAGCGACTACAGTAATCTGCCTGCACATCAAAGCTTTCGAACGGATTCCTCTGTATTTTCTTGTGAATAATATTCAAGAAAACAGTAGCAGTGTTTTGCCGAAGTGCGATTCCACTTTACACGCCGCTGCTCCCGTCCGTGTTCGTAGTCTGCACGCAGTGACAAATGACAGGCTCCGCCCACTTTTGTAGATTTGACACGTGGAAGTGCAAAAGCTTCACGCACATTTGACTTCCATCTTTGAAAAGAAGATAACAGCCAGATCAAGATTGTGCAAAATGGAAGCATTTCGTCAATTGTCCGAACGCCGGAATATTTCGGATTTCGGAATAACGGATTTCGGAAATTTGGAACCCCTGACTATACTGAAATTTCGGAATTTCCGACTTCGAAATGTCTAATTTCGGAATATTCCGGAATTTTCCGAATTCCGCTCCGCACATCTTTACAGTCAGCTGAAAAATACGTGTTTTTTCCTTATTTGCCAAAATCTGATACTCCAAAACTTCCAAATATTCTCAAAACTTTGGTCTAAAATCTTTTTTTCAGCTGACTCTTTCTAACGATTACAGCCTGGAATTTAAGCAATTCAAGAGCCATGAAAATTGAACAAAACGCCGTTGTAACAAGTATTTTTGAGATATTTTTGATACGGGCAGAGTCGGGGGGGGGGGGAGGGGCACGGGCTCTCCGCAAGATCCGCATGCTCCAAAATGGAAAGTATTCCTCTCCTCAAAAAAATCGGAAATTGTTGATCTTGAGGAGCTTTATAAGACGGAGACGGCTCCTAGCCCCGGCAGACAAAAAGAAATGAACAAAGTGTTTTTTCAGTGGAAAACTCTTTGCAACTGAATATGTAGAAGCTGAAATTCTCTGAAACTAGTTGTCTGAATGCTTCCTGTCTAAAACTACATTTTTCTAGTGAACCACTTTTCAGTGCAATCGTCGCGAAGACTGTTATAGCACAATGAAGTGAACTCTACCGAAATGAATGGATTACGGTGTACTCACTTTATTGAGCTATAGCGCTCTCGGCAATGTCTGCGGAAGCAAGTTGTCAATTCGAAAAATGCAGGTCTAGGCAAGAAGATTTCACAGAAAAAGTTTCAGAGCATTTCAGCTTCTACCAACTGACGTACCCAGCAATTTTCCACATAGACACCGCTTTATGTCTGGCGGCACGATGTTACAAATGAGATGGCTGTGATCTAATCTTTCCCAAATGTTTTCCAATCATTCATTCAATCAAAAAACCATTTGTGAATACTTTGATTGGCTTCGTGTTTGGCTCGCCTTTGACATAGTGATAATGGCAATGGGCAAGAGGAGGAAAGGGGGGGGGGTGTGGGAGACAGATGGGGCTGCTGCATCTTTTTTTAGTTACCACCCACGCAAAAATGATAAGGTGCTCTTTGTGGCTCAGTTTCAGACGAATTTTAAGCATTTACTGCACTCTTCGCAACTCAACTCAAAATCGCGTGGTGTGCAAGTGCGCCCTCTCGCTCTCACAATTAGTGGGGCGCATCTTTCATTCCGATTTGTAGCGTGTCTTTTCCATCTATTTTCCATATCGAAAATCTCAGGTACTCGTCGAAACTTGTCTCCTCTGGTTGCCTGTTGTCATTTGCTCTCGGCAAGCGAACCCGGGCGAATTGCCCAAGGCTAACGAGCGGCCTGCACCTGCCCTATTCTCCCATTTTCAGAGCGGTCTATCGCAAGCCTTATAGGCAAGTTTTCACCCCGCCCCCCTCATTTGCCATAGTGCCGCACAAATAATTAGGGTGCTGCCGACATCATCAGCAGCAAACGCGCTCTAATAACCAATCGAGTTTCGCCTCATCTGCAAAGCAGCAGAAGAACACGATGGCGACGCTTCTTCATCGATTCTGAAATCCACGACGTCTTCTTTCATTCCAAACGAAATAAGAGGAAGATGGTGCTCACTTCACGACTATTTTGCCTAATTGTCCATCCAGAACGTCTGCCGCATTCCCACACATATTGGTTTTTGTTTATATGAATTTGCTTTCCGCTATACTAATAATAAGGGGGAGGGGGGGATCAATTTCTCTATTGAAAACTCCCCCCCCCAAGGTCTAAAGTCACATTTTGGAAAGTTGGAGAAGAACTCCGTGAGTGAGCCGGCTTGTTATTGGGACCCCCCCCAACATCACCGATAATGGGTTAGCAGCCCAAGAGCTGTCAATGGGCAGGCTGCCCAAACGAATAGCTGTCTTTGGGCAAGTTGCCCAAATGAATAGCGTTCAATGAACCAGTTACCCAATCGAATAGTTGTCCTTGAGAAAGTTTCCCAAACAAATAGCTGTCCATGGGCAGGCTGTCCAAACAAATAGCTTCCTTTGGGCAAGTTGCCTAAACAAATAGCTGTCAATGGGCAGGCTGCCCAAACGAATAGCTGTCTTTGGGCAAGTTGCCCAAATGAATAGCGTTCAATGAACCAGTTACCCAATCGAATAGTTGTCCTTGAGAAAGTTTCCCAAACAAATAGCTGTCCATGGGCAGGCTGTCCAAACAAATAGCTTCCTTTGGGCAAGTTGCCTAAACAAATAGCTGCCTTTGGGCAAGTTGTCCAAACGAGTAGCTGCCTTTGGGCAAGTTGCCCAAACGAATATTGTTCAATGGACCAGTTACCCAATCGAATAGTTGTCCTTGAGAAAGTTTCCCAAACAAATAGCTGTCCATGGGCAGGTTGTCCAAACAAATAGCTGCCTTTGGGCAAGTTGCCTAAACAAATAGCTGCCTTTGGGCAAGTTGCCCAAATGAATAGCTGTGGATTTACTTCGCGAAAATTGCGAATTTTTCCGCAAACAACTTTTTAGCTTGGCGGGAACCGGCTGGAACCTTTAAGGAGGTGTCTTCTTCTGATGCAAGGACATCTATCATTCCGTCTCCTCGTTCATTCGCTATTTGTCCTCATGTCACTTTGTATACATGTAACTTTTTTTGACACCGAGGTGCTCTTGCTCTCCCACTCTGTCTCTCTCTCTCTCTCTGTCTCTGTTTTGGCCGCTGCTTTTGTCCCCTCTTGTCGGTTCTCGTTTATTTTTCTATAATGATTGTGAGGGGGCCTGCAGAGCGGCTGCAGTAGCCGAACAAACACAAAAATGAATGGCGCCATTAGTAATTCATCATTTTTTGTGGGAGAAGCCGCCCGTCTTCAGCGCCTTCACCCATTTTCAGGCAATTCCGGGTCTTTTGGACCGAGATAGATAACAGTGGAGAAGAAACAAAGAATTACACTATTCCTTGCTTTTTCTTTCATTTTCAGCGAGATTTATTGTACTTTTTGGGCTCTTAACCAGCTTGTTCGTGGCCTAAAATGTTTTAGCCGTTCAAAAAGCCTTATTATTGTCTTTTTCAGCCAAATATCTCGGTTATTGATAGAGATATCAAGAAGCAATCAACTAATGAAATATTTGTGATAACATTTTTCACATTTTCTCAGTTTACAGCTTTTCGAAATTCCTTCAAAGAGCCGAGATAAGCGGGCTGAAAATCTTGTTCGGCTTGTTAGAGAAGGCACCGCACTTAAAATCCATTTTTTTAGAAACTTTAAGAGGAAGAGAGCAGATATTGAAAAGGAGAAAGAAAGAGAGAGAGAGAATGAGAGTGCCAGAGAAACTAGAGCACGCTGGTTTCTCGTCTCCTCTCTCTCTCTCTCTCTCTCTCTCTCTCGCTCTCGCTCTCCACTCCAATCATATTCTTGCATGTTTTCGGCTTATTCTCCAAAATTCTTTGTACATCTTCTTCCATTTGCAATGTGCCCCGCCATCTTTCGTCTTTCCCCCCGCCCCCCCCCCCCACCCACTTCTGGCGCCTCTCAAAAGCTCACAAGTAGCGGTGGTGCTGTTGTGGGTGTGGGGGAGGTGCTCTCTTCCTCTTCCCCCCCCCCCGTCCATCTCTCGAAAAGCTACACAGTAGTAGTAGTAAGCGTGCGCGTTGAAAAAGAAACATCATTCCCACTTTTACGTCTTCTTCCCCTTCTCCACCCCGAAGCAGCACAACGTGTGGTGGCGTGGAACATGCGGCGACGGGCGGGGGCCGCGCTCTCACACCATCCCGCCCTCATTTTTCATATGATGACCACCAAGTGAAGAGCAGCGTCGCGTCGGCTCTTTGATCTCCGACTGTGCCGTTTTTCGATTTGCCTATTGATTCTGTGCGGCTTCTGCTGCATGACAGTGCCACTGTAGATGGAAGAGTTTGGCAAAAGTTAGGCCACCAATTGCGTGTTTCCCTTCCATTTTTCATTTCTATTCTTTTAATTTCTTGAATTCATAGTGGAGAGAAATTTGAATGAATATGAGCTCCCAGTCACATTTCAACAGAGTGGGGGGTGTGGGGGGGGGCGATACTGGTGTTCTAGACTGTATCGAAAGCTTTCAGTGTTCATGTTCAGCAGAGTATTATTTCAGAAAGCCGTTGGTTTTCGTTAAATCTCGAATTCCCCTGCGAAATAGTGTTCGCGTGGGTGACAGAGCACTGACAAGGGTTCAGACTTAAACTGGAAAATCAGTCTAACTGAAATGCAACTTATAGTTAGTTCCAGATAACAAATTGAGAATAAACGAAAAACTCAAGCTGAGTTTTTTTTTGAAATTCTGAATCCCTCATTTTTGATTATTTGATTGATGATTGATGACCCCGATTACAGCATGAAGAGGCTAGAGCAACAACCACTCCAGAGTGAGCCAGGCGCCTAGCGCTCGTGCGATTCGCGTTTGCTTCGGAACGCCAAATTGCCGAGACCTTGTCCTATGTATGTATGTACCGCTCTTTTGTCTTTATCGGTTTGCGTATGTCTTTAAGATTCTAATTCGTTCTGTCCCCCCCCCCCACCCTCCCCTTCAGTTAATTGGGAAATAACTTTGGTATTCCGCGGTGAAATTGTGCGAAACTCGCTAAAACGAAATTTCGCTTTAAAAATTTTCAGAGAATATCAAAAAGCCATCTAAGATTCTTCCTGACCTGGCAAGGCCCTTTAAGGTTTTTCCTGGGCTGGTAAAGGTTTTTAAGGCTCTGTCTGGTCTGATAAGGACCCTTAAGACTCCGGCTGGCGTGGTAAAGCCCTTTAAGACTCTCACTGGCTTTCTCAGCCCCTGTCTGGTTTGGTAAGGCTCTTTAAGAATCTATTTGGCCTGGATAGACCATTTAAGGCTTTGTCTGGCCTGGTAAGGCACTCTGAGGCCCTGTCTGGCCTGGTAAAGCCCTTTAAGGCTCTCTCGGGCCTGGTAAAGCACTCTGAGACTCTGTCTGGGATAGCAAAGCCCTTTAAGGCTCTCACTGGCCTGGTAATGCACTCTGAGACTCTGTCTGGCCTGGTAAAGCTCTTTAAGGCTCTGCCTAGTCTAATAAGGCCCTTTAAGACTCTGTCTGGCCTGGTAAAGCCTTTTAAGGCTCTGCCTGGTCTGGTAAAGCACTCTGAGACTCTGTCTGGCCTGATAAAGTCCTTTAAGGCTCTGGCTGGTCTAATAAGACCTTTTAAGACTCCGTCGGCCTGGTAATGCACTTTAAGGCTCTCACAGGCCTGGTAAGGCACTCTGAAACTCTGTCTGTCCTGGTAATGCACTTTAAGGCTCTCTAACTTTAAGGCTCCCTCTCTCTGCCCTGGTAAGGCCCTATAAAATTTTGTCTGGCCTTGTTAAGACCGTTTCATGACTTTGTCTTGTTGTAAGTTTACCGAAAACTGTAGAACACTGAAAACGGTGAACGCATTTGTGTTGTACCTGTCATCTATTATCCAAGCAGGTGAAGGACGCTTCTGAATCCTCGCAGTCTTTTTATGAAGAGCAACAAGAAGAGAAGTGGAAAGCAGAGTTGCTCATCGTGCTTAATCCGACAGGAAGCGCGTAGACGGCACTACTCTTCTTCTCTACTTCATTTCTTTTCTTCTTTTTTTTTTCAATTTTTTTTGTCTCTACTGCTACCTTAAAAATCTTCACGACTGACGTCAATTGGTGCACCGTCAGTTTCTCTTTTCACAAGGCAGCTGCCAGCTCAATTTGCAGAACGGATGTATCTTTTGGAAAGTTTTGACAGCGACCTCTATGCTCTGGCTCGGCATCACAGCCTTTCTATTATCATTCGGAAGCGCGGAATGCGGAATACGGAATACGGAATACGGAAGTTTCTGAATAAGGAGCAACTTGCTCTGCTCATTTCGCTCTTCGCATGGTGATATGAGACCCTAAATACTCTATTTACGTGGGCTTCCACCCTCCGCCGTTTTGGCGTTTATTTGCTCATCTGGGTCCAGCTCAGAATTCCCCGGGAATTGCTGTTTTATTCGCGATTTTGCTCCGTATTTACATACTTCTCGAGCCGCCTGACGCCCGGGCTCATCTGCTCCGTCTATAAAAGCCAATTTCAGACCTTTGTGAGCATTCTCAAAATTACGTGAAGCTTTTTATAGACTGGCAGACACCTCTAATTTAAGGTTAAATCTGTTGCAATGATTTTGGACGTTCTATCAGCGAAATATTCATTTCGATTCAGTTTCGTTTCATTCAGTTATGACGAATCCATCGTTTTAGGCCATTTTTCATACTTCGGAATTCCGTTTCCGGACCTATTCAAGTAGAGAAAGCGGAGCTCTTTTTTGACGGAAAAGTATTCTGAAATAGCTATTTTTGAATATTTTTACAAGCGAAAAGCCAAAAAATACTCGTTTAACCCGAAAAAATGAAAATAAAGGGCGGAATCCCGGATTCCGCATTCCGCATTCCGGATTCCGCGGTTTTTTTCATTCCGTCTTCCGGATTCCAGATTCCGTGAAAAAATATTTTTTCCGTTTTCCGGATTCCGCATTCCGTGAAATTTTTTTTCCGTTTCCCGCATTCCGGATTCCGCAATATATCGTTTTTATCAGAAAATGGCGGAATTCCGGATTCCGCCGTTTTTTTTCATTCCGTCTTCCGGATTCCAGATTCAGTGAAAAATTTTTTTTCCGTTTTCCGGATTCCAGATTCCGTGAAAAATATTTTTTTTCCGTTTTCCGCATTCCGGATTCCGCGATATGGCGTTTTTATCAAAGAAGGGCGGAATTCCGGATTCCGCCGTTTTTTTTCATTCCGTCTCTTTATGAGAGCCCGAAGACGCTTGGAGCATATTTTGAGCTGGGCGTGTTGCAGATAGCAAAGTGCTCTTGTTTTCGGGAAGCGTTTCCGACCAGCTGGTGGTGCAGCGTTGACCAAAGCTGGCACAATCTGCCTAAACATTTGACGCCTGGCCCTCCCCCTCTCCCCCATCTGTAACCCTCAGTTTTTATTTGAGATTCGTCTCTTTATTCGTGCGGAATTTCCATTAAATTACGTGTTTAGTCTTTGTTCTGTCTCTCCTGCTCCCGGAAGTCGCTGCAATTCTTTCTTCTTCTTCCACTCTTCCTGCCTGCAGGCCAACAGAAAGTCTTATGACCTACCTGTTGCTGTGTCTCACTTTGTAGTAGCAGCAGCAGCAGTGAAGAGCCTATCCTTTCCCCCCCCCCTCCGGATTCCTTGAGAGTGAGTGAGGAGCATCGGGCCTCCAATGTTCTGAAAATTCGAAAAAATTGCTCAGTCAACCATGCGCCTGCATCTCTCTTGTTGCTTGTTTGGCGCCATCCATGCATTTCACACATTCTACACACAAACACACACACACACACACACACACACACACACACTTTTCAGCAAATCGCAATTCTCTTACTTCGTCGATGTTCGATCTTGACCTATTAGAACCACAGAGAGGCCAGCCAAACACCATTAGCCTTCAATAATCTGGGCTAAAGTTTACTTTCACCCCCCATGCCCGTATGATATTTCCCCCCACCTGTAGGGTTGGAAATCTACCCCCCCCCTCTACATCTGAACTTATGGGGGACTGATCTGAACTCAGGGGGACTGATCTGAACTTATGGGGGGGGGTTCCTTGGGGGGCCCTTCCCCACTTTGGGGGGGGGGTGATACTGTAGTGGGGGGTGATTCCATACGTATACCAATAATATGTGATTGAATGCTGGAATTCCAGAAAAATAAATAATAAAACCTATTTATTACCCACCCGCGAAAACGTGAGCCTTCGTTTAAAGGCGCAACGAATTAACTGTTTGGGTCTCGTTAGGGGATAGCGCGGTAAATAGCGTTAAATAGCGGAACGCGCTATCACCTAACGGAACCCAAACAGTTAATTCGTTGCGCCTTTAAACGAAGGCTCACGTCCTCGCGGATGGATAATATAAACATGCGATTAGTGAGTAGTATCGATTTTGGAATTGATCGATTGAATCGAATTGGATCGACAATTTTTGAATCGATTCAATCGATTCAACTTGATTCGAATTGCGATTGAATCAAATCGAATCGAATCAATTCGATTGTTGCCATATTTTTCGACTCATAATCAGCAGAAATTATGCGAATGCGCTCTACCGAACAATGCCTTCGGCGGTGGCTTAAAATCGTGCAATCTGAATGAAAGCGATAAAAATTATGATTTCAAACCGCCGCCAAAAGTATTGATCGGTGGAGCGCATTTGCACTATTTTTGTTGATTCGATAAAATCGAATCAACAAAAACGAATTGAATCGATTCGCTTCCGTTCTTACAGACCCGGGAAGGTCACGGGCGGGAGATTCACTTTCTTGTGTCGGCCTGAATTGCAAGTATGCTCCAATGCAGACCGGCTGATATTTGTGTTACTTTGTGTCTGAAAAACACAATTTTTCTTCCTGACAAAATCCAAAATTTTCAATTTCTTCTCAAATTTTCTTCTCAAAGACAAAATTCACCCCGCAATTCACCCGCTTTGCCCAGGTTTCACCCCGGGTGAACTTTGCGGCTAACTACTTCTGTCCAAGCACCTTTTTCTCTCTGTATACCAGAGAAGGGCGGAATTCCGGATTCCTAATTCCGCCGTTTTTTCATTCCGTTTTCGGGATTCCAGATTCCGTGAAAAATTTTTTTTTCCGTTTTCCGGTTTCCGGATTCCGAGTTCCCAAAATCCAATTCCGCCCAACTATTATTTTTAATACTTTATTCCCAATTCCCTCATTAATGGTTAAAATTCCGTTTTCCGCATTCCGCATTCCGGATTCCGCCGTTTTTTCATTCCGTCTTCCGGATTCCAGATTCCGTGAAAAGAAAGTATCCCCCAGGCTGCTCTAATATTACAGATGTCTTCATTATTGCTCACAGATCGGTCCGCACTAAAGAGATGGACGAACCGACGTACAGAAAGAGACGGAGAAAAAAAAAAGAAAAAAAAAGGGGGAGGGGGGGGGGAGTGGGGAGGGGATAAGGAAGAATGGACACTTAGAAGGACCAATTACTATTTTATGAGCCGCCCATCTCTTCGCTCCATTTCGCCTCATTTTCCCCGCGGATTTTCCTGTTTTTGTTCTCCCTCTAAGAATGTTTGATTTTATGCAAAGATTTCCGGAAGATGGAAGAGGAAACATTTGGAAAAGTTAGGCCATTATTTATGATTTTAATTTTCGAGAATTTCTGCGAAAATTCATATTGATTGACTCGTCTGAAATTTTTATTTCCGTATTTTTTGCTCTTCTTTTCTCCATGCCTATTCCATTCTCAAGGTCGGTTTGTCGAGATGTCCTCCTGATTTTTGTTTCTATTCTTCACCGCGACTCTGTTCCGCTCAAGTTCCACTTTTCCGCTTCTTTTATTTCATTTTAGCGTTTAAATCAAATTTCGTGCGCTGAATGTATGCTTTGTGCAAAGAAGACGACGAAGAAGTGCAGGCTGCTTCCCTCCCCCCCCCCCCCACACTCTCCTCCGTATCCTCTTGTTGTGTACCATACTTCTTTCGGGGGGGGGGGGGAACAATTATCAAAAATTCAGTGTTCGGCTCCTGAGAGACTGCAATAATGGAAATCTTTTCCCCTACTTGATTGAAATGGGTTTGAGTGGTTTGGGCAGCTTGCCATTGGGCAGGTGCTGGCCAGAAGTGGCACCGAAATTATGCGGAAAGTGGCAGCATGGGCTCTTTAGTCTGTGGCCAAATTTTAGGGCAGCTTGCACCTTCTTTAGGCAGGCTGCCGACTGCCAACGGCAGCGTTGTCTAAAGCAGGTGCAGGGTGCACAATCGCTGGCCACTTGACCCATGAGAGAAGTGAGTTCTGAAATTGTGATTTGGTACCTTAGACGGCAATCTGATGAACTGTATTAAATTGTATTTTCGGTTGCAAATTTGAAAACCGCACTGGGCAGGACCGGGCAGAGTTAGGACCAGAGGGAAGGGCGGAATTGGATTTTGTGAACTCGGAATCCGGAAAACGGAAAGCGGAAGAAAACTTTTTCATGGAATCTGGAATCCGGAAGACGAAATGAAAAAAATGGCGGAATCCGGAATTCCGCCCTTCTCTGGTTAGGACCCTGCCCAGGCCCAAATTTCTCAGTTTCTCAGGCCCACATTTTTTCAGTTTTCATAATGAATTGATGAATAGCATGAAGTGTTGAAACTCCTCCCACGTAACAAAGGATTGGGGGGGGGGAGGCCAGTGGACCTCTTTTATTAGAGGATTCCCGAAAAAACCAAGTGTTTTTGCAAGGGGCCATCAATTCTTTGCTAATTCTTAGATGAGGTCCGCCCATCCTGCCACTCCTCCTTCCCCAAACCCCCTCTCTCATTTCTCCTTTTCTTCAGTTAATTATTTCATTTATATTCCCGCAGACACTCGATTTCCTTCTTCCTTTTGCATATTCATATTGTTTTCCAAAGACCCGCAAGCTGTTGGTCTTCGGAATTTGTATTTCAAAGGTTCAACAAGCGGAACTCCGTCTTCCGTCTGCCGTATTCCGTATTCCGCCGAAGTGGGGAGAGGGAGACTCTTCCGAACTCATTTATTCCGTGTAGCGCATCCTATTCAGTGTAGTTCTGCTTGATAAGTCAGAAACTCTGTAATCCAGATATTGCGAGTCATCGATTAAGCGCACTCTGATAATTGAAATTTTTGCGGAATTCCGTCTTCCGCATTCCGTATTCCGTATTCCGGCTGAATTGGAGGAGGGGGATTCTTCTGAACTCCGTATTCCGTGTACCTCATCCTATTCTGTGTAGCTCTGCTTGATAAGTCAGAAACACCGTAATCCAATGATTCGCAAACCATCGATTAAGCGCGCTGCGATAATTGAAATTACCGCGGAATTCCGTCTTCCGTTTTCCGTATTCCGTATTCCGCCGAAGTGGGGGGAGGGAGATTCTTCTGAACTCCGTATTCCGTGTACCGCATCCTATTCTACGTAGTTCTGCTTGATAAGTCAGAAACTCTGTAATCCAGAAATTGCGAGTCATCGATTAAGCGCGCTGCGATAATTGAAATTTTCGCGGAATTCCGTCTTCCGCATTCCGTATTCCGTATTCCGCGGAATTCAGTTTTCCGTTTTCCGTATTCTGTATTCCACGGAATTCCGTTTTCCGTCTTCCGTATTCCGTATTCCGGCGGAATTGAAGGAGGAGGATTCTTCTGAACTCCGTATTCCGCGTACCGCATTCTATTCTACGTAGCTCTGCCTGATAAGTCAGAAACACCGTAATCCAATGATTTGCAAACCATCGATTAAGCCCGCTGCTATAATTGAAATTGCCGCGGAATTCCTCTCTCATCATTTCTTTTTCAATTCAGCCAGACGCCTTCATTACAACATTTCCACTTTTGCTCTAAATGCCGTTTTTTAGTAACCCATTAACGCCAGTAGTCATCGCCATTCCATTTGAACCCGCCTCCCCGCCTCCCCCCACACCAGACCGCATACACACAAAGACTCTCGCCTTCTCCTGTTTTCTGGTTCTGGTACCCACAACGCAGCCGTCCAGCTCTTCATTTTTTCTCTCTTTTAATTTATTCGTTCTGTTTTTTTCCCAGTCTCCTTTCATTTTCCCAATTTTCCTTTCAGCCACCCTTCGCATTATTTCCGTTTTCCTCATTCTTGCCGACGCCCGCCCCACCCCCCCCCCCCACTTCCGTTCCTCCCGGAATAGTTCAAAACGGCTGATATTGCCGATTGCCTAAAAGAAAAGAAATGCACCACCAATTTTCAGAGAAAACCGCTTTCAAATGTGGGGAAAAATAACCTCTCATATAGGAGTGTGGCTCGGATTGGAGGAGACGGAACGGCCGATGAGAGCGTCTTGCTCTTTGTCCATGATACACCATCCACAGCTCACTGCAGTCAGGAATTCCAAGTCTTCCGAGAATTTGCACAGGGTGAGTCGAGTACTCTCAGCTTTGATTCTCGCAAAACTCAAGTTCTCTGATCGGGTTTAATGCGCTCTATTGACTATTATACAATACAGTATTTTTCACGATTTTCTCAAATTTTGCATTTTTTCCAAAACTATCTATATTAACGAGCTGCAACTCACTGAATACGTTACTCCGGCCAGTTTTAACACTGTCAAAACATTTTGGAACGATTGGAACAGTGCCAGCAAAGTTATTCAAAAAAAAAAGCCCGCGCGCATTCTTTATGGCCAGTACTGTACATAGCCAACCCAGCACTTCCAGCTCGTTTATTTCAGTTCGTGAAAGAGATTTCAGAAAGTTGTCAACTAATGAATAATAGAGAATAAAATTTTAAATATTTTACCAGTTAATCACTTTTTGATATCTCTATCAAGAACAAAGATATCGCACATAAAAGTTAGCTTTTGCAATGGGTGTCTTTGACAAAGTGTAAAAACGTTAGTAGTAGCTGAAATGTTCTGAAAAATTGCAGAAGCAATCTTCCTGCTTAGACCTACATTTTTGTAGTTGACATCATTTTGGTAGGATCCTTACTAAGACCGCTATAAAGGAAATGAGGTGATCACCTCCGACAGGGTGTCCTCACTTCATTGGAGGGCTTGGTGGAGATTCTGGAGAAATTATGGCTTTTTACGGTTTGAATTTAAAATAATATTAAATTCGGAAGGGGTTTTAACTGAAAAATCCGGTTTTGTATAGCTTATTGCGCAATAATGCCAATAAGTGTGCCCTTCAAAAATTTTTTTGAAAAATCAGCTATTTCTATAGTTTTCAATCTGAAAAATGTTAAGAATCTAAAAAGAAAACTGATTTTTCCCCCTCCGTGTCAACTTCATCGCCAATTAGCAATTCTAGATCAGCACGATGTCCCCGCAGCGGATCCAAGACGTTGAAGGCTCGCCGAGCACTCGCAAGGTCAGTTGGGGTTGGTCACGCCACTTCCGGCGCCATCCTTCCTGCCGTCGCCGTCCGTTTGGTTCACTAAAAAGAGCCCTCTCCATTTTCAGAGCTCTTCAATTTTCACATTACGCCGGAGTCGGAATAAGGAGAAGAAGTACAAGAATAACGGTGAGGAGGTCGTTTCTGGCCGCATAATTTCAGCCAATTTCTTTCTCGACTGGCGCGTGGGAGGGCATTATCTAAACATGAGGAAACTATAAATTTCAGCGCCTTGCCGCTATTAGTGATGTGTTTCATTTTTAAGAATCAATTCATAGAAATTTATTGATTTTTTAAGAGCTAGCAATGTTTTCGAGCATCTTCTCTTTCAAAGGTTCGTTTAATTGATTTCAGCTGTCTCGAGAACTCTTAATAAAAGAGCACCCCTCACAAAGTTTAGTCGCTAACAGATGTGCATCCCTTTAACTACAGTAATCCTACAGTAAGCCAGAATCGAGCTATTGCAACAGAGTAGGGCGGAATTGGATTTTGGGAACTCGGAATCCGGAATCCGGAAAACGGAAAAAAATTTTTCACGAAATCTGGAAAACGGAAAACGGAAAAAATGTTTTTTCACGGAATCTGGAAAACGGAAAACGGAAAAAATGTTTTTTCACGGAATCTGGAAAACGGAAAACGGAAAAAATGTTTTTTCACGGAATCTGGAAAACGGAAAACGGAAAAAATGTTTTTTCACGGAATCTGGGAAACGGAAAACGGAAAAAATTTTTTTTCACGGAATCCGGAATCCGGAAAACGGAAAAAATGTTTTTTCACGGAATCTGGGAAACGGAAAACGGAAAAAAATTTTTTTTCACGGAATCCGGAATCCGGAAAACGGAAAAAAATTTTTCACGAAATCTGGAAAACGGAAAACGGAAAAAATTTTTTTTCACGGAATCCGGAATCCGGAAAACGGAAAAAAATTTTTCACGAAATCTGGAAAACGGAAAACGGAAAACGGAAAAAATGTTTTTTCACGGAATCTGGAAAACGGAAAACGGAAAAAATTTTTTTTCACGGAATCCGGAATCCGGAAAACGGAAAAAATTTTTTTTCACGGAATCCGGAATCCGGAAAACGGAAAAAATTTTTTTTCACGGAATCCGGAATCCGGAAAACGGAAAAAATTTTTTCACGAAATCTGGAAAACGGAAAACGGAAAAAAATTTTTTTCACGGAATCTGGAAAACGGAAAATAAATTTTTTTCACGGAATCCGGAAAACGGAAAACGGAAAATAAATTTTTTTCACGGAATCTGGAATCCGGAAAACGGAATGAAAAAAAACGGCGGAATCCGGAATGCGGAATGCGGAATCCGGAATTCCGCCCTTCTCTGCATTGCAATCAGCCAAATCTATGTCTCATTGCAGACGTTTGCCCCCAATTTTTCAAAATTTTGCAGCCAATTTCAGAGGTGTAACGTTTCCAATTTTCAGCATCAAAAAAATAGGAAGGAGTGCTCTTCTATTTCGAGATTTTCCTTTGATGCTCCTTTTTTCCAATTGGCAGACGGAAAAAATCGGCAAGGCTCGCAAAGACTTTAAGAAAGAGCGTTGAGAGTCTGCTGGGTGTCTCAATCGACATGGCCGCGGTGATGGTGGCCGAATTTTCCACCGATCTTCCAAATTTTCTAGAGTAGTACAGTAGAGCGCCATAAACTAGCTTCTTATTCTTTTACACTTCCGCCTCGCATCTGCCTACCGTAATAGAGCCATTTTTTAAGTAAATCATCTGAAAACTTGGAAACCTCAATAAAACACTATAAAAATCAGTCTAAACGGTTTGATGTGCAGGCGCGTTACGGTAGTCAAAAGCGACGCAGTGCAGCCAGTCGCGAATCATCTTTTGTAGTTTGCACCAACTTTTATTCATCTCCATCTCTACTCGTTAAACGCCGCTTTTCGCTTGATGGAATGTGCAAAAGAGGGGCGTGGCCATTCTGCAAATTGTCGTAGAATGTGATGTTTGCATACACAGCACTGCACCTGGTTTTCAACCGATATTTAACCGATTTAACCGAAAAGCATTTTTGAGCATTTTCGAGCGTTTCAGAGATATTCTGAGAGTTTTAGATAATTTTTGACAATTTCAATTTTCATTTTTTCGGGATAAACGAGTATTTTTTGGCTTTTCGCTTGTAAAAATATTCAAAAATTGCTATTTCAGAATACTTTTCCGTCAAAAAAGAGCTCCGCCTTCTCTGCTTGATTAGTTCTCTTTTTTAAACGATTTTTCCTTTTTTTCAGGTTGAAAAATGATCGAGAAATGATTATTTGATATTAAAAGTTAAAAAAAAACGCTGCAAATGATTTAAAATTCGACGGCGGACCTGTGCAAACGGCTGTGCAAACACTTTGCGTCCCAGGCGCCTCATTTTACGACAATTGTTCTTCAATGCGTGTCTTTTGTATTTGCAAAGTGAATAGAGAATTGAGAAAAGACGGCTGCTCAGAGATATCCTTTTTCTGATTATATTACTGAAAGTGTAAGATGGCTAAATGCGCTCTAATGCAAATCTCCGATTTGAACGCGAATTTTCGCCGGGATTCAGAAGCGCCTTAAGAAATTGAGCTGAGGGGTCTGAGAAGTTGGAAATGCACTATGAATGCAGAGCATTCTGACTGAGCATTTTTCGAAAATCGGTTTTCGTTTCAGGCACCACCAAGTCCACCCGCTCAAAACCTGATACCACATCTGAGATGACGCAGTCCTGGCATTCGAATCAAGTGAACGGGACATCATCCGGATCAGGAAGCGGCAGCACTCCGGAGCATCATAATAAGAATATTTTCAGCTTTTTAAGGTAAATGTTTGACGGATTTCGTTTCTGAATTCGGAGACATGGCTATTCTGCAAATTGTCGTAGAATGTGATGCTTGCACACAATGCACCGCCTCGAGTTTCAAATCGATTTTTCAAAGTTTTCTATTCATTTCTTTAGGTTTTTTTGCTCTTTTTTGGGTTTTGGCTTGTAAAAACATTCAAAAATAGTTATTTCAGAATACTTTCCCATTAAAAAAGTGCTCCGCCTCTCTGCTTTTCTGAAAATTGTCTTTTTTTAAAAAAAAAAGCAAAGAAATGACAATTTAAGAAAAAATATGACAAAATAACGCTGAAAATTTATTTGAAATTCGGCGTCGTGCCTGTGCAAACTTTTGTGCAAACACATTGCGTCCCAGGCGTCTCACCTCACGGCAAATGCTTTTCTCTGCGTTTCCGATTGTAATAAGAAAACTGTGAGATGACTAAACGCGCTCCAATGCAAAACTTTATTAAATTCTCCGAAATTATGAAAAATTATAAGAAATTTACCAAAAAAATCGAAAATTGCATTAAAAACTCTGAAACCATGATGATTTTTGTGCGAAATTTTATGTTTTTCGTCTGAAACAAAACAAAAAAATACAAAATTGACTGAATAAATGTTATTGTGAAATGTTAACCAAAAATCAGAGAAGGGCGGAATTCCGGATTCCGTGAAAAAAGTTTTTTTTTCCGTTTTCCTGACTCCGTGAAAATTTTTTTTCCGTTTTCTTATTTCCGGATTCCGTGAAAAATTTATTTTTCCGTTTTCCATTTTCCGGATTCCGAGTTTCCAAGATCCAATTCCGCCCAACTATGAGTTTTGATACTTTATTCCCAATTGTTGTGAAAATTATACTTTTTTGAACTCCCGCAAAAATTTTTGCAAACAGAGCGCATTTACATCATTTTATTCCCTCATTAATGATTAAAATTCCGTTTTCCGCATTCCGCATTCCGGATTCCGCCGTTTTTTACATTCCGCATTCCGTTTTCCAGATTCCGTGAAAAAACTTATTTCCGTATTTCGGATTCCAGATTCCGTGAAAATTTTTTTTTCCGTTTTCCGGATTCCAGATTCCGTGAAAAAAATGTTTTTCCGTTTTCCGGATTCCAGATTCCGTGAAAAAAAATGTTTTTCCGTTTTCCGGATTCCGGATTCCGAGTTCCCAAAATCCAATTCCGCCCTACTCTGCCAAAAATTGAAGAAATTAGGCGTGGATGAGTTTCGGAACTTCAGAAGCGCCGGCCCCCGTTTTTCAATGAGTACAGTAGAGCGTGGTGTCATTTCCCTTAATATATAGGTCAGAATGCTTTTTTTTCCAGCCGCCAATCCCGGTCGCGATCCAATAACCCAAACGAAATCTTGTCGACGGTCACTCAAAAGACGATGACATCAATGCCACCGCCGCCGCCGTCTAGCTGCACCGTAGCGGATTTCACGCATCTCAGAAGACGTCGTCCACGATCGGCGCATTATGATCCGAATACTATCACTCTGCCAGCGAAGGAAGACGTCACTCCGCAAGATGTGAATGATTTGTATCGACGAATTGACAAACTGGGCGAAGGATCGTATGCGACGGTCTACAAGTGTGAATCCATGTGAGTTATTCTGAAACACTAAAAACCGAACTCTGCGAATTTGCAGACTTGACGGCTCAATAGTGGCTCTGAAAGAGATCAAGCTGCAATTCCAAGAGGGTCTGCCATTCACAGCGATTCGGGAAGCGTCTCTCCTGAGAAATCTGCGGCACGCGAACATCGTCTCGCTGCACGACATCTTCTATCAACACCATCAGCTGACATTTGTCTTCGAGTACATGAAAATGGATCTGAGCAAGTATCTTGAGCAAAATGTGTACGGATTGGATAGTATCGACATCAAGCTGCTCCTCTTCCAGCTGCTTCGCGGCCTCGACTTTTGCCACAGAAAGAAGATTCTTCATCGGTGAGCCGTGTGAAATTGCAGAATGTTGAGTGATGGTGGCTTCATTGGTGTGGAGCAGTTTGTTGTTTCGAAAGCATTTCGAGAATTTTTTCCGAAAAATTCTCGAAAAATTTCCGAAAAATCAACGAGAACAATTTCTCGA
This sequence comes from Caenorhabditis inopinata, assembly GCA_003052745.1. Taxonomy (NCBI): domain Eukaryota; kingdom Metazoa; phylum Nematoda; class Chromadorea; order Rhabditida; family Rhabditidae; genus Caenorhabditis; species Caenorhabditis inopinata. The sequence continues at coordinate 12,895,477 of AP018151.1, read as the reverse complement.
AAATGTTTCGGAAATTTTTCGAAAAACGCATTTTTCGAGAAATCATTTTTCGAAACGACACACCGTTGTGGAGGACTAATATATTGGAAATTTATTTTGCCCATTGAGGGGAGGGAGGGGGTTTTCAAAATAACCTCTAATCAAAGGGCATCTAGTTTTTTCTATAAGAACCCTTCTAAATAGAAGGGCGTGTCACTTATATTATAAAATGAGCCTACGTTGATTGAGCATAACAATGTGATTAACTATGGTACATGTGATCACCAGAGAAGGGCGGAATTCCAGATTACGGATTCCGCCGTTTTTTTCATTCCGTTTTCCGTATTCCAGATTCTGTGAAAAATTTTTTTTTCCGTTTTCCGTTTTCCGGATTCCGTGAAAAAATTTTTTTCCGTTTTCCGTTTTCCGGATTCCGAAATCCCAAAATCCAATTCCGCCCTACTCTGGTGATCACATTGGCATGGTGTCTGACACACTGGCTGCCCATGGACCATGCGTCTGTGCTCTGCAAAATGAAAATATCTGAAATGTAGACACCTCAAACTGCTCGATACAATCGGTCTGAGGTATTGCGTGAGGTACTGTGCAAACTCCGCAGTATTCTGTCGGCCTAAATATAATAAAAGCGAAAGTATGTGTTATTTCAGCGATTTGAAACCACAAAATCTGCTGCTTGACGAGGATGGTGTGCTGAAACTCGCCGATTTCGGTCTAGCAAGAGCTAAATCAGTTCCCAGTCGGACATATTCGCATGAAGTCGTCACCTTATGGTATCGGCCGCCTGACGTACTCATGGGCAGCACTGATTATTCAACGTCGCTGGATATGTGGTAGGTACTTTTCCAAATCGTTGACGAATGTGAGACATTCGGGAAGTTTCGTAAGATATTGGGCAAAAGGTGTATACACACTATGCGCCAGATCTTACGACAATTCACAGAAATCTTTATCTATCCTTGCATGGAATGTTAGTCAGTGTTTAGTCCGAAATTCTAAATTTTTTCCAGGGGAGTTGGCTGTATATTTGCTGAAATCTGTACAGGAACCGCCCTATTCCCAGGATCCAAAGAGTCGCACTATCCCGGCACAAAAGATCAATTGGACATGATTTTCAGTATTCGGGGAGTTCCAGACGAGAAGAAATGGCCCGAGGTGAGTGTATTCTAGTCACAATTCCTCCCGAATTTGAAGGATACTCAAGATACATCAATGGAGCACACTTGCTCAACGCCCTCTTGTATTGTAGGCACGTTTTTCAGGTGAAAAGCCTTCCAGCCTACAATCCCGAGCTATTTCCAAGGTACCGCGAGTTGTCGTTCATTGCGGTGAATCCAATGTTCACCAAGATTCTGAAAACTGGGCAAGAGCTGCTTGGCATGCTCTTACAGGTGAGCTCATTTCCTTTCAGTCTCAACATTTGTGAATCTAATCGAATCGTTTTCAGCTCCGCCCCGAGAGCCGTGTATCAGCAGCGAGTGCAATGCTTCACCCCTATTTTGCGTCTTTCCCTCGCGACATTCACTTATTGGCACCGAATCAATCAATTTTCCGGCTGAAAGAGCTGAGAGATCTGCGATCAATATGACCAAAAGCCACCATGTAACACTCACATTTCCATCTCCGCATCCAACATATTTCTTATTTTAAAAGTGTTTGATTTTCAAGGAAACATCACGGGTTTCAGCTAATAAATTGTCTTAAATTGTTTATTAAGTGAAAGGGTCATGTCTTCAAGATTTGTAGGAGGAAAGAAGTAATTATTAGGCAGGAATATGGCTTCTAGAATCGAAATTGCACTTTGAGACTACTGGAATTCGAGAAATCTGCTCTCTTCTGAAGAATACATTGCATTGGACTTGCTAAGCACGAGTTCCAGGGCATGGGTAGCATTGCTGAAACAAAAAAAAATAGATTTGAAAGCCAGAAAAAGGTGAAAATCGCTCTTATTGGGTTGAAGAATAAGTTCGTAGAGTTTTTATATTATCTTTTGTTTCACAACAATTTTCTTGTTGATTGGCAAAGTGTATATATATTTATCTGATAGCGCTTTTTCTGCTCTACAAGACAGTGTTTTTAGTTTGTTCTGAGAATTTGATTTTTCATCATTTTTCAGGCTTAGAAATGAACTATCCAGGAGGCAAAAATCTTCACTTTTCATCGAAAGCAAAAAGCAGCCGAAGCCGCTCGGGAAATATGCAGTGTGTATGGAGAAGGTGTCTTATGTGGTTATTCATGATGCATTTTTATGCAAAAAATGCCACTTTAATCTTATTCACGATACCATTTTGATTGAAAAAAATGCATTTTAGTTCAGTGCTATGTTCAGTTAAAATGCAAGGTGGTGTCGGATACCGTCACCGAGAAAGTCTGTGTGCCTTTAATGTGTCGATTTACGAGACCCTTCATTTTTTTGAAGAAGAACTCCTATTGTGCGAAAAATTCACATTTTCGGAAAAAATTTAAATTCATTTGATGAAAATAATATTTTACAGCCAAAAATGAACGATGAGAAGGCGAAAAAGCGTAAAATTACTATGGCAATGGTGAGAAAATAGTAAAATTATTTATTTGAAAGCTACAAATAAATTAAAGGCGCATAGACTTTCTCGGTGACGATATCCGACACCACCTTGCATTTTAACTGAACATAGCACTGAACTAAGATGCATTTTTTTCAATTAAAATGGTATTGTGAATAAGATTAAAGTGGAATTTTTAAAAATGCATCATGAATATCTCCATTAGGCGTGTCTACTGCACAAAAATGGTTCGCGAAGTTTAGAAATGGCGACTTTAATCTTTAAGACACGCCTCGAAGCGGACGACCTGCAGAATTAGATGAAGAGCATCTGAAGGCACTAATGAACGAAGATGGTCGCCAAACAAATCGTGAATTAGCAGAAAAATGAACTGTGATCATCTTCATTCGATGTTCAAATAAATCTTTGTGAAAAAAAAATTCTACGAACTTATTCCTCAACCCAATATATTAAAATTAAGAGTATCTGAAATGAGAAACTTCTCTGAAACTCACCGCCGTTCCCATGTTTCTCTTTTTTCGCTTATTGAGCCCCGTGTTCATTGTACAAATGTTGCAGTCCTCTCCAAACAAATTTCGCTTCACTCGGTGACGACACTGCGGGAATGCCATACAACTCTGCTCGGAAACATTGATATTCGGCTGTCCGAAGTTTCGTTTGACGCGACGCGGAGAGACTCCATTCATTCCGCACCGTGTGCACTTTTTTCTCCGGAACACTGCTTCGCGCTTCGTTCGTTTCTCTGCATACACTTTCTGGAACACGGCGTACTCCACGTTATTCAAACAATCGTCCGATTGTTGGCAGGATCGTCGCTGTTTTCGGCGCATTTCGATCGTCTCTTCTGAGGAAGCGTCTTCACTTTCGTCCTCCTGAAACTCAACAATCAGACGCACCGGGTTTCAGTTGGATTCGTTTGCGATTCGTCGCGACGTTGGAAGCAGCCAGGACCGTGGCCCGGACCAAGTACGGTTTGACACAAGACAGAGATTTCGGTGTTACAGTGAGAAATTGATAGTACATTGACACAGAAAGACACATAAAACAGTTTGCAGCGTTTTGCCGAATAATTTGTTTTCTGCCTAAGAAGACGGCTTCTACAGTACATAAGAGTGTGTTACTTACCAGAGTAGGGCGGAATTGGATTTTGGGAACTCGGAATCCGGAAAACGGAAAACGGAAAACAAATTTTTCACGGAATCTGGAATTCGGAAAGCGGAATGAAAAAAACGGCGGAATCCGGAATGCGGAATCCGGAATTCCGCCCTTCTCTGCAGAATAGGGCGGAATTGGATTTTGGGAACTCGAAATCCGGAAAACGGAAAACGGAAAACAAATTTTTCACGGAATCTGGAATTCGGAAATCGGAATGAAAAAAACGGCGGAATCCGGAATGCGGAATCCGGAATTCCGCCCTTCTCTGCAGAATAGGGCGGAATTGGATTTTGGGAACTCGGAATCCGGAAAACGGAAAACGGAAAACAAATTTTTCACGGAATCTGGAATTCGGAAAGCTGAATGAAAAAAACGGCGGAATCCGGAATGCGGAATGCGGAATCCGGAATTCCGCCCTTCTCTGTTACTTACTGTAGGTACCGTAATCACAGTGAATTTCCATCTTTTAAAGATTTGGTCTACTGAGTACGCCATATTCTGTACATGACAGGACGGGACAGAGACCGTAGGAAATACCGACATTCAGACAAACAGACAGACATACACGCAAACCACAGGACATCTGGAAATCCAGATATCAGAACATGCGGACATCAGATCATGCAGATATTCAGACATACACGATTACAGACATACAGACAAATATTCAGATATACTTCCGGTTTCAGATATACTACACATCCGGACATCCGGACATCAAAACATACGGACATCAGGTCATACCGATATTCAGACATACAGACGAACATCCAAACATACAGACGGACATCCAGGCATAGCTGCACACCTCCGGACATTCCGACATCCGGAAATTTCGACATCCGGACATCAGAACCTTGCGGACATCAGGTCATACAGATATTCAAACATACAGACGGACATCCAGACATATACGCACACTTCGGGACATCCGGACATCAGGTTATACAGATATTCAGACATACAAAGTCACAGACATCCCGACATATACGCACACCTTTGGACATACGGACATCCGAATATCAGAACATTCGGATATCAGTTCTTACAGATATTCTGACATACAAGATTACAGACATACAGACAGACGTCCAGACATACATGCACACCTCCGGACATCCGGACATCCAGGTATCAGAACATGCCGGCATCAGGTCGTACAGATATTCAGATATGCAGACGGACACCCAGACATATACGCACACTTCGGGACATCCGGACATCCAGATATTCAGACATACAAAATTACAGACATACAAACGGACATCCAGATATATACACATATGCGGACAGCCGGATATCCAGTTATTGAGGCATGCAGAGCGCCTCAGAGACTCGCCTCGTCATCATCGAATCCAGCCTTGTAGCCCTTCTTTGCTCTGATGTCTGCAATGGCCTCACTCATCGTCATGTGCTTCTCTTCCTTTCCTTCAGCCTCTCGCTTCTTGCGACTAGCCAACGCAAGAGTAACCCACGCTGGGCAGGGAACACACGCCGCCGCGTTGTCCGGAGCGAAGAACTGTCGCTTCACTCGGTTGTGCTCCTCCATGGCCAGCTCGTACTGCGCGACCAGTTGCTTGTGCTCTTCAACTGCCTTGTAGTACTTGTCGAGTCTGTCGGCACTCCTCTTTCGCCTCTTTTTCTGAGCAAGAACGCAGGCGGGGAACTTCATGCATCCGCCTGGATTGTTGCCACCGGATGAGGCCTTCGAAAGAAGTTTCACCACGTCCAGTATTCCTTTTGGATTATACGCCTGTCGCTTGCTTCTCTCATTTATGCTGAACTCATCATTATCGCAGTGCTCATCTGCATATCTCTTTTCTCTGCGAATGCACTGATCCCTTTCAGCCTCCCGCTTCTTTCTACCGTAGTGACCATTGCACGGCTCACAGTATTGCGAGCCGATTAAGTTTCTCTTGTAGCGACGGACGTGAAGAGTGCACTGTGGATGCGGGAGACACTGAAAAATTTAATTCTTTCTAATTGAAGGGCACCAAAGAGAGCTGTATGCGATTGATGAAGGACACTCATATGCAAATCGAGTTCAAAAGCTAGAGATAACGGGATTCAGGAGCGCGGAGCATGCTTTTACTTCTGCGTTGCCTCGAACTCACCCCAGCCCTCTTTGTTCTGTGTCCATCGACGGGTGTTCCAACTGGAGACTGCTTTGGCCTTTGATCTCCCAAGAACGGATTCCAGTCAGAGTACTGTGGCTGCAGGTAGGTACACGGAACACAGTCAAACGATCGCTTTGTTCTCTTCAATGGTGTTCCGTTCACGCATAACTGACATCCGCCACCTTCACCCAAGTTCCTTTTGGCACGGACGTGAGCCCTCCTGAAGTCGTAAAGCCTTCCGGCAGTGGGTGGCGCTTCCACATGATCCGACGACTGTTCAATCAGCTTCTTGACAAGGGAAGCGGCGGACGCTGGACTGGAAGTCTTGGCGCCGGCGGTCTTTGCACGAGACTTTACTACGGTTTTGACTGGTTGAGCTGCCAGTGTCGGTGGAGATGATTGGCCAAGGAGCCCGGCTGGAAAAATGAGTTGCAATACGGTATATAGAAACGCAAACATGAAGCAGGAAGTGCCCTTATGTTAAAGGGTACACTAAGAAATATCATCGTACCTGATAGACAGTGAAGCCCTGGAGCAGCCCTCTTGCTTCTCTTTCCGAGCATCAACCTCTTTCTGCATGGACACGATGGACAGGAACGAAGACATGGTGGCACTGAAGCTACACAAGAGGTATCCAATTTTAGTTCAGGGCAACATGGTTGTTCCGGTGGGCAGCATGCCTTCTGTCCCTGATCGCAGCATGTGGGATTCTGATAGTAGCAGCATGGCCGTCCACATCCGCAGTCTCCATTCGGGCATCCGGATCGACACGGCGTTCTTCCGTATGGCGACGATGGGCAGCACTGGGTGGGCGCCTCGGGGGCCGGTGGCGGTGGGGGTGGAGGTGGTGGAGGAGCCGCCGGTGTCGGCGGTGGACAACACGTTCTCGGAGGGTTTGGCGGTGCTGGAACTCCGCCGCCATCCTCGTCTTCGTATTCCTCGTATTCTGGACGGCGACCACGGCAACAAGGTTTCGGGCAGCAGTTGGGTGTTGCTGGACAGCATGGGCCAAACGCGGGCTGGCAACACGGCTTGGGTGGTGGCGGCGGAGGACAACACGCAAGGGGTAGTGGTTTTTGGGAAGAGCAGCACGCTGAAAATTGCTTTAATTTTTGAATATTCGTGAAAAGTGAAAGCGGCACTTTGTGCCACTGCACCTCGTTTCACAGTGGAGATATCAGAAAGTTGTCAACTAAGAAAACATTTGTTATCACTTTTCACACATCTCGTCAGTTGACCACTTTGCGATATCTCTATTGCGAACTGAGATACATCGTCACAAAATGACGATGACGTGTTTCGCAGCTGCAGCCCTTGCTTCAGAAGACGCCACTCACAGCTCGAACAGCACGATCGGTTAGGGAAGAGATCGCAGCCAGAGCATCCACACGAGCACCTCTTTCGTCTTGTGTCCAATCGAAGCGTCAGTGGAATCAGATTCGTCTCGTTCTCTCCGACAAAGTGGGGTGGAAGATCGGTTTGACGGAGGTGACTGTCAAATTTCACTGAAAACTCCCCGTTTTTCATCGTATTCCGTTTTTTGAGAAGACAATTAAAAGACCTACTTCTCGTGGAATAATTCGAGTCGGCAAGGTCATCTGGAAGTCCATCGGGAGCCGCTCGAGAGAGCGCAACTATGTTGAGCGCGAGCGCCCAACTGCTCCAATGCATTCTGGAACATTCGGATGGTATCAATGTTAGGTAAAATCAAGGGAAAAGGAAGGCGGAAGCGGGCGGATTGCGGGCGAATCGCGGGTGAATTTTCTTTCATATTTATCCCTATAAAACACACTGAAAGCTTAAATTTTATTGGATTTTAAAGAAAGTTAGGAGCCAACCCGTAGTGGGCTCAATCCGCCCGGGCCTGCGAAAATCAGAATAACAGAAATGCTCATTCTTGAGCATCAATGAAGGAGTATAGTTTTCGAAGAAATCTAGAGGGCCGCAATATTCCATGCTGCCGGGCAAATACAGGCCATGATGGCTAAATGAAAAAAAGAGGAAAACACAATCGAAGCACTATTGCCGGCAAGTTGCATAAGAAAATAATCAAGATATCACGAGATTTCCTCATCCTGCAACAAGATTCGAAACAATGAAGAAGGAGAAGCTTAAGCCACCGCTGTCGAAGAGGTGGCGTGAACAACCTGTCCTCCTTCGCGACGACGCGAGAGGGCGCCGCCCACCGTCGTCCGCTCTCCGCGCTTCCGAATATTGAAGACAATGGCGGACGGGTTCTTCTCGATCCATTATGCCTCCTCATCGTTTTCTGTTATCAGTGCCAGTTGCCAGTCCGCGCGTCGTTATCATGATTCCTCCCGAACGAAGGCGACGGGAATCGGGCTTGTTAGCTCATCGCTTTTCGGCGATACGAGACAGGCGCATGACCATTCATCTCCGATTAAGAATCGTCAATTGAAGGAGAAACACATTGCGTCTGCAACATGTAACAGGATCGCTGAGTACTGTAGAACTACGATAAGTACAGTAACCAAAAGGGTCAAAGATTTGAAACTTTCACTGTAGTTACCAGAGAAGGGCGGAATTCCGGATTCCGCTGTTTTTTTCATTCCTTCTTCCGGATTCCAGATTCCGTGAAATTTTTTTTTTCCGTTTTCCGTTTTCCGGATTCCGAGTGCCCAAAATCCAATTCCGCCCTACTCTGCAGAAAAGGCCGGAATTCCGGATTCCGCCGTTTTTTTCATTTCGTCTTCCGGATTCCAGATTCCGTGAAAAAATTTTTTCCGTTTTCCGTTTTCCGGATTCCGAGTGCCCAAAATCCAATTCCGCCCTACTCTGCAGAGAAGGGCGGAATTCCGGATTCCGCCGTTTTTTTCATTCCGTCTTCCGGATTCCAGATTCCGTGAAAATTTTTTTTTCCGTTTTCCGTTTTCCGGATTCCGAGTGCCCAAAATCCAATTCCGCCCTACTCTGCAGAGAAGGGCGGAATTCCGGATTCCGCCGTTTTTTTCATTCCGTCTTCCGGATTCCAGATTCCGTGAAAATTTTTTTTTCCGTTTTCCGTTTTCCGGATTCCGAGTGCCCAAAATCCAATTCTGCCCTACTCTGCAGAGAAGGCCGGAATTCCGGATTCCGCCGTTTTTTTCATTCCGTCTTCCGGGTTCCAGATTCCGTGAAAAACATTTTTTTTCCGTTTTCCGTTTTCTGGATTCCGAGTTCCCAAAATCTCATTCCGCCCTACTCTGGTAGTTACAGTAGTACAATGCTCTAAATTAAGGCTAGAGGAATTTGAAGCAAAACGAGCCGCCGGCGCCCCAGAGTACGCCCACTGGGTTCTCCATTTGCACTTATCAATCCTTATGAAAGAAGAATTCCGTTGAAAGCAGCGGAAAAAAGACCGTTAAAAATGAGAAATGCGCGTGAGATATGCTGTATCCGCAATTTCGCGCCGCGATGTTTGCGTCTTTTTGAAATTTGAAACCGAAATTTCGTTCGCTGAAAAGCTTTTTTTCTAGGTGTTTTGCTTATAGTTTTTCCATTTCTGCATTTCTATGTTAGGGAATTTTCAAAGAACGTTGTCCTGTCCAGCCGCAATGCGTCTCCCCCCCCCCCTCCCCCCTCCCCCCTCCACTTCTACATCCACAACACACCCTTATCAGCTTATCATCAAGGTGACCGCATCGTTTCTTCCGCCATGCTAACGCATTCAGCGTCCGATGAGCTAACCGGCTGATTCTCGCGTAAGAACGTCTTCTGATGACACTGTGATAAGGATTGCGAAAAGGTGGCCGATGATTCGCTGCGGATGGCGGCGGTTTCGGCGTGATACGACCGACGAGAAATGCAGCTTTGGACAATGCAATAACGAGATTTTCTACCTTTTTTTTCTGTTTTTTCGTCGGTGTCTCACCGCAAATTTTCAATGTTACGACTGTAGAATCCGTGTGGGCAGTGATCAGAGTGAAGTCTCGAGAAGTCTCTAAAAGTCTCGAAAAGTCTCGAGAAGTCTCGAGAAGTCTCTAAAAGTCTCGAGAAGTCTCGAGAAGTCTCGAGAAGTCTCGAAAAGTCTCGAAAAGTCTCGATAAGTCTCGAAAAGTCTCGAGAAGTCTCGAGATACTACATTTCATAATTTTTCCGCATTTTCAGGGAATTATAGCAAAAAAAATGGAATTTTCTCCAAAACTTAGCAGTTTCCTAACCGATAATCAATCAGTTCCGAAATGGGTGGTTCTGAAACAAATGGTTTCCAATCTTACTTTCACGAGTCGCAGAATTTTCAGAATTTAGAGAATGAACAGAAATTTTTGCTATTATGGTCTGAAAACGCTGAAAATGATTTGAAAATTATGCGATGAAAGTTGTGGGAAAATGTGACCCTCCCCCCCTCCCCCCCCTTTTTTTTTGTCAAATTTTCAGAGGAATTTCGTTGTATCTGGAAAGTCATACTGTATTCGCTGCAAGAGTTTTCTTTAAAGCCGGAAGCCCCGCAAACTTTGAAGAAGAGGGGGGGGGAGCGACATTACATTTCTTTTTCACTCTTAAGACTCCTTCCACTTTGTGCATCAGAGCGCGTTTACATACAGCTCTTGCCCAGTTTTCAGAATCTTGGTGAACATTGGATTCACCGCAATGAACGACAACTCGCGGTATCTTGGAAATAGCTCGGGATTGTAGGCTGGAAGGCTTTTCACCTGGAAAACGTGCCTACAATACAAGAGGGCGGTGAGCAAGTGTGCTCCATTGATGTATCTTGAGTATCCTTCAAATTCGGGAGAAATTGTGACTAGAATACACTCACCTCGGGCCATTTCTTCTCGTCTGGAACTCCCCGAATACTGAAAATCATGTCCAATTGATCTTTTGTGCCGGGATAGTGCGACTCTTTGGATCCTGGGAATAGGGCGGTTCCTGTACAGATTTCAGCAAATATACAGCCAACTCCCCTGGAAAAAAATTCTCAATTTCTGACTAAACACCGACTAACATTCCATGCAAAGATATATAAAGGTTTCTGTGAATTGCCGTAAGATCTGGCGCATAGTGCTTATACACTTTTTGCCCAATATCTTACGCAATACCACACGACACTACCCGAGCGATGAGATGTCTCACAGAGACACGGCAAAAACGGGATACAACCTGTGACGGGATACACAAAAACGAGATACAAAAAACGGGATACGCGCAATTGCGCTCCACCGCACACACTTTTCGAACGGGAATTTCAAATCGGAAATGTTGAGACAATTTCCCTTATTTTTTCCATTTTTCCCTTTCTAATTTTTCCCTGTTCCTTGTTATTTTTTTTCTAACTTTTCTAACTTTTTCTAACTTCAAATAAATAAAGAAAACTCAAGTTTTACTGTTAAAATTGTCTCAACATTTCCAATTTGAAATTCCCGTTCGAAAAGTGTGTGCGGTGGAGCGCAATTGCTCGTTTCTCGTTTTTGTATCTCGTTTTTGTGTATTCCATTTGTGCATGCAAAGATATATAAAGATTTCTGTGAATTGTCGTCAGATCTGGCGCATAGTGCGTATACACTTTTTGCCCAATATCTTACGACACTTCACGAACGATGAGATATCTCACATTCTTCAATGGTTAGGAAAAGTACCTACCACATATCCAGCGACGTTGAATAATCAGTGCTGCCCATGAGTACGTCAGGCGGTCGATACCATAAGGTGACGACTTCATGCGAATATGTCCGACTGGGAACTGATTTCGCTCTTGCTAGACCGAAATCGGCGAGTTTCAGCACACCATCCTCGTCAAGCAGCAGATTTTGTGGTTTCAAATCGCTGAAATCACAGATTTCGCTTTCATTTAGGCCGGCAGAAAACTGCGGAGTTTGCACAGTACCTCACGCAATAACGCAGACCATCCCCCCTCAAAACATTGTGCCAATTCTATTAGAGATGGCGGTTTTGCATTAAAGGTTTCGAAGTTGTCCCAGAACGCCTTTATCTCGTGGCAAGTCGATTTTTTTTTGAGAATCTAGCCATCCCATCGGTTGCTCTTCAGTAGGACGTGGTTCATCACTCGATTCTGATTCTTCAAGGCGCGTTGCATGCCGAGTAGTCAAGAAGAGGTTGCGGTACAATAGTAGAACCGGGTGGAATTGTCTTGGCTTGGCACGAGTCAAAATATTTATGAGAAATGGCACCTGTCCAGACTGCTCGGAGAGCCCAGAAGCCCCACGCGATCTCCCGTTTCCATGAAGCAACGTCTTTCCATCGGCGATCAACAGAGGAAGTCGAAGGGGGACCTTCTGGAAATTTCTGGAAATGATGCAATTTCCTTGTACGCAATTTGTCGTCACCGTGTACGACATGTACAGTAAAATTTCCCTCAAATTTCAGCAAAGTTACTCTCAAAAACCGTTTGCTACCAAATGTTAATACCTTTTTGGCCAGTACTCTACATACTTATTGACGCCTTCGATGATAGTCGTGGATGCTCCGATGTTGATGCTTCGCGGCAAGAATGGTTTTCTGGAGGAGTCGGAAGAGCAATTCTTTGTCAGGCATGCCGGTATAGGAAATTTGGCTGAAAACTAGTCGCTGGCATGCTGAGAAGAGATTAGACGACGTGGGGATCAAGGAGTATCGTCGTGGAATCCGGAATCCGGAATTCCGCCCTTCTCTGCCTGGGATCCAAGTGATTCTGCAGAAGACGTATGTGCCTGATTGTGAGTTTCTTTGTGTCGAATTTTTTATTCTTTTTTTTTTATTGGAAATTCCATAAAATGAAAAAAAAAATATATATATATATATATATTGTATACACACATTACAAATAATGCAAAAAAAAAGGAAAATGAGGAAGAAATATGGCACTACTGATTACAAATTGAGGAAGAGCAGCACTCCTTCTTCTCTTCCTTTTTCTCCTCTTTCTCTTTATCCTTCGGCAGTTGCGGTGAGTTGGGCTCCGATTTCGACATGAGGCGCGAGCTCGAGCATCTGTAAGTATTATTGAAATCGAGCATTGCACTAGATTCTCAGATCTTAGATTCGGCGTATGCAAAGGCGCTTCTCGTGATCTTTTCAGAGAGAGAGAGAGAGAGAGAGAGAGAGAGAGAGAAGCTGAAAATGACGAAGCATCTTTGCAGACTCGCGGGCTCTTAACCATGCACATCGCCAAGCATTAGCTGCTCCAAAAAAGGAGCTTCGAGCATTACAGTACTGGCCATAAAGAATGCGTGCTGGTGTTTTTTGGGGATAATAACTTTGCTGAAAATAGATATTTTGTTGTGAAAATTCTGCTGTAGATGCGGAACACCCTCACGACAACTTGCAGAAAATGAATTTGCATCACCGCGCTTTGCGTTATTTCGAAGTGTCGTTCGAACTAGTTTATTATTATTTTTATCGAAATGTTTTTTTTTCGAGAATTTTCGGAAATTTTTCGAGAAATTTTTTCGAAAAATTCTCGAAAATTTTCCGAAAAAATTCTCGAGAAATGTTTCTCGTTGATTTCTCGAAAAATTTTTTGAGAATTTTCCGAAAAATTTCCGAAAAATCAACGAGAAAAATTTCTTGAGGATTTTTCGAGAAATTTCCGAAAAATTTCGAAAATTCTCGAAAAAAAGAAAATTTCGATAAAAAATAATAATAAACTAGTTCGAACGACACTCCGAAATAACGCAAAGCGCGGTGTTTATCGTATTTCCCTTCAAATCATTTTCCGTGATTTCTCGAAAATTTCTTCGAGAATTTTTTGAGAAATTTCCGAAAAATTTTTCGAAAAACACATTTTTCGAGAAATAATTTTTCGAAACGACACACTGGCCAGTACTGTACATTCTTACCTTCTTAGGCTTAAACTGGAAAAGAGCGGTGTGCACTTGAGCATGTCCTTCAACTGAATCGACTCATAATTCTCAATGGATTCCTGGAATTTCTCGATCCACAGCTCCTTATCCGCCTTGTCGGCTGCTTGTAATGTGTAGATTCCGACGACCTGATAGTAGCGCGTCAGGTGAATTATGACGAAGGCGAATTTCAGCGATACTGGAAGACAATTCAACAGGTTTCGCTGGAGTTTAAGGAAGGCTAACGGGGAATAAAACAACGGAAGGGGTCGGGTATTTTCAGCGAGTGCAAAAACTACCGTAATCCCCGTCAAAATGAGTGAAACGCATAATGGCTAGGCTTGAAACTGAAACGGAAAAGTTGGAGGAAAACAGCTTTAATTTTCAGACTTTTTTTTTGTTTTTAAGACTGTTAAATGAAAACTGAAAATTGCGAGCCGAGCTGGAACGATGCTTCATGCATAACCTAAATATACTGGGGGGGGGGGGGGAGGAGGGGAAAGCGCTAATGGATCACAAGGGTCTTACAGTTTGGATGCCAAGTCAGAAGATCTGAAGAAGAAATGAGCAAGTCAACAGACAAGAAAACTCGGCTATCTGAGCTATTTACAGTAGTGCCTCTAATAGAAGGGCATCCTCTCACAGTGAAGCGCGTCACATGCACCAAATGGTAAAGTGCAATGACCTTGTTGGCGCCGTTATAATGAAAGTACGTGCTTCAGAGCAGTGTGTCGTTTCGAAAGCATTTCGAGAAATTTTTCGAGACATTTTTTCGAAAAATTTCCGAAAAATTCTCGAGAAATGTTTCTCGTTGATTTCTCGAAAAATGTCTCGAAAAATTTCCGAAAAATCGACGAGAAAAATTTTTCGATGATTTTTTGAGAAATTCTCGAAAAATTTCGAAAATTCTTCAAAAAAAGAACATTTCGATAAAAAATAATAATAAACTAGTTCAAACGACACTCCGAAATAACGCAAAGCGCGTTGCTTATCGTATTTCCATTCAAATCATTTTTCGTGATTTCTCGAAAAATCTTCGAGAATTTTTCGAGAAATTTCCGAAAATTTTTTTTGAGAAATTCTCGAAAAATTTCGAAAAACGCATTTTTCGAAACGACTCACTGCTTCAGAGAATGTAAGAGCATGCCCTTCTATTAGAGAACTACATGTGACTGTTTCAGATGTGGCCTGTCTAGAACTCACTCGGAGTCGCTTGATCATTCGAATCTGCATCGCAGAAGACGCACGAATCCAGCGGCACCGGCTGTCTCTGGACGATGTAGTGCTCCGACTTGCCGAGCACAACGCCTTTCTGTAATGTGGGTCTGTTGGTGCGGATGTCCGCTCCCCACGATTCGACTCACCACTTTGAGCTTCGACGCGCATTTCTTCGTCTTCGTGAGCACGAACATGTCGTTGAACAGGAACGCGTACATATCCACTGTACGTCCGTTTTCCACCAGCTCCAGCGGTCCTTCGTGAATTAGTTTGCGACGCGGATGTGCCAGCAGATTCTCGCAGAACTGGCGCGACAGAGCTACACGAAGAAACTGAAAGGTATTGGAAATGAGACGTTTTGCAACCGAGGCGCGATTCTTATTTCTCTCTCTCTCTCTCTCTCTCTCTCTCTCTCTCTCTCTCTCACTCTCTCTCATTTCTCAAGAATTCAAGTGCTTATCTTGAAATGTCGTCAAGTTTGATGCTCATTGTGCACACGCGATGAAGGAAACCGACTCACATCAGGAATATAAGACTTGGGCTCGAGCTCACTAATGTTCGGCCAGAGGACCTGCGTCTGCAACTGCTGGAGCCGTTCGAAGTTGTGCAGCCACTGAACACTGTCGTCAATGGAGCGAAGCGACTCGGTCATCGTGTCGATCACCTTCTCCACTTTGCTCTTACTCTCCTCGTCTTCAGACCTTTTATGAATTTCGCGGAGCAATATCGGAAGGCGAGTTATCCTCTGTAATGGCGCGATGAGGAGGTCTTCTAATTGCAGACGAAAGCATCGTTCATCTGCCAGACATATCCTCTCGAACTCCGTGAATCGCTCTTCCTTCTGACGAATCGAGCCGAGGTACTCCATCGTCGCTTTATAGTTGATACAGTATGCTTGGTAGGCCGAGATAGTCGACGGGCCTTTTGAGAACTGAAAAATCAAGTAAATGAGCTTTGAATGTGTTGCTCGGCCAGCTCGGCTCGCAGTAAAGTTTTCACTCAATTTGACGTCGTCAAAATGCGCAGAGGCAGCCTTCGACAGTGAAAAATATGAGACATTCGTCATTGTTTTTTGAGCATTATAGAAGAAGCTTCGAGAAGTTTGAGAAGTAGACAACGCTCAGCGTGCATGAATCAAACATGCCACTCTAATAGGGACTTGTGATCAGTGTGTCGTTTCGAAAGCATTTCGAGAAATTTTTCCGAAAAATTTTCGAGAAATTTCCGAAATTCTTTCCGAAAAATTCTCGAAAAATTTCGATAAAAAATAATAATAAACTAGTTCGAACGACACTCCGAAATAACGCAAAGCGCATTGTTTATCGTATTTCCATTCAAATCATTTTTCGCGATTTTTCGAGAAATTTTTCGAGAAATTCTCAAGAAATTTCCGAAAATTCTCGAAAAAAAACATTTCGATAAAAAATAATAATAAACTAGTTCGAACGACACTCCGAAATAACGCAAAGCGCGTTGTTTATCGTATTTCCATTAAAATCATTTTTCGCGATTTTCCGAGAAATTTTTCGAGAAATTCTCAAGAAATTTCCGAAAATTCTCGAAAAAAAACATTTCGATAAAAAATAATAATAAACTAGTTCGAACGACACTCCGAAATAACGCAAAGCGCATTGTTTATCGTATTTCCATTCAAATCATTTTTCGCGATTTTTCGAGAAATTTTTCGAGAAATTCTCAAGAAATTTCCGAAAATTCTCGAAAAAAAACATTTCGATAAAAAATAATAATAAACTAGTTCGAACGACACTCCGAAATAACGCAAAGCGCGTTGTTTATCGTATTTCCATTCAAATCATTTTTCGCGATTTTTCGAGAAATTTTTCGAAAAATTCTCAAGAAATTTCCGAAAATTTTCTCGAAAAATCAACGAGAAAAATTTTTCGAGAAATTCTCGAGAAATTTTGAAAATTCTCGAAAAAAAAACATTTCGATAAAAAATAATAATAAACTAGTTCGAACGACACTCCGAAATAACGCAAAGCGCGTTGTTTATCGTATTTCCATTCAAATGATTTTTCCGATTTTTCGAAAATTTTTTGGAAATTTCTCGAAAAATTTCGAACATTTTCGAAAAATTCTCGAGAAATCAACGAGAAAATTTTCTCGAGAATTTTTCGGAAATTTTTCGAGAAATTCTCAAGAAATTTCCGAAAATTTTCTCGAAAAATCAACGAGAAAAATTTTTCGAGAAATTCTCGAGAAATTTTGAAAATTCTCGAAAAAAAAAACATTTCGATAAAAAATAATAATAAACTAGTTCGAACGACACTCCGAAATAACGCAAACCGCGTTGTTTATCGTATTTCCATTCGAATCATTTTTCGCGATTTTTCGAGAAATTTTTCGAGAAATTCTCAAGAAATTTCCGAAAATTTTCTCGAAAAATCAACGAGAAAAATTTTTCGAGAAATTCTCAAGAAATTTCCGAAAATTTTCTCGAAAAATCAACGAGAAAAATTTTTCGAGAAATTCTCGAAAAATGTGGAAAATTCTCGAAAGAAAAATTTCGATAAAAAATAATAATAAACTATTATCGCCTTTAAAAAGTTCCGACATTTTTTCGAGCCCGCGGAAATCGGGATTTGAATTTAGAGGCTCCGCCCATATATCGCGCATAGCAAATACGCTGCAACGATGATGAATGGGCGGAGCCTCTAAATTCAAATCCCGACTCGAAAAAATGTCGGAACTTTTTTACGGCGATAATAGTTCGAACGACACTCCGAAATAACGCAAAGCGCGTTGTTTATCGTATTTCCATTCAAATGATTTTTCCGATTTTTCGAAAATTTTTTGGAAATTTCTCGAAAAATTTCTCGAAAAATTTCGAACATTTTCGAAAAATTCTCGAGAAATCAACGAGAAAATTTTCTCGAGAATTTTTCGGAAATTTTTCGAAAAACGCATTTTTCGAGAAATCATTTTTCGAAACGACACACTGCTTGTGATAATAAGAAAACAAACAAAAAAAAAGACGAACCCTTTCGAAAAGATCGACGACCAATTGCGTACAATCCCAATTCTCCTTGTTCACCGTACTCAGCAATGAGAGAAACGACTGACAGAATGTTCGCGATATTCTGAATTTCGCTAATTCTAATTATAGAAGGAATGTCACTTTGACTAGTCGACTAGGAAACGAGAACGAGTTGGGAATGAGGGGGGGGGGGGGAGCTGAGGAAATTAAATTAGAAACCTGCAAAGCTGATCCAAATTTCCGAAGAGAAGGTCGGGTTCGACAAGCAGAAGGCACCCTTCCACTTGACATCTCTTCAGCGGCTCCTTGTAAACATCGCGGAGCACGAAAAGCTGACGATAGAGGAAGACGAGCTCGGTGTGAAAGAGCTCCCAGACCGCTTGAAGGTATTTGTGCTTTGATGAGGGAATCGCGCTCGTGTCGTCGCCGAGAAACATCTCCTCATAGGAGACCGGCTGGAAATGAGCTGTAGTATTCACATGGGTGAGCTCTGACGGAGCACTTACCAGCAACTTTTCCAGCTCGTCATCCTCGATTTCATGGTCCTTAGACGTCTCTAAAGCGGCCTGCACATGCTTGATGATCTCCCGCCGTTTGGCTCGGCCCGACCACTCGTAGAGCCTCTTCAGAATCCAGGGAGACCGGTTTTTCTGCGGTTCCGAAGCTTCTGCATAGAACGCCTGTGACGCTATTGTGGCACGCTGTAGATCTGAAGAAAAGAGCCCATTGACGGATATATCTGGAATCTGCGGGGATCTTGGAATTCGGGTGAGATGGCACGTTTGGAGAAGAGGTAAACCCATATTTGGCACACACTAACTATAACATTGATTGGCACAACATACGTCATAGCTCTGAGCAACTCACAGTTGCTGCCTGGAAGGGGCGGAGTCGCCCCCTTGAGAAATCACCACGAGCTCAGTTGCAAATACATTCTTTTGTGGGAGTTTTCAGTTATTTTTCATGAATTTTGTATAACTTTGTACCACGAACGCGTAAAAATGTTTAAAATTTAAAATATTAATGAACAAACGGTTTAAAGGCGCACAGATTACGGTAGTACTGCGATTTTGAAAACGCCAGTGTGTCGTTTTGAAAGCATTTCGAGAAATTTTTCCGTAATATTCTCGAAAAATTGTTCTCGTTGATTTCTCGAGAATTTCTCGAAAAATTTGGAAAATTCTCGAACTAGTTTATTATTATTCTTATCAAATGTTTTTTTCGAGAATTTTCGAAATTTTTCGAAAAATTTTTCGAGAAATCAACGAGAAACATTTCTCGAGAATTTTTCGAAAAAATTTCTTGAAAAATTTCGAAAATTCTCGAAAAAAAAACATTTCGATAAAAATAATAATAAACCAGTTCGAACGAAACTCCGAAATAACACAAAACGCGTTTTTTTAATCGTATTTCCATTCAAATCATTTTTCGCGATTTCTCGAGAAATTTTTCGAGAAATTCTCGAGAAATTTCCGAAACATTTTCGGAGAATTCTCGAGAATTTTTCGGAAATTTTTCGAAAAACGCATTTTCCGGGAAATCATTTTTCGAAACGACACACTGCCCCCATCCAATACACCCCACACGGGGTACCGTTGCCCCGCCTTGTGAGCATTTCATATGGGTTGGGGGGGGGGCGGCTCCTTATTTATATTACGTAATTGAGTTCAACCTAGTCACTTAAAATTGGGCCAATAGGCCATACTTGTCAGCAGGGCAGAAATGGGCCGACGCGGGCGGGTATGTAACTTCCTTAAATTTTAATTGTTTTCTATCAAAAAGGCGCAAACAGAGAATATTGGAACACACTATAATTGAAGTGAATATATAAATATTTTTGTAATGATTGGCTGTCAAGTACCCGGCGGGCGGATTGCGGGCGATTTCAGAAAGCGCTTCTAACTATTATTTGAGCATTTGAGCCAAGAATACCAAGAAACTCGGCAACATCTTTGAATTGGGATTCATGGTAATTCTGAAGGAAGTGAGGCACCCACCCGTGGGCGACCCGTGGGCGGCCCGCGTGGAGATGGCTTTCGCAGTGACTCACTTATGGCTGTGAACCACATTTTTTGGTATAATAAAGTAGATTTTCAGCTATTGAATGTTCGATCAGAAAAATGAATTTACGCCAACGTCGAAAGCATGTGGAAGAAGGCGTTTCGCCAGGTTTTTGGGAGTGGTTTTAATTAAAACAAAAACTGGTTTGGACAAACAAACATTTTCGATAAAAAAGTCATAAAATCAAGTTTTTAGACAAGAAAAATTCAGATTTTAGAGCTAAAAAGCACTCATTTCCGGTGGTTTTCAGCAGAGAAGAGCGGAATTCCGCATTCCGCATTCCGTCTTCCGGATTCCGGATTCCGTGAAAAAATTTTTTCCGTTTTCCGTTTTCCGGATTCCGAGTTAACAAAATCCAATTCCGCCGTTTTTTTTCATTCCGTCTTCCGGATTCCGAGTTATCAAAATCCAATTCCGCCCTACTCTGGTTTTCAGTAAGTTTAGAGCACTGCTACAGTATACCTACCGATCGATGTGATTTTATTTGAATCTGAAAATATTTATTCATGAAATTCATATTTTTTTGAAGGCGTAGAAGCGACTGAAACTTCAGAAAACACTATAATTGACGCGGGAAATTCACAGAAAGTGTCAAATTTCTCACATTTTCTCGACTTTCTTTTTTTTCTGATTTCTCGAGAATTTTTCGAAAAATTTCTCGAAAAATGTGGAAAATTCTTGAAAAAAAAATTTCGATAAAAAATAATAATAAACTAGTTCGAACGACACTCCGAAATAACGCAAAACGCGTTTTTTTTAATCGTATTTCCATTCAAACCATTTTTCGCGATTTCTCGAGAAAATTTTCGAGAAATTTCGAAAATTCTCGAAAAATTTCTCGAAAAATCAACGAGAACAATTTTTCGAGAAATTCTCAAAAATTTTGGAAAATTCTAGAAAAAAAAATTTCGATAAAAAAAAATAATAAACTAGTTCGAACGACACTCCGAAATAACGCAAAGCGCGTTGTTTATCGTTTTTCCATTCAAATCATTTTTCGCGATTTCTCGAGACATTTCCGAAAATTTTCGAAAATTCTCGAAAAATTCTCGAGAAATCAACGAGAAAAATTTCTCGAAATGCTCACAAGGCGGGGTAACGATACCCCGTGTGGGGTGTATTGGATGGGGGCAGTGTGTCGTTTCGAAAAATGATTTCCCGGAAAATGCGTTTTTCGAAAAATTTCCGAAAAATTCTCGAGAATTCTCCGAAAATGTTTCGGAAATTTCTCGAGAATTTCTCGAGAAATCGCGAAAAATGATTTGAATGGAATTACGATAAACAGCGCGTTTTGCGTTATTTCGGAGTGTCGTTCGAACTAGTTTATTATGATTTTTTATCGAAATTATTTTTTCGAGAATTTTCCAAAATTTTCGAGAAATTTTTTCGAAAAATTCTCGAGAAATGTTTCTCGTTGATTTCTCGAAAAATTTTTCGAGAATTGTTCGAAAAATGTCTCGAAAAATTTCCGAAAAATCAACGAGAAAAATTTCTTGAGGATTTTTCGAGACATTTCCGAAAAATTTCGAAAATTCTCGAAAAATTCTCGAGAAATCAACGAGAAAAATTTCTCGAGAAATTTTCGGAAATTTTTCGAAAAACGCAATTCCTATGATCATTACAAGATCTGTTTTGGTAAGTTCATGTGCCTTTAAAAGTAGTGTAGTTTTACGGGATTTAATAGTTTAATAGCGAACTTTTCAACTCTACACAATGTTTAAAGGCGCACGCAGTTGCACAGATGGGTCTCGCACAGATCTTATCGACGAAACCGCTCCGATTGAAATCAAACTGCCCCGTTTCGGAACTCGCGCTTCATCGATGTTCCGTGGAGCGCACTTGCATCGAACAGTTTGATGTCAACCAGCTCGGTTTATCGATGCTTCGGAGTTTCTCCGATCTCGAGCCACCTCGCCGACGCGCGCACTCCACTAACCAGCAAGCAGGCCACCGCCAGAGCTGATTGCCCTGTTGAACAGATGACTCTCATTCGGCGATATTTGCACGTGCGGCACTATGATGACGTTGTCCGACGAGCAGCATCCTTGTGACGACGTCTCCTGGTTCTCGTTCGGCTGATCCGGTATTATCGCATGCCGGCGGGACAGCTGCTCTTTGTTCGGATGGATTGTTTGCGGCTCTCCTTCTTCTGGCTGCAAATTGCTTTATAGAACTTTAAATTTTATCAATTTTTTTTTAGACTTTATTGCATCAGCACTTGTAATAGAAGGGTAACAGACTCTTCTATTACAGAAAATATCAGAATTACAGCTTCTGAACGCCAGATTATCAAATACACTCAACAAGTTTCTACCAGAGATGCTCTTCAGTTGAAGATCTTCTCATAGAACCCACGTTTTATAACGCTAAGAGAATGAGGAGTGTCCCGTTTTCTTTTTACCTCAGAATGCCTAATGAGCGGCGTGAACAATTGCAGATCGACCATTTGACGTGTGGGGGGGGGCTTCTACAATTTTAATTTCGAAGACGTGGAGGAATTGAAGAGTTAAACATTATGAACGATGCGGTGGCAAAGAGGACGAGGAAAACGGAATGAAGCGCTCAATTATTGAAGATTCAGAAAACGAATGAACAATTGTAGGATTGTTGAGAAGTTTTGACAGATTTCGGATGGAACGTCGGAATATTCCGAAATTTATTGCTTCGGAAAATCGGAATGTCGGAATTCCGGAACTTTGTAATATTCTGGCCTATGGCTTCGGAATTCTGAAACGACTAAATTTCAGATTTTGAAATGTCGGAATTCCGGAACTTTGTGATATTCTGGCTTATGGCTTCGGAATTCCGAAACGATGAAACTTTAGATTTCGGAATTCCGGAACTTTGTAAAATTCTGGCTTACGGTTTCGGAATTCCGAAACGACTAAATTTCAGATTTTGAAATGTCGGAATTCCGGAACTTTGTAATATTCAGGCTTACAGTTTCGAATTCCGAAACGACTAAATTTCGGATATCTGAATATCGGAATTGCGGAACTTTGTAAAATTCTGGCTTACGGTTTCGGAATTCCGAAACGACTAAATTTCAGATTTTGAAATGTCGGAATTCCGGAACTTTGCAAAATTCTGGCTTACAGTTTCGGAATTCCGAAACGATGAAACTTTAGATTTCGGAATGTCGGAATTCTGGAACTTTGTAATATTCTGGCTTACAGTTTCGGAATTCCGAAACGATGAAACTTTAGATTTCGGAATGTCGGAATTCTGGAACTTTGTAATATTCTGGCTTACGGTTTCGGAATTCCGAAACGACGGAATTTCAGATTTCGGAGTATCGGAATTTTCGGAATACTCCAAATTTATGATTTTCAAATTCTGGAAACTCGGAATTTTACAAAATATCAGAATGCCTAAATATTCGGCTAAATAGTTTCGAAATTTCGAAAATCTGGAGCATTCGAATTAATAGTTCCGGAATTTCTTAGCGTCAGAAAATTACGAATTCCGAATTCCGTTCCGTACATCCTTGATAGCGATGTGAGCAGAGTTCGCTCAAGGAATTGCGTGCTGAAGTTCCGAATTATACAAGTAATTTGATACTTGATGTTTTCTAAAATATACATTAGATGGTGGGTAGGGGGGGGGAGGATTTAAATATGTCAAGGTGGCCCCCGCACGTTGTTGATTCGGGCCAAAGCGGGCGGGCCGATAATTTTCTTTGAAAAAAAAGGAATTGATGGAAAAATGTCCCAAATAGCATTATAAATCACATCAAAGCTAGCAATCTACACTTTTTTCCATCAAAAGTCAGCATTGTGAGCCGGCCTGTATTTGGCCCGTTTTTACCCGTGGTCAAATTGTGAAAGAACATGCTTTGAAACTCCAAATTCCCTAGTATAAGAAAAATCCCACCGAGAAATGTGAATTCTCATTTTGAAGGCTTAGTAGCTAATGGGCCACCACGGGGAAATCGGTTCGCCCGGTTCGCCCGCTTTACCCTACTCGACGCTCTATTACTATGGAGAGTTTGCAGCATGAAAACCCAGCGAGATCTACAGTTTGCAACCGTTACATTAACAATAGCTCTCATTTGAAATTTGCCCACGGTCCGCCCGCGGTCCACCCGCAGTCGACCCGCATTTCTAACAGGACAGGTCACGGAAGTACACGAAAAAACTTATCTATTGCTGAAATGTATGCTGCCTGGCGTTGTAAGGCAAATGCAAGTGCGCCCCATTGAAATTTTCATGACCTCAATGTTCAGTTAATTAATGTGTCGTCAGATGCGTAATCTTCGTGGAAATACTTAAAAATTTGACAGAAATTTCCAGAATAAAAGTTTACATTCATCTAATGTCGCAACAAACAGTGATTCAATGGAGCGCATTTGCATAAGCGTGTTATTGGATAATTTTCAGCATTAAAAAAGCTAAAACTATTCCTGAATTTGAATTATTTTAAAATTCTGAAGAGATTTTGCGTATAGTGCATGCACACTGAGCATAAGACTTGACGACAGTATTTTGAAATATCACGCTTATTTCAACAGTCATAACTCAGTTCATACTAGATCAATTTGGCTGAAATTTTAATATTTGAACTCAGCATTCAATTTGCTACAAAACAGTTCTGCATCAATTGTGCAATGAGCATAAATAGCTTTGGAAACTCATTTAAATGAATAGACTTCTAAAAAAAAAGCACTGCAAATTTAAAATCTCTTTTATTCGAAAACTATCCGCTAAAAGCAGAGTGCTCTAGTTGCCTCTTTTGTAGTGCATGAAATACTAATCTCAGATATTGAGCACCCAAGCTTATGGCTCAACTTTCAGCTGAGCTAAAAGCGCTGAAAATGCATCGGAAACTTTGCTCGTGTACTATATGCGGATAACTAGTAAAATCCAGAAATTTCAGAAAAAAAATTAAAGGTTCTATTCTGAAAATGCCACGATTTTCTTTCGTAATTCCGTTTGAGCCATAGTGGAGCATTGGGGGTTGTGGAGAATCGTAAAGCGAGGAATAGCCTCGCGATGTATGTAGAATGCCGAGCAGCCGGCTTCTCCACGCGCCTCAGTTAGTCTGTCCCCTGTCCCATGTCCCTTCATTCGATCCTCATTCAATTCATATGACACTTCACATCGGCTAACTAACTATCCGGGTAAGAAGGCGGGGAACGACAAATGAAAGAGAAACAGGGAGAAGCTTAGTGTGTGAGCCGCAGATGAGTGCAATGCATTATTCATTAGCTGACAATGATGGAAACTTTCTGGATGCCCTAATAACGAGAGTCTGCAAAACTGAAATACGGCGAACAAGAGCAAAATGGAACGGATTGGGCAGCAGAATGACAGTAGAGATCGTTTTGGTCATTTCTTATTAGGTGTCAGAGAAGGACGGAATTCCGGATTCCGCATTCCGGATTCCGCCGTTTTTTTCATTCCGTTTCCCGTTTTCCGGATTCCGAGTTCCTAAAATCCAATTCCGCCGTTTTTTTCACTCCGTCTTCCGGATTCCGGATTCCGTTTTCCGGATTCCAGAGTTCCCAAAATCCAATTCCGCCCAACTATGGGTTTTAATACTTTATTCTCAATTGTTGTGAAAATTATACTTTTTTGAACTCCCGCAAACATTTTTGCGAACAGAGCGCATTTACATCATTTGATTCCCTAATTAATGGTTAAAATTCCGTTTTCCGCATTCCGCATTCCGGATTCCGCCGTTTTTTACATTCCGTAATCCGGATTCCAGATTTCGTGAAAAAATATTATTTTTCCGTATTCCGGATTCCAGATTCCGTGAAAAATTTTTTTCCCGTTTTCCGGATTCCAGATTTCGTGAAAAAAAGTTTTTTTTCCGTTTTCCGGATTCCGAGTTCCCAAAATCCAATTCCGCCCTACTCTGTTAGACGTACTACAATGGGAATGTTCATACATCGGGCAGGAATCGGGCAGATACCGGTCATCTCGCCATATGAGTTCAGTTCGCAAGTAAAGCTTGTGGGCAGCTAGTGGGCAGCTAATGGGCAGCCTGCTCTAGTAGTTAAAGTACATCCCGTAGTATGAGAACATGGAATGAGAGCCAATGGGCATCACAACCGGTGCTGATGTTTGGATAACACGGCAGTTTTCAGCCAGATTTGCACAGTTCTTTGTTCATTGCAAGTGAGATGGTCTATTTGAGATTTTTCACCGAAAATGGATAACTATTCAAATTTCCATAACTTTCAGCTAAATGGGCATCATTCTTCATTTAAGTTTGTTTTCTGGCAATGGCAATCAGTGTGTCGTTTCGAAAGCATTTCGAGAAATTTTTCGAGAAATTTCCGAAAAATTTTCGAAAAATCAACGAGAAAAATTCTTCGAGAATTTTTCGAAAAATTTTCGAAAAACGCATTTTTCGAGAAATAATTTTTCGAAACGACACACTGATGGCAATGAGGCATTTTCAATTGGAAAATCCATTTGGGCCGATGCGGGTGGGCAGCGGGCGGGCCGTCTCATGGGTTTCTTGGAAGTACTAATGATGATTCAAAAAACGTCTCAGATGATAGAGCTCAAAAAATTTCAGAGGAAAGCTAAATGAAATTCAGTTATGGATCAAGTGGGCTGCAGACTTGAAGCCCGTAAGCCATCATTGGTCCGGCGACTTTACTCATTCTGTTTATTCATGAAAGTGTGAATTCATAGAGCTCCCAGAGAGCAACTAGCAGACCCTTTTTGAGTCGGATATAGAGCATCGCAAGTATGCCTTTTTCAATATGTTATTTCTTCACCGTTCTGTGTAAAATCTAAAATTTTCTCTTTTCAGGGAGTGAGAAACACACACACACACACACACACACACACACACACACACACACACATGTATTTATAAATATATATATATAAATAAATATTTGAAAATCGGAGAAACAAAGCTGTGTTGTTGTCATTATAACGAGAAAAAATGGATAACACTCGTGTCATAGTCTACGTAGGAATGGGAAGGGATCGTCTAAAAATAGGCGCAAACGACTGAATTATAACTTATTCATCTCGGAAGTTTACTGACGACCACAGAATATGGGTTTAACGAGATATTATTAATGTTTTCATAGATATTCAAGTTTTTTTGCAAAAACTTTCAATACGTTTTTCTCAACATTCCCATAAGTCTAGCCAAACTTGTTACAAAACTTGGCCAAACTTCCAATTTCCTAAAAACTAAGAGCAAACTTTCAACAAATCCAGGCCAAACTTCATACAAGTCAATACCAAAAATGTTACAAAATTTGGCCAAACTTCCAACATCCTAAAAGCTAAGAGCAAACTTTCTACAAATCCAGGACAAACTTCATAATATTCAATACCAAACTTGTTACAAAACTTGGTCAAACTTTCAACGAATCCAGGGCAAACTTCATACAAGTCAATGCCAAACTTGTTACAAAACTTGGCCAAACTTCCAATTTCCTAAAAACTAAGAGCAAACTTTCAACAAATCCAGGCCAAACTTCATACAAGTCAATACCAAAAATGTTACAAAATTTGGCCAAACTTCCAACATCCTAAAAGCTAAGAGCAAACTTTCTACACATCCTGGACAAACTTCATAATATTCAATACCAAACTTGTTACAAAACTTGGCCAAACTTCCAATTTCCTGAAAACTTGGTCAAACTTTCAACAAATCCAGGCCAAACTTCATACAAGTCATTGCCAAACTTGTTACCAAACTTGGCCAAGCTTGCAACCACTGTAATCCAAATTTCTTACAAATCAAGACCAAACTTCTCGTAAGACTAAAAACAACTTTCCATAGGCCGTATTCAAGCTTCTGATAAGTCTAGAAAACCTTCTCACGAGACTAGGCATCATATCTAATTCAAACTTCCAACAAGTCCTGACCAAACTTCTCGCAAGACAATGTCAAACTTTTTGTTTTTCTTAATATATTGCCTCTAATACAGTGGCACTACTTGTAAAGAGTGATAAAGTGAACACTATGAGGCGAACTATCACAATAATTCAGCGCTGGAAAGAAAAGTGAAATGAGAAGAGTGCGCATGACATTAGTTGCGCAGACAGGTAGCCAAATGAGCAGCGTTTGTGCAGCAGTTGGCGCCTTCTTTGTATCATGTTGGGAAGTGAAATTACAGTCCATTTTCAGAGAAAAATCTGAAAAAAAATTTGATACTCATGGAGGTTGATGTTCTATGGTCAAATTCGACAGAACTCAATGATATTTTCCAGAGAGAAATCATGTTCTCTGCTGAAAATCTTTGAACGACTACAAACTACAAGGAACCAATTTCAGCAAGAGATGGGACGATGGCACAAGGACCATTCGAGGCTCAAAAAATTGTCTATGCATATTTGAAATTCCCGCGTAGTCACTTTTCTGTCTGGCGTATAATAAATAAGAAAGCAAAGTTCAAAAGAAATCAGAAAAGTATGCAAATGAAGAGGAAATCATTGAGTTGCCTCTTTCCTTTCTCTCTCTCTCTCACGTCTTCAGTTTTGTGACTCTAAGATTTCAAAGAACAGTGAAAACGGAATGATTCTGATTTCTTTTCGCTCTTTTTCTGTCTTTCAGCGAGAACTGGCGCGTCTTTGGCGCGTTTTTTATGCCGCAGTCCTGGCAAATTAAACAATGAGTGTTCGTTCAGCTTAACTGGAAATGGGCGTGCTTTGTCACCACTCGCCCCACCAAAATTACGCAAACACCACATAAAATTTGGAATAACGTCGTTCCTTCCCCTAATTGAGCAGAAGCGGGCTGCCTACGGGCCGGTTGCGGGCTGGTTTATAACTTTCTTCAAAATCAATATTTATTCTTGAAAAATGTCGCAAATTATAAAAAATTGTTTCTGTGATAGATTCACAGAGTAATTGCGAAAACCTCGGTTCCTGTCCTTCCCCCCTATACGGGTAGAAGCGGGCTGCCCACCGGGCCGGTTTATAACTTTCTTCAAAATCAATATTTATTCTTGAAAAATGTCGCAAATTATAGATCACGGTAGACGCTATGGGTATGTGCAAAAGTACGCAAACACCGACAGCATATTCATATTTATTAGTATATATACAGCACAAGAATTGTTTAATAGTGTTAGTAGTTTCCCAGAGTAGTACACGCTCAGATACAAAATTGTTTTAGTGATAGATACAGAGTGTAATTGCGAAAACCGCGAAACCGCGATTCCTGCCCCTCGCCCCTATACGGGCAGAAGCGGGCTGCCCACCGGGCCGGTTGCGGGCCGGCTTATAACTTTCTTCAAAATCAATATAATTTCTTGAAAAATGTCGCAAATTGTAGATCACGGTAGGCGCTATGGGTATGTGCAAAAGTACGCAAACACCACATAAATTTAGGAATAACGGCGTTCCTTCCCCTCTTATCTAAGTGGGCAGAAGCGGGCTGCCTACGAGCCGGTTGCGGGCCGGCTTATAACTTTCTTCAAAATCAATATACATCCCTGAAAAATGTCGCAAATTGTAGATTTCGCTAGACTCTATGGGTATGTGCAAAAGTACGCAAACACCGACAGCACATCCATATTTATTAGCATATTTAGTTTGACTAGTTTCCCAGAGTAGTACACGCTCAGATACAAAATTGTTTCAGTGATAGATACAGAGAGTAATTGCGAAATCCGCGGTTCCTGCCCCTCCCCCTAAACGGGTAGAAGCGGGCTGCCTACGGGCCGGTTGCGGGCCGGTTTATAACTTTCTTCAAAATCAATATAATTACTTGGAAAATGTCGCAAATTGTAGATTACGGTAGACTCCATGGGTATGTGCAAAAGTACGCAAACACCACATAAAATTAGGTATAATGGCGATTCTTCCCCTAATTGGGCAGAAGCGGGCTGCCTACGGACCGGTTGCGGGCCGGCTTATAACTTTCCTCAAAATCAATGTAATTTCTTGAAAAATGTCGCAAATTGTAGATCTCGCTGAGATCTATGAGCTCATGTAGATAACAAAACAATCGGATGATCCAGCGTGATCTTTATCCGATCTTTGTGATTGCTCCCCAACATTTTCTAGAATTATCATCGTCATTTTGTGAAGCTAGGGATTCTGCAGCATTCTCATATTGCCACCAAAGTAGCGGAAACATGGACAAGACCTTCAGGGCCATGGCCGAGGCTTGCTTCTGGAAATTTCAGCTGATTGGGATGTTGAAGAACCAAGTTGAGCAATTGTGGCCAAATAAAAATGAGTTTGTGTGTTTGTGTGTGTGAGTGTCTTCATGCCAAAAGTGGAATACGTAATGTGAGTGGGAGGGTATGGGGGGGGGGGTAAAGTGTGGAGCGGAAAAAGGAAGAAAGGATGTAAACATTTTCGGAAAGATAGAGAAGATGAATGAATATTTGATACAATTTTTGGGGGGAAGGCTAAAAACATTTTGTGTTTCTTCTCCTGTGTCCATTTTCGCCTAATTATCGCGTTGTTCTGCGAGCCGCCGAGCTCCCTCCCCCCCCCCCCCCCGCCACTACAAATGTGTCAGATTTTACAGCGTTTTCCTTCTTTTTTAGTTTTGCGTTTTGTCTGAATCTCTCGCCAGCCACACTCAAAACTCTCTCGTCTTCTGAGTTCTGGAGACAACGGAAAATGAGACGTTGAAAATGACGAGATGGATGCGGATAATTAGTTAAGGAGGGGCAGCACGAGGGCGAAAACGCGGGGGACGCAAATGTACGTGAGATTCTACAGATTCTCTCATTCATTTTTCCACGGTTTCGGTGCCATTCTATTAGAGGTTTAGAGGGTACTACCGAGTTGAGTTCCCACCCGACTCCCCCCCATGATAGGCCAGTGCCCGCCAGAGTAGGGCGGATTTGGATTTTGGGTACTCGGAATCCGGGAAGCGGAAAACGGAAAAAATGTTTCACGGAATCTGGAATCCGGAAGACGGAATGAAAAAAACGGGGGAATCCGGAATGCGGAATGCGGAATTCCGCCCTTCTTTGCAGAGTAGGGCGGATTTGGATTTTGGAAACTCGGAATCCGGAAAACGGAAATCGGGAAAAAAAATTTCTTCACTGAATCTGGAATCCGGAAGACGGAATGAAAAAAACGGCGGAATCAGGAATTCCGCCCTATGTTTCCGTTGCGAATCGCCCGAAGATGATTGGAGGGAAGGGGGGGGGCGCAAACGAACAGAAAGATGGGCGGGATTGGGGTGAGCTCGCCCGACACGGCGAGCAACAGCCCCAGAAGTCGTTGGAGTTGCTGTCTGTCAAATGAAGTCTGACAGCAACTCCAACGACTGCTAAATTGAACGTGAATTCTGTCAGTCTAAAACTTTAGACGGGGGATTTTTTCAGACAAAATATCTATTTGTGAGCTGAAAAAAAACATCGTCAACTTTCAGCTTTAAAATTGCTGAAAATAAGAATCTCAAAATCGATGAAAAGCGACGGCTTCTAAGTATTGCATCTAGAAATTGGAGCCCCTTCTCCCCAAGAAGAAGTGACAGCGTTTTTAGAAGTGTACGGCTCCTAGAATATGAAGAGCAGCCTGCTCGGCCCTTCACTGAAATCGGACCTATTGTGACCTAGCTTATTCAGAGGTTTTCTAGGTCAGCCACGGATACAAACTTGTGGGCTCTAACTCTCATGTTTTCATGAAAAAAATGGGTCTTAAAAGCGCTGAAAACTGGAAATAATAGTTTTAAAGACCTCGTTGTTTTCAAGAAATCCCAGCAGGAAATGTCTATTTTTATTCCAAAGAAAATAGTTTTTTTTATAGAAACAAATCATTTGACAAATGTCGAAATAAACGAGTGATGACGCTGACTTGAATATAACGAAATCCGCTTCAGAATTGTACGCGAGTCACCACGGCAAATTGGAAGGCAATCAGAATCGAGATGCTTTCAAAAAAAAAAGACGAATGGACAAACTAGGGAAGACGGAGAACTCAAAAAATTCTATGAAATCTGGAAAAGTGTGTGATTCTAGAGGTGATGAATGATGCATCGAATTGAAAATCGAATTTAAAGGGCGCGAGCGCAAGAGTTGTGAGGGGGGGGGAGAGAGGAGAAGCATTTCAGAATGCACTCGTATTCTATTCGTATTCTGAAAATTTTCGGCAAGTTGAAACGAGAACAAACTACAAACTGCTTGCCATTTTCAAATCCGGCAACTTGCCGTTTGGACAAGTACAGCAGGAAATTTGCCGTATACAGCCTGATGAATGTTCTTTGAGCACTCCAAGATCAAAGATTGTGAATTGGAGTCTGTAGGAGGTTCATGAGCTTTCGGCAAGTTGCCGTAGAATCGAAAACAAACATCTCACTCTTTTCCGGCCCAGGCAACGGCAACTTGCCCTTTGGTTCTTATTGTGGTTTACCATTTGCACAGTCCGCTTCCGACAAGCGGCAGATTGCATACGGTAGTTTGTTCTGCCTTCATTACGCAAAAAGGCAAAGGGCAAGCTGACTGTTTTGCGGCAGCTTGCCGATAAATTTCAAAGTGGAATACGAATACCGTAACTTTAGTAACAAACAGAAGACAAGATGCCCATGCAGGAAAATGACGAGCTGTTTGTTTTTATTTCTACGGCAACTTGCCGGAATTTTATAAAACTTGCTAATTTGAGCACAATTTGGCAAAAATGGCACTTTGCTATTAAAAACGGCAAGTTGCCGGCAGGAAAAGGTCAAGCTGTTTGTTTTCACTTCTACGGCAACTTGCCGAAGGCTCCTGAAACTCATACACTCAAATTCACACTATTTGATTTGGGAGTTCTCAGAGAACACTCAGCAGGATGTATACGGCAACTTGCCTTTTCCGTACTTACCCTACGGAACATATTGCAGGAAATCGCATTTTGCTACTGAAAACGGCAAGTTGCCGGATCAGAAAAAGCAAACGGGAACGGGCAGTTCTCGCGGCAACTTGCCGGAAACTCATTAAAAAACATTAATTTGAGATTAATCTGAGTGTACACAAAAAACACGGCAATTTAGAGTGCGCGCCAGCGACTTGTCATCAACACCGGCAAGTTGCCCGACAAAAAGGTCTCTGACTAATCAAAGTGAATTGGAGGACAAGAGTTTTAAGGGAAACTGTCGTCAAATCTGGCGCCAAGTGTGTGCATGCCCTTTGTCTCACAGCCTTGAACGGGGACACATAAGTACGGAAAATTGCGCTGCAAATGGGTGGCATGAAACAGACTAAAACCTTTGAAAATCAAAGCTTCCGTGATCGTAACATTCTTCGCATTTATTGGGAACAAAATCTCTTAAAAAAGCTTTCAAAAATTCGAAAAAAAAATCAATAAATTGTCAAAAAGGTTTAAAGGTACATAGCTTACGGTAGTCCGAAGAAATTTTCTAAAATTTTAATAACAATAAGCAGCTATAGCGGTATATAACAGAGTAGGGCTGAATTGAATTTTGGGAACTCGGAAAACGGAAAAAAAAGTTTTCACGGAATCTGGAATCCGGAAGACTGAATGAAAAAAACGGAGGAATACGGAATGCGGAATGCGGAAAACTGAATTTTAACCATTAATGAGGGAATCAAATGATGTAAATGCGCTCTGTTCGCAAAAATTTTTGCGGGAGTTCAAAAAAGTATACTTTTCACAACAATTGAGAATAAAGTATTGAAACGGAATAAAAACGCCATATCACGGAATCCGGAATGCGGAAAACGGAAAAATATTTTTTCACGGAATCTGGAATCCGGAATTCCGCCCTTCTCTGCAGAGTAGGGCGGAATTGGATTCTGGGAACTCGGAATCCGGAAAACGGAAAACGGAAAAAAAAATTTTCACGGAATCTGCAATCCGGAAGACGGAATGAAAAAAACGGCGGAATCCGGAATGCGGAATCCGGAATTCCGCCCTTCTCTGCTGAGTAGGGCGGAATCGGACTTTAGAAACTCGGAAACCGGAAAACGGAAAACGGAAAAAAAATTTTTCAAGGAATCTGGAATTCGGAAGACGGAATGAAAAAACGGCGAAATCCGGAATGCGGAATCCGGAATTCCGCCCTTCTTTGCAGAGTAGGGCGGAATTGGATTTTGGGAACTTGGAATCCGAGAAACGGAAAACGGAAAACGGAAAAAAAACTTTTTTCACGGAATCTGGAATTCGGAAGACGGAATGAAAAAACGGCGGAATCCGGAATTCCGCCCTTCTCTGCTGAGTAGGGCGGAATCGGATTTTAGAAACTCAGAATCCGGAAAACGGAAAACGGAAAAAAAACTTTTTTCACGAAATCCGGAATCCGGAAGACGGAATGAAAATACGGCGGGATCCGGAATTCCGCCCTTCTCTGGTATATAACCCGGTAAAGTATATAAGTGAATGAAATTTCGAATGGATTTTTAAAGGTGCACAGATTACGGTAGTATGCTACCGTAATCTTCTTGTTTGCATGATTAAATGTTTTTCTTTGGTTTTTCCAGAGTCTATTGAGTTTTCCATCAATTTCTCCCGTTTTTTGAATAAAAATCGGCTAATAAACTGGTCTGTCACCGTGGTAACCGGTAGCGTTCATCTGAAAATCGATGGAACGCACAAAACAATTTATTTATTTGTTTTTCTGAACGATTTTCAGAGATTTTCCATTTTTTCAAGTTTTCAGCCGTTTTATGGAATTTTCCTGCGCTGTTTTTGGCAGGGGGAAATAATAGAAGGGCATGCTCTTCAACAAATAAACTTTTGGAAATTCCGCGCCAATATAGTAAGACATTTTCTTCTCATATTGGGGGTAATTGAATGGAGAGACAAAACAGACAAAGGGCAATCCAATTTGAATGAAATGAAAAGACAAGGGGAAGCGGCGAATGCAAATCGTGTGCTCTTACCGCGTGTCGACGCCCTGCCCCACCCCCCCCCCCCGGTTCCCAACCCGCCCGCCTTCACCCCGCCCATGTGCGGTGTCCACCATTAGGATGGCGTATCAGAAGACG
Source organism: Caenorhabditis inopinata (assembly GCA_003052745.1). Taxonomy (NCBI): domain Eukaryota; kingdom Metazoa; phylum Nematoda; class Chromadorea; order Rhabditida; family Rhabditidae; genus Caenorhabditis; species Caenorhabditis inopinata. The sequence goes on along the minus strand of AP018151.1, from coordinate 12,860,735 downwards.
TGAGTCTCTCCAGATGAGAAGAAGACAATGTGGCGCTTCCTCTTCCATCGAAAAACACTCGCAGGGTGTCCTATTTCTTTGCAGCAGCAGCAGCAGAACCATTTCTCGTTTCTGGTATGAAACATTTTTTTATTTTTTTCTCGTCGTTTCCCCCCCCCCACCCCCCGGGGCCCGCAAATTGATCAGAATCGGGTTTCAAAAAGCGAAATTGAAAGAGGAAAACGGATGGAAGGAAGCTGAATTTCTTTGTGCTTTATTTTCAACTGGAAACTAATAAAACGAGAATTCAGGGGGATGAGCGGCGTTGGAGAGGATTCCCGGAAGAAGTAGAACGCGACATTGATGGAATATAACATCCAACAGAAGAGACATATTTAAATCTTTTATTCTTTCTATTAGGCCTGGATATTCCACTGCGCCGAAGGCGCGCCAGCGGAGGTCACAGCAGAGCTGTCGGATTCTATTGGATACATGCGGAATGGAATTGGGAATTTTGGAAATTCCAATCGGAATGATTCCGAACGAAAATGATGGAATGGAAATTTGGAAGAAACAGTTTGTTCCGACCTTCCGGAATTCCGAATTTAGAGTATTCCGGAATTCCTGAACTGCAATTTCAAAATCCAGGAATTGCGGAATTCCGGAATTCCGAAATCTAAAAATTTGGAAAATTCCAAGCTTCCGGAATTCCTAAACTAGGAATTCGGAATATTCCGAAGTTCCGGAATTCCGAAATCTGAAATTTAGAGTATTCCAAGCTTCCGGAATTCTTGAACTGCAATTTCAAAGTCCAGGAATTCCGGATTCTGGAATTGCGATATTTGAAAATTCGGAGTATTCCAAGCTTTCGGACTTCTTAAACTATGAATTCGAATTATTCCGAAATCCCGGAATTCCGAAATCTGAATTTTCAGAGAATTCCAAGTTTTCGGAATTCCTAAACTATGAATTCGGAATATTCCGAAGTTCCGGAATTCCGAAATCTAAAAATTCAGAAAATTACAGCTTTCGGAATTCCGAAATCTGAAATTTAGAGTATTCCAAGCTTCCGGAATTCATAAACTATGAATTCGGAATATTCCGGAATTCCGAAGTTCCGGAATACCGAATTTTGAAATTTAGAGTATTCCAAGCTTCCGGAATTCCTAAACTATGAATCCGAATGATTCCGAAATTCCGGAATTCCGAAATCTGAAATTTTAGAATAATGCAGACTTTCGGAATTCCTAAACTATAAATTTGGAATATTCCGGTATTCCGAAGTTCCAGAATACTGAAATCTGAAATTTAGAGTATTTCAAGCTTCCGGAATTCCGAAATCTTAAAATTCAGAATATTACAGACTTCCGGAACTCCGAAACAACAATTTCAAAGTCCAAGCTTCCGGAATTCCTAAACTATGAATTCGGATTATTCCGGAATTCCGAAATTGTGGAAATCCGAAATTTGAATTTTCTGAATATTCAAATATTTCGGAATTCCGAAGTTTCCATGCTCTGCGTTCCCAAGAGATGACCTACTCTACTGACCAGCCCAATCCGGCTTAGAACTAGGAATCTTGCCCACCAAATGCCGACAAGCTGCACCATCACTGTTCACTCAGATGGCCAGTTGCTAGGCAAGATGCCCAATTCGATAACAAGCTCATTTCGGGCTTAAATAGTGATTTGAAACGTATTTATTGTTCCGAGCCTTTTCTTAATTAACGTTTCAAACAGAAGGAAGAGCAAACTCAAAGCAAGCGCCGCCCCGTTCCGAATCTCAAAATCTCACGTACCCAATTCGAAGTATCAATCATTTCTTCCGATTTTGAAAATCGAAGAGTGAGCATTACGGATTTCCGAAAGTTATGTATGCAATAACAAGGCCGAGAAAAAACGATGAATGAGAAGAGGGGGGGGGGAGTGTGAGGCAGGTGAAAATGAATTGTGTGGGGTTGGAATGCGGGGGGGGGGAGGAAGAAGAAGAATGAAAACCGCCCAAAAACGGCGACAAGTTTTCTTGAAAAGCTCACGGAGCACGCCGTGCTTTATCGTAAATGAGATTCGTGTTGCTCTTTTATTCCCAAATTTTTGAGTTGAGCAGCTGTACAAACGGGAACTTTGCATTTCACATATAGACGCGCCAACCCCCCCCCCCCCCCGGATGGTAATGAAAACCCATCGGCGTTGGCGGGCAGTTATAAAGTTGAATGAAGCCAGCAAGCACCGCTGACGTGGTCTTGCGTGCGCTATTGTTCCTTTTAATAGAGCACGGCGTGCGGGGGATAACAACTAGAGACAATACATTTTGCTCTTATTAACTGGCTCCGTTTGTTTAAAGCGGCAATGGGTCTAAAAAAAGACCAATTTTTGAGCGAAAATGGTCAGGACAATTTTCAGTTTTTATCTGAAAATCTTGTTGTCTTCAGGGGTTATTTTAAGAAGCAGTTTACACACCTCGCAGCTAATTCCTAAGAGTGGCCAGGAGTTGGGCAGCTTGCCCTGCCACTAGCAACCGAAGAATTGCTTAATTGTTCTTTTGTTCGCACGTTTTGACCATCAGCTCTTCAGCAGAGTAGGGCAGAATTGGATTTTTGGAACTCGGAAACCGGAAAACGGAAAACGGAATAAAATTTTTTTCACGGAATCTGGAATCCGGAAGACGGAATACGGAATGAAAAAAACGGCGTAATCCGGAATACGGAATTCCGCATTTCTCTGCAGAGTAGGGCGGAATTGGATTTTGGGAACTGGGAATTCGGAAAACGAAAAACGGAAAAAAAATTCTTGACGGAATCTGGAATCCGGAATACAGAATGAAAAAAACGGCGGAATTGGATTTTGGGAACTCGGAATCTGGAATCCGGAATGCGGAATGAAAAAAACAGCGGAATCCGGAATTCCGCCCCTCTCTGCAGAGTAGGGCGGAATTGAATTTTGGGAACTTGGAATCCGGAAAACGGAAAACGGAATGAAAGAAACGGCGGAATCCGGAATTCCGTCCTTCTCTGCAGAGCACCCAACGTACCACCCAACGCATACAACCTGAGATGCAGCGTAGGGCGGAATTGGATTTTGGGAACTCGGAATCCGGAAAACGGAAAACGGAAAAAAAATGTTTTCACGGAATCTGGAATCCGGAATACGGAATGAAAAAAACGACGGAATCCGGAATGCGGAATGTGGAAGCCAGAATCCGGAATTCCGCCCTTCTCTGCTCTTCAGCTACCCAAATAGACAGGACGCTCTAATTTACGCGTTTTCCTACCCGTTTTTTTTTCTCGATCCCACCCACCCGTTACCCGTTTCCGAAAGAGGCGCGTCGCATCAATTTTCGTCATAATTTTGAGTATTCCTCGCCGGAATACAATGTGTGCCACTAACCGGTTTGATCAACTGATTGCCGCGAAGATGATGGAATAGCGTGAGCGCGGGCGCATCACTTGCCATCTGGCTGTTGTTGTTGTTGTTGGTGGTGGCGGCGGCGAGGGGCTCCGTTTTGTGCTCCGTTTTGTGCTTTGTTTTGAATATCGCTTGACTTCAATTTGTCGTCGTGTAGATTGGAACTGAAAAACATTTAAATGAACTTTATTTTGTTGGAGATTTCAGATTTTGTCGACGGCATTCGTTCGGCGAATTATTAAGGAACCATGGGAAAGAGTGTGAAGTAGAGAGAAAATGAGAAAGAGAGAAATGGAAAAGGGAATGCAGATTGAGTCACTTACGCCGCAAAACAGATACAAATGCGCTCTGCTGAATAAATATAATAACTGTTTTGTTCGAAAGCGAACAATTTCTCATTTCTCCAGAAAAGAAAGATCAGATTGACTAACTATAAGTTGTCTGAAAATAACTTGTTATCCGCTAGCTCCCCACTCTGATTCACCTGCCCGCTAACTGCTCACTAGCTGCACACTATCATATCAGGTCTTGTAAAGCTTCAAAGGGACATAGAGGGCCTCTTAAAGACTTGCCCACTAGTTGCCCGCTAGCTGCCCACTATCATAGCAGATCCTATAAAGCTTTAAAGAGACATAAACGGACTAGTTGTCCACTACCAGAGTTTTTTTTTCACGGAATCTGGAATGCGGAAAACGGAATTTTAACCATTAATGAGGGAATCAAATGATGTAAATGTGCTCTGTTCGCAAAAATTTTTGCGCGGGTTCAAAAAATTATACTTTTCACAACAATTGAGAATGAAGTATAAAAACTCATAGTTGGGCGGAATTGGATTTTGGGAACTCGGAATCCGGAAAGCGGAAAACGGAAAAAAAAATTTTTCACGGTATCCGGAAAACGGAAAATGGAAAATTTTTTTCACGGAATCTGAAATTCGGAAAACGGAATGAATAAAACGGCGGAATCCGGAATGCGGAATGCGGAAAACGGAATTTTAACCATGAATGAGGGAATCAAATGATGTAAATGCGCTCTGTTCGCAAAAATGTTTGCGGGGGTTCAAAAAATTATACTTTTCACAACAATTGAGAATGAAGTATAAAAACTCATAGTTGGGCGGAATTGGATTTTGGGAACTCGGAATCCGGAAAGCGGAAAACGGAAAAAAAAATTTTCACGGTATCCGGAAAACGGAAAATGGAAAATTTTTTTCACGGAATCTGAAATTCGGAAAACGGAATGAATAAAACGGCGGAATCCGGAATGCGGAATGCGGAAAACGGAATTTTAACCATGAATGAGGGAATCAAATGATGTAAATGCGCTCTGTTCGCAAAAATTTTTGCGGGAGTTCAAAAAAGTATACTTTTCACAACAATTGAGAATGAAGTATAAAAACTCATAGTTGGGCGGAATTGGATTTTGGGAACTCGGAATCCGGAAAGCGGAAAACGGAAAAAAAATTTTTCACGGTATCCGGAAAACGGAAAATGGAAAATTTTTTTCACGCAATCTGGAATCCGGAAAACGGAATGAATAAAACGGCGGAATCCGGAATGCGGAATGCGGAAAACGGAATTTTAACCATTAATCAAATGAATCAATCTAATGAATCAAATGATGTAAATGCGCTCTGTTCGCAAAAATTTTGGCGGGAGTTCAAAAAAGTATATTTTTCACAACAATTGAGAATGAAGTATAAAAACTCATAGTTGGGCGGAATTGGATTTTGGGAATTCGGAATCCGGAAAACGGAAAACGGAAAAAAATTTTTCACGGAATCTTGAATCCGGAAAACGGAATGAAAAAAGCGGCGGAATCCGGAATTTCGCCCTTCTCTGCCCACTCCATGGAAGCCAACGACTTGCGTGCCGTGGTGGACGCTTAGCCGAAGAGGTTGAGAGCGGTGGTGAAGACCAAAGGAGGGCGATTTGAAAACGTTTTGTTAAATTTGTTAAACCTTGTTTTTGTATCATTTCAATCAACTTTTGCCGAATTCTGGTGAAAATTTAACTTGTTTGAAGACATTTATAACGCTTCAAACGCGTAACACTATTTATCACCCACCCTGTAAATGCCCTGCAAGCCAAATAGGACCTTCAAATGGAAGCATCATGATTTCAAACAGTGAAAGTGTCTCCCCCCCATAGCTCCTAAACAGACCAACTTTTGTACGGAGCAAGAGCGGGGCGGGCATTTTTCGGGCAACTCCCCACCCACCCATTTTTGCTTGGGGGGAGCTCACCTGAGTTGGGGTAAGCAAGTAAACGCGTCGCTCAATCAAGAATTACAGTTTTTATTGTTTTCAGGATTTAAGAGCAAATTCTTGCTTCTGAAGAGATGAAAGACTCAATGGTCGCAGTGGCCTAGAAATCCACGCGGCTGCGCTGCTATAAATGCCATTAAATAGCATTGGATCGTCCCGCTTCGGGTGAAAATTCTAATAATCGATCAATAATTGGTAATATAATAATGAAGGCATCGCCCGTAGTTGCCCGCCCCCCCCCCCCCCCCCGAAGCAGGTGATGAAAACCGTTGATTTGAGAACCTCCAAACACGAATAAGAGAGGGAGAGAGAGAGTGTGTAGTGTGCAATCGGCGAGAATGAGGAAGAGTGATCTCAAGTTGACAAACTCGACACTTTGGACACACGAAATTGGATGAGCACCTCAAGGGACAGGAGGGGGGGGGGGGGGGCGATGAGAGGAGGCCGACGGACGGGTAAACGACGTCGAGGACCCCATGTGCGCCAGATTCCTCGAAGCGAATGAGTGGCGGACGCTATTTTGCTAGAAACTGCCGGAAATGGGAGAGAATATCTTTTTTTCGGATGCAACGGGCCACAAGTGGACCGAATTCATTTTTCAGACAGCGTTGTGGACTACAACGGAAACGGCACCTATTAGAGGAGTTTCAGATTTTTGGTTGGAAATTCGAAGGGTGTGGTCGGAGGGCAGATTTCATGAAATTTCAGTATTTTATTCATATATTTTCAGAAAAATTCCTACTAATTGGCTTAAAATTTAAACGGAAAAACTTCATGGCGGAATGCGGAATTCGAATAAAACGCTGCGGAAAGCGAAAGGCGGAACCTTCCTTTATTCAGATGCTTAATACGGAATGCGGAAATGGATGGTTTGGTGCAGAACACGGAGTACGGAAGATAGTTTCCGCTGTGACAGGAGAACTGAGAAGGGAAGAGTGCAGAGAAGGGCGGAATTCCGGATTCCGCCGTTTTTTCATTCCGTCTTCCGGATTCCAAATTCCGTGAAAAATTTTTTTTTCCGTTTTCCGTTTTCCGGATTCCGAGTTCACAAAATCCAATTCCGGACCTACTCTGCAGAAAAGGGCGGAATTCCGGATTCCGCATTCCGCATTCCGAATTCCGCCTTTTTTTCATTCTGTCCTCCGGATTCCCGATTCCGTGAAAAAAATTGTTTTCCGTTTTCCGGATTCCGAGTTCCCAAAATCCAATTCCTCCCTACTCTGCAGAGAAAGGCGGAATTCCGCATTCCGCATTCCGGATTCCGCCGTTTTTTTTTTCATTCCGTCTTCCGGATTCTAGATTCCGTGAAACAAATTGTTTCCGTTTTCCGTTTTCCGGATTCCGAGTTTCCAAAATCCAATTCCGCCCTACTCTGGAAGAATGATACAGTAATACAGTAGTGGCTGTCTGCGAGCTGCAAAAAACGCTGCGGAACACAGATTCTAGTTTTTAGATATCTGGAGCACCGGGCACTGCCTGGCTAATCGCACAACTTCCGCAAACACCGACGTCCATTGAACGAGTTCGTCACCGTGACTTTCAGCACCGCCATCTCGGCTCTTAGCAGAGATATCAGAAAGTTGTGAACTAATGAAATGTGCCAAATTTCATTTCAAATAGTTCATCAGTTGAGACTTTTTGGATATCTCCACCAGAAAACGAGATTCGCCGGCTGAAAGCACTATAACGCGTTACAGCTCACGAATCTTCAGTTTTCGTGAGCTGAAACTTCGCGAAATGTTAATCTAACGCATTGTTCGGATTTTAAAATAAGAAATCTGGGCATAATGCTCAAAATTTCAATAATAATAAGTGTATTGGTAACTAAAGAAATGACGGAAGAAACGGGAAAAAATGGTAACCAAGGAGAATTTGAAGAATGTGGGAGAGCTCTCTCCTCACGGAGCACATGAGAGCTCTGAAGGAGGTTGGGGGGGGGGAACCCTACAATTAGATGTAGAGAGAAACAGAGAGAGACAGAGAAGAAAATCAAAAGAATTGGACAGTTACCGTATCCCAGAAAACTGTGAATCATTCTATTCTGCTCCATTTTAAGGGCCGAGATCAACCAATCTAAAAAAGGCTAAAGTAATTCGTTTTTGATTTCGGATTTCTAGTTTCCAGCAGTGGCCGAAGTTTCGCCGCTTCCAACCACGGCCCTATTGAAAACAAGTACTTCGGCGACGAGAGATTAGTGCAAGTTTAAAAGTCCTGAGCTGCTACTAAAATTCAATGAGCTCTCAGAGTGAACGGGTGTTATGGTGGATCACGGCCCCCGGATATCTAGGCCACCAAACGTGTACCCTGTCTGTTTTTGATTAATAAAAAACAAAGAAAAATCAGAGCAATGCATCTCTTCGTATCCGCCACGAAGTGACATGAAGTTTTGCGTAAGATATAAGACAGAAGGTGTGCACACTCTATACACCAGATTCGACGACGGTTTACATTGGGTTGTATCCTTTGATACCTCTGAGGTTTTGCGTCAGATATTGGGCAAACGGTGTATGCACACTAAGCGCCAGACCTGACGACAGTTCATTAAAGTGAATTACAAATACATTTTTTTCGAAGAATCGGTCGCAGATCTACCTGCCTCTGAGGCTTTGCGTAAGATATAAGACAGAAGGTGTGAGCACTCTGTACACCAGATTTGACGACAGTTTATATTGTCGAGAACAGCGAGCAAAATTCTTTAAAGAATGGAAGAGTTGATTTCAAGGTATTGCGTAAGATATTGTGCATGGGGTGTATGGAAGCTAAAGTTTTGGCGACAAAGTATTAAATTTGAAAATTTGACAGGAAATGTCCAAAATTTTTCAAATTTTAACTAAAATGTGAATTCTGGCGTCTTGATCTCGTCTTAGAGATTTGAGAATCTGCGGTTTTGCGTGAGACACTGTGTAAATGGTGTATGCACTCTGAGTGCGAGACTTGACGACAATTTATTAAATTGAAATACAAATACATTTTCTTAGAAGAACATAGCTATTTCATAACTCGAAGTCCTATGTCTGAAGTTTTGCGTAAGATATTGGGCAAACGGTATATGCACACTAAGCGCCAGACCTGACGACAGTTCATTAAAGTGAATTACAAATACATTTCTTTTGAAGAGTAGGTCGCAGATCTACCTGCGTCTGAGGATTTGCGTAAGATATAAGACAGAAGGTGTGTGCACTCTATACGCCAGATTTGACGACAATTTATATTGTCGAGAACAGCGAGCGAAATTCTTTAAATAATGGAAGAGTTGATTCCAAGGTATTGCGTAAGATATTGTGCATGGGGTGTATGAGAGCAAAGGCTAAATTGTTGGCGCCAAAATATTAAATTTGAAAATTTGACAGGAAATGTCCAAACTTTTTCAAATTTCAACATTTTCACTTGTTAATATGTTTCCCAAAGTTTGGAAAATCTGCGGTTTTGCGTGAGACACTGCGTAAATGGTGCGTGCACACTAAGCGCCAGACCTGACGACAGTTGATTAAAGTGAAATACAAATATATTTCTTTCGAAGAGTAGGTCGCAGATCTATCTGCGTCTGAGGATTTGCGTAAGATATAAGACAGAAGGTGTGGGCACTCTATACACCAGATTTGACGACAATTTATATTGTCGAAAATAGCCTGCAAAATATTTATTTTATTTAAAGAATGGAAGACTTGATTCCGAGGTATTACGTAAGATATTGTGCTCGGGATGTATGAGAGCACAGACTAAAATTTTGGCGCCAAAATATTAAATTTGAACATTTGACAGGAAATGTCAGAGCATTTTAAAAATTCAACTAAAACGTGCTTGTTTATATGTTTCCCAAGGTTTGGAGAATCTGCGGTTTTGCGTGAGACACTGCGAAAATGGTGTATGCACACTAAGCGCGAGACTTGACGACAGTTCATTAAATTGAAATACATTTCCTAAGAAGAAAATGGTTAACGTTTACTTTCACCCCCTATGCCCGTATGATATTTCCCCCCACCTGTAGGGTAGGAAATCTACCTGAACTTATGGGGGACTGATCTGAACTTATGAGGGAGGGGGGCTGATCTGAACTTATGGGGAGGTGGGCTCAGTTCACTATTGGCCCCCATAAAGTCTATGGGGGGCCATAGTAAACTCCACAACTAAAAAAAAACAAAAGTACCATTTTCGCAATTGAAATACAGGGCAATGGTGTGGAGGGTTCCTTGGGGGGGCCCTTCCCCATTTTGGGGGGTGATACTGTAGTGGGGGGTGATTCCATACTTATACCGAAGAAAATATCTATTTCATGGTTCGAAATCCTATGTATGTCTGAAGTTTTGCGTAAGATTTTGGGCAAACGGTGTATGCACACGAAGCACTAGACTTCACGACAGATCAGGAAAACTCGTAATTGTATTCATGAGAATTGAGTGATCAGAGAATGGAATACACTTAAAATATAGCCCAAGAATCTTTCGAAGAATCCAAAAATTTGCAAATTGCAAAGAGTTTCAGAGGGGTACAAAGACCGAATCGGAGGGAATGAAAAAAAGGATTTTATTTTTAGGAATGACGGAATCGTCAAACCGAATCCATAACTTTTCGAATATAGCAGCTAAATAAGAGACAAACATAAAGGGAAAAAAAAGGAAAACGAGTAGAACTCAGGAGGGGGGGGGGGAGGGCAATTCCTTAGCCAGCCAACAAGTTGTCACTTGCCATCACCGTCACCATCATAGTCCACGTCTCCTGAATCCTGAATCCTGAATCCTGAATCCTGCAACGATGTCTCTTCGCCCCTCCACCACCATCGTCATCATTATAGTCGTCGTCGTTGTCGTCCCTCCGTCTTCTGAAATTCTAAACTTGACCAACAAAACCAACGACGATTACAACGAGTTTCGAATTTACACACACACACACACACACACACACTCGGAAAAATGCTCATTAATTGGGAAAAGAGAAAAAGAGTAGAAGAGGATTTGAATGAAGCGGGGAGCAAAAGGGGGAGTGGATGGAGCGCGGGGGGGGGGGAAGGAAACAGAAGACATCGGACGTCGGATGAAAGGAGAAGAGAAGAAGTGAGTGAAAAGAGACAGGAGCTCGCATGAATGAGAAGAAGAGGAAGACGAAGAAGAAGAAGAAGAAGAAGAAGCGGATATGTAAATATGTTGAAGCAGATATCCTATTCAATGTGACACCGCCACCCGTCCGTCCCTGTTCTTCACGATGGAAATGGTTCGCACTAATTAGGGCTTCTTCTAACGGATCTCCTGCTCCTTCTGGAATCAGTTATTTCACTTCAACGCTTGTGTTTTGATGACTTTCAGGTTTGGCTATAATTACAGATAAAGAACCCTTTCAGTGTGCACACTCCACATTAGGAGTCTCGCAAATGCGCTCTGCTGAATGTCGTTGTGTATTCCGCTCGGAGTAGCTTATTTTTCACACTATTTTTCTTTATTTTAAAAAATATTTATTTTCTTGGAATTCTATACAATTCTAAACAATTTTCAATAAATATTGTTAGACAAATTGAAAGAATCCGGAAAACGAAATGAAAAAAAAACGGCGGAATCCGGAATTCCGCCGTTCTGTGCAGAGTAGGGCGGAATTGGATTTTGGGAACTCGGAATCCGGAAAAATGAAAAAATCTTCAAAAAATGTAAAAATCTTCACGGAATCTGGAATCCGGAAAACGAAATGAAAAAAAAAACGGCGGAATCCGGAATTCCGCCGTTCTGTGCAGAGTAGGGCGGAATTGGATTTTGGGAACTCGGAATCCGGAAACCGGAAAACGGAAAAAAAATTTTTTTCACGGAATCTGGAATCCGGAAAAATGAAAAAATCTTTGAAAAATGAAAAAACTTCACGAATCCGGAAAACGGAATGAAAAAAAACGGAGGAATCCGGAATTCCGCCCTTCTCTGCTGAGATAGCACTCCTTGTCGTCAAATCTGGTGCTTGCCCAATACACCGTTTGCCCAATACCTTACGTAAGCCCTCAGACGCAGGTAGATCTGCGAACGAATAAATAGCTCTGTTCTTTGAAAGAAATGTATTTGTATTTCAATTTAATGAACTGTCGTCAAGTCTGGCGCTTCGTGTGCACACACCATTTAGACAGCTTCTTACGCAAAATCGCAGATTCTCAGATCTTTGAGACGAGATAACACGCCTTAGTTGAAATTTTCAAATTCAATATTTTGGCGCCAAAACTTTAGTCTGTACTCTCATACACCCTATGCACAATATCTTACGCAATACCTCGGAATCAACTCTTCCATTTTTTGAAGAATTTTGCTTGCTGTTCTCGACAATATAAATTGTCGTCAAATCTGGCGTATAGAGTGCTCACACCTCCTGTCTTATATCTTACGCAAATACCTCAGACGCAGGTAGATCTGGATACATCCGAAGGAAATTCATTTGCATTTCACTTTAATACATAAACTGTCGTCAAGTCACCACACAATGGGCTCATCATTCTACGCAAAACCTCAGAATCCTCCTTTTTAAAGATCATATTCATGTTTATTTTTTTTCCGGTTCACAATGCAATCAAAAGCTTTCCAGAACTGCATCAAATTCGATGCCTCGCGTGTCTACACCGTTTGCATAACACCCAACGCGCATTACTTATGATAGCCAGAGTAGGGCGGAATTGGATTTGGGGAACTCGGAATCCGGAATCCGGAAAACGAAAAAAATATTTTTTCACGGAATCTGGAAAACGGAAAACGGAAAAAAAATATTTTTTCACGGAATCTGGAATTCGGGAAACGGAATGTAAAAAACGGCAGAATCCGGAATGCGGAATGCGGAAAACGGAATTTCAACCATTAATGAGGGAATATTTATGATGTAAATGCGCTCTGTTCGCAAAATTTTCTGCGGGAGTACAAAAAAGTATACCTTTCACAACAAGCGAGAATAAAGAATTAAAACGGAATAAAAACGCCATATCGCGGAATCTGGAATGCGGAAAACGGAAAAAATATTTTTTCACGGAATCTGGAAACCGGAAAACGGAAAAAAACATTTTTCACGGAATGAAATAAAAACGGCGGAATCCGGAATTCCGCCCTTCTCTGATGATAGCACTCCCCGAACGACGAGACGTCTCGTCTCCTTTACGCAAATCTCAAGAACACGAACTGTCGTCAGATCTGGTGCTTTGTGTGCACACACAATGTACTCAACATCTTACGACAAATCTCACACAAAATGTTTTCGAAAATGCTTTTTTTTAAGCTATTTTTCCGAGATTTTCCATTCAGATTTCATGGAAAACGAGAACGAGAATCTACAAGAGGAACTGGCTGTTTTTATTTTCAGATTTTATCAATACTTTTAGAAAAAGTTTGAAAAGTGAGAAATATTTGAAAATCAGCAAAAATTGAATTTGAAATATCTTTCTCTCTCATTCTCTCGATCCCCCACACTCTCTACCACTTGGCGTTCAATTCATCATCACTCATCATATCTTTAACATATCTATGAAATGCCAGGTTTGTCCGGATGTCCGCTAAGCTGCGACAAGTAACGATACTGGGCGTCGGAGTTCCTCCATTCGGAATGGGCAGCCACCCGGCAAGTAGACACCCGCCATGCAGAAAGCATCTCGAAGGGCTAACGGCAGAGATTCTTCAGCTACTTGTTACACGCTATTTGATACCCAAAAAAAAGGTAGATTCCGAGAAGCTGTGGTGGGGTATTTTATAGTTGTCGACGGGTGCAATGCGGGCGTAATGCGGGTAACCAAGTTGCAGCTTCGTAAAGAGTCAGCAAGCTGCTGGGAAGTAGGTCAAGAGACGAAGAGACGATGGAAATGACACAAATATTGGAATTCTGAGAGCGGAAAATTCCGGTGGCGGACGGAAGGAAATGAGTTCCACTTGTTGGACGACGGAATTCCGCTAGATAAATGGAGTACAGCGGGAATCTGATAAGCCAATTATAGCTTGCTCTGAGAGCAAAAATCCCAGAACACATGAAGATTTGTAATTTGCATTCTTGATCAAACAATTACATTGAATCAGTTGTGACAGTTGTGGCAGTGCCGTGATAGCCGGCAGTGTGCCCGGCACGTTGAACACTACCTAAAACTGTATCGAATTGTTCCATTTTGTTTGAATGAATAAATTTTGGAAAAAATACTAAAATATGGTTTATTATGGTTCAAAGGATTCGCTTGGTGTGCATACACCGTTTGCCCAACATCTTACGCAAAACTTCAGATGCGACTACTAAGACGATGATCTCGGATTGCACCTTAGACACTTTTTGGTGAACCTGCGGCAAAACCCCGCCGAATTGCGCGAGTTGATGTATGAAATGTCAATTTCCAATGCGAAACGGCAAGTTGCCCATTGCCAACGGCAGTTTGGACAATAGATAACATCTAATGAGCTGGAGAAAGACAGTGTGATTAAGAGAGACGCAGAGAGAGAGAAAATATTGAAAAGCGAAACGTTGAAAGAACGCGTAATATAAGTAATTTTCTGGAACTTCGGCGGACGGATTCCAAAAAAAAGAGGACGAAATCTCTCAATTTTGCTCTCTAAAATGTTCAGTTTTATGGGGCGGGATCAAGTTTCAAAGTGAAATTTCCCATCGTTTCAGGAGAGCAGCAGACTTGCGAAATGCCGTCCAATCTACTAAATTGTTCAATGTTTTCTTCTATTCTATGAAATCCATATTTTTTTCGAAATTTCTGATAAACGGATTATTGAAATTGAAACTTTTTAATTTTTCCGCCGACGGAAGGAATTCCGGTAGTTAAAGAAAGGAATTCCGCTTGCTAAACAAATAAATTTCACTAACGAAATATGGAAATTCCGTCAGCTAAAAACCGAAATTCCGTTAGATAAAGGCGGAAATTCCGTCAGTTAAAGGTGGAAATAACGGTAGATAAAGGTGGAAATTCCTGCAGTTATAGGCGGATATTCCGTCAGTTAAAGGCGGAAATTCCGTTAGATAAAGGCGGAAATTCCGTCAGTTAAACGCGGAAATAATGGTAGATAAATTTGAAAATTCCGTCAGCCAAAAACTAAAGGCAGAACTTCCGTCAGTCAAAGATGAAAATTCCCTTAGATAAAGGTGGAAAATCCTTCATCTAAAGACGGAAATTCCGTTAGATAAAGGCGGAAATTAAGGCAGCTAAAAACGGAAATTCCGTTAGATAAATGTGAAAATTCCGCCGGCTAAACACAGAGATTGAGCTATGAAGTTCAAGATTAAAATTCAAATAGCTGAAAGAGAACATTCCGATGGCTGGAAAAAGGATTCGTTCATCTTCCGTCACCATGCCGTGACGGGTACAGAAATGAGGAAGAGAGGGGGGAAATGAACTAATAATAAAAACGATGGAATTCTTCTTTTCATATTCCAACGATGAATTGTTCCACGATGACACAGCAAAAGCTTTGTGATGGGGAAACGAAGAAAAAAAAACTGAGAAAATGAGGAAATTTTCGTGTTTTTTCGAGGAAAAACACAAAAGGGAACGAGCGGAAATTTTGCGGAATCGCATAAGAAATACGGCAAAATGGAGTTCACCCCTAATAAACGAGTTTTTTTCGCGGGGTAAACGGGCGAAACGGGCGAAAGCAGGTTAAAGTAGGCTAAAGAGATACACGGGCTGAATCGGGCTTAGCCGACTCTTGAGTTGCATTCTGAAAGAATTTTTTTTAATGAAGAAAATAAATAAATTTGGAAAAACACTATAATATGGTTTAGTATGGTTCAAATAATTCGCTTGGTGTGCATACACCGTTTGCCCAAAATCTTACGCAAAACTTCAGAGGCGACTACCAAGACGATGATCTCGGATTGCACCTTAGACACTTTTTGGTGAGCCTGCGGCAAAATCCCGCAGAATTGCGCAAGTTGATGTATGAAATGACAAATTCCAATGCGATACGGCAAGTTGCCCATTGCCAACGGCAGTTTGGACAATAGATAATGTTAGATAATGAGCTGGAGAAAGACTATGTGATTAAGAGAGACGCAGAGAGAAAACGTTCTTAGGGTTCCACAGTTCACTCCTAATAAAAGATTTTTTTTTCGCGGGGTAATCGGGCTAAAACGGGCAAAACGGGCGAAAGCGGGTTAAAGTGGGCTAAAGGGATAAACGGGCTAAATCGGGTTCAGCCGACTCTTGAGTTGCATTCTGAGAGAATTTTTCCGTATTTCTCTATTTAAAAATTGTTCCGTCTTCTCACAATGGGCATTGCTACGGTACTTACTATAATAGAAACAATGACGGGCGGTACCAAAATTTCTTCACGGATGTTGTCGAAATTCCAGATTTTCTCAAGAGCTGCGGCAAAAAAAATGATGAAAATCCAAAAAAAAACATCAAAAATTTCTGAAAAGGCCTTTCCTCCCGCTCCCCTGTCTCTCCAAGTGATGCGGGCGGGGAACGGGCGGGCTTGCAGCTTTAGTCTTCAAAGTTGAGATAATGGCTTAGCAATGTTCGCAAACTGCAGATTTTGGAGAAATCTGCAGTTTGCTGTGAGTCTGTGAGTTTATGTATATAAATTGTTTCGAAACAGAGTGGGTAAAGCCGCGGGGCCTGCAGAATTCTCTCATATAGGCCTGAATACCTAAAAACGTATCTCTCAAGGTGCATAGGACATCCGACATCGTTTCGACTCTTTCAAATTGGGGAAAACAAGCCAAAAATGCAAAAAACTGATAGATTTTTGATTCAAGAATAGTGGGATTTCGAAGAAAGTCACAAAATACAGGAAGAATATAACTACAGGGTGCGCCATAAATATAGCGCCGCATTCAAGACGGTGTTAAAACTTCAAATCGAAAGATTTTTTTCTGAAAATCAACCAAAATGTTTATTAAAACATAACAAAAAATATAGCATTAACAATTTTCGAATCTTCTTCCCTTCGCTTTGATGACTGCTCGAAGTTCGGGGGTAGGAGTCGATGACGGCACGGAGGTACATGAGGCGTCTAAATTGTTCCATGCAGTCTTCAGGGCTCCCAAATTTCGATAATTTTTCGTGTCCCGCATGCGTCAAAACGTTCCGCATGCGCCAGAGCTTACGCAAAATAGCGGCGCTGTAATTTTGGCGCACCCTGTAAACAGGCGGCGGTGATATTCGAAAATCAAAAAAAATCGTCGTTTTGAGGTGTCGTCCGCTCTTCTTTTACACAACAAAAATGAACCGTTTCTTGACCGAATTGTAACGTGTGATGAAAAGTGGATCCTCTACGACAACCGACGACGTTCCGCGCAGTGGTTGGATCGTGATGAGGCTCTCAAAAATGTTCCGAAGCCGAAAATCCACCAAAAAAGGTAATGGTGACTGTTTGGTGGTCTGCAGCCGGTCTCATTCACCACAGCTTTCTAAATCCGGGCGAAACAATTACAGCAGAGAAGTACTGCCAGCAAATTGACGAAATGCATCAGAAGTTACGACGTATGTGCCCGGCATTGATCAACAGAAAGGGACCAATTCTTCTCCACGATAATGCTCGGCCACATGTTGCACACCGACCCTGCAAAAGCTGAACGAATTAGGCTATGAGACTCTGTCTCATCCACCATACTCACCAGACCTCTCGCCCACCGATTACCACTTTTTCAAGCACCTCGACAACTTCTTTCGCGAGAAAAGCCAAGACGATGCCGAAAATGGCTTCAATGAGTTCGTCGCTTCCAGAAACCCGGACTTTTACGCTACCGGCATAAAGAAACTTGTTTCTCGTTGGCAAAAATGTATTGATTCTAATGGTTTTTATTTCGATTAATAAATTTGATTTTTAAAAAAGTTATGGTCATTTAAAGTTGAAGGTTAAAAAACGCAATAACTTTTCCATCAACCTAATAGTTTGGTAATTCGTTGTCATATCCCCCCCCCCAGGCACCCCACCACCACAGCGCACCCACGCCTTCCGCCTCGCCTTTGAGGGAATTTACAGAAGGATTCCAGCCAACTTTCAGATTCAGCAAGCCATTATGTTCACAACTGCAGAATTGTCGGCATCGATGTTGACACTTGCCCCGATTACCTCGACACCTTCACACCCTCCACTCTCCGTCCTTCCGCTTCTTCCTCGTCGTCGTCGCCTTTCGATTTCTGACTCATTGGCTTGCATTTCCAAATGAAGTAGTGTAATAATATAAAACAAGAGATGACAAGACTGCCTGCCTTCTGTGTTGATGGTTTACATCCACTTATGACTCACGGAAACGGGGAGGGGGGGGGGGGCGAGGAGAGGGTTGCGGACGGGGTGACAATTGAGGAGAAAACGCAATAATTGTCGTCTTCCTTTAGTTTCAGAAGCGTCGCTGCTTAAATTCTCTGGAACTAGCATTTCCTTCTCTTCATTCAATGAAAAAAGCTGTTTCAGAATGAACAATGAAAGTTCCAGTGACCCAGTTCAAAGATTTCCCAAAATTTCAGAAAAGTGTTTCAAATTATTAAACTTCAAAACAGGATTTTTTGAAAAGGAAATTGAATTGGGCAGAATGCCCATTAAAACGGCAAGTTGCCCAACAATACTGGCTACTCTATTCCAGTGTGCTACGGCTGAAAGTGCTCTCACTTTGCATTTGGCTTTGGAAATTTTGAGGAAGCAGCTCTCTGGGGAGGGGGGGAGGGGAAAGTGTTGCCAGGTGTTTCGGCAGTGTTAGTGCCAACAATAGTGCAGAAATTCACGTCTTCTTCGTCTTCTAGTCCATGGCAGCTAGTGAGCCAGTTGCCCATTGGTCAGGCAACCCAAGAAGTAAAGCTGTCCTAGAAGAGTAGTTCCTTTAACATAAGGACACTATTTTTCAGAAATTTTTTTTGAGAACTGCCTCATTCCCACCAGTGTGTCGTTTCGAAAGCATTTCTCGTTGATTTCTCGAGAATTTTTCGAAAATTTTCTCGAAAAATCAACGAGAACATTTTCTAGAGAATTTCTCGAGAAATTTCCGCAAAATTATTCGAGAAATTCACGAAAAATTTCAAAAATTCTCGAAAAAAAAATTTCGATAAAAAATAATAATAAACTATTATCGCCGTAAAAAAGTTCCGACATTTTTTCGAGCCCGCGAACATCGGGATTTGAATTTAGAGGCTCCGCCCATTTCATCATCAGAGCGCATTTTCTATGCGCGATATATTTTTTGAATTTTTATTTTTTCTTCTGAATTTTCAGAATTAAACTGGATTAAAAGAACGAAATTGTATTAATCGTGAATTTTTTTACACGTTTCTTCGAATGTTTAAATATATCAATTTGCGAAGAAAAAAGAAAGAAAAAAGAAAAAAAATTCGCGGGCTCGAAAAAATGCCGGAACTTTTTTACGGCGATAATAGTTCGAACGACACTCCGAAATAACGCAAAGCGCGTTGTTTATCGTATTTTCATTCAAATCATTTTTCGCGATTTCTCGAGAAATTTTTCGAGAAATTCTCCAGAAATTTCCGAATATTTTTTCGAGAAATCAACGAGAAACATTTCTCGAGAATTTTTTGGAAATTTTCCGAAAAACGCATTTTTCGAAGCGACACTCTGATTCCCACCACCTATTAAAGAGAGAGGAGCTGACCGAACGGATATTTGAAGACGTGACATAACGGAATCGTGTGACAGCCAAGAAGTGAAAGTGGGAAGACAGAAAATTGGCATTGTGTCCTTCCTCGATAATCTTATCACAGACAAAGCGTCGAGGTCAATGTTCATTCGAGACGTGAGAGGGAGACGACGACGTCACGAGAATTCAGAAGACGTTACCTTCACTAGCTTTGGTAGTACACTGAAACAGGTTACGGTTACTCCGCTCCTTCTCTCAAGAAGAATCTGACACAGCAAAGATGAGACAGTAACGTGGGAGGGGGGGGGTGAGGGGGGGGGGAGATTAACCGTCAGATAGAGGGAAACTATTTCTGGCAGCTTCGACGCTACACCGTTTCACAATCGTGTCGTAATCGGTCGGTTGCATAACTCTTTTTCCCCGTTTTGTTTCCTGGAGGTCCAACAAAATTGGGCTTCAATACTTTTATCGGTAGGATCCACATTTTATGTCTGCACGACACACAGACAGACGGATTTGGTGGAGGGGGGGGGGCGGCTTTAACTTTAACTCTTACTGCTCGACATCCTTCCTGGTCATCTCTTGTATACCTTTGTTCTCACCAGAGTAGGGCGGAATTGGATTTTGGGAATTCGGAATCCGGAAAACGGAAAACGGAGACAATTTTTTTTCACGGAATCTGGAATTCGTAAGACGGAATGAAAAAAACGGCGGAATCCGGAATTCCGCCCTTCTCTGGTTCCCACCCATATCTATCCTTTCGTGAGGCTCCACCCCTTTTCTGTACTTTACCACTGTTTGAATGAGGTAGAACAAATTGCGTGTAATAGCAGGCGACAAGAAACTGAAACCAGCTACTCACACTCGCACAGCCACACACACACACCACACCAAGCATTCGCCAACCAGCAGCAGTTGCCAGCTGTTTCATGAGACGTCTGCTTCGTCAATAGCTTCTGAATAATTGGCGAATCATGAAGACGTTCTCGCTATTTTTAATTCTTGTTGCGGGGATAATAGAGGTGAGCCATGTAAAAAGATATTTTGCAAAAAGAACTGAAGAGAGTGGGATTCGAACCCACGCCCCCGAAGGGACTGGTGCCTTAAACCAGCGCCTTGGACCGCTCGGCCATCTCTCCGCGTGCTTCCGAGCTCGCTAGTATGCGTATAAATGCCAAGGGGTAACAAGTGACATGTGCAAGA